>CM057475.1:81795333-82997833 GCA_030035585.1 Dugong dugon | reverse complement strand
CTACGACCACCTGGACACTATGGCCACCTGGACACTACGGCCACCTGGACACCATGACCACCTGGACACTATGACCACCTGGACACTATGACCACCTGGACACCATGACCACCTGGACACCGTGACCACCTGGACACCATGACCACCTGGACACTATGACCACCTGGACACCATGACCACCTGGACACTATGACCACCTGGACACTATGGCCACCTGGACACTATGGCCACCTGGACACTACGACCACCTGGACACTATGGCCACCTGGACACTACGGCCACCTGGACACCATGACCACCTGGACACTATGGCCACCTGGACACTATGGCCACCTGGACACTATGGCCACCTGGACACTACGACCACCTGGACACTATGGCCACCTGGACACTACGGCCACCTGGACACCATGACCACCTGGACACTATGGCCACCTGGACACTATGGCCACCTGGACACTATGGCCACCTGGACACCGTGACCACCTGGACACTATGGCCAATTGGACACCATGACCACCTGGAGACTATGACCACCTGGACACCATGACCACCTGGACACCATGACCACCTGGACACTATGACCACCTGGACACCATGACCACCTGGACACTATGACCACCTGGACACCATGACCACCTGGACACCATGACCACCTGGACACTACGACCACCTGGACACTATGGCCACCTGGACACTACGGCCACCTGGACACCATGACCACCTGGACACTATGGCCACCTGGACACTATGGCCACCTGGACACTATGGCCACCTGGACACCGTGACCACCTGGACACTATGGCCAATTGGACACCATGACCACCTGGAGACTATGACCACCTGGACACCATGACCACCTGGACACCATGACCACCTGGACACTATGACCACCTGGACACCATGACCACCTGGACACTATGACCACCTGGACACCATGACCACCTGGACACCATGACCACCTGGACACTATGACCACCTGGACACTGTGGCCACCTGGACACTACGGCCACCTGGACACCATGACCACCTGGACACTATGACCACCTGGACACTATGACCACCTGGACACCATGACCACCTGGACACCGTGACGACCTGGACACCATGACCACCTGGACACTATGACCACCTGGACACCATGACCACCTGGACACTATGACCACCTGGACACTATGGCCACCTGGACACTATGGCCACCTGGACACTACGACCACCTGGACACTATGGCCACCTGGACACTACGGCCACCTGGACACCATGACCACCTGGACACTATGGCCACCTGGACACTATGGCCACCTAGACACTATGGCCACCTGGACACCGTGACCACCTGGACACTATGGCCAATTGGACACCATGACCACCTGGAGACTATGACCACCTGGACACCATGACCACCTGGACACCATGACCACCTGGACACTATGACCACCTGGACACTATGGCCACCTGGACACTATGGCCAGCTGGACACCATGACCACCTGGACACCATGGCCACCTGGACATGATGGCCACCTGGACACCATGACCACCTGGACACCGTGACCACCTGGACACTACGGCCACCTGGACACTACGGCATCCTGGACACCATGACCACCTGGACACCATGACCACCTGGATACCATGGCCACCTGGACACCATGGTTACCTAGACACTATGGCCAATTGGACACCATGACCACCTGGACACTACAGCCACCTGGACACCATGGCCACCTGGACACTATGACCACCTGGACACTATGACCACCTGGACACCATGACCACCTGGACACCATGACCACCTGGACACTATGGCCACCTGGACACTATGACCACCTGGACACTATGGCCACCTGGACACCATGACCACCTGGACACCATGACCACCTGGACACCATGGCCACCTGGACACCATGGCCACCTGGACACTATGACCACCTGGACACTATGGCCACCTGGACACCATGGCCACCTGGACACTATGACCACCTGGACACCATGACCACCTGGACACCATGACCACCTGGACACCATGGCCACCTGGACACCATGACCACCTGGACACCATGACCACCTGGACACCATGACCACCTGGACACTATGGCCACCTGGACACTACGGCCACCTGGACACCATGACCACCTGGACACCATGACCACCTGGACACTATGGCCAATTGGACACCATGACCACCTGGACACTACGGCCACCTGGACACTATGACCACCTGGACACCATGATCACCTGGACACCATGACCACCTGGACAGGAAGGTGAAGCCCCATGGAGAACAGCAGACGTCTCCAGGTGCCGACCCTGCCAGCTGAGGGTCTCTGTGGAGGGCCTTCTCAGAACACTGCAGATCAAGACGTACCAATACCGGCCCTGGTCCATCTCTCCAAGGCCTACATTCTCCGGTCCTCCTTCCTTGGCCTGGGGGCAGTGGCTGAGGCTGGGGCTGCCTCACCTGCAGAGTTACCCCAGCCCCTCCTTCTCCCTGGTGAGTCAGAGCCCATGTTCGTCTTTGGGTGGACAATGTCTTCAGGTGCTTGTGGCCGTGTCACTGGGAAACCCACCTCTGAGGGCCCACAGGCTCAGGGGAGCTGGCTCCTGCCCATGGGGCCTCCCTACATGGAGAGCAGCCTTCTCCTCCCCGTCCCCCCGGGTCCCTCCTCCCTCTGGCTCCCTCAGCCTCAGCCTGAAGCCCCTCTCCACCCCCCTGGTTGGTTCTGCTCCCAACTCCAACCCTTGGTCCTCATTTGGGGCCACACGACCTGACCCAGGTCTCCGGGAAGGTGCAGAGTGACCTGGCCTGTGGGAAAGGTGCCTCGGTGTGGTTCCCAGCCCAAGAGGCTCAACCACAGCTCTAATTTAGAGACAACCTAATGAATCTCATCCCCGGCTCTTCCCCAGGAGCCCAGCTGTCCTGGTTCCAGGCTGAGGCTGCCCTGATTTCACCACGGGGGAGGAGGGGCCACTCTGGCCACCGAAGAGGTGGCCTTGCCTTTATGGTTCCAGCAAAGGAGAAACCACCTGGTAGAGAGCAGGTGGGGACTGGAGCAGAGGGCAGCGGGGCTCCTCACCCCTCAGCCTGCAGTAAACCACCCACGTCAGGTGACAAGGGGACTCTGTCCCCAGCCAGGGACCCTGGCCGTGCTGTCCCTCCACTCACTGACAGACAACTGAGGCTCAGGGCAGACCTAGACGCGGAGATGCCCCACAGAGATCAGACGAGGGCCCCTCCCAGTGCAACACGCAGCACCAATGCAACACCAACTCGCCATCACTGCCCACTGTGGGCTGGACCGTGCGCCCCTGCCCCCTGAGCCCCCCACAGGAGAAAGGGGCTCACACAGGCCCCCGTCCACAGCAGTGAGCCTAGAGGTGGGCCCCAGACCAGAGCCCCAGGGCCTGTGTGGTAGCCAGCTGCTCCCCAAGAGCCTCACTCTCCCCTCTTCCCTGGCCGGCCATCCTCTCTGGATCTGGGTGCCCACCTGCAAACTCGGGGCAGGGCCAGTTGGCCGATCGGGCCTTTCCTGCTGTTCAGTGCCCACATCGCCCACTCATTCATTCATTCACTCATCCTTTTGACATCTTGCATTCTCACACGTGCGCACCCAGGGCTCAGTACTGGGGACACATCCCCTGGCAGGTACAGGTGAGGGAGTTCCAGGCAGGTGGGGGAGAGGCCTGGGGTACTTAGGAAAGGACAAGGAGGGACCCCTGGGGAGTGAGGAGGCATTGGGAGGGCTCCCCGGGGAGGGGAGCAGTGAGCAGAAGGCACAGTGGCAAAGTGCGGGGCAAGGGGAGCAGAGCAGAGCCACCTGGGGTGCAGCCCCAAGCAGGGACTTGGCTGTCTCCCCTTCATCTGGAGGTGGAGGGGGGCACGCAGGGCCTCTGAGCAGGTGAAGGGTTGGCCAGGCTGGGCTGGGCCAGGGCTCCAGCAGATCCCCTCCTCCCTCCAGCGTCCATTCCAGGGAGGGAGCCCCAGGCTCCGAGGATGGGGACATGTTCTCCCTCTGGTCAGCTGAAGGCTGGAGAGGAGGGAAGGTAGGTGTCAGGGCCCCCCATAGCCTGACCAGACAGGCAGCCCGCGTGGCAGCCACTCCTGGGCCGGGTGGGGACCAGGCACCAGGAGAAAGGGACTAAGCTTGC
Organism: Dugong dugon; assembly: GCA_030035585.1. Lineage (NCBI taxonomy): Eukaryota > Metazoa > Chordata > Mammalia > Sirenia > Dugongidae > Dugong > Dugong dugon. Next base: position 82,993,685 of record CM057475.1, on the reverse strand, counting down.
TCTGGCCGTCTCTGTCAGCTTGGCCATGCCAGCACAGCCCCAGCTGGTGGGGGACCCCCTCCCCATGTGGGCCTGTCCGACTCCCTGCACCCGTGGCCCCTAGGCAGATACAGACGCAGCCCAGCCACACCGAGTGGGCAGGCCTGAACACTAATGGTTTTCCCAAACCACAAACCAAACAGAAGTCGTTCTGCCCTGTCCCTCAAGAAGCATCTACTGAAGCTGTTTGAACTGGGTCCAAACCTTTGATGGGGCCAAAACCATTGAGTGGAGCTGCCTGCGATGTGGCGCGCTCCCGAGCTCCAGAACTCCACAGCCCTAACTCCTGCGGGGAGGAGAGGGCCTGAGTTGGTACCCGGAGGCAGAGCACTGCAGCTCCCCCCCGATAAACCACCGCCAGAAGCCGCATTCCTCAGCCAACCAGCCACAGAGCCCTGGGTCTGCGCCCCCACGGCGGGTCTCCTCTGGCCACTGTGCTCGGCCTCCCACCCCTTGCCAGTCACCCTTTGAGCTGCCTGTGTGCTGATGGGACATGCCCACCTCTGAACCCCAACTCTGCGCATGAGGTTTGGTGGTTGCATGAGGCTGTTCTGGGTGTTCCGGGAGATATGGGCCCCCTGGGAAGACACCCCCACTCAGTGGAGGTAACAACAGCCCCAAAGATGCCCACTTCCATTCCCTGGGCCTGGGATTTGGCGCAGAGGTGGTTATGTTCCTGCCCTTGAGATGGAAGGTGAACCTGGCTCATGTCGGTGGCCCAATGTAATCACAGGGTGTCTTAGTCATCTAGTGCTGCTATAACAGGAATACCACAAGTGGATGGCTTTCACAAAGAGAAATTTATTCTCTTACAATCTAGTAGGCTACAAGTCCAAATTCAGGGCATCAGCTCTAGGGGAAGGCTTTCTCTCTCTGTCAGCTGTGGAGGAAGGTCCTTGTCATCATCAGTCTTCCCTCAGACTAGGAGCTTCTCTGCGCGGGAACCTCGGGTCCAAAGGATGCACTCTGCTCCCGGTGCTTCTTTCTTGGTGGTATGAGGTCCCCCAACTCTCTGCTTGCTTCCCTTTCCCATTATCTCTTGAGAGAGAAAAGGTGGTGCAGGCCACACTCCAGGGAAATTCCCTTTACATTGGATCAGGGTTGTGACCTGGGTAAGGGTGGCGTTACAGTCCCACCCTAATCCTCTTTAACTTAAAATTACAATCACAAAATAGAGGACAACCACACAACACTGGGAATCTTGGCCTGGCCAAATTGATACACATATTTTTGGGAGGACGCAATTCAATCCATGACACAGGGGTCCCTGAAAGTGGGGCACTTTCCTGGCTGGGGTCAGAGAAAGAGATGTGACCTCAGATGCAGGGAAGAGGGACTTGCTGTCACGGGCTTTGAAGGTAGAGGAGGGGCCAAGAGCCAAAGAACATGGCAGCCTGTAAACATGGAGAAGGCAAGGATGCCAGGGAGACCCGTGCTGGACGTCCAGAGCTGTGAGGTAATGGGTACGTGTTGTCGTAAGCCACACGTGTGTGGTGCTGTTACAGCAGCCACAGGAAGCTCATACACTCCATCCACCACAAAGACGTTCACAGCATGCTCACATGCTCTGCAGTCAGGCCTGAGGCTGTAGGGTAGGCGGAAGTCTACATGAGTCCCAGCCTCACCTGGTGGCATGCACAGTCTGCAGGTGCCTCCAATGCAACTTCCACCCCAAGCCCGCCTGCGTTTCAGCCTGTGTTCCATCATTCCTGGGCTGCCATAAACACAGGCCATCAGCCTGGTTGGCCCTCAGAGACCACAGGGTCAGGCTGTGCCTTACAGGAGGGGTCCAGGATCCAGGTAAGGAGCACAGCCTGTCTGCAGTCATGTGGTGGCCTGCTGGGGGCTGAGGTCACCAGGTAGCACCTCTCCCCTCCTATTGCTGCTCACCTGACCAGCCACCCAGCCCAGTGAGCACTGTGGGACTTGCCCTAGGTCAAATCCCTCCAGCTTAAAAGCTGACAGTGTCACCTCCAGGGGCAGGGAGGATGAGCCCCTCTGGAACTGTGATCACGCCTGAGTCTAAACAAGGGCCACCACCCTCTGACACTCAGCCCAGTTCCAATATTTGTTGGGAGGAGTGATGATGTTGGTGGTGATGGGGATTATGATGATGATGGGATGAAGATGGTGATGATGACGGTGATAAGGATGATGGTGATAAAGGTGGTAATGATGGGGATGAAGATGGTGATGATGGTGATGGTAGTGATGATGGTGATTATGATATTGATGGGGATGATGATGATGCTTCTGAAGATGACGGTGGTGATGAAGATGGTGATGACGATCATGGTGATGGTGATGATGGTGATGATGGTGGTGGTGATGGTGATGATGGTGATGATGATGGTGGTGATGATAGTGATGATGATGGTGATGGTGATGATGGTGATGATGGTGGTGATGATGGTGATGATGATGATGGAGATGGTGATGATGGTGATGATGGTGATGATGATGGTGATGATGATGGTGATGATGGTGATGATGATGGTGGTGATGGTAGTGATGATGATGGTGATGGTGATGATGGTGATGATGGTGGTGATGATGGTGATGATGATGATGGTGATGGTGATGATGGTGATGATGATGGTGATGGTGATAATGGTGATGATGGTGATGATGGTGATGATGATGATGGTGATGATGGTGATGATGGTGATGATGATGGTGATGATGATGGTGGTGATGATGGTGATGATGATGGTGATGGTGATGATGGTGATGATGGTGGTGATGATGGTGATGATGATGATGGTGATGGTGATGATGGTGATGATGGTGATGATGATGGTGATGATGATGGTGATGATGGTGATGATGGTGATGATGGTGATGGTGGTGATGGTGATGATGGTGATGATGATGGTGATGATGATGGTGATGATGGTGATGATGGTGATGGTGGTGATGGTGATGATGGTGATGATGGTGATGATGATGGTGGTGATGATGGTGATGATGGTGATGATGGTGATGGTGATGATGATGGTGGTGATGATGGTGATGATGGTGATGATGATTGTGATGATGATGGTGGTGATGATGGTGATGGTGGTGATGATGGTGATGATGATGGTGATGATGGTGATGGTGATGATGATGGTGGTGATGATGGTGATGATGGTGATGATGGTGATGATGGTGATGATGGTGATGATGGTGGTGATGAAGGTGATGATGATGGTGATGATGATTGTGATGATGATGGTGATGATGGTGATGATGGTGATGGTGATGATGATGGTGATGATGGTGATGGTGGTGATGGTGGTGATGATGGTGATGATGATGGTGATGATGGTGATGATGGTGATGATGGTGATGGTGATGATGATGGTGGTGATGATGGTGATGATGGTGATGATGGTGATGATGGTGATGATGGTGGTGATGAAGGTGATGATGATGGTGATGATGATTGTGATGATGATGGTTATGATGGTGATGGTGGTGATGGTGATGATGATGGTGATGATGGTGATGGTGGTGATGATGGTGATGATGATTGTGATGATGATGGTGATGATGGTGATGATGGTGATGATGATGGTGATGGTGGTGATGATGGTGATGGTGGTGATGGTGATGATGATGGTGGTGATGGTAGTGGTGGTGATGGTGGTGATGATGGTGACGGGTATAGAGGAAACTGAGCAGCAGCTGAGTGACCAACGAGGGCTAGGTTACACTGTGGCGCAGCCACAGGGAGCTGAGTGCTGTGGGGAGAGGCTTTGATACTGGACAGGAATCAGGCAAATGAACAAATACCCTTGCCCTTTCATTTCAAAAAGCCAGGGAGGAAATTCTCCAGAAATCTCTGTCCCCGGTGGTGGCATTTACTTTCTTCTTTAAGCTTCCAAGTTTTCAGCAACCAACCTCTGTGTTTGTAGCCAGAGGGCCATTTTTGGAACAATGGTTTGGTGCTGTGTGGTTCTGCAGGAGGCAAGGAGGGTGTGGGAGGGCCGAGGGGGATTGGGAAGCTGTGATGCGGGGGCACAGGCGCCCTCTGCTGCCCGTCTCTAGCAGTGCCCATGCACTGCGCTGCAGGAGACCCTCACAGGGGCTTTGGTAAAGGGGACTTTAAAGATGGGGGGCGCTTACAGACATGGGGCAATGACAAGGAAAGGACAGGGTTCTCCTCCCCCAGCTGGCAGCCTCTGTGCCATTGTCTCGTCCCATCTCTGCAGGTCTGCAGCCCAAGCAGTGGCTGGTCGCTGTGCTCTGTACCCTGAAGGCTCCAGAACTCACCCAGCCTGGCTCCCACCCTCGCCCACTCCACAGATGGGCATGCAGGTTGCTGCCATAGCAGTGACGATGGGCTAACAGACTTTCTAGAACAAGGCTCGCTGCACTAAACACAAACATTTCCAGCATGTGTTTCTTTAGGTCAGTGACAGCTGTGTGACCCCAGGTCACACCCCACAGTTGCTGGAGGACACAAACTGTGGGTACTGATCTCTGCCCCACAAGGAGCCACTCCTCATGGCGTCCCGGGTCCTTTCATCCCCTGGGGGACAGCTCCCTCTTCCCAGCACCTTCCGGCAATTCCTAGGGCCTTGCCATTACGACCTGGGGTCAGGATGCGTTTCTTGTGCCGACCCCCATCTGTCTCACTGGCTTGTTGGGGGTCCGTAACCCGAATGCTCCGACTTCCAAGGAACCTCCAGCTGAGGGAGGAGCAGACCAAGTGGTCCCACATGGCTCCCCCCATGCATGGGGTACAGACCCCACCCCAGCGTCCACGTGAGGCAGGAGGCGCAGAGAGGTGTCATCACTCCCCCTCGACCTCTGCGTCTCCCAGGCACTGGCTATTGTGCCGGCAGGAAGGCTACACCAGGCGGTGAAGGTCCCGGTGCCATAGGACTGTGGGCCCCTGCCCTGGGCCTGGGCCTGCAGTGCTGGCTCTGAACTCAAAGTGTCCAGGGGCCAGAACCCGAGGAATCTGTCACAGCCTCTGGGAGGCGACAGGATCTGGATCACAGCCTTGTCCACCTGCTCCCCACACTGGCTCTGCTACCCTCCCTGGGTGCTGACGCCCCCCACCCTGCCCCCAAAGCGGAGGGTAGGCTGGCCTGAGACAAATCTGGGACCTCTGTGGGTCTGTGATGACAGGGACCTCAGGCTTCTCTGCAAGGGACACTTGGAGGACCTGGTCCCTCGGGAGGTTCCTGGGTGGGTGCAGAAAGGGGGGGTCTGCTGTGCACAGTGGGGGTCTCTCACCCCTCCACGTGCAGCTGACAGAGGAATGATGAATCAAGAGATTCCTCCCCCTTCCCCTCCCTCCCTCTCTTCCAGCTTCCTCCCGCCCCACAGCTGAGTGAGGTGAGTGGCAGCTCCTTAGAGCTCTTCCCAGAACGGCTTTCCCCTCACCCAACCGAGGGCCCAGTACAGAATGAAAAATTCAGTCCCCTTGTTGTTCTTGTTGGGTGTCCTCGAGTCCATAGCGAAGCCACGTGCAGCAGAACAAAACACTGCCCAGTCCTGTGCCATCCTCACAATCGTTTGAGTCCATTGTTGCAGCCGCTGTGTCAACCCATCTCGTTGAGGGTCTTCTTCGTCCCCTCATCCATAATTCCAAGAGAGCAACAGCAGAGCCTTAGCCCAAGCTTGGGCCCTTTGAATGCAGGGTCCAGGTCATCTGTCCTCCTGGGGCTCAGGGAGGGACAGCTGAGGGGCAGGAGGAGGTGGTGGCTGGAGGGGAGGGCTGTGGGGCTGGGGACTGGGGGTGGGCTGTGCCCTGTGACCCACTGGGGCTGCCAGGAAAGCGAGGGCCTGACTTCTCCTGTGTCTTGGGTGCCCCCTCCCCTGCTGGCTTCTGATGGAGTCTCTCAGGGGAGAGGTAGGGGCCATGCAGGGTGAAGGGCGCAGGGGGTCAGCCTTGGCTGCCTTTTCCTTCTCCCTGTGAGGTGGACGTGCATGGGCATGGGGACACATTTTGTGATCTTTCTCCCACCCAACCCAGCCTGTGCCACCCCAGGCTCCAGAGTGGGACACAGGAGAGGAGGCTGCAAGTCCAGATCCCCACAGGCACTGAGCCCACCCAGCCGCATTCTGCTCTCCAGAGCTGGGGGGTGAAGGGCCCAGATGATTAGGAGAGCGGAGGTGGGCAGAGTCCATGCTGGGTGGTCTGGCTGCCCTGAATCCAAGCCTTGGGGCCTCGGTGCCGTGATTGGACGGCTTTCTAGGAGCACCTGACGTGGGAGCTGCAAGGCTTGTAATCAGTGGCTTGCGCTCCCCGGGCAGGGGCCAGATGGGCCTTCCTGAGGCTGACCGACTTCTGGCCACTCCCGCCAGCTGGCTGTCACCAGGCATGGGGAGGAAGCCTGCAGGGCAGGAAGGGAGGGTGGCACATCAGAGCTCCTTGTAGTGCCGTGTGGATGGGCCTCCCGTGTGAAGTGGTGCCTTGTGGATAAGGCCTCCTGTGTGAAGTGGGCTGCTGCTTACATAGAGATTTGTATTTGCAGACATGCCCCCCGTGTGTCCCCTCCTGCCTGGTCACCATCAGCACACCCACATTGTGCGCCGCTGCCTGAGGCATGAGGCCACCTGGCCAGGGGGCCCAACAGCCCGGCCAAGGGGCAGCACTCTCCTGGCCTCCCCAGCCACCTGCTCCAGGCTCCCAGGAGCCTGTGTTCCAGTTGCTGTGTACTGGGGGCTGGGGTGGGGGACGGGGCTTCTGGGCAGCAGGAGCCTGGCTGTGGATTCGGTGCTGGAGGATCCTGACCCCCTAGACAAGGCACTCTGATAGCCAACACAGCCAGGAACTGCTTGGCCATTATGAAAGTGATAGCCCTGGGTGTGGCTCAGTTGAGAGCTGCTAAGACCCAGCTGAACCTGCCCCTCCTGTGATTGCCTTCAAAGCTCTGGGTGTGGCTGAAGCCAGTCAAACCCAGTTCACTAGTCCACATGCCGAACAAAAAAATGCAATGTGTCTTACCACTGGGTGCCATGAAAACTGATGTAGTCCATAATGTTTGTGTGCACTTCCTTGTGAGTGACGGTGTAAAAGGCTCTGCCTCCCTTTGTTTGGGGAGCTTGATTTCAGGTTTATGCCTCCTTGCCTGAGCGCTTGCAATAAAAGCACTTCCCCCCTCCTCACCTCGGGGTGTCTTCATTGTCTGGGCAAGGGGTCCTGCTTCCGTGTATCCTGCTGTGCCCAAGTGAGGGGGGGTGGAGGGCTCCCCAAGCATCGGCTCTTACTGACCTCTCCACAGGTGAAGGAGAGGCAAAGCCTCCCCAGGGCAAATTTGTTGTTATTTGCCATAGAGTTGATTCTGACTCACGACGACCCCATGTGTGCAGAGAAGAACTGCTCCACAGGGTTTTTCAGGCTGTGACCTTTCGGAAGCAGATCTCCAGGCCTGTCTTCAAGGCAGCTCCTGGCGTTCGAACCACCAAACTTCCAGATAGCAGTCTAGTGCCCCCAGAACCCCTTCCAGGGCAAATACAAACTGAGAACCAGGGAGAGTACCCTCCTCCTTTTTCTCTCGCATTCACTTAAACTGTTGGTAATTCTAAATTCCTTCTGGTCTCTTTGAAATGAAAATCTAGAGTGTTTCCTCTAGGGCCTGGGGGCCACCTCTTTTGAAATGTAATCAAGGCAGATTGGCCCCACCTCCTGACTGCAAACCTGAGCCTTGAAGGTCAGAGGCCTGGAAGGTGTGTCCGGGTAGCCAAATAAGAGTGGGGTTCCTTTCTGTGCAGTCTGGTTAGCATGGCTGTGATGGTCGTATTCTGGGTGAATGCTTACTCAACCTATGTTGTTTTTTTTCCTTCTCCCTTTGTGGAGAGGTCCCTATGGGGCAGTTGTAGTCTGTCCTATAGGATCACTATCAGTAGGAATCGACTGGACATGGGTTTTTCTGGGTTGGGAGCAGCTTTTGTTTTTCATTATATTTCCCTAACAACTCTCAGCAGGCGGATCCCCAGTCCCCACTCTAGCTCCACCTGGAACCCTGCCCAGACTCAGGCTATCCCCTGAGTCCTTCTGAGTGGCATCTTACAAAAAGAGCAGAATAGACACAGAGACACTACAGGGGGAAGATAGTGCCATGAGGGCTCATCTACAAACCAAGGAACCAAGGAAAGCCTGGGACTACCGACAAGGAGGGACCCTGCCCCAGAGCCCACGCCCTGGTTTGGACCTCCAGCCTCCAGAACTGAGACACTAAATTCCTATTCTTTAAAGCTGCCTGCTGGTGAGGTTTGTCTCGTGGCAGCACCAGGAGACTCAAAGGCTAAGACCCTCCACGTTAGCAGAGCCTCTCCCTGTCCCAGGGCTACTTCACAGCTCTCTGAATTGTCCCCTGGAGGCTCAATGGAAAAACCAGCTTTCCCACCATTGCGCATTCCTGTGTCTGTGCTTCAGCTTCTCTTTTTAACAGGTTCTACGTCTCTGCTGGGGCCCTGGTGGCGCAGTGATTAAGCATTTGGCTACTAACCAAAAGGTCTGGAGTTCGAATCTACTAGCCACTCCTTGGAAGTCCTATCGGGCAGTTCTACTCTGTCTTATGGGGTCACTATGAGTCAGAATCGATTCAACAGCAACAATTTTTTTTTTTTTAAACATCTGCTTGAGATTCAATCTGCCAGAAATTCAAGCTGGATTCAGAACAGGATGTAAAACGACGGGAATCATTGCTGATGTCTGATGGATTCTGGCTGAAAGCAGAGAATACCAGAAAGATGTTTACCTGTGTTTTATTGACTATGCAAAGGCATTTGACTGTGTGGAGTATAACAAATTATGGATAACACTGCAAAGAATGGGAATTTCAGAACATTTAATTGTGCTCATGAGGAGCCTGTATGTAGACCAAGAGGTAGTTATTTGAACAGAACAAGAGGATGCTGAGTGGCTTAAAAGTCAGGAAAGGTGTGCATCAAGGTTATATCTTTTCAGCATACCTATTCAATCTTATGCTGAGCAAATAATCCGACTAGCTGGACTATATGAAGAAGAACGTGACATCAAGATTGGAGGAAGACTCATTAACAACCTGCGATGTGCAGATGGCACAACCTTGCTTGCTGAAAGTAAAGAGGACTTGAAGCACTTACTGATGAAGAGCAAAGACTACAGCCTTCACTATGGATTACACCTTAACAGAAAGAAAACAAAAATTCTCACAACTGATAAATGGAGAAAAGATTGAAGTTGTCAAGGATTTTATTCTACTTGGGTCCACAATCCAATGCCCATGGAAGCAGCAGTCAAGAAATCAAAAGACGCATTGCACTGGGCAAATCTGCTGCAGAAGACCTCTTCAAAGTATTAAAAAGTAAAGATGTCACTTTGAGGGCCAAGGTGTGCCTGACCCAAGCCACGGTGTTTTCAATTGCCTCATATGCACGCGAAAACTGGACAATGAATAAGGAAGATCAAAAAAGAATTGATGCCTTTGAATTATGATGTTGGCGAAGAATATTGAATATACCTGTTACCGCAATAACACAGATTGGAGCCGCCTGCTCGATAACTAATTCTGAGACGGGTGAGGTGAGCGGCAGGAGTTTTATTATATATCGATATATAGGAGACAGAGGGGAATAGAGTCCTCCAAAAACTTGTCTACCCCACTGGAGATCGGCCAAAGGCTTTAAAGGGACAAGATTATGGGTTTTAGAAGTTTGTGTTAGTTCCCCCTTGAGGTGGTCACGTCCCAGATGAGTTAATCTTTTCTTGGCGGTTATCTGGCGACATCCCGGTTTTCTTGTCCCAAGATGGGTGCTTTGTTCGGTTTTTCATTCCTAGATCATTATCACTTGTTTTCCACCTTCCAAGAAGGAACACTGGTTAATCTTAAACTTTTTATAGAGACTGGAACAGGAGGGAAAAACAAGATCATGAGACAATGCGGGGGTTAGCAATGGGGAGTGATAATAGTGAGCCGGACCCGTGCAGCCTCTTCCATACCATGGACTGCCAGAAAAATGAACAAATCTGTTTTAGAAAACATAAAGCCAGAATGCTCATTAGAAGAGAGGATGGCTAGACTTCATCTCACATACTTTGGCCATGTTATCAAGAGGGACCACTTCCTGGAGAAGGACATCATGCTTGGTTAAGTAGAGGGTCAGCAAAAGAGAGGAAGACCTTCAGCAAGATGGATTGACACAGTGGCTGCAAGGATGGGCTCAAGCATAACAATGATTGTGAGGATGGCGCAGGACCGGGCAGGGTTTCCTTCTGTTGTACATAAAATAGGGTCGCTATGAGTCAGAGCTGACTCTACAGTGCCTAACAACAGCAAACATCTGCTTGGTTCCCAAATTGATTAACGAGTAAATACAATCTTTACCACACATTCATTTTTATGTCTATGTGAGAGTTTGCAAGTTACCTTTTCCGATAAATGATCCTTTCACAAATGTATTTGGTTTGTAGAAATTATTCATTATTTAGCAGGGCTGGGGTCATTAACCCAGACAATAAAAAGTACTTAAAAAGGAAACAAGTATGTTAAATGCAGTTTAAAATGTTTGGAGGTATATAAGTTTGTATGTGGGGACAAAGGTTGTTCAAAGGCGCTTTGGCATTTCTTAGACTTAAAAATAGAATAAGATGAATAATGAGAACTAAGTTCTAAAGTCTGGAATGTTAGTTAAATCAAAACAACTTATTAAGGTCTCTTCGGAAGCCAAAATCCAGGACACAAACCCTGCCCTTCACCCAGGACAGGGGCGGGGGTCGCGTGTGTCCCCTTGCTCCATTCTCTAGTCCTCACTTGTCACCTGCTGTCCCACCCTCGTCTTTGCCCGTGGCTTCTCTGCCTGCAGCGCCGCCAGCTTCAACTCTGGACCCCTGCCCCTTGAAGCCCACCAAGAGAACACAGTATCGCAAGCTTTCACCTGGCCATTCATTTAGCAAATGTTTATGCAGGTAAGCTAATGTTATTTACTTTTAAAATCCTTATTTTGGGGACAAGTGATTGTCTCCACCTCTCTGCTAACCTCTCCTAACCCGTTTTATGAGCTGGTTCGGTGCCCATCTCCTTTTCTGGAGTCTGGACTCCGGACTCTCCCCCGGGGCTGGCAGCCACTCAGGGGCGCAGTGCCGAGAAGCGTCGGCAGGTGGCGCTGCTGTACTGTCCTTGATGCCTCCCTGTGGGATCCCAGGGCCAATGACTGGCCTGACCCCTCTGGAGACAGGCCCCATGGACCCCCTTGGGAAATCCCAGTGCAGGGTTTGAGGCCGAGTTTCATTGAGACATTCTTCAAAGGGGCTGTGAAAAAGCAGGGGATGCATCAGCCTTTAAGATGTGCTGAGGGCTTGCTGTTTGCAGGAGCTTCGTGCACCGGGAACCTTCTGTACACCCTAGGAGGGTAATATGATCACGGAGTCCAGAAGGGGACACTGAACCACAGAGGTTCATTGCCTTGGGACTGGCCTAGTGGAGCCTGGCATTCCAACCCTCCTCTCTCTTTTCCTGCCCACCTGGCCCCAGGTGCTCCCGTGTAGATGGTCCTTGGCCTCCTGGACAACAGGGTGCACCTGCCCACAGGGGCGGGGGAGGGGGGCTGAAAACACCTGAGGGGGGCTCCTGACCGGGGCCATTGTTCTGAGGTGGGGCCCCAGGGGGTGTGGGGGTGGGCCCTGGGGCAGGCACAGCTATTGCTGAGAAATGTGAGGGGCTGGGGTCAGTCCGGGGGGGCTCAGAACTGGCCCCAAGGGCTGGTCTCCTTGGCCTCTCCCACCTGCCCCTTGAGTCCTGGGCCAGCATGGCCAGAGCCAGACTGGCCGTTTGGATTCCTCTAACATACAGTCTGTCCTGCCACCTGCCCTCCCATCTCCCACCCCCACTGCCTCCCAGAGGCCACAACCCAGGCTGCTGCCTTTCCACACTGCCTGGGACCATTAGGAGCTGTGGGGGCCCTTGGGCTGTCTTTCCTTAGCAGGTTGTGAGGGACATGGTGGGGTGTGCAAGTGCCTGAGTGGCCTGGGACCTGGGTGTGGCCTGGGCTCCAGGCTGTGATATGGGCACCTAGGTGTGGCGTGGACACCAGTGTGCAGCGTAGGCACCCAGGTGTGGTGTAGGCTCCAGGCTGTGGTGTAGGCTCCAGGCTGTGGCATGGGCTCCAGGCTGTGGCACGGGCTCCAGGCTGTGGAATGGGCTCCTGGCTGCAGCAAGCTATGGTGTGGGTGGCCGGGTGTGGCATGGGCTCCAGGCTGTGGCGTAGGCACCTGAGTACCCAGGGGCTGTCTTCTGGGCCATGTCATGCCTCTCTGCCTGGCAGCCAGCAGCAGGCACCATGCCCTCCAGGCTTCACTTGCTGTCCAGGGAACTGAAGGGCCAGGGGCTGGGCACTCAATGGGCAGCAGGGGGGTGCTCACATACAAACACACATGTGCACACACACATGCTCACACAGAGACCCATCCACTCACACAGACACAGGCACACAGGCACAGATACCCACAGACACACACATGCACACACAGAGACCCATCCACTCACACAGACACAGGCACACAGGCACAGACACACACATGCTCACATGCACACACTCACAGAGAGACACATACACAAACACACAAACACACATGCTCACAGAAACTCACACCCCACACATATGCTCAGATATGCACAAACACACATTCACACAGAGACACACACACATGTGTACACAGAAACTTACACACACCACACATATGTTCACACACATGTAAACACTCATGCAGACATATACACTCTCACACATACTTCCATTTCAGACCATCACTCCATGGGTTAATGTGAGCTCCACAGCGGTGGGCCATGAGGGATCGGTGCCCTGGTGGGGCAGGGGCGGGGGGGCGTGAACAGCAATGTTTGAAAAGCGCGTGTGTGTCTGTGTGCATGAGTGTGTCTATGTGTGTGTTTCTGTATGTATGTGAGTGTGTGTCTGTGAGTGTATGTTTCTGTGTGTGCACACTCGTGTGTCTATGTGTACTGTGTGTTTCTGGGTGTGCATGTGTTTGTGTGCGTTTCTGTGTAAATGAGTGTCTGTGTGTATGTGCATGCATGTGTGTGTGTGATTTTGTGTGTGTATGTGTGTGAGTGGATGTGCCTGTGTGAGTGTGTCTGTGTGTGATTGTATGTGTTTGTGTGTGTATGTCATGTCTGTGTGTGTATGTGTATCTGTGTACGTGCGTGTGTGTATGTGTCTGTGTGTGATTGTATGTGTGTGTGTGTGTCTGTATGAGTGTGTCTGTGTGTGAGTGAATGTGTGTGTGAGTGTGTGTGTCCATGGAGGCCGCAGTGGAAGATGCACAGGGGGCTGGTGTGTGTGGGAGGACACCTGGGCTACTGGCTAGCAGGTGACTTGGGGCAGGGGCCTCTCAGCAATGCCCAGGTGACCCTCTGGCCACACTCTCCCTTCACCTATGGTCTTGGCTTCATGATATCGCAGGAAAGTCCAGACCGCAGCTCTGCTGGGCAGCCACCCCCTCCTCATGCTTCTTCCCAGTGCTCTCAGAGCCTTCTCATCTCCGCGGTGCTTTTTGGGGTCTGTAGTGGAAGTGGGGACAGGCAGGGAACCCCTGGGAGGGGGTTAGGTGTTGTCTCTGAACACAAGGAGCCTGTGGAAGGCCTAGCCATGCCCCCTCACTCCAGTCGCAGGGGGTGGAGGAGGGGCTTGGGACCTGGGGCTCACCGCCCAGGCCTGCCCGGGGAACCACTGCCTAGCCCACTCACCCACTCAGTGCTCCCAGCAGAGGAAGTGGCCTCTGAGGTGGCCCCCAGGGAGGGTCCTGGCGCTGGGTGGGACTCCAACTCCTGAGCACACCAGCTGCAGCACAGCTTGCCTTGTCCCCTGGGGAAGGCTGCATGTGGCCATGCTCTGCCTGCATGGGGCCTGCTCACCAGACAAAGCTCACTGGGAACACTTCCTGGAAGGCACAGTCGATTAACACACGCATTTAGAGAAACAGGGTGAATGTTTTATACGTGGAAGTGCAGTCACATTTGAAAAGGGAATCCAGGCTGGGGAAAGTGCCTCCTGGTCAAGAACTGGTGGCCGGGGCAGTCTGTCTGGTGGCACAGGCCTGTGCGGGGGCCCTGGCACCTGCTGCCCTGCCCAGGCCATGCCCAGTACCCCCCACTCACTGTGCCTCGTCCACCACCCGCCACCTGGTAAACCCCACCTTCCCTCACTGAGGGCCCAGGGGGACCCCGTATCTGTGTTGCCACAGACTGAGGGCCTTTTAGCCACTGACCCTCCCTGCATAGAGACAGGGGCTCGTGGCAGGCCCAGGCACCTCATGCCCAAGGCACCCAGCACCTGCCTTCTTGGCGCCTCTTCCACACTCCCTGGGAGCAACCTGGAAGCTGGCTCTTGGGGGACAATTAGAACACTCCACGGCCTTCCACTCCTGTGCTTTCTTCTCCATTTTTTCTCCAAACGGACATTTCTTTTTGTATTTTCACATATTCTATAATAAACAGCTTTTACAATACTTTATTTCATTAAAATGCAAGATTTATTTCAAAAACAAAAAGCACAAGAGAAGAGAAGCTGTCAGGAACGGTGAGGAGCCACGTGTGGGCGGCAACATCTCTCCCAGCTCTAGGGGGGCTGTGGCTCCCCGTGAAGGCCCAGAGAGCGAGATCCTCATCCCCTAATGGGGAGAAAAGAAGGGGTGCTCCTGGAAGGAGGGGGATCTGGGGCCCCCCTCTTCTCACAGGGTTTTCACTCCCCTTTGTGGTTAGAAAAATCCCATTTCCCAGGAGAATGTTTAATTTAGGGCGCTCCTGTGCTGTAAGTAACAGTCCCCAGAGGCCGGGGTGCCGGGCCAGCTTTCTCTGGTTCTCCCTACCATCACTTACGTTACATTTTCATTAGGAATTTTGACAGATGATTTGTTTCCTTCTGCCAAGAATGGGCCAGCAGCCTCTGCCAGAGATAAGGGGCCTCCCTCAGCTCTGAGCTGCCCCGGCCCTCCCTGCACAGCCCATCTTGGGGCCCATCCTCCGCCCAGAGGCCTGGGAGCAGCTGAGGCCTGGACATCTGCCCAGGGAGGCCTGCAGCCCAGCACAGAGCATCACCCTGTCCCCTGGGTCCAAGCTAGTGATGGCCAGCCTGGTCTCCATGTCCTCCTCTCCCTCCCTCAGGGTCAACCTCCCCCAGGCTCAGAGATCTCCCCACCTCTGTGTTTCCCTGAGCTCAGGAGCCCCTCCCTCCCCAGGGGTTCCTCTAAAGTCACATTCCTGAAGCCCTGATTAAAATCCACCTGTCCATACAGGCCCCACGGAACCGGCTCTTCCTGCCGCCCACACCCAGGCCTGAGCACCCCTGGAGAGCCAGGTCCGGTCCGCTGGGGGTGGTAGGCAGGAGGCAGCTGCCTGCCAAGGAGAAGGCGTTCTTCTGGTTTGAGGTTGGCCTTGGAGAGAATTAGGAAGTACGCTTCCTGTCTGTGGCTCATGTAAGAACCAGAACCAAGACTCTGCTTCCCAGGCTGCGGACCCTGGGGTGATCCTGGGGTGATCCTGGGGTGCCCTGAGCCTGACTATGGTGCGGGGGAAGGGGAGAGGGAGGAGGAGATGGAAGGGAGCGGGAGATTGACTGAGGGGGTGGGGAGGAGAAGAGCGAGAAGTGGGGGTGGAGAGAGAAGGAGGGGAGGGAGGAACGGAGTTGGAGTTGATTGACTGAAGGTTGATGGAGGGGGTGGAGGGGGAGGCAGGCTGGCTAACAGGCCTGGTCACCTGCATGCTGGAGAGGGCTGGGCCCTGTTTTTGGGTGCCTCTGAGATTAGGTCCCACAGCTGAACCCCAGCTCTGCCCCCATGGCTGCCCAGTTGGAGCGTGTGCAGGGAGACCTCTCAGTCAACCCCAGCCCAGCCCTTACTGTCAGGTGCACCCAGGGACCCTGACCCAGAGGAGGAGCCCATTCCCTTCTCCTTAGGGCCCCTCTTCAACCCTGGGTCCTCCCTGAGGCCCAGCCTCCCTGTGGGGAGGCCCAACCTGTGGTGGAACTGCCCCACCAGGCCCTTTGGGGGAAGTGGGGGGGGGCCCCCCTGCCCTCCAGGCCCCCTCCTGCACCCTCCCCCGAAGTCCCCTTCCTCCCCCTCCCCCTTCCCCTGGGCCTCCTCCAGTAGCCCCTAGGCCCCCTCCCACTCCCTCCCCTGGGCCTCCTCCAAACCCCCCAGCCCCTCCCATACCCCCTCCAGCGCCCCGTCTGCATTTCCTCTGGAGTGAGTCAGCAGGGACAGAGCCCTAGGCCTCTCAGTCCAGCCAGCCCTGCCTTCCCTGCTTCCTCTGAAGGCTCTGCTCCCCATTCCTCAGTGTTTGGCCACCCCTCCCGCCCCTGCTCTGCCTCTAGGAGCAGGCTCCGCTCCTCGCTCCTCCCGGGGCCCAGGCGGGGGTGGGGGGGACTGGCAGGACAGAGAATAGGACCTGGGGCCATCCTCCTCTCCCTGCCCACCCCAGCCCCATAGATCAGGCCCAGCTCTGTGCCCACCTCTGCTGTCCGGTCCCCTGGGCTTCCTGCAGGTGGACAGAGCCATGGGGCATCTATGTCCTCCCAGCTTCAGGGCAGCCTTGGGTGGGCTGTGGGGGGGACTGTAGGGAGGACTGGGGGAGGGGGTCTGTGGGGAGGAGGGGTCCAGGGCTCACTGGGCATTCCCCCCAGCCACCCTGCCCAGCCCCAGGCCCTGGAGGAAAGAGGTGGGGAGAGCTCAGGCTTTCCCTAAGCCGGGTACACGTGGTCCTGGTGTCATGTCCCCTGTGGGGAGGCTACCACAGTCCAGCGGGCCATGTCACCATCCCTGTTCCTTCAGGTGAGCCAACCCCACCCCAGGCCAGCGGGCAGGGAGGCCGGGGGAGGCAGACACAGTGGTCCAGGAGGTGTGACCTGTGAACCCTGACAAGGAGGGAGTCTGACCTATGACCTGCGACCCCTGACAAGGAGGGCTGTTGTTGGGGGGTTGAGATGACTAAGGGGTGACCTGGAAGAGCTGAGGGGTGGGGGAGCTGAGGAGGTAAGTTGAGAGGGGAGTGAGCTCTGGGCGGGAGGGGTGGAGGCAGGGTGCAGGTACCCAGGAAACAAGGCCGCTGAGCTGGGGCGGGGTGGGGAGGGACCTCCAGGCCGCCGTGCTGCTCAGGCAAGGAACTTCCAGGCTCTGAGGCAGCACCAAGCTGGCTCTGCTGACCTGGCAACAGCTCATAAATATTCATTACAAATTAAAGCCCCATTAGCAGAGCTCACTCTGGCTGATACTTGCATGTTATTTTTCTACCGAAAAGATTTCGCGGTTGCAGGACTGAGGCCAGGATCTGGTGCCCAAGGGGGGGTGTGGATGGGGCCGGGGGTCCAGGTGCCTGGGCGGACTCCTACTGGGGGTCTGCAGTGAAGTCTCTGGCCAGAGCCCACAGACGTGGGTGCTGGGGCAAGGCCGCAGGTTGGGGACTTCCGTGACCACCTGGGCCTGGCCGCCTGGACCTGTGGTCTCTCCAGTGACCCAAAGAGGACCGTGGTTGAGAAGAAACCTGGCTGAACCGGACATTCCCAGCCCTGCGTGCTAGGTCTAGAGTGTCACCGAGTGGTTTTGCAGCCTTGTAAAGCCTTAAGCATTTTCTTCCATTTTTTCCAGAATTTTCCAAGTCCTCCTCTCCTACTTGGTAGCAGATTATTAAGGAGACGCTCAAGTACACACACAGTAGAGGAGCCTAGCCCCTTCCCCAGAGCCAGCCCTGTCCACCCCCCCCCCCACCACGGGGCCACTCTGACACCCCAGCATCGTGTCTGTAAATGTCTCGGGATGTCTCCCTAAAAGATTCCGGATTCCCTGCTACTTTTTCATTTCCACCTCTTCACCAGCTCTTCCCACCTGGTGTAATAGGAACATTCGGAAAGAACCTAAATGTTCAACCTTTGGGTACTTGCTAAATATCAGGTTACAACTCATTTGTTATGTTATGAACTCATTTTGGTTAAAAATACATACACACATGCATACGTGTACACATATACATACACACATAATATACATTCACACACTTACACACGGACACACACGGACACACAGACACACATACATATATACACATACACACAGACATACACGTGTACATATATACACACAGACAAGCATAAATATACACATAAACATACACACATACAGATACACCTACATACATAGACACATATGTACATGCACACACACACACGTGTGTCTGCGTCTACAAACACTTCTGGGAGGACCAGACCAGGGTCTAGAAACCGTTTCTGGATGGACAGTGAGGAGGGTCTGGGACACTCTTCTTGGTGGTCAGTATTTGGTGCTGTTTTGTAAGAAGCGTGAATAATGAGAAAGCAAGCTTAGAAAAAGTAGCCTGGGGTGGGGAGGACTAGGTGTTTTAGCCAGTTTCATTTTTTGTTTCTTCCAGCTCTGAGTGCACCTCGATTTTTGGCAATAGTCCGCTATCTTTTTAATTGTTTGAACAAATATTTACAGCCACCAGTCCACATTTTCTGGATTCCTTCCTCTGGCCTGGAGGACTGCAACCTGCTGGGGCTAACTTACCTGATCCGCTCTAGCTGAGCACTCACCTAGAGCAGAAGCACTGGGCCCTCCCACCAAGGGGATGGCTGGAGTCAAAACTCCAGGGAACAGCAGGCGTCCTCAGGTCCTGGAGAGAGCAGAGCCCTCCCGGTGGGCATGTGCCCAGGCAGCTGCTATGGAAAGCAGCCTGGTGGTTCCTCAAATGACTAAAGACGGAGTTACTGTGTGACCAGCAGTTCCACCCCTACAGGGGCCTACACCAAGGGAAAAGAGAACAGGCATCTGCAGAAAAACTTGTGCGTGAGTATTTATAGCAACATTATTCATAACACTCCAAAAAGTGGGAACAATCTAAATGTCCGTCAACAGGAGTGAATGGACAGACAAAATGTGGTCTGTTCATACAGTGGAATATTATTTTGGCCATAAAAAAGAATAAAGTTCTGAACATATTACAACCTGGATGAACCTTGAAACGTGAAAGAAGTCAGACATCAAAGGCCGTATATTGTATGAATCCACATGAAACGTCCAGATTCATACAGACAGAGAGTAGATCAGTGCTTGCTTAGGGCAGGGGCAGGTGGCTGGGGAGACGGGGATGATAGCTAAAGGGTACAGGCTTTTTGGGGGGTGATGAAAATGTTCTGAAATTGACTTCAGTGATAGTTACATGTGTAGGCGAATACAGTGAAAGCACGGAACTGCACACTTTAGGTGGTGAGCTGTACAGAAGTGAATTATATCTCAATAGAGCTGTTTAAAAAAAAGACATTGAGCAAGTGTGAATTAGCAATAAAAATTAAAAGTGAGGCACCCCCAAAACTCTGAAAATCAGACAAAAGTACTGGGAGGTACCGGGCAGGCTGCCCCACGTGCCCCACAGCAGCAGCTGCAGGAAAAGTGTGCCCTGATCAGGGGCCTCAACACCCTGCCAGCCGCCCAGTCCCCTGCCATCGGTCTCTCAGGCCACAGAGCCCGAACAGGGTCTCACTCAACCCCCAGGAGGCCCCGAAATGTAGGTGGGGGGAGCGCACACACAGGCTGTTCCCCCTCCTCGGTCCCCCAATCTGCCAGGTAGGGATCAGCGACCCCAGCTATCTCATGGATGGCTGCAGGAACTCAAGGGCAGAAGCTAGGAGAGGGGAGTCAGGTCCAAGCATCACAAAAGGAGGTCCTGCTCCTTCAGGCTCTGCAGGCAGGAGATGGCCCATCTACCCTCTCTGGGGACATGGCAGAGTTATGCTTCAGAGGTGGTCACTTGGCCAGCCAGCGTGGGGATGGGGCATGCAGAGACGTCGGAGAGCGAGTGTCTGCTCTGGTGGTGGCTTGATGAGGAGGGTGCTGGGACACAGCCAGCCAGGACTGGAGCGCCCACCCTGCCCAGCGCCAAGGGCACTGCCAGGCATCCATCTCCAGGAGCCACACCCACTCCAGGCCCAATTCCTTCCGGGTCAGTCAGCACCTGGCTTCGTGGTTCTGTGATGCCCAACATGGGGCCCAAGTGGTTGCATTCATTTGAACAAAGGCTGGTTTCTACTATCGAAGGCATGTTTCTGTCTTTGTCTGCAGAACCAAAGAAAGGTGTGTCTAAGTTAGCCTCAACAATGTGATGGAATAACCGCCCCCCCCCCCCCCCGAGCCCCCGCTTCCCCAGAAATGGCCGGTGGAGCCCGAGTCTCACTATTGAGGAGGGTGGATTTCCCAGCCCCTGCTCCACCAGGCCGGTTGGGAGGGGGCAGGCGCAAGCCACCAGCAGACGGACACCCCAGGAGTTTAGAGAGGGCCCCCTCGCTGCCCATGTGGCCCTCCCCATGTGCAGCTCCCTGCCCAGCCCCTGACTGATGAAGGGCCTGACTCCTTCTCTTGTTTTTGGCTTACAATTGTTTCTTTTTATGAAAAAAGAATTTCTTTAACCTTTTGCTGAACTAAGCAAGGGAGTCAGAGTAATGCATTGTGATCTAACGAAAACACCAATTAAAAATCACATTATTTTTCAAGAAGGAATCTTAATGATTTTTATGGCCCAGCCCCTCCTTCCCAGAGTCATGGCGAGCCAGCTGTGGAATACCTTGAAGGCTCTTACTTCCGTCAGTCAGCTGACGTCTCCCGTGAACCCTTTCTGCCACAGGAAGGGGACGCTTCCACACCTCCTGTCATGGAGCGTTGCCTCCCGAGGCGGTACTTTTCCATCTTTAGCCACCTCAGCCTGTTAGAGGCTGTCCGTGTTTTCAGCAGACATCTGTTGGCCCTACTGTCTTTGTCGTCCCTTGTGGGGCTACAGGGAGAGCCTTTTCCTCGCCCACAGCTCTCTCGTCTGCACAATGGTCTTGGCTGGAACGGCAGTGTCCTGGTGAGCCTCGGGGTGAGCCCCCGGTGAGCCTCGGGGTGAGTTCTTGCTTAGCCTCGGGGTGAGCTCCTGCTTAGCCTCGGGGTGAGCTCCCGCATGTTTTTAGTCCTAGGTGATCTCAAAGGCAAGACGGCTGGCTCCTGTCTGCACCTTAACTCTGAGCCCCGCATGCTTTTGTTCTCCTTTCTGTGCCTCCGAGGCAGACCGTCCAGTCAGCAAAAAGCAAAATCTATGTACTGGATGAAACCTGCACCTTGCACAGGGCCACTCCCACAGGGCCTGATCCTGGGGTCCTCTGGGGCAGAGTGGTAGGGGCAGGGCGCCCAGGCCAGGCCAGCCCCCTTGCTTCCTGAGGGAGGGTCCATCTACCCCCTCAGCACTGTGGACCCTTCCAGGCTAAGGGTCCCAGCGCTGGCACCAGGCGGCTGCTCCCTGCCCCTTGGGGGCTCTGAGCCCACTGTCTCTTCTGATCTCCCCTCTTTGCTCTGCGCCCCATAGTGGGCCCCAGGGGATGGAGCCGAGCCAGGCTGCTTCTCCTTGGGCTGGGAGGGCAGCAGGGGCAGTGGCTGAGGCCGGGGGGACCACAGAGCCAATGTATGGGACCCTGTGTCTGGACAGGAAGAGCCCCTTCCCTCCCAGCGCCAGGCGGTCCGTGCAAACTCTGCCCTTCCCATCCAGGAAGCCTGGCCTCCTCTAATGCCAGCATCGCCAGGCCAACTCCCACGCACGCTTCCTGCATCATCTCGGAGACAGCTCCTCCAGGAAGTCCTCCAGGAAGTCCTCCCAATGTCCTCGGTGGGCGGCTCCCTCCCGTCCCTTCACCCCTCTGCTCACACCTTGTCCCATGAGGCTGAGAGACCAAGGGGACAGCGGGACAGTGCCCACATGGCTCCGTCTGTTTCCAGGGCCTGGGACACCACCCGGAGCTCCCAGGTATGTGGGCGGCAAGAGACTGTGCCCCCGGAAGCCCTGTGTCAGGGCTGCCCAGCGGAAGTGTGGCCTGGGGATCGCTGAGCCTGCATGGACAAGGACCCGGGGCTGCAGCCATGGCTGGCCTGCGGCTGAGGAGGGCCTGCTCACAGCTGCCCGTCGGCCTTTGGAGGGTGCACTGCCAAGTGGGCCCCCGTCACAGGCTCTGCACCCCCTAGCTGCTGGCCTGAGTAAGCAGCCTCATCAGAAAGAGGGGGCAAGTGGGCACCACCAGATCTCTCCAGGGGGTCTCCCAGCAGCCCCAGCAGACTCCCCACAAGCACACAGTTTGAGCCTGTGTCCCCCCAGGGACAGGGACAATAGATGGTCAGATGGCCCAGCTCTCATAACTCCCCTCTTTCTTTCCCACGGCCTCAGCCTTCCAAGGGTGACACGGTGCCTCCTGGGATTCACAGACTCATGGAGGCAGCGGCAGTGAGGGGGCTGGCACGGTGAGGCTCCCCCTCTTCCACACCTCCACATGGCACTCACAGCCAGGAGGGCATGCGTTTCCCTGGAGACGGAGAGCAGAGGGTGGCTGCAGGCTCAGGGCCCTGCCCTGAAACCAGCACCCACCCCATGGCCTCCAGCTCAGCCCATGACCCCCATGGTGACCCCAAAGCCACTCCATCTCCTGTGTCTGCAGAAACAAAGAGGGGGAGATCGTAGGACTAAAGCAAGCTCCCCCTCAGAGCTTGGAGGCACTGACTGTGTGTAGCTGGGGACCAGAGACCCTATGGGGACATGAGGGGGCTGTGTGTGGGGCTGGGGCTGGGGCCCCCATGGGGCACAAGGTGGGGCTGTGTGCAGGGCTCAGGACTGGGGGCCCCCTGGCCACAAAAGGGGGGCCTGTGTGCAGGGCTCAGGACCGTGGGCCCCCTAGTGACACAAGAGGGGGCTGTGTGTGGGGCTGGGGGCCTGGGACCCCCTGGGGACACAAGAGGGGCAGCCGACCTGTGGAGGAGGAGGGCATAGAGCTGCAGGAGGAGGAGATGGGTGCCGGCAGGCAGCTGGGCTACAGGAAGTGGGCTTGGAGGACCCACTGTGGTCTGGGCACCCCTTGGCCAGGAAAGCTGGTGTGAGGTGGGCCTCGCTGAGCCCCTGTCCTGCCTGACCCTTTCCAGAATCAGCCACCCTCAGGGCTCCAGGCCAAGTCTAGGCCCCAGGGACCAGGGCAGGCTGGTCCCATTGCTGTTCACAGGGGAAGTTAGGTTGGGTGGGTGGAGAGTGGGGGGGCCGTAGGGGGGGCGGACACGGCAAGCTCCGTGCTGGGTAGGTGAGTCACCCCCCCCGATGCAGACATACCCACGGCACATACCACACACACAAACCCACGCACACCCTGCAACACACTGACCTGGGTCAGTAGACATGTGCCCCACAAATGCACATAGACACCCTTGCAGACACACGTCGCCCCCACATGACTGCACCCCCCACCTCCACCCCCCAGATACTGCCTTCCTGCCCGCTGTCCCCACCCGTACAGCTGCAGCTCCCTGGCAGGCCTGGCAGCTGGCTGCGGTTGCCTAGGAAACGCTGTCACCTGTCACCATGTGATACTGTTGAGCCTCTGGGGCCTCCAGCATGTGCTGGGCTACCCCCCCCCCCCGCCCCCAGAGCTCGCCTGGGCTCCAGGCTGCAGGTGGGCACAGGCTGGGTACAGAAGAGGTGCCCAACGGGGCTGGGGGGCAAGTGGGGCTGGGGACAGACCCTGAGGGAAGGATGGGTGGACATAGCCCACCGCCACCAAAGTGTCCCTGTGAGCTCAAGGCTTTGGTGCCACAGCACCTGGTGCTCAGACCCTGATGTGGGGAGGAGGACCTGCCGGCCCTTCCCTGCTCTTCACCAGGTGTGGGCCCTGGCTGCCTCAGGCTGCAGTGCCCAAGGGATGGGGCCCCTCGGTGACATAAAAGCAGTGGCTGGAAGAGGGGAAGGAGCCATGGAGAACACAAGGCTGGAGTCCTGCTGGCCCAGGAGGCGGGTGGGGAAGGGACCCCGAGCAGGGAGTCCTGTGACACGAAGCAGAGCTGACTCCCACAGGGAGGGCCGCCTCTGGGGTCAAATGGTCAAGATTAGAGCCTCGCTTCCTGGGCAGGGGCTTTGTCTGGGGCCCTGCTGGGACCGGGCTGGTGTGCCCAGTTGGGGGACCAGCCCGCATGTCCTCCGTGGGCAGCGCCCCTGCCCCCCAAGCTTCCTGGGGTGTGGGTCCAGGTGCCCACATGCTGATGGAGGCCAGGTGGGGCCAGGAGGGCAAGACCCAGGCCTGAGTGGGCAGAGGTGAGGGCCTTCTGCTCCACGACCCTGGGCTGCAGAGGTGAGGGCCCCCTGCTCCAAGACCCTGAGTTGCAGAGGTGAAGCGGTGCACCTGCTTGGGGCGGCAGCCTGGGTGACCCACTCCCTGTGCCGGGGCCAGAGCAGGCCAGTGTGAGCTCGGGCTGTGGGCAGCTGAGGATGGGGCTGCCGCCGAGGTCTGGAGCCAGCCGGCCTGGAGGTGGCCCAGCTCCACCCGCCATCCTTGAACAAGGTGCTCGACTTCACCATGACTCCGTTTCCCCTTGCATAGCATGGGGAGATCAGTAGTACCCTGCCCCCAAAGGGCCACGGTGAGGACTGCCAACTCAGAGCCTCACCTTGCTCACCTCATGTCTGAGTGATCCTCCTGTTGTCCTGGAAGCGGAGGCTCCTTGGGGCCGTGTTAACCACCCTCCTATCTGGAGATGCCAGAACACTCCACCCTTCACAGCACAGAGCAGGTCCCCTGAGATCTGCAGAGTGGGCGGAGAGGCCCAGGGAAGCTTCCTGGGGAGGGGCCTAGAGTGGGTACAAAGGCTGGTCAGCTTGTCTGGGGAAGGGGAGGCCCTCGAGGACGAAATGGGCAGGTGATTGGGTGTGTGTTCCTCACCGGCTGGAGGATCAGAGGCCGGCTCCTGGCTCTGAGCAGCATCTCAGAAACCAGGGGGTTGGGCGTCGGCTGGGACGTGGCGAATTCATTCTGGAATCTAACCCTGGATGGGACAGTGCCCAGTAAGGCAGACCCCCACCCCGCCACTGTCTCTCCAGACCCTGGAGGCTCCACAGGACCAAGCCCCGGTGGGGAAGGATCCCTAGCCACGCAGTCCCTGCCCTGGGGACCTGGCTGTCCAGGACACACCAGGGGACAGGTGGGACAGAGCTAGACAGAGCCTGTGGGGCCTGACTTTGGGGCTCACAGGGGCTGCCTGCGAGGGAAGGGCAGATCTGTGCTCAGAGCTGCAACATGCGAGGCAGGGGAGAGGGCAGGGGCAGCCCCTAGGCCTTCCCACTGGGGGCGTCTCCAGCACCCTGCCGCAGCTGGCCCCTTTGACCGGAGCCAGGTGGTGGTGGTGACGATCACAGGGACAGAGGTAAGGCTGGCGATGGGGTGGTGGGTGATGGTGAAGACAGCGGTGACGTCCCCGGGGAGGAGGCTGAACCGCAGCCACCATGCCTGTCATAAGGATGGGCGCTGATTATGCCCCCTTTCAAAACCTAATCAACTTCTCCTAATTAACTGCTTTCTGTGCATGTGAGGTCACAAATCCACTTCTAACCGACTGTGCAGATCCAGCCTCCAGATGCCCACTTGGCCGCTGGCAATGGCAGAGATTTCAGAAACGACAGATTTGGTTTGAAAACACATCGGCTTATGTTCTTCTGATTTGCAAGCTTCAAGTTTTCCTAGAGCAGGCATCCTTAATTCGGGGGGTTCGTGAATTTGGATGAGAAAAAAAAATCATGTCTTTATTTCCATTAACCTCAAACTGAAGTTTAGCATTTCCTCCTGTTATGAGCATTAGCCCCTGGGACTTTGCGTCTAATAGGAAGCACAGATATTTTCCCAGCACTTCACCGAGGCTGCAGACATTTCAAGCACTGTCCACACTCGCCTCAACCTGACGGTCACAGGGAGGGACTACTGGGTGTTGGGTCTCATTACTGAGTACACAGAGGGGCGCACACAGGGTGATTGCATAGACCTGCCTTGTCAATAGCTGGGTAACTATTTCAATACACGTGGTTTCCTTTGTCACCTGGAGGATTTTTTACTCATTTAAAGCATTAGTGGATAGGTGGAGCCCAGGGCATTTTTAGGGCAGTGAAGCCATTCTGCATGACACTGTAGTGGTGTACAGGTGACATTACGCATTTGTCAAAACCCACAGGACTGTACAGCACAGAGGGAACCCTCATGTGAACTGTGGACTAGTTGGTAAGAATGTATCAGTATTGGTTCACCAGTTGTAACGTGTCCCTCAGGAATGCCGGACACCAGTCAGAGGAAGTGCGTAGGGGGAGGGGGCAGAAGGGAGCTCTCTCCTTTGCATGCAGTTTTTCTGTAAACCTGAAAGTCTTCTCAAATATAAGCTATTACTTATGACGAACAAATAACTCCCTGCTGCTGAAGGGGACCTTGGAGTGCTGTGGGAGCCCCGAGATGATGGTCCTATTTCAGGCCCACCAACCCCTCACCCGTAGGACCCCCTCACCATGCCCACCGGAAGCAGGAGCAGTGTTTACCTCTGCACATGGCGAATGGGGCTACACCATCCCGGGGCCACAACTGGCCCCTGCTCGACGTCCAGTCACAGCCACGGGACAGAGTACACCTTTGGGGGTCGCCTGCAAGGAAGAACACAACTCACACACGCATGCATGCATGCAGGTACACACACTCACACACGCACACACATGCCCATGCATACCCATATATTAACACATGGTACACACATGTGCACACGCCTATGCACACACGGCACATGGAGATCACACACACGCACACAATGCACACACATACAGATGCACACACACATGCACGCACAAATACAGTGCACACACATGTACACACAGTGTATGCACACATGCAGGCACACATATTGTCTTAGTTCCCTAGTGCTGTCATGACAGAAATACCACAAGTGGATGGCTTTAACAAAGAGAAATGTATTCTCTCACAGTGTAGGAGGCTAGAAGTCCGAATTCAGGGCGCCGGCTCCAGGGGAGTCTTTCTCTCTCTGTTGGCTCTGGAGGAAGGTCCTTGCCATCAATCTTCTCCAGTCGAGGAGCTTCTCAGCACAGGGACCCTGAGTCCAAAGGATGCGCTATTCTCCTGGCTCTTGTTTCTTGGTGGTACAAGGTCCTCATGTCTCTCTGCTTGCTTCTCTCTTTTATAACTCAAAAGACATTGACTTAAGACAAAATCTAATCTTGTAGATTGAGTCCTGCCTCATCAACATAATTGCTGCTAATCCCATCTCATCAACATCATAGAGACAGGATTTACAACACACAGGAAAATCCCATCAGATGACAAAATGGTGGACAATCACACAATACTGGGAATCATGGCCTCGCCAAGTTGACAGATATTTTGGGGGGACACAGTTCAATCCATGACACACAATAACACACACACGCATCCATGCAACACATGAATGCGCGCACACACACATGCTTACACACACATGCACATGTACACATATGCACACACACCTTCATGCACCCAGGCACACACAGACACACGCACGCACACACAGACACACACACGCACGCCCACACAGACACATGCACACACGCACACACAGACACACACGCACGCACACACGCAGTATCAGCAAACAGGCCCCTTCTATGCCATGCCCAACATGTTCAGTCCCCAGGTTTGAGGAGCTGTGTTTTTAAAAACTGCATTAACCTAAATGTTGTCCATTCTGAACACACTTGGCTCAGTCTCAGCCATCACACTCGGGATAATCACACTGAAAAGCTAATTTCTGAAAAAGACAAAGTTGTCTTAGTTTCTGTAGCCACATTTAACCTCTGCATACCGTGCTAGACCCGCCCTGGTTGCTGGGTGAAATAATTTCCACCTCCAGCAAATACTAACTCCACCACAAATCCCTAGAGAAACAGATACATTTTCTAGTGAAAGATCAACCCTGGGTCTGCCTTAGATGCTAGGTCTACACGATTTTTTTTTAATCCATTTAAAATCTCAGAGCCAAATCCAGCTAAATGATTAGTCTACTTTAGAACATAGCTTTGGGAGTTAACACATTAAGCGTTTTGGGGGAAAAATGCACAATACTTGTGCTAGAGAAAAAGGGTCCGGAGCACTAAGCCCGGAAGGGGAGTAGGGAAAGGCGGCCAATCAGCGCCGGCCTCGCTATCTGAAATGTGACAACCAGCCGGCCATCGTGCTCCCTTTTGCAGGGACTCAGCCAGGCAGGAAATGCATCATTAAATTACAGGGCGGGGAAGCGGGTCAGGGACTGGGTGGGGATGCCACCCAGATGTCCATGGGGACTGAACAGGCCCTCAAAGCGAGGCTGGGCCAGGGAGGCAGAGAAGGGAGGACGCAGTCCGAGGGCGCGACGCCTTAGTGTAGACCCAGCTCCAGTCTGCGGGGAGAATCTCTCCTGTGTCCGGCCTCAGTGGGACCAGCTCCGATGCGCCAGCAGGGGCCCCTAGCCACCACCCCACACTGGTTAGGGGCCAGCCGGAAGGCCTGGAGCCGCCGCAGGAAGATGTACCATAACCAGGGATTTGAAACAGTGCCATTTCCCGGGGCGCCAGGAGCCCCGGGTCAGGCCTGAGTCTGAGCCCCTCCTCCCGCCTGAGCCCCGCCCCTTCCGCCTGAGCCCCGCCCTCCTGACCGCCCCCTCTGAGTTTGCTCCGGTGGGCTGGGTGGGAGGAGCCCAGGAGGCCAGGCGGTCTGCCCGCTGCAGCTGCACCCCAAACTTCTCTGCAGCTACAGATCACTGGGTGGCACTGGAATCCTGAGCCTAGGCCATCCCAGACCCTGAGTGAGAGCTCCAGGCGGTTCTCCTGGCCCAGGGCCGCAGCTCCTGCCCCGGGGGGCGAGGGGGCCACACACCCTGTCAAGCCCCTCCAGCTCTGACCTGGGTCTCCAGCAGAAGTCTCCCCAGGTCTCCTCGGGCCCTTCCTCTCCCCCCACCCCAGAGGAATGGCGCCCCCCTCTTGTAGCCTCCTCCACAGGCCCGCATCCTTTGGGGACCCCACTACTGCAGGCAGCAACCGCCCAGGGGCCTCCAAGCAGAAGGCGGCAGGCGGGCTCGAGGGTCGAGCAGCGGGATGTGCAAGGCGGCGGAAAGAGCAGCCCGCTGCCGCCTCGAGGTCCCTCCCGCCTCGGGCCCTCAGCCCCCAGCCTCTGTCTGGGCAGGGAGGGGTGGCTTCTCAGGGTGGGTGAAGACGAGGAGCAGAGAAAACAAGCTGGTCCTTGCACGCGCAGGCGCGTCAGGCCACCTCGCGTCTTACCCGTCCCTCCCGCTGGGGGCAGCTGGCGGCGAGCCCCTGGGGGAGGGGGTGGGGTCTGGGCGGAAATACCAGGACCAGAGCCTGACTGGCCGTGGTGACTGCCCAGACTGGGGTCTGTGTCTGCTGCTCTGGGTGCCCTGGCCAGCACATGGGCTGCACCACCCACCCACTTCCTGCAGCCTTGTGCCCAAGTCCTCTCCAACGGGATGGAGGGTGGGGAAAAGAGTCTCCAGCTGGAGGTCGGTGTGGACTGCACGCCCCACTCAGAGAGGGAAACATCATCAGGGTGGGGGGAGGTCACCAGGGTTGGGGGAGGTCACCAGGGTGGGGGGTATCACCAGGGTGGGGAGATGTCACCCTGGTGGAGTGACGTCAGCAGGGTGGGGGGTGTCACCAGGGTGTGGGGATGTCACCCTGGTGGGTGGGACGTCACCAGGGCAGGGAGTATGTCACCAGGATGCCCAGGTGTTGCCAGGCCAAATGTCAGTCCAGGCCTCAGGGTGGGGCCCTGCCACCCAGCCCCGGGGGGAAGAAGGCTTCCCACAGATGGGCAGGGTGAGAGCTAGCGTGAAATCAAGCTGACAAGAAAACGTGATTAATTTGCTGCTTAAAGAAGTGTTTGCAAAGATTACCGAAGCTGCCCTTCCTCTTCGTTAGAGCCACTAGAACGTTGTCTGAGTCAGGACCCCTCCCTCTCCCCAGCCCGAGGAGGGGAAGACACAGCCCTGGCAGGAGAGGGGCTGGAGGACGTGCCATGTCGACATGCCGCCCCGTCAATCTGGACCCCACCCTCGGCTGTCCTTCCTCAAGAAGCAGACAAGACAGGGAGAGCCAGATACAGATTTTACAGGACAAGCGCGTGTCATGTGGTGATTCCAGAGCAGGTGGCAGGGAGCTGCCCAGGGCAAGGGGGTTGGGGCAGCCTCTGACAGCTGAACCGAGACCAGGAGGACCGGGAACTGTTGGGCATTCTGGGCCAAGGTGGCAGACCCCAAGCCCTCGTGGTGGCGGGAGTACCGGGACTTGGGGAAACGGTCAGAGGAGCGTCGCCCTGGCAGGTGTGCCCCTAGGCCCAGTCTTCCCAGGTGGCCGTCCCGCCCATCACGCCCATCAGTTCACCTGTGTAAGCCACCGGGCCACCATCCCCAGCTGGGGAGCCCCGCAGAAGCTCCTGTGGGAGAGGGGTACCTCAGGAAGCCTGTGGTGGGGCGGGTGGGGCCCCCATCACTGTCAGGCTGCCCGGGCAAGGAGGGGTGGAGGCAGGGTGCTGGCAAATGGCAGGGTGCAGAGGCCACCATTGTGCCCCACAGCCCCAGCTCTCGGGGAACGGGGCGGGGGGGCAGGATTCCCGTCATGACCTCATCCCAAGCCTGCTTCCCCTGCAGTGACACCATGGGCTGACACAAGCCCACCACCCTCCAGGCTGCCCAGAGACCCCTGCGAGGCCCCCACACTGTGGGGTCCACGTCCCTGAGTGTAACCAGATACCACATGCCATGAGGCCACCTTTCAGAGCTCTCATCTGAGAGCATGTGACCTGGAGCCTTCTGCAGCTTCACAAGGAGTCCCCCAGAGGCTCACATCACGGAGCACAGAAAGCGAGACCACAAGGCCAGCGCGGACTTCCTTTATCCTCTCCTACATTTCAACAAAGGAAGAACGGAAGATTCATTTTATTTTTATTTCTTCCTTTGGGTCTTTAAAGTGACAAAGGGGGACAGGGACGCACTACTGCAGACGACAGAGTCAGCTGTTTCCTTTATGTTAACATTTCAGTCTGTTTTGGAGGGACACCCCCCACCCCCACCCCCACTGGGACTCAGCAGCATCTGGGGGACAGAGCAGCCTCACGGACCCAGATGGACGCCCCAGGGACCCAGGCTCCGAGAGGGACGCGGTAGGGAGGGTGGGCAGGCTCCCAGTTGCCCTGGCTTGGGGAAGGAAAACCCAAATGTGCGACCTGGTTTCTGTGTTGCCTGCAGGGGCCCTGAGCTGAGCCACCAAGTGAGTGCTGCCTCCGAGGACCAGGCCTGTCCCCCACCGCCCAGCGCCTGAACGTGAAGCAGCTGCGGCAGAGCAGGCGTCACTGAGTTCTGCTTGTTCAGTGACAGAAGAGTTAAAGTCCTAGTCACAGGAGTAGATACATTCAGCTGGGAGGCGCGGTGCCGGCTCATCCTCATCCCCGATGACCACTCCTCCCAGGGGTCTCCCGCTGGGCTGACTTGCCCCTCATGATTTCCACAGCGGCTGGTCCCACAGACAGGATGGGGTGCAGGAGGGTAGCTGTGCCCTCAACGTCAGGGAGCTGGGAGAAAGCAGAAAGGGGCAGTTACTGTGGGGTCGAGTCAGGGGACAGGCCCCTGGGGGGCACCCCACTTGGATCTCCCAGCACACCTCCCAGGCTTGTGGCTCACTGGGGACTCCCCAGCCCCTGCCCCCCATGGGCCCTGGCCATCTAGGGAGTCCTCTGCCCTTTGGCACCCCTCAGGGAGGCCCATCTGTCCCCTGCACTCCCCTAAGAAGGAGCCCAGTGGCCAGCTCAGGCAGCACACAGGGTGCTGACGGAAGGCCTCTGTTCTGGATTTTTCCGGAAAGCTTATGGCTGGGGCTGGGGGGTGGCTCTGCGTACATCTGGGGATCACAGCTCAGAGGAACCCCAGGATGCACTGACACCCTCTCTGTAGACATACCCTCAGCGCCTAAGTCTGGGGTGGAGCCTAGAGCCCCCCACCAGGGCACCCTGCTGTCACGGATCATCCCTTAGGGGTGTGGGGTGACCTTGCAAATCCTTTGCAGGCTGGTGGAGTCAAGGCTCCAGCTCTGCTTGTCAATGTCCCCCCTTCCCCCACCCTCACACAAGACTCTGATGCCATCCTGGGGGGACGGACCTGGCCGGGGAACAGTGGATCACGTCACCCAGAGTCTAAAGGCCAAGCCTCTCTCCCAAAGAAAGCAGCCAGGCCTGGGGGGTGGGGCAGGGGAGCCCCTGAAGTAGACCACCAGAGAAGACATTGTTCTCAACCAGAACTCTCCACCCAGCCAGATGTTCCAAGAGCGCAGGCCGATGGCCGAGTAAGACACCGCAGGTTCCTGTCACAGCTCTCCGGGGGAACCATGCAAACCAGGACAAAGGAGGAAATGAGACAGGAAACTGGAGTGGGCACCGGAGGCAGGCAGGGAATTTCCAGGATGACGGAGACAGAGTGGGGGACCACAGGCCAAGGGAGCAGGCGGGGAGGGCTCCAGGAAGAAGAGGAGCTGACAGTGTGGTGGCGGCTGAGGGGGCCAACACCCTCCACCTCCATCAGGAGACAGAGACTATCTCCTGGCCACGACCAACCGGAGTAGCAGAGGGCTTTCCTGACGGCTGGCAGCTTCTGCACTGGCATTCTTGGATGCTCTCAGTGGCCACGGAAGGAAGCAACCATGCTGTGAGGAAGCCCAAGCCACTGCGTGGATGGTGAGCCCCGTCCCCCAGGAGGGAGAGAAGCCAGTCATCTGGTCGTTCCAGTGCTCGAAGCCGAGGCACCAGTCACGCGAATAAAGCATTTGGACCCTCCAGCCTGGACGAGACCAGGTGGAGCCGAAAAGTTGCCCAGTCCACACATGGAATCCTAAGAAATCATAAATCCGTGTTGTTTCGGGCCACTCTCTTCTGGGGACGTTTACACAGTAATAGGGAACCAAAACAAACACGTAAAGTGTCTGAGGTACCGAGAGAGCCAAGCATGAGTAAGTGGAAAGGGAACTACACAGACAAACGAGACAAATACCAAGTCTTTGGAAAACACGGTTGAACAAAAACAAAACACATTCATTATTATCTTCATGGATAATCTGCAATTAGTAATATAAACATGGGATCTTGATTTTACTGAAACTGATGTTTATGATAAAATCTTCATCTTCCACAGAAAAATGGCCACAGGTAACGTCTAAGTCAAGAAATCAAGAAACAGCAGGGTAAGTGCATCAAGTAGGAATAGATAGAGAGACTGCTTTCATCCCAAGCTTTCTAGGATAAGTGGACTTAAAGAAAGGGAACACATGGAATGTGTACACCAATGAAAATTACTGAAAAGCAACGACATCAGGACCCTCTTACTACGCGGTGAAATAAGCCAAACCTTTTCCATTTACATCTCGTAAAATGCAGGAGTCGGGTCTTCACAGGAAAACTCAAGCCCACAGTTTACCCACCTGGTCAGCTGCCAATGCTGGGCAATGGGGGCTGGTCACCCCTGGCCAGCCGGTGAGACCAGCCCTTTCCACATGTCACCTGCCCAGGTGGTGGGGGCACCCAGGGACCCACCCAGCACCCATGATGGTAGCAAGAGGTGTATAGACCATTGGTGGCAGGAGTGTAAACTTCCCCTGTATCCAACAGGTGCTCAGGGCGTGAGCCTGTCCCCCCCAGGGGCAGGTCCACATGATCCTGGGAGGGGGACACAGGTGAGTGGCCCCTCCCGGCAGTGTTCCGGGGCTGGCCAGGTCACCACTGCCCGCCCAGGCCTGAGGACCTGGGAAGACACCGGGGCAGGCGGGGCAGGCAGCTCCAGGACATTCCTTCCACCATGGGAAGCTAGCCCTAGGGAGCCACCCCAGGACAACAGGACTCGGGACCGCCAGGTCTTGGAAACGTGCTCTGTTCTAGGGCCTGGAGGGGCAGTGCCGTGTGGTGCCCCCTCCCCAGCACTGAGGCAGGCAAACAGCTCCACGAAGGCTGTGCTGTGTCTGCTGACTGCGCGGTTTCCCAGGACAACGTCTGCCCTTTGCAAAGAGAACCAGAGACCATGAAACGAACCTGGGCCTGCTCTCAGCACCGGCCCCTCAGGGACGGCCTTTCCAGACACTCCAATTGTCTTCCCTCTGGAGTTATCCCAGGATGGGGTGGGTAACAGCACTGGGGGTGGCGAGACCCCACCCTCCCACGGTGGGCTCAGCACAAGAGGGTGGCCCCCAGCCAGCATCTGGCTGCAGAGAGGGTGCGGTCAGCCAGAGGGCAGCCGTGGCCACCACCTGTGGGCAGAGCAGGACAGGGAAGCCTCCACCCCACGGGGATGGCCTGGGTCCTGCACATCTGCGGCAGATGG
Source organism: Dugong dugon (assembly GCA_030035585.1). NCBI lineage: Eukaryota > Metazoa > Chordata > Mammalia > Sirenia > Dugongidae > Dugong > Dugong dugon. The sequence continues at coordinate 82,959,448 of CM057475.1, read as the reverse complement.
GACGCTGCACCACGGGAGGCCCTGCTCCCAGAGGCCAGGTGCGGGGCCCGGGCATGAGATGTGGACTCCACAAAGCCTTGCTCACAGGGGCTCCCACATGGCCCCCGGACAGCTGAGCATCGGGAAGGGCAAGTGATGTGTCTGAGGTGGCCGTCCCTCCCCTGCCCAACCACCCCAACTCCCAGGAGGGATGGCTGCCTCCACAGGGGCTGTGGTCCCCTGGGGGCAAGAGGGAGGGGCTGGAGCAGACATCCCACCCACACATGCTGACGGGGAGTCTCACCCCTACCTGGGGGCCAGCACCCACCCTTGCTAGATGAAGGCCTCAACTCTGGGTCCCCGAGGAAACACGTGCATGCGTGCGCACCCGTGTGTGGTGTGGTGAAATGTGCAGAGGTGAGTGGGTGTACGTGAGTGTACACACGTGTATGTGTGTGCATCTGGTGTCATGGGTACATGTGTGTGCATGTGTACTGTGAGTGTGCAGAGGTGAGTGGGTGTACGTGGGAGTGTACACGCATGTGTGTGTCTGGTGTAGTGTGTGCATGTGCGTGGTGTAGTGTGAGTGTGCAGAGGTGAGTGGGTGTACACGTGTAGGCGTACATGTGCACGTGTGTCTGGCGTAGTGTGTATGTGTGTGCGCACATGCACAGGTGTGCACATGTATGGGTGTATGTGTGTGCACGGGTGTGGGTCTGTGTGTACACATGGGGGTACATTCATTTGTACTGGCCAGTGGGCTAAAGTCAGGAGCCAAAAAACTGGAGGACCTTGCTTCTCCAAGCCCCCAAAGTTGAGTGAAATAAAAATAAGAATAAAAGTCCCACACTAGGTGAAGTCCAGCCCCAGAACCCAGGCCCTGCCTATGTCCAGGGCAGGCTGTCCACACTGGGCAGGGCCCCTTCTCCGCGTGTCCCAGTGCCTGCTGTGGTGTCCCTTCAAAAGCGGGATGAGCTGCTGCATGGTGTGGTCAGGGGGCGGGGACACCTGGAGGTCCTACAGCGCTCCTGGTGGGCACTCAGTGTTGCTGGCACAGGTGAGGTAACAGCCACCACCTGGGAACTGCTAATCCACCCCTGTTAATTGGGGATTGGAAAGCGGCTCCAATAAAAGGCAACATCGTTTCTCTATAGAGAAAGCAGAGCCCACGAAAGCTGTCCCCGTCAACAACGTGACCTTTGGAAGTGTTGTTAAGTGTCCATCAGCCTCACCCCTCCTTAGACAAACGCATGGGGGGCTTCAGAGACCAGTGGGGCGCTGGGTCCTTTCCTCAGCAGGAAAGAGATGGGGCGTCTAGAGTGTCCACACAACAGCAGGCGCCTCTGACTCAGCCCCCTGCCCACAAAGAATCACCGCCTTCCGAGGACCACAGAGGGCAGCAGGCTGGGTCCTCCCTCACTGCCATAGAGCTGCCACCCGGCCCTGCAGAGCCTGGGCCCGGCGCTCTGAGCTTCTGGACTCCATGAGCACACCCAGCGCCTTAGAAATCTGAAGGCGGGCGGGGAGTGTCCCTTCCCTTTCTTCCTGACTGATCAGGGAGGAAAGTGTTTCCCCAAATAAGACAGAGTCTCTGCGCCACATCATCTGCCTCCTCCAGTCCATCCTGACTGACACACCACCCTCTTTAATTATGGGTCTGAGGCCCCTGTCCTTGAGCACGAGCACGGCCAGCCTGGCAGCCCCACGGTCCCGTCACACCAGTGGCCATTGCTGCCGGCTGCTCAAAGGCTGTTTTTCCTGGGGCTTCCCAGGCAGAACTGCCCCGAGCGTGGGGGTCTACATGGAAACAGCCTTGGGGAGGGGAGGCATGGGGCTGTTACGGACTGAATGTGTCCCCCCCAAAAATATGCTGAAGTCCTAACCCCTGTACCTGTAATGTGACGGGTGGGGAGGGGAGGGTCTTTCTTTTGCTATCAGTTAAATTAACAAGGTCACACCAAAGTGGGGTGGGTCCTAGTCCAAGGTCCCTTCTGAGTGGTGTCTCATAAAGGGAGCAGACACAGAGACAGCCACACGCAGAGGGAGAAGCTATGAGAAGACGCATCTACAAGCAGCAAAGGATGTCAAGGATGACTGACAGCCACCAGACACCAGGGGAGGCATGCAGTGTCCCCTCCACACAGAGGTGAGGCCCTGAATTTGACTCCCAGCCCCTGAAACCCAGAGAGAAGAAATTCCTGGTCTTGAAGGCCGCCCTCTGTGGTATTTTGTTAAGGTGGTCCCAGGGACTTAACACTAGGGAAGGAAAGTTCCACCCAGGTCCTCCGCCCACCTCTCCTTGGTTGCCCACCCCAGACAGCACCCAGTCTGCCTGACGATGGGTCCGTCCAAGAGTGCTAAAGCCCCGAGGGTTGGGGACAAATATTTTGTGGGGGGGACGAAGGAGGTGTTGGAGACACCCAGCTTTTCAGTGACGTTAAGGCAGCTGGCAAGCGGGGGTTCTGGGCCTGGGAGGCGCAGGTGGGCAGGGTGGCCAGAGCTCCTTCTGCTACGCTGAGAGACACCCCCAATTCCAGGCTCCTGATCCCTCTGGAAGAACAATGGAACCCCAGCCATGTTTCCTTGGCTCTGCTCTTGCTGCGCTCACAGGCGCCCACCTCAACCCCGCGGTGCTCCGACAGGGCCCAGGGAGGCGGCAGGGCCTGGTGGCTGGATCGAGGGGGTGGTACAGGGACTGAGTGGTGCAGCAGACACAGAATTACAGGCCTTGTTTCCTTCTAGAACAAAATAATTACACCCTTCTCCGAGGACCCAATTTGCTGGAAGAAACTCGGGAAGTCAGCTGAAAACCTTCCTTAGGGCCTTTTTACTTAAAGTCGGAAAAAAGGGAAAAGCGAGTCTGGGGCTTGCTGCCCAAGCATAAGGTTCCGGCAGGAAAAAATCAATAAGTTGAGACCCGGAACCCAAGTCACCAGCAAGCACACAGATGCCATAGCGTCCCGGCCACTCTCTCAGCCAAATCTCAGGCAATTGCCGCCAATACCCAGTGCTTCCAGGGTTGGTTTTCCTGATTAATATCTTTATTTTCCCAGGAGGAATGAACATTTTTGAAGCTGGAAGTAGACAGTGATCCTCTGAAGACTGACTGCCCGCTCCCAGCCTTCCCCAGCACCACGGCGGATCCTTATGGAACAGTGGGTCCATCACCGCACAACCCAGCCAGCTCAGACCCATGAGCAACACTGCAGCCCAAGGCAGGTGAGACTGGGAGGCAGGCGCCTGGGCTAGACGTCCACCACGAACCCCAGATGACCTGTGTGGCCTCGGGCTGCCCCTGGCCACCCTCAGCCTCAGTCTCCCCTTCTGTAAAATGGGAAGCTTGGAGCAGACTTCTGAGGTGCATGAAGGTGCTTGAACAACACCTGTGCATGAAGGGGGAGGGGACGCCCGGGGCTGAGTTTACCTTATACGGTGACCTTATACGGTAGAGTTTACAGATGAGATTAAGGACGGATCTGAGATGAGATTATCCTGGACTATTTGGCGGGGGGCACTCAATGCTGTCATAACACCTAGTTGGTAGAGTCCAGGCAGGAGCCTGCCGCCAGCCACTGACGAGGCAGGGCCAGGGGGTGGGGGGCTCTTGGGAACCAGACACCGCATGAAGTCCCTGAAGGGAGCTCCCTGGCACATATCCACAGGCAGCACTGACACCCCAAACCTCAAGGGGCTCCTGGCACTGCCAGTGTGCTCACTGTGGTTGTGGGTAACTGGAGCCAGCCGGGACCAGCAGTATAGCCCCCAGCGCAGGCCTGCCCGGCCAGCTCCAGGCTCCATCCCAGCCTAGAGCCCGGGCGCCACGCCAGCCCCCTCCTCCAGGAGGCATCCACTTGCTCTCTACCCCACGCCCAACTCGAACCCATCCTTGGCCTCCCACCGTGTCCCGTATGACTTCTACTGGGGCCCTCCTCCCACGACAGCCCCCTCCACTGTGGGGACTCCCCTCTCCAAGAGAAGCAGCCCCCACCCCGTTTCCCTCTAAAGAGCAAACATGCCCACAAGACCCCACGGAAGGGGCACCTGTCCCCTGGCCAGCTCTGACTACAGGCTGGCGCTGAAAGCCCCTGCACCCACACCCACTGTCTGCCCCCCAGAGCCACGCCCCCCAGCTCTGTGCAGGCAAATCCGTTGGGTGAGCTTTTCCCCTCTGCTTCCTGATAAACAAAGCCCGCCCTGCAGCCTCCCAGGCCACACTAGCCCAGCCCCCAGGGTTGTTGTTTGGACCTGATGCTATGGGGCTCACCCCCTCCCCGCACCATAACTGTCCAACTCCCCAGAGCTGCCATGACTGGGGACCGAACACTGCAGATGCATCAGCCGTTCGCTCTCCCAGCAGCAGGGCCCTCGGAAGGGGAGCGTAGGGACAGGGCTCAGGCCCCCAAGCTGGCCTCTGGACCGGGCCAAGATCAGCCCTGGGAGCCAGAGCAACCGGGAGAAAAGAGAGGCAAGGACGCCAGGTGACAGAACCAGGGGAAAGTCCCCAGGGTGGCTGCAGACCACGGCAGAACTCTGGGGGCCACGAGGGTTCCTGGCCGCGCTCTCACCCTCTTCCCCGCGTCCCCTCCCCCCCTTTGGTGCCCTCCGTCTGACAATCGCCCCCAAACCTGAACAGAGGCTGTCTGGAGGCGGAGCACCCCCACGCCCACTCACCCACCAGGCACCCCGCCAGCACAAAGGCCCCGACTGTCTGTGCCTGCTTCGGGAGGGAAGTAAGATTCACAGTGTGATTACAGTGGCGGGGGCCAGGAAGGAGCCACAGGCTGGGTGTCGGGGATACACACCATCCAAGAGTGCCTGGTAATGACCTGGCCCAGATGGAGACCATGGCTGCAGCCCCCCTCCTGCTGACCTTGATGCCACGTGACACAGCAGTGAAGGGGCAGCACCCCCCAGACCCTCTCCCCCAAATGTCAGCAGGCCCTCCGAGGCCTGGTCACCTGGGAAACTGTGACACCTGCAGCTGGGGCTGACAAGGTAGCCTGAAGGTCACTAAGGGCAAAGCAGAAGCCGGGATGTGTATAGCACCCCCTCCCCCGGCCCGTCTCTGCTTCCATAGAGGGGAGTGTCAGGCCAAGGAGCTGGGAGAGAACAGCAGAGGCTAGCGGCCTGAGTACGAGAGGCTGCTCTCCGGGAAGGGCCCCATCACGTGCCCACCACGCCCCTCCTGTCCCCTCTCCAGGTGGTCAAGGCTTCCGGACCCCCAGGCACTGCCCAGGACCAGCTGGGAGAGGAGGGGAGGGGACTCGGCACTGGGTAGTGTGGCTCTCCCTTAGGGTCACCTCCAAGGTAAGTGGCCTCCTGGACACACCTGCCTGCCACCTGGCAGAGCCGGACAGTAACCCAGAGAAATGAGCCCCTGCACCTCCCTCAGCCGTGGCATTTCCACGGATACTCCGTGATGACCACCGATGTGCCACGCAGTGATGCCTGCTGCAGCCCCTCAGAGGGGCAGCCTAACACCTCGGCTGCAGGGTCAAAACAGCTCCCTGGGTGAGAGGCCGTGAGACGCTGCCCAGGGACCGGACAGGACCCTTCCAGCCTGGAGCACCTGACCTCTGCCGCAACCAGAGCAGTCGGCACCAGGAGCCACCGGGGTTCAGGGCAGATCCCTGAGGCCTCTGGGAGGTGAGGGTGGGGGCTCCACAGAGGAAAGTAGAGTCCTTCCCCCTTTCCGCCCACGCCAAGACTCCGGATGCACAGCTGGGAGTGGAGGGCAGCGAGACCCCAGCTCAAGTCTTTGGGAAGATATGACAGTCTCCCAGCTGGAGCTCTGGAAGTTGAGCCCCGCGCTCTCCTGGAACAAAAACCAGCTGCTGTCAAGTCGACTCCGACTCAAGGTGACCTCCTGTGTGTCAGAGTAGAACTGTGCTCCGTAGGGTTTTCAATGGCTGATTTTTCGGAAGTAGATCACCAGGCCTTTCTTCCGAGGTGCCTATGGGTGGACTCAAACCTCCCACCTTTTGGTTAGCGGCCAAGCACGCTCACCATCATACCACCAACTGCCCTTTAAAGCACATCCCTTTTTCCAAAAGACGAACAAGACAGAAAACTTTTACACTTTGAAAAACGGTGGCAAAACACAAACTAGCTTTGTTCTTTGAACCAGCAGCTGACAACAGCTCATCTGCTTTAGAACACCATCTGAAGCCACACAGCTCCGATGACATTGCTACGGGAAGGACGATTTTCCAGTGGCCCCGCTTGGAGTATCGGGCCAGATGGCTGGAGCCCTGAGAGCAAGCAGAGGGCAACCCCACTGCCCTGCCTCCCCACCGGCCCCCGGACCACAGGGCACTGGGTGGAGGGGTACCACCACGTAGGCACCAGCTCTGCCACCTCGCGGATGGGGCCACCCACCTGCACACACTCACCTGGTCTGGGAAAAGTTACGTTTCAAACTGGGTTAAGAGCTCCCTGATCTCTGGGGCCACGTGCCGTGCGGCGTGTGCAGCCTCGGTGATGGCTTTCCGGTACATCCCCTTCTTCTTACGGTTAAATCTCAGTTTGAAAAATTCAGAGAAAGGGGCCAGTTTCGAAAGAGGCAAGAATGATGTAGTTGGAGAACCAAACCACGAGACTTTCGCTTCTTGCCAAGAAGGCTCCCCGTGCTCCTTCTGGCTAAGGTTGATGTCAAGTACACGTGCTGGCCACCAGGGGAAGCCGTGAATCTTACCCCACACGATGTCCCCCACAGCCACGGTCCTGCCGTCCTCGGTCACGCACGTGGACACACTCTGCGTGTGCAGCCTCACCGTTAGGCGTGGGACTGTGGGGCGTGTGTCTTTGGAGGAGGAAGGCACAGGCACGCCATCACCAGGTGAGAGCTCGCATGCGTCTGCTGACGTGACCTCTGAGCTGGACGACTTGGACTCGTCGAGGCTGTCGCTGCTGCACACGGACTCACTCGCAGAATCGGCCTTCCTTGGTGGGTAGTTGACGAGAAAGGTCAGGCCGTCCCGCCCGGGTTTGCCTCGGGGAAACCGCTTGAAGTCGTCCTCTTCGCCGGAACTTCCAGAGGACATGTCCACCAGCCTGTCGTGGGAGGAGCCGTTCGCGAAGGGCGCAGTGGGGCTGGCTGAGTGGCCATTCAGCACCTCCACCAACTCGGCCCTGTACACGGGCTCCTGCTCACCGGCCCCTGGGCGGTGTGGCTTCAGGCGGATCTTGGGAGGGGGCGCATCCAGGCCAGGTGGCGCCGGCCGTGTCAGCTTCAGCTTGGGGATGGAGGCCGTGGGTGGGGCAGGTGGCCTGTCCCCACCAGCCCTGGGCTCAGCATCTCGTGCCTCTGGGTCCTGGCTGCCCCCGAGTGGCACCTGCGGGGGGCAGAAGGGCTCCAAGGAGCCGTGCACCCGGGAGGGGATTTTCACCACCTCGCCGGTGCCCTGAGGTGTGCTGTAGGAGATGGTGATGACTGGGCTCCGGGCCACCAGTTCCCCGGGCGCCCGCTCCTCTTCCCTCTTGCCCCTCCTAGCTGGGGCTGAGGTGGCAACGGCAGCGTCGGGGGCCTCGTGCTTCCGCGGCTCACGGTCAGGGCCGCTGCCCAGCCTCCTGCGTGGTACTGAGGGGGCAGCTGGCTGGCCGGGGCGGGCCTGCTCAGGGCTCAGCGTGCTCTGGCACTTCTCACACAGCACCCGGCGGGGCCTCAGGCGGATGGTGCTCAGGATGAGCCGTCCTGGGGCTTGGTTTCGGGACAGGCGCCTCCGTGTCCGCTTGATGGCCCTGGGTGGGGGCTGCGGCACCCACTGGCCATATGTGTGTCTCAGCCAGAGGGGTTGCGGGAAGGGGGCACCTTCAAAGTACGGTGGGTAGGGGGGCAGGCTTCCGGCAGGCGGTGGTGGCACCAGGGGTGGGGGCAACTTAGGGGGGCCATCTCCACTGTCAGGAGGTGGGGGGTCCGTTTCCAGCTGTGTCACCTTTTGGTCCTCTTCCTCAGGGGCCCAGCCATGGTGGCTGCTGGCAGGGGGGTCCTGAGCCTTGGGCAGCGGAGTCGGTGGGGGCAGGCCCAAGAGGCCAGACCTGGGGGCAGGAGACAGAAACCAGAGAATCAGGACGGCAGAGAGCAGCAGCCAGCCCTCCCTGCCTCCCTCTGCCCAGCCCAGCCCAGCCCGGCCCTCTCCCCGCTGGCTGAGGGGGTGGGTGGCCCAGAGTGCCAGGCAGGACTTCTGGACTTTCAAGAAAATGCAAACAACCCCCCTCCTATGTGTGCATGCGCGTCTGGCATCCTGGGCAAATCCATGTACTTTATAGTTAGGTGACGAGCAGCAAGGCCCTCCCTCTGACAGAGGCACAAGGAGTCCTGCGTCCCAGCCCTTGGCAATGGGGGGGCATGAGGTCACAGCGAGGGGGTTCCCAGGACCTCATATTGGGGCGTGAGGACCCGGGCAGCCCAGAGCATGGTGTCTGGGTCAGACACTTGGCTTGACTCAGCTGGTGTTTGCCAGGGGCACTTCCAGAAGACACCCTGGGTCCCACGCCCAGGCCTCTAGCTCATAGGTCCTCCCCAAGGAAGGGTTCCCGGGGGGTTGGGGGGGCCCAAGGAGACTCCTAGAGTGGGGTGTCAGGCAGGCGTCTGCACCCACCCAGGGCCTGACTTGTGTCTATGTGCCCAGGGTGGGGGCTGCATGTGGCCAAGCCCAGTGAGGACAGAGGTTGGCCTGGGGGTGAGCACCGCTGTGCCCGAATGCCCAGAATCCTGGGAGGCCCGATACTTTCCAGCACCCTCGTGCTTTCAGAGATGCTTGGGAAGGGTGCCGTCCACACCACCCACCAGCAGGCCTGCAAGGACATTCCCTCCAGCCTGGCACCTCCAGGCCCCTTCCCATAGGGGCCTCCAGAGGGGGATTCAGGCAGAAGGCTGAGACCCCAGAAGCCCTACCAGCCACAGCCCTGCTCCTGGGCTCCAGACTTGGGGAGCAGAGCCAGGCCCTCACCTGGCCTAGGCTGGCACCGAGGCCATGCAATCGGTGGGGAAGGGGAAGCAGGAGGCAGAGCACCCACTCTTGGGAGGGCCCACAGCTAAGGCTTCACAGTACACCGGCACTCCCAGACCACCTGTCCTGAGACACCTGAGCCAGGTAAAGGCTCCCAAAAAGGTGGGTTACAACCAGGCCGGTGGCCTCCACTTAAAAGGCTGGAGGTTTGCTGGAACCTCCCGATCGACTTCGGAGGATTTGTCCCCAGAGCAGACAGGCTGCCTGCATGCCAGACGAGGGCTGCCCCTCAGGCCGTTCCTGGCAATGAGCTCACCACGCACCAGGAAAACCACCAGGGACACGAGGCTGTTCACAGAACAAGAAGCCAGGCCAACACACTACCTGTCTCCTCAACAGCAGGCACCTACATCTCTTAGCAAGATCTTAATTTTCAAGACTGCTTCAGCTAAAAGCAGTCATTTTTTAAGCACAAAAATAGACTTTTAACACCCTCGATATTTTCGGCTGGATGATTCTTTGCAGGATGCTCAGCAGCAATCCTGGCCTCTACCCACCAAATGCCAGCGACACACCTCTCCCAGTTCTGACAACCAAGAAAGTCTCCAAACTTTGCCAAATATCACTTTGGGAGGCGGGTGGCCCCCGGTTGAGAAACACTTGGTTTAAAGAAGCAATGAATTGGGTGAGTGGGCTGGTATGGGATTAAAAGTTTAAAAACGCTGCCATGAATAAAAAGTGCCCGTTCTACCTCTGCCATCCAAAAAAAGAGGCTTTTAGACAGTGAAAACGTCAGTGGTTGCAGGGGCTGGCGGGGAGGGACGAACGGTGGAGGACGGGGCATTTTCAGGGCAGTGAGGCTATTCTGCGCGATATGTCATGGTGGACACGTGACGTCATGCGTTTGTCGAAACCCACAGGACTGAACAGCACAGAGCGAACCCTCATGTAAACTGTGGACTTGAGTTAACAATGTATCAGTGTTGGTTGATCCATGGTAGCAAATGCACCCAATGGATACAGGGTGTTAGCAGTGTGCAGGGGCAGGGGGCCCACGGGAACTCTGAACAATTCTCTTGTAGACCTAAAATTGCTCTGAAACAGTCAGTTAAAAAAATAGACTTTTAACCAAGAGAAAAAAGGTTTAGAATCACGCACTTTCCTTTTCTAATTTAGTCAGAGAGTAGAAAACTAAAATGGACTTTTCTGCTTTTTCGATTTCTAAATGATTGCTCCATTTACTCTGTTCCCCAAGAGTCTAGGGGGGCTCCGAGGGGCCGATGGCCTCAGTGGCCGGATCACGGTCTGAAGGACTCACCTTGGCCCTCAGACCAGGAAGGCCGCCAAGGCTGGGGTGCTGGCCCTGTAATGTGGCCAGGCAGGGACGTGGGCTGGAGCCTGCCCACCCACTGGTCCACCCTCCGAGGCCTGGGCCTGACCTGAGCCAGACCCCAGGTGGGGGCCTATACTACCCCACCCCACCCCTACCCCTGAGGAGCAGGCTGGGGCCTGGACGTCCACCCTGGTCCTGGTACATGGATTCGGGACAGCCTCGTCCTCACATGGTCCCTTCTGGCCCTGAGCCACACTGCCCCACCCTATGCCAGCACCATCTCTGGCCTAGAGAAGTAGGTTTTGAACCCCTCAGGCCCTCAGGGTTGTGGCCTCCTGGGGCAGGGGAGGGTGTTGTCTACCCCACAGAGACAGCCCTAGACACAGCGGCCCTGTGACCCACACTGGCACCAGGAGGCCGCCATACTTCTCTCGGGAAGCCGATGACCCAGGCCATAGCAACAACCTGCCTGGGGGTACAGCACCTGGGGGTGAACAGCAGGGCTGGGCTCAGCCCCAGGCCTAAGGGGTGGGGGGTGACACGCCCTGGCCCTGTGAGTCTCAGACAGGCAGCGCAGGCATCTGGGGCATTAGTTCCCATGATGCTGAAACCACCCCATGAGGCCTACATCCTCATATCCATTTCACTCACAGGCAAGTGAGGCCAGGCAACGTGCCCAGGCAGAGTGGCGCTGAGTGCCCATTTCATCTGGCCCTCAGGCCTCTGACCACTCAGCTTCGGGGCAGGGACCTAATCCTCCAGGTGTGCTCCAGAAGGACTTGCTGCCGTCCCACTGGGAACTCAGCTGGCTCCCGACAAGGGCAGGATCCCCAGGGATCCTGGGTAGAGGGCGTGATACCCTGGCCGTGTTCTCCCCCGCCCTTTGCCAGACTCATGTTTGCCCACCCCTGGGCACAGAGGCCCCAGTCGGCTCAGCAGTGCCCCCAGGGGACCCCCAGGTCTCAGGAAGCTCCGGGGGGAAGCAGGGCCCTGCCAGGCCCTGAGGGGGGGGGCCCATGCCACCCCACGCACCCTGCCCAGGGCTGTGCTGGGCGCCCCTGGCCTCACTGGGCCCCACACAGGTAGGCGCAGCCTACGGGGCAGGCCCAATCCAGGGTGGGAAGAAGGCAGGCAGGAGGGGTCCTCCCAGGGTAGGGCTAGGGCCAGACACAGCCTCAGGGCCTGAGGACCAGGCTGCACAAGGTCTCCACAAGAAAACTGAGGACCAGGAAGGAAATCTGAACTCAGGATCGGGGTGGGGGACAATGAGGGGGCAAATAACCTTGGCTCTGAGGAAAGGCTGGGGAAACTGAGGCAGGAATAGGAAATCCAGGAGGCTCTAAGGGGGGCACATCCGAGCAAAGAGTAGTACCCCCTCAAGGGGCTGGGGAGTCAGAACTCCCCAGGGACACCGAGGCCACCCCTCTGCCCAGGAGAGGCTGTGGCATCCCAGGAAGGATGGAGGCCCAGGGAGAAAGGGCCAGAGACTCAAGTGAGACACGGTGGCTGAGCCTCCCCGGTGCCCCTGCCCCACCCCCAAGGTGTGTCTGCCCAGGCAGGAGGGGCCCACCCGAGGCCCCACCCACCCTGGAGGCTACGTCCTGAGTGGGTCAGACCCCTGGGCCGCACCCCTGCAGCCTCCTGGTCTGCCCACCGGTTCTGTAGACCCAGGTCCTAGAGGCTGCTGGCACCCCCATGACAGCTGTCTGCCCTCCCTCTGGTCTGTGTCCTCTCTGGGCCCCCCCACCCCTCCCCATATTCTGGAACACAAACTTTAGGTGTGTCTACAGCCCAGCTTGTGGAGCACGTTAAGCTCTCCGTGTGGCCGGGGAACAGGCCTGAGTCCCACCCCGAGCCTGTCCTGCTGGCAGCTGTGCACCCCTGGCTGGGTGCTCCCAAGACAGCTGTGGGCTGGGCCAAGGGCGGGTGGGGCCAGCACATCCCTGCAGGGAAGACAGCACCTCTGCCAGTCCACCTCTGCTCAGGGGGTTGGGGAACCACAGATAGGCAGGGGCACCCTGGCTGGACACCAGCGCAGCCCCTCCCCCACAGCCTGGCACTCACTGGGCCCCAGAGGGCTGGCCTCAAGGGTTTAGGAACCATCCTCCTTGACCGAGCCAGCTCAGCCCCGACCAGTCACCCTCTGAGCTCTCCGAGGCACCCCCCGCCCAGCAACAAGGCCAGCCCCCTTTCCCACTCACGCAGAGACCACCTCCTCAGAAGACACTCCCAAGACCATCCAAGGTGGCCAGCTCCCTCCTGTGGCATCCGCCCACCCTAGTAAGCCCTCCGTCCACGAGACCAGCCCTTCACTATTTGGCTTTGGGCACACCCCTAAATCATCCAGAACGACATCCCCACCTTGGGGAGCTGATGGCCATCAGGCCGGGCAGGCCTGGTCATCTGCGTCCACAGCTCTGGAAGGAAGCCCTGCGCTCTCGGGCGCTGGAGGACCACTCCCATCCGTGTGTCCACGACTTGGCACGCTGCCTGGCACACAGCAGGCGCCCAATAAGTGAATCTAAACACAGAGCAAGCACACACTGGAGAAGCTGAGGCATGACTCAGGACACACAGCGGGTTCCAGACCGGAGGAGGACGACTCAGGGCTTGGCCACGGCCAAGTTTGCTCTGACGTCTGTACTGCAACATGGCGCCAAGGGACAAAAGCCATCTCCTGAACCCGCCTGACAGCAAACACTGAGCCGACTCCCATCAGCGATACGACATGTGTGACCAGGCCCCATGGTGTGATAGCTAAGTCCAGCCAGGGGGATATGCGGTGACAGTTACTCCCTGTGACCATCTGCCCTGTGCAGACCCAGCCTGCCCCACGTGGAGGGGGGTGGGAGGACATGAACTCTAAGCTCCAGGCTGCCTGGTGCCAGCCCGCGCCCACGCAGTGACCAGGCCTCCAATGCAGGGCCCTGCCACCGCCACATGCCTGGGGTGAGGCAGGCGCCAGGCACTGCGGTCCCCAGGCAACGGGAGAAACAGATCCCAGGGACGCCTCCCACTGCCCAGGGCACCCAGGCCTCCCAGGTCTTGCCAGTAAATGGGCTGTGGAGCCAGCACTGCGACTGCTAACATCGCGGGTACAGAACTGGGATCAGGCGGGCCGGGCCACCAGCAAAGAGAGGACGGCAGGCGGCCGCAGGAAGGGTTGGGGAGGGGGCCTCAGAGAACAGGCGGGGCCAGGTTCATCCTGGATTCTCTACAAGGACACAAGGGTCAGCTGCAGACAGAAAGCCCAGGCTGAGCGGGCTGCACCCACTCAGGCCTCTCCTGGCTCTGGGCAGCTCGGTTACAGTGGAGCGTGGCTACGACATGGCTGCCTGTTTTCACGACCCAGCCAGGCCCAGGCCTGCTTCCTCCCAGAGAGGGGGTGGGGGATCCACTGACCAGGCTAGCGGCAACCCTCAGGGAGGGAAGCCCAGGTGGGGGCAGAGTGAGGGCACGGAGGAAGGGAGAGCCTCCAGCTCCTGCAGACATCCCCAGCCACAAGTCGGGGGTGCCTTAGTCTCCTTATCCTGAGTCATATGGCCTCCTCAGAAAATAGAGGCGCCCTCTGCTGCAAGTGCCCCTCCTCAGGGAAGAGCGGCCAGGCAGGCTGTGCAGGCAGAGCCGGGGTGGGAGGACAGCCCTGTGCTGCCCGGGCCCAGCGAGCAGCTGCCCATCAGGGCTGCCGGCCACCCAGACCAGGTGCAGCCAAGCCCGGCCTGGTGGAGGAGGCAGGGGCCGTGGATGGATGGGGACCACGGTGCCCCAGCACCAGGTCCTCCACTGCAGCCCCCAAGTGCCACTCTGTCCTGCCAAGTGCCCCCTGCGGTCACTGCCAGAGAAGGGCGGCCTCACAGGGGAGGCCATATGTTAAGTCACATGACTTGTGCATAAATGGTTCCTAGCACATCTAATGAAGAGATCATGTCAGCAGATCACGGGCAAGGAGGACAGGCCTCCCCGCCACATACCCCCACAGGGCAGAACCTGGGCACCCGGGGAGAAGGTGGGGGGGCCTCTGCCAGAGGGCCATTACTGTGTGCCATCTCAAAATAAAGTCCAGCAAGACAAGGGCCATTAGTGTGTGATTAATGCCTAATCATTTATGGAGGTGACAGCTCATTCCCACGTGACTGGTATCCAGGAGACTTATCTGCCTCACAGAGCCACTGCAGCGGCGCACAGGTGCGGAGGGGCGCTGGATGGGTCTGCCCCAGCCTGCCGCGCTCCCCCCACGGACTCGGGCTGGCTGCGGCTACAGCTCTCCTGTAACTTGTCTCCCGGCACTCCTCAGCGCCACGCTCTTAACCAAACGCTGTTTTCCAGTCCTAAGCTGGGCACAACTGCTTGTCTGAATCCAAACCTCAGCCCTGGTCACTTCTCCGAGTCCCGTGGGGGACCGTGACATTAGGCGCCACACTCCCACTTGTGGGCAAGTGACAAGTGAGGTCCGGCGCTCACCTGCCCACCCCCCTACCCCCCCAAGGTCACGACACTTCTGAAGACGGCTGAGTTCAACAGTGCGTCGGAACAAAGAAAAGTGTGCTAATTGTGGCAGACGTGGGGGAGTTGGGTCGCCCGGCGACACGCGGCGGCCAGGCGCGGAGGCTTGCGCCCCCCCTCCCCCACCGAGCCCTAGGCTCCGACTCGGGACCCCCAGCCTCCTCTACCCCGCCCGGCGCGGCCCGGCCCCCCGCACCAGTTCTCCCTTCCCGAAAAGTCGCGCCCACTTGAAGAGCAGCTTTCGCCCCCCCGCCCCCACCCGAGGGGCGGCCGCGCTCGCGCGCCCGGAAACCTGGCGCCGCAGACGCGCAGCGCGGGGCCCGGGAGCGGCCGGCGCGGCGGGGGCCCCGGGCAGCTCACCTGTGCGTACAGTCCAGCAAGATCCCGGTGAAGCGGCGTTCGCCACAGCTCCAGGTGACCACCAGTGCGCCGGGGGCCACCAGCTCCACCAGCACGGGCAGTCGGCAGCCGGCGCGCGGCTCCATGCTCCCGCCGCGTCCCGGGCCCGGCGCGGGCTCGGCCTCCGCGCCCCGCCCGCCGCCGCCGGGTCAGCCCCGCGCGTGACGCCGCCGGGCGGCCGGGCTTACGTCACAGCGCTCCGGGCCGGGCTGGCCGCCGGGCGGACCCGGGGCCCATCTTCACGCCTGCCGCGCCGCGCCCGCACCCGTTCCCCTGTAGCCGCGCGCCGCAAACCCGGACTCGCGCCAGGCCTGCTTCCAGAACTCGGTTTGCAAATGCACTGCGGAGCCCCGCCGGGACGGGGAAGGGTCTGCGTTCCACCCCGGGACTGCGCAGGCCGCCAGTTCCGCCCCGTGCGCCTGGGGCGGCCGGCACCAGGGTTGGAGAGGACGACCCTGAGACCGAGGAGCCTAGGGTTGGCCCGGGACACCCTCCCTCGGCCTCTGTCCCAGTTCCCTTTCCCCAGGCTCCTTCTTTAGGGCACCCCTGCCCCTCCCTTGTCCTGGGACCCCTCCACGGCTTCCCCTCCCCCGGGGTCTCCCTTCCGGGCCCCTGCCCCAGGTGCAGCGCCTGGATGCCCCGGGGTGTCGTGGTCCCGCAGCGCCCCCGCTCAGGGCGCCGGCGGCTCCCGAGCACTGCGGGGAGGAAGTCCCCGGGCGCGCGCAGGAAGCCGGTCAGGCTGGGCCGAGGAGACGCGGGACGTGGAGGGCGGCGCCCGGTTCGGGACCTCCCTGTGCGCCTGGGGGTGGCCAGCACCAGGATTGGGAAAGGTGACTCCGCTTGAGGTCGCTGGGGAAACAGCGGGTTGCGTGCGACCCCGCCAGGGCGCCTTGCAGCCAGTTCACATGGAAAGAACCGGCTCCCCAGAGCGGGGCTCCCCAGGCGCAGCAGCTGGCCGCGGGGGTGGGAGAGTGGGGCGTGGATCCCCGCCCTGATCCCCGGCGCCTTCAGCCGAGTAAAATCTCCCGACTTCCTGAAGCGCTTGCGCGTCGCACCCGGCTCGGGACCGTAATCGCCCCATGGGCTACCCGTGGCCGTGACCTTGGCTCCAAGCCGGGCCCGACCACTTTCAGCCCGGCTTGCTGCGGTCGACCAGGCCCAGCAGCCGGGCGGCGGGGTTGTCTTGACAACCCGGACGCCGCCCGCCTTGCCTGGCCCTGACCAGCGCCGTGGCCGCTGCCCCAGGCGCCGCCGTCCACCTCGCCCTCCCGCGGCCGCGCTGCGCAGACACGGCTGAGCGCACCTCACTGCCTCGATTTCACAGGCGTAAGGACGGAGGCCCGAAGAGTAGAGGCGCGCGCCAGGCATCAGGGGCCCTGGGGAACGCAGCGAGCGTCAGTCCTCTGGGTGGTGTGGACCTCCCGCAGGCCTGGCCTCCCCCACCGTGAGAACCCCACCCGGAGGCCTCGGTGACTGCCCCGCCCGGAAGGGCCTGACCTCTGACCTACCCGCCGGCGCTTGCAGCCCCGGGAGGAGGTGGGCGGGGCCGACTGGTGCAGGAATACCAGGCAGCAAGGACCCCTCCCCCACGTCCCAGGTAGCACCTGAGGGGGAGGGGGAGGGGCAGAGCCATCGGCACAACAGTTGCACCTGAATTCAGGTGCCAGGTGAGAAGCTCTTCGCACCCGAGGTCCCTGCTGGGAACAGGGCACAGCCCAGCAGACCCTTCCCAGGCCGGCAGAGTGGGGCGGCAGTATGTGCAGGGGCTGTGGGTGCAGGGGGTCTGCCAGGACTGCAAGGGGAGGGGATGCTTGAGTGAGGCTGAAGCCGGCAGTCACCCAAGGGGCACCCCGCCAGTGCAGGGTTGGGAAGCACGGGTCTGTTGGGTGGGGAGGGCTGAAGTGGTGGGTGTGGGGGGGTAAGAGGGGGAGTGGCTCAGAAAGATCTGGGGTGTTACATGCACAGGGGGCTTCACGGGCAACACCCAGGCTCCAGCCTGTCACCAGGTGGAGAAGCAGTTTGGGGAGGGGGTGACAATACATCCAGGGACTTGCTGAGCTTTCAGGGGGCAGGTGGAGGCAGGGCAGAAGTGGGATGGGCAGTGGATGAGGTTACCCAGGTATGTGTGCCAGGGCAGAGTTCCCCAAACCCTACCCTGCAGCTCCCGCGGTTCCCAGGGCCCCAAGAGACAGACTCTTTGTGCTCCGCCCTGCTTTCGCTCTGCCCCATGTGATATGTGCTATCTTTCTTTCACATGAACTTGGACACCATTTTTAAAGCCCCATTGTCTAGAAGAAAACCAGTTACCGTAGTTGCCGTGGAGTCGACTCTGATTCATGGTGACCCCACGTGTGTCAGAATAGAGCTGTGCTCTGTCGGGTTTTCAGTGGCTGATTTTCCGGAAGTAGATGGCCAGGCTTTTCTTCTGAGGTGCCTCTGGGCAGAGCTGCACCACTGGCCTTTTGGTGAGCCGCAGAGCGTGTTAGTCAAGTTTGCCACCCAGGGACTCCCTCTCTATAGGATACCTGTTGCTGTTGAGTCGATTTGGACTCATAGCAGCCCTACAGGACATGGTAGAATTGCCCCATAGGGTTTCCAAGGCTATGAGTCTTTATGGAAGCAGACTCGAACCACCAACCTTTCAGTTAGCAGCCAAGCGCTTAACCACTGCACCACCAGGCCTCCTTCTCTATGGGGTAGAAGGTGAATAAGGGGTCAGCTGGACCCAGCCCAGTGCCACCTACCTGCCCCTGCTGGCTTCCCCCACCAACCACTGGTTTCTAGGAGGCTGTGGGAGTTTCTGCAGTGCCTGATTAAAATGCATCAGGCTTGATGAGCTAGGGTGTGGTGGGCCTGGGTACCTCTCCCCACTGGCCCTCTTGGCCCCACACCCACCCCTTTCTGACTGGGTCAGGGGTGGTGCCTGTTCTGGGCTCACTCTGAGTATATCTCTCAAAGGACCTGGTTCCAAGGCCGTCCCACACCCTCCGTCCTCGGAAGAATTGCCCGGCTGCCGCGGGCTGGGGGGCATGGCCCCCTCTGAGCTGACTGTGGGTTGCCTGGCTGAATCTAGAGAGGGGATCAGGAGGGACCCTGGCCAAGGCCAACATGGCTGGGGGTGGAGAAGGGCTTCCTCCCTGATCTTGGGCTTGGTCCCAGGAAACCGTCCAAACCAAGCCCTTAAAGCCTCCGGCCCCCTGGGCCGCACCACAGCCATGTGAAGCTTACTGAATGCTGACCCTGTGCTTGGCCTGGTCTGGGGGTGCTTTTCTAGCTGCAAAACACCCCACAGCAGTGAGCAGGGCTGGCCAGGCCCGGGACAGGCTGGCTGGCAGACAGGTGGAGGGAAACACCATAGAAATGACAGTCATGTGGCTTGTTGACGGTCTTCTCTTTCCTTTAATGCAGCTTAAACCCTTTACAGCCTCGAAAAAAGCAACATTAAATTTATTGAAAAACAAGAGGCTGTCTGTGAAATAAATCATATTAACATCAAATCCCAGTATCCCCCTCCAGCACACAAGATGACACCTAAGGAAGAAAACGTGCTGAACCAACTCCTCGGGCCTGAAGCTGTTTCCGTCAGTACAACTGATACGTTGTCATTAGTATTGGCAAACAGTTTCAGAGTCTTAATATTTTGTGTTAAAAAATACATTCTGAGGCTGTGATGTGGGTGAGTGAAGTGAAAGGTTTCCAGTGAAAGTTGTGAACTGATGACCTTTGTTCAAGTTCAATCCCAGTTTTCTTTTCATTACTTCATCCTGGAGCTTTTTGGCCTTTGGGGAGAAGAGGGGAGAAAAGTCAGGAAGGACCACAGGACTCGAAGGTCAGCTCCTGCCTGGGCAGACACATCTGATGGGGGTCGGTCTCTGCACCTGGACCCCGTGTGTGGGGGTGGCAGCGCCCACTTCCTCCTGCATTGTCACTCAGGCTGCGTCACGGTGCCCATCCCCCACATCTGCAGCGACCGTGGCAGCTTCGGTTCAGTTCCACACACGGCCTGCTGGGCTTGCCTGACCCCCCTGTGAGGACAGTGACCCTCAGGGTAGACACGTGGGGATCATCTGGTGTCCCCCAACACGGCCCACCCTGGGTGCTGCACTATGGCGTCTGCATAAACATCAGGTTGGTAAGCAAGTGTGGAGCCCCAGGCTGGCCCTGCTGACTCACCTGAGCCCAGCACCTCTCCCAGCTACCTGAGAGGTAGGCGGGGCCACGCTGCCTCCCTGCCAGGACACAACCGGGAAGCAGGTGCAGGCTTTCTGTTCCAACCACCCCCCTACCCCCCAGCCAACACTCCGGACCGAAAAAAGGGACCTGAGTGAGGCACTGCCGCCCTCAGATGGGAACAAGTCCCCAGCAGCCTCGGACATGGTGAAGGGTAAGCCGGAGGGCGCTGGTTTCGACAGTGCCCGGGGGTGGGGGCCCGGGTCCTCCGCTCTCCCTTCTCCACTGTCCCTCCATTCCCATGCCCCCCATCCCCCCAGGTCTATCTCTTGAGGGCGTAACCTGGGCCTCACTCCAACCCAGGCACTGCGGGACTCTAGAAACGCCCCCTCTCCCTTAACACAGACATATCACGGCAACAGTCTGCATTTACATGCCTGTAGCTGGATAAACATCACCGCCGCCAGTCCGAGAAGTGTCCGTGGATTTTACGTTTTTTCCCACAACGTGTACTCCTTGTGGTATTAACTGCCTCCTTCTTAAAAATTCCATTTGTTTTCTCTGTCACTGTCATTAAATCCTCCCAGACTGTAAGCCCCTCTCATCCCCACATGGCTGAATCCCTAGACTACCTGTGTCCCCTGGGGAGACTGCTTGGGCCCCACCCTCACAGCCGAAATCCTCAAGGAACCCTCCCTGTCCCTTTTCTCGGTCTACTCCCTTGTTTGGGTAGAATGCATTCCACAGAGCTTCCAGAGAAAAGGTGCATGGGAAGCAAAATGCCTGAAAATGCCTTGTTCTACCTCACAGGCTTGCGTGAAAATGCCTCAATCTACCTCACACGCCCTCGTGAAAACGCCTCATTCTACCTCTCATGCCTTCCTGAAAACACTTCATTGTACCTCACTGAGCCTCATTCTACCTCACATGCACCTCACTGTTCCTCACTGAGCCTCATTCTACCTCACACGCCTTCGTGAAAACGCCTCATTGTTCCTCACACACCCTCGTGAAAACACCTCATTGTACCTCAGTGAGCCTCATTCTGCCTCACATGCCCATGTGAAAATGCCTTGTTCCACCTCACAGACCGTCATGAAACCACCTCATTGTGCCTCACGAGCCCTCGTGAATATGCCTCATCGTACCTCACCCCTCATCGCCCTCATGTAAACGCCTCATTGTACCTCACCCCTCACCGCCCTCGTGAAGACACCTCATTGTACTTCACCCCTCACCGCCCTCGTGAAAACGCCTCATTGCACCTCACACCCTCGTGAGAACGCTTCATTGTACCTCACAACCCTGACTGAGTAGAGTCCCCAAACTTTCCGGCCCCTGGCTTCTGTCTTCCCTTGAGTTGCCACTGAGAAGTCCAATTCCACTCTTCTTTCCTGGTCCCTGTGTGGCCCATCTTCTCCCCTACATCTCCTAGGATCTCTGCCTCCTGACTCAAACGATACTGAGTCATGGGTTGGGCGCTCCTGGGCCTTTCCAGTCTGGAAACACCTCCTTCTGAAAAGCTCTCTTGTGTTGTCTCCATTCATCCCCCTCTAACTAGGGTCTCTTTTTTGGAACAGCTGCCCTCACCCCTCAAGGGAGAGAGGAGTTGGGTAAATGGATGGATGAGAGCAGTAGGGTCTCTGTGCAGGTACCCCACTTGAACCCCAAGAGAGAGGGCCTGTAGTGGGTAGTGGGGCAGGAAGCAGGTGCTAATCAGTGTCTGGGAGTCATGGTGCCATCAGCCCAAGGAGAGAAGACTGAAAATCCAGCCCCCACTCCCCACGAGGGTGCCCATGAGCACTCCACACACAGGCTCTGTGGAGGTGTGGATTCATGTGAACAGTCCCCTCCCAGTGCAGAGACCTGGGCACAGCGGCCTTGCACTCCGGGCCCGCCTCAGGCCTTAGCAGTGGCATAAGCCCCTCCGTGAGCATAGAAACGCCCCCACACACCTGGAGGGCACTGAGGCCCCTCTGCTGTTAACAACATGGAAGACACTCACCACCTCCAGGTCCCGCATGGCTGCCTGCAGCTCCTCCAGCGGTGCTGCCCCTCCAAAGTGCTTCCTTCTCTCATGAATTTGCTGAATGTGCTGCTTGATCTGCTCCTCCAGGTCCCTGCCCAGGGGGGCCCTGTGGGCCAAGGCAGAGGGAGAGGGGTTTACACAGGGAATCTAGTCTGGCAAGTTCTTGTCCAGCAGAGCTGAAGACGCTGCCTTCTCCCTAGACCAACGGTGGCCCTAGAGACCCTGGTGCCACGGCAGGAGTGTGTCAGCCACCCCCGGGCCCTTCAAGAACCTTGCTTCCCAGACCCCAGTGGCAAGACGCCCCGTGGCCCATCCCCTCCAGGCAAACTCACGTGGGCTGGGCCTACCTCCCCCAATTCTTCACTAATTTGAAGGCTTCGAACACAGACGCACTCTTAAAAATTTCTAAATTCATTTACGATTTTACACACTTATAAGTTGGCACATTTTGAGCCACATGAAGGCGAACAGCAAGTTTTTGTTTTCATATAAAATACATGGTTTTAATAAATTCTGAAACAGAGGAACAGGAAATTTGATTACATTAAAATTTTAAACACATCAGTCCTGCCAGTACTGGGGCCGGGACTTTAGGATTGGTATTCTTTGGTTTTAAACATAACGGCCTGGGACGCTACGGCTGGTCACCAAAAGGCCGGCAGTTCGAATCCACCAGGTGCTCCCTGGATTCTCTATGGGGCAGTTCTGCTCTGTTCTACAGGGTCGCCATGAGTCAGAATTCCCTCAACAGCAACGAGTTTGGTTTGTTTTTTTTTTGGGCCTGGGCCATTAGACAGAGACTACTGCTCAGGTCCCATGTGTGTTGCCGAGAGGCAGCCGTCTGCCTGCAGTCACAGGTTATAGGGGGAGCTGTGGAGGCCAGCGATACCTAACCAGAACCCAGTTCTGACCCCCCACTCCTACCCCTAGAGGCCTGCCCCGCCCCAGCAGCCAGGTTTGGTTTTGCTGGAAAGGCAGCATGGCCTCCTCCACGCTCAGAATGCAGGCCTCAACGAGAGGTGTGTGTTTTCCAAGCTTCCAGACCCCAAATTCTAGAATCGTGGACACTGGGCAGCGTCAGTGTGGTGGGCACTTGTGGTCTGCCTGGGTTCTAGAAGCCATGGAGGACCCTTCAGGGTTCCTGGAGGATGGCACAAAACTCGAGTGCTGCCAGTTTTCACTCAGCCGTTTCCACATAGCTGTGACGTAAGTTGATCTGAGGGTCATCAGAGAGGGCTGCGTCCTCCAGGCACAGAACACGCCCTCTGCTGCACATCCTCAGGCCCCAACACCCTGCCCAGTTCTCCTGATTGCACGTGGCCTCCAGCACGCGGAAGCAGCTGTGAGCAGTGCGTCAGGCTGCAGGCTGAGTGGCCACGGGCGTCCAGGGCCAGGTCCTCCCAGGATTGGTCTGCTGCGAGGGGGTCACCACCATGTTCCTGTTCTTCAGAGCCAGTGGAGGCCGCTTGGTGCCCCCTGCTGGCGGCAGCTCACAGCACAGTTCTCATTGCTGCTGTGACGAGGCGTCCCCGACCCTCCTTAAATGTCCCCCCTGGGAAGACACCTCGTGGCGCAGGTTCTCCTTTGTCCCTGTGATCACGAAATCCCCCAGCCTCACTTGGTGCCCACCTGCCTGCCCACCTGCTTTGCCGGCTGAGCCACCGGTTGCCCTCCTACCCACCTGCCTGCCCGCCTGCTGTCGGCTGACCCACCAGCTGCCCTCCTACCCGCCTGCCTGCTTTGCCGGCTGACCCACCAGCTGCCCTCCTACCCGCCTGCTTTGCCGGCTGACCCACCAGCTGCCCTCCTACCCGCCCGCCTGCTTTGCCGGCTGACCCACCAGCTGCCCTCCTACCCGCCTGCCTGCTTTGCCGGCTGACCCACCAGCTGCCCTCCTACCCGCCTGCCCGCCCGCCTGCTTTGCCGGCTGACCCACCAGCTGCCCTCCTACCCGCCTGCCTGCTTTACCGGCTGACCCACCAGCTGCCCTCCTACCCGCCTGCCCGCCCGCCTGCTTTGCCGGCTGACCCACCAGCTGCCCTCCTACCCACCTGCCTGCTTTGCTGGCTGACCCACCAGCTGCCCTCCTACCCACCTGCCTGCTTTGCTGGCTGACCCACCAGTTGCCCTCCTACCCGCCTATTTTCCGCCTCTCCTCTCCACTAGTGCTCCCCTCCTGCCTTCCAGCCCCGCTGCATCTGCCCTGGCTGTGCTGCCCCTCCTCCACCTGCTCCCCCCTCACCTCCGTGCCTACCATGTCCTCTTCCCTCCCAGCACCTGCCTAGTGTATGCTCACGGCTCCTCCCAGCTGCCAGGCGCCCCGCTCTGGAGGCACCCCTTGGCCCACCCTCACACCCTCTCGCCTGGGCCAGTTCTCCTTGGGCTCTGCCCATCTGCACTGCCTTGCTCTGGTTACTGTACGCAGCTCCTGCTCCCTCCCAGTGCTCCTGCTCCACCATCCCCCTGCCCTGTTGCCTGGCCCCACGCCGTCCATTGGAGCCCTGTCTCCCTCACTCAACACTGCTAACAAGTCCCGAGCCCTGGCCAGCCGACCTCACGTACCTCCTGGATTCTGGCAGCGGTGCAGTGAATTACTTAACATGGCCCTTCTAGTTATTTATGGTTTTGTGACTCCCACAAAATGATTGGGTAGGACTATGCAAATAAGGTGCTTGTGGCCTACCAAGGGGATTGGACAGCTTGCTAACAATGCAAATAAGGTGCATGGAACCCTTGTGGGGGTAGGACCGTGCAGATAAGGTGTATGGAACCTTACAAGGGGATTAGTCAGTTGTGCCATCCCTCTAGGCTTAAAATGAGCCAATCCCAGAAGCGGGGAGGGGACTTCACTACCATCAAGAAAGAAGATCCAGGAGCAGAGAGTGTCTTGGGGACCTGGGGTCCCTGAGCTGAGAAACTCCTAGACCCAGGAGACAGAGAAAGCTGTAACACCAGAGATGTCAGGAGATGGCGAGAAGCGGCAGCAAGCATGACAGAGTCCAGCAGCAGAGAAATGGTGGCAGCAGAACCAGATCATCGAGAGATGGCATGGTGTGCTTCCCGGCCCACAGAGCAAAGCAGCTATAGTGGGTGTGCTGACCCAGGAGCAAGAGAGCTGAGTGCCTTTGGGCCAAGGCTTATTGGCAAAGTGGGAAGCCTCTGGGCACTTACTGGGGGGAGCTAAAGAGCTTTGTAACACTTGCCCAAACAGGGCAGAGGCTGGGCCAAGGGGCCTAGAGAGAGGCCTGCCTTTGGGTATGGCTGAGAAGCTGTCCTCATTGAAGAACTGTATCCTGAGTCATCCCTGATCCTGAAATGTAACCTGTTGCTTCCCTAATAAACCCCATAACTATCAGTATGGTCTGTGAGTTCTGTGTGGCCATTGCAATGAATTATTGAACCCAGCAGAAAGAAGAGTGCCATGGGAGGGACAGCTGGTGTCAGAACTGGTGGAGGTAGGTTTGACCTCCTCCTCATAGGAATGGGCCTTGGGCTGATGCTGATGGTGATTCTCTCCCTCTTCCCCCTCCTGAAGTTCTATGAGGTCTGACGCCATCACACCATTTTTCACGCTGGCCATCTCTTATGCTCGCTGTCCTGGCCCTGCCCCTCTTGGCTGCTCTCTGCCCTGCAGTCAGGACCATCTTTCCACGTTGACGTTCATTCATCAGTGTCACGTGGGGCCTCAGCCATGGCCCTGCCCAGCCTGCTGGGCCCTCAGAGCTCCCATGGACATCCACACCCTCTCTCCTCTCTGGGTTGGTGGTGCTGTGGCCTGGAATGACCTGGAATGGCCTAGAAGGCTCCCTCTTCTCCCCAGCCACGGCTGACCACCCCCTCCTCCTCAGCTCACGGGTTGGATGGCACATCCCCAACGCCTGGCGAAGATGCTGCCTCCTGACCCTGAGGCCCCTTGAGTCTGAGCCTGCTTCCCCTGCAGTGCTGCACCCCGGGGGCTTGCAGACGTCAGGGCGGGGTAGGCCACCAGGGTCAGGGAGTGACACCTCCAGGGTCCACCCTTGGTCAGGGGGCCCCTCTGTGGAGGCCTGTGGACATGCCTGCTCCACTCTGCCCCCTTGTTCTCATACCCTTGCTGGCAGGACCCTCCCCATCCCACTTCCTTTCTCCTCTGGCCGACCCCAGACAACTGCCCACACCCAAGTCCTGGTCTTGGATGGACGGCCGGAGACAGAGCCCCAGGCTGGGATCTGGAGCTGGGTCACTGCATGCTGGACTGCCTGGGGTGGGAGTGGAGACAGGTGTAGCCCAGAACATGGGGTATCACACCTGGGCACAGGTAGGGGAGAGCCCTGCCGACGTCACAGCCTCTGTGTGGCAGATGTGTGATGACATCAAACAGAGGGGACTGGGCGTTGAGGCAGGAGAGAGGCGGGCACGGGGCAGGTCACTGACCCTAGGGCACTGTGACACACAGGCCTCATGTCTCAGAAGCCACCCTGCATGCACACATGGATGTCCTCATGGCGGCCGAGTGCCAGAGGGGCCTGAGCACACAGCCACAGTGGTGAGCTCCTGGGAGAGCTGGCAGAGGAGTGGGTTGGAACCAAGAACGTCTGGGGAGAGGGACATGGGGCAGCTGAGGCAGCTGACCACTGTGCCTCACGCCAATGCCTGGAGCACCCCGCGGGGAGGCCTACACCAGTCCAGACAGTGCAGGGGATGCAGCTGGTCAGCTGCGTGAGCCTCTGTGGGCAGTGACCATCTTTCTGCTCACCACGTTACCCCAGCCCCACACGGCAGGGCCAAGCCCTGTCACCCGTTTACCCCGGCCCTGCATGGTGGGACCAAGCCCTGTTGTTACCCAGGTACCCTCAGCCCCTGCACAGCGGGATGAAGCCCTGTTGTTACCCAGTTACTCCCGGCCCCACACGGTGGGACCAAGCCCTGGAGGAATCAAATGAATATCTCGGTGACCAACCTCGCTTGTGATGACTTCTCTTTGCTTTGTTTTGCTCTTCCTGGTGGATTCATGGGTAATTTCTCATTATCGATTTGATCCATGGCAAAGGGAGTTTCTGATGCTACCTAGGAAAATACAAGATGTTTTCAGGAGCCCCAGGAAGCAGAGCTTTCACACCTGCCCATCTGAGAGGGCTTTCACGCATGGCAACATCAGTGACGTTGGTGACTTTCACGGCATGCACACATGCGGATACCTCACTGACAAAGCGAGAAAAGCAGGACACACTGACACTTGGAAAACCTCGTTATCAGTCCACTGGTCTTGGATCCATGACAGAATGAATGGGTACAAATACACTTAGAGAACTTACGAGGAATAGTTTAGGGTTGGTTTTTGGATAA
This sequence comes from Dugong dugon, assembly GCA_030035585.1. NCBI lineage: Eukaryota > Metazoa > Chordata > Mammalia > Sirenia > Dugongidae > Dugong > Dugong dugon. The sequence continues at coordinate 82,932,759 of CM057475.1, read as the reverse complement.
AGACCACTGACCACTGCAACTGAATACTGTTGAAGTTCCCTTCCGCTCCATTAACTGTCCCCGCTCCTCCCCGAAACATAAGAAGCAGCCACTCGACTGTCTGAACATGGATCCCACACGTTCAGGGGCCGAAGAGAACAGATGGCAAATCCAAAACATGTCAACAGCCCACTTCTATTTTCAAGTATCTCTTAAATGATGTTATCTTAAACCTTCTCACGGCAGTGCTGTCTGGCTAAGCCTGATGTTTACGGGTTTCTACTGGACATGCAAGTGGCAGTGGGAGTCAAGTGTGCTGATGGGCTAGCAAAGGGCCACAGAGGAAGAGAATATGCTGGAGGCTCATCTCTTTTCTGGAAGGTCTCTGTAAGAATCACAGAGTGTTTCCGTTTATTTTGGAAAGCACACCCGATTCCTTAAATCTTCAGGGTCACAACAGTTTCAGTACTGTCTCTAGTGAGAAATCCTGGTTTAGATAAGTCGACCCCAACTCCTGGCAAGCCCAGGAGTAGTGTCAGAGTAGAAATGTGCTCCATAGGGTTTTCCCAGGCTGATCTTTCAGAAGTAGATTGCCAGGTCTTTTTTCTGAGGCACCTCGAGGTGGAACGGAACCTCCAACCTTTCGTTGGCTGCCAAGCACGTTAACTGTTGAACACTTGTTAACTGCTTGACACTTGTTCCTTGCTGTTGAGTCCGCCCTGACTCATGGTGATCACATGTACAACAGAACAAAATGGTGCACCATCCCCATTTGGCTGCGGATTGGACCACTGTGATTCACAGGGTTTTCATTGGCTGATTATAGGAAGTAGATCCCCAGGCCTTTCTTCCTAGTCTTGGTCTGGAAGCGCCACCAAAACCTATTCAGCATCACAGCAACACGCAAGCCTCCACTGACAGATGGGTGGTGGTCGCGCATGAGGTGTGTTCATGGGGAATTGAACCCAGGTCTCCTGTGTGGGAGGCGATAACTCTACCACTAAACCACCACTGTCCCACCTGATACTTAGAACCAAACCCTGTCGCTGTTGAGTCGATTCTGACCCATAGCGGCCCTATAGGACAGAGTAGAACCGCCCTATAGGGTTTCCAAGGAACAGCAGGAGGATTTGAACTGCCGGCCGTTTGGTTAGCAGCCGAGCACTGAACCACTCTGCCACCTGATACTTGTTGTTTTTGTTAGGTGCTGTCGAGTCAGTTCCAACTCATATGACCCCATGCACCACAGGACAAAACACTGCCCGGTCCTGCGCCATGCTCACAATCATTGTTACGCTTGAGCCCACTGTTGCAGCCACTGTGGCAATCCATCTCATCGAGGGTCTTCCTCTTTTTCTCTGACCCTCTACTTTACCAAGCATGATGTCCTTCTCTAGGGACTAGTCCCCCCTGATAACATGCCCAAAGTATGTAAGATGTAGTCTTGCCATCCTTGCTGCTAAGGACCATTCTGGTTGTACTTCTTCCAACACAGATTTGTTCATTCTTTTGGCAGTCCATGGTATATTCGATATTCTTCTCCAACACCACAACTCGAAGGGGTCAACTCTTCTTCGGTCTTCCTTGTCCAGCTTTCACATGCATATGATGCAACTGAAAACACCATGGCTTGGGTCAGATGCACCTTAGTCTTCAAGGCGACATCTTTGCTTTTCAACACTTTAAAGAGGTCTTTGGCAGCAGATTTGCCCAATGCAATGCATCTTTTGATTTCTTGACTGCTGCTTCCATGGTTGTTGATTGTGGATCCAAGTAAAATGAAATCCTTGACAACTTCAATCTTTTCCCCGTTTATCATGACGTTGCTTATTGGTCCAGTTGTGAGGATTTTTGTTTTCTTTATGTTGAGGTGTAGTCCATACTGAAGGCTATGGTCTTTGATCTCCATCAGTAAGTGCTTCAAGTCCTCTTCACTTTCAGCAGGCAAGGTTGTGTCATCTGCATAACGCAGGTTGTTAGAAGAGTCTTTCTCCAATCCTGATGCCCCGTTCTTCTTCATATAGTCCAGCTTCTCGGATTATCTGCTCAGCATACAGATTGAATAGGTACGGTGAAAGGATGTAACCTTGACGCACACCTTTCCTGACTTTAAACCACGCAGTATCCCCTTGTTCTGTCTGAACGACTGCCTTTTGATCTATGTACAGGTTCCTCATGAGCACAATTAAGTCTTCTGGAACTCCCATTATTCACAATGTTATCCATAATTTGTTATGATCCACACAGTCGAATGCCTTTGCATAGTCAATAAAACACGGGTAAACATCCTTCTGGTATTCTCTGCTTTCAGCCAGGATCCATCTGACATCAGCAATGATATTCCTGGTTCCACATCCTCTTCTGAATCTGGCCTGAATTTCTGGCAGTTTCCTGTCGACATACTGCTGCAGCTGCTTTTGAATGATCTTCAGCAAAATTTTGCTTGGATGTGACATTAATGATATTGTTCGATAATTTCCACATTTGCTTGGATCACCTTTCTTGGGAATGGGCGTAAATATGAATCTCTTCCAGTCAGTTGGCCAGGTAGCTGTCTTCCAAATTTCTTGGCAACCTGATACTTAGAAGGTGCTTAATGGAAGGGGTAGGGAAAGAGGGCGGAGAAAGGGAGCAGGAACCAGGGACTTACCTCTCCTATAACCCCAGGGGCCTGCCTAGGGCTGAGGACACAGCAGAACTAAACGCTGCCAACTGCCCTGTAGCACCTTCAGTTAATCACGGTTTCTAAAGATTGTTCCGACGAAAGAAAAGGACGAACCTAGATCCAGCAGGTGGGGTTTTTAGGTTTCCATTTAAAGCTAGAATTTTAACTTTATTTAAAAAAATACATTATTGTCCTTGTTAGTTGCCATGGAGTGGATTACAACTTATGGTGACCCCATGTGTGCAGAGTAGAACTGCTCCATGGGGCTTTCAAGGCTGTGACCATTCAGAAGGAGATTGCCAGGCCTATCTTCTGAGGCACCTCTGCGTGGTTTGGAACCACCAACCTTTCAGCTAGTAGTCGAGCGCTTAACCAGTTGTGCTACCCAGGGACTCTTCTTACAGGTATGTTATCTGGAAAGCTGGCTCCCCAGAAGGTAAACTTATCCAAACACCCAGTTCCCTGGGGAGAAGGCCAAAGGTTAGCGCAGAGACGCAACGAGACACAGCAGCTCCAGCCAAGTTCTCTGTGAGGTGTCATGGCGCGGGTGGTGTTCTCCCGCCAGGCTTCTGTGTGAGGCGTCACACACGCGGGTGTTCTCCCACCAGGCTTCTGTGTGAGGCGTCATACATGCAGGTATTGGTCTTCTGATGAGGAAGTCCATGTGCACTGCAGAGCTGCTGTTATCAGAGAACCATGAAACAAACATTCAAGGCCTTTTAAAAAGCTGGTGATGACCGAAAGTCTCATCGTCTGTGTCCAGACCCAGTAGACCCCTGTATTTCCGTGCTTGGGGTCAGCATGGGGCCTCTGCCTGCTCCTGGGGTCACTTCTGTCATCTCCAGGCAGGGCTCTGGGTCCCACCGCCTGTGTACCACGGAAAAGCTGGGCATGTGCAGAAGCCATGAGGCCACAGCCCCCGCCTCAGCCCTGCCTGGAGGAACATGCACCCCTAGGGCACACTCCCAGGATCTCCGGGAGCCCCCGCCACCCCTTGCTGGTGCATCTGTGGAGCCATGGCGCCCTCTTGTGTCTTCCTGCCCAACTGCAGGACTGTCTCTGTCAGTCCTGGGTTTGCTCCCACCTTGAGGACAGAGTACAATCTATGTCCCCTTTCCCCTGGTGGCACGGTAGTTAAGTGCTTGGCTGCTAACTGAAAGGTGGCTGGTTCGAACCCACCAGCTGCTCCATGGGAGAAAGATGTGGTGGTCTGCTTCTGCAAAGATTACCTTGGAAATCCTAATGCGTAGCTCTGCTCTGTCCTGTAGGGTGGCTATGAGTCGGAATTGACTGGGCAGCGAAGGGTTTGGGTGGGGTTTCTATTACGGACATTCAAATGCTTTCTGGTGTTCAGTTATTTCTGCCTCTACAGACAACCCTGAGCACAACTTTGTACATATATATGCTGATGATTGGGATTTCTTTTATTTCTATAAGACAAACTCCCCAAAATGTTTGAAGAAATACGTATTTTTTATTTAAATAGATATTTTCCACAAAGCTGACAGCGACCTGCCTGGCCAGCCTCACTGGTAAGCGGCTGGTAACCTGGTAACCGCCGCCCCCCACAGGAGGTGAGGGTCTCTCCATTTATCTAGGGCCACCTGCGCTTCCTTGTCGTGAATCTCTCATACCTTTTGCCCATTTTCCTATTGATTCATTGACTTTTTAAAATCAATGTGTACATACTTTAAAATCAATTCGTTATATACTAGATAACAACTTTTTGTCACACAGCTATGTCACATTTTTCCTGATGTTTTGACTTTGATTATAGTGTTTTTTGGCCACACAAAATATTTTTCAGTTTCATGAAGTAAAATTTTTTCTATTTTTAGTTTCAGAGCTTCTGGATTTCTTATTTAATTTCGGAAGGTTTGTGCTACTCCAGGTTATATGAAAACCCTCAGAATTCCAGGCTGTCTCCTTTCCTGGGTGATGCCTAGAATAGTCACACATAATGTATGCATTAGACAGAACGGGATGAACCTTCTTATAGAATTTACCACAGAAATCGTGTTTCTAACCACGGGGAGTGAAAGAATTCAACTGAATTGTGTAACCACCACAATTATAATGATGGCAAACAGTCATGAGGAAAGTTAATGCCAGCCTCGCAGGAGCCACAGCCCCGCGGGAGCCACAGCCCTGTGTGTCCTTGTGCTGGGCTTGCTGATCTCGCAGGCGGCTCGGGAATACCCCCAGGCAGGCACAGGGCGAAGGGGCACTTGGACACACAGCAGGACTGACCAGCACGGTGCTGACAGCTCCTCGGGGGGACCGAGGTGGTCAGCGGAGTCCCCGGACAGAGCATCAAGCACAGACCACATGGTTCTCTTGAGGGACTGGGAGTAGGGGTGGCTTCCCCCCAATCCCCCGGGGGAGAAGAGAGTGCATGCTGCAGCAGAGAAGGGGTCTTACTAAGGCTTCAAAACATCGCTAGTTGGAATAAAAGAGAATGAAAGTCAGAAAAATAGGAGGTTGTGGTCAGGCAGGAGCGCAGCTTGAAAGCTGAGAGGCATCACAGTTGACGATGAGGTCTGGGTGCAGGGCAGGTTGGGGGCCCCCGCCACCCCACGTAGGAGGGCAGACCTGAGGGAGCGAGAGGAGCTAAGAGTCTGATGCTCACGCTTCACAAAGCCCCTCTTCACCTTCCCACACTCCCCTAATCCGCCTCTTGAGGACCCCTGGTGCGTGACCCCCTCGGGGAGGAGTCTGTCCGTCTGCTCAGAGCAGACCTTCAGTGAGTACTGGCTGAATTGCTTATCTCGCAACAGATCTGAGTTTCTAGAAGACGTATTTTACTCTAAAAACAAACCATCTGCACAGTGGACGTGTGTGTTCTCATAGAGCAGTTCACAGGAGAGCGCTGTAAACGGACGCCTCCTTTACGGCCTGCGCCAACAAGCCCCTCTCCCCTGACGTCACAGCTTGTGAATGGGTGTGCCGCTGTCATCACCATCGTAACCGAGCGGGGCAGGACCCACAGTCCCCCTTACCCCGGCCCCCATCCTACCAGATGCCTCCTGGGAGGCTGAAGTCTACTGAGTTCTTCCTTTTTCTTCTTCATCTTCCAGGCCTGCTCCCTCCACTCCTGCAGTATCTGTTTATCTCTGCAGGAAATATGTTGGAATGTTAATGATGTAAGTTAAAAGCAGCTTCAAGCACCGTCCTGGTAGAGACTACATTGCCATTATTAAGGCTTCAGGTAGCAGCCCTCTGCCCTGGCCCCCAGGCAGCATCCCTGGAGAGGCGGGCTGGAGAGATCACACAGGGCATTTGGGGGGGGGGGGCGGGTCCTGAACTCAGTATCTTGTCTCCTCCCGCCTCGAGGCAGAGCTAGAAAGTGCAGGCTCAGTGCCTCCTCCAGGCCAGGGAACCCTTCCAGGGAAGAGCAAGTCTGAGGCCATGGCTACACAGCGCTGGCCTCAAAGGCCTTGGGGCATTTGTCTACACAGAAGGAGATGTGGGAGAATGAAGACAAGTCAGCTTCCCTCGGATACTCAGTCCCCAGTCCCCTCACCTGTGTTATGGCTGTGCTTCATGCAGACCTGTTACCCCACTTATCACAGGGACAAGGTCACCTGTATGTAACAGCCTCACTCACGGTGCCCAAAGAGACCAGACCAGCTGTGGGCCCTTAATGCTCGTGGAGTCTCTAAGCAGACGGTATAAAGCAACCCCTCGTTCTGTCGTTGGGGGGCCCACCCGCCCCGTACTCGAGCTCCAAGGAACCTCCCTAGCCCATCGTCCACCAATTTCAGGATCCTCACAGAATTGCCTCAACCCCCATCTGGCCTTCTTGTCTCTCCCCGTCTACCCACCCAGAGGCGTGGGCAGCACCCCGACTCTTCTGCCCTCCCTGGCAGTCTGCACCGTCAGCTCTCCATCTGTACGGTGGGTGCCAGCCCTCTCGTGCTCTGCCGCCATCCCCACACCTGATGGCTGCCATACCAGGCGGCCCCCTGCCTGCAGCAGCCACAGCCTGGCTGCACCCTGGCCAGGCCTCTGCTCACCACTGCCCGAGCTGCGGGGTGAGGCTCGTGTTACCAGCAAGGTCAGACCAAGGCCTGGCTTGGAGGTGGCAATTCGGGCGGCCCCCAGAGGGCATGCTGGCCGAGCCCTCCTCCCTCAAGCTCTTCCCCTACACCTGCTTAGACGGGTCGACACCCCTTCACGACTCGGCACAATGTCACTGAGTCACTGGGAGGCTGCCTGAGCCCCCAGCCTCAAGCTGAGCGGGGCCTCCCCTGCCCTGCAGCCCTGCAGCCCCTCCATGACTCGCTGTGACTGTCCTCATCTACCCGGCCCCTTGCTGGCACCTGGGCCGCGTCTTAGCCACCTCTGCTGTGGGCTACCTGCTTGGAGAATTGCAGCTGGAGGGACCCCTTCCTTAGGAAGGGAAGGGGAGAGGTTCCCAAGAGTCCTGTGTGGGTAAGAGGCCAAGTGGCAGGAGGGGTCACCCACAGAGGCCACCTAACAGTCTTAGGGCTCAAGGCAGAAATGTTCTTGCATCGCAAAACCTTCTTTCCACAAGGTGTATGGCATCTGGGCGTGTCTACGTTGGCCCAGTTGCACTTCCCAACCCCGGGGCACACGATGGCCCGGGGCATTACTGGACGCGGCAGCGGGTACCCAGGGGATGGCGGGATGAGGTCAGACAGGAGCCGAGGACAGCGGTGCGGCCGCCAGCACCCCAGGGAAGGGCGCACGAGGAGACAGACGGAGGGGGGCGGCCCTGACTCCAGGGATGGGGAGGGCGTGATGGCAGGGGGCCAAGCGCACTCAGGGTCGGGGTCACCCCCACATGCTCATCTCACAGTGACTGAGGTCTGCCTGCCCCCCTCCGGCTGATAGGCACTTTGTTCAAGGGCTCTTTGGGGTGGGGCCCCCAGCGTCCCGTGTGTCCTTGCCAAGGGTGGCCCAGCAGGGGCCTGGGGGGTCAGGTCTGGGTGTCTGCCCTGCCATCTGTGGCCAGTGCCCAGGGTGGCCGTTCCACCACCCCCCTCCCCGACATCCCAGTGAGCCTGATATGGTGGTGAGCCTCATTTGCCCCAGCTGGGAGGGTGAAGGCCCAGGACAGGACATGAACTTGCCCTGACTGGTCCTAAGGTCCTGATCCTGCACTACGTCTGTGGGAAAAGGAAATCTACACAATGTCTGGCTGTCAGGACGGCCAGGCCACCGCTGCTAATGCAGCTCCGACTGGTGGTCTTGTCCCTGCCCGGCAGTCAGGGCCCAGAGAGAAACAGACGGCACTCAGGTGGGGCGGTTTGAGGTGGGTTTATTAACAAAGTGGGCGGTGCTGAGATAGCTGGGCTGTCGCAGCACCAGGCCAGGGACTGGGGAGGGTGGGTACGGAATTCAAGCGGGAGAGGCCCTTGGGCCACAGCCTCAGGGAGGCAGAGCTTTAGGGGGAGGGGCTTGGCCAGCCCAGGCACCTTCCCAGGGCGGGCCTGGGGGCCCACGTCGGGCCTGGGGGCCCACGTCCTGCCCTGCTCTCTCCACTGCGATCTCCAGCAGGGGGCCCCCACTGGCAGAAGCCCACCAGGAGCTGCGGGGCTGCCAGGCGCTGTCTGGGCCAGTTGTCCGCCTGGGGCGGAGTGGAGAAGGGTGGGCGGTGGAGCTGGGGGGCAAAGAGGAGCCATGAGGACGGGTCTACAGTACACGGCATAAACCGTGGGGCCGGGACAGGGTTAGTGAGGTCACCTGACACACCTTCCTGGTGACACAATGTGACAGGAAGGGGAGAAGGGAGTGAGGAGGGCCAGGGCGCAGGTACGGTGAGGAGGGCCAGGGCGCAGGTACGGTGAGGAGGGCTAGGGCGCAGGTACGGTGAGGAGGGCTAGGGCGCGGGCATGGTGTGGCCAGGCGGGGCAGAACAGGGGCCTCAGGGACTTGCGGAGCAGGAAGGTCTCGCACTCGGAAGAGCTACACGCCTCCAGTCAGACAGGGCGGCCTTTGTACTCAGATGAAAAAATAAGAGGACCCCAGAGGCAAGGAAGGCCGGGTCCTTCCCTCCCCTCTACCCAGGATGTTAACCTGCCCTGTCCTCACCACGCTCTGGTTCACCCTCACCTTCTCCGTTGTTCCATCAGAGTCTGCTTCTCCGTGAGTTCTCTGAGGGCCGCCACACGACTCTCTTCAGCTCTTTTTGCTCTAATCGCTGTTTCATAGGATGAAGAGAGGCCAGGCAAGGTGCTGCTGAAGGAGAGCGTCTTCCTTCTGAAATGAGACCGGGTTTCAGCTAACTGTGGTCATCACACACATGTGCATGAGACGCTGTGGTACAGGGCAGACACTTAGAAATGTGAAAGCAGGGTGTGTGGGCCAACCCCACAGGGATCCCGAGCGTTGATCCGCGCCCCTAACTGTGGCTGCCAAGTGCCACTACAGTGACAGAAACCTTTATCCCTAAGAGTGAGTCCCGGTTATGACTCTGTCCCAGCGTCAAGACATGGGTGGACACACCCCAGGCAGCCAGCCTGTCCAGCCACCCCCACCTCCTTGAGGCCCCTCTGGCCTCCAGGTCCCAGGCCCGGGGGAGCAGGAAGCAGAAGGGCGTGTGGCCAGTGTCCCAGGATGCAGGCTCAGAGAGCAAAGCGCAGTGTCTTAGTCTCCGGTGTTGCTGTAACAGAAAGACCACACGTGGGCGTGGCCTTCACCAGCAGAAATTTATTTTCTCAGAGTTCAGGAGGCTAGAAGTCTGAGCTCAAGGCACCAGCTCTAGGGGAAGGCTGTCTCTGTCACCCCGGGGGAAAATCCTCATGCCAGCTTCTTCTCGGTGTTCCTTGGAGACCTCGTGGCCTCTCTGGGTCCCTCCTTTGTGCTTCCTTGCTCCTGTACCTAAGCTGCTCCTTTCACATTTCAGAAGTGATCGACTTAAGACACACCCTACATTGTGATGGTCTCACTAACAACAAAGAAAACCCGTTCCCAGATGAGATTATACCCACGGGTATAGGGCTGAGTATCTACAACATGTATTTTTGCAGGATGCCGTTCGATCTATAACAGGGATGGTCGGCGCCTCTAACATGCGGCGTGTGGAGAAGCAGATGCTCCAGATCCTGAAATCATCACTCATCTGTGATCGGGGAACTCTGATCCGGGCAGAAGAGCTGCATCAGCCACCTGAGCTTCATAGGTGGGGATTCAACACTCCTAATCCCTCCCCTTCATGAATCCAATCTGAGATTTTAGGAACACACCGCTATTATTCAATCTCCTCGTGACTTTCACGTTACATTGCTTTTTGTACAAGCAATTTTGAGCTCTGCATTCAGTTTCATAAGCACACTGTTGCCGGTTATTCCAGCTCAGCAGAGGTCCCCAACAGCTCTTCTGTACGCTGCTCTGCTCTTGACTTCCCTGATTTAGCAGCAAATTCCTTGGGATACATCTTCCAGGAACGTTTTCTGAAACCTCCTTACTATGGTGTTTGTCTCTGCTAATCTGCAGCTGCATCCCCTCTGCCTCCGCATATATATGGCACCCGCTGGGTGAGGAATTTGGGGATTACAGTCTTCCCCCCAAAACTCTACCTGAGCTGCTCCATCGTGTCCAGCATTCCATGTGGCAGAGCGTGGAGGTGCTCAGGGTTGGCCTATCATTTCATTCATTCATGTCAGCCTCCTGCCAGGTGCAGGCCTACTTGGCCAGCCTGCACCTGTGACAACTCAGGTGCCTCCCCCGACCCTAATAAGGACCTCAGGGGATGGGGGTCCCTGTTTGGAGATGTAGGAGCTGGAGCTGCCGTAACTTGTCCATCATACCATACAAACGGAAGTGGGGCCCCGGCATCCAGCTGTGCTGCCCATGATACCCCTGTCCCTCGGCTCCTGGGGCCCCAGAAGCAAGGGCTGATCTGCACTGCATGCTGACCACGTGCCAACACCCCAAAGCATTCTCATTAATACACGTGATCCCCACAACGAACTGATGAAGGCAGAGTAAACGAGGCCCGTAGCTGTTTTGCGCGTGCAGAGGCAGTGAAGGGAAAGGGCAGCAGAGTGCGGGGCCCCAATGCAGGGCCTCCCGCCACCAGGAGGCCCCGCTGCCTTCCTGTCCCATCCTCTGCTGCAAAGCCACCTAGACCTCTGATGGCCAGGGGCTGGTGCCTAAATTCCAAAGACTGAATTAAATTGTAAAGTACTGTTAAAAAGACCACCACAATTTAACTGGACAAATTATTATTGTTCATAACAAAAACAGAGAAGGAGGGAGGGAGGTTTCCAAACTGCAGGCTTCGAACCTTTCTGTTCTTGACATGTGTGTGTGTGGACTCAGATATTACTAGAGCTCCGGAGCCTGGGTGACATGTTACAGCTAGAGACCTAGAGTGTATGCTGTCAGTACTTCAAAGGCTGTAAAATTTTCCAATAACGCTTTAAAATTTTTTTGTTTTGAAAAATTTCAGACCTACAGAACAGTTCAAAGACGAGCGCAACAAACAGCGACTACCCTTCATCTAGATCAGTGTGTCTCAGCCTTTCACACAGTTTTCTCCCCCAACCTCGAGCCTTCTGGGACTTTTTTTCCTAACTGCCCCTCTGTGAAATGTCAACAGCACAGTTACACTGTGCAGCTGCTCACGCTATCCAGTAGGGTTGAGTTTGGAGGGCCACAGACTAATAGATAAGAATTCATTGTCCCCAGGAACCGACTTTCACCCCCTTGGAAATGGTCTCCTTGAGAACATATGATCTAGATTCACCCATTACTATCGTGTCATGTTTGCACATGCTCCTTCTCTCTACACACATGCACACACGTGTGCATACTCCTTGCACTTTAGAGCTGAACCATTTGATAACAGTTTACAGATGTCGTGACACTTCACGCCTAAATATTTCCACACTCATCTCCAAAGAACATTTTCATAACCACAAAACTATTATCACACCTACAAAAGTCAACCTTAATTCAATGATATCATCTAATATGCAGTCCACAAACTTCCCCAAATGTCTCCAGATGTCTTTACAGCTCACCACCACGTTTGGGTGCTGCTTCTGGCCACGGGGTCTCCATCAGGAGAGCTCTGCCCTCGCGGCTGAGAGCCACAGGAAGCCCTTCTCCTGCAGGTCTGGTGGCCGCGTTACCATCCGAGTCTGCACGGTCAGGACGGCGCTCTTGGAGGGGTGGTGGCAAGGTTTACCCTCTGCCCGGGGCCTGTCAAAAAGGCTGTAATCTGGACAATGTAATTACCAAGGGATTTCTCTCTCCACTAACTTTTAGGAAGCAGTTTAAAACTCATTCTTTTTCTCTATGACTATAAAAAGCACCTAACTGCAAAATTCTGATTTGGAGAACTGGAGATTTTTTTTCTTAAAAGAACTTTTTAAAAGGAGAAAAGTTGTGGATACTGTATTTCAGTTATGCTTCAAGGATGTTTTTCATCAGATCTGAAATCCGTTATAAAAACCAAACCTGCTGCCATCAAGTTGATTCCAACTCCTGGCGACCTCACGCGTGTCGGAGTAGAACTGTGCTCCACAGGACGTTCAGTGGCTGTGATCTTACGGAAGGAGATTGCCAGGCTTTTCGAAAGACCGATCTTTGACTAGCAGTCCAGAGCAAACCATTAAGGGCAAAATATAAGATCAGAACTTAAGAGCCAAATGATTCTTTAAACTTCCAGCTCTTGTCTTTCCCGCTGAGTCACTTTGTCAGAAGTCAAAATGAGGAATCTTTGATGGGAACGGCTGCAGAAGACACATACAGACACACACACACACAGACGCACACACAGAGACACATACACACAGAGACACACACACACAGAGACACACACACAGAGACACACACACACACAGAGACACAGACACACACAAACACACAGAGACACACACACAGAGACACATCCACACACAGACACACACACATACAGACACATACATACACACAGACACACACACAATTTCTCGCGCGGTTCCTCCTTTGGGCTTGTTCCCCCAGGCACCGTGGGCCTATGTAACTTTCCTACTGAACACAAGGCTGGTATTAACCCCATAATAAGTGACGGCAGCGCGGACACCTACCCAATGTTTTATAAAATTACAAAATAATATGACAATCTTGCAAAGATCAAGAAAAGTACCTTTTGTTTTTAAATTTTACCTTAAAGTGTATGTGGGTTTTAGTTGTTCTTTCCTCTGTGTTTTCAGTGCGGCCTGGAGGTTGGGCGGCAGCTCGACTGGTAACAGCCGGTTTGCAAGGACCTGGGCCTTCTCGTTCTCCACAATCTCCTGCCTCAGCTTCCAGAAGCGCCGTATTTCCTCCTCACTCGGCCAGTCTTCTGGAGAGTCACTGGACTTTCTGAGTCCACTCAAGTCTAGCTTTTCAACAGGTGGGAAAAAATCTGCCTTTTCTCTGAACAGCGTCTCCTTTGGCTCCCGGGAACTAAGGGTTTCTCCGTTAGATGCACGTTCTTCAGGTAAATTTGGAGGCTTGTGTGTATTTGTCATTTTAACTGTTGAGATCTCTATTAGAATAAAATGCTATTTTAATAGCCTATTCTCAGACACCATCCCTCTGAAGAATGACTTAAATCAAGCCCCGCGCTGCGCGCTCCTGTGCAGACAAGCCTGGGACAAGGGAGGGGGATGCCAGCGCTCCCTCCTCAGACAAAGGGCCTATTTGTGAAAAGAGAGTTAACTTGGACCCTGGCAGACACCAGTCGGTTACAAAGCGTGCCCACAGTTACCTTTAAGGCTGGATGTGAACTGAACAAATGCATAGTGATTGAAAAGTACTTCACCTTCTTATAGGATTTTTGCCATTTTGGAGTAACCTTCTGCGTGTGTACGTGGGGCAATCTTGCAACGTTTAATCTGCGTCACTGCCGCCCCTCCACCCCAGACTTTCAGTGTTTGTATCTCTGGTTAACTGTTAGCCCGTTCTGCCTGACTTTCTTGTCTGGCAATGCTTTTGTTGACTTAAATACTTTAGCTCTAGGCAAGTTATTCGAGAGAAATTGGACAAACATTTTTCCCTGGGTGAATATTTGTGCCAGATCGTGCCCCAGGGGTGGGTTCACAGAGCTGCACAAGGAGACTTCCGTTCCAGCAAGGGAGACAGACTCTACACAAGCTGGCGGACAGACAGATGCACAGAAGGGAGAGTTGTGAGAGGTGGACAGAGGCCAGGGGGACAGGCAGGATCCCTTCGAGGGGGCAGCTGGGCAGACCCTTCGAGGTCAGCTCTGCACACGGGCGAACTGGCCACAGGGTGAGCCCGAGACTGCGGGGCGAAGGTCACGCGTGGGGCCTTGGGGCCACAGGAAGGGGCGCCGAGCGCTTTAAGCAGAGTGACCTGATCTGACTGACCATTGAAAAGCCCTCAGAGGATACGCTGTAAGGGACACGGCTTGGCTGAAAAGGACTGGGCAGGTACGAGACAGGTGGGCAGGTGGGGGGCGCCAACCGAGGGGCAGCGATGGCAGGACCTGAGTTCCAGAGAAGGGCTTCCAAGGGCTTCCTGGGGTGGGGGTGAGGGAAAGGGAAGACTCAGACCAGTCACTTCGATGCCCCGCTGGCCTCACATCACCCTGTTGTTTTCTTAGACATATGTTGAAGCGGTCTTGACCGTTCTAAGTTAACGTTCTGGTAAAAAGTGAATTCATGTTCTCAGCCTTTCCAGCCAATTTATTAAGCTATGTTGCACCTTTTCTCAATTCAATTACAAATCTGTTATTTTTAAACAGTAAGATACAGCCATCTTTATAAAACACAAACTGTCCTGGGGTTGCAGGATGCCGAGAAACAGCACCCCCCACCCCCGCAGGCTCTACCTCGGCCCCCGCCTCCCCCCGCGCAGGCTCTACCCTGGTCCCCCCACCCGGCAGGCTCCTACCCTAGCCCCCCACCTCAGGCTCTACCCCAGCCCCCCCACCCCATAGGCTCCTACCTTAGCCACCCCCCGCAGGCGCTATGTCAGCACACACCACCCCCCCACTGGCCGTCCAACCCCCGCAGGTTCTACCTCAGCCCCAGCCTCCCCGCTCCGCAGGCTCTACCTCGGCACACAGGCTCACCCCACCCCGCCGCCCAACTGCCGCAGGTTTTATCTCTATAGGTAGGTGCCCCCTCCTGGCCGCCCACCCTCTGCAGGCTGTACCTCCACCCTCCGCTGCCCTCACAGAGACTGGGAACCCCCCATTCTCCGGTGGCCTCTGCCTTGGCCTTGTTGACCCTTTCTTACGGAGCAGCTGGAACGATCTTTTCTACATGAACCAGATCATCTCCTCCTCTGCTTAAAGCGTGCGTCACACCTGGAGTAAAGTCCCGGGGTGGGAAGCTCTGTCCGCACCTTGCCGGCCTCACCTCCCACCCCCATCTGCTCTGCTGCAATCCAGTGGCCTCCTTCTTCACATGTCAGCCTGGCCCCACTGGAGGGCCTGACAACCGTCTGCTGGCAATATTCTTGATTTTAGGGTGAGGTCCATGTGCCCCCTCATGAGATCAATGGCCCTTCCTGAATGAGCAATCTACCCTTCCCCCCAAGCCCCTGGCCCACAACGTGCACCCGGAACAGCACTGGGTCCTGCTGACAGTCTGCCTTCAAAATGAGTCAGCGAGTGGACACGCAGACCAGTGAGCAGATGGGCTCTGCCCTGGCCCTTTGGCCTTGGGGTTCATGCACGCAGGCCAGACTCTGACCCGCACTTGTGTCTCTGCCTGAGAGCACACTGCCACGTGCAAGGCAGGCCTGA
The DNA here is from genome assembly GCA_030035585.1 of Dugong dugon. Taxonomy (NCBI): domain Eukaryota; kingdom Metazoa; phylum Chordata; class Mammalia; order Sirenia; family Dugongidae; genus Dugong; species Dugong dugon. The sequence continues at coordinate 82,917,400 of CM057475.1, read as the reverse complement.
GAGCTGGAGAGGGAAGGTGCCCACCCCAGGGAAAGACAACAGCCAGCTCCCTCGCTCCTGAGTAACTCAAAGGCATGCTCTGCACCAGTGCTCTGCAAGCGTTAATTTGCCTACAGGATCTTGTTAGAATGCAGATACTGACCCAGCAAAGGTGGAGCAGGGGTGGAGGGCTGCACCGGACCAGGTGGTACCAGCGATGCTGCCAGGCGTGGGCTTGGTCTCCCGAAGTTCCTCAGCAGGATGAGAGTGCACAGGACTGTAACCGGCTTGATAATTCACCCATACAGTCTTCCTTCCTGCCTGGTCTCACCTCCCCATGCCTCCATGAGTGCTTCCTGGCTCACCCCGAAACCAGGACTGGCACTTGAGTCCCTGTCTCAGGAGCTGCTCCTGGGGATCCAACTAAGACGTATTACAAAGACCATCCACATTTTAAAACATGCATCCCTGAGCTTTTGTTACAGGGTGAGGATAAAGATGAACTAACACATCACTTCCTGACCACTCTGGATGATCCCTTCCATCATGGGCTTCCGGATGCCACCTACTTCCAGTGTCCCCCACAGACCACTGAGACCAAAACAAATGGACGGAAAGCTCAATGCTCACTTTCCTCCACTCTACCCTCTCTGCTTGTGGAGCACCACTAACGGCTGTGTGCAGTGCATTGTGTCCACTTGCTGATTTCTTACTTGAAATCATGAATTTCCTTACTAGAGGAGACATACACTAGGTATTCCTCTTACGTATGGCTCAGAATCCAGAACATTACTCATGAAGGGCATAGGTACAGCATCTCTTTCCTCTCTCCCTTTCAGAGCTAGTGGTCTCCTTGGGTGAGTATCTTCAAATTTCCTATCAACCTAAACCCCTTCCCCTTGGAGTGTTGAAAAACAGAATAAGTCACTGGAGAATCTGTTTTAAAGGCATCCATGGAAGCCCTCACTTCATAAAAAACCAAAAACTGTAAAGTTGAAGCTTGTGGTTTCAACCTACAAAAGGTGGCTTCCATATTAATAACAGAATCTCCATGTGGCATATGTCATCTGCTCATTACTTCTTCTGAGTGTAACTACAATGCCTATTCGAGATCATTTGGCTGGATGTTCAATATGTTGAAAAAATAAAACTGTTTGGTGAAAATGCACCAAACAATGATAATACAAAACATGTTTATAAACCCTGTTTCAGATCCACCAGCTGCTCCATGGAAACCCTACGGGGCAGTTCTACTCTGTCTTATAGGGTTGCTATGAGTTAGAATCGACTTGACAGCAATGGGTTTGGTTTTGGTTTTTATACCAAACTAGGAATAAGAGACTTTCCACTATGCTTACTTTTGAACAGTTGCCTATTGGAGTACCAAGTAGTTCTTAAAGCAGTTGTCTGGTGGTGATGATGAGTATTTTATCTAATTTATCCCAATGAGGTTTTATCAAAAATCTGCTCCAGACAGGCTCTATGATGGGTACAGAGGATGTAAATCCAAGAACACAGAACAGTGACATCACACAGATACAGGACAGTTAGCATGGAGATTAGTGTAGGAACAAGGTGCTGTGTGAATTCAGCAGAAGACACAGGAGGCTCCCATAATTTTTATGACATATTAAAGAGAAAACAGGTTCTCTGGCGTCCTGAGTTTAAAAAGCACTAACTTTAGTTTTAAAGCAATTTGTCATTAATAATTGTCCTACAAACCTTTAGAAGTCAAGTCTCTAGGGGAGGCATTCTCTGTTGCACAGACCCGCAGGAAGGTCAGGATAGCTACCAGTCCTTTCTGCACAATATGCTGAGGAGGGAATTCCAGAGGGCAGTGTCTTAAGTTCAGCGCTCTTAGTGTGCTTACATTCCCTGCAAGGGAGGAAAAAAAATCAATCAGCATTTTACATATGCGTCAACGGGACGAAAACAATGAAGAGGTGATAACTGTTTCTACATTAAAAAAAAATCCTACTGAGTATTTTGTGTAAAATAATATAATAGAAGTCTGAGACTTGCTTTCAAAAATTCCACAGTGGAGACAGGTCCCAAAGCTTAACGCCAGGCTAGTTACAAAAAAAAAATTTAAAAAATAAGCAAAAGAAAAAAAGCAGCAATAGCCCTTAGGTAAAAATCAGAACGCAAAGTTGCTATATAATCTACAGTGTCTAATTTTCAACAAAACATACAAAGAAAATTAAAATATAACTTATGCTCAGGAAAAACGCAGTCAACAAGCATTGTCTCCAAGTAGGCCCAAGTGTTGGATTTATCAAACAAAAACATCAAAGCAGCCATTTTAAATATAGTCAAGGAATTGAAGAAAACTGTTTAAATAATTAAAGGAAAATATGATACAAATGACTGAACAGATGTGGAATGTCAATAAACAAATGTTGTTGTTAGGTGCCATCGAGTCGGTTCTGACTCATAGTGACCCTATGCACTACAGAACAAAACACTGCCTGGTCCTGTGCTAGCCTCACAAATGTTGCTACACCTGAGCCCATTGTTGCAGCTACTGTGTCAGTCCATCTCGTTGAGGGTCTTCCTCTTTTTCACTGACTCTCTATTTTACCAAGCATGATGTACTTCTCCAGGGAATGATCCCTCCTGATACAACATGTCCAAAGTATGTGAGACATAGTCTTGCCATCCTTGCTTATAAGAAGCATTCTGGTTGTACTTCTTCCAAGACAGATTTGTTTATTCTTTTGGCAGGCCATGGTATATTCAATATTCTTCACCAACACCACAATTCAAAGGCGTCAATTCTTCTTCGGTCTTCCTCATTCACTGTCCAGCTTTTGCATCTTAGAGTTGAAAACTACAATGACTAAAGTGAAAAACTCACTTTAGTCTTGTAGTTTAGGTGGTGGCACACAACAGCAGATATGAGATGGCAGGAGAAACAATCAGTGAACTTGAAAATATGACAATAAAAATTATCCAGTCTGAAGATCATAGAGAAAAAGAAGGTCAGAGACCTGTGGGACAACATCAAATATGCCAACATATATGTATTGTGAGTCTTATAAAAGAGAGAAAGGAGCAAAAAATAATCTGAAGAAATCATGGATGAAAATGTCCCAAATTTGATAATAAATATTAATCTACACATCTAAGAAGCTCAGCAAGCCCCCTGAAGAATTCATATTTAGATATGTTATAGTCAAACAATTGAAAGATAAAGAAAAAAATACTGGAAAGCAGCAAGCAAAAAACACTTGTTATGTAGAAGGGAGCAACAATACAATTTACTGCTGACTTTCCATCACAAACGATGGTGGTCAGAAGACAGGGGGACAGCATATTCTTTCAAAATGCTGGGGGGAGAAAACTGTCAGCAGAGTCTTCTATATCCAGCAATACTACACTTAAAAAGCACAGGTGAAATGCAGATATGCCAAAACTGAAAGAAGTAGAAATATATCATCTGAATCGACCTATAACAATTAAAAAAATGAATTAGTAATTTAAAATCCCCCCACGAAAATTTCAAGTTCAGATGGCCTCACTGTTGAATTCTATCAAATATTTAAAGAAGAAAAATATCAATCATACACAAATTCTTTCAGAAAAGAGTGAAGAAGGGAACTCTTCCCAACTTATTCTGTGAGGCCAGTATTACTTGGATACCAAACCCAGAAAAATACATCACAAGAAAACTACAGACAATATCCCTCATAAAAATAAGTGCCAGAATCTTTAACAAAACATTAAACAATATAACAACACATAAGAAGAATTATATACCATGACAAAGTGAGAATTATTCCAGAAATGAAAGATGATTTTCACATCCAAAAATCAACTAATGAAAAGCATCATAGTAATAGAAAAAAGGACAAAATCCCCATGATCATCCTGATAGAGATTAAAAAAGCATTTGACAAAATCCAATACCCACTCATGATAAAAATTCTCAACAAATTGGGCATAGAAGAGACTTACTCAACCTAATAAAAAAGTATTTACAAAAACCCTACAGATAACATCACACTGATCAAAGACTGAAGACTATCCCTATAATATTGACGCGAGGTGTGAAATTCCCTTGCAGTAAGCAATTTGGCCTTTGGTCCTGGTACCTGAGAACCGGATTACCACCGAGGCCATGAGTGGGGGCTGACCAGACCAAGAGGGATCACCTAGAGGCTCAATGCTGACTAGACTCAGGATGTAATCTATCATGGCTACGTAGTTAGGCCAATAAAAGGCCTGGAAGATGAAGGGTCAGGGAGCTTCCTGGGTGGTGAGAGTGAACATCTGCTCTTAGGAGGGTAAGCGCATTCCCTGGGGACATGGACACTCCGCGCCGAGACCTCTCCTGGACCTCACCCTATGTGTTTGCATCCTTTTTTCTGTTAAATTAAAGATAGTCCTTTCCCTGGAGTCTGTGAGTCATTTCAATGGATTATCAGGCCTAAGAAATAGAGAAGAAGCCAGTACCTGCTGACCTGGCCCCAAGTGAATGGAGATGAGAGAGAAAAGGGGCTGGTACCTACCGACCTAGCCCTGGATCACTGGGCATGAGAGATAAACAGCTGCATGCAGCAGCTGGGGACTAGACTGACCAGGGAAGGGAAGCTGAGGCTCTCACAGGATGTAATTGGCATGCCAAGTCAAATTTGTTATCCACCACAGATCTGACATTAAAAGTGGGTGATTTTGGCCTCCCAGGACTGGTTTGACATGATTAGCAAAGCACAAAGGGTTAGCTAGAGAGAACACTCCCTGACAGTGCAACTGGGCACATGCAAGGATGTCCACTCTCAATTATACTCAACATTATACAGGCGGTTCTAGCTGGTGTAATAAGACCAAAAAAATAAATAAAAGTGTACAGACTGGAAAACAGTAAAAGTGTCTTTATTCACAGATGACATGATCCTCTATGTAGAAAAATCCTACAGAACACACACACTCACACACACAAAATAGAAAAACATGACTTTTGCAAGGATACAAGAGTAGAAAAACATCATAATTTTTAGGGCATCGGGTAAAGTACTCAGAAAGGTATTCCTTCAATAGTAGAAAAAAATTAGACCTAGGTTAAAGGCTGCTCTGTTCCCTCATAGCAAAGCTCAAAAACACACCTTTAAAGGACCACAGTGTTTCCAAGTAACTTAAACGCAGCCCAGAATATTTTAAAATGTATATATCTAAAATATTTTAAAATATATTTTATAAAAGCTTAGTATATTTATAGAAATACAAAAATATTCAGCACTCAACAAGGATATAATTCACAAACTCGACATTTGATCAACAATTACCGGCATGTAAACAAGTAGGAAAATATGGCCATCTATCATGGCCACGCGGTGAGGCCAAGAAAGGCCTGGGAAGACAAAGACTCAGGCAGCTTCCTGGTTGGTGACCATGCGCAGGAGACAGCAGTGCATCCCCCGGGACATGGAAGCTCTGCACTGTGACCCCTCCCAAACCTCACCCTGTGAGTCTTTACATTCGTATCCTTTTTCGTTATGTTAAAGTTGTTATTGCAGGTATGGTGTCTCCCATCAGTGCTGTGACTCATTCCAGTGAATTACTGGACCCAAAGGAGCAGAGGAAGCCAGCCAGCCTGAAGTGGAGGGAGTCATATGGGTTACTGGGCTTACAGCGGGTACTCTGAGGAGGTAGAGGAAAACCTTGAATTTGGGGGCAGCTGGTCTAAAGTGAAGGGAGTCATGGGGACTCCCGAGGTTGCAGCTTGTATCTGCTGACCTAGCCCCGGGTGGCTAAGGGTGAGAGACAAGGCCATCTTTCTGAAATGGAGTGATGTGGACTCCTGAGCTTGTGGCCAGTACCCCCTTACCTAGCCCTGAGTGGCTGGGGATGAGAGAGAGAAGGGCTGCGTAGGCAGCTGGGGTCTGAACTAAATAAGGAAGGGAAGCTGAGATTTCCATAGGATGCAGCTGGCATGTGGAGTGTGATTTATTATCCACTACACAGTTTGGTGTCAGAAGTAGGTGATCTTAGTCTCCCTGAACTGGTTTGCACACAGTGATAAACAGAAAATCTTAAAAACAGATGGGGTGGAGGTGGGGGCAAAGACCCATTATGTACAGAAAGAAGACAACAGCAGGCTTCTTGTCAAAACAATGCCGACCAGAAGGCTGTGGAGCAACATCTTTAAAGTACTTGTCAAGCACAAGGACAAAACCAGGCTAGGCAAACTTAAGCAGTAAAGAGACAATATACCTTTTAAGATTAAGACAGTTTACTACTTACATAGATAGTGAAAGGAAGAGTAGCCAAAAGTGCCTGCTCCTCATGGTCCCTGCACAGGGCAACACCAAAATGCAATGGGCCCGATAACTCCAACATCAATGAGAGGGCACTCTGTTGCTAAGGAGCCAATCCTAGACTGCAGATAAGTCAAGAGGGTGAGGCAGAAAGCCTCAGACCTCATTACAACCCGGGAGATGATGAGAAATGTCTCATGACAGCCTCTCCAAGAGACAGGAAGGAAAGTGGGACACAAGCCTCTTAAGCTCTCGTGCTCTGGGAAGATCACACAGCATTCTGCCAAAACACAGTTCACCTTTGGTTAAGCCCTGCTTACATTCCCTACGTGGCTATGTGCAAGGTTGCCAGGTTGCCAGGGTGCCATGGTGACGTCAACCCCCACAGAACTAAAAGAAAAAAAAACTGTCAATGTTGAATTCTATTCCCAGCGAAAATATCTTTCAGATACAAAGAAGAAATAATACATTTTCAGATATATAAAAGCTGCAAGAATTCATCCCAGATTTGTGCTAAAAGAACTGTTAAAGGAAATCCATTAGCAAAAGGAAATGATTCTGGTTGAAAATATGGATCCATACAGAGCAGTGAAGAACACCAGAAACAGCAAATATGTGGGTAAATATAAATGACTATTTCATTATTTTTAAAATCTCTTTAAAACATAATGGACTATTTTAAGCAAAATTATATCAATGCATTGCAGGGCTTATGACATTCCTAGGTGCTGTAAATGGTTAATAAGCTCAATTGCTAACTAAAATGTGGAGGTTTGAGTCCACCCAGAAGTGCCTTGGAAGAAAGGCCCAATGATCTACTTCTGAAAAATCAGCTACTGAAAACCATTAGGAGCATAGACAGAATCGACTTGACAACTGGTTTGGTTTTGGTAGGGTTTATACGATATTTATAAATAAAATATACACCAGTAACATAAATGCCAAAACAAAAACCATTGCCATCAAGTCGATTCTGACTCATAGCAACCCTACAGGACACAGCAGAACTGTTCCACGGTTTCCAAGGAGCGGCTGGTGGATTTGAACTGCCGGCATTTTGGTTAGCAGCTGTAGCTCGTCATAGCTCTCAACCACTGTGCCACCAGGGCTCCAACATAAATGCCACGAGGATGACAACGGAAGTATACTAGTAAAAGGTTCTTATGATATATGAAGGAAAAATTAAGATAGCAGGCCTGCAACTGCTGTGTGTACAAAGGCCTGCTTGCAAGGTTGGCCCTTGGCTGGCCATCTGGGAACTTGGGTGTTGGGAGGGTTTTCACCATTTCTTGATAAGAATGGCTCCTAATCTCTTCCCATAAGAACTGACCTCATTTTCAACACAGCCTGGAGAGGTTCGACCCTAAGGGTGTGCAGTGCAATGGGTTTCTCTTTATATATGGCCTTTTTGGCCTTAGGTTTACAATTCTGCCAAAAATGGTTAGTTGGGCCACAGTCTGCCCTGTGATTTGTCTATTTTATGACCCTTTCAGGGACTGGTTAGTGTGCTAGGCAAATGGTAGCTTGAAAATCCACCCAAAAGAATGGACTGATTCGCATGCAAGCTAGAGGCTTGTTTGGTTTTGCCATCTTGCTAGGCTTATATAAGGGCCAATTCCACAGAGGTTCAAGGGGAACCTCACTACCATCAAGAAGAGTCTGGAGCAGAGTGCAACTCAGGGTCTCTGTACTGAGAACCTCATAGACCCAGAAGAGAGTGCTGTAACACTGAATGTGGTACAACATGGCGAGAAATGGTGGCAAGCACAGCAGAGCCAGGTGGCAGAGAAACGGTGGCAGCAGTACCAGTGGCAGGAACTATGAGGCTGGTAGATGGTTGTGGTGGGCTTGCCAGTCCATAGAGAGAGCCAACTGCAGTGGGTTTGCTGGCCCATGGAGAAAGAGAGCTGAGTACCTTTGGGCTGGAGGCTTGCCGGTGAGGCAGGGTGCCTGTGGGCACGTGTTGGTGTAGTTAAAAGAGCTGTAACACTTGCCCAAGCAGGGCAGAGGCCTAGAGGGGCCTAGCCGAGAAGGTCATCAGAGGGCTTGGTGAGATGGGTTATCAGTGGGCACAGCTGAGAAGGAGCTGAGAGTTGTCCTGGCTGGAAGCTGTCCTGACTGATGAAGTTGATCCTGATCTTGAGTTGTAGCCTGTTACTTCCCTAATAAACTTTGTAACTGTAAGTATGGTCTGTGAGTTATATGTGGCCATTGCAATGAATTATCAAACCCAGAAGAAAAGCAGAGAGTGCTGTGGTGGGTGTGGCTCATGTCAGAAATGGTGAAAAAGTTGGAGAGTGGAGGTATGTTTGACTTCCACCTCATTAGGAACTACCTTTGTACTGATCCTAATTCTTATCCCTCATGGATGCAGATGACTTTAGATGCTAGACTACAGGGTACTCTCAAGAACAGCAGGGATTGTGGTGAAAGGCAGTTGGGAGATGTGTAGATTTAACAAAAATACAGCCTAGACTGTAGGCCAGCTAGTTTTCAGGAGAAAAACAGTAAGTAAGATCCCTGGGAGTCATCCTCCTGGGGCCAGAACAAATATCAAATAGGGACCTCAGAAACCATGCCATCAAAGGAATAACAATTTGATTGAATTAGTCTGCAGAACAATTTCTGCCCCAGGGCATTGTTGAAAACAACTGAGCAATCAGCTTACCATTAGTGGAGTTTAACTTCTGAGGGTGGCCAGGAAAAGAGACAAAGAGAGCCCTACCAGTACCACTGTCATCCTAGGTGACCATGGGCATATCTAAAGATGAGTCTCACTAAGGAGCAACATCAGAGGCTTGACACTGGGGGAAAGGAAGGATTTCACTAAAATAATCTAGCCAGATGCTAAAAAATAAACAAGTAAATAACAACAAAATCCAGGGGGAAAGGGTGAGATCAGTGCCCAGAGTTGCCATAATATAGTATCTAAAATGTCCAGTTTCCAACAAAAAATTACGAGGCATGCAAAGAAACAGGAAACTATGGCCCATACACCAGAGAAAAAAGCATGCAATGGGAACTGCCTGTGAGAGAGACCAGACATCAGATCTAACAGAAAAAACTTCTAAATAGCCATTATAAATATGTTCACAGAACTAAAGGAAACCATGATCAAATAAGCAAAGGATGATGACAATGTCACATCAGATAAAGAGTATCAATAAAGAGTACCAATTATAACAAAGAATAAATGGAAATTTTGGAGTTAAAAAGTATACAAACTGAAATAAAAAATTTACCAAAGGGGCTCAACAGTAGATTTGGACTGGCAGAAGAAATAATCAGCAAATTTGAAGATAGATCAATAAAGATTATGTAAGCTGGAAAAGAGAGACAAAACACTAGCAAACTAAATCCAGAAACATAAAAAAATAATTATACATCACGACCAAGTGGGATTTATCCCAGGAATACAATTTATGTGTTCATACAAGGCCTACAAAGTATGGGCAATGTTAATTTTTCTTAAGCTGTGTTTTGGGTACAAAAATATTTACATTCTTCCTTAAACCCATTGCCATCACGTTGATTCTGACTCATAGTCGCTGCTTATTATGTCATACCTTTACATGTTTAATATATATTATAATAGAATATTAGCAGCTCTTGAGAGTTGTATTATGTCAGAATCCTAGAACAGAATTGGAAGTGATTTTTAAATGCCACTTAGCCTACACTTCTGTGTCATGCCTGATGTTTCCATTGCAGGTTCCAGTAACCTCAAATGATAGCATTTAAAAATCATCTTTTATTTTACTGTTGTACTACTTACCCAACTCAACAGGTAACATTTTGATAGGATTTCTTTCTAAAAGCAAAGTTTTCAAATGCCTTTAAAACAAAACAAAAACATAATTTTGAAAGCAGAAATTAAATGACTACTCTTAAAATATACCATGAAATCTCTTCATTTTTCTTCTCTTTAAATGGACAGCTTTAATAGAGATATACATATTTACTTTAATACAGATAGATATACTTATATATTTATCGATATAGGTATAGACACACACACATACTGTCCGTTGCCATTAGCAAGTATGACTCTAAATCAGACGATCTCAGCCAGGCTTTCTCAACCTAAGCACTACTGATCTTTGGGACCAGATAATAAAAAGTTGTGGGGGGCCATCCCGGGAATTGTAAGATGCTTAGCAGCAACCCTAGCCTCCACTCACTAGATGCCAGTGGTACCTCCCCAGCTGTGACAACCACAAATGTCTCCAAAAGTCAAAAGTCTCCTGGGGGCAAAACTGCCCCTGGCTGAGCACCCCTGACCTGGGATAGCATAGCCCAGCCAGATACCAGTGTTTCCTGAGATGTTTTTTGAGGAAGCTCAGTTTTTAAAGATACTCTGTAAAGGTTTTCTGTGGTTGAAAACGTTTGGGAGACTTCTACTGCACGGTGTATTGTGGTCTGCTTAGTGATTAATAATCCACACATTGAGGACTCTGAAAGTCTCAAAATCAACAAGCGTTGTTTAAGGTGGTGTTTCCTGCTTGTACATGACCGCAGAGCCCATCTTTCATTTAATAGCTATTAACACCCCAGGAACTAATGTTCTGCAGTATGTCCATCAGAAGACTCTGGTATTACATTTTTGTTGGCTTTTTTTGTTTTTATGGAGTCTCCTATTTTTCATTCAAGTTCTGCCTTCTCCATAGAGCCATTTCTGAGCACTCCAGCTGTTCTCCACCCAATTCTCCTCTGAACTCCTCACTGAGCACTGACCACCTGTATCCACCCCCTCCCTTTGGATACTGGTAATGCAACTCTAGGCATTATTATATAGGTTGTGTGCGTGTATGAGAATATCTTCACATCTCAATTAAGAATGTAAAGTTCTTGAAGACAGAGGCTATATATTTTGCTTCTTTTAATTTCTTATAAAATTTAGCACAAAATATATTGGAGAAAAAGAAGGAAGGAGGAAGGCATGTTTACCAACTAGTAACATGAAAGTACATAGGCAATTTTTCGCCTATCTTATATAGTAAGATATTCTCGTGCATACTTCAAATGATAAATTTATAAATGTTAATCCCTTAAAAATTATCAGTAATTCTAAGTTTACTCACTGATCATTTCAATGACTTCCAATTGAACACATAAATTTATAAATCAAATTGGATTTACTTGTCTAAGGAGGCACATGAACTGATCAACATTTTTTTTTTCACGTTCTCTCTCTGCTAGCAAGCTTCCACATCCCAGATATCATCCCAGAAGGGGGAGAACATCATTGTTCTAATTATGCTTTTTGAAAAGTTTAAGGCTTTTAATAAACCCATAATTACTTAAAATTTCTAATTAATATGTTTCAGCTCTTCAGCATGCTGATCTAATTTAATGATATAATGAGTTATAAATTACATGCAAAATTATATCTTAAACCCCCTTAAGCAGCTGGCTTTGACTGGCAAAGTCAAAGAATTTCCAAATCTGAGAACTGTGCTTATTTTAGGAAAATGTGTAGTACTTATAGGACTATGCTTTAGTTTATTTTTACCCTTTGAGTAGCAATTACTTTCCAGAACTTGGTGCTATGGCAAAAACAACTTATGGACAAAAAATACTCCATTATGCTAAGCACAGACCTTGTGAAGGACTGGAACTTCTCTAGGCCTTCTCCCTGGACCTCGAGCTCGGAAGACCCACAAGGCCACTTGGATCAAGCTGTAAGGGACACAGTAGTCCCAGGACAGGGTGGCTTAGCCTCCTGTCCCACCACCAGCTGGCCGGTGGAGGGCTCAGCAAATGTCAGTGACACCTGGTGGAAGCCTAAGAACCCTGTCCTCCGAGTTGTCACATCTGTGCAGCCAGGGGCAAAACTCTTGGCAAGCAACCTGCACTCCATACCAACGTTCCCAGCAGCTGCCCTGATGTTTGAGGGTGGCTGCCATGGTTCCAAGGACACAGTACGTGCTTAAGAACTGGGGAGCCATGCTTGGACACCTCTCTTCCTCTCTGGGCCCACATCCAACAATCAGCTTGAAGACCCCACTGTCTTGTCACCCTGGGCCTCCTCCGTCCCTCTGTGCACTGCACTGGCCCCCGAGCTGGTCCCCTGCCCTCGTCCTGACAGTCTCCTCATTATAGTGATCCCATCACTTTCCATACAAAACCCTGTGACTTCCCATCTCATTCAAAATAAAATCCAAAGTTGCATTCCTGGCCTACAAGCTCTGCCCATCATCTGTGAGGTCTCTTACCCCTCCTCCCACCTTGTTCCGCTCAATCACACTGCCCCCACACCTGCCCAGCCCACTCCCACCTCCGGGCATGTGTGTGGGCTTTTCCTCTGCCTGGAACGGTGGTCCCCCAATGACTCATTGTTACCCCTTCCTTCCATTTGAGCCCCAGGTCAAAGGTCACCTCATCAGAGGGGCCTTCCCCGACCTCCCTATCTAAGGAGCATTGCCCTGCCCTCAACCTGCCACTGTTCTTGGCATCCATCACTGCCAACACACTGTGCATTTGTTTCTTTGTCATCTGTCTCTGTGTCCCCACTGGAGTGCAGCTCCCTGAATGCAAGAGCGTTGCCTCCATGTGCCCAGGGCTGGGTCAGTGTCACAGCAGGTGCTCAGCAAGCACTGACCGAGTGAACGTTTGTAATGAATTCTTTATCTCAGCGATGCTTTTATGAAGCTGACAAAGCTGCCCTTGATGGAGTATGTGCCAGCTATCAGAGGTTTCTGAGCCCCCAGGGGAGTAAGGGGGCTGTGGAGAGCAGGAAGATGTCTCATAAAGTCAGCACTCTAGGTGTGAGCAGGTGAGAAAATTGACAAGGTAGAGGAGTGGGCACGGGATGGGGCTCTTCAAAAGAAGAATAAGTCACTCCATGTCCCCACAGCGGCTCCCAAATGCTTTACTCCTCTGTCGACTCACGTCTCTGCACAGCTCTAGGAGAAAGGAAAGCAGCGTTCTCCCTGAGGGCCGTGCTCTCGTCCAGGAATGGGGACGACTGAAGTCTGCACTTGAGCAGTGCTTGTCCTGTCGCTGCGTTTCCAGCCAGCAGGATTACCTAGTGTTGAGCTTCAAACACCTTAAGAAAGGGTCTGAAATGCTATCAGAAGCAGTAGGGGGTATGCTCATCTCTGGAACGGAAAGCTGCGGGCCATGTAGGAAAGGTCAGGGATGACAGCTCCACGGTGTGTGTGGTTCTCAGACAGAACAGGGTGAAAGCCCTATGGCTGCTGGGGAGGACCACGTGAGGGAAGGAAGGGGGCTGTGCATGTTATTGACCAGGAAGGAGTATGTTTTAGAATGGGGACCTAGGAAATGCCTGGGACTGGAGTGGCAGAAGCGCGGACAGAAATCACACACTACTTGCCTTGGGGTTCAGATTTCCCCCCAATGGGACGAAGTTCTCATGATTTACCAGGAAACAAGACACATTCTGGTTCTCAGGAGTAAAGTATCTGGACTTACCTCCATCAGGTGCATCTCGATCCTCCAGGCACTTCACATGAGACGGCGCAGAGTGTTCAGTACAGAGACAGAGGGGAACCATCTGGTGCAAGACCCACGTGGATTGCTCAACAAAGGTGCCCTAGCTACCGGAATTCTTGGTGGCACTAAGTCTCCTAAATTATCTCCTAAGTATCTGTATTTGGTACATTCGGCCATCGCACCTCTTAGCTGGCCTTGAAAATACTATTAAATGTTTCTATGCTGAAGTCAAATTTCAATTATGAGTAGAGGCAGCAAAAACACAGGCATTCTGTACATTTTAAATAAATCACAATTTTTTGTAAAAATCTGGAAATATCAACATAAAGCTTACTTGTGCGATCCAATCCCCGAAGGAAGAGCTTTAATTTTATTAAACCGAAGATCTAGCCATGTCAGTTTCGGCAGTAACTGAAAGAAGTCTTTGGGAATCACACAGAGGAGATTTCTCTGAAGATGCAATTGCTTCAGGAGGAAAGAAACAAGAATCAGAGAGTGTTTTGTCAACCAACATGGAACACTCGATTTCAACACACGATATATCCACAAAGGACCTCCTTAAGAGCCACTAGCAACTGCAGTCATACATGTCCAGTTACAGAGATGAGGCTTCATCATGCAGAGTGTGAGCAGTGGGCTGAGGCCCAGCAGAGAAGCACTGGCTCGGGGTGCAGTCTTCGAGTGGAGGGAGGCATCCTGTAGACAAGCTGCTTCTCTTCCAGCTCTGTGCACGCCACACTTTTCCTACCATACGCCCTGACACCAAAGCTAATCCCACAGCTTTTTAAACTGTTTTTCTCTTTTTAGGAGAGTTTCCAGAACTTCTCTCTCCTAAAGAGAAGCCAGCGCACAACAGGCCTAGGGTTGAGTGTGTAGTTTACACTCCCGAGGAGCAACCAACTTACTTTCAGGTTGGGCACTTTGAAGACCTCTCCCAAGTGCTGGAGGCCACTTTGACTCAAGTCTAACACCGGCAAGGAAGAGAAGTTGACCCTCTCAGTGGTCCTGCTGTGCACATCCCTGCAGGGGAAGGCAGGCTCGGTCCTCACTCTACCAGCACATTCCTCTGGGTCATCAGTAGCCCTGTAGGGAACCTGGTGAGCGCAGCTCCCCTCCATCTGTCCGCCACGAGGAAGGAGCTCTCCAGAGACTCATGCCCATCCTCTCTGGTCTGCAGTCACCTGGGAGGAGGGAAGGAGAGGCAGAGTGACAATAAGTGTGCTCACACAGTACAGAGCTAGAACGCAACAGCTATGCTATGCAGTGACTGAATTTGCTTACCAACCCATCATTTGTAATTAATGGTATCATAAATTTGAACTGAAAAATGAAAAATAGGAATGGCGATTTTAAGAATGAAAACAGATTAGAACGTTTTCAAGTCTGTAAACCAATCGTATCCCTTTCATAAAATGTATGGAGGGGGTCCCTGAGTTTGCACGGTTCCTTATTTCCGCTGTGGCTCTGGGCCACTCACAGTATCCTCTAAGCTCCTTGAGGCCAGGGGTCCAGGAATACTGCCTGCTTTGTTTACCATTTTGGCCAGATGACCAGTACTGGGTCTGGCTAGCTCTTAGGTGCTGGAAAAAAAATTGTTAAATTGGAATTTTGAATTTTAGTTGTTCAGCAATACTTTTGCTCAACACAAAGTTCAAGAACTGTTGCTCACTAAAACCTCATTCAGGCACATTTCCACTCCTAATTTCCATACAATTTATCCAGCAATAATAACATGTGAAAGCTTACGTACTGAATTGCATTCCTTCATTTAGCACAATCCACTGGCTAACTTAATGACTGATGTAGGTAGGCATATATTTCATTCCCCTTTTGGATATGAGGAAGCTCAATTTAGATTCGTTAAGAGACTGCCCCAAGATCACACAATTAATGGGGGGAGGGAGGGAAGCAGAGGCAACATTTGAACCTACGTCTGTATGATTTGGAAACAAGTGTTTGACCGGGGCTGCCTGCATTCTATAGAGACTTCTGGGCCTTTTCGAGGCTCCTTTTCTGTAAATTGAGGAAGTTAGAGCGGGGAGGGGGGCTCCAACCTCCTACGCCCTCTCAGCAGGGAAGATATCCTAAGCCAAGAGTGAAACCTGTTTGGGGCCTAAGAACGAGCTGGGTGGTGCGGGCCCCGGGCGGTTGAAGGGACTGACGCTAGGGCCCCCAGCATGACCTGCCTCAGTTTCCCATCCCAGCCAGGCTGGGTTGGACGAGATGTTTTGGGCCTCGCGTTCCAGGCCTGAGGAGGGACAGCGACTAGGGCCCTGGAGCTACCGGAACCGGCACGAGGGAGCCGAAGGGGCCGGGGGCGCAGTCTTTCTTCCCTCGCATCCCCGATCCCCGTCTCGTTGTCCCTTCATCCCCGTCCCGGCGCCCCCTAGTCCCCGTCCCGACGCCCTCATCCCCAGTCCAGCGTCCCCACCAAACCTGCAGCGCCCCGGCCCCACTAGCACAGTGGCGCGTGAAGCCTGGTACAGCGCGGCCGCCAACAAACGAGGCCGCGAGACCCAAGCTGTTGTCATGGAGACGCGCCGCTGTACGGCGCCCCGCAGGAGCCAAGCTGCTTGCAGTGCTGTCGTACGCTTGCGCGCAATGCCGTCGTGCGCCTGCGCGCGGGGCGCCTTGCTGGCGGCGGCGGCTTTCGCGGCCTAGTTGGCTGTGGGCCGCGGGCGCCAATCCCGGGGTGTGGTGGTAGTGTCGACCACCGAACTGCGACCACTTCTTTAGGCAGTTGATGACTCCATGAAAGAGAGAGAGAAAGAGAGACCCCGGGGTGGATGTCCAAGGGGACCTTGTGTGGGTCTGTCAGGGGCCACGCAGAACATGCCTGGAGTATCCACGATACACAGAAGGCATGTGGGCCAGATTGCAGCAAGCAAGCAGGAGGGTAGGAAGAAGGCCTTGAGATGGAAGAGGTCGGAGACACTGGCATTGTAGGCCCTTCTTAGGGACTCCAGACTTCGACAACCTGAGTTCTTACTTCACAAAACGAGGAGTTTGGAGTAGGGGCAGTTCAAGGCTGACTAATGCAGTGTCTAAAAACAGCATCAAGAACTCAGATTCTTCACATTTTTTAAACTTTGCCACCCTCAGCAGGTGGACCTGGCTCCCCTTCCGGTCATAGGATTACTGTCCCAGTTGCTGTTATCACATGGACACCCATCATCCAGTAGAAGAAGACCTATTTCTTCCTGACTGCCTCCTTTTATCAGCAAGGAGCATCTTTCCCAGAGGACCCCCAGCAGATTGTCTCTACGATCTCATTGTTCAGAATTGCTTCAAATACCTAGACCAGTCACCAGCAAGGAAAATGAGAACACCATAATCTGCTTAGACCAATCATGACTCACCCTCTTGGGCTGGGCCCACCTCTCTCAAGCCCACAGGTAGAGGACTGTGGATACTTGTATCAGTCAGAATTCAGTCAGAGAAGTAGAACCACTAGGGGATTCTTTTATTAAGGGAATTATTACAGAGACTTGACCTTCTGCAATTGTGAGAACTGGCTAAACAGTCTCTGAAGGCTGTGGCTGGAGCCTGAGGTGCACAGGGCAGGCAATCAGGAAGGGAAGTTGGATGTAAAGTGGGGGGGAAACAAGGGCAAACTAGAACTAGCGCAACCTGGAACCCACAAGGAAGGACTCAACTTTAACAATGTGGATGTCCTGCAGAAGTTGGCACCATCCATCACAGAACAACATACACACCTAGCCAAGGAGTTGGAGAAGCTGAGAGAGGGGAAGGTGGTGCACCTGCAGGCCCAGCAGCCACCTCATGCTAATGAGGTGAGCCAGCAGCTAGACAACAACATGTGTGAGCTGCAACATCACTGGCCCACACTAACTGGAAACATACAAGGAAAGGGGTTCTGGGCAACATAGCTCAGCCTAGCCAAGTTGATATATTATAAAACCACCACAATACTTGAACAAAAATTGGGATTCTGTTAGAAATGAGGAAAGAAGGTGAATGGTTATTGAGCAGGCAACCAAAGGTATCAACTACAGGAGCCACTGAAGAGTTTTACACAGTATTAAAAACAAGATCACCTTGTTTTAAAAAAGTAACTCTGTATTTCTGCTTCTGTAATGGCAATCTGATGACGATCAAAGACCATAGCCTTCAATATAGATTACACCTCAATGTAAAGAAAACAAAAACCCTCACAACCAGACCAATAAATGGAGAAAAGATTGAAGTTGTGAAGGATTTCATTTTACCTGGATCCGCAATCAACACTCATGGAAGCAGCAGTCAAGAAATCAAAAGATGCATTGCATTGGGCAAATCTGCTACAAAAGACCTCTTTAAAGTGTTGAAAAGCAAAGATATCACCTTGAAGACTACGGTGCACTTGACCCAAGCCATGGTGTTTTCAGTCACCTCATACGATGCAAAAGCTGGACGATGAATAAGGAAGACCAAAGAAGAATTGATGCCTTTGAATTGTGGTGTTGAGGAAGAATATTGAATATACCATGGGCTGCCAAAAGAATGAACAAACCTGTCTTGGAAAAAGTACAACCAGAATGCTCCTTAGAAACAAGGACGGCAAGACTGCATCTCACATACTTTGGACATGTTATCAGGAGGGATCAGTCCCTGGAGAAGGACATCATGCCTGGTAAAGTGGAGTGCCAGCAAAAAATAGGAAGACCTTCAACCAGATGGATTTACAAGTGGCTGCAACAATGAGCTTGAGCATAGCAAGGATTGTGAGGATGGTGCAGGACTGGGCAATGTTTCATTCTGTTGTACATAGGGTCACTATGAGTTGGAAGTGACTCAACGGCACCTAACAACAACAACAACAATGGCAATCTAGGTCCTTTAGAGCAGCCCTTTCACTGAAATGAGAAAAGCTGGGCAAACAAAAATCAAAGGCATCGTAACTAAAACAGGAGTGAAGAATAAAGAGGTCAGTCAAAGATGAGGAATTCCAGAAAGGCGAGCTTGGCTATTGGGGTTACTCTTTCTGTATGGGCATCTGCCTATCTTCATGAGAAAAGCTGGGCAAACAAAAATCAAAGGCATCGTAACTAAAACAGGAGTGAAGAATAAAGAGGCCAGTCAAAGATGAGGAATTCCAGAAAGGTGAGCTTGGCTATTGGGGTTACTCTTCCTGTATGGGCATCTGCCTATCTTCAAGAGGCATTGGAAGGCTCACCTACTGAGCAAAGCTCTCAACAGATTGATGACCAAAGGGACCAAATTGTTGTTTTGAGACCACCAAGGAGGAGAGGTTAATCTCCAGGCTCTTGGGTGGGACTCCAAAATGCTATACTCTAGCAATAAAGGTGAAGTAAGATCAAACTTTGCACGGACTAAAGCTCAGCTTCACATCAAATCCTGACTGTATGAAAGTGATCTAGGGTGTTAGTGTGCTTGACTTCCTGCCAGAAGCAGATATCAATCCTGTCTAGAGGAAGAAAATACCATCTGAATCTCAAATTGTCTCCACAGTTTTATATGTATAATGTGTGTCACACACCCAGGAACATGGACACATGACCAAAAACCAAGAGAAACAACAAACAACAGAAACTGACTTATGGGAAGTCCATATTAAAATAGAGTGATCAGCTATGCACTTTAAAATAATAATGCTTAACATGGTCACAGATGTTAAAGCAAGAATGATACTGGAAACTATAAAAAGGAATCAAATGGAAATTCTCCAACTGAAAAATACAATGACTGAAGTTTAAAACTCATTGGGTTGGTTTTTCTAACAAATAACCTAGAACTGAAGAAAGAATTAGTGAATTGGAAAACAGATTGGAAGAAAATATCCACAAAGCAAGAAGAGGTAAAGGTTAGAAAATTCATATCAGAGTGTAGCTGGCATAGGGGACCCAGTGAACAAGTCTTACATGTGGCAGGATTCTCTCTCAGCAACATGAGCACTTCTTTGAATGTTTCATCCACATTTCCAGAAAATTAGAAATGATTTCTCTAAATACTTTTCTGAATGATTCCAGACTGGTTGGAGTTTGCCACCATGAAGCACTTGCCCAAGATTTGGAAGGCAGAAGAGAAGGGCAGGCTATCAAGTTCTGAAGACACATGCAAATAGAAGGGCTGGTGAGAGGTTCAAAGCAGCTTCCAAGTGACATACACTGGTGGGACAGGTATACTATTATTGCTATAGACATTTATATTCAAAAGGAGAGAAACTGAGACGCACAAAAGAATCACTGAAATCCAACCAGGCATTTGTAGTAAAGTTCTTTTAGATTGCAAAATTTGGAATAATCCTCCATGGCTCTTGGCTCCTCTGGCCTCTGGTTCCACCCTCTGAGGCATCTTTCCTTTTTCTGGAAAGGTAGCATATATTTGCATCTGAGTAGTTTTCTCAGCCTACCTCCTGCCAGTAGAATTTTGGGGGTCCAGAGGCCTATTGAATTTTTTTAATAACCATATTTTTCATCTCCAATTTTCTTTTTTATATCTACTTGTCCTTATTTTATTTCTTCCAGTTTTTGTTTTATAATCCCTTTTTAACTTTTGTGGACGTTTTTCCTTCTTTTATCCATCATGAGAATCCTAAACACACTTATTTTAGTCTGCTCTATTATTTTAATTTTCAGACTGCTCTATTTTTATTTCATCTAGTCTGAGTTCATCTCCTGGTTGCCAACATTGTTCTCTTTCTTCCTGAGTTACATGTCTTGGAACTTAGGCCTGCAGGCTCATCTTAAGCGAGAGTTGTGTTCTGTTTTCACTCTCTACTCATCCGTGTATGCCTTGTAGGTGCCTCCATCCAGCCTCTTGGGGCTCTGAGGTAGAGATGTGTATTGCATTGGATGCTTGGGATCTTGCCCAGCCATGCACTGGGAACATTGTAGATCCAGTTTTATAGCCAGCAAGAAGCTGGGCTCACGTCCCTCCCCTTCTGGATCCTTAGATAACTGTCACAACCGTTTTTTATTTTTCCTAGCCTCCCTTCATAAAGGCGGGAGATTGTTCCAGCCCCAGACTTTAAGCAATGCTTTTGGTGGCTGTTCTCAACTGCTCTTGAAGCCGTTTTAGGTCGTTGCTCCTCAGGGACAGAGCTCCCAGCACCTCTGCTGCTTCGGACGCAGAGCCTCACAGATCCCACGGGTCAGTCCTCCCTGCGCTTCCTGTTTCTGTTTCATTTTTGGTCCATTGCAATGTTAGTTTCATTAAAACTTTTTCTTTTTGAAGTGATCCATTGTAGCCATTATAGAGGGAGTTGTGGGAGGGCCTCTAAGCATGAACTTAAATACCATCTTCCCAGAGAAAATAAATGCTTTTCAAAAAAAAAGGAAAATAAAAGATTTTGCTCTATCCTTGGTATGAAACTGCTATAAGGTAATATTTAATATTTTTCCAATAATTAGTATTCTTCTCCATCAAAAAAAAAAAATCAAAGAAGCAGCCAAATTTATTAAAAACTGGAAATCTCCTTTATAGAAAGTTGAATATAAGGACATTAAGCATTTCTAGATAAGTTCCACAAATTTCTCAATGGCCTATTTTTTTTTGGGGGGGGGGAATATTCAAAATGCTCCTGAGCAGCTGGTTCCATTTTCTGCTTTGCTGTGCCTTCTATGGCCATTGTTATAAAATGTGACAGCTTGAAGTATATACTTCTCCCTTGAAAAGAGTTAAGACTGAAAAGAGAAGATGAGCTCCATCTCCCCGTGTGATTTCTTCTGTGAGCACAAACTAGACAGTTGGACTGTCGGGAAGATGTTGAATTGTGTGCAGAGACAAAAGAAGCCACGGCCTTTGGGCTGCCATGGAAAACTGGCTCTTCAGAGGGGCAGCGTGATGAACCTGTAAGGAACTTTTCAGATGAGCCTAAGTGGTGAGCTTCTCTCTGACACAGGGAGACCTTGGATTCACCCAGTTGTGGGCCTCGGTCTTCCTGGCCTTGAGATTAGGGTGCAAAACGCCTCAGCGACCCTCTCCGCCCCCACCCTGTGCCAATTCCATGGCTTGTGGGCATCCAATGATCCCTGCCCCAGGCTTCTGTTCAGACATGGAGGGTAACACAGGGAGGGAAGGCCGATTTTCTCAAGGTCCCCTCTGCCTTCTGCCAAAGCCCCATCTCTTACTCCGTGGTGACCCCTCTTGAAACTCAGCCATTTTCAAGTTCCTCAGAAGGCACACTCAGGAAGTGCTCATGAGCATGGTAGGACCTTCTGAAGGTTTGGGGGAGAAGGGTCTACATCCCAGCAAAGCCACAGCCTTGAGTGGGGCAGACTCTACAGGGAGCATCATGGGCCCTTCCCTGCCAGGCTGCAGCCCCTCTCCACCTTCCTGGGTGCGGTTTGGCGCCCCTCTCTCCGCCTTTCTGAGCTTGAAATGCATTCTCCCCCTTGGCCCAGGTCCTCCTGTGATGTCCTTAGATGACCTGGGATCTCTCTGGGCCACTGTCACCTCTCAGGCATGACTCACCTTTTGCCCCTTACAGATGCCCCTTTCTTCCTGCAAGCTCATGAGTGCAACAAAAGTGTTGGTCTATGTGGGACCTGGGGGAACGTCTTGTCCTTCTGGGTGTCTTCTTGGAGATTCTGCCAGCAGAGGGACACATGGGCTTCTAGGGGCTGAGTCTGCGCCCTGAGGCAGCACAGTGCCCTGCAGGTCAATGTGGGAGTGCAATAAACTAGCAAAGGAAGGAATGCCTCTTCCCATCTCTCCAACTGTTCTTCGTTGTTGTTCCACTTCTGCATCACAGGGTCAGTTATACTACAAGGATTTCTAATAAACAGCACATTCATTCATTGACGAGAGAGTAGCAACAGACGAGACTACTTCTTATAAAACTTAAATTACACAGAGGACAAATATCTCTAAGATACCATAAAGCGTGGTAAAATCTACGAATGCTTTTATTTTCGGTGTCAAATTAAAGCTTTCAAAAAACAAACTCTTGCTTGAACAAATTTACTTTGTGAGATGAGGGTTTGAGGCCAGTGTCTGATTGACTTTTGTTACTGTGCTAACCCCATGTCCCCATAACCCATTGCAGTCGATTCGATTCCAACTCATAACGACCCTCCCTACAGGACAGAGTAGAACTGCCCCATCGTTTCCAAGGAGCACCTGGTGGACTCGAACGGCCGACCTTTTGGTCAGCAGCCGCAGCTCTTAGCCACTGCACCACCAGGGTTCCCTATCACATACAGGAGGGTGACAATAATTTTGTCTTGCGTTCAGTCTGCTGTTGCTGCTGTGACAAATACCCACCAGCTTCGTGGCACACAACACGGATTTACTGTTGTACAGCGCAAAGGGTCGGAAGTCCAAAACGAGTCTCACAGGGCTGAAATCAAGATGCCAACAGGGCTGTGTTTCTTCGGGGGGCTCTAGGAGAGAATTGCTCCTTGTTTGCCAGGTTGCTGCATTCCTTGGCTTGTGGCACCTTCCTGCAATGGTACTACTCCAACCTTTGCTTCGGTTGTCACATCTCCTTCTCTGACCCTCCTGAATTAAAATAATTTTCGGACATCCAAGGCCTCAAAATAATGACCTCCCATGTACTCTTGTGGAAAGCGACTGAAGGATATACTCCATCAAAACAAAGGTGCAGCCCAGAAAAGAGGCAGACATGGGGTCTGGGAAACAGAAGCTCCACCCCCAAGTGAAGGAAAGATAACCTCCAGGCTACAGTGAAGGAGAAGGTGGGATCCCAACGACACACAAGGGACAGGCCAGCCGGGGTAGACTGAGCCTGTGACACAAAATACCGGAATGTTTGTCTGCCAAAACAAGAAGACACCCCAGGAGAAGGGCAAGGAGATGTCGAGGCGGCAGCAAAGGGGAGTCCAGCAGGAGCTCTGCACAGCTTGTCTGGGGAGAAGCGGTTGAGGGAGGAAGTGGAAGTTGCTGGGAGGGATGCCTCCACAATCAACAGCCATGGAAGCAGACAGATCCCCAAGGTGGCCCATCAGACCTGGTGCAGAACTGCACTGGGAGGCTATCGCAGGGTGTGGGAAGAATGCCCAGGCAGTTCAAAGAGAGCTAAGCAACCGAAAAAGCAATTACTCTTTTCAGTGAGGACAAAAAGTGAGGAAGGAAATAATCATGGTACTCAGAGTGAAGGGTGAGCAGCCTCGTGCGGTGCACCCATTCTACCCGGCCTGAGGACTCGTGCCCTGGCCTCTACCCCTTGGGTGGATAAACCAATAAGCAAGGTAAGCACAAACTTATTTGTGCTTACTTACTAATCTGTAGTAAACAGTTTCTCATTTTTTTCACCACATCAAAGATTCTGCCTCTAGTTATGGCTGGCATCTGTCTCTCTCCCGACCCCACAGCACCTTCCTACAGAATCAAAGCCTCTTCAAATTTACAATCTCTGACAGGAGTGGATGATTGAGTAAGCAAGGTAAGCACAGGCTTACTTGTGTTTATTTACTAATCTGTAGTGAATAATTTCACCGTGATGTGGTGTGGTGAAACCCACATGAAATTGTTCACTACAGGTTAGTTAACTAAGCACGAGCAAGCCTGGGCTTACTTTGCTTATTGGATAATCCACCCCTGCTCTGTCCTTTGGAGGGCTCTGCATTTCACAAACGCAAATCTATTCTTTCTGGTCTCATAAGAACATTGTTTGAAAGTTTAGTAACTGATGGAGCACGTTCAGGAGAGGGACGCACACGGCAAGTCCACTGTCAGCCAAAGAGAGTGGGGCTGAGGCTTGCAGGGTTGGCCACCCTAGACCACCCAGGGTGCCGGGCAGAAGGACTTTCCTCCCTCTGCCTGTAGGGGTGATGTAGACTTGGGAAGGGCTTCAAATTCCTGGGAGCCACCAGGGGTGTTTACTTTGTGAAAAATTACTTGAGCTGTACGTTTTTCCATATGCATGTTATGTGTCAATGAAAGAGTTATTCTGTACAAATTCTTAGGAGAAACTATGGATGAATTTTGTCCTTAAGCTAAAAAAGAATTTCTTAAAATATAAGAAAGATATGAACCAAAACTCACAGAAGGAAAAGTAAATGCCCAATAAAAATGTAAAAAGATACTCATTTTACCAGCAAACAGAGAAATACGAGTTTATCCAACATGAGATACCATTCTCATTCAGTTGGCAAAAACTAAGAAGTCTGCTAATGCCCATATGTTGATAAGGACATGGTTCAAACTGCCGCCGGGTGTGTCCATCTTGGCGTGACCATTCAAGTATGCCATCCCGGTGTGTCCATCCACATGGGACCATTCAGGTGTGTCCATCCGGCTGTGTCCATCCACGTGGGACCATTCAAGTGTGTCATCCAGGTGTGTTCATCGGTACTTTGGACAGAGGGGCGGGCCTTACAAGCTCACAGACTCAGGGGCTGACCCACACCTGACCTTGGAAGCATGGTGGTGCCCTCCCGGGGAAGATTACGATGACAAACATCTCCACTTGGACAGACTAACCAGCAGGGTGCGAGCTTGGTGCTCCTCCAACACAGGCAGGTGGCTTTTCCCCGATACCTGAAAAAGACCCATATTGTGCTGTTGAAGTGGCCTCAGTTTCATAGCTTCAAAAATGAACAAAATAGCTATGAAGATAATAAGCCTATTTTGAAAAGAGGATTGAGGACTAGAGCAATCCAGAGGATGCAGGAAACGGGCTTGGCTCTTTTTTCTGACAGTTTCAGGGACTTACATAGAAAGGCTCAGAAGCAAGGACGGGGGAGGACTCTCTCCCCAGCTTGCTCCTCTCCACCTGGCCCTTGCCCTTGACTAGACATGGGGCAGCTTTTGAAGTTTCATTTCAGCTTCAAGGCAGTATTGGGTGCCCTGAGGGGGAAGTGACGTGGAGGACTGCTGGGTGGACGGCTCTGCTGCTGTGGGCCCAGCCCCTCTGCCCTGGGTGGGGTCAGAGACTTGCCCGGCTCTCTGAGGTCCACCCAGCAGAGGCGACCAGCCCAGGCTCAGAGGGAAGCACAGGCCAGTGACAACCACTCACCCACCCGCTCAGGAGAGATGTTCTCGCAGGAAAAGGTAAAATTGGTCTCTGTTTTCTAGAACTGCTGTAACAGAAATACCACAGGTGGGCGGCTTTCAAGAACAGAAACTTATCGTCTCGCAGTTCTGAAGACGAAAAGCCCAAGCCAGGGTCTCAGCTGTGTGGACCCCTCCTTGTGGAGATCCCTCCTTGTCGGCAGTCCCAGGCCTTCCTTTGTCCCTGGGCCTCACGTGGCGTTTGTCTTCCCCAGCGTGTGCCTGCTTGTCTGTGTCTATACTGCTCTTTATGTAACTCAGAAGTGATTAGGTTTAGAATTCACCCAGCACCGATGTGACTTTAACTGACTGATGGAATAGATTCCATTACAGGAAGTGATTACATTACATTGCTTTTGTTATCTTGTGTGCAGAGTAGAACTGTGCTCCGAAGGGTTTTCAAGGTTGTGACCTTTTGGGAGCAGACCGCCAGGCCAGTCTTCCCAGCGGCCTCTGTGTGGGTTTGAAATTAACCCTCTGTGCCACCCAGGGTTTCTGTCTACAGGTATAGGGGTTAGGATTCCAACACATACTTTGGGCGTGCACAATTCAATCCACAACAACTGCCAGACTTGAGAGACCTCTGTATCTAGGGTATGGCCAGGAAAAAGGTGTGGACGGATTCATTTAGCTCAGTGTCTGCTTCTGAAGGGACTTCCCACGACGGACCTGTTCCTCCCTACCCATCAGGCCTGCGCGATGTCTCAGGCGGACCTGTTTGCAGAAAGGCGGACAAGCTCATCCTGAAGACCTGGCCTTGGTGCTTACTACAACGCTTTTTTTTGAGGGGGGCGGTGAGATTGTTCTGAATTAATTTTTTAATTGCAGTAAAATACTTATCACGAAAATTGGCTGTTTGACATGTCCCGGGTGACGTTCAGTGATGTTAATCACACTCACCCTGTTGTGCAGCCGTCACCACTGTCCATCTCCAAACACAGGGTTGTTTTCTTTTTGCTCAAAAGCAGATATCCAGTACCCTTAAGCAGTAAGTCCCCATATCCCCTATCCCCACCCGCTTGGGGCCAGGCAGAACTGCTCCCGTTCCCGGAGCCCCGGTCTTTGGGGGGACCCTCCGCCTTTCCTCCCTCGTTCTTCGTCCCCAACCCAGTCGCTGCAGTGGTCGAGGCCCCTTCCGAGGCCGGGGGCGGGCGGGGACGCTGGGTACCTCTCCCTCCTCGGCCCGCCCCCGGCCCCGCCCCAAGGCCAGTCTCACCCCGCCCCGGCCCCGCCCCCGGCCCCGGCCCCGCCCCCGGCCCCGGCCCCGCCCCCGGCCCCGCCCCTGCCCCGCCCCTCGCGCTCGCAGGCTGCAGGGCAGGCTCGCAGCCCGGCGAGCGCCTAGGCTGGGGCGCACCGCCAGCGCTGCCGGGCCCTCCCGCCGCTGCCGCTGGTCCGCGCGGCCGGCCATGCCCGGGGCCCCGGCCGCGGCGCGCACCCAAGGCCGGCGATGAGGAGCGGCGCCGAGCGCAGGGGCAGCAGCGCCGCGGCGCCCTCGGGCTCACCGCCCCCGGGCCGCGCGCGCCCCGCTGGCCCCGACGCGCCCCCCGGCCCGCCACCCGCCGGCCAGTCCCGGGCCCGGGACTCCGGCGATGCCCGCGCGCCGCCGCGCCCCTTGTTCCCCTGGAGCAAGTGGAAGAAAAGGGTGGGCTCGTCCATGTCGGCAGCCTCGGCGCGGAGGCCGGTGTTTGACGAGAAGGAGGACGGTGAGTGCAGCCCCAGCCTCCGGCGCGCCCCGCCGCTCGGAGGCCACCACGCCCGCGCCCCTCCGGATAGTGTGAGGCCGAGAGCCGCCCGCCGCCCGCCGCCCGCCGCCCTGGGGTGCCTGGGCTGGGCTGCCTCGGGACCCGGCGCTTTCCCAGGGAAGGGCGGCGGAGCATTGTCTCGCTCCCGGGGGCTGCGGGCCGGCGGGCGGTTGGCCTGGACACCGCGGCCACCTCGGTGGGACGGCGTCCCGGGGCATCTCCGTTTCCGAGGAGACCCACAGACGGCGGCTGTGGTCCCCACGCGTGTCCTGGTAGCCTGCCCGTGTCCTCCGTGACAAGTGCCGGCGCCACGGCGTGGAGCAGGTTGGGGGGGCCCTCTGAGGCGAGGGTCCGGGACCCCCCGCCGTGGGGAGGGTTTGGTTTCGCCATCTTCCTTTTTGGGGCGATGTGCCTGCTCGGTCAGTGCTTTGCAGTACTGGAGGTGCTCGCTTGCGGGGTGGGGTTTGAGAAAGGAGATGCGTCCACCACAGGTGGGCGGGCTGGGCGCGGCCCCTTCGTGTGAACGTGCGTCTCCCACTGGCTTGCCCACCCGGACCCTGGCCTGTGCGGTGGAGGCGGGCTCTTTGCGAAGTAGTTTGCTTCTAGGCCCCCCCCCCCAGCAGGTAAAGCTACCAACGTGGAGGGTGGGTGGCCTGGGCCTGGCGGGAAGCAGAGGCGCAGGTGTGCGGGCACACCTGGAGGAACGCTGGACTCGGTAAGGTACCCTGGGGCCTTTGGGGCGCTGGGATGAATCCGAAAGCAAACATTCAGCTCCTTTCCACAGATAATTTTAATGGTGTGCCGATGACACATTTGCTAAATGTTTTTTGACATTTTCTTAAAATAGTTGAAATATGCGTTTTCGTTTGTAGGCAGCCTGCAGAAGTATGACAGATCTTTTATCATTTTACAGCACAGCTCCATGGGAGCCTAAGCTATTTATTTCTAATAAATAATTTAAGCATTATAGGAAATTTCAGTGCTGGTGCCGGAGATTGTGCAGCCTGTTCTGCACAGAAACGTTGGGGAAACCTGGCATTTGGCTGCCGGGGCAGGCACAGGCGCCACGGAGCATGGCCACAGCCAGCAGTGGAGTGCACCCCCATGGAGGGCCTCTGAGGACCCGCCACATGGCACAGTATGCTCTAGGACCCCCATCTCTGCGTTCTGAACTTTGAGATAGCATGTCTCGCGGCTGTGAATTTTCCATCTGTCACGTATATATGTATATATATGTACTCTAGCATAGATCTTCAAAGTAAATAAAGCCCAGAGTCAATGATGAGCTAATCAGGAAACAGATTTACACCCAGTTTCTGGCTGCAGGGTGAGAAAGTGTCTGAGAACCCTCTCTGATTAAGCAGGCACCGGGGTCAGCCAAGTGGTGGCCACTCTTTCCTGTGTTAGCTTCAGACTCTCCAAGGCAGCTACCTCAGAGATAACAGACTTAACACGGGGGCTGTGATCATCGTTTTAAGGGAGAGTTTTTCTACTTATTCACAGTGTGTTATGTCTGAGAAGTCACGGATCATTAAAAGGCAGAAAGAGCTGGACATGTTTATGCTGCCCACACTCTGATTTGAGAATGGTTTACACAGTCCCCACCCACCCCCGTTTGCGCCAGCTGTTTGGGGTTTGCTCCCAGGTGCTTACTGTTTCTGACGTGTGATCCTCCTTTGCTCATCACTGGGTAAGGTGGTTGTGTCCGCACACTGGACACAGGGCAGTGACTTAACCGTCTCTGTTCTGTGAGATCGGGAGGCCCCTCTGGCCCCAGGCCTGATGGCGCGGACATCCTCTGGGTGGGCGGCCACTTTGCTCCACTTTTGCATGTGATTGCAGGGGGAGAGTCACAACAGAGTCTTTGCAGAAGGAATGTTCTGCAGCACTTCACGTGAAGGCCGTGGGATTTATTCAGACGGGCAGGACACTGTTTGGAAAGACGGGAGGGAGCGGGGCCGCTGGACCCCACACCTCTTTATCAGGCTAACAATGTGAATCAATGCCTCCCAAGAGGGTGCCCACCATAGAGCAGGCTTGAAGAAGCGATGTGTTGTGCTGGTGACTTTCATTTACCGGGACTGCGTGGTTGCTATGGTGATGTGAGACCTTCTGATGAATTTTTTAGATTAAAACACCCAATTAATATATCAAATTTGGTATGCAGAGAAGAGGTAAAAAGAAACTCGGAAGGCAATTTTTAAAAATGCCAGGTCAATTTCAACGAAAAAATATAGTTGTGACATTACAAAACCTTAAACAGCCTCCGTTCCTTTTAACCCTTGTGCATCTAAAGCGGCTTTCCGTATTTGGCAGGTTCTTGGTGCACATACAGAACTCTCGGCACCTGTTCCACACAGCAGACCTCAGGGGCTCCTTCTCTGCCTCCCCCACCTTGCACCTCCTCCCTTCCCATGCCCTCCCTGACCTCCGTGAGAAATTGGTGTTACAGATTGGACTTGTTAAAGAGAGCCAGAATTCGTAGCTGCACTGCCCCGGAGCTGTGCGGTGTTGGGGCTTCTGTGTGGTGTTGGGCAAGCCCCTTCATTTCTCGGGGCCTTGGCATCCCCAAGTGAAACGAGAAAGGTGAGTGATGCTGAGGACGGTTCCAGCACATTCCCTCTGAGCTGCTCTGTGACCTGGTGGGGCACTATCTCAGTCTCCTGGTGCTGCCGTAACACAGATTCTTCCAGTGGCAGCTTTAAAGAGCAGGAATTTATTGTCTCATCTTTCTGGAGGCTAAAAGTCCAAATCAGGGTCTTGGCCATGTAGATTCCTTCCTTGTCAGTAGCCCTGGGCGTTCCTTGGTTCCTTGGCGTTTCTTGCCTTGTAGACGCGTCCTTGCGTGGTGTCTGTCTTCCTCAGTGTGTCTCTGTGTCTGTCCTGCTCTTTTTATAACTCAGGAGTGGTTAGGTTTGAGACCCACTGTACACTGGTATGATCTCCTCACCATAACAAAGAAATCCTGTTTCCAAACAGGATCACACCCACAAGCATGGGCGTTAGGATTCCAACACATATTTTGGGTAGACTCAATTTAATCTGTAAGAAGAAGGATTAGTAGTTGGGAAAAAAACAAACAAAAAACCAAAATGGATGTTTCAAGAGACTCTGGAACTTGCTCTTGAATGTAGAGTAGCTAAAACGAAAGGAAGAAGTGATGAAGTGAAAGAGCTGAACAGAAGCATTCAAAGGGCATCTCAAGAAGACAAAGTAAAGTATTATAATGGAATGTGCAGAGACCTGGAGTTAGAAAACCAGAAGGAAAGAATGTGCTTGGCATTTCTCAAGCTGAAAGAACTGAAGAAAAAATTCAAGCGTTGAGTTAACAATATTGAAGGATTCTATGGGCAAAAAGCTGAATGACACAGGAAGGCTCAAAGGAAGACGGAAGGAATACACAGTCACTGTTCCAAAAAGAATTGGTTGCCGTTCAGCCATTTCAGGAGATAGCGTACGATCAAGAACCAACCGTATTAAAGGAAGAAGTCCAAGCTGCACTGAAAAACCAAAAACCAAAACAAAACCTGTTGCTGAGTAGGACTGCCTCATAGGGTTTCCAAGGAGTGGCTGGTGGATTTGAACTGCTGACCTTTTGGTTAGCAGCCATAGCTCTTAACCACTGTGCCACCAGGGCTCCAATGCACTGAAGGCTTTGGCAAAAAACAAGACTTCAGGAATTGACAGAATACCAATTGAGATGTCTCAACAAACGGATGTAATGCTGAAAGTGCTCACTTGTCTATGCCAATAAATTTGGAAGACAGGTACCTGGCCAGCCGACTGGAAGAGATCCATATCTGTGCCCATTTCAAAGAAGGTGATCTAATGGAACGTGGAAATTATTGAGCAATATCATTAATATCACATACAAGTAAAATTTTAGTGAAGATCTTTCAAAAGTGGCTGCAGCAGTATATTGATAGGGAACAGCCAGAAGTTCAAGCTGGATTCAGAAGAGGATGTGGAACCAGGGATATCATTGCTGATGCCAGATGGATCCTGGCTGAAAGCAGAGAATACCAGAAAGACGTTTACCTGTGTTTTATGGACTATGCAAAGGCATTCGACTGTGTGGATCATAACAAATTATGGATAACAGTGAGAAGAATGGGAATTCCAGAACACTTCATTGTGCTCATGAGGAACCTGTACATAGATCAAGAGGCAGTCGTTCAAACAGAACAAGGGGATACTGGATGGTTTAAAGTCAGGAAAGGTGTGTGTCAGGGTTGTATCCTTCCACCATACCTATTCAGTCTGTATGCTGAGCAAATAATCTGGGAAGCTGGACTATATGGTGAAGAACGGGGCATCAGGATTGGAAGAAGACTCATTAACAACCTGCGTTGTACAGATGACACAACCTTGCCTGCTGAAAGTGAAGAAGACTTGAAGCACTTACTGATGGAGATCAAAGACCGCAGCCTTCAGTACGGATTACACCTCATAAAGAAAACAAAACTCCTCACAACTGGACCAATAAACAACATCAAGATAAACAGAGAAACGCCGAAGTTGTCAAGGATTTCATTTACTTGGATCCAGAATCAACACCCATGGAAGCAGCAGTCAAGAAATTGAAAGACCCATTACATTGGGCAAATCTGCTGCAAAAGACCTCTTTAAAGTGTTGAAAAGCAAAGATGTCACCTCAAAGACTAAGGCGCACCTGACCCAAGCCATGGTGTTTCCAATCACCTCATATGCATGCGAAAGCTGGACAGTGAATAAGGAAGACCAAAGAAGAATTGACACCTTTGAAATGTGGTGTTGGCGAAGAATATTGAATATACCATGGAAAAGAATAAACACATCTGTCTTGGAAGAAGTATGACCACAATGCTCCTTAGAAGCAAGAGTGGCGAGGCTTTGTCTCACATACTTTGGACATGTTGTCAGGAGGGATCAGTCCCTGGAGAAGGACATCATGCTTGGTAAAGCAGAGGGCCAGCGAAAAAGAGGAAGACCCTAAATAAGTTGGATTGACACAGTGGCTGCAGCAATGAGCTCGAGCATAACAAGGATTGTGAGGATGGCGCAGGAGCAGGCAGGGTATTGTCCCGTTGTACACAGGGTCGCTGTGAGTGGAAACCAACTTGACAGCACCTGACGGCAACACACTTGACTGTCTCCTGAAATTTTCCTAAACAGGAAAACAGAGCTGTCTGCAAGGCCAGCCCCGCAGTTTTCTGGTGTGTCCCCACTCTAGGGCTGCAGTCACACACAGCCCTATAGAAGCACAACTTTTTGTTTTTTAAACAGAAATAGGATCATGCTCTATGTACCGTTCTGTTGTAATCTGCCTTTTCACTTAGCCATATGTCTCAGATGGCTTTTGATCTCGATGGAAAGCAGCATTTATTGGCTAAATTTACAGCAGCAGTTCTGAGCCCTGGCTGCAGACTAGACTCTGAGCGCTCTTTACAAACAGAGGCCTGGGCCCCACCCCTAGAAGTTCCAGTTGCCTGTGGGGGTGCCCAGGCCTCCATGGTCTGAAGGCCCTGGTGTTGGATATGGGGCTGAGCACCGCAGTCCTGCAGCCTCCCTTCCGTGGGCAGCCACGTCCTTCCTTACACGCATCTTGCCTGCTGCGGGCAGTGGGATGGGCTCAAGGGGGCAGGAGGAAGAGTGGTCCTGGCCTCTGGCCCTGCCAGCTTTCCCTCTGGACAGCACCTGCGTGTTCGTTCTTGGGCCCTGGTCCCAGCCCAGCTCCGGGAACCTTGGGGGGCCTTGGGCAGCCGTCTAGCTGCCTGCATGTCTCTCCCCATGATTGCTGAGCTTGGTCTAGGATGGACCTGGGCCTCCTGTTGTATTTTTTATGTAACAAATACCAGCTCTGCCGGGTCTATCCATCTGCCTGTGCAGTTAGAGTGCTAAAAATAAGCTGGCTTTTCTTTAAAAAAATGTAACCACCCAGCCTTCCAGTTAGAAATAATGCAAGAACTCGTTGGAGGTGATTTTCATCCAGGGCTTCTGTGTAAGGAGGAAGCTACGGAGACTCTGGAAAGTTCTGAGGGAAACAGAGCCATGGGAAAGCATTTATTTGGAGCAGAGCTGGGAGGCCCAGGGCAGCTTCAGAAGCTTGAACGGCTCTGTGTCATGGGGTCTGTGGAGATGGCAGGTTCTGGTATGGCAGTCAGGGCGGGGCCCGAACGTCAGATTCTAACCAGCTCCTGGTGATGCTGATGCTGATGCTGCTGGTCCATGGCCCTGAGCGGCGAGGGCTTGGTGAGTATACAGCAGGTGCATACTGTTGAGTGAGGGCAGGAAGCCCACAGGCATGGTCCTCTGAGTGGTGGCCCCTGATGACGGGCAGAGCAGCCCTGGTGCTGCTTGCTCAGACGCTCTGCCCAGGAGTGGATGCTGCAGGGAGTAGGCATGAGATTTCAGACCTCCCATCTTAGGTCTGACGATGGAAAAGCTCAGTATTATCAGTCAGAATGAGGTCAGGGCCAACTGCGAACAGACCATCAATTACTTATATGCAAGTTCAAGTTGAAACTGAGAAAATTAGAACAAGTCCACCAGAGCCAAACTACGACCTTGAGTATATTCCACCTGAACTTAGAGACCATCTTAAGAATAGATTTGACGGGTTGAACGCTAATGACCAAAGACCAGACGAGTTGTGGAATGACATCAAGGACATCATACATGAAGAAAGCAAGAAGTCATTAAAAAGACAGGAAAGAAAAGACCTAAATGGACGTCAGAAGAGGCTCTGAAACTTGCTCTTGAACGTCGAGTAGCTAAAGCAAAAGAAAAAATGAAGTAAATGAGCTGAACAGACGATTTCAAAGGGTGGCTTGAGAAGACAAAGTAAAGTATTATGATGACACGTGCAAAGACCCGGAGATAGAAAACCAAAAGGGAAGAACACATTCAGCATTTCTCAAGCTGAAAGAACTGAAGAAAAAGATTCAAGCCTTGAGTTGCAATACTGGATTCTATGGGGAAAGTATTAAACGATGCAGGAAGCGTCCAAAGAAATGGAAGGAATACGCAGAGTCACTATATCAAAAGGAACTGGTCAACATTCAGCCATTTGGGGAGGTAGCATATGATCAGGAACCGATGGTACTGAAGGAAGAATTCCAAGCTGCACTGAAGGCATTGGTGAAAAACAGGGCTCCGGGAATTGACAGAATACCAACTGAGATGTTTCAACAAACGGATGCAGCCCTGGAAGTGCTCACTCACCTATGTCAGGAAATTTGGAAGACAGCCTACCTGGCCAACTGACTGGAAGAGATCCATGTTTATGCCTGTTCCCAAGAAAGGTGACCGGGCGGTGTTTCGTTCTGTTGTGCATAGGGTCACTATGAGTTGGAACCAACTCGATGGCACTAACAACAACAATCTGCTGTTTGATAGGAGCCCTTGTGGCACAGGGGTTAAAGCACTTGACTGCATACCAAAAGGTAGCAGCTTGAACCTACCGGCAGCTCCCAGGGAGAAAGATGCAGCAGTCTGCTTCCGTAAAGATTTATAGCCTCGGAAATCCTATGGGGCAGACCTTCTCTGTCCTGTAGGGTTGTTATGAATCGGAATCGACTTGGCAATGGGTTTGGTTTTTTTGTTATCTGCTGTTTGGAGTCCCTGGGTGGTGCAAACGGTTCATGCACTCTGCTGCCAACTGAAAGGTTAGAGGTTCAAGTCCACCCAGAGGTGCCTCGGAAGAAAGGCCTGGTGATCTACTTTTGAAAAATCAGCCACTGAAAACCCTGTGAAGCACAGTTCGACTCTGGCACACATGGGGTAGCTATGAGTCAGCTGACTGGAAAGCAACTGGTTTTTTGGAGTCCCTGGGTGGTGCAAAAGGTTAACATGCTCAGCTGCTAACCAAAAGCTTGCAAGTTCAAGACCACCCAGAGGTGGCTCAGAAGAAATCAGCCATTGAAAACCCTATACAGCACAGTTCTATGCTGACACACATGGGGTCATCTGGGTCGGGGCTGACTCAGTGGCAGCTGGTATGCATACTGGTCTGCTGTTTGCCAAGAAGCTGCACTTCCTGCTAGCTGGCCCGTTAGTAAATGGAGCTGCCACTGGGCTAGCGTATCTTTTAGTTTTGCTTTTATTTCATTGTTCCTCTCAGTGTTTTTCTCATATCGGTTTAGAGACATAACCAAATGCGACTAGCATCCTGTGTCCTGCGTTTCCACTTGAAGCTACAGCTGGAAGCTTCTTGTTGTTTAAGTTGGGACTTAGCAGCTGTCTTGTGACTCGGGCTGTGATGGCAGGTTGCTGGGAGAATAGACGCTCTTCGTCCTTTCGCCACTGTTCCCTGTGTCCAGTCAGACCACCACCCAGAGGGGATGCAGGAGAGGCTCGTTGTCGGGGTCTTGGAGACTTGTCTCCCCATCAGCCTGTGTTGAGAGCATCCCATGGGTGCCAACGGTGCCGGCCCTCCCCACACACCGCACAGGGCTGAACTTGCCAGCAGAAGCCATCAATGTCTCCATGGAAGCCAGGCCAGACTACAGAACACATGAAAAGTGGCTTCAGGATGCTGCTTTGGGCGTTCCCACCCATGCAGGCTGTCGGAGTGCGACTCAAGGGGCAGTGATGGCCAGCGTTCCTGTGTGTCGGCCCAGCCCCTTCACCTGAGCACAGGTGGTGTGGGCCCCTGGTCTCCAGAACACCTGCCTCCCCTCCTCCTCCCAAACACAGACCCATCCAACATGTTGAGCGATGTTAATGGTCAACCTGGGAGCGAATTTGGGAGAGGCTGTAATGAATAAAGCTGTTGTTTTTGAAAACGAGGATGCCTGATTTATCAATTTTTTTCTCATTGATTTGAAATCTGTTATTTTAAAAACCAAGGCAGCTGACGGAGATCAGCGTGGCTCGGGGGTACACTTATGGACGAGAGCAGCCCTTGAAGCTTGTGCTACCTGGCTCTGTCCAGCTGTGAGACAGTCACCCAGCCCCGGTCCTCAGTTTCCCCAAGTGTTGTACAGGAACTGCCCAAGAGTCTCTTAAGCTCTCACAGCTCAGTGGCTCAGACCTGTGATGGAGCTGTGAAAACTTGCTTGACGTTATTTAAGTTCTGAAGCCAAGGAGTTGGTGTAGGTGGGATTCAGAGTCACCCCCAATTCATTAAAAATAGGAAGCCAGCACATTGCATGTCTCACAGGAGTTTGAAAAGTTGACTTTAAAAAGGTTTCTCCACTTTCAGAATTCACACCATGACTCCTGCACCATGGGCAAAGGCAAGAAATACACGTTTGGGGTTGGAATTTCTTTGTGAGTTTGTTACGGGCATTGCCCGTACCTTTTGGCCTTTGCAAGTATGATAGTTGTTCTGTTTTGCCCAGACCATCGTGTGCGGATATGCAAATGCTCGGTGGGATGGCTGTCTGCAGAGAGCTGGTGGTGGGGGCGGGTGTGGAGATGGCTTTCAGGGCCTCCTTCTTTGGGGCCCCTCTGCCCCTCTCTCCGGGTGCCCTGAGTCCTTTGCCACATCTGGCCTCAGAGCCATTGTTCATGATAATGGGGACCAACGTCTCAGCACCTGCACCTCAAGCTGGGGCACTGTTGTTCTCTATCACTAGTAGCAAACTACCCAAAACGTACTGGCTTAGCAGCAACCATTTTCATTATTTCTCATGATTCTGTGGAGTGGGAAACTGGCCAGGGTGCAGCGGGACGGGTTCTCTCTGCTCTGTGTGATGTCTGCAGGGACAGAACAGCCCAGTCAGTGTCCACATTCACATATATGGCGCTTTGGCTAGAATGGTTCAGAGGCCTGGGAGCTCTCCAGGGTCAGTGCTGGAGCGCCGGTTCCCACTGGTGGCTGGAGTATGAATTACTATTAACTCTTTAACAAATTACCCCAAGCTTAGTGGCTTGAAACAATAAATATCATCTCTTAGTTTCTGTGAGTCAGTGATTCAGGAGGAGCTCAGGCAGGTAGTTCTGGCTCAGGGTCTCTCATGAGGTGGTGGGCTAAATACTGCTGGGGCTGCAGTCCTCTGAACGTTTGACTGGGGCTGGAGGGTCACACATGGCTTGTGGCAGGAGGCCTCAGTTCCTCACGGGTGAGCCTCTCCATGGGCTGCTTGAGTGCTCTCACAACATGGCGGCTGGGTCCCCAGCGAGAAAAGAGAGGCTGAAGCCACAGCAGATTCTATGATCCAGACTCTGAAGTCATACACTGTCACTCTGGCCTTAAGGGGGCTTTGCTGGGAAAGGCTCAGAAACTCTGGCTCAGGGCTCCTGTGCAACATCGGGGGTCCACCTGTGGCTGGCCCAGAGTTGGTTGGTTGGTTTCACCCCCAGGTATGTTCTTTTTTTCTAACTCTCAAGGTCATCTTGTGTTCCTGAAATCATATTTCAGCTGCACAGGTGGGAAGGATAATTTGTAAAGTAAGTACAAGACTGAGAATGGGGGGAAAAGATAAAATAGGAAGGACGTAAGGTACAAAGAAAAGGGAGTAAAACTGGTGTGTTGAAGAAAGGATTGGGGTCCAGTCCCCCAGAGCTTACAGAAGACACAGTCCTGCCATTTCGGTATCTGTGTGGTGTGCGCACCTCTATGGGTGCCTGGAACATTCCAGTTCTCGCCTGTTGACCTGAAATAATTATTAATAGCGTCCCCTTTCACTCATACAGTGTCCTGGTTTGGATGATAAATGATATGGTTGCCCCATCTGACCGCCAGACACTCTTACCAGAGTTATCTTTTGTTTTCTCTTGATAGTTTTTATTATATAAAGAAAAATGACAAGAAAAGATATTTACAAATACATTGTCTTGCGTAATCCAGGCACTACTACAACAACCGTTTGCAGTTTCTCGTATTACTTTCTGGTTCATACTTGAATGCCTACAATATACTACTTTCTGAAACTTTTTTTCTCATAACTTATTTTAGAATAGTTTGTATTTAGAGAAACGTTGGGAAGATAGTACAGAGAGCCCTCAGATACCCTACACCCCAACCCACTGCCATGGAGTCAATTCTGACTCATAGCGACTCCACAGGGTTTCCAAGGCTGTAAATCTCTACAGAAGCAGACTGCCACATCTTTTTCCCTCAGAGCCGCTGGGTGGTTTCGAACCACCAACCTTTCAGTTAGTAGGTGAGCTTTAACCACTGCACCACCAGGGCTCCCACCCTATACCCAGTTTCCCAATGTTAACGTCTTACGTCGTTTTTAGCTTCGTTGAGTCAGTTCCGACTCAGGCGACCCCACGTGTACACAGTAGAACTGTGCTCCATAGCGTTTTCAAGTTTGTGACCTTTCAGAAGCAGATCGCCAGGTCTGTATTCTGAGACGCCTCCAGGTGGGTTTGAACTGCCAACCTTTTGGCCTGTAGTGGAGGGCTTAACCGTTTGCACTGCCCATTGGCATGGTACGGTGAGCCAACCCTGGGACATTATTCTTCACTGATGTCTATGCTTTATGCAGATGCCCTCGGTTTCCCCTCATGTCCTTGTTCTGTTCCTCGTGGGGCCTTGAGCACCTCCCCTGCAGGGTCTGGCTGTCCCGGGAACGGCTTGTGCCGGTGGAGCTGTGGTTCAGACCCGGCCCCGTGGCTCCGTGCCGAGCTGTCAGCGCGTGCTGTGCTCAGTTCACGGTTTATAGCTGTTGACTTGCTGTCCACAAGCATCTGAGGGTGGCCAGGGAGGGACCAGTGCGCTTCCGTGTCCCCAGATGGGGCGTGAGCCAGACATTCTGAAGGCCTTTTATTGGGGCTGTGAGTGAATAAGCGATATGCTTTATTTTTCACTTGTTAAGAAGACTTCCCCCGATTTCATTTCCCAGTTTTTTTGCTCCCCCTTTCAGCAAAACTCTGTGAA
Organism: Dugong dugon; assembly: GCA_030035585.1. Lineage (NCBI taxonomy): Eukaryota > Metazoa > Chordata > Mammalia > Sirenia > Dugongidae > Dugong > Dugong dugon. The sequence continues at coordinate 82,878,176 of CM057475.1, read as the reverse complement.
AACAGCACTGTTCTTGCTCAGCAGAACGCCATGCACACTGTTCCTCTCGCTGCCTCCAGTTCTCCCAGTTCTCTCGTAGGCTCGCTTGGGGTCAGCCCTCACTGTCCTTGACCTAGCGGCAGAGTCTGACCCCCTCCTCAATATCCTTCTTCCTCTAGCTCCCGGGACAGTCACCCCCGCCCGCCCCTTCCGTCTCCCGGCCGTCCTCCCCTCTCCCGACTCTGTAAGGCCAGCATGCCTCCGGGCGGGCTCCCCGCTCCAGGACACTCACCCCCGCCCAGCCCTTCCGTCTCCCGGCTGTCCTCCCCTCTCCCAACTCTGTAAGGCCCCCACGCCTCCGCCTCCGCCTCCGCCTCCGGGCGGGCTCTCCGCTCCTTGCCCTTCGCACTCCGCTCACACACTGACACACTGGTGAGCTCACGGCTTCAAATACCATCTATATGCCAAGGACTCCCAGAGTCTCAGCTCCAGCCGGGACCACTTCCCACGTTCCAGACTTTTCTTTGCAGTCACTGGCTTGACATCACCACTTTTATGTCTAATCTAACCGCCCTCCACTAAAAAAAAAAAACAAAAAACCAGTTGCTGTTGAGTCAACTCTGACTCATTGTGACCCCATGTGTGTCAGAGTAGAACTTTGCTCCATCGGGTTTCCAATGGCTGAGTTTTAGAAATAGATCACCAGACCTCTCCAAGTCCCCTCTGGGTGGACTTGACCCTCCAGCCTTTCGGTTAGCAGCTGAGTGCATTAAGCGTCTGCACCACCCAGGGACACCTCTCAACAAGCCACGTTGTTGTGGTTGTTAGTTGCTGTGGAGTCGATTCTGACTCGTGGCGACTTTGTTAATTTATTGTATCTGTTGCTGGCTGTTGGTCTCCTCGCCACCTTCCAGGAGGCACTCTGATGTCCCACGTGATGACGTGGACGGCCCAGGAACAGGGCAGCCCCCAGTAAACATGGGAAGAGGGGAATCCACGTGGTGAGGAGGGAGGAGGCAGAGAGGGGTGTGGATGGCCGTCTTCCGGGCACGGTGGGCTCCAGCCGTGCTGCTTCTGGGTCGGGGGGCCATTGTTCTGACGGGGAAGGAAGTGCAGAATGTGGGGACCAATGCCCCTCCTTCCGCCTGCCCTTCATCAGGGCCAGCTGTAGGGGACAGTGGTCGCCAGACCTCAGAGGGGTCCTCTGGGGTGCTCACCACCCATGGCATGGGTGCGGCAACTCAGCTGACTCGGGCCCTTGGGACACACCCTCTCAGCAAAGCTGGGAATAGCCCCAGTGTTGGGACCAGTCAAGGGGCCAGCCGCCTCCCTCAGGGCTGCAGAGCTGGGAGCCCTGGGGCCGTCTGCCCTCCGCTGGCCACCTGGCGTCCCTGCCCATGCTGTCTCTGCCCTTCCTCTCTGATGGATGTGACTCATCCCTGGACACTGGGAGCAGTAAGGCCACCTGCCCACTCTGAGAAGTGCCCAGAAAGCTGGCTCTGGAGCTGGCCCAGGAGCTGCTGCCGGGCGGAGGGCCAGGCCAGGAGCCGGGAGGCGGCTGCCCACCCGGGCAGGTCAGCAGGAGGTTCGGGGCCTGGCTGCTCCTTCTGGCACCTTCTGCAGGGCGACAGTAATGACCCTGCTTCAGCAACACCGGCGCAGCCGTCTGGAACATCCTTCCCATGAATTAGGTTGAACAGCCTTTGGAGGCTGGTTATGAAACCCGCGTCTGAACACGGAGCTGAGCATTCTGCTGACGAGCAGGGGCACCTCGTGCCCAGGGTGCAGCCTCCTGGCGGGGGCAGACATCCCTTCGTCGGTCACTGATGAGCCTGGCTGATGGCTCAGAGCCTCACTGGCCGTGGCTGTAACTGCAGGACCCCCTGGATTTCCCTAGGCTGAGCCATGGCTGAGCCACGGCGGGGGCTGGGGGGCTGGGGGCTGACCCATGTGGGGTCACCACAAGTCCTCTAACCCCTGCTGCTTCAGCCTCGGCGCCGTGGGCATGTGGGGTGGGGCCGTTCTGTGTTGCGGGGGCCATCCCGGGCAGTGTGGGGAGCTGAGTGGCACCCTAGGCCTCAACCCACTTGGATGCCAGTGACACCCCCTCCTCCCTCCGGGGTGACGACCGGCCTTGCTCCAGACATCCCTCAGCGTCCTGGGTGAGAACCACTGCTCTAGCCCATGAGACCACTGAGAACGCCCCCTGCCAGGACTCCCAGGTTTTGCAGCCCTTGGGGCCAGCCAGTGCGGTCGGGGATCCTGGCCTGCCGATGAGACCGTGAGGCTCTGGGTGGCGTTTGGCTGTGAAGTGGGTCTCAGCAGGATGAGGACCCAGGCCCCACTGCCAGGGGAAGTTTCCCCCAGGGAAGGCCTTGGGATCCTGAGAGAGGCCTAGTGTTGGGGAGAGGGAGGGAGGCCAGCGAGCCACCCTGATGTGGCCTCACTGCAGGGCTCTGCCTCAGAGCCTCCTCCACCTGGTCAGGGAGGTGGGGGCCCACCAGGCTTGCTGGGCAGGCGGGACGAAGTGCGTTTCCTCACACGTGTCTGTGTCCACTAGCTGCTTGGGCTGAGAGTGTGGTGTGGCCGGCACAGTTCAGGGCCATGGCTGGGGCCAGGTCGACAAGCATGTGGAGCCTCCACGGAGTTGCTGCATTGCCCCCACCCCCACCTGGTCCTGGGGAGGGACTCCCCCGGTCTGGGCCCCCTTCCTGAGGCCAGTCAGTGAGTCCTGTGGCCCTAAGTCCAGCTGGCTGGTGCTGAGTGTGAAGTACACCGGCCCAGACCCGGGCTCCAGGTGTGCTGCTGTGATCGGGGCAAGACCTGTGCCCTGGTGCGGCTCGGCCTTGGCGTCCCCTAGGAGGCCACGGAACAGCGGAGGACGGTGCTGTTGTCTGGTGCGGTTCTAAACACAGGCTTGCAGAGGGCTCTTTTGGAAGGTTCCAGGCGTGCCCACATGGCACGGGGCGCGACCTCTGTTCAGCCAGGTGGCCTCCATTCCTTAGGTAACAGTGCTGTACCTCGGGGCTGGGTGATGGGCCCTGCTCAGTGTGACTCCATTATGGGTTGTTACCCCCAAGGGTATCAAGGGACGTGTCCTGCCCTTGGAAAAGGAGCCCACCCTCTTGCTGGGATAACACGTGTAACATGTGCGACTTGGAGTGGGGGTGTCCTGGGCCGAGAGATCGGAGGTGTCAGCAGGCACACCGAGCTGGCGGGGCTTGTCCTGACTGGGCCCATGTCAGCATGTCCAGTGGTATCAGAGCAGTGGGGGTGCTTGAGAGACCTTTGCCAAAATGAATTCAAATTCCCTTTAATTACAAAAAAGAAAAGCAATGCTCCAGAGAGACAAGCCAGCGCCTCTGCAGACTTGAGCTAATTGAAAAGGTTGGGGGGTTTCTTTAATTACACTCAACACTTAGCAGGTTTCTTCTTCCAGGCACCATTGCTCTCTTGAGTTTTTCTTGTCAATGTACAAACAGCGGCTCCCACGGCAAGTGAGTCAGTATGAGGACCAAGGTGAGGGGCTGAAGGAGCTGGTTCTGAGGCTGGGCTCTGTCTCTGTTGCTGTGCCCCTGGGCAGTCCTGGGGTGCGGTGCCTCACGAACAGCAGCTGTGCCTAGTGCCTCAGGGTTGTGGACCAAGCATGCTGGACATGGGCACGGCCTTGTGGGGGTAGCTCGAGGACTCCCAGGGGCTTCGGCTCCTTTGGGGGCGCTTAGCAGCCATCTTCACAAATGTCCAAAAAGCCGGGCAGTCTGGGAAGAGGACTTGGCTTCCTGCTGGGACCACAGGCTCGTTCTCTACGTGCTCAGACACACATGCACACATGTACACATGCACACTCACAGGCACACATGCACAAATGTGTGTGCACGTGCAGACTCCTACATCCACACATGCAGATTCACAGACACGTGCACAGATGTGTACACACACATATGCACACGCATGCACCCTCAGCCACACATGCGCACAGTGCACATGCAGACTCAGACACAGATGCTTACGTGCACACTCGCACTAATGTGTGTGCACATGCAGACTCAAGACACACATGCTTACGTGCACACTCGCACTAATGTGTGTGCACATGCAGACTCAAGACACACATGCACACGTCCATTCACACACATGCACATGCCCACGTGTGTACACATGCACCCTCACAGGCACACATACACGTGTCCACACATGCACTCTCATAGACACACATAGACACATGCAGACTCACAGATACGCGTGCACAGACATGTGCTCACAGCATGTATCTGCACACACAAGCACCCTCACAGACAGTGCACACACACGTGTGTCCATGTGCACACAGTGGAAGACATCTTCTCTAGGAATTACCTGTTGCAGGACAGCCTGTCTCTCTCCAGTGTTGAGTGAGCCGTGAGGGTGGGGAATATTGACTGAGATTCCATTGAAACTATAGACCAATTAGGGGAACATGGACTTCTTAGCATTTGAGTTTTTGAGTCCATGAACACGGTACATTCAGCCACTTACTTTGGTCTTCTGTCCGCATTGTCTTGTAGCTTTCAGTGTGCAGCTGTTGCACATATTTTCCTTAATTTATCCCTACATAGTTTTTTGACATAAAATTAATTGTTGTATATTGACTTTATAACTCTGCTAAATTCACTTATTATTTCTGGTATCTTATTTGTGGATTCCCTAGTTTTCTATGTCACAATCATGTCATCTGGGAATAAATACGTCTTCCTTTTAAAACTTCATGCCTTCCTACACTCTCTGGAACCTTCAGCACAATGCTGAGCGGAAGTAGTGAGAGCAGACATCCGCGCCTTCTCTCTGATCCTGGGGGAAAGTGTCCAGTGCTGCACCATTCAATATGTTAACTGAACTGTTTCAAAGATGACTTGTTCCTAGTTTGCTGCGTTTTTTAAAATCATTAACGGTTGTTGAATTTTGTCAAATAGTTTTTCTGTATCTGTGGAGATGATCATATGATTTTTCTCCTTCATTCTGTCAATGTGGTTAATTACATTGATCCACTCTTGAATATTATACTAACCTTGTATTTTTATTTATTACTGAAGTCACTTTGCTAATATTTCATTAATGATGTTTGCATCTATGTTCATGGATAATATTAGTTTAAATTTTCTTTTCTTGTAATGTTTTTGTCTGGTTTTCATATCAGGCTTATTCAGGCCTCATAAAACAAGTTCAGAAGTGCTCCTTCCTTCTGTATTTTCTGAAAGAGTTTATTTAAGACTGGTGTTATTTCTTTCTTAAATGTTTGTTAGAAATCACCAGTGAAATCATTTTAGCCTGGATTTTTTTTTGTGGGAAGGTTTTAATCATAAATTGAATTTCCTTAATAGATATAGGATTATTCATATTTTCTATTTCTTCTTATGTTACTTTTGATCATTTTGTGTCTTTCAAGAAATGGAATTTGTCCATTTTATCTAGATTGTTGAGTCTTTTGGCATGTTGTTGTTAGGTGCCGTTAGGTTGGTTCCAACTCATAGCAACCCTATGTACAACAGGATGAACTACTGCCCGGTCCTGCAACATTCTCACACTCATTGCTGTGTTTAAGCCTATTGTTATAACACGCTGTTGGCATAAAGTTGTAATTTTTCTTTTAATGTCTGTAGTGATGCCTCCCATTTATTCCTGATATTGGTACTTTGTGTTTTCTTTTTCTTGTCTATCAATAATGAAGAATGGTAAAACCGCCAACTATGTCGGTTAGTCTGTTTTATCCTTCAGTTCTTGCTGTGTTTGCTTCATATATTTTGGGTTGTTTTGGGACGCAGACACATTTAGGGCTGTTGGGTCATCTTGATGGATTGAACTTTTTATCACTGTGAGATGTCTGCCTTTATCATTGAGAATATTCCTTGTGTTAAAGTCTACCTTAATATTAATAGAGGCACTCCAGCTTCTTTATGATTTGTGTTTGCATGGTGTATCATTTTTCAACATTTTACTTTTAACTTATCTGTGCCTTTAAATAGGAAGTGGGTCTTTTATAAACAGTTAACAGTTAAGTCTTGCTTTTTTTTAATCTAGTCTAATAATACCTGCTTTTTCATTGGAATGTCTAATCCATTTACGTTTAATGTAATTATTGACATGGTTGAGTTTAAATCTATAATCCTCCCATTTTCTCTATTTTACCATCTGTTCTTTTTGTTTTGTTTGTTTATCATCAGCCTCCCCTTATTAGAATATAAACCCCTTGAGGAATTTTGTTCACTATGAACTCCAACCCCTTAGAACTCTGGATATATACTGAATTTATCCCTGGTCTCTGTGACAAGCAGTTCCCAGGGCTGCAGATCTCTGGGATGATTATATGGAAAAGGCCCACACAGTCAGCTGCAGACGGCTCTATAGAAGTTGAGGGCACTCAGAGTGCCTGGAGAGGAACAACCCTTTGGCCTGAGGATGGCTTTGCTGTTCACCGGATGTCTTATTTACCTAGTGCTGCTGTATCAGAAATACCACAAGTGAGTGGCTTTAAAGAACAGAAATTTATTGTCTCATAGTTCTGGAGGCTGAAAGTCCAAATCAGGGTCTTGGCCAGGTTGATTCTTTCTGTGGGCTTCTCTCCTAGTTTCTGATGACTCTGGCAGTCCTTCCTTTTAGATGGGTTCTCACATGGCAGTCTGGATGGTCTCTCCCTGGGGCTTCCCCTTATAAGCCTAGCCAGCCCCCTGCAGATGCCTTCTGATATCAGGCGCACTATCTGGGTGGGAAAGGAGACTGTGGGCGGCGGTGAATGGTTACAAGCTAACCAAAAGGTTGGCCATCGAACCCACCCAGAGGTGCCTTGGAAGACAGACCTGACCATCTGCTTCTAGAAGGTCACAGCCTTGAAAACGCTATGGGATGGCTGTACTCTGCACACATGGGGTAGACTGGCCACTAACAACAGCAACATCTGAGTGCGTTGTTTTTGATCGGAGTTACCTCTTTCACAACTACCCCTGTGGTTCACTGGGCTGCTTCCTTTCACTTGACAAGTGGATATTCCTTCAGAGGCAATAAATGTCATGGCCCCAGCAGCGAGTCCAAGAATTTGGAAAATTCTGCAGCCAGGCAGGCGCAGGTTCTGTGCTGTTTGCTGAGCCTTCCTCCAGCAATCTGGTGGTGGCTGCATCCCCTTCTTCCTTGTGACCTCTGGACTGTGGATGTGTGGGAGCAGGGAGGAGGAGAGGGAGCCAGGCAGGGCTAGCTGGACTTACCTAACAGTGGGGGGTTGGTTTCCCCAGCTGAGAGTGTGGGGAGAAGTGGGAGCCACAGCAAGCCATCTGGGAGGGTGGAGGAGGAGAGGTGGGAGGTGACAGCTGGTCTTGTTTCATACAGTCGCTGCCAGGAGTGGAGCCAGACTGCGCACCGCCATCAATTCTGCTCCTCGCTATCAACCTGAGCTGCGGGGTCATCTCCATGACAGCCTTCTGAATCTCCTGTCCCCCGAGCTGCTTCCTGGGCGGCTGCTCTGAGGCTGCCCCCCTGCTTCCTGCCCCTGCCCAGAGCCGCCCTCGGTGGAGAGCCACCCCTTGCCTGCCTGTGTGTGGGAGGAATAAGGCAGCCCTTCCCACGGCTGGCCCTTCCCCACCCACCACAGGGCTCATGGCCAGTCTACATGGCCACCCTTCCAGCCTCGGGACCCCCGGCAGTGGGCCCCCCAGCAGCGGGCCCCCCAGCAGCAGGACCCCGGCAGCGGGACCCCTGGCAGCAGTCCTGCATCCTTAGGTGCTCGCCGCCTCTGTCCTGCTTCAGTGCACCACAGGCAACCGTGCTGCAGCTCAGTCGCAGAACGGGGTCCTCAGTTAATGGTAGCCCTCATATTTGCTCTCACACGTCAGACCGGAGGTGCCTCCCTCTTGCATCTCCACCCTCTGGGTCCCCACCGCCATCTTGGTCTCTGCTGCCATCTTGGGTCTCCTGGGTCTTCTGCATTCCAGCTCTGGTGGAACCGCTGTCCAGCGCTCCCCTCAGCACTGCACAGGAGCACTTCTGGGGTGCCTCCAGGCCATGCTTGCCAGCCACTGAGCTCTGGGCGTCTCCAGGCTGTGAGGTGCGGTGGCCTGGGGTCTCGGAGGCCTTAGACTACGCCGGCTGCGTCCCAGCCCCGACGGGCACCCCTCGTGGCCTTGCCCAGGCCTTGACCCGACACCAGCCTCCAGGACCTCTCCAGAGGCATCCGACCCTTTCCAGCAGCGTCTTTGCAGTGACGGCAGCGTTGGCGTTGGGTGGTACTCTGTGGGGTGACTCCTGCAGCAGAAGGGGTACAGTCCTCACCCAGAGTGCCATGGGTCAGCCTGTTCAGGCCCCTGGGAGGGCAGGGACAGGACTGGAAAGGGCCTGCCCTCCTCTCGCCCAAGTCCTTCTCATGAACCAGCCAAGTTGCTTGTCCTGTGCCTCCTCCAAGGCCATTGCCCCTCCCGGCCCCTGGTGGCAAAGACACAGTGAGATCGCTTTGGCTGGCTGAAGTCCACAGAGGAGTGGTGGTTGGTGGCCAGATCGTTTAACTGATGGCCCTTGGTTTCAATGGGGAAGCTGTGGGTGTCAGCAGAACACCGTGGGCTGCTTAACAGTAACCATTGCTGTCAAGTCAATTCTGACTCACAGTGACTCTACAGGACAGAGTAGAACTGCCCCATAGGGTTTCCAAGGAGTGACTGGTGGATTCCAGCTGTCGACCTTTTGGTTAGCAGCTGACCTCTTAACCACTGCCCCACCAGGGCCCCATCCTAACAGTAAATTGGCTGATATTTTCCCCTCAAGCGGGGCTTCAGCGTGCTTATCATCGCCCCTGGTGGGGACTGAGGCCATCAGTTAAATGAACAGCGCACGTTAACAGGGGCAACAAGCATTGTACAGATGGGTGAGCTGGCACCAGCCGGCCTGGGTGGTGCTGGGCATCAAAGCCCCTTCATCTACCACAAAGAGATTACAGGAGGGGAACCACCAAGGAGCCATCTGCAGAGGGAAGACGGCGTGGAAGCCTTTCTGGCTCTGCCCGTGGACACGTGGCCTGGTGGGGGCACAGCGGCTGTATGAGTTTAATTTTCTCCCCCGGAGTCGGCAGTGGGTGGTTCTGCAAAGCCCTATACGGCATTGCTGCGGGAATCATTTGGCACCTCTCAAGTTCTTCTCCCAGATATTTTAAGCGCAGCCCAAACTCTTTCTAAGCACAGTGACTGAAGTGTTACACCACCTTAACACCTCTCCTCGCACCCAGCAGATGCTGCTCGCACCCTGGGGCTGTGCCAAAGGCCCGTCTGCACTGACAGGGCTCTGCCTCACGGCCAGGATCTGCCTTTACTGGGCGGACAGCCAGGCAGAAGCTTCTCTTAGAGACGGCCACTTACGGTGGTGCAAAAGAACCAGCTTCTTGGGGAGGGAAAGTGTTAAAATCCTCCCTTCCTGTCATTTGTCTTAAGTACTTATTGCATGTGAAGGACCCCAGCTAATTCTCTGCATCATTTCAAATCTCTGGCCAGTGTTTCTCCTACAGGCCCTGAGAGCTTTTGCAGGTCCATGAACCAGTTCTGAAGGGCCTCCAAGTGCTACAAGCACTTTTATGTGTTCAGTTGATGGTGTCCCGCACAAACCATCTCAGTAGCTGCGAGCAGAAACTTCTCATCTGCAAGGGTAATTTTCAATTGAGAGACGTTTTCTTATGCTACTGTTTTAATTTCTTAAGACAGTATTTCAAAGTGGGTTCAAACATGTTCTTGGAGCTGTGTGAGGAAAAAAAAATATTTTTTTTCTTTAAAGACAAAAAGCCGCTCATCATTAACTTTGAGGAACGTTGTTCTCAGACCATGAAGAAAGGAGTTGGTAAAATGGAATAATTCACCACTTACTCAGTGGGAAAGAGTCTGGTAAAATGAATGAGGAGTAGCTAGAGCTATTTATTTTATATTGTATTTAGCAAGCTTTTCTTTTTTAAATAAATTTGTTGGTAGTTGCCCTTGAATTGGCTCAGACTCATGCTGACTCCTTGTACAACAGACTGAAATGTTGCCTGGTTCCTGCGCCATCGTCACGTTTGTTGATGTGCTCAGATCCATGGTTGTGACCACTGGGTATGCTGAGTGCCTTCCAACCTAAGGGGCTAGTTTTCCAGCACTATACTGGACAATATTCTGTTATGATCCCTAGGATTTTCATTGGCTAGCCTGTCTTAGTCTGGAAGCTCAGCTGAAAACTGTCCACCATGGGGTGACCCTGCTGGTATTTGAAACACTGGTGGTACAGCTTCCAGCATCACAGCTGCACACAAACCACCACGTAAGACGAAATAGGAAGGCATAAAGAAGAACACAGGGAATGGCGCATAATCTGACCCTGGTTGCCCCTGTTGGCGTGAAAAAGTAATTCCCGTACAAGGTTCAGTAGTCAAGAGTCTGGAAAACTAGCAAAGGGAAAGTGAATGCTCCCTATCACATGCGTGTCTGTGTCTGTGCACACATGTGTGCTTGTTATATGGAGTCTCCAGTTTACATGGAAATTTTCCTAACACACAAACTTTCGTATTTTAAAGAACTTTACAGTGTCTCTTTGGAATATTTTCTTATTAGCACGTAGATATCTACCTCATCTTTAATGTCTACAGAATCTTCTATTTTTTATAGCCGTAACTCAGTAATACAACCTGTTGGTGGACAGGAGCCCTGGTGGCACAGTGGTTAAAGTGCTAGGCTGCTGACCACAAGGTTGGCAGTTTGAACCCATCAGCCGCTCCTCGGGAGAAGGATGGGGCAGTCTGCTTCTGTAAAGATTTACAGCCTTGGAAACCGGATGGGGCAGGTCTACTCTGTCCTATAGGGTCGCTATGAGTCGAAATAGACTTGATGGCAGTGGGCAGTGAGTGGTTGGTGGACATGGGTTATTTCAGGGTTTTTTAATTTTGCGTTTGTGAATTGTGCCTCAGTGAATGTCACTGCCCATAGATCTTGATGAAATTTGTGAGTTTATTCCTGTGGGACTGTGTAGCAGCAGCATTACTGTGTTAAAGAGAGGGCCCCTCTGACTGCTTGTGGCTGTGGCCAGTAGCATCTAGAAGGGCTCGGCTACTTTCACAACCACCGATACATACGGGTAAGCCAGTCTCCTCACACCATGTCCGCACTGGGGGTGATCAGACTTTCTAATTCTGGTTGTTTGGACTTAAACGTTTTTAAAGTTAGGGATGAGGTAGGGCCAAGGTTCACGCCTGACTTACTGGTCTTTTGGTAAGCGGCCTGTTGTGGCCTCTGTCCCTTTCTCTGGTGGGTCATTTTTTCCTCATTAATTTGTATAGGGTCTTTGTAATTTAAGAAAATTAGCCTCTGATTTGTCACATTTATCGCAAATACCTTTTTCCAGTTTGTGGTGTTTTAATTTTTATAAATTTTTTTTACTATGATTAAGTTTATTCATCTGATAGAATCTTTTCCTTTGTGGCTTCTAGGGTTTGCTTCCTGCTTGGAAGGGCCTTTCTTGCTGCAGAATTACAAGTACTTCACCATATTCACCTATTTTTCCCTAGAACTCTTATGGATTCAGAGTGTGTGTGAATCTTTGCCATGCTTGGAGGTAATGTTGTAAGGTGTGAGGTAGGGATCAAACTTAATTTTTTTCCTCTTTACATTACTGATTTGAGACACCTCTTCTGTCACACTCTAAATTCTGGATGCATTTGGGTCTCTTTATAGACTCTCTGCTCTTTTGAGGGCTCCGCCTCTGTCTTGTCCTGTAGCAAACCACCTCCATTGGAGGGCCCCTTTTAAAAGACAGTTGAGAACCATGCAGAGCGTGTGGTCTGTAGTGGGGTGGTGGGAGGTGTGAGTTCACCCCTGAGCTGCCCCAGCGAGACCACCCTCGCCCGGTCCTGGAGAAAGGAGAGATGCAGAGACTCTGCTTTGCAACGCCTTCCACCAAAGGAGTGCTCGGGGGGGGCTTTATTGTGATTTGAGCAGTGAAGAAAGACCCTTATCAGCCAAGCACAGGCTGGCCCTGGGGTGACGGGCTGGTGAGTTTTGAGGGAGGAGGGAGCCAGGGAAGGGTGTGTTGGGAACCTGGGGTGAGAAGCCAGTTCAAATCTGAAGGCAGAGATTTGGAAAGGTGTGTTTGCGTGTGTGTGTGCACATGCGTGCATGCGTGTGTGTGCACTTGGGCGTGCAAGGGATGTGGAGGAGAAATCTGCTCCTTCCATAGTTTTGCGCCTAACCAGCTGAGCTCCAAGCCTGGGATGTGCCTGCACGGCCATCCTGGGGGCTCGCAGGGCCACCTAGGGGCTCACTGGGCCAGCAGGAAACTGGGACGCGTTGCTCTCTCAGCAGCACCCACTTTTTGCTGTCATCAAAAAGGAGGGCATGGAACCCCTGCTAGGGCCAGACTGGCTCTTCCAGGCTCCTGAGGACTCCTCAGCAGAAGGGAACCTGCCCTGGCTGGCAGGAAAGGCAGGACACCCCGATCCTCCAGGTCAGAACCCGAGGTGTGGTCCCAGCAAGCTGCTGGCCTGGCCACCCCCCTGGCCCAAGGCTTCTGACTGCTGCTGTGCCTGGGGCTTGCTCTCCAGCGCCTTTCGGGGAGCGCGTGGGCTTTGATTCCTTCGTTCCATTCTCGGCGGGATTGACATCCCCAAGACTGCCCTCCTGGGAAACAGCCTGAGCCCTCACAGCCGCGCACTCTTGTGCTGCTCAGTCCTTCCCGTGAGTATTTTTGGAAACATAAAAGGGAACAGCAGTCTTATGCTTAGTCTTGAAATAATGCCTTTCCTGAATTGAATTCAGTTTGGTCAAAAATAGACCCACCCTTTCCTGTGAGGATAATTTAATCTCTTGAGCTGGAAGGAGGGATGAGCAGGGAGGAGGGGACTGTGGGCGGACTTGGGGATTGCGGGGGCTCCTCTGGAGAGGAGGGTGGTCCTGAGTGCTCGAGAGCTGGTGGGGCCGTGTCAGGACCATCAAGGAGACCTCTTCCGGAGAGGAGATGCTTTGTACTTGAAGCATACACGGGGGATACCCTCCTGGCGTTCTTCGAGAGCGCACAGGACCCCATTTAAACGCCTTGTCACTGGCTCAGGGCGACTGTCTAAACCTCTGTCTGTGCCACGCGTCAGGGGTCTGCAGGGACTGTGCATTTTGTGGGGCTGGGCGTGCATGCATCAGGAGTCTGCGAGGACGGTGTGTTTTGTGGGGCTGTGTGCGCATGTGTAGGGTCTGCAGGGACAGTGTGTTTTGTGGGGCTGTGTGTGCTCACACAAGCAGATCTCAACCTGCTGAGCTTCTTGGCTTCTCATGTCTCCTTAAAACTCACCTTTTTGCATTTTTCTTGGAAATTTAGTTTTTCCTGCTACCCTAGTGCTGTTTTCTATCTGTGCAGCACCTTCTGCTTTTCTGTGGAAAAACTGAGGACCCAGATGGTCATCCAGAATTACACCTGGACTCATGGTAAAAGGGGTCAGAGTGAGACCGTGCGACATCTCAGGGGTGGTGTGCTTGAGCGCTGGTGCTTGGTGGCCTGCCTTTCTCGGCTGCGCAGAAGTTTGTTTTTCTTCCATCCATATAGGCCCTGGTCTTCACTGCCTCTCCCTAGAGGGAGAAGTTTGCAAACAATCAAGGGAGGGGTGGCGGGCAGGAGAGATGGAATTTTCTTGATAAGTGGAATTTTCCTGTGAACCCTCCCTTCCCCACAAAAGCTAGAACATCTTTACTTCCTCAAAGGAGGGAAGAATGAAATCAAGCCACTGAGGAGATTTTGGCTGCGGGCTGGTATTTCAGGGTTCTCTGATGTGATGGAGACATTTCCAAGAAATTCTATGGAGAGGAGATGGATTGATTAACCCAGTGAGAAGAAGGTGCAGAAAGTCTGGTGGCCCAAAAACCATCTAGTTTGTTGTCACAGTGAGGATGAATAGAGCTCTTGACTGCTGAGGACCTTGGTCACATGGTAGGTGGTTGGCCTATGGAATTGCATTGTTGACGAGACATGTCCAAGAACAGTGAGTCAGAAATCAAGGTGTGGACACTGAGACTCTGGTGCAGTTTTGGAGCCGAGTCATGGAGTTTGGTGGGCTCTCTCTTGCTCAGAGTCCTGTTAAAGGGACCTGGTCTTATCATGTGATCATGGCACCAAGTCAGACTTCCACTAGGCCAGGGCAGGATGTGCCTCCCCTCCAGGGCAGACAGAAGATTCATCCTGCAGTCCCCTGGGGCCTTCTCACGTGCCCTCTGTGTGTGTCACACCGTCTTGTTGCGCCTGTCTCACTGTCTCCCCTGTGGGGCCCGTCCTGTCCCCATGGGGTTCCAGCACCCCACCCCCCACTTCCACCCTGAAGGACTGTGGTACAAGTGGATGTGAGCATGTTGGGGGCACCCTGGAATGTGGGGACACCTGGCGGGGGCTGGGTATCATCCAGAGACATGCAGCAATAGAACCTGACCCCCACCCCATGCCAGGCTGAGGCCTGTGAAGGCTTGGGCAGGAGCCGGGCCAAGACTGGGGGCATCAGCAGCCAGTGCACCACGGAAGCTTCTGCGGGGTCTCCTGCCCCTGCTGACACATCCCTGGGGGAGCTTTGATGCTCGGGCAACCCTGTTGGCTTGGAGTGCAGGATCCTCAGGGTAGGGGCAGCGAGACTGATTCTTCAGGGCCTCTGTCATCACCCTCATCTTTGTGGTTGCCTCTCTCTGAGTGTGGGGGCCTCCCTCTCTGGAGCTGGGATCCCCAGGATGTTGCGAGGCTCAGAAAGTGGAGGGCAGACGGATCTGAGGTTCCCTCCAGAGGGCTGCTGGGGGCTCCACTGAGCCACCGTTCCTCGGTGAGGGTGGCTAAGTGGTTCTGACTGCGGTGACTCTGAGGTGGAAGGCCCAGGGGGAAGGACATACTGGACCAGGTGACCGCAGGCCCTCCACCCTGCCCCTACGGCGCTCTGGTCTGCGTTGGCCCAGGCTCCTTCTGCAGACAGCCGTACCTGAGAGATCCAGGTGGCGGGGGCTGCTAAGTGAGGCTTGCGAGGAGGGGCAGGGGTGCTCCATGATCGAGCTCTGCTGGATCTCCAAGGCTTGGGTAAATGTCACCTGGTGGTGCTGTCCCTACGGCCTGAGAAAAGGCCTCGTCCGTGCACATTTCCTGCGGAAGAAACAACTGTGCGGTTTATTAATCTTTAAATATTGACTTTCTATCTGAAACATATGCAAATTTCCTTTCAAAGAAAAAGGTTGAAATAAAACCATGCACTTACCGTGAGCTAGGATTTAAAATAGCAACTTTTCCTGAACAATAATACATGGCTTCTGTTTATCCAAACGTGGAGCGTGCTCATGTGTGACGCCAAGCCGTGCTGTCCGTGTGAGCGCTGCCTGGGGCTGCCCCCAGCTGATTCCCCGGCATGCAGAGAGCTCACAGTGGCCCACAAGCCTTGGACCGTCTCCCCAGCATGCCTTGGGCCCTCGAGCCGCCGGGTCCTTGCCCCCACTGAGCTGCCTCCCGACTGACATCAGGCCCTGCCTGATGTGGCCTTCCCCGATCGACACACGCACAAGCGCGCATGATGGTCGTGTGACTAACGAGATGCTGCTGGCTGAGGCTGTTCCAAGTTTCCTCTGGGGACCAGGAAGCTTGGCCTCTTGAGCGATGCTCCCGAGCAGGCCGCATGGCCCCCGAGCATAGTGTGTGCTTCACCGTACTTATTCAGTCTGCATGCTGAGCAAACAATCCCAGAAGCTGGACTTCATGGAGAGTGTGGAGTCAGGATTGGAGGAGGTCTGACTCCAGGTGGCTTCGGTAGGAAGGGACGCATCGGCCAGAGGGGTGGGGAGCCTGGGCATCACGGTCCAGGCGGCTGCACCCAGGGCCGAGCGGACACTGTCAGGACATGTTCTCCATTATCTCTTGGCTCCACTGTCCCCTCTGCAGCGTCCTGCTCCGGCGGCTCCCCAGAGTGCAGTGCCGATCCCAGCGGCTCCTCTGGGCTCGGACACGTCTCTAGGGCTGACAGAGGGACACCTTGGTGCTGGTGGGCCAGACCAGGCCTGTGTGAGGGGCAGGTTCCTCATGGAGAGCTGAGCTGTTGTCAGAGGAGAGCAGACTCCTGAGCAGGGCCAAGCACAGCCGTGGGTCCACCCACAGAACTCACATGCGCAGGCCTCACTGCGCCCAGACCGTGGCCCATCTGTACCCTGCGTCCTCGGGGCAGAAACCGCTGCTCTGACGCAGCAACGGCTCGGAAATTGTAGCGCTGCCTCGAGTGCTTTTTAGAAACCAGGCTGAGTATAAATACAACACAGACCCAATGGATGGGGCCTGAATGTCCGGGAGTTAACAGTTTTGTGACTTTCAGAAGTGAGCGTTAGAACTGCCTTAACTACGCATGTAGTTTCTTTACCTCTTCCGCCAAGAAAAAAATATGACCCAGAAGGGGAGAGAGAAAGAGGGTAACGGAAAGAGAGAGGGAGACTGAGAAGGCCCAGTGAAGGCTGCCCCACGTACCATGTGTGGCCTCCCACGTGACGAGTCCTGCCCCCCTCAGCTCAATGCCGGCCCCTAGGAGCACTCCGTAGGCCCCAGAAGCCCCTTCCAACCCTGGGTGGTCTGTGCTCCAGGCCTTTCTGAGCCTTTGCTGTGCCTGGGGTGGTGGGGGAGGGGGAGTGCATGGGAGGTGGTGTTGGAATTTGGGGTGGCATCTGTCACCTGCACACAGGATCTGACGAGGCTGAGAGCTGGGTCAGCCATAGCGGACCTATGCTTCTGACTTAGAGCTGTCACCTTACCCTGTGGGACCCTGTGGGTGGGACTTGAGTGCTCTCTCTGGCTCACCAGCTGGGCCCAGTCTGAGCTGCTTGGGGGCCAGATGCATGGTCTGATGGTGTGGGCTCGGAGGACGTGCCCCACTGAGGGTTGTTTCCGGGGACAGCCATGATGCAGGCCCTGAGCCTGTGGCCCTCTCCTTACCAGGGCCGGCCTTGACCTGAGAGCTTCCCCCTGAGCCAGACTTGATGATGTTGGGCCTGTGAGCACACATGCTGACGAGCTGTGGTAACGTGTGTGTTCGTCCTCTGTCTGGAGGCCCAGGGCATCCATGACCAGGAAACCATGGCAACTCTCCCAGCAAGGGGCTGTGGGGTGGGGTTCATATTGAACAAGGGGCCCTGTGGAGGTGGGGGTCTATTAGGCTGGCTGGAAAACATGTTTCTTTCATTAAAGTTAGCTGCCTGTCAGGAGCCAGTGATCCAAATGTATATGTCAGCATTTACAGGGCAGACGTAGCAGGCTGCGTGCAGGGCAGCCCTGAAATGGTTCAAGTGGCTTAGTGAGATAATCAGTGACGTGGCACCCTTCATGGAGGAGGACATGCTGGCTCCCCTCCCAGCTGAGCGGTGTGGGTGTGAGGACACAGTCCCTGCTAGGAAAAGGGCAAAGTCAGCGTTTAGTCCAACTCTGTCAGCTTTTCTGTGGTGGGGGGCCTGGGTGAGGCTCCCAATGTGCCCTGCTGAGCTGGTAGGCAGGTGTCAAGAAGTTCCTGTTGATGTCAGAGTCCCCCCCATCCCTGCTTACAGCCCCTTTCCCTCCCCTCCCTCAGGGTCCCTGGACCATGGGCCCCCATTTAGCTCCCGACAGCTCTCCTGTCCCTGCTGCTCAGTTTGGGGGCCTGACAGTTTCAAAGAGCGGTGTTGCAGAGCCTCGGGGAAGAGCATGGGGGGTGGGGAGTGGGTGCAGGAATGAGGCCCGAGGTGGCCTCAGCTGGGCATGTCCTGGGAGCTGGTCCAAAACTAGGTTAGTAGGGCCCATGTGCTTCACCTGAGCACCTGTCCCCTCCTGGGAATTGCACCACAGTGGAGTGAAACTGGAAACCAATAACAAGAGGAAAATTGGAAATTAAACAACACACTCTTAAATAACCAGTGGGTTAAAGAAAATACTTATAGACAGGTGAAAATATGACATAACAAAACCTATGGGATGCAGCGAAGGCAGCGCTCAGAGGGAAGCATGTAGCTGTAAATGCCTGCATTAAAAAAGAAGAAAGATCTCAAATCAATAACCTAACTTTACACCTTGAGGAACTAGAAAAGGAAGAGCAAACTAAGCCAAAGCTAGCAGAAGGAGGAAAATAATAAAGGTTAGAATGGAGATAAATGAAATAGAGAATAACAAAACAATAATCAATGAAAACAAAAATTGGTTCTTTGAAAAGATCAATAAAATCAACAAACCTTTAACTAGACTGACCAAAAAAAGAAGGGAGACACGAATAAATAAAATCAGAAATGAAAGTGGGGACATTACTACCAACCCTACAGAAACAAAAAAGATCATAAGAGAATACTATGAACAATTGTACACCAACAAATTAGATAATCTAATGATGTGGACAAGTTCCCAGAACACCGTGACCCCTTTCCCACTTTGGCTAACTGTTCCCAGTTACACAGGAAGGATGTTTGGTGGATTTCAAGGGTCCCATGAGTTGTGGTTCAGAGCTGACTTGAGTCTGACGTATGAGCTTCTGGCCCATCTAAGGTCCATGTACCTGGACTTCGTTTATTAGCTTCAGTAGTTCACAATAGTGTTGCCAGAATTTTCACGGGTTTGATGTGGGAGCTTCTCAGACCAGATCTGAGAGGTGGGTGAGCTGAGATTCTCTGGCTCCTCTGTGTGTGTGAGGGTGAGTATGCACGTGCATGAAAGAGTGTGTGTGTAAGAGTGTGTGAGCATCTCACTGTGTCTGGGTATGTGTGAGTATGTGAGTGTATGAGAGTGTGTGTGTGAGTGTGTCTGCGTATGTGATGTGAATGCGTGAGTATATAAGAGCATGTAAGAGTACGTGAGTGTGAGTGCATGAAAACACATGCATGTTGTTGAGTGTGCATGGGGAGTGCACACTCACTTGTGCTCCACAAATGCCTCTGACACCTGCACTCTGCCTGTTGCCTTAGCAATGTCCCAGCCCTGCAGCCTGGCCCTGTATGGTGACTTGGGGGACACTGCCACGTCCGGGCTGCAGAACTTCTAGGTGGGGAGTTGGAGGGGACTGGGGCTCTAGTCTGGGACACATCTGCTTGTTTGGGCCATGGTGGGAGTGGGCGGGGGGCTGCTTTCACACAGCCTGCTCCCCACCAGTGGGCTGCATCAGGGCAGGCCTGGAGAGAGATGGGCTCCCCCGGGTTGGGCAGCAGGGCCATGCCCACTCCATTCTCCCAGCCCAGGCCCTGCCTCCCCTGAGCACCCTGTCCTGGGAGCCCTGGTCTGGAGGTGATCAGAGCCAGCCAGGGTGGTGTAGAAAGGGGCACCCCCTCCCCTCTCCCATCTCAGATCTCAGCCTGGTGACGCCTGGCCACCTTTGTCTCAGATCTCAGCCTGGTGCACTCATTTCTGTCCACAGATCTGGGCTGTGAGCCCTGTGGTCCTTGAGGTTTGTCCCCAGTGGGGGTCCCTGGGGTGGGGGTGGGGCACTGAGCAGCCCAAAGGCAGCAGGAGCTTGGGGTGGGGAGGTGGGCACAGGGAGCACTGTGGAGCCGAGCCTCCGCCTGCCCTCTCCCTCTCCAGGCCTCCTGCCTGAGCTGGGCCACAGTAGGATCAGAGGTGCTTTATCCATCCAGCTGGGCCCTGATCACTAATTCATGAAGGTTTCCGGTGCCTCTGAGGCTGTCGATGGGAGATGCTGACCGTACTCGCTGGGAGATGCTGACCGTACTCGCAGGCTGTTCAGACAGACAGGATCTGGCTCGAAGTGGAGTCTGGAAAGCCGCCACTTAATGCACACTAGTGGCTGGCGCTTTTACTGTAAGTGAGGTGGGGGAAGGCACAGCAGAGGATGCAGCCCCCCGGAGTCTGATCGCTGGACCGGGCCCAGCCTGGGGGGTGGTGAGTTCCTGGGCATGAGAGTCCAGGAATGTTCTAGAACCCAGGGTCGCAGGGCCTCAGCGCTCTCTTACTTGCTGCCACATCCTGGCTTCTGTTTCTCAGAAAAGAGGGGGGATGTTCCTCCTTGTTGGCAAGGAGGCAGTGGTGGTGCAGGGCACAGGGCTGCCCCGAGGTGCCCCACAGTTAGGGGATCAGGCTTGGGATTGGGGACCACAGCTTCCTGCAAGGGTGGCTTGGAGGGAGTGGGTGGGGAGGTGTTCTGGGCAGAGGGCTTGGCCTGCTGACTGGGTTCTGAGACTTGTGGGCCTCACACATACCGCAGCCCTGCCCACATGCTCAGATGTCACAGTGCGACTTGGAGCCCCTTCTGGCTGAGGGGTCTGGAATCTGAGGCCAGAGCAAATGCCGCTCTTGTTGCCATCGCCGGGTCTTCTGCCCAGGGGTCTGGAGACTTCCCTGGGGACCCCCATGGTAACCCACACAGGGCTGTGTTCATATCCTGTGGCTGCTGCACCAAAGTGCCACAAATTAGTGGCTTCAAACAACAGAAACGTATGGCCTCACAGCACTGACAGGCTGCCGGAAGTCCTGAACCAGGGTGTTCCTTCCGAGGCTCCGAGGGGGGCTCTTTTCCAGCTTCGGGTGCTGCCTTTGCATTCCTTGGCTTGTGGCTGCATCACTCCAGCCTCATCTCCCTCTGCACGAGGCCACCCTTCCTCTCTGTCCCTTCTCTTTTATAGGGACACCACTCAGATGGGATGAGGCACACACTACTCCAGTATGACCTCATGTTAACTGATAACATCTCAAAGACCCTCTGTCCAAACAGGGTCATGTTCACAAGGACCAGGGCTTAGGGCTTGAGCATATCTTTTCTGGGGACACAGTCCAAACCATGACAGGGGTCTGGTGTTTGGTAGAGAACTCAGTCTTTTGTCTCCTGCCCTCTTCCTTCCCAGGAGTCTGCAGCTGGTCCGCCGCACAGCCCCACACCTACAGCACGGGGTGGGGGTGGGGGTGGGGGGCGCAAGACCTTCATGGCATTCCTGTGGGAATCCCCTCACGGTGTTCCTGGGGGAATTAGGAACCACGCAGGCTTCCAGGGGCTAGCAGAGTGCTGGCCGTGGTGCCTGCTCACGCGGCCCCTCTCAGGCCTTGGATCTTCTTCGTTCCCTGATGGCCCGGGGCCTTGGGGCCCATGACCAAGCAGGCCAAGGCCATGGGTGCATCTGCGAGGCTACGTTCGTGGGTGCCGTGTCCGTCAGGTGCCAGGTTTGGAAAGACAGGGCGGTGCCTGTTCAGGAAGAAGGGCCACGTTGGGGCCCCACTCTGCCAGGCTGGGTGCCTGCCCCAGGCCTTCCCCTGTGCTACGCTGCAGCTGTGAAGGGCTGGGCAGCCCACGAGTGGAGAGAGAGCATGTCTACAGAGGCCTGTGGAAGCCCTGCAGAGCCTCGGGAAGCCGGGGCTCATGATTCTCTTCCGAAGGATAGTTTTCTGGGTTAGAGGCGGTGTCACAAAAGTGAACCAGCATCTGCATGGATTTTAGCAACTTGTGATCTACTTATGATGACACTTCCAAGGAACTCCCGTTTCGGCATGGAGTTCTTCCATGGAAGAAGGGCTGGTCCTACTCGAGGACCCTCCTGGGCCCAGGGCCTCTTGAAGAGGCATAGCTAGGGTATGGCAGGCACTGCACCCGCACTGAGCAGTTTCCGTTAACCCCGTCCGGCCAGCGGCGTGTCTACGGAAAATGGCGCCTATGACAAGCGCTGAAATTACATCCCTGTCCAAACTTTACCATAACATCGGCTCAGGAATACAAGTCAAGGCCATTAATCTTTTAATGAACACATTACCATATTTGAGGAAGGACATTGGGCCTTACCGGGTTAATAGAAACTGCTTAGTGGCACCACAGGCCCAGGGTGGTGTCTAGGTGACAGGTGGGTAAGCTGGATAGGAGTGCCCCGGCCTGGGTTCTGGACGCAGCCCATGCCAAGCACCTGCCCTGTGGCCGGGGGCTCACTTCCCCGGCATCTCCTAGACTCACCTCCCGGGCCTTGAAGGCCTTGGGCTGGGGCTGGGGTGTAGGGCAGGGCCCCCCTTCCCCGCAACCCCTGGGGTGCAGGGGAGCCTTCCGCAGGGCACGCATTGTCCTGATGACAATTGGGTGAGTCCTGACACCCTGGGAGCAGGTCTGTTTTTACTCTCCTGCCCCTCCACTCTCCCTGCTCCCCTCATTGGGGCATTTTTGGTTGTTTTAAGAAAAGCCCTGGTGCTGGCAGGACTGATCTTCAAACCTGGACTCTCGCGAGGACTTCCCCCGGCTGGTCTGCTGTTGGCAGGTGTCTACCATCTACCTTCCGAGGGCTGGCGCTGAGCAGGTCCTCCAGCACTGGAGGCCAGCATCAGGAAGAGGCTCAGGCCACATAGGGAGGCCAGGTCATTGCCTGGTTTTTAGGGGAAATTTCTTCAAACATGACCTAAAGTTTTGGGTTTGAGCTTTGTGGTCATGCCCCAGAGCCCACATGCTGGGCTTTTGTGTGCCTTGCTTTCCCTGGGGCTTGACAGATGCTGTGCTTCAGGAGGGACTCATTCCCTCTGCTCTCGAGCCCACCTTCATTCCTAGAGTGTTCTGTGGCCCGTTCTCTCCTGGACCGGGCTGGAGGAGGGCGCACCCAGACGCACCGGTCAAATGTGATGGTGCCAGGAGCTCCTATTTCAAAATACAGCCCCTCATGGCACCATCGCCGCCACAGCTGCACCGCTGTACAAGTTGCTGGGAAAGCAGGCACAATGTGCGTTAGTCCAGCTGGAAACAAGGCCGTTGGAGCATTGATTGTTCTCATGGGAAAAGAGCTTCTGGCTTTTTCTTTAGTGGTTTTTTGCCCCAGTGGAGCCTTGGGATTGGATGAAAAACTCCCTGGGAACATTGTTAGAATGCCAACAGGGAGGCCGACACCCATAAATTCTCTCCAGGCAGCTGGGTGTAGCGCTCAGACAACTTGTGAGTAAACCCATCAATGATTGTTGGACTCAGTTCAATGACTGTGAATCCACCCAATGGCCCTTGGAGAGCCCCCAGCTTGGGCTCGTCAGAATGTCATGGAGCATGCAGGAGGGCTTTGTTCTGACCACCTCTTCTTTATCCCATAGGTGAGGGAGGATTTGCTCCATAGGGATTTGGGGACGGCTGGACATTGGACAGGTGAGATAGGTGGTAGTTTATTAGTCTTGGGTGCCCACAGCCTGGGGGAGGAGGACACCATACCCCATGCAGGGCCTCAGCGGGGCTGCACTCAGGAGCAGAGAGAACCAGCAGGGTTGTGGGAGGCAGACTTTGTAGTAACAAGGGGGTGGGGTGCCCCCTGGTTCCCATGGGAGGATGTGATTGGATTGAATTATTCCAGGGCTGGCAGGGAGGTAATACTCGTTAGGTTGAGGACCGCTTGGGGTGCAGCTGGTCTGGCTGATAGGGAAACTGGGAGGGTGAGGAGTATTTCCTGTTGGGTGGGGGGCATATCTGGTCTGGTGAGAGCCGGGGAATTGGTGGTTTGACCTCTGGGGCCTCATGAGGCTCAAAGGTGTCAAGGCTGCACTTGAAGTTTCTGGTCTTGTGACACAGGCTTGTGTTGGCACCTCGACCCTTGTGAACACAGAATTAAAAGCTGCCCCTGTGGTTAAACCTCCCCTCCCCTCCATTGCCTTTCAGTTGGATCAAGATGACCTATTTTCATAGCTACAGCCATGCTTCTTTATTGCCAGCTCTGCACAACAAAAATCTTCCTTGAAGAATAAATATTTTAAGAAATCTTCATTTTAAAATATTTATCTGTTCAGGAAGCATCTTCACTGAACCCATCTGGCTGAGTTTTACTAGGAAGGCAAATCCAGTCTGTGGTCCCCGTGAGCTCTGAGCTTCCCGCTCTGCCATCTTCCTCACAGGCATGATGGACAAACACATTTCCTTAATGCAACACCTTGATTCCTGGAAAAGAGATACATGACTGTTAGGTAGGACTGCTGTAGGCTGAACTGCATTTTCTGCTTTCCTCCAATGTAATCTTGGAGGTGTGTAACTCGGGGAACGCACCTGCAGTGTGAAGGCACACAATAAACCACGTTTCAGCATGTGGCGAATCAGTCTTGGTCACCTGGAACCCAGGTACCCCAGGCTCATGCCCTCACTTATAGTTGTTGGCTCCAACTCATGGTGACCCCACGCACAGCAGGATGAAATACTTCCGGGTGCTGTGCCATCCCTTTGATTAGTGGTGAGTCAGACCATCGTGGTCCATAGGGTTTTTATTGGCTGATTTTTGCAAGTAGATCTTGAGGCCTTTCTTGCTAGTCTGTCTTAGTCTGAAAGCTCTGCTGAAACCTGTCCACCATACGTGACCCTGCTGGTATCTGAAATACTTGTGAGACAGCTCCCAGCACCACAGCAACATGCAAGTCCCAATAGTACAACACATTAAGAGATACCCCGTGGGATAAAGGACCTAGTTTTACCCTAAGTAAGGTGGCCTTTGTCCTTGGCTCTGGAAAAATAATCCTTAGAATAATTGGGGTGCCATGGTCTGGGACTCCCAGATCACACTTGAGGATTTGTGCTGGCCAGTGGGGCTGGCCAGACCCGAAACAGCTCAGCTGGGGGGCCATATCAACTTGCCCCAGGAGGCATGAGTTAGGCCATTGTGCAGGACTGGCCGGTAAAACCTAGAACACGGAGGCTCCGAGAGCTTCCTGGTCTCTGAGACGCAGTGGCCCCACAATGGAAGGCCCCACAATAGAAACCACTGCCTTCCCAGACCTTGCTTGTGCACCAGTTCCCAGGCGGATTCTGATGAATATCCTTTTACTGTAATAAAACCAGTAGCTGTAAGTGTAATATCTTTCATAAGTTCTCTTGAGTCATTCCAGTGAATTAACAAACTCAAGGATGGTGTCCTCTTAACTAATAAGGTCCCTCAGTGGCTAGGGACAGAGGGAGAGAGTGCCATGTGGGTGGCTGGTGTCAGAAATGATGAAGTGGGGAAGCAGGGATATGACTGAGCTCGCTGTCTGGGGACCAGCTTTATGCTGATTCTCATCCGTAAAGCCACTGCTGTGCCCTCGCTACTCTGCCCAAATGTCAGCTTCAGAAATGTCTTCCTGATAATCTTGTCAAAAATGGTAACGGGGAACCTTGACTGTTGCCCTATAGGCAGTGGACCTGGGGCCCCTGCTGTGGGCTCCACGCATCCCTCCTCCAACCAGTGCCCCACTCCCCCGGCACTGCACTAATGAGCACCCCCATGGCCTGGCTGTCCCCCTCCTGGCACGCGAAGCCACAGACAGTGCCTTTCCAAAGCCCTCCTCCGTCTTGTCACCTGCCAGCTTAAACCAGAGCCCCCACCCTCAGCCCTGCAGGACCAAGCCCCATGACAACATCCCTACCTCACACACAGATGCCCAGGGCCTGGCTGGGACCACACCCGGACTCATTTCCTAGCACACCCACCCCCACCCCTGCTGGCCCTGCTGGCTTCCACTGCACCTGCACTCAGAGGTGGGGCAGGGGGCGGTCCCTCTCCGGCGTTTGAGCATGCAGGACTCTCTGCCTGGGCCCCCTCCCGTTTCTTGGCCGGCTGGTGCCTGCTCGTCCTGAGCACACAGCGCAGGCGTCCCCTCCAACCCCCAGGATAGCCACATTGTCCACTTACGTCCGTCCCACGCCCTGGTGTCTGCGAGGGCTGGTGGGTGGCGGAGCACAGTGGGGATGGGGGTGGGCACTTCATAGTGTCAGTGGAAAAGAGAAGAACGCATTTTAATAGAAAACATTCCGTCTCCTCCTCCACATACTTATGCTGAGAGCAGAGAGCTACTGTTTCTCCCGCAGACCGCTGAGCAGAGCCCCAGGGGAGGTGGTGGAGACCTGGTTCCCTGCCTGCACCCTATCCCAGCTCCTCCCTCAGGCGGCTCCTATGCCCAGGGGGCCGAGGGTCCAGGGAAGCTGCTTTGGCTGGTTCTCCTCCCCCGCTAAGGCGCCAGGGGCTTTCCTCCCCTGTGCTCCCGGGGATAGATGGGCAAGTAAACAAAGTGTAACTGGACATACAGATAAATGTCGTGAGTCAGTGGGTGTCCAGGTCCTGCTCTGGGGCACGTCCCCACACGGTGCTTGGGGACCCGGTGCTGCAGGCATGCACAGTGGACCTGGTGAAGACATCCCCTCTCAGGACACAGGCTGGGCCAGCCAGCAGCTGGAGGGCAGCTGGAGGGAGGCCTGGGCTTGGGGCCCAGCAACTGTGGGGGGCTGGGCAGACAGGGTTTGTCTGGGGGAGGCGGGGTGTCCCTCCTGGAGGGCCCCAAAGGGAAGGCCACACACACATTGGGGAACCCCACCCCCCCAGCGCCAGCAGTGTGAGGAGAGCGTCTCAGGTTACAGTCACCAACAGGCAAGCCCTACTAAGCAGGCAAACCCCTTTGCACTCACATACGGACAAGTGTGGACATGGGGTAGGGGGCAGAATCTCCCGGGGGAGGTGGACAGTTAGGAGAACTGCCACTTGTGTGATTTCTCCCAGAGATGCTATCTCACATGCCCATCGGCAAAGCTGTAGAAAAGGCTCCCGTGCTGTCGCAAGCAGGCCTGCAGTCGCTGTGGAAACAGGTGGTTCCCTTGTGAGAGGTCCAGGCGGCCCTCCTCCGTCACTGCTTCCTGCACTGAAGTCCTGTGCCTTCACTCCACTGTTGACCCACATGGCCCCTGGGCTTGTCCACTGAATTTCCGGCCGGGGAGCACTTGCCGCTGGTAACTCAGTGCGGGCAGGTGGAGAGCTTTGCCGGGGACCAGAGCCTGTCTGTCTTCAGTCTCCAGGTTGGGGGAAGGTGGGGGTGGCAGGTGCCTGGGCTGAAGCCAGCCGATCTGGGTACTCGTGTGCTCTCTGGTCTGTGGGCCAGGACGGCTTGCTGTCACCCAAAATGAGCCTGAAAAGCGGGCGCTGCCCGCAGCCCCAGAGCCAGCTCTCCCGATTTGGCCGGGGCTCTTCCCACATGTCGTGAGCCTGTGGGCGTGTCCTGGGTGGCAGTGACAACAGCCACGGAACGGGGCTCATGTGTCCTGGGTGGCAGTGACAACAGCCACGGAACGGGGCTCATGTGTCCTGGGTGGCAGTGACAACAGCCACGGAACGGGGCTCATGTGTCCTGGGTGGCTGTGACAAGGGCCATGGAACGGGGCTCATGAGAACGGCAGTTTCTCTCTCACAGCTCTGAAGCCGGAAGTCCAAACGGCGCATCGACAGGGTTGCCCTCTCAGAAGGCTCTGGGGGAAGCTCCTGCTTGGTCTCTGATGCGGGTGGCTCCGGGCACTCCTTGGCTTGTGGTGGCATCACTCCCGTCTCTGCCTCTGTCATTGCGGGCCGTCTTCCTTCTGTGTGTCTGCGCCTCCTCTCCTCTGTGAGGACACCGCTCGTATTAGGATCCTCCCTGCTCCAGTATGACCTCATGTTAACCTAACTGATAACATCTCAATGACCCTATTTCCAGATGGGGTCACGTTCACAGGTACAGGGGTTGGAACGTCAGCATATCTTTTTGGGGGTACAGTTCAACCCGGACCAGCCTTGTTCAGCCCTTAGCTGTGATGGAGCCCTGTGCAGGGGCGGGGGGGCAGCAGGGAGGAAGCGGGGCTTCCTGCTGTGGTGGAGGAGCTTGCCTGAGGCCCGGGGCTGTGCCCATCTCACCTGGCATCCCTCTGTTTGCTCTGCAGTGAACTTCGACCACTTCCAGATCCTCCGGGCCATTGGGAAGGGCAGCTTTGGCAAGGTAAGAAGGAGTCCATGGGCCTGGGGCCAGCAAGGGCGGTGGAGGACGGTGCATGTTGGACAAGCCGTGTGGTGCCCACCCACCGGGTTCTCCTCTGGGTAGCGGGCCTATCCAGGTGGGGACTTGGGGGCCTGTGGATGGAGGTCGTGGGTGCATTGCCCTTAGTGCAGCTGCGCTGAGCAGGCAGTGATGCTGAGGTCAGAGGGTGATGCTGGAGCTCTGGACCGCCTAGGCCCTTTACAGCCCAGGTCTCTGGCGGTCTCATCACTCGGCAGGAGCTGAGAGTGTGGGCCAAACAGCCGCCAGCTCTGTGGGTCCTTCCTGCCGGTTCACGATGGCCCCTCAGCACCGAGACTGCTTCACCTGGAGCTGCTCTCCTTCCTGGTGTGCTCCTGGGTCTGAGAGGAAGGCAGCCTGGAGCTGCGGGTGGTGGGGCTGATACCCATATCCCTGCCTCGGGCTGCTGCGGAACCACCCGGAGCCATTGTTGGATGCAGTGGCAGCATCGGAGGGCACTGAAGCCCACGTGATTCCGAGGGGGTGCTGATGTGAGGATGGGAAGGCGGCTGCGGGCATGGTGCAGGGGCCCCGTGCCACTCCCTGCTCCTGCAGATGGCCCCTCATCCTTCCCCACACCCCCCATGGCCTTGGGGACCGGAGCCCATGTCTTCAAGTCCCCTTTGTTCTCTCTCGGCTGGATCCACATCACTGCCTCAAGAGAGACGAGTAATTATAACTTAGAGTAGGGCTTAACGAGCTGATAAAGAGCCCAGATTAACTCCTGGGCACTGCCTCGATGGCTCTGCTGTAAATAGCCGCTTCTGAATGGGCACAGCTTCTTTGGAGCGTCTTCTGGCTTGGCAGACAGTGCCTTTGCCCTGGCTGCCGTCCTGTTGTGCAGCCGGCTGGACGCCGTGTCTGCGACACCCTTCCAGCCTTTCACGGGGATAGCCCTGTTCCTGAGCCTTGTGCCTGGAGTCCGAATGCCATTAATTACCTCGTGGCTTTGTGTCCCAGATGATTGCTGTGGTCACCATCTGGGGCCTGGGAGTGATGACAAGTCAGAGTAAATTAGCCCTTCAGCATGAACTCATTGAGAAAACCACTGTGCGCTGAGGAGTATTTTCAGTGTTTCTTGGAGTCGGGAGAGCCCGATGGGCTGATGGCGGTTTGATTGATGGAAAAGGTGGGGCATGAAGGCCGCTGCTAGAGCTCGAGAGACTCCGTGGGAGGATGAAGCCCTGGGCCTGCCCCTGCCCTCCCGGCTGCTCACAGAGGAGGTGTCTGTTCTGTCTCCTGGGGCTGCAGAGGGTCTGGGGACTGATTAACGGCAAGCAGGGTGGGGCTAGGGGACCCTGGCCCCCCGCATGGAGGACACCAGTGTAATGGGGTTTCAGGAAGGGGGTGGCCCATATAGAGGGACACTGGGGTCATCGAGGCATTTGGAGAACGGGGCACTGGAAGCCTCTGGGGGCACCTGCAGGTCTGGAGAGGGCTCGGAGGGGGTCTGCAGGCAGGTGAGACTGTCGGACATGGCACGTGGCAGGGCCTGTTTCCCTGGTCCCCGCCTGCCCCCATCTGCCCCTGGCTCCCCAGGCCCCCCACTGTCCACCCCCACCTGCCAGGCCCCCTACTGTCCACCCCCACCTGTCCTGGCTCCCCAGGTCCCCCACTGTCCACCCCCACCTCTCCTGGGTCTGTCTGTGCTCCTCTCAGTGGCCACAGAGCTGCAGGGGTCCTGGCCTCTGGAAGTTTCTGAGCTCTGAAAGTGGGGGGAGTGGGGGTCCGGGAGACGGGCGCAGAGTAGGGTGAGAGGAGAACGGTGGTTCGGTCTGGCCTGGGCTGTATTCAGAAGCCAGTAGCTGTGCCGAATGAGGTGGTCCTGGAGCCACAAGCTCGGGCGCTGGTCAGTCAGTGGCCGCTGTGGCCAGCCAGGGACCCTGTTGGGAGGGGCCGGGGTGGACACTCCAATCGCTTTCACCCCAGCCCCTTGAGTGGCTGGGCCTACAGCTGCATCTGTTTATCCATGCTGTGTTTCAGAGGCATCCCCGGCAGCTCAGAGCTGAGTCCCTGGCTTTGTCCCCTGTCCCTGCAGGAGGAGGGACTGGGCAGCCGCATCCATCTCTGAGGCCACCACCGCAGTCTGCCTCTGGAAACGCCTCCCAGGCCCCGTTGCACCTCGAGAGGCACTGTCACTGGGCAGCTGGCCCAGACCCACCAGCTCACAAGCCTCAGTGGCTGCTGAACGGGATTGTTTAATTGGCTGGAGTTTGGGAACCTGTGGGTGTCGGGTGTCCAGACTTTAAGGTTTTGAAGTCCCGTCTGGCCACCAGTCTTGGCCTCTACTGGAGAACTGTAATGAGTGGGCAGATCCTAGCATCTGGGGTCACCCTTCTGTGGGTGCCTGAGGCATCTGCTGAGGGAGGGAGCTGGGTCAAGATGGTCTCTGTGAAGTGTCACATTTCACCACAGAAAGCAGAGCGAGCAGTTTTCACTCGGCATTTAATCTGCAGCTGTGCAAGACTTTCTGGTGAGTTCTGAGGCTCCCAGCAACCAAAGCCCTCCCACCCACTCCCCTGAGCCTCGTCCTAAAGCTGTCAGTCAGAGGAGCAGGAACCAGTTGGGGTAAACCAAAGCAAACCCACTGCTGAAGGGCCGATCCTGACTCATAGTGACCCCATAGGACAGAGTAGACTGCCCCATAGGGTTTCCAAGGCTGTAAACCTTTATGGAAGCAGACTGCCCCATCTTTCTCCTGAGGAGTGGCTGGTGGGTTCGAACCACTGACCTGTTGGTTAGCAGGCAAGTGCTTAACTACTGCGCCAAGGGTGAGGCCAGGCATACTTTCCATCTTAATAAGAGGGTTTACCCTAGGGAGGGTCCCATGGGGAGGCTGTGTCCCTGCACGTCGGCTGTGGGAGAGGGGGCTTAGATGTTTAGAACCTGACCTGGCCATGGCAGGATGCAGAAACCAAGCCCCAGGGTTTCCTTTGCAGCACCTTCAGGGAATTTGGAACCTTCTGTCTCAGGCACCATGCCCAGACCCTGCTGGCTTCACAATATTTATAAAAAATAAAAATAAAAAGCACAATCTTTCCTACTAGGACTCCCTGACAGGGAACATTCTGCTCTAATGCCCTGTCTTAGTCACCTAGTGCTGCTGTCACAGAAATACCACCAGTGGATGCTTCAACAAAGAGAAGTTTATTCTCCCACAGTCCAGTAGGCTACAAGTCCAAATTCAGGGCATCAGCTCCTGGGGAGTGCTTTCTCTCTCTGTCGGCTCTGGAGGAAGGTCTGTGTCATCAATCTTTGCTTGGTCTGGGAGCTTCTCTGCGCAGGAACCTCAGGTCCAAAAGACATGCTGTGCTCCTGGCACTGCTTTCTTGGTGGTATGAGGTTCCTGCGTGTCTCTGCTTGCTTCTCTCTTTTATATCTCAAAAGAGATTGGCTTAAGGCCTTGCCTAATCTTCTAGACCTCGTCAGTATAACTGCTGCTAATCCATCTTATTACATCATAGTGGTAGGATTTACAACACATAGGGAGATCACATCAGATGATAAAATGGTATATAGTCATACAATACTGGGAATCATGACCTACCCAAGTTGACAGATTTTTCCGGGGGACACAGTTCAATCCATAACATGCCCCCTGCCTCCTTGTCCCTTCCCCTGAGGCTGATATCTCCCACAGGGCCAACGACAGGGCTGACGGCTTCCTAATGGGTGAACCCAGCCTTTGGGGCATTTTGAGGAAAGTTTTATTTTTCACTTTCAAGCTTTCACAGCACTTGTTGCTTCTGTGATGGGCCCGGACTTTCTTGGAGCTGCGATCCAACGGATGGTCGAGGGCTGCTCTGGGATTGCTGCTGTTAAGTGACCCTTTCTAAGAATAAAGCAGAAGGAAAGTGTACCAAAAGCCCCCTCCCCAGGAGGCCGCCCTTGACCCCCAGATTGTGGAGGAAGGCCCCCCCACCCCCCCCCCCCAGGCTGCTGGCAGCTCCTGGTTAGCTCCCTCTGTTTCCTACAAGGCAGCCTCCAGGAAGGTCAGGGCTGGGAAGCCTGGGGGAGGGGTGCCGGCTTTGAAGTGGAGGGAAACACTGAGGATTAAGAAGACCAGGCCCTGGGGGTGGGAAGTAGGGGAGAGAGTGCTGGTCAAAGGACCAGAGGGAGCCCTGGGCAGCCTGGCTGGGCAGGAAGGGCTGAGACAGGGCAGGGCGGGGAGGGGCCGGGGCTTGGCCTCTTCCCTCTTCCAGCAGGAGGGATACTGATCCCAGCGAGGGCAGGGCTGTGGCGAGGTTACAGCACACTGGGGGCAAGGCTGGGACCAGGGGCCGTCTCCTGATGGGGGGCCTTTCCCAGCTGCCACAGCACATGTGGCATTGCTGATGTCAGATGGATCCTGGCTGAAACCAGAGAATTCCAGAAAGACGTTTACCTGTGTTTTATTGACTATGCAAAGGCTTTCAACTGTGTGGATCATTACAAGTTATGGATAACGTTGCGAAGAATGGGATTTCCAAAATACTTCATTGTACTCGTGAGGAACCTGTACATAGATCAGGGGCAATCATTCGAATGTAACTAGGGGATACTGTATGGTTTAAAGTCAGGAAAGGTGTGCGTCAGGGTTGCATCTTTCACCATACCTATTCAGCCTGTGTGCTGAGAAAGTAATCCGAGAAGTTGGACTGTATGAAGAAGAATGGGGCATTAGGATTGGAGGAAGACTTATTAACAACCTGCATTATGCAGATGACACAACCTTGCTTGCTGAAAGTGAAGGGGACTTGAAGAGCTTACTGATGAAGATCAAAGACCACAGCCTTCAGTACGTATTTCACCCAACATAAAGAAAACAAAAGTCCTCACAACTGGACCAATAAGCAACATCATGATAAACAGAGAAAACATTGAAGTTGTCAAGGATTTCATTTTACTTGGATCCACAATCAACACCCATGGAAGCTGCAATCAAGAAATCAAAAGATGCATTGCATTGAGCAAATCTGCTGCAAAAGATCTTTTTGCAGGAGGGTGGAGGCACCCACAGCAGTGGGCAGGAGGGCGGAGGCGCCCACGGCAGTGGATGTGAGGGCGGAGGTGCCCACGGCAGTGGACAGGAGAGCGGAGGAGCCCACAGCAGTGGATGTGAGGGCGGAGGCGCCCACGGCAGTGGACAGGAGGGTGGGGTACCCACAGCAGTGGGCAGGAGGGCGGAGGCACCCACAGCAGTGGGCAGGAGGGCAGAGGCACCCACAGCAGTGAACAGGAGGGCGGAGGTGCCCACAGCAGTGGACAGGAGGGTGGGGTTGCCCACAGCAGTGGGCAGGAGGGCGGAGGCACCCACAGCAGTGGGCAGGAGGGCGGAGGCACCCACAGCAGTGGGCAGGAGGGCGGAGGCACCCACAGCAGTGGGCAGGAGGGCGGAGGCACCCACAGCAGTGGGCAGGAGGGCGGAGGCACCCACAGCAGTGGACAGGAGGGCGGAGGCGCCTACAGCAGTGGGCAGGAGGGTGGGGTTGCCCACAGCAGTGGGCAGGAGGGCAGGGTACCCACAGCGGTGGGGTCAGGCAGGAGGGTGGATGAGTCTCCCGTGGCTGCTGTAATTGCCGCAAACTCAGACCTCAAGCAGCACAAGCTTATTCTTTATGGTTCTGGAGGTCAGAATTCGAGATGGGTCTCCCTGGGCTAAAGTCCGGGTGTGGCAGGACAACTTCCTTCTGAGGCTCCAGGGGAGAACCTGTTTCCTTGCCTTTTCGAGTTTATAGAAGCCACTGCGTTCCTTGGCTTGTGGCCCCGAATCATTCTGACCTCTGCTTCGTCCTCATGTCTCCGTCTCTGACTCTGACCTCCTGTTCCCTCTTCATTTATGAAAACCCTGTGATGACATTGGGTCCACTCGGGTCATCAGGATTGTCTCCCATCAGGTCCCTCACTTAATTAATCTGTTTGCTGTGTAAGGTTCTAGCTTCCAGGGTTAGGACGTGGACGTTTTTGGGGGCTGATGGCATTCCTGCCATCCATTCTGTGGCTGACTGGTGACATTTGGGGTGTTTCCAATCTTTTGGGATTGCAGGCAGTGCAGTGCTAAAGCTGATGCGTAAGCTGACATGTATTTTTCCCTGCATTTCCCTGGGTTAGATTCCTCGAAATGAGGTGGAGAGTAAATGCACATACGTTGCTAACCCCCTCCCAGGGCTGTGCCGTGTTGTGTTCCACCAGCGTGCCTACAACAGGGTGCGCTGCCAAACGTTTGGGCCTTTGCCAGACTGACAGCGGGAAGCACGTCTCAGGTGGTTTGACTTTGCATCTTGGATGATGAACAAGGTTGAGCATCTTTGTAAATGTGAGAAGGCTATTTGCATATCTTTCTGAGAACTTCTAGTTGTCCCTTTGCCCATTTTTCTATTGGGTTGGTGAAGCTTTCTTTTTTAAGAGGTTCATTATATATATTAAGAGAAGCCCCTGGGTGGTGCAAACGGTTAAGTGCTCAGCTATTAACCGAAAGGTTGGTCATTCAGACCCCCCCCAGAGGCACCTCAGAAGCAAGGCCTGGTGATCCGCTTCTGAAAGGTCACAGCCTTAAAAGCCCTGTGGAGCAGTTCTACTCTGCACACATGGGGTTGCCATGAGAGGGCGTCAACTTGATGACAACGGATTTTTTTGTTTGTGTTTAATAGGGATGTTAATCTTTTACTTCTGATGTAAGTTGCAAATATTCTTCCCCGTTTGTTATTTTTTGTGCCTTTTTTATGTGTCTTTGGCATGTAGAATATTTTTATTTTTACAGAGCCACGTCCCTTCATCCTGTCCCAGCTGCCTTTGGACTTCGGGTGGAAGTCAGGGTGTTGCCCCGCGTCCGCTGCCCCCTTCTGTAAGTGCTGTGGTTATGCACCACAGTACACCCTTACCCTTTGGGATTTACGCTGTTGGTAGTGTCATGAATGGGTCAGATTTTCTCTTTTCTGTGACTACCCAGTTACCCTAACTCCCAGGGATGTGTGCATATATCTCCAGGAGGAGGGTGACGGGTGGCGAGGGTCTGTATGTGTGTGCCACCCCAGCCATTCCAATAGCCCCTCAGGCAGGTGCCCATGAGGGGATCGTGGATGTCAGGACAGACAGGGGTCCTGCCCCTTGTGCCGTGTCCTTGCCTCGCAACTGAGATCTGAGACCTGGTGTGGTGTGATGGATCACTTTGTGTGGCCTTTCTCACCGTGGTTTTGTAACTCCCACCCAGGTGATTGGGTGGGACTATGCAAATAGGGTAACTGTGGCCCGCCAAGGGGATTGGTCAATTTTGCCATCCCACTAGGCTTGAAATGAGGTGTCCCTGAGGAGGGAAAGAGAGGATCCCACTACCACCAAGGAAGAGAGCCAAGAGTGGAGCATGTCCTTTGGACCCAGGATCCCTGCGCTGAGAAGCTCCTGGAACCAGGAAGAGAGAGAGAGCTGTAATACAAGATGATGAGATGCTGTGACAGAGAAACAGCTGTAGGAGAGACCGGCAGAAGGTGGCGCAGTGGGCTTCCCGGCCCACGGAGCGAGAAAGCTGAGTGCCTTTGGGCCAAGGCTTACTGGCGGGGTGGGGTGCCTCTGGGCACTTACTGGCAGAGCTAAAGGAGCTTCGTAACACTTGCTGGAGCAGAGCAGAGGCTGAGGGCCAGAGAGAGGCGTGCCTGCGAGCACAGCTGGGAAGAGGCTATCCTGATGGAAGAACTGCATCCTGAGTGTTCCTGCACCTGAATTGTAGCCTGTTACTTCCCTAATAAACCCCATAACTGTGAGTGTGGTCTGTGAGTTCTGTGTGTCCATTGCAATGAATTATAGAGTCCAGCAGAGAAGTAGATAGCACTGGGGGAGGGGTGGTTGGTGTCAGAATTGATAAAGATGGCGGAGAGAGGCGGTGTGTTTGACTTCCACCTCATAGGAATCAGCCTTGGGCTGTTGATATTGATTCTCCTTCCCCATTGTGAAGTTGGAGGTCAGTCACTGCCACCATGCCGTTTTTCCACCTGGCAAGAGGGGGACTTCCCCAAGGTCCTGCATGGGTCAGGGTGGTGGAGGGGCAAGTCCGGTCCCCTGACTCCTGGCCAGGGTGCCTCATCTTTGCTGGTGTCCAAGTGTCCCTGGGGAGCTAGACCCAGTGTGACCTGGAGTGGGGTGTCCCCGAGCTGCCTGCCTCAAGCCCGGAATTTCTTTGCAGCTTTAAATATTCTCTGAAAAATCTATGGAAATGTCGTGTTCTGCGCTATAAATATCTTGTTTGTTTTAGTATTAAAATAGCACATCCCCCCTCCATGTCCCCGCTCCTCACCCAGGAGGAGCTCTGGTGGTGCACGTGGGCCTTGCAGGCCCTGGTTGCGTCCACGTGCACATTGGTGTGCACCCCAGCCCAGAGGCTCTGCGCTGCATGCTGGGGTGTAGAGGGGTGCTATGTGAAAACCTCCAGGGTGGGCGGACGCAGCCCTGGGTGTCCGCTGAGAATGGATGAGTGGCCGGGGTCTTGAGGCCAGTGATGGTTTCACCTTCACCTGCCACCTGAGCCCAGGCTGGCCAACAACCCATGAGTCCACATGCAGCCAGAGTCCAGGCCGGCCAATAGCCCGTGAGTCCACATGCAGCCAGAGTCCAGGCTGGCTTGGGGCTGCAGGGGTCTCTGGCCCACCCTGCAAGCAGGGGCTCATCCCCCACAGGCCCCGGAGGCTTAATCTATACAATGAACCTCTAAAGGAGCCCCACGAGGGCATGGTCCCGGATCAAGAGTGGACAGTGACCCAACCCATCTGCTCCCAACCCAGGACAGAGCTGACCTCCGTGGTGTATGGGCAGGTGGGGAAGGCCACCATGTCTGCGGGGATCATGGCACAGGGAGGGGGCCACGCTGAGCCCTGCACAAGGCACGGGAAGCAGTTGACACAGGCACACAAGGGTGACACCCCACAGCCTCTTGTTCAGTAGAAGTGAGAAGGCTGGAGCAGGCGGCTCGCTGGATCTACTGTGGATGAGAGACAGTTCCTGGGCATGGGGGTGTAGGCCTACATGTCCATCAACAGATGGCGGATAAACAAAATGTGGCCCATCCATTCAATGGAGTATTTATTGCTCAGCCATAAAGAGAGACGAAGTTCTGATGCATGCTACTACATGGATGGACCTTGACAACATCATGCTGAGTGAACTAAGCCAGACACAAAGGGGCAAATGTTGTGTGATCCCACTTAGAGCTTTCTTGAATAGGCAAGTGTAGAGAGATTGGTTTATCGGGTTACCAGGGGTGGTTAAGCGTTTGGCTGCTAACCAAAAGGTCAGCAGTTCAAATCCACCAGCGGCTCCTTGGAAACCCTATGGGGCAGTTCTGCTCTGTCCTATAGGGTCGCTATAAGTTGGAATCGACGGCAGTGGGTTTGGTGTTTTTAGGGGTGGGTGAAAGGGAGGGGAAGGCAGACACAATGCTTCGGGGACATTGAGATTCTGTTGAGGGTGATGGAAAAATTCGGGAATGATTCATGGTGATGGTTGAACAACATGGTGAATGTAATTAATGTCACCGAACTGTGCATTGAAGATTGTAGAAATGGCAAATGTTACCTGTCTATTTACCACAATAAATAAAAGAGAGAGTTCCTGAAGTTGACGCCCCCCACCCCGATAGTTCCTGAAGTCTCAGAGTAGCAGAGTGGATGTGGTGGACACCCTAAAGTGGGGAATCTGCTAGAGCAGTTCCCTAGAATTCAGAGGGGCAAAGCAATAATGGATGGGAATCATGACAGATGAGACAGGATGGGCATGGCCCAGGAGACTCGATGCCGGTATACGAGAGGTTTCAGGGAAGCACTGAGTGGATATGGGGGACGCAGCAATCACAGGGATAGCGGGAGAAGCTCATCTGGACCTAGACCAGCCTCACCTCCACCTGGAAGTTCCATCAAGTTCTGGGTGGAGTTGATGGGAGAGGTGAACACACATCCTGCAGGAAGGTCTGGCTTCCAAGGTGAGAAGAAGTCCTGTGAGTATCCAGGCCAGGCGACAGGGAGTTATGTGGGCGTCCAGACCAGGTGACAGGGAGTTCTGTGGGCGTCCAGACCAGGCGACAGGGAGTTCTGTGGGCGTCCAGACCAGGCGACAGGATGGCGACAGGGAGTCCTGTGAGTGGCCAGGCCCGGCGACAGGGAGTCTTGTGAGCATCAAGGTGACAGGGAGTCTTGTGAGCGTCCAGGCCAGGTGATGGAATCCTGTGAGCGTCAAGGTGACAGGGAGTCCTGTGAGCATTCAGGCCTGGTGACCAGAAAAGCAGATCACGCAGAGGAGAGGAAAGGGGTGTTATGTCACACCCTCAGCCTCTCAATGAAAAAAACATTGTTAGCAAAGAATTCCAAGTCTCATAAAACTTGTGTGCTGTGTGTGGACCAGGAAATGAAATATTCACAGGTGTGGGGACTCGGAGTATCCGCCACTCAACATGTACACACACGCCACATATACACGCACACCACATATACACACACCCCATAAATACATACAACATTGACATACTCGGAGTATCCACCACCCCACATATATACACGCCCCATATATACATACAGCATTCATACACTTGGAGTATACATCTTCCCACATATACACACATGCTACATATACACACGGCCCATAAATACATACAACATTGACATACTCGGAGTATCTATCACCCCACATGTACACACACCCCACATCTACATACAACATTCACACACTCAAAAGATATACCACCCCACATATATACACGCCCCATATGTACATATAGCGTTCATATACTTGGAATATTCACCACCCTACACATACATACACCACATATATGTCTACAATATTCATCCACTTGGAATATACACCATCCCGCATATACCTACAGTATTCACACACTTAGAATATACACCATCCCGTATATGCCTACAGTATTCATACACTTGGAATATACACCATCCCATATATACCTACAATATTCACGCACTTGGAATATACACCATCCTGTATATGCCTACTGTATTCACACACTTGGAATATACACCATCCCATACATGCCTAGAGTATTCACACACTTGGAATATACACCATCCTGTATATGCCTACAGTATTCACACACTTGGAATATACACCATCCCATACATGCCTAGAGTATTCACACACTTGGAATATACACCATCCTGTATATACCTACAGTATTCACACACTTGGAACATACACCATCCTGTATATACTTACAGTATTCACACACTTGGAATATACACAATCCCGTATATGCCTACAGTGTTCACACACTTGGAATATACACCATCCTGTATATGCCTATAGTACTCACACACTTGGAATATACACCATCCTGTATATGCCTACTGTATTCACACACTTGGAATATACACCATCCTGTATATGCCTACAGTATTCACACACTTGGAATATACACCATCCTGTACATGCCTACTGTATTCACACACTTGGAATATACACCATCCTGTATATACCTACAGTATGCACACACTTGGAATATACACCATCCTGTGTATACCTACAGTATGCACACACTTGGAATATACACCATCCCATACATGCCTACAGTATTCACACACTTGGAATATACACCATCCTGTATATACCTACAGTATTCACACACTTGGAATATACACCATCCTGTACATGCCTACAGTATGCACACACTTGGAATATACACCATCCCATACATGCCTACAGTATTCACACACTTGGAATATACACCATCCCGTGTATACCTACAGTATGCACACACTTGGAATATACACCATCCCGTATATGCCTACGGTATGCACACACTTGGAATATACACCATCCCGTATATGCCTACGGTATTCACACACTTGGAATATACACCATCCCGTACATGCCTACGGTATTCACACACTTGGAATATACACCATCCCGTACATGCCTACGGTATTCACACACTTGGAATATACACCATCCCGTACATGCCTACGGTATTCACACACTTGGAATATACACCATCCCGTACATGCCTACGGTATTCACACACTTGGAATATACACCATCCCGTACATGCCTACGGTATTCACACACTTGGAATATACACCATCCCGTACATGCCTACGGTATTCACACACTTGGAGTATACACCATCCCGAACATGCCTACGGTATTCACACACTTGGAGTATACACCATCCCGTACATGCCTACGGTATTCACACAGTTGGAGTATACACCATCCCGTACATGCCTACGGTATTCACACACTTGGAGTATACACCATCCCGTACATGCCTACGGTATTCACACACTTGGAATATACACCATCCCGTATATGCCTACAGTGTTCACACACTTGGAATATACACCATCCCATATATGCTTTTGAACTTGGTGGCTCTCTGACTACAGTAAGAAGAAGATAAGATTCAAAAGCCATTTCTGAAGTGGCCATTGTCCTATGTAGTTTACCGCATGACTGAGCACAGGAAATTATTTTCCTCTGAAGAGACAAAGTTAGAGGGAGGATCAGCCAAAAGTAGGGATGGAGTTTGGGCTGTGTTACTGGGCAGCTACGTAAAGGGGGCACCTGCCTGGTGCCCAGGTGCGGGCATGTGCCCTCCCAGCCCTCTGGACCTATGTGGCATGGGTGGGTGTGCTCTGTGGCTGACACGTGAGGACAGATGGTAGGGTGGGGTGGGGCGGGGCTGCCTGAGGCTGCAGCACTGCCCCACCCCCAGCTGACCCCAGCTCTGGGCTAATGAGTGGCCCTCTCCTCCTGACTCCTGGTGTCACACCAGCCCAGTGCACCCCAGCACCTGTGGGGTACGGGCTTCGGGTATGTGATCATCAGTGGATAGAAGACAAGTCTCCGCTTTGGGCCACGTGATTACTGCCACACCACCCTCAGAGCCTCTGGCCATCGTCCTTGGGTCTGCCCATCAGCCTCTATGCCCGACTGAGGAGTGTGGGCCACCTGGCACAGCTGTGGGAGACTCCTGCAGGTCCCCGGCACAGCCCGCACAGCAGGAGACCCCGGCCTGTGGCTCCTACCTGCCTCCCCACAGCCCTCCCCTCCCCCATGCCCAGGGCACGGTTCTCTGTGGGACTGTCCTGCTGCTTTCAGGGGTGTCTGCTGAAGGGTGTAGGATCCCCCACTGCCTTCATCCCAAGCAAAGACGAGGACTGGGTCACGTGCAGGCTGAAGAAGACAGGACTGGGCAGGGTCGCCCACTGGCGGTCCTCACTGCACATGGACACACACGAGCTCACCCAGGAACGGGGCCCAAGGGGCTTTCGGG
The DNA here is from genome assembly GCA_030035585.1 of Dugong dugon. Taxonomy (NCBI): domain Eukaryota; kingdom Metazoa; phylum Chordata; class Mammalia; order Sirenia; family Dugongidae; genus Dugong; species Dugong dugon. The sequence goes on along the minus strand of CM057475.1, from coordinate 82,837,231 downwards.
GCCTCTGGGGGGAGAGATGCCCCAGAGAGGCAGTTGAGGGGTCACTGGACTGGTGGTCAAGAGGGCAGGGTGGCCTTGGACCCTCTGTTTCCTTGGACACCCCTGCTGCTCGGGCTCCTGCAACGTGTCTGGCTCTGCCCAGAGACCCTGCTCCAGACGGCTCGGCTGCCCCCTCCTCCACACTGTCCAGCACAGAGCTCGTGCCTGGTGCCCTGAGAGGGGCCACCTCACCCCCTTGCCGGCCAGCAGCGGCCACCTCTGGACGGCAGCTGGCCTCAGTGCTGGGCTCCTCGACCTGCCTGCAAGGCCGACTGGGGCCCAGATTCCTCCGGGGCCCTCGGGGCCCGAGGTGGGTTAGGAGGCGGCCTCCTTGTCAGCTTGGAGGCCTTAAGTACCTTTTGTCAGCTTCTGCTTTCTGGGGAACAGAAATTACTTGGAAAGAAAAAGGGCTCGGGGTGAATCATTCAAAATGCAAAATACACAAACAGCATCCTGAGAAGGCGGTGGTGATACGGCTGTTAGTCACCAGGCCCTTCCGGGCGTGTCTCCCGCGGGCCTCGCCAGACGAGGGCCTTGGAATGGAAGCCCAGACCCTCCCGCCAGCGCAGAAGGCCCTCCCTCACCAGCTCCATGGAATCCGATTCCCGAGTGGCTGGCTAAAGCCAACTGCTGTAGGAAAGCGAGGCTGGCTTATGTTTGCGGAGACGGTGGATTCAGACCGGCTCAATGTCGCCTCCCAGGTTCCTCCTCAATGGCTGTGGGCCCCCACCCCCTTGGTGTGACAGCTGCGTGGTTTGACCTTGGTCACCTGAGGTCCCCAGGAGAAGCAGCAGCCAGCCTCCCGGTGCCACTGGTGGGGTCTCTGTCGGGCGGGAGCGGGTCCACAGGACAGTGACTGAGCTTTTCCAGCAGAACGACACCCCGACCAAAGCCTGCTCAGGGACCCCCCACGGGGCACTCAGCACCTGGTCGCTGATTTACTCAAATCTGTTTTAAGGAAAACTGGCACTGACTCAAACAGCTGGGAAGGCCCCTCCGACAGTCACAGCCTCCGAAGTCTGATCAGGGTGGTGGGGTGGGCCTCCCTGGGGCTGCGCTCCCTGCTGCCCCAGGCCTGGGTTTGGACATTGGTAAAGGAGGCTAGGAGGGAGAGGGGCTGCACCGGGGCCTGGAGGTGGCCGGGCTGGCCAGGCGGAGGGTGGCGGCAGGCACGCCAGGAGGGGCAGCATGAGCCCAGGTGGAGGCTGGGTGAGCTTGCTGGTCAGGGATCCGGGAGCTGGGTGTTCCGAGGTGCTGGTCGGGGCAGCGGTGCACCTTCTCAGAGCCCAGCGTCAGGCCCTGGTGCACTGCCATCTGGGTGTATGGTGGGCTGTAAGGCAGGAAAGCGGGGATGGCTGAGCTGAGCATCGGAAACCATTTCCTCTGTCATTTCTGTGCACAGATAAACAGCCCTGGCTTTCTCTGCCCCCCAGCAGAGTGCGAGTCCCCAGGATGGGGCGACTGCTCGCTCCCCACTGGCTGCAGTGCGGATGGAGGGACAGAGGCAGGCTGGTCTGGGGTGTAATGAGATGCCGGCCGAGCAGAGCCCGGAGCGGGAGTGAGTGGGCTGGCCGCCTGCTGAGGCTCACGCTCATTTTCCTTTTGATTTTTCCAGCAGGCTTGCAAAATAATAATTTTTGGAATTGCTGCAGGGAGTGCTGATAGTTGAGGAGCGGTCCCTCATCATCTGGCTGTCCTCCGGGGTTTCTCCTGCCCTGCGAGGTGGCCCCTGGCCTGCAGCAGCGCCTGTCCCTGTGTAGGTCATGGAGAACATGTCACCACCCGTTTGCCGTCCGGGTGGCTATGGGGCAGAGGCAGAGGCTCCTCTGTCCCTCCAGCCCAGCTCTCCCTCCCAAGGTTGCAGGTCCCCAGCTCCTCGCAGGCAGGTGACGCTGGGGCCACTATGTTGCCTGGCTTCCTGGAGAGGCCACGTGCTCCACTGGGCCCACCCAACCTTCAGAAATGCTGTGTGGGCACTGGCTCGTGCCAGCCCCTGGCCCACTGAGTATCCACTGAGTGTCTCCAACATCCGGGAGGGAGGGAGGACCGAGTCTCAGGGAGGGGCTCCAGTGACAAGCTAAGGCCACATAACCAGTAAGTCATGGTGCTTGGACAAACCCAGGCAGGAGTCCCCAAGGCCACACGGTGACCGCCGCACCCACCTCTGAGGCCGGTAGAATGATGCCTCCAGCGACGTCATGTCCTAATCCCAGGACCTGCGACTATGCTCTGAACAGTGGCAAAGGTGGGGTTAGGGCTGCAGATGGGTGCATGTTGCTAATCAGCTGACCTGAAATTCGAGGACGATCCTGGGTTACCCAGGTGGGCCCAATGTCCTCACAAGGGCCCTTGTAAGTGGAAGTGAGAGGCAGAGAGGAGGTCAGAGAGAGACAGGAAGAAGTTACACCGTTGGCTTTGAAGTCGAGGAGGGGGCTGTGGGCGAAGAACGTGGGCAGCCTCTAGAAGCTGGAAAAGGGAAGGGAATGGATCCCCCACTGGAGCGTCCAGAAGGAGGCTGCCCTGCAGCACCTGGACTTTGCCCAAACCCAAAAAACCCACTGCTGCTGAGTGGATTCTGACTCATAGTGACACTAGAGGCGGACTGCCCCACAGGTTTCCAAGGGGCGGCCGGTGGATTCAAACTGCCAACCTTTTGGTTAGCAGCCGAACTCTTAACCACTGTGCCACCAGGCCTCCTTGGACTTTAGCCCAGGGAGACCCATTTCGAATTCTGACCTCCAGAACCATAAGAGAATAAGCTTGTGCTGCTTGAGGTCACAGAGTTTGTGGCAATTACAGCAGCCACGGGAGACTCATCCACCCTCCTTCATGACCCCACTGCTGTGGGTACCCTGCCCTCCTGCCCACTGCTGTGGGTGCCTCTGCCCTCCTGCCCACTGCTGTGGGTGCCTTTGCCTTTCTGCCTGGCAGCCCTTCATTTCTGTGGGTCAGGGAAGCCTGGCCCTCGGGTGTCCTGACTCATATGTTCAGGCTCCAGGAACCCTGGTCCAGATGACCCTGAGGGAACTCCTCAGGTGACCAGAGTGCCCCCTTGACTGCAAACACACAGTGGGAAGCTGAGGATCTGCACCTGGGCTAATGCGTGCAGGTGCTGGCTGAGCCTTCACGGCAGGTGTGCATCGCGTTGGTGATGCTGGAGCCTGCCTAGGAGCAGGTGGGGTGACTGCACAGCCCTGCCCTCTGAGAGGGTCAGCCAGATGGCCAGTGAAGAGAGCCAGACTTGTGAGGAGGGAGGACAGGGACCAGGAGAAGAGCTGTGGGGTGTGGACAGGGACCAGCCAGTTGTGTGGTCTCAGCATCTGGAACAGTCTCAGCCCCAGTGGAGAAAGGCTGGGTCAGGGGCATTACATGAGCATCTACCACCACAGCCCCAAGGTGTCATTACAGAAACCAAAGCCGGCTCCTCCCCACATGTAGCTGTTTCCATTCGTCCATGCCCAAGTCCAGTTTCTGCCCACATTGGGTGTCTGATCTTTACGTTGTTATCATTAAATAGTGTAGCTTCACACTTTTGCTTAGCATTGTAAGAATTGTTACATATCAGTAAAATTCTTTATAAATATTATTTCAATGGCTGCGTGAAATTTCATTGAGCTCACTTATCCATGTCCATAAGGTTGTTGGAAAATCTTGTTATAAATAACCCTTTGATGAACATCTTCAGACATAAAGCACCTTTGTTTCTTAGGGTGCTCCCAAGAGCCAGATCCAGTGGGTTTGGCCCGAGACTCTGACGCCCACTGAGGGTCGAGTCAGTTCCAGGCCACCTGCCTTTGGGTGATGCATTCTGTACAGTCTCCCGCCCACCCTGAGTTCTGGAATCTTTCACTTCTCCAAACTCTGGGCTCCTGCTCCTTCAAAACTGGGAGACCAAAGGTGGTGGGAACCCCTGAGTTAGCTTTGGGTTATCTGCCCTCGAGAGGTCTTCCCGTGACGTGAATGGCTCCACAGGCCGTGTTTTTGTACATCAACTCCTGGCTCTCCCCTGGAAATCACTTGCCCTGGTTCTGATAGATTCTCCTTTGGGCTCCCAGTCGGTGTTTCTCACAGTGGCGTTGTCTCACTCCTCTCCCCACCCTAATCCTTCCTGCCAAGTAATGGGTAGGTAACGTCGGCGACCTTTCAGTGCATGAGGGCATTGCTATTGCAAAGATCTATGCAGGGAATCCTTCATCACAGAGGGTCCCTGTTGTAATGGGAAGGACACTCTGTGGCTGAACTGTTGCAGAAGTCCAGTTATCCTGGTGAGGATGGTAGTTCTCGCTTATGGGGGCTTCCTAGGTGTGGGTCCTGTGCTATGTGGGTTCTCAATCCCCCAACAACCCTCTGAGTCACTGGCCCCGAGTCCAGGAACAGATGCTGGGGTTAGGAAGGTAATGTGACCAGCCCAGGTCATGGCTGGTGGGTGATGTGGGCACCAGCCCATCCGTGCACTGCCCCATCCACCATGCACTTGTGTTCACACGTGGGGTGCTCTTAGGCTGTTCTGCATGACAAAGAGTTCTTAGATGTCCTACTTGTTCTGTGGATGAAGTTTGTTCACCAGAGACTCGAAGTCCTGGCCGTTTCAACGTTGGCTCTGCTGCAGCCAGTGGAGCATGTGTCACCCTGTGTCCTTGCTGAGACGTCCTCCATGCTGCTGCAGGTGTGCATCGTGCAGAAGAGGGACACGGAGAAGATGTATGCCATGAAGTACATGAACAAGCAGCAGTGCATTGAGCGCGATGAGGTCCGAAACGTGTTCCGGGAGCTGGAGATCCTGCAGGAGATAGAGCACATCTTCCTGGTGAACCTCTGGTGAGCTTGCCTGCTGGGGGCTTGGCCCAGCAAGGGGCTCACTGCAGAAGGGCCCGCCTCCCTCAGCTGGCTCCATAGTCTGCCCGCATCAGCCCCTAGAGTGCCCCTCCCTGGTGCTCCCTGGCAGTCTGTGCCTCTGGATACCCCTTGGCACCTAAAGCCCTTCCCTGCCCTCCCTACCCCTGCCATTCACTCACCTTCCTGTACCCCAGGGCCACCAGGGTTCAGTGCCCATGGGCATGCTTGGGTTAATGCAGGAAGCCCAGGGATTTCCCACAAAGGAGACTTATGATCCATGGAGTTTCTAGCACTAAAATCAGTGGGGGAGACTTTAGGGGCCTAACTTTGCATTTACTCCATAAAACGGGTGCAAGGACCAGCCCTATCATCATCATCCCCATCACCACCATTATCATCATCCCCATCATCATCCTCATCCTCTTCCTCATCCCTGCCGTCACTATTATCCCCATCATCATCATCATCATCATCATTATCCCCATCATCATCCCCATTGTCATCATCATCACCATCCCTCCACGTGGCCTCCATCGGCGCCCGCAGGTACTCCTTCCAGGATGAGGAGGACATGTTTATGGTGGTGGACCTACTGCTGGGTGGGGACCTGCGCTACCACCTGCAGCAGAACGTTCAGTTCTCTGAGGACACAGTGAGGCTGTACATCTGCGAGATGGCACTGGCCCTTGACTACCTGCGCAGCCAGCATATCATCCACAGGTGTGTGCACACTTCGGGTGGGGCGCACGTCTTGGGAACACTCAGGCTCTGCTGGAGGATTCCAGACAGGAATAGGGGTGGTTTCACGATCCTCACCCCGCTCTCTCTTTGTGCAGAGACGTCAAGCCTGACAACATTCTCCTGGACGAGCAAGGTGAGCTGGGCAGGGTGAGGGCGGGTGGGGGCAGGCGTCTGCCCCACCGCAAGGATGCTCTCCCTTTCTGGGGCAGCCGTCCAGCCTCTCCTCCTCCTATAGGACACGCTCACCTGACAGACTTCAACATCGCCACCATCATAAAGGATGGGGAGAGGGCGACCGCGCTGGCTGGCACCAAGCCCTACATGGGTAGGCGCCCACTGCTTGAACTGCACCTACCCACACGGTCCAGCCCTCACACCCCTCCCGCCAGCCCACGGGTCTCCCCAGACTTCCTGAAACTGGCAGTAAGCAGTGGGCCAGGCCCTAAAGCCTGTCATGGTGGACCTGACACAAGTCTCAGTGACGCCCATGAGAGCTGTGTGCTGTGCTGTGAGGGAGCCCACTCCACGCAGGCCAGCCTGCACGGGAGCCAGCACTCCAGCCTCAGCGTCTGTGCCCTGTGCATGGGTGGTTCTAGAAGGGCATTGGGAGGGCAGAGCACAGGTGCCCCTCGGCGCAGGTCAGTGCTGTGCCCTCCTGGCTCAGCGCCCCTTCTCTGTCTGTTGAAAGCCCCTGAGATCTTCCAGTCCTTTGTCAGCGGTGGGACCGGCTACTCCTTCGAGGTGGACTGGTGGTCAGTGGGGGTGATGGCGTACGAGCTCCTGCGCGGATGGGTACGGAACTGTGAGCAAGACCCCCGCCATGCTCAGGGGTGACTGTGCTGTGTGTTGGGAGGGTCAGACTTCTGACAAGTAAATGAGGCTTGGTTGGCTGGGTCTCCCACAGGCCTGGGCAGGTCTCCGTGCAGCTGAGCAGGAGGTGCCTCCTCAGAACTTTCTTGGAAATTCCTGGGTCCATCTAGCCTGGGAGCTCAGGGGGGTGCACTGCCCTTTCCCATCCCTCTGGGGATCCCAGCCGCACTGGGATTCACACCTCCAGCCACCCTGCGGGACCCTGCGCCTGAGGAAGGGAGACCCCTCTTCTGCTTTGTGGGCCCATCCACAGGGGCCCTGGCGCCAGGGCAGACGGGATGACCACCTTTTCCTGCCCGGTCTGGCATGGCGCTGGGTGCGGGGCAAGGGGCAGACTCTGCCTCCCAGGCTGCACCCAGCTCTGTGCCTGCCCATGGAGGTGGGGTGCTGCCTGGCTGTGCTCAAGGTGCCATGGGGGGTGGGGTGCTGCCTGGCTGTGCTCAAGGTGCCATGGGGGGTGGGGTGCTGCCTGGTTATGCTCTGGTTGCCATAGGAGTTGAGGGTGCTACCTGGCTCTGCTCGGGGTGCCATGGGGGTGGGTGCTGCCTGGCTGTGCTCGGGGTGCCATGGGGATGGGGTGCTGCCTGGTCTGCTCTGGGTGCCGTGGGGGTGGGGGTGCTGCTTGGCTGTGCTCTGGGTGCCATGGGGGTGGGGTGCTGCCTGGTCTGCTCTGAGTGCCGTGGGGGTGTGGTGATACCTCGTCTGCTCTGGGTGCCATGGCGGTGGGGTGCTGCCTGGTCTGCTCTGGGTGCCATGGGTGTGGGGAACTGCCTGGTTCTGCTCGGGGTGTAATGGGGCCTTAACCGGCTACCCACCCCCAGCGGCCCTACGACATCCACTCGAGCAACGCGGTGGAGTCCCTGGTGCAACTCTTCGGCACTGTGAGCGTCCAGTATGCCCCAGCCTGGTCCAAGGACATGGTGGCCCTGCTGCGGAAGGTGGGTCTGTGCCCCCGAGCCACGGCAGCACACGCCCACCCCCGCACCCCCTTCTTGGTCTGGGCTGGGGCATCCTGCCCCCTGAGGGGAGCCCCTCCCTGCATCGGGTCAGCACTGCATTCTCGGGGGCCCAGCCGGGCTGACAGAGCACCTCTGTACCCCGCGTTAGCCCAGGTGGTTCAGGAAGTGGGCCTTGGCTCCCAGGGACCTGAGGGAGGAGTGACCCCCATGTCCAGACCCCTGGACAGGGTCCTGAATGTCCCCCAGAGTCAGCATCTGGCAGGAATCACCACCTCCATGCTGTCCTCCGGTCCGTCTGTCTGGTAAAGGATGTGGGCCATGATGCCCTCCTTTGTGGAGACAAAGAGCACAACCCTGTGCACCAGGCCTCTGGCGCCACCTACCAGTGACACTCAGCAGCACATCCCTGCAGGCCCGCCTCCTGGCACCGGCCTCTGCCGTGTTCTCTGACTCAGGGCCTTGGCCAGACCCGCTCCCACCAAGCTGGGCTTGGGCTGGTCACTCCCTAGCCAAGTTGCCTTAGCTGCACTCAGCGCACGTCGCCTCGCGGGTCCTGGAGCCCCTCAGCCCTGATCTCGGGCCCCATCGGCGCATCGCGGTGCAGTGCTGGGTCTGGGGCATCCTGCCTGATGGGCCTTGTTCCAGCTCCTCACAGTGAACCCTGAGCACCGCGTCTCCAGCCTCCAGGACATGCAGGCAGCCCCCTCACTGGCCCGCGTGCCTTGGGATGACCTGAGCCAGAAGAAGGTGGAGCCGGGCTTCGTGCCCAATGTAAGCGAGACCCCCACCGTGCCCAGGGATGGCAGGGTGTGCCAGCTGCGGACCCCGCTCAGACCTCGTTCCCCACAGAAAGGCCGCCTGCACTGCGACCCCACCTTCGAGTTGGAGGAGATGATCTTGGAGTCGCGGCCCCTACACAAGAAGAAGAAGCGGCTGGCCAAGAACAAGTCACGGGACAACAGCAGGGACAGCTCCCAGTCCGTGAGTGTGCAGGAGGGGTGCTTCCAGTCTGTGAGTGTGCGGGAGGGAGTGCTCCCAGTCCATGAGTGTGCGGGAGGGGTGCTCCTAGTCTAAGTGTGCGGGAGGGGTGCTCCCAGTCTGAGTGTGCAGGAGGGGTGCTCCCAGTCCATGAGTTGTGGGAGGGAGTGCTCCTAGTCCATGAGTTGTGGGAGGGAGTGCTCCCAGTCCATGAGTGTGCGGGAGGGAGTGCTCCCAGTCCGTGAGTGTGCGGGAGGGGTGCTCCCAGTCCATGAGTGTGCGGGAGGGGTGCTCCCAGTCTGAGTGTGTGGGAGGGAGTGCTCCCAGTCCATGAGTTGTGGGAGGGAGTGCTCCCAGTCCGTGAGTGTGCGGGAGGGGTGCTCCCAGTCCATGAGTTGTGGGAGGGAGTGCTCCCAGTCCATGAGTGTGCGGGAGGGGTGCTCCCAGTCTGAGTGTGCGGGAGGGAGTGCTCCCAGTCCATGAGTTGTGGGAGTGCTCCCAGTCCGTGAGTGTGCGGGAGGGGTGCTCCCAGTCCATGAGTTGTGGGAGAGAGTGCTCCCAGTCCATGAGTGTGCGGGAGGGAGTGCTCCCAGTCTGTGAGTGTGCGGGAGGGGTGCTCCCAGTCCGTGAGTGTGTGGGAGGGAGTGCTCCCAATCCATGAGTGTGCAGGAGGGGTGCTCCCAGTCTGAGTGTGTGGGAGGGAGTGCTCCCAGTCCATGAGTTGTGGGAGGGAGTGCTCCCAGTCCGTGAGTGTGCGGGAGGGAGTGCTTCTAATCCATGAGTGTGTGGGAGGGGTGCTCCCAGTCTGAATGTGCGGGAGGGGTGCTCCCAGTCCATGAGTTGTGGGAGGGAGTGCTCCCAGTCCATGAGTGTGCGGGAAGGAGTGCTCCCAGTCCATGAGTGTGCGGGGGGGGTGCTCCCAGTCCATGAGTGTGCGGGAGGGGGGTATAGGTGCTCCCAGTCCATGAGTGTGAGGGAGGGGTGCTCCCAGTCCGTGAGTGTGCGGGAGGGGGGTATAGGTGCTCCCAGTCCATGAGTGTGAGGGAGGGGTGCTCCCAGTCCGTGAGTGTGCGGGAGGGGGGTATAGGTGCTCCCAGTCCATGAGTTGGGGGTGCTCCGTCTCAGTGAATGCAGGAGAGGGGGCGGGGTGGGGATGGAGTGCTCCCAGTCTATGAGTTGGGGGTGCTCCTCATCAGTGAATTCTGGGAAGGGGGTGGGGTGGGGATAGAGTGCTCCCAGTCTGTGAGTGGGGGGAGGAACTCCCAGTCTGTGAATGTGGAGGGGCGGATCCTCACCACCTCTGCACCTCTGCTCCCCATGTTAACAATCCCCAAGGCGTTCTGTAAGGCCCCTGGCTGGGGAGGCATCTTGAAATCCAGCAGACTGTCTCGCAGAAGCTCAGGGAGAGGCCCTCAGACCCTTCTCCCACCTTCTCAGCCCAGCCCCTCTCCTCACCTCAAGCCCTCTGGGTGATTCCTTCCCTGAGCAGGGTGGGGTATCCATCAAGCATGCGCTGTGCACCTGCCGGGGGGCCCTGACCCTGGCGCCCAAGCACAGCCATGTTTACAAGGGGGATGATGGCTCTGGGTGTTGATGTCAGGATGACCCTGTGATGCAGTGGCGGTCCGCCTGCCCTGGACCTGTCTCAGCTGAGGAGGGCCGCCTGGGGGGCCTCTGTGCTTGTGAAGGGGCCGCTGGTCTCCTCAGACCTGACAGCCCCATGTTGCTCCGGACACAGAGGTCCTGGCAGAGGTGGGTGACAGCCCCCTCACCGGGATGTGGTATGAGGGTTGGGTGTCATCCCTTGGTGCCCCAGTTTCTCAGGGAGCAAAGTCCCAGCGAATTGGTTCTCATCCTGTGCAGGACTGCTGCTGGTGACCTCTGCTGTCGGGAGGTGGAATTGCTGATGCAGGTGGTCCGCCAGCTTCAGGGTGGGGCACGGCTAAGAGCATCCCAGAGGGGCCGGAGGTTCTCCGTGGAGTCCTCTGCACCCACACAATCAGAGAGTTAGAGCACAGCCCTGCGGTGGCCTCTCTGTTCTGGTAGAAATGGGTGTAGGATGGGGGAAGGGGCCAAGTGAGGAACACACTGGACTGTGCCTCCTTATCACGGGGCTTGGATGGGATCAGGTGAGGTCAGGCACCCACAGGTGGAAGAACCCGGCTGTGCTTCGGGCTGGTTGGTGGGGGAGTTGTTTTCGCCGGAAGGCAGGAGGTGTTCTGAGGCAACCATCACCGAAAGGATCCAAGTAGTCTGCTTTGAAAGTTTAAGAACCTGGAGGCTCAGAGGGTTTTTTAAGCAGCTTTATTGAGATACAATTCACAGGCCATACAATCCGCCAGGGTCTGTGAGCTCCGCCTTCTCTGAGGTCCTGTCTGTGGCTCACCCAGTGGGTGTCTACCCTCGGGCTGCAGAAACGCGGTCTAAATGCCCACCTGAAGCCAGCCACACCTGAGGCTGCCCGAGTCCCCGCCTGCTCAGCCCCCGTCCTTACAACTCCCCCTGCCCACGTCGCCACCCCCATAGCTTCAGTAGCAGGCACCCCTCTCTCCTGCACCCTCCCAGCCACCCTGTCGAGAGTCTCAGTCAGTAGTCTACAGCTGCCAGGGGCCTTCACACTCACAGCCACCAGAGATGGGGTCCCTGTCATCAGCTAGAGGGTACCTGGCTCCAGGATCCTGTCCTCAGGCCAGGGACCCCATGAGCAGATCCTGGGATGGAAATTCATGGGAAGGGCATGCCAGTGTGACCAGGAGCATCTGGTGGGGCTGGGGAAACTGGCAGGGAAGGGGGCCTCCAAGCAAGGATGTGGCTCCGGCTGGATCCTGCAGGATAGCTCAGGTGATCGAGTCATCACCCCAGGCACGGGGCCTGGGCTTTCCTACTTGGGCATCCTTGTCACTGGCTAAGTGTCACCAGGGAGACCATTCCCAGGCACCCAGTTGCCTGAGGCCAAAGTGCCTCAGCGCCTGAAGGCAGCTCTCCAAAGAGAGCTGTGGGTGGCCAGGGAAGACACAGCAGCTGGTGTGCAGAGGGGTATGGGAATGACCACAGGCGGTGCTGGAACCTAGACCGTGTCCAGCACTGGCTCACACAGGCGTCTGTCTGTCCGACAGGAGAATGACTACCTTCAGGACTGCCTTGATGCAATCCAGCAGGACTTTGTGATTTTTAACAGAGAAAAGTGAGTGCGTTTGAGTGTGGGGGTGGAGGGGGGGCGGTGGTCAAGGGGAGCGTGGGGAAGTCGGCCGCGGAGACCCCAGCAGCCACATGGCATTGATGGGCCGAGATGCCCGACACCTGCCCTGCAGGGCATCTGCACTGTGGCACTGAGGGGCCGTCCAGGCTCTTGCAGGAGGGGCTCCTGGGAACCTTTTGGCTCTAAACTGGGGCTGGTGGATAGAATCCCCAGGGAGACACTCAGTAATTGCCCCCATCAGGCTGATGGCCGCCTGCGAGTGGCCACGTGAGTGGCCCATCAGCATCCCGTCAACCCCACCACCCATTCACTCACTCAGTCACTCACTCACTCAGCAAATGTTTAATGATGCCAGGTCCTGTGGGGCAGTAAAGGGCAGAGCTGGCCCCTGGGGAGATAAGACAAGCCCACAAGTAGCTGCACAGCTGGGCTGTGGAGGGAGGACGCCCATCACCGTGGGGCTCTCTTTGCGGGTGGGCAGGGAGGGCTTCCTGGGGGAGGGGGCCTTGAGCCCTGGCCTGAGTTCTCTGTTCTGCGCTGGGGGCAGGGCCATGTGTGGAGGCGGGTTTGGGTGCTGGCCAGCACCCTGAGGGCCGACTGGCCAGGTGAGGAAGACTGGGCTCAGCTCTCTGAAGGGCTTTGTTCGGATGGACCCACGGCGCTGGGCCAGGCTCCCTCTTGGCTCTGGGTGGGAGTGCACGGATGGCCAGCCCCACTGCCCGCAGCCCCGGGGCTTGACATCACCCGGAGGGTGGTGCAGGTGGGCTGCCCTGCCCCTGTGCCACCCCTCAGATCCTTGCCCGCTCGCCCTGGAGTGAGGCCGAGGCAGGGAGGCCCAGCATTTACCCATCTCTCGGGCACCTGTGGGCGACCTTCCGTGAGTCTTTGGACAGGTTGTGGGGCCTGGTGAGATGCACGGTGATGTGTGGTGAGCCCCACGGCTGTGCTGGCCCAGAGTCAAGCCCTTCCATGTCCCCCCCAGGCTGAAGAGGAGCCAGGACCCCATGGCCGAGCCGCTTCCTGTTCCCGAGCCCCAGAACGAGGCAGAGCCACTGGCGGACAGCGAGGCATCAGGGTCCTCCCTGCCCATGTGCGGCCCCCTCTGTCCCTCGGCAGGAAGTAGCTAGGTGTCCAGCGAGGCGTGGACACTCAACTGGCAGAGACTCTATGTCAGCCAGAGTCGGGGTGGCAGTGGGCTGGGGCGCATGGGCATTCCCACAGGGCAGCCACCCCGGCCAGGCAGAGCAGGGGCATGTTGGACTGTGCATCACCCTCGCTCTCAGGGGGCACAGCGAGGGGGCCCTCAAACCTCGGGTCTTCTCAGGACGGTGATGTGGAGAGGTGGGTGCTGCAGGCGCCTGCGACAGGACGTGGGCAGACAAGGAGGGCCGACGCCACCTGGGCCATCTGCCCTGGCCTCTCCCGTAGGCTCTCAGGCTGGCTTGCGGCAGGTCATGGAAGGCCCATGGCTACACAATCCCCATCACTCAGAGCCCGAGCTGCCTGCTACCCTGTGTTGTGGACGTGGCCCAGGTGTGGCTTCCTTCTTGTATATCAGGGGAGGGGGTTGGGAGGGCCGTGGGTGGGCAGGAAAGAAAGGATGTTTTATAGATACCACCTGGTCCAGCCGTTTCTGTATGGTTTCTACCTCTGGGAATTACGATATGAGAAACGTCCTGTGTTTAATGTCTTGCACGTGTGTGTGTCTGTGCCACAAGGGTGGGCTTTGTATAAGTGTGTGATCTAGGCCTGAGGTTTTGAGGCCTGGGAGGGGCAGGGAGGGCTCTTCTGTTTGCAGGGGATGGCGTGGGGGCGAGGGGCCTGGCGCAGAAGGCCTCAGCCTCGGCGGAGCCTCAGGAACTGGCTCCGAGGCCACAGTGACCACACCTGCTGGTGGACTAGTGTGTCTGGGCCAGACAAGCCCTGGGGACCAAGGCAGAGCAAACCTTGGGTGGACCCTAATGCCGGAGCCACAGAGAGTACTGCAGGAGATGCGTGCACCGGTCACCCTCCAGAACTGACCACTGGGTGGTGGGCGTGGGGCAGGGGGCAGGCAGGCCCTGGACACATTCTTGGGTGAGGGGGCACCTCCTCCGTGACACCCACCTTACCCACTCCACTAGCCTGAGCTCCCACACCTGCCCCCCGGAGCACAGCGCTGTGACTGACCATCTCCTGCACACCTGTGTGCCACCTCTGGGAAGAAACGGCTGGGTCTGACTGGTCGTCCTCGTTCCCAGCACCGGGCCCAGAGCCTGGATGCAGGAGGGGCGCCCTGCACGTCCATGACTGACTGAATGATAAATGGGTGAATGACCAAGTGAATGAACGAATGGGTTAACAAATGACACCTGGGCACTCCCTGAACCTGACTGCTGCCTGGCGCCACCCAGCGGCCATCCGCCCTGGGGCGGGAGGAGCTTTCTTCACCTCCTCACTAGGACCCGTTCCGTGCCCAGCACTTCCTGGGCTGAGACTAGGGTTTCTGCGCAGGCGCGTGGGACACCCCCACCAAGCTCCTGCCTCTGACACTCGCTGCCCCCCACCATGGCTGTCTCCTCACCCGCGCACACTGTGAGGGGCTGATGCAGGGTGGGGGGGTCTGACTGAATGGTGAGCCGGGTGGGGCCCTATCTCCCTGACACTGACATGGAGTATTTTGGGGGTGCCCCACTTCTCCTCAGCACGGCAGGACCCCTGCTTCTCTCCTAGTTAGTGGGCACAAAAGTGAGTGCAGACTGAGGGGCTGGTGTCCTGGGTGGTGGGGACAGAGCAGGGGGCTGTCTGTCCACAGTCCACACCCGGCTCCAGCACGCCAGCCATGTGTGCCGGGGGCTGGTTTCTCCCTCTGCCAACCACCAAGGCGGCGTCAGGCCGTGCTCACAGCCCTGCTGTTCTGACCTCCTACATGTCCAAAGCTGAGGACCCTGGGGGCCAAGGGGGTAGCCCAGTGGTTGTCTTCTAGGGGTTCTGGAGCTGAGCACGGAAAGAGCCTGAGGGTCCAGATCAGCACCTCAGGGGTCCTTTGTCACCAAGCAGGCAGGGCCCAGGCTGTGCATGGCGGTGTGTGAGTGGGGAGTCATCCTCAGGTCCCCACCTGTCCTCTGCTGCCTGCAGTGGGTGTGTGCCTCACAGTGTGTTCCATGTGGATGCTTGTGCAGCCTCCGACCTTCTCCTGGGGTGCTCTGGCCCATCTGGTCAGAATGTGGGGTGGTGGTTCTCCTGGCCCCCCACCCTGTCCCGCTGAGCGTCTGGCTGTGGCCGTGGGGTCACAGCCAGCATCCTGACTGGGTTGTTGCTGTTCCGCATTCCCTTCCCCCTCTCACCATCTGGACCCAGCCCTGCACCTGGCGCAGCCTTGAGGGTGGGAGTTGTCACTGCAGGGGGTCTCCAGGCCCAGCTTCACTACCGCGTGGAGTGGGGCAGGGGCAGCAGTGTCCCCAAGGGTCCCTGCACAAGCACAGAAGTGGCTGTCCACACGCTGGCCGCTTCCACCCGTCTTTAATGGAGCCAGCTCATGCTGGCCTGCGCACACGGGCTGTGGCGGCATGCACTGGCTACAGCTGTCCTCACAGAAACACTACGTCTAGGAAATCCACATCGTAAAAACAAAAGCAGCATAGCTAAAGGATCTGAAACCCCCCTAGGGTCGGGCTACAGAAAAGGCTGAGGTTTGGTCCTTGGGAACCAGCATAGCTAAAGGATCTGAAACCCGCCGGGGTTGGGCTACAGAAAAGGCTGAGGTTTGGTCCTTGGGAACAAGCACAGACAAGTCCCTGCCATCCCGATGGATCCCTGAAATTGTGGCAGCTCTGGGCACCGGGGGCCAGCTGCCCCGTCCCCCGGGCCCAAGGGGGACCTGGGCTGGCTGAGTGGAGGCCGAGAAGGCTCTGGGACAGGCGGAGCCTGGGGCATGCATGGCAGTGACTTAAACAGGGAGGGGGCAGTGTTGCCTGGACACAGTCTCACGAAGCCCCCGGGCACGGAGCGGGGAGCCCTTCTCAGCCTCACCAGCTGTCCCCTGTGCTCGTGAAGCACCTGCGGTGGCCCTGCCCTTAGACTGTGGCCCTGCCTTCCTGCTCAGCGGTGTAAGGGCACCTAGCACTGGGCCACCCAAGCTGTCCCTGTTGCGTTCAGCCTCCTCGCCCTGGCAGTGAAATCTCCCAAATTCAGCCCTCCCCTCACTGGGGCTCCCCATGGGTGGCAGGACCTGGGACCCCAGAAGGGGAGCTCTGGGGGAGGGGAATGCAAGGCCGAGCACCGTTCGGAGAGGGAAATGCTGAGGAGGGGAGCTAGGATCTGAGGCCTGGCGTCTAGGACAGGGAGGTGATGTTGGAACGGCCGCCAGGGGGCGCCATGATCTTCTGAGCCGTGCGCCTGGCAATGTGGTCGTCAGCCTGAGACCCTGGAGAAGAAAGGCAGAGTGGGCGAGGGAAGGGATGTGGATGGAGGGGTGGGCGGCTCTCCTCTATCCATCTGGAAGACCAGAACTGCAGAGGTCCATACAATGTGCATCGCAAGACAGTTATGCTCCCAGGGCCATGGTGGGTAGACCAGGCAACCGGGCAGACCGGGGCAGAAGCTCCCAGCACTGAGGCGCCTCTGAGGGACAGGAAAGTGCCGCAGTGTTTGTGTTCTGCGGGAGACTGGGAGTTCACGGTTATCCCTCCGGGAAGTCCGTCCCATCTCAGGATGAGCACAAGCTAGGCCAGACTTCCCTGCAACAAGTCTTGGCTCAGCCTGCACACGTGGACCCACGTGCCCCCAGCTCTTAAGACGATGCTGGAATTCCAAGGGGACCTGCCCCTGGTCCTGAGTCCCCAGGAAGTGAGCTGGGACTGTGGGACTGTTGTCACCTCTGGAGAGGAGAGTAGTTCCCACGGGAGAAGACTAGAACTTAGCGGTGCGGCTGTCCCCCAGGGCTGGACAGGGGCTGGCTCCGGTCTGCAGGGAGAACCTCCCTCCACGCCGTGCTGGAAGCGGAGGGGAGACTGGCCACACTCCCACATCTGGTGCCCATTTGAGTGTCCCTGCCATCTCAGCCAGCCTTCTCATGTGACGCAGCTGCGCCGCACTGGGGCCCCCTGGACCCTCTGAAGCATCCAGCTCATCTCCGCAAGGACTCAGGGGTGGCTGGGCAGACCAGGGCGGGGCTGGGATCGGGGCTGGACTCCTCATGAGTCCGTCTCATCTTCTATGGAGGCATCACATACCCACCCCTGGGCTCAGAGTGAACAGCCCTACTCCCCCCAGCACTGGTTGACGGGGGTGGGGTCATCACAACTGCCCTGGGGCAGACCCTGGAGCAGAAAGGGGCTTCCCAGCTGGGGCTCCCATCCCTGGGCCCTCACAAGCCCCCTCCACAGTCCCCACTTCGCACAGGAGCCCTGCCTGCTAGCTGCCTTCTGTCTGTGGGGCGCAGGTGTGGGCGGGTCACCCAGCCCTCAGCCGATCTCACCAACTCCTGGGGCACAGTCAGGCCCAGTGGCCCCCAGTGCTTCTCACCCATCAGGGTGCCCCAGGGCCCCTTGGGCCCTCCCAATCCAAACTGGACTCACCGGAGAGGCTGAACCCTGACAGGTGCAGGTTGCGCACGGGCGGCACGGAGATCTTGCCTGGGCAGGAGGCTCGGGCGGGGGTGCCGCTGGTGGCCTTGACAGGTACGATCACCTCGTGGGCCGGCCCATCATAGAGACCCCGGGGCACGCCATGGATCTCGGCGAGCTGCGGGCATGGGGCAGCGTGAGGGCGCTGGGCCCCTGCTCTGCTCCGCCTGGGAATCCTGGAGGCTCTTCCACCAATGAGGGCACCCACCCACGCACACACAGACACCTCCTGCCATGCATCTCCACCTACACGTGTACACACGCACACCTCCCACATGGGTGTGCACACCTCCCACATGGGTGTGCACACCTCCCTGCACTCTACTTACGTGTGTGCACGCACACTTCCCTTGCACACGTGTGCACATACCTCCCTCCCTGCACTCCACTTATGTGTGTGCACACTCACACCTTCCTTGCACACGTGTGCACACACCTCCCTCCCTGCACTCCACTTACACACTGATGTGCACACCTCCTTCCTTGCATTCCCACCTACAAACGCGCGCGCACACACACCCCTCCTTCCTCTGGCGCCCCTGGTGCCCAGGGCTCTGAGTGAGAGGAGCACAGTAGAGCAGGGCCACCTGCAGAAGGGGCTTCCTTCTGGAAGCGGACACGCCCCACCCTCGCCAGCGTGTATGAGGGCCCCCGCAGGCACAGGCTCTCACCCTGTTCCGCGCCTTTATCCTCTTGTAGACGAAGTCAGGGAACGTCTTCCGGGGAATGAAGCGGCCGGCCCCTGGGGTGACGAACAGGTTCCCGTCCTCCAGCACAACCCGGCCCTGACTGATGACCACCGTGGGGGCCCCTCGGCACTCGATGCCCTCAAAAATGTTGTACTCCACGTTCTGGGGAGAGAACGAGGGCCCGGCACGATGGGGTCCACCCACTGACCCCCTATCCCCGCTCAGCCTCTGGAACACTCCTGGGGCCACTTGGTGGGTCAGCCAGCATCTGCCAGCTGCGGGTGCCGGCTCTGTCCTCCGACTCCTGACCCCTGACAAATGCCCCCGTCACTGATGGTCAGAGATCAGGGGGACCTGGGCCCCTGCTTCTCTCCAGGACCAAGGGTGAGCCAGTGGCACTGTGTGTGGGTCCCAGGAGCAGGCAGAGCTTCCGTGTGACTCGGAGCAAGCATGTCGGTGCTCTCTGCCTCCCTTCTCTGTAAACGGGGACGGCTCGTCCCAGTCACACGCGTGCCAGCAGCCCCCGCCCCCGACTCGCCTGGGAGAGCTCTGCAGGACCCCCACCCACCCACTGCCTCCGCTGACTCGGGCACAGGCATTTTTACCAGGTTGTGGCTCTTGGCAGAGATGATCCTGGTGGTCTTGGGGTTCCATATTACCAGGTCAGCATCAGAAGCCACAGCCACTCGGCCCTTCCTTGGGTAAAGACTGAAGATTTTGGCTGCGTTTGTACTGGTTACTGCGACAAACTTGTTCTCATCCATCTTCCCCGAGGCCTGCGGAGTGAGAAGGCCACCCTGAGGACAGAGGCCGGAGAGGCCCAGAGCTGGCCTTCTGGCAGCTGGGTCCTTGTCAGGGTTTCACATGGCCAGCAGCGAGCACCAGGCCTCCCCCAGCCCTTGGCAGGGCCCACGGAGGGCTCCACTGCCCTGTGAGATGGTCAGTCTCAGACCAGCCCCTGATCTGACTTCTTTCTGCCTGTGGACACCGTGAGGGACTGAACCGTGTCACCAAAAAGACACACTGAGGTCCTCAGCCCAGCACTGGGGCAGGACCTTGTTTGGAAACAGGGCTTCTGAGGTGGTAATCCATCAGGTTAACACGAGGTCACGCTGCAGTAGGGTGGCCCTAACCCTACACGAGGGGGGTCCTCACAAAAGAGGGGAAACCACAGAGAAGGGACAGTCATGGGAAGCTGGGATGATGCTGCCACCACCAGGCATGCCCAGGGCCACCAGATGCTGCAGAGATAGGCAGGACCCACCCCTGGAGCCTCTGGGGCCCCGCCCCGTACCCACCACACATCGCTCCCAGACCACAGCCATGCGTTCCTCCACGCCGTTGGTACCCTCGGGGATCAGTGTGAAGTTGTCCTTCCCGACGGCCTTCTGGGCCGTGCTGAAGGTGCAGTGCGCACTGCCTGTCACCTGGAGGTCCCCGCTGAGAACAGACCAGGGTCAGTGGCAGCCCGACGGGGGCTTGTGGAGCCACCCCACTGGGTGGCTTCATATCCCCTCCAAGCTGGCCAGTGTAGCCCCCAGGGCCCAGAGATCGTCTGAGACGTCAGGGCTGGGCTGGCGCCTCCGTGTCGGGGAGGGGAGGGTGTGGAGAGCAGTGAGGCATCTGGGAGGGGAGCACGTTCCCACACGGAAGCCCCAGTTGGGGACTCCAGGGCTGGGGCTCTGGCCCCCAGGGAGCCCTCAGCGATGCTGGGCAGGTTTGTGCACTAGAGGCCAGGCCCACAGTGGGTCCACGAGGGGGCAGGTCCCAGCCACCATGAGGTGGCCTCACCTGGACAGCAGGTCTGTGAGGTGGTCCGCAGTGCTGGGGTCTGGGCTGATGGGGGGTGAGGTGACAAAGGCCGCGGCTTTTGCCCAGTTCTTGCTCCAGTAGTGGGATCCGTCGGTGCCCAGGCTGGCGGTAACAGGCTCTCCAAACACAACGACCCCTGCAAGGAGGCCACAAGAGTTGGCGGACCCTGCAGCCTGCACACCCTCCCTACCCCACCCCAGGGAACCCAGCAGGAGACCGGGAGATACAGCCCTGGAGCTCCAACCAGGGTCGGAAACAGCTGATAGTGGGGGTCAGGCTACCTGGTGGTCCAGCTGGGCCACTGTGGGGGCGGCCCCAGCAAGACATGCCCTCTTTCCCGCCCCAGCCCACCTGGCCTGGTGGGGAGGCAGCGGCCTCCCGGCAGTGACCTGAGAACCAGGGAGTTCCCGAAGGCGGAGGATAGAGTGCTAGAGCCGTGAGCCCAAGGTCTCTGCAGGCGGAGCCCTCGCAGCCCCAGCTCCAGCTCAGAAGCACTGTTTCTGGCTAAGGGGGCAACCAAGGGGCAACGCCCACCCCCACCCTGGGGACCCAGCACAGCTGTGGGGACAGGTCCAGAAATGAGGCGCCTTCACACAAGACTCTTTCGACCGGGCAGCAGGAGGTGGAAGTGAGGCGGAAGCCCAGCCCTGGGGTCTTCCCTGCCACGCCTGCCGCCCCTCGGTCTCAGCCCCACCCACTCCGTCTTGGCCCCACCCCCTTCTCAGCCCCTCCCTTCCGCCTCTCCTACTCCATCTAGCCCCCCCCATCTCAGCCCCACCCCCTCTGTCTCGGCCCATCCCCTCCAGGCCCTGAGAACAGCGGCCCCATTCCATCCCTGGGCACAGCAGCCTGTGTGTGGGGGAGCGACCCCAGCCCCTGCCGACCTCAGCCCTGCTATACCCAGACTTTAGATGCACATTCCGCCTCTGCCCCCCAGGCCTCCCGTGTCCTCCAAGCTGGCACGGCCTGCAAAGGGCAGAGAGCCTGTTGTCCCGGCCACCCAGGAGACATCAGTGATGGGGGGTAAGGAGGGTCCTCGCGACCCCAGGTTCCGGGAGGTCCGTCAGGGAGATCCCGATGCACACGGACTGGGGGCCTCTGTTTCACACGCCCGTCATGTCGCCCATTCTGGGGACGCCATGAATAGGCCCCTCTCTGCTGCTCCCACAAGGCTTGGGGACCCAGGGCACCCACACTGCCGCCGCCCGCCCCCCACTAAGGTGCCAGCAGGGCGCAGGTCTCCTCCACGCCTCCCCAGCTCCAGGGCTGGGTGCCCCCCCGAGCCCCCACCTCCAGGCGCCCAGCACTCACCTCTGCGCTTGGCCTGGGCGACCACGTCGGCCGCACCCTTGCTCATCACCTTGGTGACGTACAGCGGGCAGTTGGCCTGCTTGGCGATGGTGACTGCGCGGTACGCGGCCTCGGCCTCCACCTGGGGAACCAGTGCTCAGGCTCTGAGAGGCCCTGGCTTCCTGGTGGCTCAGGTGGAGGCGGGTGGGGGGGCACCCTGGGCAATGGGAGCCCCAGTGGGAGCTGGGCCCACCAGACGCCCCCAGGGCTGCCCAGCCCAGGTCATGGCCTCAGGGCAAGGCCTGAGGGGGACTGTGGAGGGCAAGTGCCTGGGGGCAGGGCTGTGTGATTCACACCACCCAGATGGGGAGGGGGAGCACAACCCCACCTGGGGCCAGGAGAGGGGAGAGGGGTCTGCGCTGGGCAGACTCTTACCTCCTCAGGGTGGCTGAGTACATGGCCCTCTGGCCCGGTGATGCCGAGCTCCAGCACCTGCCTCTGCTCCTAGACCAACCACCAGGCCGGGCTCCAGCGCGTGGAGGAGGGCCTGGCCCCCAACCCCACCCCACGGGCCCCCGCCCCCACGCCACAGGCCCATCCCATGGATCTCCACCCCATGGCCTCCTACCCCTCGGCCCCCCACTGCACAGACCGCCACCCCATGGACCTCCACCTCATGGCCCCCAGCCCCACGGCCCCCCTCCCCACGGCTCAAGGCACCACGTCTGAGCTGAGCGCTGTTCCCTGCAGGGCCCCCAGAGTCGCTCAGCTGCACAGAGTTGAGAGAACCCTGACTTATAGACGAGGCTGGGGCTCAAGGACATCCCCCTACCCCAACCCGCTCTGGGCAGGTGACCCCAGCACCTCCTCAATAATGTCCCCGTTCTCCGCATGCACTAGGGCCAGGGCCCCCAGGTCTCGGATGATGTTGAAAATCTCGTACATCTGGGGAAGGAGGCAGATGGGTTCTGTGTCAGTGTCTGTTGGGCACCTGTGGGACACCTTCCCCAACCTACCCCCACCCCCGCCTCACCTGGCCACCCTGCCTCACCTGGCCGCCCCCGCCTCACCTGGCCATCGGTGCACTGACACCTGTCCTTGTATGCCATGAAGACCAGGAAGGAGTTCACACCTGGGGAGGGTGAGCATCAGAGGGCTTGGCTAGATGCCCTGGGGCCTCCTCTGCTTCCCACTCTCCAGGAAGGCAGGTGCAGCCAGTTCCCATGGCTGCTTCATGAGCTGGCACAGCCCCCCCTGCGCCCCCTTGCCCCCCAGCAAGCCGAAACCGGAGCAGACTGTGCTGCTGCCTCCCAGCCCCTCCCGCAGGCTGCTGTGCCTGCTCCAAGTGGTTCCCCAGCGGGTGAGGGGGCCTTGTCCCACATGCCCATGGCCGCTCTCCAGAACTGTCTTGGTTTTAGCTACGGTGCTTGTTTGTGGGAGAAAAGTAAGCTTTGTTCATAGGCTGGCCTGTTTCTGCACAGGTAACAACAGAGAAGTGGGGGTTTCACAACACCCTCCTGCAGAAGAGATCTTAGAATGCTTGGAAATGGGTCACATGTTCCCTCCACCCTGGGGCAGTTTCTTCTCCACGAAACAAGGAGACCCCATGACAGGTGACCTTTGCGTCCTCTGTAAGGAGCTGCAGGACATGCACGCCCAAGGGAGAAGGCAGCCTCCTCGTCCAGCCTCCCTGCAAGTACAGGGGGCCTCCCCTGACTCTTGTCCAGCTTCTGCCCAGTTCGTGGACACTGCCCTGTGGTCAGGCTGGGCAGAGCCCAGCACGGACCCGAGGTCATTGGTCGGCCCCTTCCCACCCCAGGGTGGGGGGCGGCCCAAGTTCAGGGAAACCCAGCTCCTGCACCACGCTCTCCAGCTGCCCCCCAGCCCGGGGCCATGAGCGCCACAGCGCTCACCCTTGTCCTTGACCAGGGCCTCCAGTTCCTCCTTGATACTCTCGTGCCAGCGGGTGATGTCCACGTGCAGGGAGTAGTCACAGCAGGCTGCGCTGTCGGCTCGCTCCCGCCACTGCTCGTAGGCCGCCAGCAGGCTCACGCCCATGTCTGGGAACACGTGGTCCACTGCAGGGGACAACGAGTCAGCCAGCACCCACTCCGCCAGTCACTGGGCACCATCACCACCTCCAGAGGAGACTGGTTTCATTTCCCGAGAGATTAGAAAACACGTTTGGGGATGACAGAGGAGAGGCCACTGGCTTCTTAAGGTGAACTGATCTTCAAACCCTGCTGCATCCATTTTGTTCAAAGTGACACCTGCCCAGCCTCTCTCTAGCCAACTAGCGGAGGCACAGAAAGTCCAGTTCAAACCACCTCATGCCCCCCAGTGGACACGTCCCACCCAAGGAGCAGGTGGGGGAGCTAAGGGCCTTTGTCCAACCTCCAACACAGGTGACCCTGAGTAAGATGCCAGGGCCCTGTCCGTGGTGCTGGGGCACAGCCTACCTTACTCCCCCACCCTCCAGCAGCTGGCATGGGCTGGCTCTCCTAGTTGACCCAGCTGACCCCACACGCCTTCAACAGCACACCCATCCTCTGCAGTGACAAGCTTCCCCTGGGAGAACTGGGAGTGCACGTGGGCACGATGCTGTCACCACCCCCCCCGCCCCCCAGTCCAACACACGGACAAGTGGCCTCTCCTGCATGCACTGGCATGAGAACTCCGAATAGGGAGGCTCCTCTCTAGGGAAACCATCAAATGATGAACTTTCACCCCCCAGTCATGAACCCAGGGCACCTCCACCCACCCTCCCACGGGCAGCTCACTGCCATGGGGACGCAGCGCCAGCCTGGGGCTGAGCAGGTGGAGGAAGATGTATGCTGGACAGAGGCCAGCCTCGTGCCTGCTGGTGTTTCTCCATCTTCACAGCGACACCTCGCAGCCTGTCTGATGCCTTGGTGACGTCAATGATGCTGAGGTCCTGGCCCTACCTGGGCCACCACAGCAACCAGCACGAGCAGCCTCTTGTCAAACCCAATGAAGGATGTGGCTGGTTTTCTTCACTATGTAGTTGAGTAAAGCACACTATGCCACCATTTTGGCCATGGCTTACTTGTGGTGTAGCCCAGAGTCTTAAGAGTTGTTTCCACTGGTGGCGGTGGCAGCAGCATCTATTGAGCACCTACTGTGTGCCGGGCACCACTCAGAGCTACTCATGTGCATTAACTTGTTTAATCCTCACAACCACCTTCTAAGGGGTCATTATAGTCTTCCTATGCTACAGGTTGGAAAAACGTGACCTATAGACGTTGGCTGAGTTACCTGAAGTCACACAGCTAGAAAACGGTGGAGCCAGGCTCAGATCAGACTCATCAGACAAGGTCTTCGTCACAGCAGAGGTGTCTGTGCTGGATGTAGCCAAGATGGTGACACTCACAGCAGCATGCACAGGGACAGGGCTGGGTGCCAGTTTCTCACCCTGGCTCCTGAGCTTACCACATGTAAGTTCATGGTGGGCAAGTGAATTCACGTCAACAAGCTTCAGTGTTTTCTGTGCAAAGGGCATCTCTGCTGACCTCCACGGGCTTTGTGGGTCTGGGATGCAGCTCAAGCCTGGCGGTCAGCACTGAGGAAGTGGTACCTCTTGGCGTTGATGTGATAATAATGATAATCGCCATCCTTGTTCTAAAAACACAGCCTCCAGCTTTAACTTTTCTTGACACAGGCAGCGACCTTCTGCAGATCAAGCCTCAGAGGCATGAGGCTGAGTCAGAGCTGTATCTGACATTTCAGACAGCACAACCCCTCTCCTGTCCAAGGCATCGGGGCTTTCCAAACCCCAGCCCTTGGCCAGCTACCGGTTTACCAGGACATACCAACATGCATTTGCTTCCATAGAAACCCCAGGAACATTCTTAGAACTGGCCAATGCAAGAATGCCCCAGAATGAGCAACAGGAATAAGAAAAGGGGGTCAAGGTTTCCTTAGACAGAGATGAAGGAAAATATGGCTGAGAAAAACACCACTATGTAAAATTCTTCCTGCAAGACACCACCCTGGCGGGGGACCAAGGTACAAGAAGGGGGCTGCCCCCCGCAGAGAGGTGGGGGTCCAGAAACTCACGTATCATGGTGGTGCCTCCGGCTAGGGCTGCCTTGGTGCCCTGGAAGAAGTCGTCGGCAGGGGTCATGCCCAGTGCAGGCATCTGCAGCCGTGTGTGGACATCAATTCCACCCGGCAGGACCATCAGGCCATGGGCATCGATTGTTCTGATGCCCCCAGGGACGATCAGGTTTTCCCCAATTTGTCTGAAAGCAACAAGGAGAGATTTCCCTGGTCATAAAGAGCCCGGATCAGAATGTGAGCAATGCCGTAGGCGGCCCTGTGGAGCTGTGAGCACACGTCTGGGCTCCTGTCCTGGAGGAGAAAGGGCACTATCGCTGATAGCAGGCACCTGATCACCTGCCCGAGAGGCTGCAGAGGGGGCACGGCACCCCACCAGGCTGTTTAAGAAGGTCAACTCCAGTTTCATCCAAACCATCAACAGGGAGGACCCAACCAGAACTAGATGGTGCCTGCTTACAACTACCGACTGTTCTGATCAGGCCCACGCAGATGGACCCCGAGAGAAGGGGAGATCGGGCCCGCGCAGACGGACCCCGACAGAAGGGGAGATCGGGCCCGCGCAGACGGACCCCGAGAGAAGGGGAGATCGGGCCCGCGCAGACGGACCCCGAGAGAAGGGGAGATCGGGCCCGCGCAGATGGACCCCGAGAGAAGGGGAGATCGGGCCCGCGCAGACGGACCCCGAGAGAAGGGGAGAAAAACCTGGAACAGAACTCAAAGTCTTAAAAAGTCCAGACTTACTGGACCAGTTGAGACTAGAGGACTCCCTGAAACTATTGCCCTGAGATACCGTTTAAACCTCGAACTGAAACTACCCCCTGAGGTCACCTTTTAGGGAAATGACAGATTGGCACACAAAATAAATACCCGTGATTACGGTGCTGCACTAAAAAATCACCTGTATCAGACCGAAAGGTCAACAATTATTCTAAAGCAAAGATGAGAAGATAAGGGGGCAGGGAAACTAGAGCACTGGAAATGGAACAACCAGAGTGCAATTAAAGAGGACCCTGACACACTGTGAAAAATGTAACTAACGTTGCTGAACGATTTGTGTGGAAATTGTCAAATGGGAACCTAATCTGCTGTGTAAACTTTCACAGAAAACACAATAAAATATTGAAAAAACAAGAGAAAACGTGGAGGACCCAACCTGGTGCAAATGTGACATCCCTTCTGGTTTTCCACTCAAGTTTCTGATAATTACTGGTTAGTGGTTGGAGCTGCTTGACAGATACAAGCAGAGAAGCTAAAACCGAAACCAAACCCGCTGCTGTTGAGGCAACTCCGACTCATGGCGACCCCATGTATTAGAGTAGAACTGTTCTATAGGGTTTCCTTGGCTGTAATCTTTACAGAAGCAGATTGCCAGGCCTTTCTTCCGCAGCACTGCTGGGTGGATTTATAGTGAACTACTAAACGCTAAAAGTTTGTGCCACCTAGGGGGCCTCAGAGAAGCTAACAGGTGTGGTCAGTAAATATTTAGTAAGCACATACCCTGAGCCCGGCATGTACTGGGCACTGTGATGAACCAAAAGAAATATGGGCGCCATTGTCCTGCTTTCTAAGACCCTACCATCTAACTGCTGAAGGCTTGGGCTGTATCAGTGGTAACCAAGTTAGTGTTTCCAGAAAACGGGGTTTTGGAAAAGAAAACCATATTTGCATGAGCTTCACTTAGTAAGCCACCTGGATAATACATGAACAATGCATACATGCATGATCCGTGAGAATATTTTTGGCAGAAACTTACTTTATCAAACCATCTTCCACGTACAAATCAGCATAAAACGACTGGTCGTCATTCACGATCTTCCCACCTCTAATCAGAAGGCGGTCACTCTACGGGAAACAAAAAATGGAGAATTTTCTCCAAACTGAGGTACTCAGCAACAACGTTAGTGCAACCTTTGCCCCCAGACTCACAACTGAAAGGAGGCAAGAGGGCACAAGTGTGTACGTAAAACCGAAAAAGCAAAACCCAACCCACTGCCATCGACTCAATTCCGACTCATAGCGACGAAGCCTGCAAGGCTTACTGTTCCTCAAGAATGGAGCAGACCGAGCTAGAAGACAGCTGCCCCGGCGTGGGGGACTCGCACAGAGCCCCACCCAGCCCCCCAGCCGCACACCAACTGTCAGGCACAAAACCCGGAGGGATGAACAGGGGAACCAGCTTCTCACTTCATCAAAGCAAAGCCGGGGTTGATGAAAGTGTAGCAATCAAATGGATGATCTTTACAGCTTTGAATTTGCCTTTTATTTTATTTTATTTTAAAAGCTGCAGCCTGAGGGAAGACGTGAACCAAGGGCCATCTCACATGGCTCACTGCCTCCATGTGGCCTCAGAAGGGCCGGACCTCCTGCTGCCCCATGTCCGCTGCACCGAGGTGGCTGGGAGCAGACTCTTGCTCATGTCCGCGTGGCCATGGGCTGTGATGGTCCATTCTGGAGGGGGCAGGTCCCCTGTCACCAGGGGAGGTGCATTCCAGTGAGGGAGAGACAGATGATGACAGGCCGTCATAGATGGTGACAAATGTGAAGAACACGGAGAGCTTACAGGACAGGGAGTGATGGGAGAGGAGGCCAGGCTGCTGCGCGGGTGAGGGGGCCTGAGGCAGTGATATTGGAGGTGATGCAGCAGGGAGCTGTGTTCTGGGCCAGGGAGCAGCCTGTGCAAACGGCCTGAGGCAGGGAAGCGCTTGAGTTGACATGACCCAGGAGGGGCTGCGGGGCAGAACCTTCTGAGGAAGGGAGGAGGCAGGGTTTAAGCATGGTCTGCCTGGTGTTTAAGTGAGCTCACTGCTGCTGTGTAGAAAGTGAACTACGGAGTTTAATGTGAATGGGCCGTCATCAGGTGGTTTCTGGGGGTGCAGGTGAGAGCTGATGGGCCTTGGACCAGGATTATGGGAGGTGGATGAGAGATGGGTCCCAGAGATGCTAGGAGGTGAGCTGCTGGGGAAGCCATGGGGGAAGGGCGAGGATGAATCAAGGCGTTGCCCAAGGTTTGGTTGTTTGGAGGCTCCCCTGGTGGGTGAACAAAGTGTCACTGGGTGCAGCCAGCTCCCCCTGGGTCCCCCGGGTGGCAAAGAGCCACGCAAGCGCATGGATGACTCAGGCTCGGCGCCCCAGGCCAGGTAGGACCACTCCTAAGAATCTGGCCAAATCAGCGGGAGGGAGAAGAGTCAGCAGGAAGTGCTGTGATGGAACTCTGCGTGGCCATTAGGAGGATGATGTGACCTCAGTGGGGAATCACAGGGAGAAACAGGACGAGAGCAGTGGAAAGGCAGGGACAGATGACGTGTCTGTCATAAAGCTGCACAGCACGCTTTTTCCGGTATCTTGTTTGCACCTGGATGGGACCCTGTGAACTGACCAGGGATGATGCCAGGGAAGTCTGGTCCCCACCAGCCCAGGTCTTCTGGCTGTTTTACATCATCAGTCTGAGGCCAACAGAATAAACTGTACAACTAGCAGACTCTAAGAGGCTACGGAAAAACCAAACCCATTGCCGTTGAGTGGATTCCGACTCACAGCAACCCTATAGGACAGAGCAGAACTACACCACAGGGTTTCCAAGGAGCGGCTGGTGGATTCGAACTGCCTACCTTTTGGTTAGCAGCCGTATCTCTTAACCACTGTGCCACTAGGGCTCCAGAGGTTGTGGAGATGATGAATAGGTGGTTCTTTACGAGCCTTGTTACATTTTCACTATTCTTACTGATGCCAGACTGTGCTGAATACTCAAGATTCTGCTGATTAAATGCAAAACCACCACCCCACAGTCCACAGAGGCGTCGGCAAACTACTGTGCCCAGCCGACAATTCTGATATAGTCCAGAGCTAAGAATGGTTTTTACATTTTAAATCGGTTGAAAAGACATCAACAGAACGTTTTATGACAAGTGAAAATTGTATGAAATTCGAATCCCAGTGTCCGTCACTAAAGTTCTGTCGGAACACCTTCGTTTGTCTACGGCTGCGCTCTTGGCAGAGCAAGAAGTTGCAATACAGACCATATGGCCAGCAGAGCTGAAGATGTTTTCCATCTGGCCCTGCACAGACAGACATCTGCGTGCCCCTGGTCTACAACACTGCTGTTCACAGCTGCTGGGCTTCTCCTGGGGGTCCTGTGGACACTCAGCCCCTGGCCTCTCTGGGATCCTGAACACTCTCACTGCCTGAGCCCCTGGGTACAAGACCCAGCTCTGACCCAGCTGTGACCCTCACAATTACGCAGCCTTCTTGCAGCCTGTGTTTACCCAATCTCTTCCTCCCTCACCTGCCCCTAGCCTCTTCTTGGGTCAGGAAAAGACTTCTGCCAGGTCCGCCTGTTATCCCATCTCCCCAATTTTTGCAGCTGGTGGACTCAGACTCTGGGAACCTTCCCAGTTTGCGGCTGGGATGGGGCAACGCCCTCGCTGGGGGGCTTATCAGTGTAAGAGTGAAAGTAGGAAAACCAGCCGCCCCCTCCTCACACCAGCAAATTCGCCGTTTCTTTCTCACCACGGGATGGGGCGCCCTGCCCCCATGCCAGCGTGTGGGGCCTCCTGCACCAGGCCGGGGCCCAGGCGGTGGCCGGTCCCAGTGAGGCAGGTCCCCTCCTGTGCGGGGAGGGGGCTCCAGCCCACGGCTCAGGGCGGCCCCAGCCAGACCCCGTCGTCCAGCCGAGGCCAGGTGCGGATTCGGACGACTGGAGCTTGCTCCTCCTGCCTCTCTCTCCGGCCCCCGGTGGCTTCAGGCGGCGGCTTTGTCTCCTGCAATGCAGGTGACTGCCCGTCCGGCCGCGCCAGTGGGTTTTGGGGGCCCCCTCCTCGGGCTGGGACTGGGTGCACAGGCTGACTGGAGCGCTCGCCCCGCCGGCTCCCCAGAGTTTGCGCGCCCCGGCTTCGTGGAAGGTCTGGGCGGCCGGGCTGCACCGCTTTGTCTCGGACAAAGAGCCCCGGCGCGCAGCACGTCCCGGGGGAGAGGGCCGCGGGCTGCGCTGGGCACCGCGTCTTCGCGCCCCAGGCCGCCAGCGGACTAACAAAGGCCGAACCACCGCCGCCCGGGGCCACGTGAAGGGAGGGTTCGTCTCCTTCTGGGGAGCAGCCTCCCCGGCCCAGGCCTCCGTGCTCCAAGGGTCCCGGGAACCCAGCAGGCCTGGGGCCTGCGCGCCCGGCTCTAGAGGAGTCCGGCGCGGCGCCCGCAGGGACAACCCGGCCTCGGCCGCGGCCCGGGAAGACGCCGGGAGGAGAGGGCTGTGTCGGGACAGAGCCATGCCGGGGCCGCACCGGAGGGCTGAGGACCGCGCGCGGCCCGGTGGTCCGGCGGCCAGGCCGCCCGGGGGGCGCTCACCGTGATCCGGGGGATGCTCTTCTTGCCTTGGAAGGACATGTTGCTCCTCGGGCGGCCACGCCACTCCTCAAATAGGGCTGCAACGCCACACGGCTCGGCCCGCTGCCTGATTCCGGTGGTCGGGATGGCGTCCCCGAGGGGGCGCAGCGAACGGAGCCCGAACGTGCGCGTGGGGCGCGGGCGGCCGAGTGCAAGCGCGCTGGGCCGCGCAGCCCTCGGCCCCGCCCCCGGCCCGGCCCCGCCCCCGGCCCCACTCTGCCGCGCCGCCCCTCCCACCGGCCCCGACCCCTGCGGGCTCCGCCCCCGCGGCTCCGTACTCTGTACACAGACTCGCGCACTAGTGGGGGGGCCACACACGCGGCCCCAGGCCCAGATCCCTGCTCCCCAGGCGGGGCCCTGACGGGCGGATGCGTCCTGGTGATGGTCCTGTGTGTGCGACCTGTCCGGCCTGGTCGTGCGGTTCCTGCACCCGGGGTGGAGGTGAGGGAGGTCACCAGCGTCCTGCCAGGCTCCGCCTCCGCCGGTGCCAGTCACCCGAGACCCGTAATCAACTCGGGCCCCTGCGCTGCTGGAGCCAGGCCCCCACACGGGAAGGCGTCTTGGCAGAAGCGCCAGCCGGGCCCTGGGCTGCGGAGCCGGACGGTGGAGACACCTCTCCAGCCTCCCCAGCGTCTCTCCGCGAGGCTGCCCCACGGCCGTGGCAGGAAGCTCAGGGACAGGAGGGAGAGGACACGCCGAGAGACACAAAGAGACATGAAAACCGAGAGAGAGAGAGAGAGAGAGAGAGAGAGAGAGAGAGAGAGAGAGAGAGAGAGAGAACGGGAAGAGGTATCTGGAGACAGCAGGACAGAGGGACCCCTACAAGGGCAAGAGGAATGAAGACATTGAGGTTGGGCCTGAGGACGCAGGGCGCAGTGGGAAGTCCGAGGCCGGGACTCGGCGGGTCAGGGAGAGAGCGGCCCCGCCGCATCGCCACGCCGCACAGCCGCGTGTCCTGAGGAGCCGGGAAGTCGGGGGAGAGGACGAGCCGTTGATCGCGCTCCTGCATCCTGCAGTCTTCCCGGCGTGGGCACGCGGCGTCTCGGGGGTCCCGGGACCTGCGCGTCTCTTGGCCCACTCGCGCGGTCCGAGCCTCGTGCCCTGCGGCCACTGCCTGCTGTGGCCACGGGCCTGGGCTGAGAAGGGCCGCCCTCGGGACTTGCCGCTGCCTCCAGGACGTCTCTGCCAATCCCTCCGAGTGGCCGTGAGGCCGGCTGTAGGGCTCAGCGACCCGGTGACCGTGGAGGCCGCCTCCCAGCGCCCAGCTGCAGCGTCTGGCTCTTGGCGGCCTCCAGGTAGCGAAAAACGCCGTCGAGCTCGGGCGGGACCCGGGGCCCCAGGTCGGTGTGCAGCGCCTCCTCAGGCTCCTGCGGGCTCCGTGCGGCCATGGGGGCGCGGGGGACCGATGGCCAGGCGTTTCAGAGCCTCTGGCGGCGGGGTATTCCCTCGGGGGGCCCTCGCGGCTCTCCCCGCCTGGCACTGGCAGGGAGCTGACGCTGTCCACACCGCGGGTGCTGAACGCGCGCGCCAGGCCGGAGGGCGTCCTTCGCTGGGGCTGCCGCCACGTCGGCTCTAATCGCGGTCCAACCCGTCCCCGTGCGCACTGAAGAACCCGCCCTCTGTGAAAACTCAGCCACATCACCGGCTCCGTGGGTGACCCCACGCGAGGCAAGAAGGACCTGACCCCAAAACTTGGCAAGTGTGTGTTTGGTGGTGGTGGTGGGGGTGGTGCGCCACCTCCGCCAGCTGCTCCCGACGCCACCGAGGGCCGGAGTTGGAGGGTTTGCAGGAAGACAGGCAGAGTTTCTCGGCCGCCCAGGAATCTAGGCGCTGTCACTGTCCAGCGGTGCAGAGGCCGTATTTTAAGGAAAAGACATCCCAGCCTCTGGTCCTGGCCTGCACAGCAGCGTTTCTAAGCATAACCTGGCTCAGGCCAAGAGTCTCGCTGTCTGCTGCAGGACTCCCATGCAGACATGGCGGAGTTGAAGTCCTGTAACCTTTAACCTTCCCTCTGCTCTGGAGCGTCCACCATCCCGCTCCCGATAAAACGTGGTGTTACTCACCTGTGTTGGGTCCTCTGCAATGGAGATCCTCACAAAGTGTTCCTACTCATTAGCAGAAATTCTGCGGCTTTCTGGGTTACTGAATTCCTTCTCTTCATGTTCACATATGACAAAACAGCAACAGGAGGCCTCAGCTGTGGCTGACCTCCTCCAGGTGCTGCGGGCACCTGGGATTTCAGAGCGTGTCCTCTGGGACACAGAGAACACCGGGACACAAAAGTGGCTAACAGAGCCGACACATCCAGACTTCAACACGCTGCAAGGGAGGAATCTTTGATGTTCTGAGATTTAAAACGATTTTTTATTAAAACTGTACAATAATTGACGAACGAATAAAAATTCTCCAGTATATATCATAGGAAACACAATACAAAAATATGTTTAAAATTCTGTAGTTGATCACATACAAACCTGTTTCAGGCCTGTGACTACCGTGTAGTGCTGAACACAAGGTCACACGTTTAGCACGTGGTTGTCAAGAATTGCCGCAGAGAACAAACAGTGCCTGACGTGGCGCCATGACAAACAAGTCCCAGTGCGTTTTTGCATAAATTTACAATAGAGCTTTCTGTTTTCTTTAAAAATATGCAGTATACAAATATATGATTTGATACTTATATTCACAATATGATTTTCCTGAGCCTAAACTTAAATCCATTACTGTGTTAAAACACACAACCCAGCATGAGGTCTCAACAAGGGACAGTGATGCTCAAGGCTGACTATGCAGAGATGCCTCCCGGGCCGCGTGCAGGCCCACCCTCTCCTCTGGCTGCCAGCGCTGATGTTCAGCAGCCGCGTAAGGCACGCGGGGTACCCCCGAAGCACGCAGGGTATCCCGAAGGCGGCGGCTTCTGCCAGTCCAGAGCACTTTCAACGCCAGCGGTAGTCCCTCAGCAGCTTGCACTCTCTCTAGCCGGGGGAACCGAGGCCCACAACACACCAGCATCAGCCACAGAATCTGCCGTTTTCAGTCCAGACAAACACGCGATGTGCGGTATCGGGCATGTTGTGTACACAGTGTGGCTATGTCGATGATCACTGTGCTGTACAGACGTCTGCGTCTCGGTTACTCGCGTACATTCCTGGAACCCCTTCAGGGTCCCTCCTCCTACTTCACCAGGGGAGGGGGCGATGCATTCACACACGCTTCCCCGTCACAGCACGAACAGTGTGAGAGCCCAAATACTTGCAGGACATTCAACACAGCCCACTGGCTTTGAAGAAAAGGTATGCGCTAGGATTTAGAAAACACACCTCTTTTTAAAACACTTGGATTCGGAAGACACTCACTGGACTGGCAGGAATCAGGGACAACGGTTGATACTTGCCTCCCCCTTTCTGGAGACAGCTCAGTTTTGTAATCAGATGAAAAGAAGGTGCATACTGCGCATGAATAAAAACAAAGTCTGACATCTAAAGAGGGGAATGGGCGTTGCCAGGAAGCCTGGGCATTCAGGAAGACGGCAGGCTGTGGACCCAGGTGCCGCTTGGGGTGTTGTTAGAACATTCACCGAGCCGTTGTCCCTTCTTTCTTGCAAGCATCGTGTCCACAGGAAACCGCAGCAGCTTCACAGTGCTGTGCGCATTCACACGCGACTCTTCCCCATACGGTTGGCGTTTTTTTTTTTTTTCTTTAATTACAAAGCTATGGTTGAGAGGGTCTCGGGCTGGATGGAGAGGGTGTATGAAGAACTCCAGACATTATACGACATGCCAAGTCATGAGGATCCAAATAAACAAGGATGGGAATCTGGGCTCGGTTCAAGCTCATCTTGAGGTTCTGAACACTGACCCGCGCAGGGCTGTTTTCCATGTGTGTGCACGCTGGGCCTGAGGCTCTGCCAGTGGAGGGTGGCCACAGGGAGCAGCATGGAGTTAAGGCGTGCTTCTGGGTGGCTGCACAGTGCAGTCCACCCACAGCTCCGAGGCGGCTTTTGTTAACACAAGGCTACTGCTAGGCATTCCGTTCTGGATACAGCGAACATGTCAAGAAGACGCAGTCATGGAACAAGACAGAACTACGCGTGAAGGAAACAAGATTGCAGACTTGAGGTATGAGCCCTGATGTCGGGCTCAGCTGGGGAGGCACTGAGCCAGCCCAGTTCTCGTTCGTGTGAGCGAGCGGCTGTGGCTCTGACGGCAACAGGAAGGGACGGTCCTACTGATGGTGCATTTCCCAGCAGAAACCCTGCACCTACCAGAGAAAAGCGTATCTGTCTGATCCTGTAAGCATCCCCAGATTTAACCTCGGGCGTCACCCTGGCCTGGCAGCCACTGTGTCCTCTGCACCAGAGTGGCCTTCCGACACCAGCATGAAACGAACCTAACTCTCGCAGACACTGCCACCGTCCCACCCTCCTCCAGCTACTACAGAATGCTGCTGGCTTTTCTGTATACAGTGTGGTTCGTTACATCCACAGCACAGAGCTAAGAGCCAGTGCTCTGTACACACACACACACACACACACACACACACACACACACACACCCCTTCTCCATTCAGCACCAGGAGCAGCCGACCACTTTAGGGCCTGGAACGCCAGCACAGCAGAACCATCCATGGCCAAGCAGGTTCCATTCCAGGGATGGAGACTCCCTGGCTTGCAGAAACCACACTTAGCGCTGGCTTCCTTGAGGTGCTGTTTTCTCTCTGAAAAAGAGCAAAGACAGGTGTTGCTTCAGTTTGAGTTCCTGAGGCATTCCCGGGGATGGTGGGCGTCACGGCAACACTCCAGGTGGGGGATCTGGAGACGCGCCATAGGAGGGCTTTGGAGTGTGGCTCTCCACGTGGACTGTGGGTGAGGGGACAGGGGTGTTTCCACTGGTCTGGCACCAACCAAGGCCCCAGTCTGAGCCTCCAGCTCAGAGTCCCCTCTTCCCAGAAGCTTGGGAGTCACAGACATGGATCTGTGCCCTAAGCTCTCTGCAGAAGTGCCTTGGACCTTCCCTGCAGTGCCGGGGCGTTTCTCTTTCCTTACAACTTGGGCTTCTGCTAGATACTAATTTCCCTTATTGCCTTTTAAACTTTTAATGTTTTTGAACAAGTTCTGGAAGAGCAGCTAAGGCTCCTTTAACAAGGCACATAGGCCCTGGAGGAGACGCGAGGCGGCTTCAGCAAGAAGCTGTTAGCTCAAACAGAACAAACAACACCCTAGTGGGATCACACGGACGCTAACTTCTCCACAATCACACACAGCAGTTACACTCCTGCTGCCAGGAAAATAACACGTACTGTTTGTGCCTTTGGTTCGATTCACTTCCCAGCACATTCCTGTAGAATCACCTGTTTCTAGAATGCTGGAGATGAAGGTGAGCCTCCAGTCCGGCCTTCTCACCTTGCATGTGGAAATGCCGAAGCCAGAGAAAAAACAGATTTCCCAAGGCCACACTTCCAGAGAGTGGCAGAAGTCAGGGGTCCTGACCATCAAGTCACCAGCCCCCTCCCCGCGTCACTGCCTTTCTGAGTTATGAGGGTCACTGGCCTGGGGTGTGAACCAGGCACGTGCTAATACAGAACCATCATCTGGTTGAAAGTTACAGGGAGAATATTAATGATCATTCCTGAACCGAAGTGCTAAGATGATATAGCGCTGGTTACCCGTGGCCACTTGGTGCCCCCACCTGGCCCCTCTCCTTAGAGAGCTGCTGTCCCCACTTACTAACACATTGCATTCACATCCAGGACAGCCGACTTTCTGCCCTCATCTGTGACCACAGCACACGCACACACGTATGCACACACCCACATGCACACATGCACAGCCACATGCACGCATGTGCGCGCACACACACACACATGCACAGCCACGCGCACATACGTGTACATACACGTGTACACATACAGGAACACACCCATGCACACCCACAGCCATGCACACACAACCCACATACATATGCACACAGACACACACATTCACACATACGGTCACTGTTCTACTTCCAGGTTTCTGGGCCTCCCAGACCCTCCCGCACCACCCCCCCCCAGTCCCGCCTCCTCTGGGGGTGTGATTTTCTCCACCTCTTCCCCTTTCTGGCCACTGCCTGACCTCCAGACTGTCCCACATGTTCACTGAGGTGGAGGTGACACTCCCTGTCTGACCTGGGTCTCTGTCGTCTGCCGAGCTCCTCGGTGTCCAGCAGCCCTGGCCCAGCGCTAGGCTGGGGCCCAAACACCTCTGTTGCCAGCGAGAGTTTGAAGCTGACCTGGAGCTGCTGCTGTTGTTGGGACTGCTTATGAGGTCGGCCCCTGGCCGGCACCTGGGAGCTTGGCTTCCGGAACGCACTCTGAGTGATAAGACTTCTCCCGCTGTGGCCGCTCGCCTAGGCTGTTTGCACCAACAGTGGGTTATGACGAACCCCTGCTTTCCTTCTGGGATCTGGAACTCCAGTGGGCAGGCGCGTCTACGTAAGTAGCCCCATAGCAGCCCTGAGCTCTGAGTCTCAGATGGACTTCCCTGCGCTGTGACAAGTCTTCACCGAGGTACCACCAGGGGCGGAGCCCTGAGACTTCTGGTGAATCACTGAACACAGGGGTGGTCTTGAGGACCCCGAAATGCTCTGCTTCCACTGCTACCAGGAACCGTGAGAGGCCGTGAGGCCGAGAGAGGGGTAAGCCGCGCTCCCTGGCCTCAACGTACTCACTCGCTTACTTACCTGCTCATTCGTCCGGCACATGTGTATTGGTGTGTGTCTCAGGGGCCAGGTACTACGCTAGAGCCCAGGGTTCCACAGTGAGCAGGGCAGGTGCGTCCCTGCGTGGGGAGGCTCCCCAACGTTCTAAAGTGGGCTGAGCACCATGTTGCAGAACCAGATGAGGAGGGAGCCTGTGGCACACAGTGGTGACAGTGGGGGGCCCAGCCCTGCTCAGAGCTCCGGAGCAGAGGCCGGCAAACACACAGTGACCAGTGACGGCATGATGTGTCGCAGCGGAGGTGGGCCAAGAGCCCGGCCCTGCCCTCAGGCTGAGTGTCATGTGGTGATGTGTGTTTGTATCGGGCTGTGCTGAGCATAGGGGATAAAGTGCAGCAGCAAGCTGATAGCTAATGTCATAAATCTGGTGTATTTCATGGTATCTACGTGTGATCATGCTTGGTAAAGCAGAGGGTCAGCGAAAAAGAGGAAGACCCTCAACGAGATGGACCAACACAGCAGCTGCAACAATGGGCTCAAGCATAACAACGATTGTGAGGATGGCGCAGGACCAGGCAGTGTTTCGTTCTGTTGTACACGGGGTTGCTGTGAGTTGGAACCGGCTTGACAGCACCTAACAACAACAACTTGAACAACAGCGGGGACGAGAGGGCACAGGCACATGGCAGGACAGGATGCTACAGAGGCAGAACTCTAATCAGGAACACCTGTCAAGGACGCATGAGGATGGCACCGTGCATGTGGATTAGGAAGCAACATTCTGAGTTACGTCAAAACAGAGCCGAGGAGGGGCCCCTGGCGGCTGTGTTTGTGGTGGGGATTTCCATGGGAGATGACGCAACATTTGGAAACACGGAGCTATTGGCAAGCGAGATGAACACCTTCCCTTGAGTCTGAAGCACCTGCTGGGATGGGAATCCACCGCAGATTGTGAGCTCCACCAGAGAGCTCCACGCCAAAACCCATGGCCTCACTTGGGGCTCCGGGATGCATCCAAGGCCAGTGAGCCAGGGTGCCCATGCTCAAGACACCAGCAGAGGCCGGTGCCTGGCACTCCAGAGAGGTCAGAGCCTGAGTCTGCAACTGTGCTCACTGGCCCCAGAAGACCCACA
The DNA here is from genome assembly GCA_030035585.1 of Dugong dugon. Classification (NCBI taxonomy): domain Eukaryota; kingdom Metazoa; phylum Chordata; class Mammalia; order Sirenia; family Dugongidae; genus Dugong; species Dugong dugon. The sequence continues at coordinate 82,798,928 of CM057475.1, read as the reverse complement.
AACACACGTCACCAGCTTACAGGATGAGAGATGAGCCAAAACAGGACCTTTCCCCATAAGCTCTCTTGTTTGGGAAATTCTGCTCAAACATTTTCAAACAGAACAGAGACAAACCGCAACCACAAAACCTGTTTGGGGCCACAGTCCCTTCCCCCAAAGGGAGGACTGATCAAAAAGTGGGACAGACTCACACAAGCCCAGGCGGAGCCTCCTTCTGCTCCTCCAGGAAGCTGTCCCCGTAGCTGCTAAGTGGATTCCGACTCACAGCAGCCCTATAAGACAGAGTAGAACTGCCCCATGGGGTTTCCAAGGAAAGGCTGGTGGATTTGAACGGTCGACCTTTTTGGTTAGCAGCTGAGCTCTTACCCACTACGCCACCAGGGCTCCAGGAAGCTGTGGACCTGGACTTTTCATCACCCTGCAGCCAGGTACCGGTGACATCAACTCCGTGGCCCCCGCTCTGCCACTGCTCAGCTGGGGGAGGAGGGTGGCTGTGTCCCGGGAGGGTCATTAGAGTGAGGGGCTGCACCTGGTGGGGTGGGGGAGGGGCAGGGTGTCTCTTCTCCCTGCCCCCACTGGCTCTGCTCACACCCCCCACATCCGACTGAGCACCAGGACACCAGGATCCCATGTGGTCCAGAATCATCCAGTGCCAGGGCTAAGAGCTGAGTTACTGGCCGTGCGGGCACGTAGAGGGCAGCACAGCTCACCCCTGCAGAGAAGGTGGGCTCCCTCTGAGTGTGGACGACCCCGTGGGCAGGTGGGAGATCATGTAGGAGACAGACCCGCTGCCGGCCCCAGGCCTGAGCACACACAGTATCACACGCACAGGCGTGTGCCTGAACACAAGCAGACACAAGCTCAAACATGCATGCACACGTGTGCCCGAGCTCTCACACACCAACGCACACACATTCACCGCTTTTTCAGTTCTCGGCTTTGTTCTGCCTGGGTTTCAGCAGCTGCTCCTGTGATCCTCAGGGGCTCAGCTCTCTTTTCTGACACTGCCTTCTCCCTTACTAATGGCTTCACGGTCACGCAAAAGACCCGTTACCACTTTAACCAAGACGGTTACATTATGGATGGCAAGACAGCTGGCCCACAGGCTGAAGAGAAGGGATTAGACAATGGAGTAATACAAGGGGGGAGGGGAGGGCAGGAGGGGCAGCTCTTGGTTTCAAGCCAACTACACAATTTATGTCTCAGCTTTTGTACAACCAGTAACATCTGAGAAGCATCTTCGCCCTGAGGTAAAAGCAGGATTCTAAACAAAGAGCAAAGATGAGCAGCTCCAGACTGCATGTGCACTGGGAAAACAATCGGCCACGTCTGCTCAGGTCCACACTCACACCCCATGACCCAGCGCTCCTAGGTAGACACCCAGAGACGCCGGAGCAAGTGCGTCAGGAGACTTGGCAAGGTGCTCGAGAAGCACCATTCACAAAACTAAAAACCAGAAAATGACCAGAGCATCCATCGGTGGGGGGCCCAGGCTCCAATGACATCACCAGGTCAGACAAGTGGATAGCTGTAGTGACCCACGCAGTTCCAATGGGTCTTAGCGCCATGGTGTTGGGTGGAAAAAGTGCGTCCAAAGGGTACATGCAACATGGTACCTCTTCTTGCAAAGATTTAAAAAAAACATTAAAAATTGCATGTTTTAGAAGCACACCTGTCTGCCATAAAGCTCCACAAACAGGGGCTCTGAGTGGACTCGGGTGATGGGTCTTGTGAGGGAGGGGCTGGACAGTCAGAGGCAGGGGTTTGCTGTGGGCGGTGGGTTCACAGCTGTTAGAAATGCAGGCCATTCGCAGGCCAGGGACAGAGTGTGCCACGCACGAGGATCAGGACGGACCCGGTTCCATGCACTGAGAAAATGAAAACAAAGGAACATCCCTCGAGGCAGAACCATGAAGGGCAGGAGCAAGGCAAGCAGGCCGCCTCCCAGCCACTCAGCTCTCTGACGGCGACGGGTGTGGCTGCTGGGCTCCAGGGACCAGGGCGCTGCAGGGTGTTTCACTTGGCAGGGGCCTGGGCCTCAGGCCCCTCCTCACCCTCTCGGCTGGCGGATGAAGGTGGTCCCGAGAGCACCCGGCCCGTGCAGGCCCCTCGGCGTGGGGTCTGGAGACCACACCACCCCCTCCAGATGGATGGTGGCACTTGGCGCTCTGCGGGAGCCTGGGGGAGCCGGGGCAAACAGCCTCAGAGAGCTCACTGTTCTCGCTTAGGCGAGCCTTCTCCTCAAGAGCAAACATACATCTTACCTCTTGTTCCATGTTTTTTACAATATACATAAATTCAGTAAAAAGAAAATTGCACTGGGCTGTGACGGGGAACATTAAGATATTTAAAACAATAAAGGCTCCGGCTGTGTCCTGCAGGAGAGCAGCTGGCCCTGGATCTCTGAGGACACAAGGACAGTGCAGCCATCACTCTGCCACTGCGGCCGAGCTGGGAGGAACCAGCCGCTTGCTGGCTTCAGGCTGTTAATCTGAACCCGCCTGGAGCCGTCAGATAGAGAGGGGATGGGCGCTGTCCCTGGAGACAAATGGGAACCAGATATGTCCGTGTGGCGCACTCAGAGGGCTGGGCAAGCACAGCACTGCCCCCTCCGCTTCCAAGTGCACGGTGACATGAAGGGGGGAATTCCAGCCAGGACAAGGCTGAGCACAGAGTAGGGGGGTGGTCCAGCCAGGCAGAGGGTTTTTCATCAGGAAGAGGAAGAGTTCTCACAGCGGGGTGGGAGGGCTGAGGATACGCAGAACAGACTGCCACCCACACCTGGCACCCGTACAAAAATTCACTCAGAGTGCAGCACAGATGCAAAAGGGAAACATAAAATCATACAATCCCATCACCCTCGAGTAGATGCCTCGCTCTCTGATACTGTCTCCAATATGAGGAAGCAGAGCTCCCTGGGGAAGCAGCTGATTCCACGCTGGAGCGGGAAATACATGAGATGACCTGGAGCATCTTGTGCTGCCGGAAAGTGAGAACATGCTCAGAAGAGGAAGGAGGTGCGTCCGCAGACATGGCGCCAACCTGAAGGAGCTCCCGGCGGCCAAGGCCAGAACGACAAGAAAATAAATAACCATAGCGTTGCATTCTAACCCACAGAATAAATGAAATATCATTAGCCCATACTCCTGTAAACTATTGCATAAAGAAAGAAAGAAATGGGGAAGAAGGAACAGGTCTCTTTTTACGGAAAAATTTTCATGACTAAAATAGAAGGAGTGGGAGGAGTGGAAAATCAGCATCAGAAGCCGTGGTCATAACTGCTGATGGAAGTGAAAATTAGCGGGCATAAGTCCAAGGAGAAACAGGATATCTTCATAGTCTCAAAGTAACCAGCAGCTGTAGAGTCAACTCCGACTCATGGCGACCCTGTGTGTGTCAGAGCAGAACTGTGCTTCATGAGGTTTTCAATGGCTGATTTTTTGGCGGTAGATTGCAAGGCCTTTCTTCTGAACACCTCTGGGTGGACTCTAACCTCCAACCTTTCAGTTAGCAGCCGAGCACACCACCCAGGGACTCCAGTCTCAGTGTACCTCCTCCCCCCGCATTGTTGTTAGGTGCCGTCAAGTCGGTTCCCACTCACAGTGACCCCGTGTACAACAGAACGAAACACCGCCCGGTCCTGCACCATCCTCACAATCATTATGTCTGAGCCCATTGTTGCAGCCACTGTGTCAATTCATCTCATTGAGGGTCTTCCTCTTTTTCACTGACGCTTCCTCCAGGGACTTGTCCCTCCTGACAACTTGCCCAAAGTACATGAGAAGTCTCACCATCCTTGCTTCCAAGGGGCACTCTGGCTGTACTTCTTCCAAGACAGACTCGTTTGCTCTTCTGGCAGTCCACGGTATATTCAATATTCTTCACTAACACCTTAATTCAAAGGTGTCAATTCTTCTTTGATCTTCCTTACTCATCACCTCTCCCCCCACCCCCCATTATATTAATTACAGAGGGAAACTTTTCAGTGGAGAACCCTGGCAGGAACCACCTTAACCAAGTGACCAAGGCTAACGTCACCAGTAATCAGACATGGTGGCATCACACAGCCCATGGGAGGGCACATCATTTCTGTGGCATTCTCACATGGAATTCAGTCTCTACCTAATCCTGAGAAAACATCAGATCAAATTGAAAAGCACCTTACAAAAGAGCTGATTGGCTCTTATCCAAAGTGCCAAGGTTGAGAATGACAGACAACTGAGGAAGAGTCACGGACTGGAGGGGATGGAGGAGACTGGTGTCGGTGGGATCTCAGGTGGAAAAGGACCCCACCAGGAAAAACACCGGCAGAATCCAAACAGTCTGTGACTCAGTTAACAGTACTGCACCAGTGTTAATTTCTGTTTGTAAGTTGTACAAAGATTATACAAGACAGTTGTACCATGTAATCGTTAAAGTTGTGTGTCAACTTGGCTGGGTTGTGATTCCCAGTGGTTTGGCAGTTATGTACTCTGGCAGTCGTATAATGATGTAATCACCTCCATGATGACATCTGATATGTGAATCTAATCAGTTGGAAAGGAGTTTCCTTGGGGTTGTGGCCTGCATCCAATATAGGGGGACTTTCTGGCAAGGCTCGTGGCTTTTGCTCACTCTGGATCCTGCAGCTGGCTCCTGTTGGTCTGACCTCCGGTTCTTGGGACTTGAGCTAACAGCTTACCTGTCATCTTGCCTGCCAATCTTGGGATTCGTCAGTCTCCGAAGCCTGTGAGCCGTAGGCCTGCTGTCTGACCTGCTGATCCTGGGTTCACCAGCCCCTGCAGCTACGTGAGTTGCAAGAAGCCTCCAGGCTGACCCATGGACTTGGGACTTTCTAGCCTGTACAACTGCATGAACCATTTTCTTGATACAAATCTGACTATATATTTATATGCGTCACTGGTTTTACTACTCAAGAGAACCCAGCCTAAGACACACCAGAAGAAGCTGCCTGAGGGGTACACAAGAATTCTCTTACTACTTTTGCAACTTTTCTGTAAGTCTAAAATTATTTCAAAATAAAAAGTGAAAAAAAAGCTAATCAGGGTGAAAGGAGAAGCTTCACTAGAAGCACTGTGACTTCTCAGATCTAACTACACTGAAACGCTTGCTAGACGAGGCATCTGCAAAGACATCTCTGGTACAGAGAAAGCCTCGCACCCGAACCATCATCCTGAGCGGAGAGGCCCTTTCCTTTGGACAGGTGTTCGGCTGGTGGTCCTGGCTGGGGGCGGCTGCGAGTTTCCAACGGAGCTTTTTACTGTCATGTTCTGCCCCATCCTGGAGGCTGACACACATGGACATAGCAGGCGTGGGAAGTTAAAAAAAAAAAAAAAATTAACCATCGAGTCGATTCTGACTCATAGCGACCTCACAGCAGAGTAGAACTGCCCCATAGAGTTTCCAAGGAGCGGCTGGTGGATTCGAACCGCTGACCTTTTGGGTAGCAGCTGAGCTCTTAACCACTGCGCCACCACAGGGGGCGGGGGAGTGGTGAGGGGGATGTGCTAAAATAGGGCCAGAGTATCCTCAGTTGGATGGACCCTGGTCTCTGTGGCTGGCAGCCCAGTAGCCCCTGCCTCTGGGACAGGAGCCTGAGGGTGCCCTGCTCACCTCGGCTCACTCGCTGGACACGTCACAGAGCTGAGAGAGGCAGGGGGATTCTCCCTCAGAGCTTGCAGAACCTGCCCACACCCTGAGCAAAGGCTTCCGGCCTCTAGGCCTGAGAGAAGACACATTTCCAATGCTGTGGTGCTTGTTACAGCTGCTGCAGGAGACGCCTGGAGGGTGGGATCTGCTCCCAGCTTGGCGCACAGATGGCCGCCCAGGCCTGCGAGGCCCACCTGGCCCGAGCACCATCCAGGTGGATGCAGAGTGAGCTTTGGCTTGCCAGGGAGTACAGGCTGCGGGGACGCGCTGCCAGGGCAAAGTGACCCACCACCCCAGGTGGCCCTGGGACCCTGGCAACACGTCTGTCCACCCGGCTCTGCCATGGTGCAGGGCAGCATCAAGGCGAGACAGACTGAGCCATCCCCGGGAAGACCGTCCTGACTGTGGACTGTCCTTGCCAAGACTTAGAAATGCAATCCCAAATGAAGTGTGACAGCTCAATCTCCCAGGCGCCAGTGGAGGGCTTGTTGGGTCAGAGCGCCCCCGTGTGGCCGGAGGGGCATCTCTGTGATGAGGGGCAGGAGGGCTCCTCCATTTCAGAGCAGACCTGAAAGTGACCTGCCTAGCTCACACACCTGGGGAGGTGATGGACCACCAACTGCCCTGTGGCTGGGCACCGCTCCACACTAGTGACAATGACGTGTGCAGGCTGTCCTCTTCGAGGCCACGCGCCTGCATGTGCTGTGTGGAATTTGATGAGAACGTGCCTAGCAGCCTCTGCGGGGCGTTCTCCCCCCTACACAGCGATGCGTCTCGTGGGGACGATACCCCGTTGTCCTGAAGTATCCCCCCTGACAGTCTCACCGAATGAGCTATGGGCACTCTCTGATACGTGACGTGGGTCAGTGGGGTCAGTGGCCGTGGGGTGGCCACCACTGTCCCTCACTGCCCTGAAGAACAGCCAGCTTGTTCCCCACCACAAGGCTCACGAAGAGAGTCTAGCTGGACTCCACAGTGTGGCGTCTGTCCCGTCCTGGCCCCCCACCCGCCGAGCCCAGAGCAGACAGACACCCTTGGCAGAGTTGATCCAGTGGCCCAGGCCCAGGAATGAGGTGAGCGCCCCCGTTCAGGTGCACAGAGAGCTGGTAGAGGCAGAGAGCCAGCCTGGCCTCCAGGGGTGTGTGGACCCTGCTGGGTGGTCCCAGGCCCATGCAGGGGTCTAAGTTTCCAGATGCACAAGGATGCCTGCCCTGCATGTCCCATAGTCTCCCCTCCAACCCGCCAAGAGACCCACCATGCTTCAAGGAGTGTGCCCTGGGCTCTGCTGGGCCACGAGGGAGGAGATCACACAGGGAGGACCCACAGAACCAGCTGGGCGGCAAACCTGGGCCCTGCAACAACCCCTGCTGGGCCCCTACGGATGCCAGAAAGCCCGCCCCAGGCTAGCCCCTCCCCTACCACTCTGGGGTCCTGGAGGTGGGGGGTGGTCGACCAGAGGGCCTCTCATACCTAATGCCCCCAAAGGTGGGCAGCGACCCCATTTCCTTCTCAACAGGGCAGTTGGAATCTGTCCCACCATCTTTCAAACAAACCCTAGGACGAGGTCCCGGAGACTCGCCCAGAAACCTCTGTTCTCGGTCACCCCACCCGAAGGGCCCTGGCGGGGTGGTGGGGTGGCAGGACTCCCCCACTTCACCCGGGGCAAGGGTCCTCCCAGCAGGCACCCGCATGAATGCTGTCTGTGCGGCAGTGGGAGGGAAACGGCTGGTTTACACTCCGGCTGGCTGCTCTGCTTTCTCCTGACAGGGATGAGGAGGAGGCCACATCCAGGGACAGAAATCTCTGCCGCTTCCTGGCTCTGGAGGAAGGAGGTGCTGACGGCGGCCAGCCACTCAGGGAGCCCTCCATGCACCCGCTTGTGCCTGGGGATCCCGGCTGAGTGGGGGTCAGGTTAGAGAGACAAACTTTCCAAGAACTGAGGGAGGGGCTTTCTTGTCTGGAGTTCCAGGAGCAGCCAGACTGGGGACAGGAGACAGGGCAGGGCCTCCACCCTGGAAGCTCACCCTTATTCTCCCCGGTACCCCGGTGCCCTGGGTGCTGGGGGGAGGGGGGCCCGGAACTGGGCCAGGAGGCAGAGGGCAGGGTCAGCACGTGCGGAGGGGGGTGCACGCAGGGACCCCTCTGGGTAAGCAGGGCACGGTTGGGATGCTGGTGGACAGCAGACTCCCTCTGGTGGGGGTGGGGGGCGCCTCCATGAATTTCACTAACGGCCACGTCTGACTGAGCGAGGCCAGGAGAGGGGGACCCAAAAGGCCCAAAGGAGCAGCGTCTGCTCCCCACTGCCAGACACCCAGTGGGCAGGAAGGACGTGAGGCTTCAGTGACGGGCATCTCCTTACCTGAGGCCAGCGGGCACGGGCTCCCTCACACCCGCAGACCTGCAGGTGCGCGGCCGGCCTGCGAGGGTCCCTGGGCCGCGTGACGTGGGCCTCTGCAGTCCCAGCTGCCCGCGAGGCAGCGCTGGCCTCTGTTCTCCAGGAGGGCCAGGCTCTTCCTGCCGACGTGTCCCCTTCTGGTCCGCCTCTGGGCACCGAGCTCCTGAGCCCTTTTCCAGCTCCAGGGTGGGGGAGGCTTCAGCACAGCTGACAACGTGGAGACACCTGACAGCGGGCTGTGGGTTCTCCCTTGTCTGTCCGTCCATCTGGCCTGCAGGCTCAGGACACTTGACGAGTGAGCACAGCGGCGTCCTCAGGGTCCCACGGTGTCTCGGGGCCACGAGGCAGGGTGCCCCCTGCGTCCCCCACGGAGTCCCCACTACCATCACAGCCTTCACCGGGTCGTCAGGGACCAGCCGAGTTCTTCCCGAAAGCCCTCCTTGGAGCCATGAACCACGGTTACTAAGGGCAACCAGGGGGAGGTGCAGAAACAGAGCTCCTTATAGAAGCGGCTTGGCCCCCGCACAGCAGGGAGGGTGCTCCTCTTGGGAAGGCCGGGGCTGCTTCCAGGATGCCTGCTAGCAGAGCTGGTCCTCGGCTCTCAAGGGAAGCTCTAACTCTGGCTTGTCAGACACGGACCGCCGATGGCCCACTTAGGTGCTCCAGAAAGTTCCACTATAGCGTAGGCCCCTTTTCCTTCCTCCTCAGCAGGAGGGGGTCCAAATCAGTCAGGTCCTCTCCAGCCTTCAGGGACAAAACGCCACGCCCTGCTTTTCCACCTGGGCCACCACTGCTCCCTGGTCGGCTGGTGCAGAGGGATCTGAGCTCCCTGGGCATTGAAATGATGAGGCAGAGTGAGGTCAGGGGAGTGGTCATGGAGGTGGGGGGGGGGCAGAGCAAGGTCAGGGGAGTGGTCACAGGGTTGGGGGGGCAGAGCGAGGTCAGGCAAGGCTTCGGGCTCAGAAGGCCTGGTTGGGGTCAGGGGAGGGGGATGATCATGGCCCTGGGGAGGAAAGGGCCCCTTGTGAAGCTCAGTGCCCACCCCCGCAGGGCCGCCTGCAGACGGAGATGGAATCTCATTCTGCTTGGATGGCGGCCAGGATCAGCCTTGCACATCAATCCCACTACATGTTGGTGTGAGCCAGCCCGGCCCCAGCGAGCCTGGCCCCAGCCAGCCCAGCCATCTCTGGCCGACCGAACGCCATGTAACCCAGTCTGTGCTCAATGCCTACCAAAGGGACACCGGCCACCCACTGCCAGAACTGCTTCCCGCCAGGCACCTTGGGATACGTGTCACGAGGAACACACTGGGAAAGCGCTGTGTGCAAGCGTCCTTTTACGGGGCAGGTCATCATGGGGGCCTCTGCTTCCCGTCCCCAGGAAATCAGGTCCTTGCATCTAGTTAGGGCAGGCCTACTGTGGACCCTGACCCAGGGCAGGGCTGCATGTTCTGAGAGGTGCCAGGGTTTCGGACCACCCTGCGGAGCCCTGGGGAGCCAGCGCCACCCCCCTGACGCCCTCTGCTATGGGACCAGAGGCTGTCCCTGGGCCCAGGCGAGGCCGAGGTGGTCTCAAGTGAGGACCAGGCTGGCCGGGCTGGGAAGATCAGTCCCTGAGATACTCACCACGTCAAGGGGCCAGGACGAGCTACGACCAGAGAATGAAAGCCAGGGAGAAAAATAAAAACAAAAACAGAAACTGGAAGGGAGAGGGGAGGGGGAAACGGAAGGAGGGAGAGAGAGAATTGGAGTGGTTTTGGTGAGAAACAACACACAGTACACACAGAAGTGGACGAAGCGGCTGGTGGGGGCTCCTGGGGGTTGTTGGGAGGGGGAGTCGGCCTGGGGTCGGCCGGGAGGTGGGCCAAGGAGGAGAGGCACGCTGTGGTGTGTCCAGGGGCTAAGGCCTGAGCTGTCTGCTCAGAAGGGGTCTTAGGGAGTCAAGTCTGGGAGTGAGCAGGGGGCCATGAGCCCCGTCCCCAGCAGTGAGACGCCTCCTGTCTCTGGGGCTCAGGCAGAAAGCTGGCTGACAGTCAGGGGGCTCGTGGAGAGACAGGCACACGGGGATTCCCTGGAGGACACCCTTCTCAGTCCCGCTCAAAGCAATAAGCTGCACCCGACCCCCAAGCAGATTCAACACTGCCTCAAAGCTTCATTTTGGTTGGGGTTGGTGGGTTCCAGGCCAACTCAGACACAGGAGGAAATCCGGCAAATGTGCGAGTGTTTGCAAATGCAGAGCTACCTCCGCTTGATCGATAAAAGAAATGACCAGTTTACAAAATTCTGGTTGTGAACACAACAAACCACCTCACTCTGAGATGCAAAACAGAAGGTGGGGGCCCTCAGTCTGGGGGAGACACAGACCCCTTGTGGTGGCCTGAGCCCCATAAACCCGGGTGAGCCTGTGGGGCCCCAAGTTGTCCCCGCATCACAGGCGGGGCCCCAAGTTGTCCCCGCATCACAGGCGGGGCCCCAAGTTGTCCCCATGTCACAGACTGGGCCCCAAGTTGTCCCGAAGTTACAGGCGGGGCCCACCCTGAGGGGGCATCATGGGGAGGTGCACCCGAGTGTATGGTTAGCAGATGGCAGTAAGGGGCCCTGTGGGTGGGAGGCGGGACAGGGCTGGGGGTGCAGTGGGGAGGACAAGCTGGGCAGAAGGCTCCTGTGGGGGCTGTGGTCATGTGCCAGGACGAGGGGCAGGGCTCCCCATCCCTCCTGGCAGGCAAGGACCCCTGTGGGTGGGCACCTACTGGCCCAGCCCCAGGAAGAGCCAGCACCAGGAGGGGCCCCACCACACCAGCCCCCTGCTGTCTCTGATGGGACAAACTGGGGAGGTGGCACCTGACTGACCACTCTACCCCGTGCCCATTTCAGTGAGACCCACCCCAGTTGTGACCGCTGGAAATCACCAAGCTGTCCCCAAGTCAGAGGAGGAGACCCCCAACTAAAGCTCAGCAAAGCCCTGCAGAGAGTGTCAGGGTTTCTGGGGCTCTGTCTCCTTGACCGGGGGCAGGCCCGGTGGGACTTGTGTACGCAGCACAGATGGTACAGCTCCCATCAGGGCCCCTACCTCACAGAGCCCTAGACAAGCCTCTCGGGCGTCAGCCAGTGGCCCCATCTGGCTGGAAGTCGGCCCCCAGAGCTCCCTAAACCTGCAGCAAGCGCCTGAGGTGCTTACTGGGCAGGGGGCTCTTTCTCAAGCCGAGAGTCCAGCCTCTCAGCATGCGCTTTTTAGACCCGCAGGCCTGGGGGGCTCGCTCGGGGGGAGTCTAACATTTTAGCACAGCCCAGTGCGTTGGTGCCAAAAGGGGCTGGGTCATCGGCCCACTGCACCTCCTACAGATGTGGGAAGTGGGGCCACAGGAGTGGGACCCCTCCGAGTAGCCGGGTTGCACGGCCCCCACACGGAAGCTCCCTGGCCTGGCTCTCCTGTCTACCGGCCCCCGAGTCCTCTCAGCCACATCTTGAAAGCTGTTTCGCTCGGCTCCACCCTGAACTTAGGCGTTTCTCCCGCTGATGGGTCTGCTCACTCCCCGGAGCCCTCTCTTTGCCGCTGTGAGCCATCGTTGGGACACGCTGCCACGTGCACTGCTTTTACCTTCTCCTCCAGCTCCTTTATCTGCCTCTTCTGAGCTTCTATTCTTTCTTCCAACTCTTTAATTCTCTGCAATGGTAAAAGCAGGACAGTCCTCAGCAACGACAGCACTTGGGAAACCAAGAGGGAAAGAGACTCTCAGGATTTTCTCGGGGGCATCTGGCCTCCAAGTCACAGAGCAGCAAGCATGCTGGGTGCCGGCCCCAGGGCTCGCGTCGGACGCTTGTCTCTTTCCAAAGCTTGTCTGCACCCCCGTGTTTGGAGCGTGACAGACACGCCGCCGTCTGAAGGGGGCTGGAGCCTTCAGCCTGTCCTCTCCCATGGACTCAGAACGCCCTGGTTTAAGAGAAGGAGGCTGGCCCAGCTCTGTGTCATCAGAACCCTTCCCTGTCTACTGCTTTGCTCCAGCCCCTGAGCGGAGGGCTTCTCTGCGGGCCCCACTTCACGTGGCGGTGTCAGTACTGGCAACCTCAAACTGGACACGATAATATGCTGAAAGGAGATGGTGAGACACCAACGCGCAGGCCTCCCCGCATCAGCGAGCAGCAGCCCAGACAGCAACACAGCAGTGAGCCACAGAGGGCTTCCTGCCAGGGCACTGCTGCCTTCTGAACCCAGGCTTTACTGTGGGGCTCTGGTGGCACAGTGCTTAAATGTATGGCTGCTAACTAAAAGGTCAGCAGTTCAAATCCACCAGCTGCTCCTTGGAAACTCTATAGGGAAGTTCTACTCTGTCCTGTAGGGTTGCTGTGAGTCGGAATTGACTCGACGACAATGGGTTTTTTTTTTTTTTTTAGTCTTTATTTTAGTATAAAGTGAAATTAACATTAACCCACTCACGTTAACTTTAAATTTTAGTAACTAGTTATCTGATTTGGCAAGTTGATCAGTCTGCATTTGGGGTTTTTGTAATGTGGAATAACACCTCTATGAAAGTCACTGCCAGGCCAACCCACTCCATCCAGAGACGCTGAAGCACGTTCAGTCAGCCAGGGCCACCTCACCTTTCGCTGGAAGTGAATCAGCCTAAGGTCACAAAGTGTCTCCAAGGCCAAGTAAAGGTCTCGCCACCCCCGTCCGCCCACAGGTACCTGGCCCAAGACTGCACCCACACCACTGAGGGAGGGAGTAAGGAAGAGACCAGGCAATCTGGGGCTGCATCCTAAGGCCTCAGCTACATGGCCCAGGAAACTGGTCTGATGGGGCAGGTGGGTGGAAAGGTGTTGGACCAGGGCTAGGAGGTCCCAGCCACGTGGAGTCCCTGCCATAGGAGGGTCCCATCATTGGAGGGCCTGGTCATTGGAGAATTCATTCATTGGAGGCCCTGGTCATTGGAGGCCTTGGTCATTGAAGGCCCTGGTCATTGAAGGGCCTGGTTATTGGAGGCCCTGGAGATTGGAGACCCCAGACGTCAGCGGCCCAGTCACTGAAGGCCTTGGTCATTGGAGATCCTGGTCATTGAAAGTCCTGGTTATCAGAGGCCCTGGTCATTGGAGGCCCTGGTCATGGCAGCCTGGCTTGGCTCTAGGCAGGCATCTGGCTTGGCCTTGGCCCCATTCCCCCCAGTCCTGCCACCCTGCCCGCCTGTGCACACCTGCTGGGCCAGCTGCAGCAGTTCCATGCGCTCCCGCAGGATCTGGGCGTCACGCTCCCGCAGCTCGCTCATGACCTGGCGCTTCCACTGCTCCACAGCAACCTTGAGCTTCTCGCGCTCCTCCTCTGACAGCATCTCGCACACCTTGGCTCCAGACTCCTGCTGCAGAGCGTCGTACAGCATGGCTTCCAGCTCCAGGATGTGCTGGGGGGATCCCAGGAGACTGTCGGTCCTCACCCCCTTCCCCAGACCCACCAGCCTTCCCCAAGAGGCACCTGGAACTGACAGCTCAGCAGCCTGAGGTCCCAGGACGACAGCATCCCGACCACCTGGGCTTAAAATGCTCTACACAGCAGGAAAACTGCGTAGGGGTGTGGACGGGGAGGGGGTCATTTCACTTCTAAAGGAATTCCAAAGACAAAATGCTCATCATGTCATTAAAACTAGGAAAAACGTGGTCAGCAGACATTTCTGACCAGAGCGAGATGACCAGAAGGGACAGGGCTGAGTGGAGAGGCCGTGCCTTGAGGAAGAAGTAACAGATGAAGAGCCTCTGCCTTTGTCCCAAATGTGATCCAACCCTCCAGTCTCCTGGGCTTTCACGTAGCGTCCCAAAGAGGGAGGCACAGCTTTTGCAAAGACTGGTTTGAGAGTCACAGGTAGAGGGGCCAGTCCTGAACTCTCCTGCCCAGCCAGGTAATCCACCTACACCCCTCACCTGGTGAGCCCACCCCCTCCACTGTGGTTGTCTCTCTACAGCCCACCCTGCCTCCAAACAAGATCTCCACCCTTGCCCCGGCCTCGGACCATCACCTTCCACTCTCCCAGCCATAAACAACAGGACCCTGGTCATTCCATCTCCCACCTCTTCCATGGGGCAGGTCTTACTAGCCTAGTTTCCAGATGAGGGAACTGAGGCACAGAGGAAAGGGTGCTTTGCTTGACACACTGCAGCAAATGGGGGGAGGCCTGGGCCCTCAGTGGGCTCCAGAATGTGCTCTTCCCACTGCCCCTGTGGCCTCCCGGCACTCAGAACCCCCATCATGCTGCCATGCGTCCCCAGCTGTGTGCCGCCCACATTCTCGTGACCATGATTGTGGTCCCCAAACAGCAATGCCTATAGCACCCTTCCCTGAGCGTTCCCGACAGACCTCAACTGTGTGGATGGCTTGGGGCCGGGGAGTCCTGGCCGTCCAGGAAGAGCAACAAGAGACTGAATGGAGGGAAAAGGGTAGTCAGGGGTCAAGTCCTCACCATGGATCTCTGGGGATGAACTTCAACTGCAAAGACCCCCCCTACCTATGAGAAGACCCACAAGAGACAGAGAAGTTGACCAGGCAGAGTGAGGACAAGACCCTAAAGACCTCCCCACCCATGAGAAGACCTGTGAGAGGCAGAGCAGCTGACAGAGTGGGGACAGGATCCCATAGCACCCAGCTCAGGATGACGCCATGATGCTGAGGATGAAGGAAGAACTAAGCTACGTACGTACGACCATGGGAGCAGTGTTGGTTTGGAGCTGAGGTGGTAGTGAGGACCCAGACACGGGCTGGGTGGATGGAAGTGTGTGGAGACCGCGCTGACACGGCAAAGGAAGAAGCCAGGGAGTGTGGCTCACCCTTGACACTGCTTTCCAAAAATCCAGATAATTACCAAGGAACCGCCAAGGATGGATGCAAACAGTCCCTTTGCAGTAACTTAGCAGCAGACATACCCCTTTGTATGAATCCCTAACCTAACCAGCTGTTGCAGAGTCGACTCTGACTCATGGCGCCCTCACGGGTGTCAGAGTAGAACTGTGCTCCACAGCGTTTTCAGTGGCTGATCTTTGGGAAGTAGACTGCCAGGCTTCTCTTCTGGTGTGCCTCTGGGCTTCTGTTAGCAGCCAAGCCTTTAACTATTTGTAGTACTCAGGAACTCTGAGGATTTATCAGTTGGATCTACAGCACCTTAAAACTTTTCCCTTGGGAAATTTTATTGATACAGTTTACAAAAAAAAAACAAATTCTCAGGTTACAGGAGAAATTAATGTTCCCTTCAGGCAAAATGATCATGAAAACTTTTGGTTTAGAGGAAAGTTTAGGAAGCAAAAGAACACGTTTGACGTTTAATCATTTGATCCTTCATGACAGCCACAAAATAAGCTTCCCACAGCTGATGAGCCCAGCTCAAGGCCCACATCAAAGGCCACTTAGAGCAAAAGATAAACTTCAGCTCTTGAAAGAGATGTGGTGGAGTGCAGGCTTATAATTAGCATCACAGAGGCAGCACTGAACCACAGGCAACTGATGCTAATCTGGTCTTTCACACCAAGAGGAAATGCCTGAGGATGGGTGAGGCGCCCCTGGAGGACAGCCCCTGTGCTGCTCGCACAGCTCCTCCATTTGAAGGACTGGTGGCACAGTGATTAGGAGATCGGCTGCTAACCAGAAGGTCGCAGTTCGAATCCACCATCTGCTCTTTGGAAACCCTATGGGGCAGTTCTGCTCTGTCCTATAGCATCGCTATGAGTTGGAATCAACTTGATGGCAATGGGTTTGGTTTTTGCTTTCTTGGGTCCCTGGGTGGTGCAAATTGTTAAGCACGGAAAGGTTGGAGCTTCGAGTCCACCCAGAGGAGCCTAGGAAGAAAGGCCTGGCCATCTACTTCCAAAAAATCAGCCACTGAAAACCCTATGGAGCGCAGTTCTACTCTGACACACGTGGGGTCACCATGAGTGGGGGCTGACTTGACAGCAACTGGTTTCTTGTGCTCACGGAGCAGAGAATGTGTGAAGACATGCAGATACCCCAGGCCCCGGCTCACCTGGGCCACTTGGGGCCCAGTCTGCATCCCCCATCTGCTTGAGCTCGTGAAGGACAGATAGAAGGTGCAGCAAAGTTTGTTGTCCAGGGAAAAATCCAATCCGAAGACTAGATGAGTTGTGGAATGACTCATCAAGGACATCATACATGAAGAAAGCAAGAGGTCATTAAAAAAGACAGGAAGGAAAGAAAAGACCAAAATGCGTGTCAGAAAAGACTCTGAAAGTTGCTCTTGAACATCGAGTAGCTAAAGCGAAAGGAAGAAATGATGAAGTAAAGGCTGAACAGAAGATTTCAAAGGGCGGCTCCAGAAGGCCAAGTATTATAATGAAACGTGCAAATTCTTAAATAGTGACTTAAAAAAACAAGGTGGCCAGACAGAGCATGCTGGCCTTCCTCTTGGAATCTGCAGGACGGGACACCCACCAGCCATGGCCCAGTGCTGACCCCAGAGCCCTGTCCTTGAGGGGCACCAGGGCAGTATATGTGGAGAGATGTGGCCGAAGCGTGAGCCACGCCCCCGTCTGTCACCCCAGTCCCTGCTGGCAGAGGAGAGGGCTCTGCTGGGGTCCCGGTGGGTCCATGGGTGCACGCAATGCCCTTACCTTGTGAGCCTGGTCCAAGGACTGTTTACGGTAGTCCAGCTCCTCGTCCAGGTAGCCCTTCTGCTTACTGAACAGCTCCTGGGAACAGAGGACCGGCCTCGGTCGGCGCCCGGGCGGTGGTGGCACCGCAGGGCACCCACCGAGGCACCCACCTTTTCGCTCTCCAGATCGGCCATCTTCCGCTGCAGGGCCAACTCTGTGTCTTGGATCTGCTGGAGCCACTGGGCACAACAGAATGAGCAAATCACAGGGACCCTGGGGGCCTTGTCTATCCTCCTGCTCCTCCTGGGAGGAGGGGGCTGGGTGGGATCGTGAGCGCCATGGCCCCAGGGTGTGGCCAGGTCTAGGCTGGCCCTGCCCCAGTGCCCTCCCCTACCCCGGGGTGGTGGAGGATGCTGGCTTGGGGTGCTGGGGGGCAGAGTGGGCCTGCAGGGATCCGCTGGAGACACGGAGGGGTGAGCTGTCTTCCCGAGGCCTCATCCTCCCACCCTGTCCCTCTGCCCCTTCTGTTGGAGAGCCCCCAGAGGCAGCCCCGGGCTGTGGAGGGGACTAGGAGGGTGGCAGCTCTGTGAGCAAGAACCTGGGGCGTTGGGAGCTTTGGGGTGGGGGTGGGGCGGCCCTCAGAGGAGGGTCTTGTAGGCCCAGACCGCTTTGCAGACCCAACCTCAATGTCCAGCCTTTTGGGGAAAGCACAGCTGAGGTGGCCTGGGCCCAGGTCTGGAGAGACCAGTCTTTATAAGGGTGTGAAGCAGTGCTGTTGGTGGGTGCTCCATCTGGCCAGGTCTCCCAGGGCAGAGGGGCTGAAGTGACCCTCCCCCAGGTGACTCCGTCACGGAGCGTCCGCAAGGTCACCGTTACCTTTTCAGCCAAGGTCAGGACGGTCCTTGCTTGGATGACGACCACTTGCTCGTCGTTGGTCAGATTCTGCCAAATGCAGAGCACAGCTAGTCAGGACCACAGCTCCTGGGGTGCGTGGGGGGCTGGGCCACAGCGAGGGGCGCCTCCTACTGAGACCCCCTGGGCTCTGACCCCGCACTCTTGGCACTGTTTACTGGGTGCACTGTCTGCGGTCTTTCGACCCCTGACTGCTGGTAATGGGACAGTCCAGGCTGGCAGCTATGCAGGCCCGTCCTAGCTGCCAGTGGCTGGGGGAGCCGGGAGCCTGGGGCTCTTCCAGAGACGGAGGCTCCTCAGGCCCAGGCCTCGCCAGTCCATGTCCTGAGGATAGCCACGCTTCCAATGGGAGGGGGAGGAAGGAAGAGGAGAGAGGGGAGGAGGGAGAGAAGGAGGGAGAGGAGGAGGGAGAGGGGAAGAGGGAGAGTAGAGGGGGAGGAGGGAGAGGTGAGGGGGGAGGAGGGAGAGGAGGGAGGGGAGGAGGGAGAGGAGGGGAGGAGGGAGAGGAGGGGAGGAGGGAGAGGAGGGGGGAGGCGGGAGAGGTGAGGGGGGAGGAAAGGAGAGGTGAGGGGGGAGGAAAGGAGAGGTGAGGGGGGAGGAGGGAGAGGAGAGGGGGAGGAGGGAGGGGAGGAGGGAGGGGAGGGGAGGAGGGAGAGGAGGGGGGAGGAGGGAGAGGAGGGGGAGGAGGGAGATGAGGGAGGGGAGGAGGGAGGGAGGGAGGACGGAGAGAAGATGGAGGGTATGGTGGGAGGGCGTGGTGGGAGGCTGCAGAGGGAGGGGAGGCAGGGTGCGGAGGGAGGGCGCAGTAGGAAAGGTGCAGAGGCTCGAGGCTGGGGCAGGGACCTGGCAGATTGCTGCAGTGGAGCAGGCTGTAGCTGCACCCCACACTCCCTCTCGCTTCACCTCCATTCCCCCCTTTTGCAAGGGGAGACTTCTGCTGGGACACCCTGTCTGTGTCTCTCCACCCCTGCAGCTTCTCAGGCCACAGGCAGTGGTGGTCTGTCTGTGCGGCCCTCCTCTGATGCGGGCGTCCTGGGGGACTCTCCCATGGGGCAGGGCTACTGGCTAGAACGGGGCGCTCCTTGTCCCTCCTGCCCCAGGTAACTGGCCCGGTGTCTCAGTCCTCAGGCCAGGGCTTCGTGTGGTGGCCAGGTGGGGGGTGGGGGCTTAGGGATGGGCAGTGGCTGGGAGGTGGCTTCTCGGTGCCTGTGGGACTCCTGGACACGGTTAAACTGGGTGGACACCTGGTGGGGTCAAAGCTCTTCCTTCTTGTGGGGGCCTTTCCTCTGCTGTCCAGGTGCAGCAGTGGTGACGGGCGGCTGCTCTGCCCTCACCGGCCTCTTCCCTCAGCCCCCAGGGCCTGGCCAAGGCCACTGTGGGCGATGCAGCATTTGCTGAGGTGGGACTGAGCTGCAAAGGCATCTGTGGCCCGGTCTGTCCCGTCACCTGCCTCGCCAATAGGCCTCTCTTGGCTCCCGGATGGGTTTTGCAGGCCCGGGCCCTGCAGAGCACCGTCCTGGGTTACTGGCTCTCGTGTGCTCAGCAGTGGCCTCAAGGCCAGACCCGGGAGGACGTCCCCACTTATTTGAGGAGCTGCTTCGTGTGGCCCTGAGCATAACGTGCAGCAGTGTGCCCAGTCCCAGCCACCCCTGAACTGGGCTGGAAGGAGCTCAGAGCCCACGCAGCAGTGGGTGGCCATGCCCGGTGGCCATGTCCACTGGCCATGCTGGGGGCTCCAAGGGGCCCTGAACAGGGGTCTGCAGAGTGGCTCCACCTGTCCTAGTGCTGTCACTAAATCAACTCTGGCCCGGAGGGGCCCTAGGGCCTCACTCTGTGCAGCTGGCAAATCCCTGAGAGCCCTGACGGGACAATGCCCAGGGCTGGGCCCAGAGCTCGCTGCCTATGTGGGCTGGGCCTCCAGTCCCCAGGGCTGCGATGGAGCTCTGTGTCTGAACAAGGGGTGACGGGCCTGGAAAGCGCCCTTCCAGGTATCCCTCTTCTTCTAGCTGTTCCCCAAGTGAGGGCACGCATACGGGGTCCCATCAACACAGGGCCTGGTATGGGGTGGGGGTCGATGAGTGCAGATGTGGGGGCTAGAGTGGCCACTGGGAATTCATGCTCCTCCACGGAGTCTGCAGCAGAACTCAGACTCCAGACCAAATGAGGCCTGGGCATTTCTGTGGACTCGGTTTCCCCAGCTGTCAGCCCCACGAGTATAATCCAAGGTCTGGCAATACAAAGTGGGGGCCCGCAAGAGCCCCAGGTGTCCTTGATAGCCCAGGAGGCAGTAGTCCACCCCCACCCACAGTACGGAGGAGCCTGAAGACTGGGGCAGAGGCGTGTCCCTGAGGTGCCGTGGTCCGTGGCCGAGTGCAGGGGCCTCAGGAGGAAGGGAGAGCCCCTGCATGCAGAGGGGCTGTGCCAGGCACTCCAGGCGGGCAGGGGGCTCCAGGCATGCAATGGGGCTCTGGGTGGGCAGGGGGCTCTGTGCAGGCTAGGGCCTGGGCTCTGCAGGCGTGGGCTCTGCGGGCCTGGGCTCTGCGGGTGTGGGCTCTGAGGGCGTGGGCTCTGCGGGCCTGGGCTCTGTGGGCGTGAGCTCTGAGGGTGTGGGCTCTGCAGGCGTGGGCTCTGAGGGAGTGGGCTCTGCGGGCCTGGGCTCTGTGGGCGTGGGCTCTGAGGGTGTGGGCTCTGCAGGCGTGGGCTCTGAGGGAGTGGGCTCTGCGGGCCTGGGCTCTGTAAGCGTGGGCTCTGAGGGCGTGGGCTCTGCGGGCGTGGGCTCTGCGGGCCTGGGCTCTGTGGGCGTGGGCTCTGTGGGCGTGGGCATGCACAAGTCAGGAGAGCGACATACACTTACGGCGTTATCGCCCAGGATGTCGAGCTTCTTCATTAGCTCTGAGACCAGGATGTCCTGGTGGGGGAGAGAGGGGAGAGTGGGTGATGCAGCTAGAGACTGCAGGGGCGGTACAGGGGGTGAGCACGGCTGGGAGACAGAGACGGAGGTGGGGGGGAGGTGAGAACAGGGTAAGTGCGGTCGGGCAGCTGCGGGGGTGAATGGGGTAAGTGTGGGAGACTGGGGGGCATATGAGGTGAGCATGGCTGGGAGATGGGGAGGTGGGGGCGGTGAGAGCAGGGTGAGTGCGGTGGGTGGCTGGGGGGTGAATTGGGTGAGTGCAGCTAGAACGCTGGGAGGGGATGCCAGAGGGCTTTACCGTCACACCCTCGGCCTCACAATACACCTGCAGAGGGCTCCTTCCGTCCTCCACGAAGGGCACGTGGTGGAAGGTGATGGCGGGCGACTTCCTCTCTCTCTCCTGGGACAAGGGACAGAGGCTGGGCATGGGTGGGTGGTGGCTTCCCTGTCTCCTCCTCTAGGGGGTTGGCCCAGGGTGGCCAGGGAGCAGGGTGGAGACACAGGGGCTGACGCCATGTGTGGGGTCAGCCAGGTGTTCCTGAGAGCTCAGCCCCTGTGCAGAGGTGCCAATGGGAGCAGGGCTCCCCAGACTGGAGGGGCAGTGTGACCCTGGCCATAGACCCCAGGGGGGCCTGGGAGCAGGTTTCCCCAGCCCAGAAGGGCAGGATGACCCTCGGCGTAGACCCCAGGAGGCCTGGAAGCAGGGCTCCCCAGATCGGAAGGGCAGGGTGACCCTGGGAACGGGCCTCAAGGGAGCCTGGCACCATCACCCCGGCTGTGTGGTCCTGGGCAGGTGGCTGAGTTCATGCCCAGTCTCCACCCTCACCCTTCAGGGAGGCTCAGGTGAGGGGGGGGGCCACATAAGCCTGGGAACATATGATGAGCCCCAGAGGACGGCCATCCATGATGCTTGCGTTCCCACAGAGTGCTCCCCAGGGACTGGTGCAAAGGATTGTGGGGGGGACTCATCTGGGTCCCTCATTCCTAAAGGCCCTCATGTCCGCATTGTGGAGGTGGGAGCCCGCTGCGGACCCCCGTGCCCACAGCATGGAGGTGGGGGCCCACTGTGGCCCCTCATGTCTGCAGTGTGGAGATGGGAGCCCACCATGGCCCCCCGTGCCCACAGCGTGGAGGTGGGAGCCTGCCGTAGTCCCCCTGTGCCTGTAGTACACGTGCACCTCAAGCTCCAGGATCCGGAACTCCAGCAGCTCGTTTTGGTCTTTGGCGTCCTGGACCTCGTGTTTCAACCGTGCTTCCTCTATCTCCATCTGCTTTATCTGTGAGACCAGAGGTCATCGGCGTCAGAACAGCCAGAGTCTCCTACCCCGTGGGGACGGCACTGGCCCCCAGCAGCCCCCAGAGCCCTCCCACAGCCTGTGTCCTTGAGCGTGTCTCATGAGGCTGGGGGGACCCTGTCTCCATCCCTCAGCTGAACCCCAGGGTCAGTACAGCGGGCAGGGAGCCCCGAGGTCCAGAGGCAGCCCTGAGCGCATCCCAGCCATCTAGGCAGGGGTGGGGGAGGGGAGGAGTTGCCCACTGGGGGCAAAGGCAGGAAAATGTCCCCATTGACTCTGGGCCTTGCTGGACACCAGAGCCCGAGGCGGTGTCCCTGGCACTCACGCTGGCCCAGCACTGAGGGTGCTTCCACTACCTGGGCCCCGTGCATGGTGCCCGGCTCCCCTGGCATCGCCTTTGCTCTAAGGGGCTGTTTACATGGGACCACGATGCGTGAGCACCATGCGTGGGGCCTGCACCATCCAGAGGTGCCAGGAAAATGCCAGCCCCAAGCGGACAGACGGGGAAAATGGCCCCAGGAGGGCCCAGCGAAGGGAAGCGGCTCGGCCCATCCCACTGAAAGGAGCTCAGGTGACTCAGGGACAGCTCTGATGCTCGAGGGGTGGGTCAAGATGCACCCAGGGGCACAGGCCCTAGGTGAGCATGGGGTAGCACCTGAGAGCAGGCAGGTGTCCAGGGTCCCTGGAGGCCAGAGCATAGGCCCGGGGGAGCACGGGGTAGTACCTGAGAGCAAGCAGGTGCCCAGGGTCCCGCGAGGCCAGAGCACAGGCCCCGGGGAGCGCATGAGTGCCATGGACTCAGTCTTCCTGTGCTGAGGTACATGCAGGCGGCCCACAGGGAGGCCCAGTGCTCACAGGGGACCCGACCCAGAGCACCACCCACAGTATGCGAGGGTTTGGGGTGGGGCTGCCGGGCTGGAACAGCAGGCCAAGCTGCTTGTGTCCAGATCATGGCCGTCTTGGCCTCTGGAAGGCTCCTGCCTGCCCGCAGCCACCCTGCCCTCTGAGGTGGGGGCACCGCTTCCCCAGCCCCTCTCTGCCAGGGCACGAGGTGACCACCAGCTGCTGGTGAGAGGTGGCAGAACTGTTGCCGCCTGAAGGGCTCTCAGGCCTGGGGCCTTTCTGCCTCTGGACTCTAGCCAGCACCCCCCATTCCACACTACCCACTCAAACAGTCCTGGGGTCCTATCCCCCCAACTGGGGTGAGCTCGGCCCACCCAGATTTCATCTGCCCTGTTGTCTCAGTGCTGTGATCACCTGCCCCCACCTTGCAGAAGGAGGGGCCCCACTAGGGGAGGCCGTGATGGAGAGGGGACTCTGCCCCACCCTAACCGCACACCCCAGTGAAGGTGTGGGGGTCCTCCAGGCAGAAGCTGAGGCCGTCGGTGAGAACAGCCAGCTGTCCACCATGCTTTCTGACCAGCCAAGTTAGCATTGGGGATGACAGGGACAATGTCCAGGAGCCGAGAGCCCCTCAGTGAGCTGGCTGCTGGGTTAGCCAGGACCGCACTCCCAGCTGCCCAGCAGGGTCAGAAACAGACACCCAGGCCTTCCATGCAGACTCTGAAGGAAGTCTTCCCTGAGGGCCAAGTGGCCTCTGAAACGAACCTGGGTGGATGCAGGTGCTGACCCAGCCAGGCTTTCAGCTTGGGTGATTCTGGTGGCTCTGAAGTCCACTCTCCCAGCATCACATCCACCACACACACACCGCAAACAGCATGAATTGAGAAGCCCACAGAGGCAGGACTGTGCACGGGACCCAGTCCCCAGGGCCCCTTCCAGGCCGTCATCACCCCCAGAGGCAGAGAGGAGAGCAGGCCAACCCAGAGCCACTGACAGGCCCCCGCAGAGAGCGAGGCACAGAAGGGCTTCTGACCCAATGGTCAGGAACCCTACCCGAGCCCCTACCCTGCCTGGCACTGCAGGTCCCCCACATTTTCATGGGCCCTCAGGGAGCCTGGACCCAGTGGGCACCCAGACTCAGACGGGGCCCGGGGCATACCTTCTCCACAAGCTCTTGATTTCTGCGGTACAGGGCCTGCTTCTCTTCAATCCACTTCATGTCCTTGAAAACGGAAGACAAAGAAACGAACACACTGCAGAGGAACATCTGACCTCAGAGCTCCAGCAGGACCCACCTGGCACCCCATCAGCTCCCAAGATGAGGCGCCCAGGGCCCGCTGGCCCGGTGGACGTCACGCTCCAGATGGCCCTGAGGGTGCTGACCCATGAGAGCCGAGAGCTGGAAGAGCAAGGAGCCTGGGCCCAGTGGGAGAGCCGCCGTCACTGCAGGCTTCCTGGTCCACTGCACGTGCGGACCCGAGGTCAGGGGTCAGAGCTGTGTTCTTCTGCACAGTGTGTGGGTGCCTCTGTGGCCCGCCTCCAGGTCAGGCCTTGGAAGGTGTCCGCCTCCTGGGCTCACGTCTCTTCCGTCCTGAGCTCTTGGGCCTTCCCGCCACGGGCGGTGTTTGGAGTCCAAAGCACAGTGTCGGCCAGAAAGCTGGCACTCAGACACTGACCTTGGTCCTCTGCGGCGATCTGCATCGCCCTTCCCTTGCCTGACAGACTTGCTTCTCCAGGTGGAGGGGCCCCATTCTCCTCTTCCTCCCTCTCCTTATGTCCCTCCCCTCCTTCCTCTTCCTCCTCTTCCTCCTCCTCCTCCTCCCCACCCCTCGTTTCCCAGCCACCTTGGCCCCTTTTTTTCCAGCATAAACAATGTGACGGCAACATCTGTGAAACGGCCTCAAACACTGACTCGGGCCTCAGGGCCTTTGTTCTCAAGGGCAGGGACAAGCTGCCACGTTGTCCACAAGGCCACGCAGGGCTGGACTCCAGAAGCACTGTCCCCATGGCCCGTGTGCAAGGTGGCCCCAGACGTGTTCGAGGCAGCCCTGGCGGTGCAAATCAAACCCGGTTACACGGATTCTGGGGATCACACATCAGTAAAGGACCTCAGCAACGTGGCCAACACTTGTGCTTCTCTTGTCCGTCTGTCCATCCACAAGTCAACACACACCTACTAAGACCTGCTGGTGGCCTCCTGGACAGACAGATGCTGAGCCTGGAAAGTGCTGTCTGGACCCTCAGGGCACTTTCCCATGTGGAAGCCGAACACACTGGGGTGAAGTCGGCTCGGTGTGCTGACCTCGAGGGTGCAGGCAAGTCGTGTGTGCCATGTGCACACCCACATTTGCTGCCCTCCTCCAGGCGGACACTTGGCAGCCCCCCAGGGTCTCCTTGCGCCCTCACCTGCCCCTGCTCAGCCAGCGCCTTCTCCAAGTCCTCGATGCGCGTCTGGGAGCGCCGCACTTCTGCCTGGAGCTGCTCGCGGGTCTGTGGATGGGAGGAGAGACGGCAAAGTTTCTCTATGAGCCGGGTGTGGACAGGCGCTCACGGACGGACGGGGATGTCTCGGGGCAGGCGGGGGGATCTGCCTCTGGTTCATCTCATCGACAAGCGGCCATTAACCGACTCCTCTGGAAGAAACACTTCACAGAAAGGAGGCGTTTGAAGGCCTGCCTGAAGCAACAGTCTCGCTCAGATTCTGGGGGAAGCTGTGCACTAATTCTGAGAGATCCTGAGGTAAAATCCTAGTTTACATGATTCAGCCGCCAATGAGAACAACCAAGTCCCTGTTGTGAGCTCGGCTGGGTGCTGGCCAGGGGCTCTGTCTGTCTCTTGTGGTGAGGATGACACCTCAGTGGGAACAACACACTCACACACCCTCACACACATGGGCTCACAGACACATAGACACATTCACATACACACATACATATACACTCACACACCCTCACACACGGACATACAGACACACACACTCACATACACACATACACAGTCACTCACACATCCTCACACGGACGTACGCACACACACTCACATGCACTCATACACTCACACATCCACTCAGACACACAAACACACTCATACATATACACTCTCACATCCACTCATACAGACACACAAACACACTCATACATATACAAACACACACTCATACACGGACATACAGATAAACTCACATTCATATACACTCATATACTGTCACACATATGGACGTACACACATACATATACACACATACATACACACACACACCCACTCACACAGATACACTCACATACATATACACCCCCCCACACTCACATACATATGCAAACATACCTATACACTCAGACACACTCATACCTACACACACACACTCACACACAGATACACAGACACACCTGTACATATACAGTCACACACAGATGTAGACACACTCACATACCTATATACACTTACACACAGACGTACAGACACATATACACTCACACAGACGTACACTCACACATACACACATACATATACACACAGATGTACAGACACACATACACTCACATACATATACACACAGAGACAGACACACTCATACACATATACACACGTATATATACACTCACACATACATATACACAGACATATACACACACAGACGTAGACACACATATACACACACCCACTCACATAGACACACGTACACTCACACACACCTATACACGCATCACACACACATACATATACACACATGCACACACACATAAATATATACATATAGACTCACACAGACACACTCACATATACACATACACTTCCACTCACGTATACCCACATGCACACTCAGACACACTAGCACACACTAACACACAGACACACACTCATACTCACATATACACACACATGCATGTACACACACATCCACTTACGTGCACACATGCGTACACACATGTGCACACACACATGCGCACACACATGTGCACACACACAGACACACGCGTGCACTCACACAGACACACACGCACACACACAGACACATGTGTGCACTCACACACACGCGCACACACAGACACGCGCACACACAGACACACACGCGCACTCACACAGACACACACAGACACACATGAGCACATACACAGACACACATGCACACTCACACAGACACACCGACGTACACTCTTCCCACTCAGTCCTGCTCTCTGAATGGACCACCCCACAGCGCCTCCAGGGGGCGCCATCCCTGCACAGGTGCCTCGGCGCCTCTGGGTTATTTCTACCTGCAGTTTGCTTTCACATAAGCTCCTTTCTCCCGGCCCCCAGCTGTGTAGCAGACCAGTAGCCCCTGGGGTGAAGAAGGCCCCACCCGGTCATCCCTGACTTCCGTGGGCCTGCGTTCATCAGCTTTCATGGAGCCGGGGCAGAGCAGACAGTGCTAGCTCAGGCCTGCGCTCCCAGGAAGCCGGGGGAGGACGGCAGGGCCTGGGAGCTCCACCTGTGCTGAGCTGCTGAGCGGGGGATCAGTTCAGCAATTTGCAGAACTGCTGGAACAAGCCCTCCCTCCTGTGCCTGCGGGAGATTTGCAAACAAGGTGAGTTCATCTCAGAGCTCTGTGTCCCTGGGCGGGGTGGCCCTTCTGGAAACGGCTCCCCTGGGGACTGTCCTTGGCCCGTGTCTGGCCTGCAGTGGTGGCTCACCCTCCCAGCACCCAGGCAGACCCCGGGCAGCCAGTGCACACTGATTTCTGATGCCCATGAGCATCCGGAGGGTGGAAAGTGCTCACGGGGACAGGAGGACCGCGGGGCGGGAGGCCACAGGGGTGTCCCTGCGGAGGCTGCGGCCGAGGGGGGTGGGCTGCGGCCCGAACGTCATGGAATGGAAGTCATTTAGACCTTAACTTCTCGCTCAGCGTCCAGGGTCCCTCCGACCTGCTCCTGCAGCAAGGCGTAGGCGCGCTGCAGCGCCTGGTACTCCATGGTGAGCTGCCGGAAGCGCAGTTCTGTCTCCTCCTTGGCCACAACCTGCACGCAGAGACAGCGGTGTTGGGAGCCGGCGGCCGGCAGGCAGGACGTCCCCAGTCAATAGACACATGGCAGAGCCAGGACCGGGCTGGCACAAGGCTGGCGCACAGAACGTCCCCAGTCAGCAGTGACGCCCCAACCCCCTTTTCCTCCTAAAGAAATCCACGGAGCTCTTTTCTCTGCAGAGACCCTTCCCTCCAACTGGCTGTCAAAGTGGGTTGGGGGAGAGATGGTGACCTGTGACCCTAGCCCTGTTTGGAGGCAGGGGTGAGTCCTGAGCCCCAGGTAAATGGCTCTAAGCTGAGCTGGCTCCCCATGGAAGCCTAGCTGGCTGGGGCTCCCCGTGCCAACCAGGCCACTGAGCCACCTCCGCTACTGTGCCGGCCCCCAACCCCACGACCGTGCCGGCCCCCCCTCCACTACTGCCCCGGCCCCCCTCCACTACTGTCCAACCCCTGGGTTTGCACAGGCTTGGGGAGGCTGCGTGGGCAGAGAGCTGGGCTTGGGGACCTGCTCAGAGCCACCTGCGGTGGGGGAGGGGGTGTACGTCTTCATTTACGGCTCACTTCCCGCAGAGTACTTTCTGGAATGTGTCCTAGCTGCTCTGCCCTGGGAGAAGGCCGGCGGCAGTTGGGCCCGGGGAGGCTGCTGCTGCCCTCAGCAGGGCTGCCTGGACCCCCAAGGGTTTGCTGCCCAAAGGAGAAGCCAAAGGGCTGGCTGGGAGGGTGGCCACCTCTGGAGTGGCCAGTCTGGGAGCCCTCACCTGGCTCAGCTCACCCACACCCTGCCTAGTCCGGGAGACTCTAAGGGGGTCCTTGGCCAGCACTCAGCCCCCAGGGCCTGCTGGCAGAGGCCCCACCCATGCCTCAGCCCACAGTGAGGAGAACCACACCGTGTGCAGGCTGCTGCCCCGAGCGTCCTGGTGGTGGCCTGGGGTTGCAGGCAGCCAACATTCTGAAGGAGGGCTGGGACGGGAAGGCCAGCTGTACTGTCAGCAGGAAGTGGCCCCTTCTCATGCCTCTGCCACCCTCGGCATGTCCTGTGGTGGGCACGCGACCTCGGCACTGACTGCCCACTGGCCTTTCAGAACTCTCTTGGGCAGCCCTTCAGGAGGGCAGAGTGAGCTCTCTGTCTTCTGCAGGAGGGGACATGGACACTCGGGCCTGTAATGGCTAGTTTTATGTGTCAATTCAGATAGGCCCCGGGGCCCAGCTGTTTGGTCAAACGCTAGTCCGGATGTTGCTACGCAGGTATTCTGTAGATGTGGCTAACCCGTACTATCAGCGACCCTCCATAACGTGGGCAGGCTGATCCAGTCAGCTAAAGGCCTTAAGAGCAAAAGGGGAGGTTTTGGGGAAAGAGGAGGATTCTGTCTCAAGTCGGTAACACAGAAATCCTGCTGGAGTTTCTAGACTGCCACCTGCCCCACCAAGTTAGGACTTGCCAGCCCGACAACTGCAAGAGCCAACTGCTTCAATAAATCTCTTCATATAGACGTATCTGTTGCCATCAAGTTGATTCTGATTCATAGCGACCCTATAAGACAGGGTAGAACTACCCCAAGGAGCGCCTGCTAAATTTGAACTGCTAACCTTTTAGTTAGCAGCCAATACATATATAGTAAAACCTGAGAAAGCCAGAACCTGTGTAAGGCAGAAACGTGCCTGAAAAGGAAAACCCAAATATTTCCCACTAATAGAGAGTGGTAGAAAAGTTGTAAGACTGTACCTTGTCAACGGCGGAAAACTTCCGAGACCCGGAAAAACAAGGCAGTCCCATCAAGTTCCAGCTCTCACAAGCTTCACTGCATATATATCTAATCTATATATTTATATATCTGTCTATGGAGCTGTGGTGGCACAGCGGTTAAGAGCTCGACTGCTAACCAGAAGGTGGGCAGTTCGAATCAACTAGCTGCTCCTTGGAAACCCTCTGGGGCAGTTCTACTCTGTCCTGTAGGGTCGCTATGAGTCGGAACCAATGCGACAACACCTAACAACAACAACATCGTCTGTCTGTCTGTCTATCTATCTCCTGTTGGTTCTGTTTCCCCCAGGGGACAAGTCCACTGAGTCACAGGGCCCCCTGGTCCTAGAGGTCCTGGCAGATGCCCCGGCCCTCTCGGCGACAACTCACCAAGTCGTGTGAAATGTGCTCCAACCGTGGACTAATCATTAATGAAGGCAGACACTTCCACGTTCTGAGAGAAATGAGGCCCTGGGAGGCAAGCCAGGATTTCCCCCCGCTCCCCGGCGTCCACTTCAGCCCTGATTCCACGCCCAGCCTGCCGGGAGCGGTGCCCATGCCCTAGCACCCAGGAGAGGTGCCCATATCCTACCACCCGGGGGCGGTGCCCATATCCTAGAGCCCAAGAGCAGTTGAAGGCGCTCTAACGTTACCTCCTCCAAGTCATCATCGGGGGTGCACGGGGTCTGGTCCGTTCTGTCCGTTTGATAAGAGATGGAAGAACCGTCCGACTCCAGGGAAGCTTCTTCATCATATCCAAAGAAGGTCTCCACCACGACCGGCTTCTGGCCAAAAGGCAACGTTAGTGCAGACCCAGACTCGGGGTGCCCTCAGAGGCCTCTCAGCTCCCTCCCGCCTCCCCTTCCTGTGGTCTGGCTCCAATGCCGTGCACCTCACAGCCCCACACCCCCTCGATCCTGTCTCCATCCACGGCCGCCTTCCCTCAGGCCATGATGGCAGCCTGGCCGTGAGGGCAGCCATCCCGGTTGTCCTGGAAGTGGGGCTGGCGAGGAGCCAAACGGGAATGGCCTGGAATTCAACGGATAAGTGGTTCTGGATCGACCTTCATTGTGGGCTGCAGTCTCTGCAGTTCCCTTTGGGCAGTGGCCCTCCACCCCGGCCAGGTGCCCGAGAAAGTTACAGAAATGGGGAGCATGAGCCCCGATGTGTCTGTGTGTGCTCACTGTGCCCGTGATCCTTTTCTGTTGCATTTTTTAAAGTACCAGCCCCTGACACATTGGAATTAAAGAAAAGCCAGGTCCCTCACCAGCCAGTGTGAGAAGACTACCTGAGGGGC
Source organism: Dugong dugon (assembly GCA_030035585.1). NCBI lineage: Eukaryota > Metazoa > Chordata > Mammalia > Sirenia > Dugongidae > Dugong > Dugong dugon. The sequence goes on along the minus strand of CM057475.1, from coordinate 82,768,307 downwards.
CGCTCAAGGCCACCCCAAGGTCACTTCCGCATCCAGGCTCTCTCCCCTGCCTGTCCCTCACTTTTTGCCTTCCAGCCCTGAGGCTTTGTCATCGAGTTTTAAAAAATCTTACAAAATCCAAACGCCTGCTCTCGTCCTGGCCCTGCTCTCAATCACACTCAAGGCTTCCTTCCTTCCTTGGCCGAGCTCTGTGGATCAGCCAACGCCTGGCACGCCTGGGTCCCCTGCCTGGAGGCCTCGGGATCACCCGGCGGCCCCACCAACCGCCCTCGCTGGCCCTCTCCCACATGCCTCTGTAGAGCAGCAGGGACTAACGGCATCGTCTGACAAAGCTCTGTGAGCCCCAGAATCCTGGAGAGCAGTGAGGGTTAAAGAAACCCCCAGACTTTTGTGTTCTGAGAAGTGGCTTGCTGCAAAGAAGTGGCCAGGACGGCCTCAATGGTCTCCTCTGTTTAAACATCCCCCTGTCCGTCCCCCCTCCATCAGTCTGGACGATCCCCAGGCGCCTGACCAGAGGACACTCATCTTCCCCGGTCTCTCAGAACCCTGCAGCCGTTTCATAAGAGAAGAAGCACTCAGAGCCCAAGGGCCCTGACTGCAAACTTGGTGACTCACGGCCCATCCCAGCAACCAGCACTCCTTCAGTTTAAAAACCTCGAGTCTTTACTGTCAGCTGGGCAGGACCCACTCCCCACTGCAACAGCCTCCTTCCCTCCTTGGGTTAGTGTTCCCTCCTCCCTTCCAGGACCCCTCCCCGCTCCTCGTTCTCCCTCACCCACCCACCTCCTTCCTAAGGGCCAGAGAAGCAGATATTTATCACTATTGCTGTGAGCTGCCCGACTCAGTCCCTGACTCAGGGCAACCCCACGCACAAGGGAACAAAACACTGTCCAGTCCTGCACCAGCCCCAGGGGCGGTTTGAATCGGACCATTGTGATCCACCAGGTTGTCACTGGCTGATTTTTGGAAGTAGATCACCAGGCCTTTCTTCCTAGTCTTAGTCTGAAAGCTCCACTGAAACCTGTGCAGTGTCACAGCAACACGCAAGCCTCCACTGACAGGTGACATGCATTGCCTGGGAATGGAAGCCACTGAGCCACCACTGCCCCGGTTTATCGCTGAGGGTCGAATAACCTGTATGAGTAACCCCACTGATAGTTTTTCAAGAATAAAAAAACACAGATTTCGCATGAAGTGGGAAATGCCTTTGGGGATTTCTCTAGACTCTTCCTTAATAAACATCATAGGTTTCTCAAAAGGATTGTGCTGCAGAGAAATTACTGCAGGTCTTTGGCTACCCCGGGGAGAAGACCTGCTTGTGTGAGGCCTGTGTGTGTGTGTGTGTGTGACTATGTGTATTTGTGTTGGGGGGCTGTGTGTGTGCCTGTGTGTGTATGTATGTCTGTGTGTGTATGAGTATGCGTCTTTGTTGGTACTTGAGATTGTGTGTGTGTGAATATGTACATGTGGAGGGAGCCTGTGTCTGTGTCAGTGTGTGTGTGTCAGCCTGCAGGGCAGGATGGAGGCTGGGGAGTTCGGCGGTGGGCAGGTCCACATGGGGTGTGTGGCACAGTGAGGGCCTCTCCATGGTGAACAGCCGGCTGTCCTTAGAACAACACACCCCACGCAGAGAGGGTCGGGAACTCACCCCGGCAGGCAGGATGAGCACCAGTGGCTGAGTCCTAATATGTCATTAATTCACACCTACTCTTGGAAATTTAAAAGCAATAGGGTTAGATTTTTTAAATTTAAAATCATACACAGAATATTTACTTGGGTCCTACTTTATTTCAGACTAACGATTCTCAGAAAAAATAAAACGATTTCCTTTCCGTCTACAAAGGAAGAGGCTCACCCAAATTCAAAGTAAAATGCACGTTCTAGGGGCACAGATGTCAGTTCTTCCTTTACCTTGGGGAGCTTCGCCATTTTCTTTCTTTGTTTCCGGTATCTTAGAAGCTTATCTCGCTCCTGAAACAGCCAGTTGAAGAGGTTTTTTAAGTCATTGAACAGCTCTCCAGTTTCCAATGCACGGCTTACCATTCCCGTGTCGTCATCTGAGCTGACACGGAAAATGATCACAAGACTGGTGTGGTGTTCACACTGTCATGAATACGCTGAAGTGGCAGGCCCTCGCTCAGGCCGTCTCTGTCTGCAAGTCTGGAGGCTCACTGTTTCCTCCAGGCTGGGACGCGGGTCCCCCACATGCCAGCCTCCCTGCACAGCCTGGGCTTGGGGACATCTGAAGGCCAGGCGCAGAAACGGGAAGCTCCAGAAGGACCGATGGCCCAGCCCCCTCTGGGCAGGGACCACGGAGATGGCCTCCACACATACGTGGAGTGGGGCTCCCTTACACACGTTCCTGGAAGCCATCCACACTTCTCTCGCAGGAGCGTGAACCCTTGCGTAGGAGGGGGAGAAACCCCACAGAGTGGGCAGGCCCCAGGAGAAAGGCCTCAACTCCAGGCCTTGAAGAATGACCGGAGCTGGACGCCCCCCTGCAGGGCTCTGCAGGTGGCCTGGGCCCTTGCAGGCCCCCCGGCACCCGTCTAACCCTCATGGAGGCCTCCCCACCCCCACTGCAGCCTGGGGGCTGGGTGTGCCGTGATAACACAATTCATCCACAGGGCGGGTACAGCTGCTCTGTCTACACTGAGCGTGCCCTGGTCCACACAGACACACAGACTGGAAATCCGAGTCGGTGCAGGGAGAGAGGATAATGACTGGTACTTACTAACACGCTCCTCACGTAGCCCGCAGTTTCAAGGGTCTGGGAAAGAAAACAGCGCATTGCAGCACTTTGTAATGTGGATGCCGGCCCCCAGGGGACCGCAGATCCCTGGGCCGGATGGTCACCCCAACGTGGGCGCTCCCTAACAATGGACCCTCCTGCAGACCCCTCCAGGCCAGCACCAGCCCAAGACACGTGTGTCCCCTCTGCCCTGAGGCCCCCCTCCCCGCAGCTAGCCATCCTAAGAGGCACTGAGAGCTTGCAGCAGCCTAGGGCTCCTTTGCAGGGGTGGCTGGGCTTCCACTTGCTGGATAGCAGAGAAGCGCCCTGGAAACTGAAATAACCCGCATCTGTAACTGACCAAGATCTCTTCCTTGTCTTTTTCTCCTTGTGACTCCTTGTTACTGTTAAGACTGACAATCACTATGCAGTCGAACAAGGGTCGTCTTGGGTTAGCTCGGGGAGGGCTGTGTGGACCAGGCTCGTCACATGGCCCGTGGGCACAGGTATCTGCCCCTCCCCTCCTGGAGGCTCTGAACACCACAGGCTGGCTCGCCTGGGCTGGGGGCTGCACCTCCAGTGGGGAGGGCCCCGCTCTTCCTCCTGCGGCCTTCCCACAGGTACAGACTACTGAGGCAGCCCTGTCCTGGGGAGCTGATCTGTCAAGTTATCACTCAGGCTCCCAATGGGAAGTAGGTGGCACACTCCAATTAGGATCATTTGAGGAGGCTTTAATCAAAGACTGTTTGCAACTCTGTGCTGGTGGGGGAGCGAGGTGAGGGCACAGGGCAGGGCAGTGTAGAGAGCTGAATGGCGGCCCCCAACAGACGTGTCCTGTCCAAATCCCTGGAACCTGTGAGTGTGACCTCGTTTGGGGAAAGCGTAGCTGCAGATGGAGCTAAGTGGAGGGTCTTGTGATGAGATCATCCTGGATTTTCCTGGTGGACCCTAAAGCCAGTGACAAGTGTCCTTGTAAGGGACACAGAGAAGAGAAACAGGGATGAGAAGGCCACGTGAAGACCGAGGCAGAGGTGGGGGATGTGCTGGTTTAGAGCCACCAGAGGGAGCGTGGCCCTGCCCACATCTGGAGCTGTGAGGGAATGAATTCTGTTCCCACAAGCCTCGCCATCTGTGGAGCTTTGTCACGGCGGACGCAGCAGGCTGAGACAGGCAGTACTGCTGAGCTTGAGCCCCTCCGTGATGAGGGGGTGTGCTTCACAGACCCCAGAGCAGAGAGGTGTATGCAGACGGCCCCTTAAGAGAACCAGTGCTGGTGGTGGGTGGGCATGGCCAGCCTGAGATGACACCACAGGGTCCCTCGCTCTCCTCCCTCTCCCATCCAAGCCGGGGCCCCCGCTGACCAGACCAGTGGGTAAGGGGTCATGGGAGCAAGCTTGACGAGGCAGTGGGGAGCAGGGCGGGAGGGAAGAGGGGGTGTGGTTACCTTGGAAAGTTCCTCTATGAGGTTCTGCTGCTCAACAATCTGAAGCTTCAAGAAGTCCACTTCTCTTTCATCTTGACTTTGATCAAGGTCATTCAGGGAACTTGGTCTCCTGATAATCCCGGCTCTTTGTCTCTGAAAAGTCAACCAGGTCATCTTACAGGTGGTGGGCTGGTGGGGGGGTCTTCTCGCTCGACCTGCATCCGGCCAGCAGCCCCGACTCTGCCCACCCTTGACTGTGGGTGAGGAGGCCTCTCTGCTCAGGCCTGGAGCAGCCCGCTCGATGCTGAGCCCATGAGGATGAGGCCTGTGTCTTGGCCACCCCACAGAGATGGCGCTAAGCTGAGAGGGAACGTCATGGGAAGCCGCCTGCCAGCAGGTCTGGCCAGAAGAGAACAGGGCTGTGGCCCCGAGGACGTGGCCACAGGCACTATCTGTGCCATGTCACATCCTACTGGACTGTTCTGGAGTTTGAAAAGAAAGGGACCTCTGCAGGGAGGGTGTTCAGGGCATCCCTCCTCCAGGGCCCCTGCATCATGCTGACTACTCTTTGCCAAAACTCCCCCTTGGTGGCCTCAGGGGCTCTCAGGGCCGGAAGGAACAGACAAGACACCAGCTACTCAACCACACTCGCCATGACAGCGGAGCCACCAGAGAGAGCAGCGGCTGCCCCCGTCCTGTGCCCGAGCCCAGGCTGCCCACTCCTCTCCCTCCCACGGCCGGCACTCAGGGTAGCCGTGAATGGCTGCTGGCCGAGATCTTCAGAGTTGAGCCATCACTGTTCAGGCCTCCTGGGACAGGACTGGAAGGAGGGAGGCCCGGCTGGTTGGCCACCTCCTAGCTCGTCTCTGCTTCTGTGCTGCCACCCCAACGCAGTGCCTCCTGTGCCCCTCCTCACCTGGCCAGGCGCCGTATCTAAGGCGTCCTCCCCTGACCAGCAGGCCAGACCAGCTCCGCCCCAGAGGCCGAGCTGACTGCACAAGGCCCAGGGACTGCATCTTGTTCTCCCACCTTGACTGTAAGAAGGGGAGAGTGTGAGTGCCAGGGCCCCTTACCATTTCTATATTCTCCTGGGTGATGAATTTTAACTTGTTCTCCATCCGACGTAAAGTGTGTGACAGGTCTTCGTTTTTCCGGGTAAGGCGTTTGTTTCTGTCCAGCAGTGGCTTGTATTGGCTCTCAGCCTCTCTCAGACGCTTTAACTGAAAGACAGGATCAATTATAGAACACGCTCATCCATGCCAAGTCCACACCCTGACCAGCACAACCTCCGGCCATAGCGACGTGGCTATCCACTAGCTCTCTACAGATAGCAGAGTTCAGTTCACGTCACTGTGTGGTGCCAGGCCAGCTGCTGCTCTTCCGCCCACCCAACACCTGGGCGAACTGGAGGTGGATGGGCGAGCCCCACATTACAGCATGAATGAGGACCAAGTCAGGGCCACATGCTGAGGTCAACACTCTATTTTGGAATAAGAGCTGCAGGAAAATCACTGCCAAGCCCTGCCCACTCGACTACCCAGGATGCTCTGAGTAGCCCACCCACCCACGAACACACATCCCAGGTAACTTGCAGAATTGAGGATACTTCTGTACCAACAATGCAGAGCAGGGCTCAGCCAACCAGAGCCTGAGGGTCAAATCTGGCCCTCTGCTTGTTGTTGTGAATAAAGTTTTATTGGACACAGACACGTTCACTCATTTATATTGTCTATGGCCGATTTTTCACTACTCCGAAGAGCTGGGTAGTCACTGCAGAGACCGTGTCCTGCCAATATTTACCGTTTGTCCCTTTACAGAAGAGTTTGCTGACCCCTTCTCTGTAGAGTTCACACAATGGTGTTTTTTGCCCTAATGTATCCAGATTATGCCCATCAGTTCTTACTAAACTTTGAACCAAGCACTTTTTAAAACTGCTTTATTGAGGTATAATTTACATATCATAAAACGCATCCATTTTAAGGGTGTAGTTTGATGATAAAAAGGGCTCGATGAGCTGGGCGCTGTTTCCAAGGCTGAGCCACTCTAAGCCAGTTAGGGGCCTCAGCTCTTTCTTTTTTGACAGACTTTATTTTCTAGATCAGACGGTCCAGAGTTCCCAGATACCTGCCCCTTCTGCTCACTCTTTCTTCTGTTATTAACATGGCGCTTCCTGCGGTGCCTTTGTTACACTGGATGAAGCCACATTGATACATTGTTATTAACTCCACCTGTGGTGCCTTTGTTACAGTGGATGAAGCCACATTGATACATTGTTATTAACTCCACTTCCTTGTTCCCATGGGGGCTCACTCTGTGTTATGGTCCTACTGGCTTTGACAAATGCATAATGTCACGTGTCCACTATGTGTCACATGGAATAGTTTGTGCTAAAAATGCCCTGTGCGCCACCTACTTATCCCCCCCACCGAACCCCTGGTACCCACTTTTCACTTTCTCTGTAGTTTTGCCTTTTAGATACTTTTGCCTGAGTTGTCTGGACAAAGTGATGGGGTTCCTGTCCCATAGGGAAGCCCCTTCCCAGTCCCCAGATGACCCTCACCCCAATACCCCACAGCCCATGGCCACTGCAGCCCTCCTGCACAATGAGTCATTCCCCAAGCCTGTCCCTAGACCCTGGCACCAGCTGTCTTCCCACAATGGTCTCCAGGGTGTGGGGTGGGGCTCAGCTGGCAGCAGGGACACCCCACCCCTCCCCAGCCAAGCTCAGGGACCTCCTCATCAGCCCTCCTCCTGCTGTGGGGTGACCGACCACACAGGGGTTCTCTGACCCCAATGCTCTGTAGGAGTGAAGGGGACTGGACTCCTCCTTCCACAGGGATGCCCTGGTCCGCCTCTGCAGCCACACCCTCCATAGGAGCCCCCATCCCCCAGCTCGTTCCTCCATGGGGACCCCCAGCCCCCTCTGCAGCTATACCTTCCACAGAAATGCCCCCACTCACCAGCTTGTTTCTCTCCTCCATGGGGACCCCCAGCCCCCTCTGCAGCTGCACCCTCCGTAGGAGCCCCCCTACCGATAAGCTTGTTCCTTCACAGGGACCCCCAGCTCCCTCTGTGGCCGCACCTCCATAGAACCCCACCCCCACTCACCAGCTCGTCCTTCTTCTCTATAGGGACCCCCAGCATCCTCTGCAGCTGTACCCTCCATAGGTGCCCCCCTACCCACCAGCTCGTTCCTCCATGGGGACCTTCAGCCCCCTCTGCAGCTGTACCCTCCATAGGAGCCCCCCTACCCACCAGCTTGTTCCTCCATGGGGACCCCCAGCCCTATCTGTAGCTGTACCCTCCACAGGAGGCCCCCATTCACCAGCTCATTCTTCCACTGAGACCCCCCCAGGCCCCTCTGTGGCTGCATCGTCCATAGGGGCCCCCACTAGCTCATTCCTCTCTTCCACGGGGACCCCCAGATCCCCCTGTGGCCACACCCTCCATAGGGGCCCCCACTAGCTCATTCCTCTCCTCCACGGGGACCCCCAGGCCCCTCTGAGGCCACACCCTCCATAGGGGCACCCACTAGCTCATTCCTCTCTTCCACGGGGACCCCCAGATCCCCCTGTGGCCACACCCTCCATAGGGGCCCCCACTAACTCATTCCTCTCCTCCACGGGGACCCCCAGGCCCCTCTGTGGCCACACCCTCCATAGGGGCCCCCACTAGCTCATTCCCCTCCTCCACGGGGACCCCCAGCCCCCTCTGAGGCCACCCCTCCATAGAAGCCTCCACCCCGTCCCTCACCAGCTCGTTCCTCTCCTCTGACAGGAGGGCATTGCGGTCCTCCAGCTTCCGGATGATGGCGCTCAGCTCGGCGATTTTCAGCTGGAAGCGCCGGGCGTCTTTTTCGTCCAACTGCTGTTCCTGAAACAACAATCAACTGCAAATACCCGAGCACAGAAACAGACGCGCCAGCACCTGCGGACACAGAACCCCTGCCTAACACTCCCCTCTGGCCCCTGGCAGGCGGGCAGCACGGCCCGGGGTGGGCCACAGCCCAGCACAATGGTCACGCAGACTGCAGGATGGGACAGAAGCCGAGAGGAGCAGAAATGTCCAGAAGGATGCGGATGTGGAGGGCGGGCGTGTGCGATGTGGGCGCCACGGTGCTGCTGGCGCTGCGGGAACTCTGAAAACCAACTCCATGGCGTCCTGGCGCCCCGCGCCAAGGTTCGGGGGGGCTTGCCCTGCACTGCCGGCGGGCCTGCTCTCCTGGTGTTAATGTGAGCCCGGGAAAAGACACCCATGCAAGACTCTCAGCAGCTGTTTCCCTGAAAAGTGTGCTCCCCAAATGGAGCTTCTAAAAGGTCACTTTGGGGACCACTGGAACTTTGTTCAAAAACCAGTGAAAACACGTTGATCTAATTTTAGAATCTCTCTGGAGCTACCGCAATGGTCTACCAAGTACCAGAGCAGGAGACGCTGGGTTTAAGGCACTGAGACCAGCAGAAGCTTAGAGAGATTACAAAATGCCATGCTCTACTCCTAAAACGTCCAGGAGGGACGCGGCTCTAGCTCCTCATTCAACAGGTGCAGGAGAGGCACGGAATCAAAGAACCAAGGGACCAGCACCGAGGGCCCATGGAATTTAGACTTTCTCCCAGAATATTCCAGAACCACTGCAGAAGGACCCTGAATGAGGACCCGCAATGGGAAGATGGTTGATGCCACAGAGCATGCGCTGGGGGGATGGCGGACCCCCGCTGTCGTTCCCAGCCCAGGGAGGAGGGAAGAGTGGCATGGTCACACAGGAAGCTGGTGGAAGGGTGACTGGGGACATGCATGCCAGAAGCCACTGTGCATGATCGAAGCCAGAAACGCAGGCAGGCCATGGCCAGCCAAGCCCCTCCTGGGCAGGAAGGCAGAAGCCTGGGCACACGGGATGGAAGCAGCAGGTGCTCAGAACCGCCTCCTCTCCTGCCGGCACCAGCAAGTCCCAAGGGCTGCTGGCAGCCAGACCTGGCAGCAGACACACAGAGCCCAGCGGGAAACCTGGAGTTTCAGGGGCCACTGGCCAGGGATCAAATGGAGGCCCGTGCTTGCGTTTTGTTAAGGAGTAAGGGAGGAAACCAGCATCTATCAGCCCTTTTAGCGGAAGAGCTGAGGGTCCAGCCGGCTGGCTGCAGACAGGCAGGAGGGTCTGGCTCAACCTGGGCCGGGGCTCCCGCAGCCGCCCCGTGCACTGGGGCGCGGGGAGAAGCGCGGGCGGTGCTTACAGGGCTTCCCGAGTGGTCTGAGGCGTCTCCTGCACCGCTTGCATAAGGAAGTTCCCGTCTGGGGCTGCCCAGGTGCCGGTCGGCCTCTCTGGCCTGGGACAGCTGCTCATCTAGAGCCTCTTTCTGCAGCTGCAGTCTCTGAGCGTGCCCGGCTTGCACCCCTAACTCTCTCTCCAGCACGAAGACTGCTCTGTCTTTAAATTTTATCTCCTCCATCTACAAGGAGAACAGAGCACAATCACGGCAGGCAGGGTACAGAGGAGTTACCATGGAAACAGGCGCAAACGTGGGAGGGGCCCCAGGACGGCCCTGCCGCTTGCCGGCCCTGAACCCAGATGGACCGGCGAATCCGCGGGGCGCTGGCAGAGGGCGGGAGCTGCAGGGGTGACAGGAGGAACCCCGCCCGCCTCGGCGGAGCCTGCTCAGACCCGCGGGGTGCCAGCTGAAGCCATCTTCCTGCCAGGCCCTGCATCCCCGCGAGTCCTCCCGGGCTGCCCGGCAAGACCATCTCTCCTGTGTGGTCCTGCGGGCGGGCTTCTAGTTGGCCTCGGGGCGGCCTTGTCAGATTCACCGAGGTGCCGCACCGGTCAGCTGGAACCATGGGCGGAGAGTCTGCTGGAAACAGGCCGGGTGGGCGTGGGAAAGCAGAACCTGGGCGTGAGAGCCCCTTCCTTTCTCCAGGCCCGGCCTACGCCGACACCCCAGGGACAGCTGGACTGGGGTGGGCCCAAGAGGGTTGAGTGACAGCACTCATCCTCCGCGACTCTCATCCTACTGTGCCCCGCCTTCCTCCGTGCCCCTCGTCCTAAGGCTCCCCTAGTCCTAAGGCGCCCCTCGTCCTAAGGCGCCCCTCCTTCCTGCACCTCCTTCCTCCTCGCCCCTCATCCTACGGAGCCCCTCATCCTAAGGCGACCTCCTGCCTCCACGCCTCTCACCTCACCAACCCCCCTCCCCCTGCGCCAGGTGCGGATGGAGCTGCTGGGCTGCTGAGCCGCATCTTGGAGGAAGTCTTGCTTTGAGCTGAGGTTTTGGGGTGGGGAGTACCACTGACAAGTAGGCTTTAGGCGGGAGGGCAGGAGTGTGACCCCCTCAGGTCCGCAGCCCTCCCCACGCTGCCTAAAGCTCTTCCCCTTCCACTTACTACCAGCTGCAAGAAGCCCCTCCAGACGCAGCTGCCCCCGCGGGGAGCCTGGTCCCCCAGAGGGTGCACTGCTGCACCGGGGTGGGGGTGGGGGTGGGGAGGGGGCAGGCTGGCCCAACTACTACCTATTTTTCAAAGAACAGACCCTGGTCGTCAGCCTTGGTTACACACGACCCTGGTCGCAAGGAGGAGATAGCGTCTGTGGGATGAGTAACTCAGCTTGAAACCATCCTTCCAGACAGCAGCATAAACAGGATATTTGCCTGCTTTGCTTGCTGTTTCCGGTTAAAATAAGCTAATAAATTAGCCATCTGAAGTGAGCTTGGAAACAGAGATGTGAAGTCTAATTAGCTCAGATCACGGAATTCATGGCAAGCGACGAACTGAGCAGAATAAAAGGAATCCTTAATTGCTAAATTCCCATTTCCTGGAGCATGCAGAAATGCTGAACAGGCAACCCAGCCAATTAGAGGAAACAAAGAGGCCAGAAAAACAAAGTCACACTGACTAGCAGCCACATTCAGCGGCCTAGCATTTACACTTCCACACACACACACTTTAGAAATACTATTTTTCTTTCATTGAGAAACAAGAAAATGAGTCTCTACGCAGAGGCCCCATGCAAGTTGGTGCTGGGGAGCTGACGTGGACCAGGCAGCAGGCCTGCTCCTTGCACACCCTCTGTGCACACGGGGCCAATGGGCTCCCGGTGGGCTGGATGCAGAGCTTCAGCACCCACCATGGGCAGATACCAGGGGAGCTGCTTTCACAGAGCCGCAGGATGTGGGTTTTACAAGATGGGTAACTCACTCTAAGATCCAAGACAGCGTCTGAGGGAGTCCTCCCCAAGGCGGGGGCACCTCACAGCAACTCCACTGTGCCAGAAGTGCCAAGACCCGCGGCCAAGTGCACGGACCATGCTTCCTCACCGGTGACTCCAGACAAGGAGGCGCCGGCTGTGGGGTGCGTGCAGGTGCCTGCTAGGCTGGGAGGATGCCTGGTCATGCTGTGTGGGGTTCCCACTTTGTGCAGAGTGGGTTGTCCCAGCTGAGGGCATCCCCGCATCCAGATTTGGGTAACTGGAGACCATGGATGTGCCCACTGGACCTGGAGAAGCCTGGCACCAGTGCAAGATCTGGAGGTCCCCCACACATGGCTGTAGCACCCCAGGGTGTGTCTCTGCCTTCCTGTAATGGAGGCCACCAAGGTCTGGAAAGCAGCCAGGGCATCCGATGCCCCAGTCAGAGAATCAAAGCTGCCAGCTGGCCCGAGTCCCCCTGGGCTGCAGCCCCTTCCTCCTGGAGGGCAGTACGCAGAGAGCCCTGGGCCACCGCCGCACCCAAGCCACCACCCAGGACTTCCAGTGCTAAGACTGGGCGGTCTGGGTGACCGGGATGAGCTGGTCACCCTGCCGCCACCTCCCCTGGCCTGGACCTCACGGTGGTTCCCAAAGGCCCCTTGCATCCACCCTGTGCCTGCTGCAATCTGGTCTCCTCACAGCCAGCAGTGATCCTTCCAAAGCGTGAACCGGATCTTATCACTCCCGCAGCTCAAAACCCTCCACTCAGAATGAGATTCAAAATCCCTGCTGGTGGAGTAACTCGGAAAAGGATAGGGATAATGGTTGCTCAAGATGAAGAGTGCAATCAATGTCACCGAATTTCACATGTAGAAACTACTGGATTGATCCATGTTTGGGTGTGTATATTTCTACCACACACACAAAGATTCGGAATCCTCACTGCAGTCCGCTGGCACCCCAGGAGCTGTCCCCGCCCCCCCACTGCCTGCTCACCCCGTGACTTGGGCCCCACTTCTGTTCCTCTGCTCCCCTCATTCTGGAACTCTCTGCCAGCTCCTTTCATGGCTGGAGCCTCCTCATGCCTCAGGTCCCAGCTCAGACACCGTCCTCACGTCCTCTGTCCACCTACTGACAGTCGCAGCCCCTGGCTCTCCTCTGCCACCCACTCTGTCTCCTGTGGGCTGTCTCTCGCCGTTTGCTGGGTGTGGTCTGTCTCCCTCAGCAGGAAGTGGAGTTTGTGGGTAGTGACACCCCTGCACTGCTCAGCTCCTGGAGCAGGACCTGGTGCATGGCGATGCCTGTAGGTGCTGAGGGAGACGCACAGCAATCAGGACAGTGCGGTGTTTGGTGAGGACAGACATACTGATCCATCAGGATAGCGTGGTGGTGTGTGAGGACAGACATACCGATCCATCAGGACAGCACGGTGGTGTGTGAGGACAGACATACTGATCCATCAGGAGGACAGCGTGGTGGTGGGTAAGGACAGACATACCGATCCATCAGGATGGCATGGTGGTGGGTAAAGACAGACATACCAATCCATCAGGACAGCGTGGTGGTGGGTGAGGACAGACATACTGATCCATCAGGAGGACAGTGTGGTGGTGGGTAAGGACAGATATACCGATCCATCAGGACAGCGTGGTGGTGGGTGAGGACAGACATAGTGATCCAACAAGACAGCGCAGTGCTGGGTAAGGACAGACATACTAATCCATCAGGACAGCATGGTGATGGGTGAGGATAGACATACTGATCCATAAGGACAGCATGGTGGTATGTGAGAACAGACATACTGATCCATCAGGACAGTGAGGTGATGGGTAAGGACAGACATACTGATTCCTCAGGACAGCGAGGTGGTGTGTGAGGACAGACACACTGATCCAACAGGACAGCGAGGTGGTGGGTAAAGATAGACATACTGATCCATCAAGACAGTCTGGTGGTGGGTAAGGACAGACATACTGATCCATCAAGACAGTCTGGTGGTGGGTAAGGACAGACATACTGATCCATCAAGACAGTCTGGTGGTGGGTAAGGACAGACATACTGATCCATCAAGACAGTCTGGTGGTGGGTAAGGACAGACATACTGATCCATCAAGACAGTCTGGTGGTGGGTAAGGACAGACATACCGATCCATCAAGACAGCACAGTGGTGGGTGAGGACAGACATACTGATTGATCAGGACAGCGTGGTGGTGGGTAAGGACAGACATACCGATCCATCAGGACAGTGTGGTTATGGATAAGGACAGACATACTGATCCATCAGGACAGTGTGGTGGTGGTTAAGGACAGACATACCGATCCATCAGGACAGCGTGGTGGTAGGTAAGGACAGACATAGTGATCCATCAAGACAGCGTGGTGGTGGGTAAGGACAGACATACTGATTGATAAAGACAGTGTGGTGGTGGGTAAGGACAGACATACTGATCCATCAGGACAGTGCAGTGGTAGTTAAGGACAGACATACTGATTGATCAGGACAGAACGGTGGTGGGTAAGGACAGACATACAGATTGATCAGGACAGTATGGTGGTGGGTAAGGACAGACATACTGATCCATCAGGACAGTGCGGTGGTAGTTAAGGACGGACATACTGATCCATCAGGACAGCACGGTGGTGGGTAAGAACAGACACACTGATTGATCAGGACAGTACGGTGGTGGGTAAGGACAGACATATCAACCAATGGAACAGAATGAAGAGTTCGGAGGTAAACCCTTGTATTTCCGGTCAGTGGACTTTTGACAAAGGTGCCAAGGCAATTCAATGGGGAAAGGATGGTCTTTTCAATAAATGGTGCTGGGCGAGAAAGATTAATTTAGATCCTTATCTTACACCATACACAAAAATTATCTCAAAATGAGCCATAGACCTAAATGTAAGAGCTAAAATTATAAAACTTCTCAAAGAAAACATAGGAGAAAAGTCTTCATGGAGTTGGGCTAGGCAAAGAGTTTTTAGATATGACACCAAGAGCACAATCCTGTGATGGTGGACAATGGCTTTTTAAGCAGGAACGTTAGGCTCGAGCTTTCCCCTGTCAGTTTAGAGCAAAATGGAGCTGGAGAGCCTCCGCCTTCTGGATTCAGAGAGTTCTGCAGACTCCATGGAACCCTTCTTTGTGAAGTGTGTGACTCAAGCCATCAAAACAGTAAACTCTCCTTGGCTTTAAATCTAACCTGGGACTCTAAGAAGGGGGAAGTTTTTCATAAACCCTTTTTGGGAGAACTGCTAACTTGTAGATTTCTTGTTTTAGCTCAAACTAGGAATAAAAAAAAAACAAAGCAGATGTCCTGGAGTTGACTTCAACTCATGGCGGCCCCATGTGTCAGAGTAGAACAGTGCTCCATAGAGTTTACTGTCACTGATTTATCAGAAGTAGATAGTCAGGCCTTTCTTCTGATGCACCTCTGGATGGACTTCAACTATCAACCTTTCGATTAATAGCTGAGCAATTAACCATTTGTGCCACCCAGGGACTCCAGCCCAAACTAAGAATGGGGAGTAGAAGAGGGGTTGGTAGATGGGGGCAGAGGGCTAGTGTTTCTCTTGCCTAGTGGGCACCTGACTCTGTTACCTCTTCTGAACTGCATCCTTCTGCTTGCAATAGTCTTGCATCTCTAGAGCCCTTAGAGCCCACAGTGGTGGTGTGCGGTGTGTTGTGCTGAGAACACAGGCCAGGGGGGAGGCCAGAAGACACCTGCACCTGGCCTGACCGCCCACCGTGCCCGGCACCACGTACCAGCCTGCGGATGTCACGCTCACACTCCTTCTTGATCCTGGTGATTTCCTCCTGGTGCAGGTGGTACACGCTCCGGATCTCGGCCGCCTTGATCTTGTCTGCCTGGATGACGATGGTCAGCGCCTCCTCCACCTGCTTCTTGGCACCCTTGAGCTCAGAGATCTCCTGCTGCATTTTTATCTTCTCCACCTCGAACCCCTTCTTGGCCTCCTCCTTGGCTTCAGAGAAGAGCACCGTTTTGACCTTGTCGGGAGCACCGTCGCGCAGGGTGTTGAGCAAGGCCTGCAGCCGCTGGTTCTCATTGTCCTTGATCTTGATGACCCGCAGCAGCTCGGCCTCGTGCTGCCGCAACAGCGCCTCCCGCACGGCCTGCAGCTCCTTCATCTTCTCCTCGTGCAGCTTCATCTTCAGCTCCGTGAGCAGGACGGCATTCTTGTGCTGCTCATGTTCCCGCACCTGCCGGATCTCCTGGTTCTTCTCCCGCTCCACCCGGCTGACCTGCAACAAAGAAAGACGCTCAGTGTCTCGGGGCCAGCCCACCTCGTTGGGCAAAACTGAGTTCACATGCTGGACAGATGTTTTCATTGTGGTGCAAATCAGGGAGCTATCTTCTATTAAAGAATTTCCCTCAAAATGTCCATTAGAGATCACAGTCAAACCTCACTGGTGCAGGACAAGAGCGTGCACCCTTGGGAGGTACACGGAGAACATGTGACGTGGAAGCACTGTCAACCTGGGAAGTAACATCGTGAACACACAGGTCCACGGAAATTCGTTCTGTAGGAGGAGGTCATGCAGAAAAGGGCAAAACCGTTACCTCTCAGGTGAATCTGCTGAGGAGGAGAGTAGAAAGACTCCCCTCCGACATGCCCTGTAGGGAGCAGGCCGCAGGTGCTGTGCTCTCTAGCTGGGGGTCCTCCAGCAGCCCTGCCCACCCCCTTCACACCCAAACAGTGGGGGTGCTGTGCTTACCTCCTGTGACATTCTTGGCAAAAACAGGGAAACAAATCTAAGCAGCTAAGCTGTCCCTCAATGATGTCTAATATCTAGATATTTGGAAATGCTGAGAATTTTGGACTGAATGTTTGTTTCCTTCCAGATGCTTAAAACAACACTGAAGCATGAAGGGAAGGGCGTTGTGGCCAGCGTGTCAGGAGGTGTTGACACCTGGGGTTCACGCTCCTCACTGTCTTCCCTCCATCACCTCCCATTCTGGGCTCCTGGTCCCACCACTCCACTGGCCATAGGCACACACACAGATGAAGAAAATGACTAACTACCTAAACGTGGTGTGAGGACAGCTTTCTGATCAGATCTCCAAAGGCAGAATTCATACAAGACAAGACTGATCAGTTTGATTTCTTTAAAAAGTTTAAAATTTATAAGAGAAATAAAACATACCCAGTGTAGACTCCTGCACACTCATCTGTGTGCTGCCTACCTGATGGGCTGCTCCCTGCCACCTTCTCTGCACCCCCATCTTCCCAGCCTCTCAACACTGGGCACGCCCATGGCCCATGACCAGCCTCCTCTCACCTCTACTTGGTCACTCCATGGAGCATGCAGACATGCTAAGGAGCACTGAGCGCATGCCGCAGGACTCATGTGTCAGCACCAAGATGACGCCCTGACCTGGTGCTAGGTGTGAGTGGGCCTGTCCCGCAGGCCCCATTGGCCAGGAAAGGAATTCTACCTTTGGGGTCCAAGGGCCTTTAAAAAAGAGTTCTTGGAGCACTGACAAACATTCCTCTGTGTTTCTCAGCCCAACTGGTGTAGCCATGAGGACAAGCAACAAGCCAAGTGGCAGGTGGAAAGCTGGTGGAAGTTATTTATTTGCGCATTTTCAAAGTTGCCCTTTTACCTCTCCAATAGCCAGAGATGCTTGAGGAAATGAATTCATGGCTCCCAGTTATTGGGCCCACCTGTGTAGATCTGGAGAGGTACAGGGACAAACAGCAGAACCCACTGAATGGAATCAGCCAGTGATTACATGACACAAAAGCCAATTAGGATTCTTCAGGAAAACTAAAATGCACTAAAACAGATGAAAAATATAATGGACTATTTCAAAAGGAACTAAAAGACATTAAGAAAATTATATAAGACACAAATGAAAACATAAATCAGAATTAGAAGAATTTATAAATAATGGCCAGGACGTAAGAAAAAATTAGAAATAAAAGAAAAAATATTTTAGGAATTAATACTTAAATAAAAGGAACACAAGAGCATATAAGCACAACAAATAATGCCTTGAGAGAAATAGAAGGTAAAAAAGGGGGTAATTTAAAAATAAAAATCAGAAAATAGATAAAAATAACGTGAGAAAAATGATAAATACTGATGACGGGGAAAGAGGATCCAACATAGGAATAAAAGGAGTCCCTGAAGAAGAAAACTGAAGCCAGGAAACAACAATCTCTAAAAATTATACACCCACTCCTCACTTACCGACATGGTTAGGTTCCAAAGACCAGGGTGTCATGCAAAAATCAGTGTTATACAAAAATGGAAGATGACCGCATCAGATCACAAAATGGAGGATGACTACATCATTACATAACTGCCAAATTACATCATTACCTAAGTGCGAAACCACTGAGAATCACCGCCCAGCCAAGGTGACAGACAACCTTAGCTATCACATTCAGTGTTACTCTCTTTGCACCTCAGGATTTGTTACTGCCAGATGTACATTAATGTGCAAAATAGTCAGATAGTAGATCTTTTACTATTATTGTAAATGCAAAATGTCAGATCATGAGACAGTCGATAGGTGAGGAATAGGTGTAATTCAAGAAAAATTTCCAAAAGCAGAAAAAAAAAAAAAAAAAGAAAATACTTATTGAAAGAACACACTATGTACCTGAGAATATGACCTAGAACAACCAACATCAAAACATATTACAGTAACTTTAAAGAAAAAAAGAATATTTGGGGATCAAAGAAAAAATGACTGCATGACTAAAAATGGAAAGAAAAGTAAATTATCACCAGACATTCTGACAGCAATAGTTGATATCAGAGGAAAGTGAGTAACACGTTTAAGATACTCAAGGAAAGAAAACGTGAGGCAAGGATTTTATATCTAGTAAAATCAATATTCAGATCTGAAGGACATGGATACACTGTTATCAACATGCAAGAATTCAGGTAATGTTGCTCCCATGAGCTTTTCATAAAGGATCTACTGGAGAATGAGCTTCAGACAACCAAAATGACTGCAGAGATATCAACATAAGGACCATTAACATGGTGAGCATTAAATACCATTACTTGTAGAATTACATTCGAATGCTCATGAGGGAGATGGAGTCACCTATGACCTCCGTTTAGGAGTGACTGGTATGCGTTGTCTGCACACATTTGATGGGAAAATTAAGAAATACCTTGGAATTCCTCGGGAAAAACATTAAATGAAGGTAGGAAGGGAGAAAGTAAAATGTGTCATGGCTATATGAGCTGGCAATGCAGACATAGTGCCACTGTAACAGTTGAGGGGAGAATAGGGAGAATATATGAAAAGAAGTGTTCTCAGTAATCATAATTAGTGGTGATAGTATTTTTTTTTTTAAGATTTTTTAAAATTGTACTTTAGGTAAAGGTTTATAGAACAAATAGTTTCTCATTACACAGTCAGCACACATATTGTTTTATGACATTGGTTAACAACCCCACAACATGTCAACACTCTACCTTCTTGACCTTGGAGGACCTTTTTTCTTTTTTGGTGAAAATATACATAGCCAGAGATACACCATTTCAAAAATTTCTACATGCACAGTTCAGTGACATTGACTACATTCTTCCAGTTGTGCTGCTGTTCTCACTGTCCTTTTCCAAATAGTGGTGATAGTATTAATATTGAAACTATTGTATTCTGAAACTATTATATGTTTAATGTGGATAATTATGGAATATCATAATTCTATCATCTCCTGTTTCTTTAAGAACAAGGATTTTTGGTGTGAAAGAATGAAGTACAGATGTAACAAAGGAGAGGTTAAATAAAAATTCTGTAGTCCTCAATTTGAATTGGAAATTATAAATGTCAGTATGAACTTAAAGGTATTTTATCTTCATATATATGTACACAGACGCATATATTATGTGTGCTGTTGTTAGGTGCCAATGACTCAGTTCCAACTTGTAGCGACCCGAAGTTCTGCAGAATGAAACACTGTCTGGTCCTGAGCCATCCTCACAATCGTTGCTATATTTGAGCCCATTGTTGCAGCCACTATCTTAATCCATCTCATTGAGGGTCTTCCTCTTTTTTGCTGACTCTCTACTTTACCAAGCATGCTGTTCTTTTCCAGGAACTTATCCCTCCTGATAACATGTCCAAAGTATGTGACACAAAGTTTCACATCCCTTGCTTCAAAGGAGCATTCTGACTGTACATCTTCCAAGACAGATTTGTTTGTTCTTTTGGAAGTCCATAGTATATTCGATATTCTTCACCAACACCACAACTCAAAGGCTTCAATTCTTCTTTAGTCTTCCTTATTCATTGTTCAGCTTTCGAATGCATATGAGGAGACTGAAAATACCATGGCTTGGGTCAGGTGCACTTGAGTCCTCAAAGTGACATCTTTGCTTTTTAACACTTTAAAGAGGTATTTTGCAGCAGATTTCTTGACTGCAGCTTCCATGGGTGTTGATTGTGGATCCAAGTAAAATGAAGTCTTTGACAACTTCAAACTTCTTTCCATTTATCATGATGTTGCTTATTGGTCTCGTTGTGAGGATTTTTGTTTTCTTTATGTTGAGGTGTAATCCGTACTGAAGACTGTAGTTTTTGATCTTCACCAGTAAGTGCTCTAAGTCCTCTTCACTTTCAGCAAGCAAGGTTATGTCATCTGCATATCGCAGGTTGTTAATGAGTCTTCCTCCAATCCTGATGTTGCATTCTTCTTCATATAGTCCAGCTTCTCGGATTATTTGCTCAGCATACAGACTGAATAAGTATGATGAAAGGCTACAACCCTGACACACACCTTTCCTGATTTTAAACCACACAGTATCCCCTTGTTCTATTCGAACAACTGCCTCCTGAGTCTACGTACAAGTTGTGTATGAGCACAATTAAGTGTTCTGGAATTCCCATTTTTCACAATGTTATCCATAATTTGTTATGATCCAAACAGTCAAATGCCTTTGTGTAGTCAATAAAACTCAGGTAAACATCTTTCTGGTAGTCTCTGCTTTCAGGCAAGATTCAACTGATGTCAGCAATGATATTCCTCCTTTCACGTCCTCTCCTGAATCTGGCTTGAATTTCTAGCAGTTCCCTGTCTATGTACTGCTGCAATCACTCTTCAGCAACATTTTTACTTGGGTGTGATATTAATGATATTATTCGATAATATACACATTCTGTTGGATCACCTTTCTTTGGAATGGGTGGCACAAATATGAATCTCTTCCAGTCGGTTGGCCAGGTAGCTGTCTTTCAAATTTCTTGGGATAGACATGTGGGCACTTCCAACGTTGCATCAGTTTGTTGAAACATCTCAGTTGGTATTCTGTCAATTCCTGGAGCCTTGTTTTTTGCCATTCCTTTCAGTGCAGCTTGGACCTCTTCCTTCAGTACCATCGGTTCCTGATCGTATGCTACCTCTTGTAACGGTTGAACATCGACCAGTTCTTTTTGGTCCAGTGACTCTATATGTTCCTTCCATCTTCTTTTGATGCTTCCTCTGTTGATATTTTCCCCATAGAATCCTTCAGTATTGCGACTTGAGGCTTGATTTTTCCTTCAGTTCTTTCAGCTTGAGAAATGCCGAGCATATTCTTTCCTTCTGGTTTTCTAACTCCAGGTCTTTGCACATTTCATTATAATACTTTACTTTGTCTTCTGGAGTTGCTCTTTGAAGTCTTCTGTTACCTCCTTTAAGCTGTCATTTCTTCCATTTGCTTTAGTTACTCTATGTTCAAGAGGAAGTTTCACAGTATTCTGACATCCATTTAGTCTTTTCTTTCTCTCCTGTCTTTTTAGTGACCTTTTGCTTTCTTCATGTATAATGTCCTTGGATGTCATACCACAACTTGTCTGGTCTTCAGTCATTAGTGTTCAATGTGTCAAATCTGTTCTTGATATGGTCTCTAAATTCAGGTGGGATATAGACTCTCATGAACTTGTTCTAATTTTCTTCAGCTCCAACTTCAGCTTGCATATAAGCAATTGATGTTCTCTTCCACAGCTGGCCCCTGGCCTTGTTCTGACTGATGATATTGAGCTTCTCCATTGCCTCTTTCCACAGATGTAGTCAATTTGATTCCTGTGTATTCCATTCAGAGAAGTCCGTTTATGTTGGTTGAAAAAGTAGTTACAATGAATAAGTTGTTGGTCTTGCAAAATTCTATCATACCATCTCCCATGTTGTTTCTATCACCAAGGCTGTATTTTCCAACTACTGATCCTTCTTTTTTGTTTTCAACTGTCAAATTCCAATCACCAGTAATTATCAACGCATTTTGATTGCATGTTTGATCAGTTTCAGAAGTTGGTAAAAAGCTTCAATTTCTTCATCTTTGGCATTGGTTAGTGTGTAAATTTGAATAACAGTCGTATTAACTTGTCTTTCTTGTAGGTGTATGGATATTATCCTATCACTGACAGCATTATACTTCAGGATAGATCTCAAATGCGACGCCATTCCTCTTCAATTTGTCATTCCCGGCATAGCAGACCATATGATTGTCTGATTCAAAATGGCCATTACCAGTCCATTTCAGCTCACTAATGCCTAGGATATCAATGTTTATGTGTTCCATTTCATTTTTGATGACTTCCAATTTTCCTAGATTCATACTTCGTACAGTCCATGTTTCGACTACTAATGGATGTCTGCAGCTGTTTCTTCACATTTTGAGTCTTGTCACATCAGCAAATGAAGGTCCTGAAAGCTTGACTCCATCCATGTCATTAAGGTCGACTCTACTTTGAGGAGGTAGCTCTTCCCAGCCGTCTTTTGAGTGCCTTCCAACCTGAGGGGCTCATCTTCCAGCACTATATCAGACAATGTTCTGCTGCGAATCATAAGGTTTTCACCAGTCAATTTTTTTAGAAGTAGATTGCCAGGTCCTTCTTCCTAATCTGTCTTAGGCTGGAAGTTCTGCTGTAACCTATCTACCATGAGTGATCCTGCTGGTATTTGAAATACCAGTGGCATAGTTTCCAGCATCACAGGAACATACAAGCCACCACAGCACGAAAACTGACAGACGAGTGTTGGATATGATGTGCATGTGTGTATTGCCCTCCTGTTATAGTCTGATCAAATATACGTGCCTGTGTATATGTATGTGTACATGCGGTTTGTGTATGTCCCTAGCTGTGTCCGCTAAAGGGGCCCTAAGACAATGATCTGCCCAGTAGCAGAGTGCATAGGTCTGGTGCCTGATGGTGATCTTGAAATAACATCGAACATTCACATAAATCAGAGTAAGCAGAGAAGAATCTGAGGGCAGGAAATGAGCAGGCTGAGCCTGGAATATCGTGATACAACAGACAGCAAGGAGGACTGCTAGGTCATGTCAAAGGATTCAGGGACCACCTTGAAGAGGCTCCCACTGGCCAAAAACGGGACACTTGGAGCTTCAGTAAGGATAAGATTTGCAATGAATTGAACCCCAGCAAATGTATTTAAAGCCATATATTCCTAATGAAACAACTAACCGGTCGCCTTCTCAGGCTGACAAAGAACTTTGAAAACTGGGTAAATAAAATTAAAGGATGGAGCATTCACCTTGCCTTTCCACTGGGCACACGAACTGCAGCTAAAGGGGAAGCATCTACCCCTGAAGGAGGAGACCCACCAGCTGCATCCTGTCTTTAACAGCAGGTGAAAGTTGGAGACGCTGTGGAAGGTGGAACCGCCTCCAAACACCAGTGACACACGGCAGCTGTGCCTCCCCTGGCTGCGGGCCCAAGGGGACCCCCATGGTGTAAGAAGTTGAGTACATTTTGCTGCATCAGCCAAGGCCCTCAGATTTAATAAGGCGCCAGGAGGCTGTGTCCAAGGAGACAACTGTGGGGCCGCAGGGAGACATCTCTCAAATGCTTTCTTTGTGGAACGATTTTCTCAAGTTACAATAAAGCTGCCTTGTGTTCCTTTATAAAGGTCTGAGGCATATGGAGCCGTGTGGGTGCAACGCCTTACACGGCTTTGGCTGCTTCACCATTTTCACTGCTGGTTCAGGGGGCAGCAGCCATTGATCCCCCTACACAGTAGGTGTGTTGGTTTGTCCTCTCTCTCATCTGACCCACCAGAGCCCGCTGGCTGGGATGAATGGTCGGTAGAACACCCTCTGTGGGAGCTTGTTAAGAGGGAGGCATGGCTCCCAGGAGGGGCTGGATAAAGACTTTCCAATGGAGGAAAATGGTGCTGTCTCCAGTCCCCCACCCCCCACCCTCCACTCAACACAAAATAAAAACAAGAATCAGTCCTCAAGTGGGGATGGCCAGGAAAGCTCTGATCTCCCGTGCTATTTCGACACTTTCTGGAAATATCAAATTCCTTTTCCAGATATTTTTCGCATAAGTGGGTCATGGAGTCCTGGTGACTGTTTTTAGACGCTGTACGGCTTCTCGCTGTAAGTTATGCAAAGCAAGAAAGACTCGAACATCACTGTCTTTCACACCCGCAGGTGGGTGCGCGCTGCTCTAGAAACACGTGGCGTTTCGTCTCTCATTACAAGAAGCGGGAAAGCTGAACCCGCAGAAGGGAAAGACAGAGAGAGGATTCCGAGGGCGGTGGGCGGGAGGCTGTGGAGGCCGCTGCGTGTGGGGCTGGGGGCAGGAGTGCAGAGATGCCTGTTTTTGCCCACAGAGAGGCACAGCAGTGGATAACAAGGAGGGTTACCTCCAATCCCCAAATCCCCATCATTCCCAACACTCCTATGGGAAATGTTCTTCCAGTCTTTTGGGCATAGAAGCATTAAGTTTCCTCAGGGGAAAGGCTGGAGATTTCTTTTTAATGCGAGACACTGATATAAATAAATCTCTGTGGAAACACAGCCACTAGGGATTTTGTAAACAAAGATAGCGAGGAAAAGAGGCTGGTGCCTTCTCTTCAAGGTTATTACGTAAAGTACGACCAGCCCTGAAGGAACAAAATCCAGATGGAATGCCTGGAATCAATCATAATGGGGTAACCTGCATAGAGTGAGGAGCCTGAGGCTCACGTACAATGAACATGTCCCCAAAAGATGCTTTGTGAAGTTGAGGGGCAAACGGGGACCCGTGCACACCATGGTGTTGTTTGTGCTTCCCCTCTGGGAAGGGGCCCTGGGGGCCAGGGGAGGGAAGAAAGGGGGCTTTTTTGCACTGTGCCTTTTCTTTTATGCCGTTTGGGTTTTGTTCCTGGAGGGCTTACTGCCTCTTCAGAAAGTAAATAAATACGTCCCTTAACAATAACAAGAGGGCCCGAGCTGCCCTGCTCCAACGCCAGCCCCAAGGGTCCTGCCTGGTGCCAGGAGGCAGGCGGGCTCCGAGCCGGGGCAGACGTGGGTGGGCTCCTAGGTGAGCGAGGGCCGGCTCACACCCTGGGGACGCTGTAAGAGGACGTGTGTGGGTAAAGCGGCGCGTGAAATCCTGACACAGTATTGCTGCCGTTGCTATAAGTAGGAGACAGACTCCGCAGACGAGAACAGCTCTCTGCTCAGCTCTGTCCGTGAGGTGGCGCTTCACCGCATGACCAAGGTCGCTGTTCACATTTACCCCATGAAGGAGAGAGAGGCTTTCACAACCACCAGCTCCTCACTGCTCACCTCTTCTTTCCCCTCATCTGCAGAATGGGGAGGAGGAAAAGGGCTGTCTGGGGCTCCTGCGTGCAAGGTCAGGGGACGATGCCGGGTGCCCCACGTGTCTGGGGGTCCCCTGAGGGGGCGGGAAGACCTCTGGTCAGCTTCCCGAGCCAGAGCCCCTCCACCCCACCTGACATACCACGAAGCTTCTGGTGAAGAATAAATCATCCTCACAGGGCAAGACTCAGCCGGTCGGGTGGGTGTGCGGGGAGGACCTGTCGGGTGGGCATTGGGGGAGGACCCGAGAGCCCCTTCCTCTGAGGCCAAAGCTTCCAGGAGCGTGCCGACACCGAACCTTAGTGCCCTGCTCCGCCAAAACCTTTCCTCTGCAGGTGGGAGACCAAACTCCGAGAGGTGGGGGCTGCCTGGGCAGACCTGGAACCCAGCTCCCGGTCCTGGTGTAGGCCCCTGCAGCTGCGGTGCACACTCACCTGGGGTTTGGGGGGTGATGACCACTCTGCTGGTGGGCACAGAGCCCCCACAGCCCGGGCGTCTGCTCCCGCCCCAGCTGTCCACCCCAAGCCACCTGGAGAACGTTCCTGACCCTCCGCCCCCTGGGAGACGCCAGGCCCTGGAAGGCACTACCCCGAGGCAGCGATGCCGCAGAGGGGGGCCCACCTTGCTCTTCTCCTGCTGCAGCTCGATCTGGATGTCAGTGAGCTTGGCCCGCAGCTCCTCGTTGGCGGCCTGCAGGGCTGCGAGAGCCTCTGCCTTGTCTCCCCGCATCCGGCCGCTGGCCCCTTTCTTGGACATTGTGAGGCTGCGCGGCTGAAGGGGACGCCTGGGGAGTGCGTTCCGTCTGGCGGGTGTCCGCACCAGGCTCTGGGCAGGTGGCCTGGGCCAGCTCCGCTATATCTTCTCACTCACCTGGAGGGAAAGCACATCTGGTGAGCAGATAGAGAACAGCAGGGCCGGGCGCCCGACACTGGGGGTTGTGTGCCAGGTGGGGCTCAGGGTGCCCGACACTGGGGGTGTGTGTGCCAGGTGGGAGCTCAGGACGCCACTGGGGAACGTGTGGCAGGCAGAGTCGCGACAGACCTCTCACTGCCTGTCCCAGCACTGTGCTCTGCGACCCAGTAGCGCAGGCTGGGGACCAGCCCCAGACCACGGTGGCCGCCCACCTGTCTGCAGGGGACGCTTTGCACAGAGGGTGTCCCTGTACCAGGACAGTCTAGCGCTCACCTGACGGCAAGGGCATGTGTGAAACTGAGCTTCGCAGACAGCCGCATGGAGGCCATGGCCCCTGGGGTCCCACAGACTCTTAGACCTGCCCAGGTCCCCAGGGTCCCCACAGACCCTCCGACTGGCCAGTGAAGAGCAACATGCCCCAGGCCCACAGTGGCCAATGTGCAGCACCCAGCGCCACGCTGAGGAGGCCTCATGACCCCTGAGCCACCTCCCGTTCACTATGGGCCCCGTGCCCCCTCCCCTTGTATGGAGATGGGGGGATGAGTGTGGATCTCTCCGAGACACTGGGAGCACCCAGGATTGTTCTCGCCCAGCCGAGCTGGGTTTCCGGCAGGTTCTTCCTTCCCACAAGGGCCCTGCAGGTTCTCGGCGAGCATTTGTGGAGATTGTGGCAGGAGGAGAAAGAAGGGGACCTGTCTATGTCACCCTGAGTCCTATTCACACCAAATGCTACAGGGAGCAGCTGGCGTGCTCTGAGCCTTGGGATAATTAGAGCTTTGGAAGAGGCAGCGCCACATCTGCAGTCCAGCCTGGCGGGATTTGGGAAACTCGGGTGACACAGATAGCCGGAGGGGTTTGTGCTCCCAGGAGGGTGGGTGTCCTGCCCCATTTCACGTGCTTCCCTAGTCCTGTGGCTTCGCCCAGCACCCAGCCACCCCGTGAGTTACCAGGCGCCAGTGATAGCAGGGAGTCCTTGGGTCATACAAAGGGTTAAGTGCTAGGCTACTGGTCGAAAAGTTGGCAGTTAAAACCCACCCAGAGGTGCCTCAGAAGACAGGCCTGGTCATCTGCTTCTGAAAGGTCACAGCCTGGAAAACACTCTGGGGCAGTTGTACTCTGCACACACGGGGTCGCCATGAGTTGGCGTTGACCTGACAGCAGCTAACGACGGTAACAGGCCCTTCTCAGGACGTGGTGTATTTAAGGCTGTGTCTCCCCTACCCCAGGCTCTCTCCTCTTTTCTGTTGCAGAACCTCCTCTCAAGACCCAAGGGCTTCTTCAGTTCCCTGTGTCCACTCAGCTTGAGGGACATGTCAGGAGTGGCCTGTGCTGGGGGGTGGGGAGCCCATGGGGTGAGGGAATGGAGAGAAGGACTGCTCATTTGGCCGACTCCGCGGAGGCCCTCGGCTTGGAGGGTGCAGGGAGTGGGAGACTCACGGCACTGGGGTGCAGAGCCAGGCGGGGCCCAGGCATGGGGCGCAGGGATCGGGTGGGGCCCACACGTGTGGCTACCACTGAACGTCCTGAAATGGCACTGCTGGCATAACTAGAGCCTGCGTGTCAGCGCTGCGCGTCTCAGAGCTTTGCTGAACTGAATCTGACCACCCCATGCAGGGGTCGTGAGCCTGTTTGTTCAGGAAAAGCCCGAGTGTTGGGGGAAAGGGTATGTTTGCATTCAGCGTCTTTCTGAGTCCCTCGCCTGAACCTGGGCGTTTCTCCCCCCGAGGGCCTTGTCCGGAGAGGCAGGCTGCACTTCTCATCCTTGCGTTGGGAGTCATTAAGTTAATAGCCTAGATTGTCCACCTCTAGTTTCAGGGTCTCCGAGGATGTAATAAATACCGCTTGCTGAAGACCTATCTCCGCGGTGTTCACAGCTCGGAACTTGGTTTACGCGGGAGGTTTTAAAGGCAGGAAGCAGCTTTACGATGGGTTTCCGTGGCTGGTAAGCCCACCGTGGGCACAGGCAGCAGCGTCACTGTGAACGGGGGAGCAGCGCCTCTCCTGGAGTCCCTCGTCTACTGAATGTGAAGCCCTTATAAGACGAGGAACCACAGAAGCCAGTGAAAACTGTAACCATCTGTGCTGCCATTAATTATTTTTATGTGTGGCCTTTCTAGCCATGGGCTTGTAACTCCCACCCAGGTGATTGGGTGGGACTGTGTGACGGGATAATTGTGAAAAGAGAGCCAATTCCAGAGCAGAGAGGAAGAGCCCACCACCACCAAGGAAGGAGAGACCAGCAGGTGAGACCCAGCAGCAGAAACCCGGCAGCAGGAGACAGCCCAGTGGGCTTCCCAGCCCATGGAGGGAGAAAGCTGAGTGCCTTTGGGCAGAGACTGAGGGCCAGGGAGAGGTGTGCCTGGGAGCACAGGTGGGGAGAGGCTGTCCTGATGGAAGAACTGTATCCTGGGTGTTCCTGAACCTGAATTGTAACTGTTACTTCCCTAATAAACCCCATAATCATGAGTATGGTCTGTGAGTTCTGTGTGGACATTCCAATGAATTATCCAACCCAGCAAAGAAGTAGAGAGTGCCGTGTGAGGGACGGTTTGTGTCAGAATTAGTAAAGATGGCGGAGAGAGGAGGTATGTCTGTCCTCCACCTCATGGGAGTCAGCCTTGGGCTGTTGATCTTGGTTCTCCCTCTCCCTTGTGGGGTTGGAGGAGGTCAGACACCACTTCCAAGCCATTTTTACACTGTCTGACAGCGGTCACAAGCGGCCCCCTGTAACTCATGAGCACCCTGGGCCGGAAAAGGTCTTGTGTGCCTTCCACCTTTATAAAGCTGAAAGTATTGGACTTTGTTTCCAGGTTCCATAATTCATCTGTGGAAAAGAAAGGCTAACCTCACAGAGGCTTCTGGTCCTTGTCATTTACATAAAAATCCAACGTGGCGGTGGGAGGGGGTGGGGGCAGGCATCCCAGGAGGGGCAGCAGCACCCCTGATGAATGGGGGACCTACCTGGACCCGTGGAACACGGGATGGTGCCCCTGCAGGCCACAGTGTGACAAAGGCTGTCCTGTGCGGCTCTGCCCCGGGTGGCACCTACAAGGAGGGGGAACGGGGCGTGGGCTGTGGCTGAGCATTAGGGCAGGACACACAGGCCATCACCTCCAGGTGCCTGGGAAAGCCACGGCCCCTCTCCAGAGAGCCTGGTGGCTGAGCTGCCGCAGAGTGGGAGGCCGGAGAGGGAGGCGCTGTGAGGGGCTGTGGCCTCAGAGCTGAGACCTGGCTTTTCTCCGGGGCAGACCAGGTGTGGCCTCCAGGTAACCCCTGCACAGACACACCTTTCCCACTGAAAATTCATTTTCTTAGAAAACACTAATACCACTACTCAGACGGTGGAGTCACCTGGCTCCCCACGCCTGGGTGCAAATTCTGTCCATCAGAGGAGCTGACCAAAGAGAAGCATGCAGATTCAGCTCTGTAGACAAGGGACAATGACTCCCAGTCAGCGTTGTCAGGTTTATAGGTTACAATGCGGATCGATTGAAATCAGTACAAAATCATGTGCATGAGCCCAAATCACCTTTCCGAA
Source organism: Dugong dugon (assembly GCA_030035585.1). Lineage (NCBI taxonomy): Eukaryota > Metazoa > Chordata > Mammalia > Sirenia > Dugongidae > Dugong > Dugong dugon. The sequence goes on along the minus strand of CM057475.1, from coordinate 82,738,960 downwards.
AGACACACACCTGAGTTTTTCAGAGTCACCTGAGTTATGAAGTAGCATCAAGCATCTTTATCATCCATTGTACCAGCCACCACCAGGCCTGTTGAAGAAGGCAGTGCCATGGCTGGCTCTGGGGGTGGGTGGGGAAGGCAGTGCCATCTTATTCAGGAGTCCTGTGGCTGCCTGGAGCCTCCTCCTCTCCTCGGAGACCACCGCCACACCACACCAGGCGTCGCGTGTCAGTAAAAGCCCCTCCCCCAGAGCCCAATTCCCAGCACTTGCCTGATGTCGTCCACATTAAAATTAGTTGAACAAGCCCTTCTTTAATTTTTACAGTGTTCTCTTTTCTTGTTGAGGTTCTACCAACCCCACAGAATAATGTAATACATACTGCCCCCAATGTAATAATTTTTTTTTGCCTGAAAGCCTTTAACTGATCACCTGATCACATCTTTACAACACGAAATGTATATACATGGAAATTTAAATTTTTTCCCTGTGGCCTTCAGTCTCTGAAGTTATAAAAATGTCTTCTAGACTGACTTATCATTACAATTATTAAAGCAACCTGATTGGTTCAAATAGCACAAATAAACCACAAGTGCTGATAAATTATTCAGTGTGACAGTACAGTGTTGTTGGAAATGCATCCCCGTGTAGGTGGGTGGGCGGGTGGTCTAAGCGCCCTGATTTGAGGCTTTCCCTCCTCCCTGGGATGGGTGCCTGGAGGTCCTGCACTGGGGGAAGCACCTGGTAGAAGTCGGGGTGGTTCAGAAGGATGTCTGGCTTTTGTGAGCTGGTGGGAGGGGTGGTGAGAGGAAAGGCAAGAACAAACTCGGGTGAACCTTGGGAGGGGCTCGATGACCCTCCTATAGGGTCTGGTGACCCACGCCCCTTACTCCTGGGAGGCCTGCAGAGCACCCGCCGCGGTTCACAGACTGCAGCTGGAGCCCAGTGGTGCACTCCATTGCAAAACCTGGGTACCTGGCCTCAGGACAGTTTCATATACTGTACACGAAAAGGGTCCAGAATGCAGGAGCCAAGAGCAGAAAATGAAAGCCTGCTGTCTGCTGAGATCCTGCAGACTGAGCATGTCTGCCACCATGGCTGGTGGGGGACAGCCAGCCCAGGGGAGGAGGAGCACCCCCACAGCTGGGCTCTCCCACTGTCCCGGGGCGGACCCCAGAAAGTTGCAGAAAGGGCATCAAGAGTTTCTAAAAACCCAGAAGGACAGATCCCAGCAAAAAGAGTTAAAGACAGTAAGCAAGAAGAGAATGTTCTGGAAAGCCATCAACAGAATTCCCCCTGGCTCCAGGGGTTCATCCAGCCAGGCAGAACTGACCTCCGTGTAGGAAAGAAGGAGCTGGTCAGTAAGTAATGTCCACTCCTGTGGGCCTTGAGGTCAATGAGCACAACTAAAGCCCCCTGAGAACCTCTGTCAGACCCCCCTCTAAGGGGCCTCTGCCTGGCGCAGTCCCCAGAAACTTTGGCCAGGGAAGACACCCTCCGTTTGGCACAGATGGACACTTCAGTTCTCATGGCCCTGGCTTATTCCCTTTACTGCCTAAATACAGAAAGAGCTTAAATGAGCTACTTTCAGTTGTTTTCTATCTTCAAACTCACATACAGTTTCCCTCTCTAAAGCCCCACAGCCACTGAACTGACACACACAGTTTCCAGGCCTGATAACATTCGGCGTATGCTTCTGCATGGTGTCGATGTCCCGGCCTGACTGAGCATGGTGGCTGTGGACTTCTAAGGGGTCGCCTTGAAGCTCACGTGAACCCCTCAGAAACCTCAGCTGAGGATGGGACCCCAGCCTCTAAGCTCACAGTACGAGCTTGAGGCCAATATCAGAGCAAACCAGATGGGGGCAAGTCCTAATTCAGGAAAATAGCCTGGGAACCAATGAGACTCAGGGTTGTTTCTCCCCAACTGCTGGTCCAGATGAAACAGAACACAGCCAATCAAAACAAATAAGTAAGTGGATAAACAGATACTCAGGTAGGTAGGTAGGTAGACAGACAGACAGATGACTGATAGAGAGGAAGGAAAAGATGGAGAGGGAAGGAAAGGAGGAAGATGGGTGGAAGATTGATGGAAAGAAAAAAGAAACAAAGATCAACGGATGGAAGGGTAGGAGCAATCCTCCTGAGTCTCCTTCCTGAAGATTATTTAAAAAAAAAAAAAAAATCCATAGCTGTTGAGTTGATCCTAACTCATTGCAACCCTATAGGATGGAGTAGAACTGCCCCATGGGGTTTCCAAGGCTGTAATCTTTATGGAAGCAGACTGCCACATCTTTCCCCCGAGGAGTGGCTGATGGGTTCACACAGCTGACCCTTTGGTTAGCTGCTGAGCACTTAACCATTACACCACTAGGGCTAGCTCCCTGAATCTCCTGGAAGTTCAGCTGAAGTCTCGCTGAGGATCTATCCACTTCAAAGGGAATCCTATGTTTTATTACTGTAAAACAAACATGAGCTATGTAGTTCTGCACATATACTTTAATTAACAAGATACCACATGGCCTCGATTAAGACTGCTCCGCGTCTGTCCGAGATGTGCAATCCTCCATGCACTGTGGCCCCTATGTGTCAGTAAGGGTCAGATCGTCCACTGAGACTCCTCAGAAATCCAAACAGAAGTAGTTGGTAATTCCAACACTAACCCTAAAATGTGTCTGGAAATGCAAAGGGCCAAGGATGACTAAGATGACCCTGAAGGTGAAGAAGGAACTGGAGAACTTACACGCCCAGATATCAGAACTTTCTAAAAGGAGTAGTACAGACCGGGCTACCAGGACAAGGACAGGCAATGGTCAGAGCCACAGGCTGCAGGGTTCAGAAAAGGACAGCACACTACAGTCACGTGATTATGACAGAGTGACACCGCAGTGCACTGGTCTTTTTAATAAATGGTGTTAACTGGACATCTTCAAGGAAAAATATATCTTGCCTCCTACCTCACACCACAGATAAAAATCATTTCCCAATGAATTACAGACATAAATGTGACAGGTAAGACAATCTTTTAGAAAAGAATGGAGGTCTTCATGGCCTTGATTTGATTCTTGATTAAGAAATGGTAAAGATTTCTTAAATGGGACCCAGAAAGCACTAACTACAGAGGAAAAATCTGATAGACTGGACTAGCGTAAGAACTTCTTTAATGAAAGGACACCACTAAGAACAGGAGAAAGCAAGCCACAGTGTCAGAGAAGATATCTGGAACACATACATCTTACAAAGGACTTGTGTCCATAATATATTAAGAACTCTTACAAATCAGTGACAAAACAAGAGACAACCCAGTAGGAAAATGGGCTCTAGACTTGAACAGGCACTTCACCAAGGAGGGTATCCTAATGGCCACCAACACGTGACAAGAGGCTCACGTTTACTAGCAGGAGGGAAACGGGTACCGCTAAAAACCCACCAGAATATTCTGGCTAAAATTAAAACTGAATAATACCAAGTGTTGGCAAGGATATGGAACAACCAGAACACTTGTGTAAACATGAACAGCTGCTTTGGAAAACCCTTGGGCAGTGCCTACTAAAGCTGAACGCATGTATAGCTATGGTTCAGCAACTTCACTCCTTGGTACATCCAACAGAAATGTGCACACAGATTCACAAAAGACGTGTATAAGGATGTTCACAGTGGTGCCATGGCAACAGCCCCAAACAGAAAATACTCCAAACGCCAACCAATTTCTGCTTTGCTTGACTGAGACTTTTCTTGATTTGGGGTCACACTCTCCTGCTTCTTTCCATGTCTCTGAATTCTGTCATTGTGTGCTGGGCATGTGCTTGCTGGTTGTGTGATCTGTCGTAGGGTGTCTTCCTCTAAAGAATGTTGCGTTTGTTCTGGCAGACAGATTTCTGAGCTTGCCTGTGGTCCTGCAGGCTTGGCTTTATTTTCCTTTCCCTCCCTCTTTCTCTCCTTCTCCTCCCCGCCTCTTCTCTTTTTACAGCCCTTAAAAAATGTAAAAAACCATTCTTAGTCCACAGGCTGTACAAAAACAGGTGGTGGTCCAAATGTGGCCTGCGGGCCGTAGCTTGCCAAGTCCGGCTTCAGAACAGTGCTTGCCCCCACGGCACGGCCTCTCTGGGGTCCCAACCTAGCGCCCAAGGTGTGCAGCCACGTGTCTGCCCTGGCTGGCAGGGCTGTAGTGCCCCCACTGCTGGACCGTCTGCAGCTGTCAGCCCTGCAGCGGGTGGTCTCTCTGGGTCTCGGGGGACTGCCCCTGCATAGATGGAGCCCAGCCACAGCCGAGGGCCCATTGTGAAACCCCATTCAGACTTCCAGGGCTCCCCCTCCACACTCCTGTTGCCCTCGTCCAGGCTCCATGAACTCCTGCAGCTCGCAGAGTCTGGACTCCCACCCCTGCCTCCGCAGCTCCTCCTGGGCGGTGCTTCGCTGGGGCTGCAGAAAAGCAGCTGGTCAGCGCCTGCCGGGGCCAGCCACTCTCAGCAGAGCCACCTCCTCGCCGGGTACCACCCCAGCACTGCTTGCTGGTCAGTGCCGGCAAACAACTCACCACTCACCGCCCCACTGTCTGCACAGTTCCAGGTGTTGATGGTGGCAGAACAAGCTCGGTACTAGTTACTCCATCTCGACCAGAGATCTTCTGTTCATGGACAGCCTCTCAGAACCCGTGTTTTGTCAACACCAAAAACCAAAACAAACCCGCTGCCATCGAGTGGATTCCGACTCATAGTGACCCTCAGGGGCAGAGAAGAACCGCCTCGTAGGGTTTCCAAGGAGTGCCTGGTGGATTCGAACTGCCCATCTTTTGGTTAGCAGCCATACCTCTTAACCACCGTGCCACCAGGGTTTCCAGTGTGGGGGAAATGTTGTAAAACCGAAAAACCAAATTCGTTGCCGTCGAGTCAATTCTGACTCACAGTGACCCAACAGGACAGAGTAGAACTGCCCCATAGGGTTTTCAAGGAGCAGCTGGTGGATTCGAAACAGTGGTTGGTAATGAGTACTCTCTGTCCAAGGTAACAAGAAAAGACATCTGTGTCCCTTTAAGAATTCTATCCGCTTATAGCACATTGGGTGGTAAGGGGTGGGTGGGTGGGGGGGGGGGGTCCTTACTGAAGTTGGGAAATGAGAAGGAGCTGGGAATGTGCGGCCAGGGGACGGGCAGTCCCAGCATATCCCGAACAGTCACGTCAGTGTGGGCGGGAGAGTGGCGCTGCCTGAGTCTACGGGCGTTTTACTCTGGAAACAGCTCTTTAGCCATTTGCTCAGGGTGGCATCTAGAAACATCTGATGAATGGCAGACTTCCCCAGGGGATGGGAGGGTCTTTACAATACGAAGTTCCCTGCACTCAGTGGGTTGAGGATGCGCTGGGCTTACACTGTGTACGCTGCTCTCGGCTCTAAGAATTACTGAATACCAACACTCCAAACACAGAAACAGCCAGAAAGACCTGCTGTCCCCAGCTACGGACCGCGGCTCAGGAGGTTCTGCTTTCTGATTGCTTCTGGAGGTTGTGTACTGAAGTGCAGTTTGCTCTGAAGATCTGGGGACTTCCCACCATTGATCGACCTTTTCAGATGTTACTCAACAGAGTCTGTGTTTGATTTTTGCTTGTCTCGCCTAACAAGTATATATTGTTTAATTATCGAATGAAAATATACTTACAATTACAAAACGCCTTTATTTGTGAAATTTTGTAGGAAATTAACATTGTTATTGTAAGTCCGAAACTTATAGTTCCCTGCCATTTTATCCACAGACACAGTATATTTTAAGAGAATTTTTTAAAATAAAAGCTTTCTTAGAAACACAATTGACCTATTACAGCAGAATGCACTGTATTAATTTAGGGAAGAGGGCCAGTGGTTAGGTGGTAAGCACTTGGTGAACACTCAGGGGACACCCAGGGAAGCTCAGTGTGGTCTGCAGAATAATGCCCCCGGCCCCCCACCCCATGTCTATACCCTGGAACCTGTGAACATCTTGCCTTACATGACAAAAGGGACTTTGCAGATGTGGCTAAGGTTAAGGTTCTGGAGACGGCCCTGAGCTGTCCCGGTGGGCCCCGTCTGATCACACGAGTCCTTGAATGCTGAGAACCTGTCCTCGCTGGGAGCAGAACCCCGTGGCACAAAAAAGACGTGGTCGAAGGTTGTTGGCCTTGAAGGTGGAAGAAAACAGCCCCAACCCAAGGAGTGACACAGCCTCTAGAAGCTCAGAGTGGCCTTCAGCTTTCACACAGCAAGAAAGGAGGCCTTCAGTCCTATGGCCACAGGGACTGACGTCTGCTAACAACTCAAGTGAGCGAGGACATAGCCTCCCCTAAGTGAGCAAGGATGCAGCCTCCCCTAAGTGAGCACACAGCCTCCCCTAAGTGAGGACACAGCCTCGCCTAAGTGAGCAAGGACACAGCCTCCCCTAAGTGAGCACACAGCCTTCCCTAACTGAGCAAGGATGCGGCCTCCCCTAAGTGAGCACACAGCCTCCCAAGCGATGGAGGACACAGCCTCCCCTAAGTGAGCAAGGATGCAGCCTCCCCTAAGTGAGCACACAGCCTCCCCTAAGTGAGCAAGGATGCAGCCTCCCCTAAGTGAGAGAGGACACAGCCTCCCCGAGAGCCTCCAGAAAAGGGTGTAACCCTGACAATACTTTGATTTTAGCCCCGTCCAAGGCGTGTGACTACGGAACTGGAATATAAACTTGACTTGTGTGAAGCCCCTACACGTGGTAATCTGTTGTGGCAGCAATAGGAAGCTAATACAGACATTAGTGCCAGAAGTGAGGCTGCAGCGTTACAGCTGTCGGCTTTCAGGTGGTACAGCGTCACCTGTAACCCAGGCTCGAGCTTTCTCTGCCTAGGTCAGTGGTCACAGGGAACGCTCCAGGAAGCCATGGGTGCTGGCTGGGAGAGGAGAGGTAATGTGGCTTCAGTAGGGGCCCTGGGGACACGGGTCGCTTCCTCATGCTACCTGCTTGTGTCTTCAGAGCCTGCTCAAATGGCAAATTTTGTTCCTAACAGAAAAATAATTTCTCTAGTCTAAATAATGTAATTTTACTAAATTGAAAAAAATCACATGGATGGCTAGATGACTGAAAAAGATCACGTGATCCAGAAATAGGCTCTGTATTAGATACAGCAAAACTTGCAAAAGCCAGAACCTGTGTAAGGTGGTGTGATGGATTGAACTGCGTCTCCCAAAACGTGTCCAAGTTGGCCACGATTCCCATTATTGTGTGATTGTCCACAATTTTGTGATCTGATGTGTTTGTCCTATGTGTTGTGAATCCTAACCTCTATGATTTAGTGAGGCGGGATTAGAGGCACTTATGTTAATGATGCAGGACACAATCTACAGGATTAGGGAGTATCTTCAGTCAATCTCTTTTGAGATATAAAAGAGAGAATCAAGCAGAGAAGAGAGGGACCTCATGCCACCAAGCAAAAAGAGAGGACCATGCCCTTGGGAACTGGGGTCTCTGCACTGAGAAGCTCCTAGACGAGGGGATGATGAATGACAAAGACCTTCCCCAAGAGCCAACAGAAAGAAAGCCTGCCCCTGGAGCTGGCACCCTGAAATTGGACTTCTAGCCTGCTAGACTGTGCAAGAATAAAATTCTGTTTGTTAAAGCCATCCATTTGTGGTACTTCTGTTACAGCAGCAGTAGATAACTAATACAGGTGGAAACCTGTCAGAGGAAAGCTCGCATATTTTCCACTAAACGGAGAGTGAAAGAAAGTGGTGGCTGCACCCTGACAAAGGTGGAAAACTTGCAAGACCCAGAAAAACAAGGCAGTTTCAACTCTCACAGGTTTCACTGTATAAGAATGTAATACATTCTATCCAATGGGAATGGGGAAATTATTATTCATGAATATTGGGACAGTTTGCTGACTAATTATGAAAGAAAAATAAAACTATGGAAATATCGGCTTTCTACCATAAAATTTTACATGGATTAAAGAGAATTGAGGGTGAAAAATCAAAGCATTAAAACTACTGGGAAAAAAGCAGAAATAAGCACTTATCAAATCTCTGGAGGGAGAGGTCTTTCTAGGTCTAGAGAAGACAAAAGGCATTCACAAAAGGCAAGATCAATAGATTAACCACCTTAAAATCTTACATAACTTTATTATAGATATGGGAATCAATTACGAGTTGAAAAACAAGTTGAAACAATATTGGCAGTAAACACAATAAAAAGTGCTTTTATTATATTAAGAGATTGTGAAATGCAATCATAAAAATAGGAAGATCTCACTAAATAAATGGGTGTGGGTTAAGATCGTGTGTCAGCTTGGCCGGGCCATGATTCTCAGGGTTTTGGCAGTTGTATAATGTTGTGATCATTTCCCTGTTGAGATCTGATATGTGATCATCCCCGTGATGGGATCTGCTGTGAGTAGCCAATCAGTTGAAAAGGAGTTTCCTTGAGCATGTGGTCTGCATCTAAATATAAGTGGACATTCTGGCAAGGCTTGTGGGTTTTTACTCGTTCTTGATCCTACAGCTGGCTCCTGTTCGTCTGACCTCCATTTCTTGGGACTTGAGCTAGCAGCTTACCTGTGGTCTTGCTGACCATCCTGGGTGTCGTCGATCTTCACAGCCTGTGAGCAAGAGCCCTGCTCTCTGACCTGCCAGTCTTGGGTTTGCCAGCCCCTGCAGCTATGTGAATCAGGGGAAGCCTCTGTCTTGATCCATGGACGTGGGACATTTCAGCCTTTACAACCATGTGAGCCATTTCCTTCATATAAATCTCTCTCTATAGATATATATTTATATGATTTACTGGTTTGCTTCTCTAGAGAACCCAGCCTAAGACAATGGGTAAGTATCAAAAGGGATAATTTAACAAAAAAGAAAATAAAAATGATTAAAAATCCTATGAGGGAACCACCTCTGCTTTGGTTATTTGTTGTTAGGTGCCATGGAGTCAGTTCCAACTCATAGTGATCTTGTGTACAACATAACAAAATATTGCCTGGTCTTGTGCCCATTGTTGCAGACACTATGTCAATCCATCTCGTTAAGGGTCTTCTTCCTTTTCATGGATACTCAACTTTACCAGGCATGATGTCCTTCTCCAGGGACTAGTCCCTCCTAATAACATGCCCCAAGTACATAAGACAAAGTCCCACCTTCCTTACTTCTGTGGAGCATTCTGGCTGTCCTTCCTCCAAGACAGATTTGTTTGTTCTTCTGGCAGACCAGGGTATATTCAATATTCTTCAACACAATTCAAAGGTATCAATTCTTCTTCAGTCTTCCTTATTCACTGTCCAGCTTTCACATGCATATGAGGCGATTGAAAACACCATGGTTTGGGTCAGGCACACCTTAGTCCTTAGAGTGACATCTTTGTTTTTTAACACTTTAAACAGGTCTTTTGCAGCAGATTTGCCCAATGCACTATGTCTTTTGATCTCTTCACTGCTGCTTTCATGGGCATTGATTGTGAATCCAAGTAAAATGAAATTCTTGACAACTTTAAACTTTTCTCCATTTATCATGATGCTGTTTATTGGTCCAGGTGTGAGGATTTTTGTTTTCTTTATGTTGAGGTGTAATCCATACTGAAGACTAGAGTCTCTGATCTTCATCAGTAAGTGCTTCAAGCCCTCTTCACTTTCTGCAAGGTTGTGTCATCTGCATAACACAGGTTGTGAATGAGTCTTCCTCTAATCCTGATGCCCCTTTCTTCTTCATATAGCCCAGCTTCTCAGATTATTTGCTCCGCATACAGATTGAATAAGTATGGTGAAAGGATACAACCTTGACGCACACCTTTCCTGATTTTAAACCATGCAGTATCCCCTTGTTCTGTTCGAACAACTGCCTCCTGAGTCTATGTACAGGTTCCTCATGAGCACAATTAAGTGTTCTGGAATTCCCATTCTTCACAATGTTATCCATAATTTGTTATGCTCCACATAGTCGAATGCCTTTGCGTAGTCAATAAAACACAGGTAAACATCATTCTGGTATTTGCTGCTTTTAGCCATCTGACATCAGCAATGATATCCCTTGTTCCACATCCTCTTCTGAATTTGGCTTGAATTTCTGGCAGTTTCCCAGTTGATGTACTACTGCAACCACTTTTGAATGATCTTCAGCAATATTTTACTTGTGTCTGATATTAACGATATTGTTTGAAAATTTCCGCATTCTGTTGGATCACCTTTCTTTGGAATGGGCACAAATATGGATCTCTTCCAGTCGGTTGGCTAGAAAGCTGTCTTCCAAATTTCTTGGCATAGACAAGTGAGCACTTCCAGCATTGCAGACGTTTGTTTAAATATCTCAGTTGGTATTCTGACAATTTCTAGAGCCTTGTTTTTTGCCAATGCCTTCAGTGCAGTTTGGACTTCCTCCCTCAGTACTGTTGGCTCTTGATCATGTTTACTTCCTGAAATGGTTGAATGTTGACCAAATCTTTTTGGGTGCAGTGACTGTGTATTTCTTCCATCTTCTTTTGATGCTTTCTGTGTCGTTCAGTATTTTGCCCATAGAATATTTCAATATTGCAACTCGGGGCTTGAACTTTTTTATTCAGTTCTTTCAGCCTGCGAAATTCCAAAAATGTTCTTCCCTTTTGTTTTCCTAACTCCAGGCATTTTATTACAATACTTTACTTTGTCTTCTCAAGCCGCCCTTTGAAATCTTCTGTTCAGCTCTTTTACTTCATCATTTCTTCCATTTGCTTTATCTACTCTACTTTCTAGAGCAAGTTTCAGAATCTCTTGATATTCATTTTGGTCATTTCTTTCTTTCCTGTCTTTTTAATGACCTTTTGCTTTCTTCATGTATGATGTCCTTGATGTCATCCCACAACTCATCTGGTCTTCAGTCATTAGTATTCAATGTGTCAAATCTCTTCTTGAAATGGTCTCTAAATTCAAGTGGGATACACTCGTTATATTTTGGCTCTCGTGGACTTGTTTTAACTTTTTTCAGCTTCAACTTGAACTTGCATATGAAGAAGTGATGGTCTCTTCCACAGCTAGTCCCTGGTCTTGCTCTGCCTGACGATATTGTGCTTCCCCATCATCTCTTTCCACAGATGTAGTCGATTTGATTCCTGTGTATTCCATCTGGTGAGGTTCGTGTGTATAGTTGCTCTTTATGTTGTTGAAAAAGGTATTTGCAATGAATAAGCCATTGGTCTTGCAAAATTATGTCACGTGATCTCTGGCGTCATTTCTATCACCAAGGCCATATTTTCCAAGTATTGATCCTTCTTCTTTATTTCCAACTTTTGTGTTCCAATCACCAGTAATTATTAATGCATCCTGATTGCATATTTGATCAATTTCAGACTGTAGATGTTGGTAATAATCTTCAATTTCTTCGTCTTTGGCCTTAGTGGCTGCGCATAAATTTGAATACTAGTTATATCAACTGTTCTTCCTTGTAGGCATATGGATATTATCCTATTACTGACAGGGTTGTACTTCAGGATAGATCTTGAAATGTTCTTTTTGATGATGAATGTGACGGCATTCCTCTACTTTTTGTCATGCCCAGCATAGTAAACGATATGATTGTCTGATTCAGAATGGCCAGTTCCAGTCCATTTAAGCTCTCTCCCCACAAAAACTGTTGCTGTCAAGTAGATTCCAACTTACAGCAACTCTATAGGACAGAGTAAAACTGCCCCATAGGGTTTCCAAGGAGTGGCTGGTGAATTTGAACTGCTGACTCTTTGGTTAGCAGCCAAGCTCTTAACCATTGCACCACCAGGAATCCCAATGCCTAGGATATCAATCTTTATCCATTCCATTTCATTTTTGATGACTTCCAATTTTCCCAGATTTACACTTTGTACTTTCCATGTTCTGATTATTAATGGATATTTGCAGCAGTTTCTTCTCATTTTGAGTCTTGCCACCTCAGTAAATGAAGGTCCCAAATGCTTGACTTCATCCATGTCATTAAGGTCAACTCTACTTTGAGGAGGTGGCTCTTCCCCAGCCATGTTTTGAATGCCTTTCAACCTGAGGGACTCATCTTCCAGCAGTGTATCAGACAATGTTCAGATGCCATTCATAAGATTTTCATGGGCCGATTTTTTAGAAGTATATCACCAGGTCCTTCTTCCTAGTCTGTCTTAGTCTGGAAGCTCTGCTGAAACCTGTCCACCATGGATGACCCTGCTGGTAGTTGAAATACCCGTGGCATAGCTTCCAGCATGACTGCAACATGCAAGCCACCACAGTACGACACATTGATTTTTTAATCTGCTTAGGATGTAAAAAGTCACAAGAGAATATCACTTCCATCCTGAACATGAGAAAAAAGCCACATAATCTAAAAACTCGTAACTTTTCTTGAACCCATTAAAGAGTTGAAATCACAGGCCACCAAGGGAACTGAATTCCAAAACATGACAAGCCCTTCTGAGAAGAGACAGTCTACGGGAACTGCTTCGCCTTTGGCAGAGCACAGCTGAAAAAGGAGCCTGCGATAGAAGTGGGTAAGAAGACATCAGCTAAAATTTCAACAAATTCCTGAAGGTCAAATGAGGGCTAGCATATCAGTTTAGAATAACTGAGAGCCCCAGACACAAGGTCCTCTCCAGGAGGCTCCACCAGGGCCTTACAGGAAGTACTGAGAGCAGGACAGAAGACTGGAGGAGCCCTTCTTGTGGTGCCAGCATGCAAGAGGTGATCAGCTGCCACTGGATACAGGTATAAAGCACTCCCTCTTCCCACAGCCCTTCTTTCATACAAAGCAAAAGCCTTTAGCCACTGGAGGAGGGCAGGAAAACCTCTCATCCACAAAGCCACTGGAAGAAAGTGGAAAGTAAAATCTCCTTTTTCTTCCTGCCCCAGGAACCAGACAAACATCTACTGCTTTAGAGAAAGAACAGAAGCAAAACCATCTGCCCCTGGAGAAGGGCAGGAAAATGTCTTGGGCTCAGGATCCTGCATCAAGAGAAACCAGAGGCTGGCTACTGACAGGGGAAGGATGGAAAACTCTCTCCCACCCAAGACCAGAAACAGAGACAAAACAGAGTGTGGCTGCTTTTGGGAGGAGGAGCAGTGATGCTGAGAAGCCCCTCTCCCCCAAGTTCAAGCACATGCACCTTGACTAAACCTAAGGTGGGACCAGGAAAATAAAGATCCCCCTTTCCCAATAACAAGCCTAGCACTGAGTAACCTGCAATGGTAGTGTACCACTGGACAAGGGGCAAGTGTGTAGAAAGGCGCCTCTTCTTTGGCGCAGGTGCATAGGGACTATTGAAAGCTGAGGGTGGAACCGGAATATGGAAAGAAAACCCTCCAGGAAAGACACTAAGCACAACTAATGGCAGCCAACAACCAGAAGAATCTCAAACTTGTGATTCACTGAGGGTAATAACAACAACAACAAAAACTCTAACCCAGTTCATCTACTGCCTAGATTGACTCAAACCCACACACTAAGAGAAAAACAGATGTGCCCATTTCTGGGTATAACTACTTAGCACAACTTCTACTGTTCTATACACAATTTCTGGGAAAATATTAAATGACTCGGGAAGCATCAAAGGAAGACAGAAGGAATACACAGAGTCACTATATCAAAAAGAATTGGTTGACGTTCAACCATTGCAAGAGGTACCATATAAGCAGGAACCAGTGGTACTGAAGGAAGAAGTCCAAGCTGCACCGAAGACACTGGTGAAAAACAAGGCTCCAGGAATTGACGGAATACCAACTGAGGTGTTTCAGCAAATGGATGCAGTGCTGAAGTACTCACTCGTCTATGCCAAGAAATTTCGAAGATAGCTACCTGGCCAACCAACTGGAAGAGATCTAATATGTCTATTCACAGGAAAGGTGATCCCACCAAATGCGGAAATTATCGAACAATATCATTAATATCACACAAAAGTAAAATTTTGCTGAAGATCATTCAAAAGCAGCTGCAGCAGTATATCGACAGGGAACTGTCAGAAGTTCGAGCGGGATTCAGAAGAGGATGCTGAACCAGGGATATCATTGCTGCTGTCAGATGGATCCTGGCTGAAAGGAGAGAATACCAGAAAGATGTTTACCTGTGTTTTATTGACTATGCAAAGGCATTCAACTGTGTGGATCATCACAAATTATGGATAACATTACGAAGAATGGGAATTCCAGAACACTTAATTGTGCTCATGAGGAACCTGTACATAGATCAAGAGGCAGTCATTCGAACAGAACATGGGGATACTGTGTAGTTTAAAGTCAGAAAATGTGTGCATCAGTGTTGCATCTTTTCACCATACTTATTCAATCTGTATGCGGAGCAAATAATCTGAGAAGCTGGACTATGTGAAGAAGAAAGAGGCATCAGGATTGGAGGAAGACTCATTAACAACCTATGTTATGCAGATGACACAACCTTGCAGAAAGTGAAGAGGGCTTGAAGCACTTACTGATGAAGATCAGAGACTCTAGTCTTCAGTATGGATTACACCTCAACATAAAGAAAACAAAAATCCTCACAACTGGATCAATAAGCAACATCATCATAAACGGAGAAAAGATTGAAGCTGTCAAGGATTTCATTTTATTTGGATCCACAATCAACACCAATGGAAGCAGCAGTCAAGAAATCAAAAGACACAGTGCATTGGGCAAATACGCTGCAAAAGACCTCTTAAAAGTGTTGAAAAGCAAAGATGTCACCTTGAGGAGTAAGGTGTGCCTGACCCAAACCATGGTGTTTTCAATCACCTCCTACACATGTGAAAGCTGGACAATGAATAAGGAAGACTGAAGAAGAATTGACACTTTTGAAATTGTGGTGTTGGAGAAGAATATTGAATATACCATGGACTGCCAAAAGAATGAACAAATCTGTCTTGGAAAAAGTACAGCCAGAATGTTCCTTAGAAGTGAGGATGGCAAGACTACGTCTCACGTACTTTGGACATGCTGTCAGGAGGGATCAGTCCCTGGAGAAGGACATCATGCTTGGTAAAGTAGAGGGTTAGCGAAAAAGAGGAAGACCCTCGATGAGATGGATTGACACAGTTGCTGCAACAACAGGCTTAAGAATAACAACGATTGTGAGGATGGTGAAGGACTAGGCAGTGTTTCATTCTGTTGTACACAGGGTCGCTATGAGTCAGAACCGACTTGATGGCACCTAACAACAACAACAACACACAATTTCTGATATTCAACAAAAATTATAACTAAAAAAAGCAAGAAAAACAACCCATAAAATAAAGCAATCAACAGAACTAGATTCAGAAACGATCTGTTGTTAGAACTATCATTGCGACCTTACAGGACAGAATAAAACTGCCCCACAGAGTTTCCAAGGAGTGGCTGGTGGATGCTAACTGCTGCCCTTTTAGTTAGTAGCCAAACACTTAACCACTATGCCATCAGACAGAAACTTTAAAACAACCACGATTAATATGTTTAAGGAAAAGTGGACAGCATGTATGAAAAGATGGGTATTATAGTTGAAAAATGGAAGCTATAAGAAAGACTCAAGTGGAAATGCTAGAAATAATAAACAAGATGTCAGAGATGAAGAATCCCTCATCAGTAGACTTGACACAGCTGAGGAAAGACTCAGTAAACTTGAAGATATGTCAATAGAAATTATCCAAAATGAGACACACACACACACACACACACACACACACACACACAGAGTATCTAAAACTGCTGGGTAATATTAAATAACCTAACATTTGCACAATTGGAGTCCCACAAGTAAAAAGAGAGAGAAAGAGAGGAAAATATATGAAGAAATAAAAAGGAAAATTTTCAAAATTAATGAAACACAAAAAAAACACAGAGATCCTCCAACAGAAAGAAAAAAAACAGCCTACAGATCATAGCTAAGCTGCCGAAAAAAGTAAAGGAAAAAGCATGAAAGCAACCAGAGGAGAGGAGTTGACACATAGCATTTAAAGGAACAAAGACAAGAATTACAGATGACTTCTCATCAGAAAACGAGACGTGGTGTGGCAGCAGGTAAGCGCTCGGCTGCTAACTGAAAGGTTGGCAGTTCAAACTCACCCAGTGGCTCCATGGAAGAAAGACCTGGTGATCTGCTTCCATAAGGATTAGAGCCAAGAAAACCCTATGGGGCAGTTCTACTCTGTCACATGGGGTCACTATGAGTCAAAAATCAACTCAAAGGCACCCAACAAAAACAACAACATCATCTCATCAGAAACTATGCAAGGACAATGGAATGATATCTTTAAAGTGTTGGGGTTGGGAGGTGGGGAGCCTGTTCAGCCAGAATTCTGTATTCACCTAAAATATCTTTCAAAAATGAAGGAGTCTGGAAACCTCATACACTGATTTCAGGAATGTAAAATGGTACAACCACTTTGGAAAACCCTCCGTCAGTTTCTTAAAAAGTTCAACATATACCTACCATACGATCCAGTCTAGGTATTTACCCAAGAGAAATGAAAGCAGATGTCCATACACAGACTTACATATGAATGTTTATAGCAGCTTTAATTGTAATGGCAAAAAACTGGAAATAACCTCCAAAATCCATCAACCAGTGAATGGATAAGTAAACTAGAGTGTGTCCATACAATGAAATACTATTGTTGTTATGTTGTTAGGTGCCGTCAAGTCAGTTCTGACTTGTAGTGACCCTATGCACTACAGAAGGAAACACTGTCAGTCCTGTGCCATGCTCACAATCGTTGTTATGCTTGAGCCCATTGTTGCAGCCACTGTGTCAGTCCATCTCATTAAGGGTCTTCCTCTTTTTTGCTGACCCTCTACTTTATGATGTCCTTCTCCAGGGACTTGTCCCTCTTGACAGCTTGTCCAAAGTATGCAAGGTGCAGTCTTCCCATCCTTCCTTCTAAGGAGCATTCTGGTTGTACTTCTTCCAAGACAGATTTGTTTGTTCTTTTGGCAGTCCATGGTATATTCAATATTCTTCTCTGACACCACAATTCAAAGGTGTCAATTCTTCTTCAGTCTTCCTTATTCATTGTCCAGCTTTTGCATGCATATGATATGACTGAAAAAAGCATGGCTTGGGTCAGATGCACCTTAGTCTTCAAGGTGACATCTTTGCTTTTTAACACTTTAAAGATGTCTTTTGCAGGGTATTTGCCCAATGCTATGTGTCATTTGATTTCCTGACTGCTGCTTCCATTGGTGTTGATTGTGGATACAAGTAAAACGAAATCTTTGACAACTTCAATCTCTTCTCCATTTATCATGATGCTGTTTATTGGTCCAGTTGTGAGGATTTTTGTTTTATGTTGAGGTGTAATCCATACTGAAGGCTGTGGTCTTTTATCTACCAGTAAGTGCTTCAAGTCCTCTTAGCAAGAAAGGGGGAAAAAGAATTAACTATTGATACATGCAACAACATGGATAAATCTTTACATAATTATGCTTTGTGAAAGAAGTCAGGCCATAACCAAAAAGTACATACTGTTTGATTCTATTTATATGCAATTCTAGAAAATTCAAAATAATCTGTAGTGACAGAAGACAGATCAGTGGTTGGTTGCCTGTGATATAGTGGGGCTGTCAGGGGGAAGGAAGAATTGCAAACAGAAATGAGAGAAATTTTAGAAGCAATGGATATGTTCATTAGCTTGATTGTTGTGATGGTTTTGCAGATGTATACACATGTCAAAATTTATTACATTGTACCATTAAAAAGAAGGCTTTTAAAACACTCACTCAGGAGGTGGGGCCAAGATGGCAGAGTAGTCAGATGCTTCTGGTCGTCCCTCTTACAACAAAGACTTGAAAAAAAGTGAATCAATTATATACAGCAATCTAGGAACCCTGAACATCAAAGGCAAAGTTGAGGAATCAGACTGAGTGGTAGGCAGAGGGAGAGACAGTACAGATGCAGTGAGGAGTCACCAGACCTGACTAGGAAGGAGCTGGCACCCTGTGGGCTGGATTGGCTGGTGTGCACGGTGAGATAAGCAGTGGCATTCAGAATATGTTTTCCATGTCGGGAGAGACCGAGTGGTGGAGAGTCTGCTCAGGCCTCCAGAGCGAGAGACAAGTGGTGCTCAGTTGGCAAAAGATAAGTATATGTGTTTACCCTACCACGTGGATAAAAAAAACCCTGTTTAGGAAGAACCTCTCTCCCATTTACCTGCTCCCATCCCGCTCTGCACCAGGTCCCAGGCCAGCTTCAGGGATTGCCCTGTCCCCTGGGCTGGAAGTAGGACCCATCACGCACCCTGAGCCATTCTCCTGGCCTTGAAGAGGAAACAAATTAACAAACAGGAAAAAATAATCTGCCAGCTCCCCTAAGTTGGGAACTCAGGGCAGGCACATATCCTTTGCCTAGGTGCAGGGATAAGAGGTCCAAGGACTCTGAATGCCTTTCACCCCTGCATAGACCTGTATGGGCCTATTTCAACAGTGTAGGCCCTCATTAGCACAGTATGACAGGGTATATACCTGAAGCCTAACTTCACTGTATGAGCTATATAGTGGAGTGGTATGTTCATGACATTTGATACTGCTCTGCCCATTAACTGGGTCCTCACCTACCCAACTCAGGGGCCTGAGGACTGGTGGCTTCACCCACACCATTTAACTACCTGCGACAGGGGTCCAAGAATAAGTGGTACCTCCCAGTCCTTACAGCCAACATTGGATACCCACAGTCCGGCTGCAAAACCCACCCACCTATGCACTTAGGGAACAGGGAGACACTTTCCTCCCAGACACTCAGGGGCAGCCATCAGCCCCTTGCCTTGCTCAGCGCTTGACCCCCTACTGCAGTCAGATACCTGTGCCTACTCCAATCACCCCTGCCTGCCTAGGACTGTAGGGGAGAGCCTGCACCACACACTTGGTGACGGACTATCTGGACACCTGAGTTAAACCCATGCTAGAAAATTAAATGGACTCCTCGGCTCACATACCTAGTAACAGATCTAACCACTTGGTGACCGGATGTTAGAGTTTCAAAGGCACCAGTAATGAAACTAGCTCACACGAGCAGCCTATCTGGGCATATCAAAACAAAACAAAACAAGAAGCTAGGACACAGTAAGCAAACATAAAATAAATAGATATAATAACTTATTGATGGCTTGGATACAGAAGTCAATATCAAATCACATAAAGAGGCAGACCATGATGACTTCAGCAAGCTTCCAAAACAAAGAATCAAGAAATTTTCCAGAGGAAGAAAACTTCTTGGAATTACTGGAAGTAGAATACAAATGATTAATATACAGAACTCTTCAAGAGATCAGGAAGGAGATCATTCAAAATGCAGAACAATCCAAGGAACACACAGACAAAGCAATAGAAGAGCTTAAGAAGATTATAGAAGTGCACAATGACAAATTTAACAGGCTGCAAGAATTCACAGAGAGCAAACAGAAATCCAGAAGATTAACAAGAAAATTTTAGGATTAGTCAACTCGATAGAAAGTCATAGGAGCAGAATTGAGGCAATGGAAGTCAGAATTAGTGAGATTGAAGATAAAGCACTTGACACAAACTTATTTGAGGAAAAATCAGACAAAAGAACTTTAAGAAGTGAAGAAACCTTAAGAATTTTGTTGGAGTCTATCAAGAAGAATAACCTACAAGTGACTGGAGTACCAGAACAGGGTGGGGAGTGGGGGATAACAGAAAATACAGAGGCAATTGTTGAACATTTGTTGGGAGAAAACTTCCCTAATATCATGAAAGATGAAATGATGTCTATCCAAAATGCTCATTGAACCCCACACAAGGTAGATTCCAAAAGAAAGTCACCAAGACATATTGTAATCAAACTTGCCAAAACCAAAGATAAAGATAAAGAGAGAATTTTAAGAGCAGCTAGGGATAAACAAAAAGTCATCTACAAAGGAGAGTCAATAACACTAAGCTCGGACTACTCAGCAGAAACCACGCAGACAGGAAGGCAATGGGATGAAATATATAAATCCTTGAAGGAAAAAAATTGCTGGCCAAGAATTATATATCCAGCAAAACTGTCTCTCAAATATGATGGCAAAATTAGGGCATTTCCAGATTAAACAGAAGTCTAGGGAATTTGTAAAAACAAAACTAAAATTACAAGAAATACTAAAGGAAGTCCTCCGGTTAGAAAATCAATAACATCAGATAACAACTCAAGACTAGAATACAGGACACAGCAACCAGATATCAACACACACAGGGAAGTCACAAAAATAAATCAAAGCTAAAACGATGAAAATACAAAAACAGAGATGTTAATATGTAAAAGATGACAACATTAAAACAAAAAAGAGGGACTAAAAATGTAGTCATAGATCTTTAATATGGACAGGAAGTCAAGGCAGTATAAAGAAATAAAAAGTTCATTTAAACCTAGAAAAATAGGGATAAATATTAAGGTAACTACAAAGGAAACTAACAATCCTACACATCAAAATAAAAAACAAGAAAAACGTAAAGTCTCAGCAAATTCAAAATCAACAACAATGAAAAAGAAAATACATAAAAACCACTCATCACAGAAAATTACGTGGAACAAAGAGACTATCAACAACACACAAAAAAAGACATCAAAATAACAGCACTAAACTCATATCTATCAATAATTATGCTGAATGTAAATGGACTAAATGCACCAGTAACAAGACAGAAAGTGACAGAATGGATAAAAAAACACGATCCATCTACATGCTGCCTACAAGAGACACACCTTAGACTTAAAGACACAAACAAACTAAAACTCAAAGGATGGGGAAAAAAAATCAAGCAAACAACACTCAAAAAAGAGCAGGAGTGGCAATATTAATCTCTGACAAAATAGATGTTAAAGTAAAATCCACCACAAAGGATAAGGAAGGACACTATATAATGATTAAAGGGTCAATACACCAGGAGGACATAACCATAATAAATATTTACTCACCCAATGACAGGGCTCCAAAATACATAAAACAAACTCTAATGGTATTGAAAAGAGAGATAGACAGCTCCGCAATAATAGTAGGAGATTTCAACACAACACTTTCGGTGAAGGACAGAACATCCAGAAAGAAGCTTAATAAAGACCTGAAAGATCTAAATTCCACAATTAACCAACTTGATCTCATCGACATATACCAAACATTCCACCCAACAGCAGCCAAGTATAGCTTGTTTTCCAACACACATGGAACATTCTCCAGAATAGACCACATATGAGGCCATAAAGCGAGCCTTAACAAAATCCAAAGCATTGAAATATTACAAGCATCTTTTCTGACCATAAAGCCATAAAAGTGGGAGTCAATAAGAGAAAAAGCAAGGAAAAAGAAATAAAAAGAAAAAAATCAAACACATGGAAACTGAACAACACTTTAAAAAAATTTTTTTTAAATTTTTTTATTGTACTTCAGGTGAAGGCTTACAGAACAAATAGTTTCTCATGAAACAGTAGTACACATACTGTTTTATGACATTGGTTAACAACCCCACAACATGTCAACCCTCTCGCTTCTTGACCTTTTTTTTTTTTTTGGTGAAAATATACATAGCCAAAGATACACCATTTCAAAAATTTCAACATGCACAGTTCAGTGACATTGACTACGCTCTTCCAATTGTGCTGCTATTCTCATGTTAGATGAAGGCTTACAGAACAAAATAGTTTCTCATTTAACAGTTAGTACACATGTTGCCCTATGACAATGGTTAACAACCTCACAACATGTCAACACTATCCTTACTCAACCTTGGGTTCCCTATCACCAGCTTCCCTGTCCCCTTCTGCCTTCTGGCCCTTGTCCCTGGACTGCTGTGCCTCATTAGTCTCATTTGGTTTTATGGGGCTGTCCACTCCCTGGCTGAATGGTGAACCGCGGAAATGACTTCACCACTGAGCTAAAAGGGTGTCTGGGGGCCATACTCTTGGGGTTTCTCCTGTCTCCTTTAGGCCAGTAAATCTGGTCTTTTTTTTGAACACTTTTTTCGTGTTGTGTGCTATGGAAGAAATTAAGAACGGAATAAAGAAATTCACAGAATCTAATGAGAATGAAAACACATCCTACCAGAACCCTTGGGAAACAGCAAAAGCAGTGCTCAGAGGTCAATTTATAGCAATAAATGCACACATTCAAAAAGAAGAAAGGGCCAAAATCAAAACACTAACCCTACAACTCAAACAAATAGAAAGAGAACAGCAAAAGAAGCCCTTGGGCACAAGAAGACAGCAAATAATAAAAATTAGAGCAGAATTAAATGAAATAGAAAATAGAAAAACAATTGAAAGTGTTAACAACACCAAAAGCTGGTTCTTTATAAAGATCAACAAAATTGAGACACCATTGGCCAAACTGATGAAAGAAAAGCAGGAGAGGAAGCAAATAACTTGAATAAGAAATGAGATGGGTAATATCACAACAGACCGAACTGAAATTAAAAGAATCATAACAAAAGACTATGAAAAACTGTACTGTAACCATTTTGAAAACCTAGAGGAAATGGATAAATTTCTAGAAACACACTACCTACGTAAACTAACACAAAGAGAGGTAGAACAACTAAATAAACCCATAACAAAAGAAGAGATTGAAAAGGTAATTTAAATACTCTCAACAACAAAAAAAAGCCCTGGCCCTGACAGTTTCACTGGAGAATTCCACCAATCTTTCAGAGAAGAGTTAACACCACTACTACTAAAGGTATTTCAGAGCATAGAAAAGGATTGAATACTCCCAAACTCATTCTATGAAGCCAGCATAACCCTGATACCAAAACCAGGTAAAGATACCACAAAAAAAGAAAATTACAGACCAATATCCCTCATGAACATAGACACAAAAATCCTCAACAAAATTCTAGCCAAAAGAATTGAACAACATATCAAAAAAAATTTCACCATGACCAAGTGGGATTCATAGCAGGTATGAAGGGTTGGTTCAACATTAGAAAAACAATCAGTGTAGTCCATCCTTAAATAAAACAAAAGAACCATAAGATCTTATCAATTGATGCAGAAAAGGCATTTGACAAAGTCCAACATCGATTCATAATAAAAGCTCTCAGCAAAATAGGAATAGAATGGAAATTCCTCAACATAATTAAGGGCATTTATACATAGCCAACAGCCAATATCTTCCTAAATGGAGAGACTTTGAAAGCATTCCCCTTGAGAACAAGAACCAGACAAGGATGCCCTTTATCACCACTCTTATTGACTATTGTGTTCGAGGTCCTAGACACAGCAATTAGGCTAGAAAAAGAAATAAAGGGCATCCAAATTGGTAAGGCAGAAGTAAAAGTACCTCTATTTGCAGATGATATGATCTTATACGCAGAAAACCCCAAAGAATCCTCAAGAAAACTACTGGAGCTAATAGAAGATTTCAGCGAAGTATCAGGATACAAGATAAACATACAAAAATCAGTTGGATTCCTCTACACCAACAAACAGAACTTCGAAGAAGAAATCACCAAATCAATACCATTTACAATAGCCCCTGAGAAGATAAAATACTAAGGAATAAATTTAACCAGAGACATAAAGGACCTGCACAAAGAAAACTACAAGACACTACTGCAGAAAACCAGAAGAGACCTATACAAAAGGAAAAACATACCCTGCTCATGGATAGGAAGGCTCAACGTTGTGAAAGTGTCTATTCTACCCAAAGCAATCTACAGATACAATGCAATCCTGATCCAAATTCCAATGGCATTTTTTAAGGAAATGTAGAAACAAATCACCAACTTCATACGGAAAGGGAAGAGGCCCCAGACAAGTAAAGCATTACTGAAGAAGAAGCTTAAAGTGGGAGGCCTCACACTACCTGATTTTAGAACTTATTATACTGCCAAGGTAGTCAAAACAGCCTGGTACTAGTACAACAACAGATACATAGATCAATGGAACAGAACTGAGAATCCAGACATAAATTCATCCACCTATGAGTAGCTGATATTTGACAAAGGCCCAAAGTCCATTAATTGGGGGAAAAGAGAGTCTCTTTAACAAATGATGCTGGCATAACTGGATATCCATCTGCAAAAAAAAAAAGAAACAAGACCCATACCTCACACCATGCACAAAAACTAACTCAAAATGGATCAAAGACCTAAATATAAAATCTAAAATTATAAAGATCATGGAAGAAAAAATAGGGACAATGCTGGGAGCCCTAATACATGGCATAAACACAATACGAACCATAAATAGCAATGCATAAGCACCAGAAGAGAGACCAGATAATTGTGAGCTCCTAAAAATCAAACACACTTAAGCTCATCAAAAGACTTCACCAAAAGAGTCAAAAGACAACATACAGACTGGGAAAAAAATTTTGGCTATGACAAATCTGATCACCATCTAATCTCTAAAATCTACAAGATACTGCAAAACCTCAACAACAAAGACAAGTAACCCAATTAAAACATGGACAAAGGATATGAACAAGCACTTCACCAAAGAAGACATTCAGGTGGCTACCAGACAGGTGAGAAAATGCTCATGATCATTAGCCATTAGAGAAACACAAATCAAAACTACTATGAGGTACCGTCTCACCCCAACAAGGCTAGCATTAATCAAAAAAAAAAAAAAACAAAAAACACAAAATAGTAAATGTTGGAGAGGTTGTGGAGAGACTGGAACACTTATACACTGCTGGTGGGAATGTAAAACGGTAGAACCACTTTGGAAATTGATTTGTTGCTTCCTTAAAAATCTAGAAATAGAAGTACCATACAATCCAGCAATCCTACTTTTTGGAATATATCCTAGAGAAATAAGAGCCATCACATGAATAGATATATGCACACTCATGTTCTTTGCAGCTGCTCAAAATAGCAAAAAGATGGAAACAACCTTAGTGCCCGTAAACGGATGAATGGATAAAAAAATTATGGTATATTCATACAATGGAATACTATGCAGTGATAAAGAACAATGATGAATCTGCAAAACTTCTCATAACATGGATGAATCTAGAATACATTATGCTGATTGAAATTAGTCAGTCGCAAAAGGACAAATATTATATGCGACCACTATTATAAGAATTCAAGAAATGGTTTAAGCACAGAAGAAAACAGTATTTGATGGTCACGAGGGTGGGGAGGGAGGGAGAGGAGTATTCTCTAACTAGATAGTAGATAAGAATTATCTTAGGTGAAAGGAAGGACAACACACAGTACAGGGAAAGTCAGCACAAATGGACTAAACCAAAAGCTAAGAAGTTTACTGAACACAACCAAACGCCTCGAGGGACAGAGTACCAGGAGTGGGGGTCTGGGGACATGGTTTCAGGGGACATCTAGGTCAACTGGCATAACAAAGTTTTTTAAGAAAATGTTCTGCATCCCACTTTGGTGAGTGGCATCTGGGGTCTTAATAGCTAGTGAGCGGTCATCTAAGATGCATCAATTGGTCCCAACCCACCTGGAGCAAAGGAGAATGAAGAACACCAAAGACACAAGGAAAGTAGTAGCCCAAGAAATAGAAAGGGCCACATAAACTAGAGACTCCATCAGCCTGAGACCAGAAGAATTAGATGGTGCCTGGCTACCACCAAAGACCGCTCTGACAGGGAACACAACAGAGAGTCCCGACAGAGCAGTAGAAAAGTGAGGTGCAGAACTCAAATTCTAGTAAAAAGACCAGACTTAATGGTCTGACTGAGACTGAAGGGACTCCGGAAGACATGGCACCCAGACTCTCCATTAGCCCAGAACTGAAACCATTCCTGAAGCCAACTCTTCAGACAAAGATTAGACTGGACTGTGGGACATAAAATGATACTCGTGAAGAGAGTGTTTCTTAGCTCAAGTAGATACATGAGACTAAATGGGCAGCTCCTGTCCAGAGGTGAGATGAGAAGGCAAAAAGGGACAGGATCTGGTTGAATGGACACAGGAAATCTGGGGTGGAAAGGAGTGTGCTGTCATGTTATAGGGAGAGTAGCTAGAGTCACATAGCAATGTGTGTATAAATTTTTGTATCAGAAACTGACTTGAACTGTAAACTTTTACTTAATGCACAATTAAAAAAAAATACTCATTCAGAAATATGTTAAACTGGTTACTTTTGGTCATCACTAATGAGAAAGGTCAACTGGTATGGTTTTTTGGAAAGCAACACAATAATATGTACCAAAAATCTTCAAAGTGCTCCTAAATTTTTAGGAATTCCATATCTAGGATTCTATTCCAAAGAGATAATTCTAAATACAGAGAAAACTTTATGCTCAGAGATGTTCAATGTAAGCGTATTTATAATAGTAAAAAACTAGAAACTGCCTAAATGCTTACAAATTAAGCAAGTTTCTGCACAATGAAATATTGTGCAACTATAAAGTGATGCTTAAGAATTTATTCTAAAATGTAAACGGAGCATCTCATATAAGGGAGGAAAGCAGAAAACAAAACTGTAATTGATAGAATGATCTTAACAATGTAAAAAAAATCCTTAGAAAAAATGAAAAGAAAAATATTCTAAAATTCTAGTAATTTATTTTGTGAGTATTGGGAGAATGTGCTTGTTTTTATCTTTTTAAAAAATTTTTAAAAATTTTCTAAAATGAGAATGTATCAGTTTTATGAAAGAATAAAAACTATTCTAATAAGAAAACACATCTGATGGTATTCTTAGCACTCTGTATAACCATCGAGTGCCTCCAGTGTCCAGGAACGATCCCTGAGAGGTTGAGAGGGCTGGAAATCCATGTGGACCCTGGGTTGCCTGAAGACTGCCCAGCCTGGTGTGCAGATGGAAGCCATGCATCTAGTGCCTGCATTTCTGAGCCTGAGGCCTGTCTATCAGAGAAGACCTGTCTCTTCTTCCTTCCCTGGGTTTGCTCCAGCAAACATTCCCATTGCATCGCCATCTTGCTATGACCCATGTCATGATGGGGTCGTTAGCATGGGACTTTGGGGGTTATTTTAAAAGCTGCGAAGATTTATCTTAAATCAAACAAATATCCCTGAAAACATGCAAAGGTGGGTGCTGGATTCCTTTCTCCTTTAAACTTAGAGGGGGAGAAAAAAGGAAGTACATGAAAAGGCCTCCTGGGAGCAATCCAGATCTACTCCACATGGCAAAGATGATCCGTTCATCAGGGATATGAAGAATTTTGAAAGCAGTAGAGTGATTAAAAAGTACTTTTAAAAGGTGACAACACTGTTTAAACAGAGGGGCAAGTCTGAGTAGAGACATCCGTGGGAGTCGGTGTATGAACCATCACGTGAGGAACACTAGCAACAGCACCTTCATCACTGCTTCTATGCGCCATCGGCTACCTGCCTGACCCTGTGTTACTTCCTGGGGCACTAGGTAGTCTGCAGAACTCTCCGTTTCTGTCAGACCCTACAGCAGCTGGGACTGGGGCACCTACACTCCCGCAGGGCCTCACACAACGTCCATGTGTAGGAGATGCTCAGTGGAAACTTCCTGGACTGATAAATAGTAGCTATGAGCTCAGTAAACCCCCAGTGGCTAAGAGGTTGGTTGCTAATCAAAAGGTCAGCAGTTTGAATCCACCAACTACTCCTTGGAAACTCTATGGAGCAGTTCTACTCTGTCCTGTAGGGTCGCTATGAGTTGGAGTTGACTTGACAGCAACAAGTTTGTTTTTCTGGGTTTTTTTTTTATGGGCTTTGTAAAGAACCCAGAGCTACCAACCTTTCCAAACCAATGTTGCCACCAGTCTTTACAGTCGTCCCTCAGTATCCCCGAGAATTGGTTCCAGGATGCCCCGCCCCCTCCACCTTAGATACCAAAATCTGCAGATGCTCAAGTCCCTTATATAAAATGACATAGTATTTGCGTATAACCTACGTACATTCTCCTGTATACTTCAGATCATCTCTAGATTACTTATAATACCTAATACAACCTAAATGCTATGTAAATAGTTGTTTCATCACAGTTGAAGACTTGCTCTGGAAGGCAGCCTTTCTCTTCTGTGAGTGTCTTGAGCCCTTCTGGGAACACTGATGCTGTCTGGGCCTCAGCTGATGCGATTCTCCCATGACCCTGAAGTTCTTGAGGCTGAGCGCTTTAACAGAGCTAGCCAGCCGACCGTTACTAGCCTGAAACTTCTTCTTCTCGCTCTCCTCAACCCCCTCACACTGAGCCTGTGAGGGATTGCTCTGACCACTTCGCTGCTTTTTAGGAGCCATTGTTTTTCGCAGAAACAAAGGATGCACGCAGCACAAGCAGCGAATGAACGAGACATGAGGTGAACAATGCTCAAACAAGGAGTGCTGGAGAGAGACTGAGGATCTGTGAGATGGCGGGAGGCTACAGCAGGGAGTGCCTACACAACATGTCATTCGCGTGGATTCTGCATGGTGCTCAGCACGTGGCAATTCAAATTTTGCTTTTTGGAACTTTCTTTCTTCTTTCCCTGAATATTTTCTATTCATGGTTGCTTGAATCTGTGAATGCGGAACCTGCAGATACAGACAGCCCACTGTAATTCTCTTTTCTAAATTCCACTGGAAGATCCTTCTGGCCTCATGTTTCATCTTCTTCCTGCTCTAAAATCATAGTCATAGTGCAAGCTATCAAGTACTACGCCCCTGTCAATTTTGCTTTCTCATGGAACTCTGAAATTGATGTGCCAGCTGGCACAACAAATCTGAGGTGAACATCAGACTGAAACATGTAAAGCCATTTCAACAATTCCTTTGAAATCCATACACCTATGGTCAATTGATTTTCACCAAGTGTGCCCAGTCTATTCAACAGAGAAAGAACAGTCTCTTCAACAAATGGTGTTAGGACAACTGGATCCCCACATGCAAAGAATGAAGTTCAACCCTTACCTCACACCATACATGAAAATTAACTAAAAATGGGTCAATGACCTAAATATAAGAACTAAAACTATAAAATCTTTTGAAGAAAACATAGGAGTAAAGTTTCAAGACCTTGTTTTTGACAATGGATTCTTAGATATGATACCAAAAGTAGGAGCAACAAAAGACAAAATAGAGAAATTGAACTTCATCAAAATGAAAAATTTTTGTGCACTGAAGGACTTCATAAAGAAAGTGAAGGGACAACCTACAGAATAGGAAAAAATATTTGGGGACCATATATCTGATAAGTGTTAAACATCTAGAATATACAAAGAACTCCTACAACTCAACAGCAAAAAGCCAAACAACACAACTTAAAAAATGGGCAAAAGACTTGAATAAACATTTCTCCAGAGAAGATTTACGAATGACGAACAAGCACATGAAAAGATGCTCAATATCATTTAATCCTTAGAGAAATGTAAAACCACTTCACACCCACTAGGATGGCTATTATCAGAAAAACTGAAAATAATAAGTGTTGTGGAGGATGTGGAGAAACTGGAACCCTCATGCACTGTTGCTGGAAACGTAAAATGGTGTAGCCACTGTGGAAAACAGTTTGGAGGTTCCTCAAAAAGTTAAACATAGAATTCCCATATGACCCAGCAATTCCACTCCTAAGTACATACTCAAAAGAACTGAAAGCAGGGATGTAAACAGATATACATACATCAATGTTCACTGCAGCATTATTCACAATGGCCAAAGGAGGAAACAAGCAGAGTGTCCATCAGCAGAAGAATGGATAAACAAAGTGTGGTCCATCCATACAACGGAATATTATTAAGCTATAAAGAGAAATGAAATTCTGATACATACATGGGTGGACTTTGAAAACATTATGCTGAGTGCAATAAGCCAGACACAAAAGGACACGTATTGTATGATCCTACTTAAATGAAATATCTAGAATTGGCAAATGCATAGAGACCAAAGTTTATTAGTAGTTACCAGGGGCAGATGGGAAGGGAAATGGGGGGTTATTCTGAAGAGATATTGAGTTTCTGTTTGGGGTGACAAAAGACTTGTGATGATTGCACAACATGGTGAATACACTGTAACTGAATTACTCACTTGAAAATGATTAAAATGGTGAACTTTTTGTTATCTATATTTTACCACAATAAAATTTAAAAAATTAATTGAATTTAAAAATTCTTTTGAGGTTTAGAAATAATACAAACTTTTTAAGTCTTCCTGTTTCGAGTTCATTACAAAAACGCACGAGCCTACTACGAAGGTGGTCTGAGGGTCCTAAGTGCAGACATGGCAGAATTCAACGTCCTTCCTGTTCTTATCCCTCCCTCATCATCGACAAGATAATTCTGGATTTCAGCTTAACAGTAAACAACAGACATGGTCAATTTGGGAGTACATGTTCTCGGTGGCATAACACTGGCACAATATTCCTTTAGAGGAAACACAGCCGTAGCCTCCGGATCATCAACCTTTCCTTCCGGAGGCTGCTCAACCCTCATCCACCCCACCACTGACTGAGTACTCACGAAGACCTCTCCACAGGCAGAAAGACCTCGGTGGTCTTCAAAGTTGAAGTAATGCTATTGGGTCAACCAACCACCAAGCAAGGCAGAGTTCTAGGAAAATCAGCCACTCAGAGAGAATTTCATTATACTCATAGCACATGGAGAATGAGATTCAGAATAGGATCCTCCTCATCTAGAATCAAATATTTGATCAGTCCAGCTCTCCCTCTAGCCTCGAAATCATCAGCATGCTAATCACAAAGGTTACCTGAAACTACAAGGGCTTTTGATCTTGAATCCTGAAACCCAGCATTCACGACCATCCTCTTGATTAAACCCTTTATCCTAAGCTGGGTAGAATCATATGAGAATTAATTTCACTAGGCTTGAATTCTGGCTTCACTTTGAGGTCATACTTTTCTTGAAACCAATTTTCTATGTCATTAATGAAGTTCCCTGTGACAGCTGTTATGGGTTGAATTGTGTCCCTCAAAACGATATGTTGAGGTCCTAAACCCTGACATCTGTGAAAGTGGCCTTGTTTGGAAATAGGGTCTTTGAAGATGTTACCAGTTAAGTAAACATGAGGTCATACTGGAGTACGGTAGGCCCTAGTCCAATATGAGTGGCGTCCTTATAAAAGGAGAGGAGACACAGAGAGACAGACACTTAGGGAGATGGTGATGGGAAGATGGAGGCAGAGATGGGAGTGCTGCGGCCACAAGCCAAGGAATGCCTGGGGCCACCAGAAGCTGAAAGAAGCAAAGAAGGATCCTCCCCTAGAGCCTTCAGAGGGAGCATGGCCCTGCTGACACCTCGGATTCAGGCTTCTGACCTCCAGAACTGACAGAATAAGTTTCTGTTCTAACAAGCCACCCAATTTGTGGTACTTTGTTACAGCAAGCCCAGGAAGCCAATACAACACGCCTTTGGCTATGCCTGCTTGGAAAATGACAACCACAAATATGTTCTGTTGTCATTTCCTGAAATGTCATAAAGTGCCCACAAAGGCCTTCAAGAGGGATGCCCAATGAAAGCAAACATGGTCTCTGCCCTCAACACAGTCCTGTGCTCAGTAACTAAGACCCAGGTTGCATCAAGGCCTCAAGCAGACCCCTCTGCAGGGGCGGCAGACCCGGGCAACACCCAGCCCCCAGATGCAGGAAGGGAGGTGTCTCTTGGGTGGGGGCTGTGGCTCCTGGGGCCCATCTCGTGGCTGTCAAAGCTGAACTTGGGGTGCTGGACCAACAGAGCCAAGCTTTGAGACAAGACCTACGTGCACAAGAGGCCCATGGAAGGGGGGGGTGGTGGTGCACACGGGCTTTGTCAGGAAGACATGTTGTCTCTGTAGCCCATATCCTGTACTTTCTCATCCAGCACGAAGTAGGCTGCCACAGAGTCGGGATGGAAAACGACATCTCCACCTGCCCTGTGGCTGGCTGGTGGGCCTGGAAACTGAGGAGGCATGATCAATAAAATGATGTGGTGCCTATCTTCCATGGAATTCCTGGTTCACAGAAACCATGGTTGAGACCAACCTTCTAAGACCTTCTGCAGTAGGCTACCACTTACCTTAGAGGGGCTGACAAATAATTCTTACTTTCTCCTGTATAGCTCCCTAAGGTAACTTAGCAATAACTAAGTTATTTTACTGACACTTACCTGAGACTGGGTATGAAACCATGTAAGTGGGTACGTAAGTGCTTTGATTCTACTACTGGCCCTTCCGTGTGGGAGAACCACGGATTTATGTAGATGTTGTCAGATGGGATCTTAAAATGGTGGGAACTAACAAGAGCTGTCTGAGTAGTAACAGGAACTGACAGGCTGTCTGCTATGCGCATGCCTCGAATCTGATAGGTGTGCTTCATCATAAGAAGGCCTGGTGGCATGGTTAAGCACCCAGATGCTAACCAAAAGGTCGGTGGTTTCAACCCACCAGCTGCTCTGCAGGAGAACTATATGGCAGTCTGCTTATGTAAAGATTTACAGCCTTAGAAACCTTATGGGGCAGTTCTACTCTGTCCTACAGAGTCACTGTGAGTCGGAATCAACTCAGGGACCACTGGTTTACTTTTGGTTTGGCTCT
This sequence comes from Dugong dugon, assembly GCA_030035585.1. Lineage (NCBI taxonomy): Eukaryota > Metazoa > Chordata > Mammalia > Sirenia > Dugongidae > Dugong > Dugong dugon. Next base: position 82,706,640 of record CM057475.1, on the reverse strand, counting down.
CATATCATAACAGAATCAAGGAAAAGGAAACTTAGACATGAATACCTGTGCTACATGTTCCCTCACCTTAAGAATGAATGTAGTCTTCTTCAAAATAGACATTTCCCTACTTCCTAGAATCCCCAGAGAGCCTCATACAAACACAGACGAAAAGCTCTTATTTGTGATGCTATAAATGTAAATGAGGCTCATCCTATGGCCTGGTTTACTTTTCTATTGCTCTGCTCCCCTCAGAAAATAAGGTAACACTCTATTACTGATCTGCTCAACAGGCTGAGACCTACCAAGAATACTCTCTGAGCTGAACTCTGACCTTGATTTTGACTGAGACAAATCTTCATTGGAGTTTGTTACTGGTTCTCCCCTGGTACGGACCAAGAGCAGACTCAAAGACAAAAGCAAGTGCATATACTGTTAGCCACTCGCACACAGCCAGTCTTGGGCGCATCTCAACAGGCATCAGTAAAATGCTGACTCGTTGCCAAGTTACTGCCCTGTCCCCCATCTGGGATCACTGAGGTACATGTAGTAGTGACCACCTCTTTCAAAGCTAAGTGACAGAAGTCAGCTACTAAGCTGTTGTTTCCCAAAAACACTTGCGTCCCTTGCATAAGAGGTGATGTCAATGGACAGACTGTGAGTCCCGGCTAGGCTGTACAGAGACACACCATCCAATCAGAGGGCAAGTGGGCGGTGCTGACCGGAGCCAGAGACCTGCCGTCTTCTTTGAGAGGAGAGCGAGGAGCCAAGGAAGTCAGACCTAGTGCGCCAGCCCAGCAAGGAATCAGGGACCACCGGGTGTTCCTGGCTGTGCAAAGAAGCCCTGGGGCACGGTGTTCAACCAGCACCACACCCCGCCCGCCCCTGCCATGTGAACAGCTCCACGCTTTGAAAATGTGATAAGATAAGCATCATGTGATAATGGCACCACCTTCCACGCGGCACACGCAGGCCCAGGCTGCTGTAAAAGCATGCAGGAACAGGAGCATAAAGACGGCATGTAGGCGTCTTCCTTGCACCCTAAGCTGACGGATCATCCAAACCATTAACTTGCAGGCTAACACGCATGTACACTAAACACAGACAAGAATGCAAATGGAATAAACCTGTGCAGAAAGACCTTAGCCCCAAAGGAAAATAAACAAGCCTCTGCAGTTTCCAAAAAGCACGCACTCACATTCCCAAGCCCTGGCCGGCTATGCTCTCCCGTTTTCCATCCTGACCGTGGGGTCCCGCTCTGCTCCTCCAAGCTCTGGGTGTGGATGCCAGGTCCTGAGCTTCTGTGACTCAGCAGAGAGCTGGGCTTGTATTTTCAGATGGAATTTACCACGCTGCGGCTGAGCTGGGGGAGGAGACGTTCCCTGAGCCGTCTCTAAGCTGAGTCCTCTCGCCGGGCTCCCTGGAGCTCTCCCCACGCGTGGGAGCGCTGAGCACAGAGGTGTCCCTAACGGCGGCCGTGCTTTGCTCGGTTCACTGCAAGCAGGGCAAATAACTGGGGTGGTGTCTGCAATGCACACCTGCTAAAGGTACAGCCAGGTGGATGGGATCTGGAAGCTGCCCTGTTTCCCTATATTGAGGAGAGGAGGAATCGGGCCCTGATGGCCTGGCCATGGCCTCCGAGTCCATCCCAGGAAGATCCAACAGGGTCTTCACTCAGTCCTGGCACTTCAGGATGCCCTTCCTGTCCCCTCTCCTCCAGGTCAGGGAGCGCCCCTCGGAGTCCTTGCAGCTCCCAGCTCAACAATATGAATGAATGGCAGTTTGACTTTAAACGGTGAGGTGATAAAAGGGCTTGGCACCCACTAGACTCAAGAATGGAGACTCGGGGATGAAAGGGACAGTGAGAAGCACCCGCCTCAGTCCCCTCTCCCCCTCTGCAGATCACAGCCAGACTCACTAATGAACCTCCTGGAAACCACAGCCCAACGGGAACCTGCTGGTTAGAAGAGACATGGCCACGCAGGATGTCATGAGGGAGGGAGCTCAGGACCCCTCCAACTCCGTCAAGGAGGCCTTAAGACACTGGCGCCAGCGGCCTGTGTCTCCCCGCCCAGCCCCACCAACCCTGCCCCATCTCCCCACACTGCCCCATCTCCCAGCCTGGCCCCATCTCCCCACACTGCCCCATCTCCCAGCCTGGCCCCATCTCCCAGCCTGGCCCCATCTCCCCACACTGCCCCATCTCCCAGCCTGGCGCCATCTCCCCACACTGCCCCATCTCCCAGCCTGGCCCCATCTCCCCACACTGCCCCATCTCCCAGCCTGGCCCCATCTCCCCACACTGCCCCATCTCCCAGCCTGGCCCCATCTCCCACACTGCCCCATCTCCCCACACTGCCCCATCTCCCAGCCGGGCCCCATCTCCCACACTGCCCCATCTCCCCACACTGCCCCATCTCCCAGCCTGGCCCCATCTCCCACACTGCCCCATCTCCCCACACTGCCCCATCTCCCCACCAGACCCTAACTCCTGACCCTGCCAGGGTGTGGACAAGGCTGCTTTTGGGTCCAGAACCGGTCCTGATTCTCAGCAGGTTGTGGCCCCATGGCTGGTGGTGAGGAGCCTACTTCCCCACTCAGCTCCTGGCTCTGCCCTCCGTAACCTTGTCCACACCACGCTCCAGCTCTCCCAGTCGACCCAAACGCCATCTCACCCCAGGACTGAGCCCAGTGTCATCATTCCGACAGGAGCCCCAGAGGAAATGCCAACAACCCACTGTGATCATGATGAAAATGACTGGGAATCTCAGCGTTTGGTTATACAGCTGTTTAAATCGGCTTAACGCTAATAAATTGGAATCAATCCCAGTTAAGGCCATGGATGTACTGGTGACAAAATAATGACGGTGACGTAAGAGCACCCTGGTAACCTGCACACGTAGTCACTTCATGCTCACGATGACCCGTCTGCTGAGCTAGCAGTACCGTCTCTATTTCTCAGATGAGGAAACTGAGGTACCGAGAGGAGGTGGAGCAGGATCTGAACCCAGGGGGCTGGCAAGAGTCAGAGATTTCAACCACTGCCCCACGTGAAGGTGCAGGAGCGCCCGTGGGACACAAATGCTTGAGCTTTGCAGAAGAGCCCCCTCCACCAGCCAGCACCTGTCTCCCCCGAGCGCTCTTGACGACGCCAGGTGCAGACGGCCCTGCCGCCGGGAACAGGGAGCCACGTTCTGAACATGCCTGCCCTCACCCAGCAACCTCACTTCTAGGAGTTTATCCTAAGGATGTGAGAGGGTAACGTGTGTGTGCACAGCTTTTATTGTATTTAACAAATGCTTTCACAGCACCTATCCTGTGCAGGACTGCTCTAAGTACTTTAAATGTAACTCCTTTAAGGATGATTGTGGCAACGCTGCCTATAATGTAAAAGGGAAAACGCGGAAATCTCCTAAATGGCCAGTTAAACGGAGATTATTTACATGAACAAGGGAACGTTCATATCCCAGAATATCATGCTGCCATTTAAAAACATTGACACTTACTGGCATGGAAAGATGAACAGAACATAATGTTAAATTTTTAAAAACAGGCCGTGTAAGTGAAATGTCAGGCACAGAAGGAGGAACACTGTATGATCTCACTTATATGAAGAATCCAGAAGAGGGAAATGCACAGAGACAAGTTTATTCACGGTTACCAGGGGCTGGGGCGTGGGGGATGGGGGTCACTGCTTAGGGGGCACTGGGGGCTTCTATATGCGGTGAGGTGAGACTTGTGGACGTGGACAGCAGTGATGGCTGTACAGCAGGACGAATGGGATTAACGCCACTGAATTGTGCATTTAAAAATGGCGAAAATGACAAATGTTTCGTTACATGTCTTTTACCACAATAAAAAACTGATTAAAACGGCAATTGTTTTTGTAACAGATAGAGATAGCAATAGCGATGTTACCACAGTAATAAGAAAAACAGGCTATAAAAATGTGCATAATACCATCTCATTTCTGTTCTTAAAAATAAGTGTGATACAGGGGAAGTCAGCACAACTGGCCTAAACCAAAAGCTAAGAAGTTTCCTGAACACGACCAAACACTTCGAGGGACAGAGTAGCAGGGGTGGGGATCCGGGGACCATGCTTTCAGGGGACATCTAGGTCAATTGGCATAACAAAGCTTATTAAGAAAATGTTCTGCATCCTACTTTGGTGAGTGGTGTCTGGAGTCTTAAAAGCTAGCGAGCAGCCATCTAAGATACATCAATTGGTCCCAACTCACCTGGAGTAAAGGAGAATGAAGAACATCAAAGACACAAGGAAAGTAGTAGCCCAAGAGACAGAAAGGGCCACATAAACCAGAGACTCCATCAGCCTGAGATCAGAAGAACTAGATGGCACTCGGCTACCACCAATGACTGCCCTGACAGGGAACACAACAGAGAGTCCCTGATGGAGCATGAGAAAAGCGGGGTGCAGAATTCAAATTCTGGTAAAAAGATCAGACTTAATGGTCTGACTGAGACTGGAGGATCCTCAGAAAGCCTGGCCTCTGGACTCTCTGTCAACCCAGAACTAAAACCATTCCCAAGGCCAACTCTTCAGACAAAGGTTAGACTGGAATATGGGACATACAATGATACTCATGAAGAGTGTGCTTCTTAGCTCAAGTAGATACATGAGACTAAATGGGCAACTTCTGTCCAGAGGTGAGAGGAGAAGGCAGAGAGGGTCAGGAGCTGGTTGAATGGACACGGGAAATCAGGGGTGGAAAGGAGGAGTGTGCTGTCACAGTATAGGAAGAATAATTAGGGTCCACATAACAATGTATGTATAAATTTTTGTATGAGAGACTAACTTGAATTGTAAACTTTCAGTTAAAGTACAACAATAAAAAAAGTCACACAAAAAAATTTGTGAGTGTGTATTTCACTCACACACACACGTCTGGAAGTGTCCACACCAACGTGCAGCAGTGGCTCTGTCTGGGTGACAGGGTCTCAGGTGATTTGATGTATGTTTTATATCTTTAAGAATTGTCTGTATTTTTTTTAACAGTATGTTTTTATTTTTAGAGTCAGATAAAACTATTTTCATTTTCCAGTGAATGTATGCATCCTCCACATGGCTTTTATCGCTCCCACCACTGTGTTCCTGGAAGACCTCCCCTCCAGGGAACTCAGGGAGATGGGTCCCTGGAAGACCACCCTCCAGGGAACTCGGGGAGACGGGGTCCCTTGGTAAGGCCCCACAGTGACTTGGGGGTAAGGGTGGAGTTACCGAGAACCATGTTAATCTAGGAAACTTTAGGAACGGCTTGTCCATTTAAATAGCATTTGTGCCTCTAATTATAAAAGTAAAATATGCTCATTCTAGAAAATTTAGAAAAGAAAGGAATATATAAATAAGAAGCAAGGTCCTTCACAATCCTTGAGAGGCTGAATGTTGAACGGGGTTTCTAGGAGGACTGCCAGCTTCAAACCTGCCCTTCTAGATCTCAGATGCCGAGATCCAGCCCTCAGAAGGTCAGAACAACAGGCTCCATGCACGGCCACCTGAGTGACAAGGGCATTCTGAGGAAAGGACGTTTACACAGTTGTTTCACAGAAGTCCCGGGAATCCCTGGGAATCCTCCATTCGCTCCACCGTGGAAGGGGCTCCTGGCCATGGAGCCATCTCCTAGAGCCCCTGGGCTCCTCCCACTTAGCCTTCCTCCTCCGTTGGGCTCACCCCCAGCTTACCTATGCTCTTCAGGGGAGCTTGGCTATCATCGTGATCCCCAAATCCACAGCTCTGCCGCCCCTTCTCTGCTATGCCCCAGGCCGCACAAGTTCCCGCTGGCCAGGCATTCTTATCCCTCAGACCAGGACGTCCAGAAATAATCTGCCCCTTCCCCAAAGTCCACCCCTCTTCTGCTTCAATGAGTCACTCCACTGTCCGTCCACCAGTTACCCAATAAAGACCTGGCTGTTGGCTGTTGGGTTCGATTGCCGGCCAATGCACCTCATGAGCGGCCACCATCCGCCTGTCAGTGGGGGCTGGCCTGTTGCTGTGATGCTGAACAGGTCTCAACGGAGCTTCCAGACTAAGACAGACTAGGAAGGATGGCCTGGGGATCTACTTCTGAAAATAAGCTAATGAAAACTCTATGGGTCACAACGGTCTGGCCCACAGCCAATCAGGGGATGGTGCAAGATGGGCAGTGTTTTGTTCCATTGTGCGTGAGGCCGCCATGGGTTGGGGGCCGACTCCACAGCAGCTCACAGCAACAATGTGGTTGTCACCCCAGCCCCTTCCCCTCCTGCTGGACCTGCACTTTCCCTGCCTCCCCCCAGCCCCACCCCCTTCTGCTCATCAGACCCCTGGGTCCCACTCCCATCACTCCAAGCCACACCCTCCCATCTGCCTCCTGTGTCTCTGGTCCAGGTCAGGACCCCTCTGGGATGACTCCAACTACCCCCCTCTTCACACACATTCCCACCCACCACGGCCTCATGGCTCAGCCCTATTTTTATAAGAAATACAGTATTAGCACTATAGCTAACGACCCCCTCCCCTCCACCCCCCACCAGGTGACATGAAGCTGAATTGGCTATTATCAACGGTTGGTGTTATATTTTCACTACATATGTGTACATTCATCACCTATATTATTGCTTTATGTATTTTGAAAAACAGGATACGTGGTATCATACTCTAAAATATGCTTTTGCAATTTCCTTTCTCACTCAGCAGTATGTTCTTGAGGTTTATCCACACTGAGGCTCGTAGCTCCTCGTTCGTTCCCACTGCATGCCTTTGTAGGAACGAATAAACCGTGTTTGTGGATTCCTTTCCCATCCCTTCCCCTGCTGATGGGAGTTAAACTGTTTCATTTCCTCATTTTTACAAACCATACTTCGATGAACACCTGGCACACATCTCACGCACATCTGCACAGATGTCTTCAGAACGGGTACCTGGAAGGGGACACTGGGGTGTGGGCACAGCGGTCTTTGGCAGCTATTACTGCACACCGCTCTCCACAGCAGCGACTAGTGTGTGAAGCTCTCCCCCAATACCTCACCAGCAGCTGAAGGCGGCTGAGCGGGAAGGGCCTCTTCCTGCTGCATTCAGCTTGCTTTTCCCTGACGGCTCACGTAGCCCATCCTCCTGTGATGTGCTGTGTCACGTTCCTGTCTGCGGACTGTCTGGTCCCGCCCTGCAGCCTTGCTGGGTGAGCTCGGAAGGAGGCCATCTCGTGTCCTGAGTACGAGTTCTTTGTTGGTGAAATGGTTCCCACACATCTGCTCCTCCTCTGGGTAGTTTTTTTCAAATTTTGTGTTGTCTTTTGTCATGCAGAAACTTTAAATTGAATCGTTTTCCATCCTTTTCTTTATGTTTTATGATTTTCCTGTTTCTTGTTTAGGAAATGCTTTTCTGAGAGAAAAGACATTCTCCCGTGTGCCCTTCTAAACGATTCAGTTTTCTCTTCTCCATTTTGGGTCCTTTCAAGTGGGAACCAAATGTTCACACCACACCCTCCTTGTTGAGAACTGCTCACCCGGCCGCCTTTGGGCCATCACGGCCACAAGCATGACCCTGTTTCTAGGGGACGCAATGCTCTCTGTTCCATGTGCTGGGCTCTCTGTCTCTCTCTGCCCCAGCCCCACTGCCTTGTCTTAGTTACACAGATTTGCAAGATTTTGCAGGGGCAGCATCTCTCCCACATTTTCATTCTTTAGATTTGGCTTCTCCTGACTATTTATTCTTCCATGTCAACTTGTCAAATTCAATGAAAACTCTGGATTTTGACTGGAATGACACTGAACTTATATTTTAACTGCAGGGAGAACTTACATCTCTTTGCCTCATACCTGAACATAGCATAGTTCTCCATTTATTTAGGGCTTCTTTTATGCCTTTCAGTGAAGTTGTACACTCTCTTCCAAAAGGGCTTGTACAGTTTTGCTGTATTTCTGCTCCCCCTCTTCCTCTCTGTCTCCCTCCTGTAAAACTGAGCTGTGAGAGAATTCTAGTTACATCCATCCAGCATCCCCGGAGGCTGTGAAGGAGAATGTTGTTCAGGTTATCCGGACAGTGATCCCACCCTACATGAAAAGCTTTGAGGAATGTCACCTTCCCAGTTCCCCTCTGGATCTCCACGGTAAAGTGAGCTCACCCTTCCTCCAGATATCTGAATAGTCATGAATCAAAATGACCAGTGAGCCCAGACTGGATGCAGTGGAGCCTGGATCCCTGTGGCCGCAGCCCCACCTTGTCCCTGAGCCAAAGCTCCGACGTGTCCACCTGCCTCTGTCCCTACCCAATGGGCCTCACAGCTGTCCCTGAGACTTGCTGCTGCCACTTTCATCCCAAGGCTGCCTGACACCCTCTGACGACCAGGCAGCTCCGGAGCATCCCTGAGGCCATACATCCTGAAGGGACTCCCTCAGCACCAGGAGCGGAGTCCCAGCAGCGCGGGGCCGCCGACCTCTCCCGCGGGAGGATCGGTGTGGTGGTCCTCACTGTGGTTCAGCCACCACATTAAACTCTTCACTCAGAAACAGATCAGCACTGGCACCTCCAAGATTTCCTCTGACTCTAACAAGTCAGTAAAATGCCCGTCCTCCAAGAAAGAAGGTTCTTTCTGATGAGTATCTTCACGTCAAGACATCTGTGCCCTGCCTGCTACCCAGAGGACAAAGCTCCCCTGGCGTGCATCGCTAAAGAAGCTTCGTCTCAATGAACCACATCAGTCGCTCCCTGGAAAGCTGGTGCTCATGTGCAGCTGGGGCAGCACGAAAGACCTGCCGAATGAAAGCCTGTCTGAGAAGAAAGGCTTCTCCACCCAGCCTGGGGGCCCTTTCATCGTGTCTGTGAAAGGTCAGCGTCGGATGAAGAGAATTATCATCAGAAGGTTGGGCGGTGGGCGTTCACACACAGCGTATGCGGAAGGACGCACATCTGCTCTCTTACGTCTCTATTCCACTGAGGGTAAAATACCCGAAGGTGCTGGATGAGGGCTCGGAGACCAGAGAAGTCATGTGGAAAGATGGTCTCCAGGCCCCTGTGGAAGCAACGGGTGAACAAGCCTAGCCCTCTGGAAGGCGTTGGAACAGTGAGGCTCATGGAGCAGTGAGGTTCATGGAGCAGTGAGGCTCATCATGGAGCAATGTGGCTCATCACAGAGCAGTGAGGCTCATCATGGAGCAGTGAGGCTCATGGAGCACTGAGGTTCATCATGGAGCAGTGAGGCTCATGAAGCATTGAGGTTCATCATGGAGCAGTGAGGCTCATGGAGCATTGAGGTTCATCATGGAGCACGGAGGCTCATCATGGAACAGTGAGGTTCATCATGGAACAGTGAGGCTCATGGAGCAGTGAGGCTCATCATGGAACAGTGAGGCTCATCATGGAGCAGTGAGGCTCATCATGGAACAGTGAGGCTCATCATGGAGCACTGAGGCTCACGGAGCAGTGTGCCAGAGTAGCCAAGGGGCAGAGAGTGGAGCTCAGTCAGGTCCATCAAGATAAAAGGAGATTTCTCAACAACCCGGGCATGTGAAACCCCTGCTTTGTGAAACCGACTTCAGTAGTCTGTACACACACAGATCCATATAAAAGCCAATAGGACATAAGGGATCTGTGAGAAGAATTTTAAGAAGCGTCTCTGTTAGCCTCGCTGGGTGGACCACAGGTCTCTGAATTTCACACCCCGACTGTGCCGCACGCTCCCTTCTCTGCGACACTAGCCACTCCCGCTCCCCTCTGGAGACCACCCCTGCCTGCACACCTGCTGCCCACCACCACCTCGAGCCTGCTCTATCGGTTAACATGGTCAACAGTCACCGACTAGTTCTAGACCCCTGCTAACCAGCTAACCGCTCACATCAGAAATTAGCTCCTCTGCCCGCGTTTTGTATCTTCACAAACAAACCAAGAAAACACTCCCACCAGTCAAAGTCGTCTTGGGCCTCAAGTCATCCCAATCTTGCGCCCCGTCCGGGCACCGAGACCCTGGCTGTGGCCCTGGGCCCCGTCTGTCTGTCTCACCAGAGGGTTAAACACGCCCACGGCCACCAGACGCCAGTATCAGGCCCTCGGTCAGCTGATCACGAGAAGAACCCGAGGTGGCCAGTCTGGCGCCCAGATTTGCAGGTGTTTAGAAAGAAGCACCTGGCAGAGCTCCTCGCTGACCCAGGAAGTGGCCTGATCACAGGTCCTCCTTGCTTGTCTGTGTCTGGAGCCCCCCCCCCCAGCTTATACTCTCCAGTTGAGAGTGCAAACACAGCTCCATTGTGTCCACTGCTAATTGGGGCGTTTGACCCGAACTACAGGAAGAATAAGCTGCATTCAGGACGGGTAGAGTGATGTGGGTGGTTGTCCCATGCTAGAACTGGAGATGACACGCCTTTCATCTGGGTTACGAACACAAGGCACAGCTGCTGGTATCCCAGCCCACGAGGGTCCAGCACTAAGAATCTGACAACCTGCTGCCCGGGGCCTCTGGTCCCTCCAGAAAAGGAACACATCATTGCCTATGAGGCGAGAGAAAGGCAAGGCAGAAAAAAATGGGGGCAGTTGTGGCTCAATGATAGAATCCTCACCTTCCATGCCGGAGACCCAGGTTCAATTCCTGGCCAAAACACCTCATGTGCAGCCACCACCCATCTGTCAGTGGAAGCTTGTGTGTTGCTATGATGCTGAACAGGTTTCAGGGGAGCTTCCAGACTAAGGCTAGGAAGAAAGGCCTGGAGATCTACTTCCAAAATCAGCCAGGGAAAACCCTACGGGTCACAATGGTCCGATCTGCAACCGATCATGAGGATGTCGCAGGACCCGACAGCGTTTCGTTCCACTGAGCATGGGGTCACCATGAGGCGGGGGGCCGACTCACAGGTGGCTGAAAACAGAAAACAATACATCGACCCCTGTGATCAAAACTAGCCACAACTGCCCAAGTGACTACGCCTTTCGGTGTGCTGAGTACAGTCCTAGACAAACAGACAGACTGACAACGGCCCCCCCGGCCATTTTAAGCAGCGCTTAAAATTCAGGTTTGAACGATGTCACGTGGTGTAGAGGGTGGAAGGGGCAGAGGCCACTAATGTCCTGACTCGGGATGTCCGAACAAGGCTTGGGGCAGAGAGGGCTGAGGTCCAGGACCCCGTCTGGGGAAGGCTAATTACAGCCCCATCACTGCAGGCTGTCTGGCCGCCTGGTGGGGGGGCAGGTAAACCCCGGTGTGACGGGACAGCAGGGAGAGGCCAGTGCGGGACACCGAGGGCAGCTCGTTATTCTCCTGCTGACCAGGTTCAGACAGAATTTAAGATGTCAAAAAAAAAGGGAGGAAGAGGCGGTGAAGCGAGAGAAGGCATTAATTAAAGGCGAGCGTGTGGCCCGCGCCTGGCTCCTGGCTCTGGGCAGGCCAGCTGCGGGCACTGCGCTTGCTCCACCAGCGGCCCCGTCGTGCTTCCTTGCTGGGAGCTTCCTTCTGCTCCTCCTAATTTGATTTCCTCGAGGCCTGCGGTCTTTCTGGCAGAGCCTTCTTTGCTTTAATTTCCTTCCAAATGTTGGCAAAAGGAGATGCTGAATTTTAGTTTATCGCCGTGGCTTCTCAGGCCAGTTCCTCCTGGTGACTGTTCTGAAGACAAGTGACTGTAAGAGCAGGCGCCTCACTGCACTCCCCGTGGGTGGCAATTTGTCCTTGAGGTTGGACAGTCCCCTCGACAACACCTGCTTCTGCCTTTCTGAGGCTTCTTGTTAAAGATCCCGAGAGGGGTCCGAATTGTTCCTCAGTATTGACTTGTCTCCTCCCGTCAGGGAGAGGGCTGCTCCTAGTGGAAGAGGAATTTGCCTTCCACCCCCAGCTAAGAACTTAGGAACTCCCCGTCGTCGGGCTTCCAGACAAAACAGACCCCAACCATCCTAAGAAATCTGTCCCTCGCTGAGCCCAAAAAGCAGCGCACGCACTCTGAATACACTGGGGGGTCCAGCCTGCCTTCTTCTAGCACAGGTGGGAGTACAGGACGCTCCCCCGCCCTGGTCCCTCCAAGGCCCAGGGCTGAGGAAGGAAGGTGGAGCTGCCCGTTAGGGGCTGCCCCCATCCCTGCAGGAACTACCTTCCAGGCGGGCTGTCCCTGGTGCTGCCTCTCATTCTGTGCTGACTTCCCTCACTGCCTGCACCTTAGTCTGCTCTAGCAACCTGTGTGGAACCCTAGTGGTGACCCCAACGTAACCTACACTGCCAACCACCCTGCCCCAACTCTGACCTATGGCCATGCTTTTGGCATCTGCCCTGCCAGGACTCTGCCAGGCCATCTGTTGGTCTGGACAGTGGGGGCTCTGGTTGAGACTCACGCACGCCCTACCTGCACCATGCCCTGTGCAGCCCCCGTCAGCCTGACCCTCACCTGCCCCAGATTTGCCAGTCTAGCCCCCAGTACTGCTCTGTGCCCTTGCAGCTGAGTTGGAGAAGAAACCCTAATCCGGAAGTTATTCTAGACCTTGTTCACAGAGGAGGCTACAATTCTTAGGAAACAGAAACCAGTGGTAAAAAGAGAAGGGCATCCGAGCCTTTCCCAGGCACGTCCTTCACACAATCAGAGCTGCCCCAGGTGTGCTGGCTTCTCCAAGCCGTGGTTTACACGGGCACTAGGCACTGGGATTACAGGTTACTGATGATGTGGAGACCTCCCTCCATGTCATCTTTGGAGTTCAAAGCATAAATTTCCCTGGTTCACACTCGGTCATTCCAAAAAAGAACTTAGAACTACAGAAACGTTACCTGGGCTCACAGGCTGACTTCAGGCGTCCAGCTTTTTGCTCTCACTGCTCCCCCTGGGCAGAAACCCACGACTCCACGTCACCTTCCCTCCCCAAGGAGATGAAGATGAATCTCGGAACTCCTTTCCAGGTAGCACTGGGCCAGGTTAGTCAGAACCACTCAGCTCCCACTGAAGGCGGCAGAGCGCCGGGAGGCCGAATTCTGGCTGGCAGCCCCGACTCAGAGAGGCGGGCACTATTGACGGGCCAGAGCAGGGGGGCCCTAGGAGGGTCGCAGTACACATGCTTGGACCTCTGCCCATGGCCTCTTGTTGAGGGGGGCACAGGGGACGCGTGGTGTCAGCGGCCACTGTAGGCTGGAGGGTCCACTTCGACGATGGTTCTTCGCACGCACGCCTGGCAGCTGGCAGCGATGCTCACTGGGGGCTGGGGCTCAGGTGAGCTGATGACCGAGGCAGCGACTCGTGGACTCTCGTGCAGCTTCTCACCCTTGGTGATTGTGTTGCCGGAGGGAGCATCCCAGGAGGCCTGGGCAGAAGCTGCATGGCTTCTTATCATGCAGCCTCGGGAGTCTCCCAACATCACAACTAGCTCCCACAACCAAGGCAGCCCAGACTCCAGAGACGGGAATCAGATGCCACCTCTCCAGTGAGAAGAGCAGAGAGTGGGCCTCCATCTTAAATCTGCCACAGTCGCTATGCCCAAAACACCGGGGGTGAGATCACGCCATGACCACCACCCGTGCATCTGAGAAACTGCAGGAGCCGGCGAGGTGAGACAAAGGGCTTCTGAGGGCTCTGGAAGCTAGAGAACTCAGGAATCACTAGTCTTCACCCTGAAAAGGAGGGGTCTCCACTTAAAGTGGAGGTGTAGTGGGCCAAGTCCATCGTGATCAAAGAATAAATGCTTGTGTGATTTTGCGTGAAAAGACAGAGAAAAACAAAGAAACTCCACCATAACCGAAGTTAAAAGATAGACAACGAAACAGGAAGAAAAGGTACATGCAACTTACATTAAAGGCAAAGAGCTGATGTCACTAATATGTAAGGAGCTTCTAAAAATCCAGAAGAAAAAGGCCAAACAACCCCAGAGCAAAATGGAAAAAAAAAGAGCAAGAGCTAGGAATAAAGTGATCACATAAAATGAAATGCCCGTGGCCTGTAAACACAGACGACGCTTAACCTCACTCGCGTTCAGAGAGATGCAAGTTAAAACTACTCTGACATCACCATTTTCCCCTCTCTGGCAAGCAACCATGAATCTGACAATACCGTCTGTTGGCGAGGCTGTGAAAACACACGTTCTCCATCCATCGCTGGTAAGAATGCTAAGTAATAGTACAACTCCTGTGGCGGGGATTTGGGCAACATTCAGCAAAATTAGAGTCATTTTCTTTTTGACCTGGAAATCCCCCTTCAAAGAATATATTCAAAGATATACTGGAAAATATATGAAACCACGTATGCGCAAAGCTATTCACGTGGAACTATTCCTAATAGCAAAAGACTGGAAACAACCCAAATATTCACTGTAGTGAATTTGGTGACTTGGCTAAGAGACGGCCCCATGATGGCGTACGATGCAGCTGTAAACAAGGAATGGGGAAGGTCTCTACATGGTGGTATGGAGTGGTCTCCAGGATATGGTGTGAAGTAGAACAGGGTAGGCTACTTTTCACCTAAGAAAGGGGAAGGGATATGGAGACCCATATGCATTTGCTTATGTTATTTTTAAATGGAATGATAAACACTTTTTCAAAAAATAATGCCCGAGGGGAGGAAAACAGGGTTAACAGAACTAGAGTGAAGCTAGTCTTCCCTGAATGTGCTTTGATTTGTAGCTCTGAATATGTTTTAGCATACCACTAAATAAAAATGAAAGAAAAACAACGCAATCCCTTAGCAGCGGAAGGAAGCAGAGAGAAACAAACAAATCCAGTGAATTATGTCCTCAAGATAAAAAGAAATGCAAAGAAAATTTAAACTCTTTTTCATTAAGTAGATTGTTGTGACACATTGGTATTATTATTTGCAAACTATTATGTATATAGTAGAATAAAGCAAAGAAGTAATCATAATAATATCATAAAAAAAAACCATTGCCGTCGAGTCAATTCTGGCTCATAGGGACCCTATAGGGCAGAGTAGAACTGCCCCATAGGGTTTCCAAGGAGCGTCTGGTGGATTCAAACTGCTGACCATTTGGTGAGCAGCCGAGCTCTTAACCACTGCGCTACCAGGGCTCCATTACTGTCATTAGGAACCAAGAATTGCACCTAAGGGAAAAGATATAGAAATATAAAATCAAATAAGTAAATGCCCTGTAGTCTTAAATTTGAATTGGAAATATCAGTATCAGCTCATGATCTCTTAACATTCTTCCTAGTTCTGGTCTCTGAAAATCTTGGAAGTCTTGGCCAACCCAGTAGCAATGAGCTCCCCTAGACCTCAGCTTTGTGGGGCTGAAACAGCATTCCCACTAAAAGGAGGTAGAGCTTCTAGAGGAAGGGCAGATTCCAGGTGTACATAGGATATGTATAAGATGAGACTGGGACATCCTGTCAACCAGGAAACAAGGAACCTATCAAAGACTATCGGGATCCTGTCAAAAGGACAAAGGAAGAAAACAGGAGAATATCATTGTGACTTGGAGGCAGGCAAGGACTTCTTTGACAAGATGCAGGAAGCAATAACCATAAAAGATAAAAACTGATTAATTAGACTTTATCAAAATTAAAAACTTCTACTCATCTAAATTTACACTTAATGAAAAGACAAATATTGTATGATCCCATTTACATCAAATATCTAGAATAGGCAAATGTATTGAGACAGAAGTCTATTAGTGGTTACCAAGTGTGGATGGGAGGGAGCGGGGGAAGAGGGAGACACTGCTTAGGGGGTACTAATCTTCTGTTAAGGGTGATGGAAATTCTTGGAAATGAATAGTGGTGATGGCTGAACATGCTACACGGTTATGGATACTTCCTAGACACAACCAAACAACCATGGGATTGGTCTACTAGGTTCGACGGCTTAGGACCATAGTCTCGTGGGGCAACTTGGTCAACTTGCACAGTATAGTCCATAAAAAGACAATTTTCTACATCTTAGTTTGGTGAGTAGCATCTGGGGTCTTAGAAGCTTGTGAGTGGCCATTTAAGATACAACTATTGATCTCTACGCGTCCAGAGCAAAAGAAAAAGAAGGAAACCAAGGACTCAAAGAAGAAACTAGTTTACAGAACCAATGGTTTGCATGAACAATGACATCACCTACCTTGAGACCAGAAGAACTAGATGGTGCCCAGCTGCCATTACCCACCATTCCAACCAGGGACTCAGTAGATGGCCCCAGATAGAATGGGAGAAAATTGTAGAACAAAACTCAAATTTCTTTAAAAAGTCCAGACTTACTGGATCAGCAAAGACTAGATGAACCCCCATCTATTGCCCTGAGATACTCTTTAAGCTTGGAATTCAAACCACTCCCAGAGGTCACCTTTTAGCCAAATGACAGCTTGGCCCTTAAAATAAATATCACCTGTGAGTACTGTGCTCCTCAAAATAATCATCTAAATGAAACCAAATGGTAAACATTTACCCTAGACCAAAGATGAGAAGGGAAGGGGGGTCAGGGAAGCTAGACTAGTGGAAATAGAACACCCAGAATGGAAATACTGATAAAGCTGATATATTGTGAAAAATGTAACCAATGTCACTGAACAATATTTATAGAAATAATTAAATAAGAACTTAATTTCCTGTGTAAACTTTCACCAAAATCACTATAAAATATTTAAGAAAAAAACATGATAAACATAATCAATGTCACTGGATTATACATGGAAAAAACGTTGAAGTGGCATATATTTTGTAACATATACACTTACCACATTATTTTTAAAAAAAGGTACACTTAAGAAAATGAAAGGCAAGCCACAGATGGGAAGAAAATAGTCACAAAACATATATCTGACAAGGGACTGATATCCGAGATATATAAAGAATATCAACAATGCAATAATGAAAGGCAAACAACCCAATTTAAAAAAAAAAAAAAAAAACTAGGCAGAAGAATTGAACAGATACTTCACCAAAGAAGATAGATGTAAGGCCAACAAATATTAAAAAGTGCCTGACATCATTAGCAATCAGGGAAATGGAAGTTAAAGCCCCAAGGCAATACAACTATCATTCACCAGAATGGCTAAAATTAAAAAGACTGAACACACCAAATGTTGGCAAGGATGTGGAGCAACTGGAACTTTCCTAAAAAATGGCACGACAATTTTGGGGAACGTTCTGGCAGTTTCTTATAAAACAAAATATACACCTACCCTATGACAGTTCCAATCCTAGGAATTGACCACAAGAAATGAAAAAACTGTATACGACTGCAAAATGACAAGTACAAGTATGTTCACTGTGGAAAGTAACACAGGCTATGCACTGATCAGGAGTCCCTGGGTGGTACAGACAGTTAACGTGCTCTACTTCCCACCTACTGGTGATCTACTTCCTAAGAATCAGCCATTGAAAACCTCACGGAGCACAGTTCTGCCCTGACACACATGAGTTGCCATGAGTCAGAGCTGACTCCACAGCAACCAGTTTTTATGTAGTAATCAATCCCCCAAAATCTCCTCCCCAACCTATATACAGTAGCTTCACAACCCACAAACTACACCCTCAGCTTTTCTTGAAGACAGAGAATCCCAAAACATCAAAGTTACTGTGAGTAAAAAGAGAAAACTCCTCAAATCCCAGCCCCACATCCCTCACAGTCCCAGCCCCATGCCCGGCAGCAGGCTTTGTGCAGGCCAAGAACAGGGAGTGAGGGTAATGAAGGCACAGCTGGACAACCACCAGCAAGGTTAGAGCCACTCTAAATACGACAGTGCTTAAAAAAAGCATCAGGCAGCTCAACACACTGATGGCCAGAAAGTAAGTTCAAAGAACTTAAAGGGCCAGACCCATTGGAAGGGTAGGGTGAGGAACTTAGACAGAGGCCATACAAAGGGCCAACGGGCCATACAAGAACAGGCTCAACTTAAAGGGGTGGTAGTGGTGCAGAAGGACAGGCAAAGTTTAAAAGGAGAGCATTCCAAACACACAGCTTCTGGAGGAGAAAAATGGCAGCAAAGGAAGGGAGACGCTCCCTCTGGCAATCAAGTAGAGAAAGAGAAAAGGAGAAAAAGGGAGATATTTAGGGTCCCAAGAGACAAAAGACAAGGACCAACTTGGAGTACTCACAGCCCCTCCCCGTCACCGAAACCAACAAGCGAACAAACCCACTAAAGTGCCTGGACTTGGCCAGACAGACAGAAACGGGCGCCAAAAACCAGGAAGCTTGAGACCTAGGTAACACACCACCATTAAGACGACATATCAACATCACCAACTCCGTGATGCAATACACAACATCACCTCTGTGGTATTCTTGCCAAAATGCACAACCTCATTCTAGTCATGAAAACACACCAGATAATCCAAACCGAGGGGCATTTTCCAAATGACTAATCAGTACTCTTCAAAAGCGTCAAGGTCATGAAAGACAGGGAAAGATGAAGGGGCTGACACAGCTTGGAGGAGACCAAGCAGAGATGATACCTAGATCAGGCACCGGCTCCCGGTGGGATCCTGGAGCAGAGAAAGGACATCAGTGGGAAAACTGGGGACATCTGAATGAGG
This sequence comes from Dugong dugon, assembly GCA_030035585.1. NCBI lineage: Eukaryota > Metazoa > Chordata > Mammalia > Sirenia > Dugongidae > Dugong > Dugong dugon. The sequence continues at coordinate 82,688,243 of CM057475.1, read as the reverse complement.
GCTGTTTGGTTCACAGTCCTGGGCCAATGTTCATGTCCTGGTTTTGATAATATTAAAATGGTGACATAAGACCTTAACATTAGGGAACCTGGGTAAGGGGGATACGGGAAGACTGTATTATTCTTGCAACTTTTCTGTAAGTCTAAAATTCATTAAAAATATCAATTTTTAGTAGAAAAACGTTCATAGCAGCACTGCTTATAAGAGCCTCACACGGTAACGTTGGTGGCTCGGTGGTAGAATTCTCACCTTCCATGCGGGAGACCCAGGTTCAAGTCCCAGCCAATGCACCTCATGTGCAGCCACCACCCATCTGTCAGAGGAGGCTTGAGTGTTGCTAGGATACTGAACAGGTTTCAGCAGAGATGGACTAGAAAGAAAGGCCTGGCAATCTATTTCTGAAAATCAGCCAATGAAAACCCTGTAGATCACAATAGTCCGATCCGAAACCATTCCAGGGGATGGTGCAGAAGTGGGCAGCCTGGGGTCAGCCCTCCCTCTTCACCGGGCTGCCGCGGCCAGCTGCTTCCTTGGGCGCCTGCTCTGACCTCCCTGACTGGGGTAGAGCCCCTGTCACAGGCTCTCCCAGAACTCTGAAAGCTCCCTGGTGGCGTCCATCAGCTGTGTCACCCTGGTCAGCTGAAACACGACCCCTATCTCCGTGGTGATTTCACTCATGTCTGTCTTGGCCTCGGGACCAGCCTCGGGAGGGAGGGCGGCGGCCTCGTGTGGTTTCTCCATCACCACCCCCTGAAGGCCAACAGTGCCCGATGAGTGTTTGCTAAACGGCTAAGTGGGCAACAGGACAGCCACCGCAGGCCACTGGGTGTGACCGGGAAGGGAGGGCGGCGGCTGTGGTCACCATGGAGACACAGCGGGGCTGCAACTTCCCACCCTGTGAGCATCTTCCTCTGGGTCCCAGGAGGGCCCCATCAATCCCACGACAAACACATGAGAAGAATATCTGCAAATGTGTTGTCTGAAGTGCCCTGGAAACCCAGCGACCTCCTGGGATCCATTTGGCGTGACTCTGTGGTCAAACTTGGCCCTGCTGTCAGAGGACCACAGGGTGGGAGAAGCCCTGGATCTCATCTCTCAGGGGAAAAACTCAGTGTGATTTTACTTCCTGGCTGGCTCCCAGGACTTTATTGTCCTAGGATTTTAACTCAAATGTTGAAGAAAACCGCCGTGGAGATGAGGAGATGCTGAGAACGGCGGCTCCAGGTCCAGGGGGCAGAGCAGTCCTGCGCGCTCGTGCACGGAGATTCCGGAGCTCTGGCTCCGTGAGGTGGGACTCTCCTCCCCCCGAGAGTCTCAGCCAGTTACAGAAGTGGAGCAGGGAGGGGACCCTCACTCCAAGCCTCCTGGTAACTTACAGCTCCCGCTGGAAACAGTTCACCCTGCACTTGCCCCGGTTCAGATTCTGGCGCCCCAAGGCTTGTGCAGAGCGTGTTCCTATGGGATTCGTGTCTACAGGAGAGGCTTCAGGGCGGCACAGTGCAGTTCTGCCTCCTCCGCGGGGTCATCTCAAACCTGGAGCAGCTTGGGTGAGAAAGGATAAGCCGGCAGAAGCCCCCGTTTATGATACAAAAGATGGAAAGGGCCTTTGATGCTTTCAACAACAGACGAAGAAAACGCAGCCACATTGAGAAATAAATTATTATACAGCTTCCTAATGAGGCAAAGCAGGTCATAGGACCAGCCAAGCAAGGCTGACCCAAAGAGGCACTTCAGATACTGGGGTTTATTAATTATTTCTAGTGTCTTAAAGGTCCAATGTGAGTTACAGCTGCAGAGGAACTCTAAAACCAGAGGGAAGAAAACAGACTCGGCACTAAGTGATCTGCCTTATTATGTAGCCGAGGTTTGGCTGTTAAACAGCAATCAGGCCTCATTCTGGTGAACCTAAAGGAGCCCTGGGGGATACAAATGGTTAACACACTCACTGCTAACCTACAGGTTGGAGGTTAGAGTCCACCCAGAGGTGCCTCAGAAGAAAGGCCTGGAGGTCTACTTCTTGAAAAACCCCTATGGAGCACAGCTCTACTCCAGCACATGGGGGGTGGCCATGAGTTGGGGTCCACTCGACAGCAGCTGGTTTTGGTTACTGCAAACCTCATATTTGACACCCCTGTTTGGGTACCTAGGGGCCTGTGCTGAGTTCCTCCAGCCAGCTGGGGTGGGCGGGGACACTAGAGGACACACCCCAGCCTCCCCACAAAGGGGGTGAAGAGGAAAAGATCAGTAAAGCAGGTCCCTGAGGAAAAGGAGTCCCAGCAGGACAAGCTTTGGGAATGAGCTGTGTCCTGGGGAACGCAGGCGTCCACAGGAAACGGGCTTGTACACCAGGGCAGGGCCGCCGCTCCCTCTGCAGACAGGCTCCAGTGCGGGAACTCTGCAGTGGTGGACGGTGAGGTCGTTTGGGCAGTTCATCCATCCCCTCTGCCAGCCCACGTGCAGCCGGGCTGGATGGTAGCTTCTGTTATTGTCTGTCGCTTCTCACCCATGAAACACTGACCATCGCTGCTGTCCACAGGGCATGCAGAGGCAGAGCCACGTAGTGAGGCCTCGCGGGACATTACTGGACAGAAACACGGGGTGCGGAGTCTCAATAAGCAAAAGGAGATGCCTGAGCCAGCTGTGGGTCCAGTGGAAACCTTCCAGCTCCTGGAGCCTGCGCATCTGTTCCTGAACTGGGAAAGCAGCTCCCAGGACTCAGTTCTCCTCGAGCCGTGCCCCCAGCTGCTCTCCCCTGCCTCTGCCCTGGGCTGGCATCTGCTCTCTGAGGATGGCTGGGCTGGCCTTTCTCTTACAGGTCTTCTTCCCTCCCTTGGCGTCCCCACTGGTGTCACTCAGCCCCGCCCAGGGCCCCACGTCACCACCTCAATCCCAGTGCACCCCTTCATTCCTTGAAACACACCCAGGCCTCTCAGCCACACACTTCCCCAGGTTCTGTCAAACATTCACGAAGAGCCAATGCAGGGAAAGTAATCAGAACTGTGCCTGGTATACAGCAAGCGCTTCATAATGGCCGACTGTTTCTATCATCAGTATTTCCTCTTTCTTATCTTGTTTTTGTTTTTGTAAAAGTTTTTTCCCACTGTTATGCCATTTCCCACCATCTCCTGGGTCTCGCAGGCATCATGAAGGCAAACTTGTGCCACTGCACCCTCAGCTCCTGGAACTGTTGGCTGAGATGCTTCCGACGACCGCGGTGAGTTAGAGCCGCGCTGGCTCCCTGGGAGTTAAAATGTGAAAACCCAGCTGCTGCAGAACAAGCCTGGCCCGCACATCTGCCTTTCTGAACGGAACCCCCAGGAGTCGGCTCTCTCCTCCTTCCTGACTCTGCTTTTCAGTGGGTATCGTCAGCACTGAGGATGAATGCTGGAATCATGCATGCACAAATATTTTCAACACAAATAAAGACCTCAACCAGTAAGCTTATATGTAACACTTCCATCTGTTTGAAAATCCTAAAGTTGAAATTACAGCTTTAATCAACCCCCAGCTGAAACCCATTTTTATAGAAGTTATTTCTTTCCAACACGTTCTCACTTGGGAAGAGCCTAAGGCTCCAGGGTAAGGACTGAGATGCGGTGCTATTTATTCTCTTCTGACATTAGTAGGGAGGTCCGCCACCAACTCCCCACGAGCTGGAGCTGCAGTTACCGCAGCCTGAGGCCGGCAGTCCCCGGGCAGGGGGCACTGTGATGGGCTGAGCCTGGGCACTGTTCTCCCGCCTGAAAGCATCGTCAACCTGCCTTACATGCTGGAGGCCTGTCTGAAGGCTAAATGCAACTCCTCAGAAATTACCTTTGCACGGACGGAAGCAGAGCTCTGCTTGCCATAACTGGGGGCAAAATTCCTCAGGCAGTTGCCATGCGAACCTAACTTACGGGCCAGTCAGCTTTCAAATAGGTGCCTGAAACAGGCTGGGAGAAATGGAGGCATGGGGCCTGTGCTCTCTGTTAATCCTAGCCTCCGGGGACAGCTGCCTGGTACCTTCTCCTCCCGTCCCCCAACACTCAGGTGAAGAGGGGCCTCTCACACCCCACCCCCCCGCAGGTCGTTCCAGAACCTTCTCTGGCAGCTAGGAGCCAGGAAGGGCAGAAACAGCATTCCCTCCTTCCTGCTGTTCTGCCAGTCACAGTCTGCAGCCGTCACCCCGTTCCTCACATCCGCAGACAATATGCACTAACGAGAGGCTTCACATTCCGCCGCTGCATAAAGGAAATACTGAATCAAAACTAAGATGCAGTGCAGGCGGATTTGATAGCAACCCCGCAGCTTCCCAGGAGCAGAGGGCCGAAGGGCTTACATAAGTGTTTCTGGAGCAGCGCTGTCACTGCCGGCACGGGTGATGCGTTCGTTAACCCGCCCCTCGGGACGCCTGGGCCCTCATCAAGCCCTTAATTCAGCGCTTCGGATATTAGCGCCAGTACGCCCACGCAGCCCGGGAAACAAGAGACAGTGACATTAAAAATAGAACCCCCCCCCCAAAAAAAAAGAAAAAACACAGCCGAGGCAGGACGCACCTTCCAGAAGCCGGCATACTCTGAACTGCTCAAACGCCAGCGTCGCTGCCTGCACCGTCACTGAGCACCTGCGCGCCCAGCTGCCCGCGCGGAACCGGGCGGCGGCGGCGCGCACCTGGCGGCCCCACCCTGCGGCCGGTGCCGGTGCTGCTGCGAGCGCCCCGCGGCCTGCCGGCTGCGCCCAGCCCTGGCACCGGCGGAATGACCGAGCAATGCGCGTAGTTGAAATAACCGGCCTGTGGCCCGGCGGGGAAGGCGGCCGGAGAGGCGGAGAGGGGCCCCGCCTTAGGCAGGGCGCCCGGGCAGCAGGACCTCCGGGATGCCACCCGCCGCCCCGCAGCCCCGTCACCCGCCACCCCATTCCCTAGTCCCCCATCCCCCATCCCCCGCCACCCCAGCACCCCTCTCCGCCGCCCGAGCGCGGCGCCTGTGAGGATGGAGGCGGCCGCAGACCCCGACGGCTCGGGCGGGGCAGAGGGGCAGAGACCCCGCCGCCGTCCGCAGGCAGGGCGGCCCCGGCCCAGGGGACCCGCCCGAGCCGGCCGCGCACCTGCACGTCCCCTCCTCGCAGGCTGCCGAGCGATGCGCAGGGTGGCACCGCGACGGGGGGAGGCGCGCGGGGCTCACCCGGCTCCAGCGGCTCCGGGCCCGCCAGCTCCGAGGCGGCGGCCCGCGGTCCCGCGCAGCCATTGCAGTGGCGCTGCAGCGGGCGGGGGGCGCGTCACCGCCCGCGGGGCGCTCCCCGAAAGCCGGGCCCTCCCCCACACTCCCTGCTGGGACCGCGCGGCCAGCGACATCCCCGCCCCCGCCACTTATTTCCCTTTTCTTGCTAGTTTTATTCTTCTAAGGAGCGGGTTTGCAGTGAGTTAAAAAAGAAGATATTGTAACCCTGACAATAACCCTGCCTGTTACGGTCGCCGCGGGGTGGGGGCACTAGCCGAAGGCCACACTCGGCTAAATGCGGCGGTAGCTGTCGCCGGGGCCGCAGGCTGACGGGGCACTTACTAATTTGAAGAATTCCTCACCTACGTTTCATGTCGCATGCTCGCAGCCATGAAGCAGCAAGAACAGTTGCGCGTGTGTAGCCGGACGGTTAACCCTTGGCTTCCCATCTCCAACTGCTGCCCTCGCCGTCCTGCTGAGAGAGAGATGCTCTTCGGAGCCCTGCACTGAGCAAGTCATGGAGCCAGCCGCTCCCAACGCTCACCCACAGTTCAGACCTCCGGCCACAGCACTGGGCAGTCGTTAAAGCTGGCCCCTGGAGCCTGCGGGGTTAAAGTCTCCCCAAAACCGCCACAACATCTTAAACGCCCTATGCTCTGTCTTCAACGTAAAATGGGAGGAATGCTAATACCCTGTGCTTAGAGTTGGTGCGGGAATGAAAGCTTAGTGAAGGTAAACCAGTTAGAATTGTGCCTGGCAGAGTGAATATTTATTAATAATATCACGTTTGTACTAAGAACTAGAAATACGCATAGTTCCAAGTTTATTTTGAATAAGAACCTGTATCCAAACTATGCCCTGGGGCCCATTAGAGGGCGCAGAAATCCATCCCCTAACCAACATTTTAAAAAACAGAAGGGAATAAAATAGAAAACACCAGAACATGTTGCCCACACAAAGGGTAAACACTTTTATGAAAACATATTGTCTTAGTTATCCAGTGCTGTTATAACAGAGATACCGCAAATGCTTTAACAAACAGATACTTATTCTCTCACAGTTTAGGAGGCTAGAAGTCCAAATTGAGGGCACCAGCTCCAGGGAAGGGCTTTCTTTCTCTGTTGGCTCTGGAGGAAGGTCCTTGTCATCAATCTTCCCCTGGTCTAGCAGCTTCTCAGCACAGGGACCCAAAGAACGCACTGCACTCCAGGAGCTTCTTTCTTGGTGGTATGAGGTCCCTCTCTCTCTGCTGGCTTCTCTCTCCTTTGATCTCTTGTAAGATAAAAGGTGATACAGGCCACGCCCCAGGGAAACTCCCCTTACATCAGATCAGGGCTGTGACCTGAGTAAGGATGTTGCATCCCACCCTAATCCTCTTTAACATAACCTAATCCTGCCTCATTAAGCACAGGCAGAGATTAGGATTTACGACGTTTAGGACAGTTATACCAGATCACAGAATGGAGGACAACCGCACAATACTGGGAATCATGGCCTAGGCAAGTTGACACATATTTTGAGGGGGACACAATTCAGTCCATGACACATACATACTGTGAAAAATGTTCCCTAGTAGGAAGCATTCCTTCCTGGGACACCAAGACTCATCAGTCAGCGGAACCCAACGTTGTGGGCCTGGAAAGCACAAATTTTGCAAGTGAGTCATCAGTTGTGATAGTAAGAGGTGACCTTCCCACTTCTATCCCTTGGTTCTTAGACCTGTATGTTCTGGCCACAGGAAAACCAGTACTGTTTGTTAGTTGTGGTTTAAGAACACATCTGATGGTCTCAACCTCCCAAGATGTTGTGCTCCCAGCAGACAACCTGAGTTCTGACACAGGCCATTCCAGCCTTCGGTATCACTCTGGATGAGAGACTGGCTGTTGTTGTCGTTAGCTACTATCAAGTTGGCCCCTGACTCATGGCGACCCCATGCACAACAGGATGAAATGCTGCCCGGTCCTGTGCCCTGCCCATGATCAGCTGGGGATCGGACTGTTGTGATCCATAGGTTTTCACTGGCTGATTTTCAGAAGTAGATGGCCAGGCCTTTCTTTCTAGTCCATCTTAGTGTGGAAGCTCCTCTGAAACCTGTTTAGTATCAGAACAACACACAAGCCTCCACTGTCAGACAGGTGGTAGCTGTGCATGAGGTTCATTGGCCAGGAATTGAACCCAGATATCCTGTGTGGAAGGTGAGAATTCTACCACTGAACCACCACTGCCCCCAGATATATGGTGTGATCCTTAAGGTTGTGTGTCCACTTGGCTGGGCCATGATTCTCAGTGGTTTGGCAGTTATGACGTAGTCTGGCAGTCGTAGGATGATGTGATCACTTCCATGATGAGATTTGATATAATGTGATCACCTCCTTGATGGGATCTGGTGTGAACAGCCAATCAGTTGAAAGGGAATTTCCTTGGGGGTGTGGCCCGCATCCAAAATAAGTTGACTTTCTGACAAGGTTCATGGGCTTTTGCCCACACTGGATCCTGCAGCTGGCTCCTGTTTGTCTGACTGCTGGTTCTTGGGACTTGAGCTAGCAGATTACCTACCGTCTTGCCTGCTGATCTTTGGATTGGTCAGTCTTTGCAGCCTGTGAGCCAGAGCCCTGGTGTCTGACTGCTGATCCTGGGTTTGCCAGCCCCTATGGCTACGTGAATCAGAAGACTGGATGCCTCCAGCGTGACCCACGTTCCAGCCTCTACAACCACGTAAGTCATTTCCTTAATATAAACCTCTCTCTCTCTATATATATATATATTTACACACTTTACTTATTTTGCTTCTCTAGAGAACCCAGCCTAAGACACATGGTAAGACTAGTAAATCCCATGGGTGTCAGCCATGCCTCACTTCTTTGATTCCTTGGTCAGAGCAGCTGTGTACAGGATAGTGTACAGAGGGTGTTACTGGTGGAAGCTTGGACAGCAAGAAGGGTAAAACCATACCCAGAATAAGCGTCTACTCCAATAAGGACAAATCACTGCCCCTTCCATGATGGAAGGGGCCCAATATAATCCATTTGCCACCAGGTGGATGGCTGGTTCCTCCAGAACATCGTGCCATATCAGGGGCTCCATGTGGTCTCAGCTGCTGGTAAAGCGAGCCTTCAGCAGTGGCAGTAACCAGACGAGCTTTGGTGGGGGAGTTCCGGGTGTTAAGTCTAGCTATAATTCTTATCCATCCCACAACAGCTGCTTCTTACGTAGCCTTTCCCACAAGGGCCAGGATGACTGGATGAAGCAGCTGGCTGACATCCATCTACAGAATGGGTCACTGTGTCCACCTCATCCTACAGGGCCTCCTGTGCAGCAGGGGCATTTGGTGAGCATGTACAAGGAGCAAAAATATTTTCACATCTGTGCCCATTCCGTGCACACACTTCTTCCCAGACCTCTTCAACCTCAATCCTCCAAACCTGTTCCTTCTAAGTTCCTGACCATTGGCCAACCATCAGTGTAGATCGATAGCTCAGCCAACTCTCCATCCAGGCTAAGTGAGTAACCAAAAACACTGCTTGAAGTTTGGCCACTGTGTGGATTTCTCTTCCCCACTGCCCACTAGGGCCAATCTGAGTTGGCTGTACTGCTCTCAGACCAAGGGAGAAGGTAGTGGGTGAAATGCCATCTTCTTGCCCATAACTACCTCAGGTGAGGTTACAGCAGAGTGTTCAAGCTAAGTAGGACCAACCTCTCCAGACCAGAGAGGTGTGGGAGACTCAGAGGGGGTTGGGCATTCAGGGTATTCAAAGTTATCCAGACCCTCCCATTCTAAGTCACAAGCCTCGTTCCCATAATGCTGGATGGTATGGTAGTTGTCACATGGTCTTTCAAAGCCATACCTTCAATTGCTACTTCATTCCAGGTCATCACAGGTGATACTTCAAGAACTATTCAACCCTAGGTGTCTTAGACTACTATTATCCTCACCTCCAATGATAACCAGGTCCTCACTACCTTCAGACCTCAAAGTCAGATAATGTCCACTCTTGAGGGTCTACTGCCTGCAGCCTCTTATGGAAATAAAAACTATCAGGTCAGTTGCAGACAACAGAAACTATTCTTTTTTTAGCAGAAAGGAATTTAATACCAGAAACTGTGTGCTAGAAGGACAGGAAGGATGGGCTTTAAGCTTGGCCTCTAGGTATTACTCCCAGCATAACACCACAAAACTCCACCTGACAAAATCAGGAAGCCACCATCCAATTGCTGGCCTCATAATCACATCAACCTAATGAAATCCAGGGATTGGGAAACACCACAACTTTTGGCTCCAGAATTAGGCCACACCTGCTAGATCCATACCAGTACAATGGATGACTCTCACACAGAGCCCCTCTCTTCCCTTATGTTCTGAATCCAAGTCTTCTTCATGTCCATTTGATCAGTGGAAATGATCACAGAATCAATTCTTCTGTGAAAAGTGGTCCACAAGCCACGTGTATTAGCGATGGGTGGTTTGTTAATGGAAGATGCCTGAGAGGCGTGGTGGGGATAGCTGCATGTTTAACCAGCTCCCACTGTGTTAATGGGATAGTGTTATGGATTGAATTATGTCCCCCCAAAAATGTGTGTATCAATTTGCCTGGGCCATGATTCCCAGTATTGTGTGGTCGTCTTCCATTTTGTGATTGTAATTTTACGTTAAAGAGGATTACGGTGGGATTATAACACCCTTACTAAGGTCACATCCCTGATCCAATGTAAAGGGAGTTTCCCTGGGGGTGTGGCCTGCACCACCTTTTATCTTAAACCAAAACCAAACCTGTTGCCATCGAGTTGATTCCGACTCATAACGACCCTATAGTCTTACAGGAGATAAAAGGAAAGGGAAACAAGCAGAGAGTGCGGGACTTGATACCACCAAGAAAGCAGTGCTGGGAGCAGAGCGCGTCCTTTGGACCCGGGGTCCCTGTGCAGAGAAATTCCTAGTCCAGGGGAAGACTGATGAGAAGGAACTTCCGCTAGAGCCGACAGAGACAGAGCCTTCCCCTGGAGCTGACACCCTGAATTTGGACTTCCAGCCTACTAGACTGTGAAAAAATAAATAAATTTCTCCTTGTTAAAGCCATCTACTTGTGGTATTTCTGTTATAGCAGCACTAGATGACTAAGACAGGGTAGTTATAAAAAGAAACATTTGACTTACATTTTCAGATCGTGTGAACCAACCCTTTCACTGAGAACAACTGAAAATGCTGGTAAGATTTTTAAAATCTTCTCAAATGTATCAAAGAGATGATAAGATAGAACGGATTTACCAGGCCAAAAATCTAAATAAAAGCGGGGACCCAGATAGGCATGTTAAAGACGGCATCTGCTTTTACTATGTGAGTATTTGCTTGTCCTGGCTTACTTGAGTGTTGTTTACTTGGTCTTTCAGGGCAAGTGGCACAAAAGTCAAGGACCAGGACCTACCCAGCTGTAGAGGCTAAATAGGAGGTCTTCTTCCCATAACACCCAAAAAGGGTAAGGGTGAATCAGGGGTAAAACTCCTGCCTGCACATTTCCAGGGGACTGCAAGAAAAGTTCCCTCGACACTGAGCAGAGCAGAGACTGGTGGAAATCCTTCCCTGAGAAGTGAGAAATTTGAGCTAGCCATGTCCAAATCCACATCCCATGGGTGACAGACCTAAAACTCTTAAGTCTTTACCTTAAAGTGGTGCCGGAAAACTACTGCCAGAAGGTGCCTGGCAGAAGCAAATGTAAATCTTTTTGGAGGAACACACCTTAATTTAGGCCTCAAAGAACTTCCACAAATAATTTTTCAAGGACAATGAGCATTTCACCGTCACAAATAATCAAGATGCAAGAAAATAAGGCCCCATGGGTTTGAACAAGCAAAAAAGGAGGAGAAGAGGGCAGTAGGAGACAAGAAAAAACAGACCTACAAGGACTTCAGATATTTAACTTTCCAGATAAAGACATTAAAACAAGTATGCACAATATGATTAAAGAAATAAAGAGCAAGATGAAAATTTTCTACAGGGACCACGAAAGTGTATAAAACAGTCTAGCCCATTTGAAAACCTGATAATGTAACCTGACCCTGTGAACTTCCCTACTTATTTTTTCTAGGACTTTCCCCTCCCAGCACACCTGCGTGGGGGAACCCCCCACCCCCCACCCCGTGTGCTTGCATGGGGAAACTCCCTCGTGCACCTGCACGGCCACCATCTTGCTACCTAAATCACATAAAAGCCCTCCCTCCCTGTAATTCAGGGAGTCGGATCTGAGGAACTTCCTCCTGGCTTTGCTCTGCACATTGCAAATGAAGTTACTTTCTTTTTCTCAAAGGCCGGTGTCCAGATTACTGGCAGGTCTGAGCCCACTGGACAAGGACTCACCTTTCCAGGTTCAGTAACAATTTTGGCGACTCAGATGAAATGTTACAGAGTCATGTAGACTCTCCATCCAGAGCCCGGAACCCCCTCGACCATAAGTGGGACCTCCACCGACCCTCAGAGTGCACAAAGCCTCTTGTTTGGGAGGACCAGGTGAGTCTTCTAACTGCAGCCAAGGCGTGATCAGCCCGAGGCGCTTTGACTTTGAGAATTAGAAACTAGCTCAGGTTTGGATGTCCACTAGGTAAGTGCCCTTGAGATTTCTCTTAAGTGTAAGTTCTTGGGTATTTGAAGTAGGAGGGTATCTGGAGGATTGAACGTGGGACAAAGACATCCCCATTAAGGGGGATTGAGGTCCCACCAAGACATCGTTATTCCTTGTCCTGCCCCATTCCCCCAAGCCAACAACAGAGAACAGGCACCCAAGTTTCTGGTTGACCACGGTCCTGGTATTGGTTATAGCTCTGGTTCCAGTTCTGGTTCTGAGTGACAATGTATGTGAGTGAGATCTGGGAAACAAACTTAGTGTCCCAGAGTGTTCCCCTTTAGGCTGTACACTTAAAAATTGGTCTTTTTTTAGTTATGAACCTATGAAGAAGAAGACACTAATTTTCTTCTGTAACACTGCCTGGCCACAATACCAGTTGGGGTCCAACGAAAAGTGGTCTGAGAATGGGTCACTGAGCTATCATACCATCTTACCGTTAGATCTGTTTTGCAAAAGAGAGGAAAAGTGGGACGAAATCCCCTATGTACAGACCTTTATGTCTCTCTGGCAAAATAAAAACCTACAAAAACAGTGTAAGCTGATGGTGTAGACTGCAAGAGAAGAGGGAGGCAGAGATAGGAAACCCCTGGTACTTCCGGACTCAGAGAGTGATCCATATCTCTTCAGCCCTTTGCCTCTGCCTGTGCCCCCTCCTCCTTATCCATCTGGAGGTGTAGGACTAGTTCCTGGCCCAGCTCCAGCCCCTGCAGCCATGCTGGCCGTAACACCAGCAGATCCCACTGCCTCACCAGCGGCAGCCACTACCCCTTTGGCAGAACCCTCCACCACCCTTCTGGCAAATTGTTCGTTGGCCCCTCATAAGCCAGAAACTCCCAGTCCTGCCCCAGGAGTAGTCTCCCCAGCACACACCCATAGTGGGGTGAAATTTGGCCAGGGATCCACCCAAGTTTCCTCACAGCAATTTCCGCTGAGATAAATGCCTGCTGGAATGGATCACAATGGCCAGCCTAGAGGGTTTGTCTGGGTCCATACACTGTTCTCCACCTCTGACCTGTACAATTGGAAGAACAATCTCCCAGCATATAGAGATGACCCAAAACACACCGAATCTCTGTGTCCATTTTTGCTACACATCACCCTAACTGGGCTGATTGTCAGCCACTCCTAAATATTCTTTTAACTCCAGAAGAATGGAAGATTGTCCTAGAAAAGGCTTGCCAAGGGGCTGACAGGATACACAATCTCAACCCTCAGAAAAATATTAGGCTTCTGGCTGCCCAAGCTATACCTGCCATTGATCCAAACTGGGACCCTAATGACAGGCTACGGGCAGGGCAGCTATAACATTACCAAAACTGTCTAATCGTAGGTTTGCAACAAGAAGCCCCAAAACAAATGAGCCTTAGAAAAGTTCAGGTTTGGAACCAGAATCTCTGGTAAGGCAAAGATTGTGACCCCGGTCAGGTAAAGCTGAAACAAACATACTGTCCCACATCTCAAGCAGTACCCTTTGAAGCAAGAAGCTAAACTAGGCTTTCAGCCTCTGATTGAAACCTTCTTGGCACATGGGCTTATTTGTTCCTGCAAATCCACTTACAACACCCCAATTTTGCCTGTAGTAAAGCCAGGCACTAAGGAGTATAGATTTGTGCAGGACCTACGGGCAGTGAATCAGATAACAGAGGACATTCACCCAGTGGTACCCAATCCATACACTCTACTGAAAGTTCTCCCAGGGGATTGTGCATTCTTTATGGTTTTAGACTTAAAGGATGTCTTTTATTGTGTCCTCTGGAGGAAAAGTCCCCAAAGATATTTGCCTTCGAGTGGGAGGATCCACCTCAGGAACTAAGACTCAATATTGCTGGACTGTTTTACTTCAGGGGTTCAAGAATAGCTCCACTCTCTTTGGGGAGGTACTAGCCAGAGAACTCTGAGACTTGCATCTCGAGGAGAGCACAGTCCTCCAGTATGTAGATGACATTCTGATTGCCAGTCCCACTAAGGAACTCTGACAAAAGTACAGTTACCATACTGAACTTTCTGGGAGACCGGGTGTACAAGGTCTCACAGAAAAAGGCCCAGATCTCTGCCCCTAAAGTAAAATACCTAAGGTTCAAAATACCACATGGAAAAAGAGAGCTGTTACCTGACCAAAAAGAGGCAATTGCCTGGGTTTTGGTAGAATGGTAGGGTTTTGCAGAATCTGTATCCCTAATTTTGGAGTCAACACCAAACCTTATACCAGGCTGCCCAAGGGAGCGATTCAAAACCCTTGGCATGGATGCCAGAATGTCAGATAGCTTTTCAACAGATCAAAGACATGCTGATGTCTGCCCCCTGCCCTAGGGTTGCCAGAACCCAGGAAACCTTTCCAGCTATACACTCACGAGAGGCAACAAGTTGTCCTGGGGGTGCTTACTCAGACTCTAGGGCCATGGAAGCAACTTGTTGGCTGTGTACTTCTCCAAACAACTAGACCCTGTGGCCCAGGGCTGGCCCACCTGCCTTCAGGCAGTCGCAGCTACATGTGAACTACTGACAGAGGTCAAGAAGCTCACTCTCGGCCAACCTACCACAGTCCTAACCCCCCACTGTGTGCTTCCCTTGCTTGAACAGAAAGGTGGTCTGTGGTTAACAGCAGGGTGACTCAGCAAGTACCAGGCTATCCTACTGGACAATCTCACTGTGATACTGGAGACTGTCTCCACCTTCAACCCTGCAACCCTGCTACCCTTATCAGAGGATGAGAACCTCCAACATGGCTGTGTCGAGGTAATTGAAGAGGTGTATTCCAGCAGACCTGACTTGTCTGACTAGCCTCTCACTAACCCTGATTTAGAGCTGTTTACAGACAGAAGCAGTTTTGTGGAACAAGGAATCTGAAAAGCTGGCTACGCCGTAGTCACCCTTCATGAGACCAAAGAAGCCAAGGCACTGGCCCCTGGAACCTCTGCTCAAAACGCAGAAAACTCATTGCCTTGACACAAGCCCTCCAACTGAGCTCCAACCAACAAGCAAATATATATATAGATTCCAGGTATGCCTTTTTGGTACTTCATGCCCATGGAGCCATTTGGAAAGAAGAAGGACTCCTAACTTCAGGTAAAAAGGAAATAAAACATGCAGAGGTAATCTTAGCCCTCCTAGAAGCAGTTACCCTACCAACAGAAGTCGCAGTCATGCACTGCCCCGGGCATGAGAAGGGGGAGTCTCCCATAATTAAGGGAAACCACCTAGCGGATCAGGCAGCCAAACAAGCCACAAGGGCAAAAACCCCTGCCACCTATTTTGCTCTGATTCCTGATCTCCAACTGCCAACAAACCCACAGTACACTGAGTGTGATACAGACAGGGCTAATGAATGGGGTTTCCCGGTAAATGACTCGTGGTTCTTGAAAAATGGATGGCTTTATAATTCTTATGGGCAGGTGTTAGTGCCGGGACTCCTGACGCACCCAGTGATAAAAGCAGCTCACGAGAGTACACATTTTGGCTGAGATGCTATGACCAAAATGATTAAAGGACCTACTATGCAAAGAACTATTCAGAAAGTAGTGTAAAAATGTGCCACTTGTGCAAAAAACAATCCGAAAACAGGTCCGCCACCTCCTATGCCTGGGGTACAAGCCCGCGGAACTGGACCTGGAGAAGACTGGCAAGTAGACTTTATTGTCATGCCAATAGCTACAGAGGGTTTTAAATGTCTTTTAGTATTTGTAGACACTTTTACTGGATGGGTAGAAGCTTTCCCTTGCCAGATGGAAAGGGCATCAGAGGTAAGCAAGGTCTTCTTAACGAGCTTATTTCTAGATTTGGTTTACCTTATTCAATTCAGAGTCATAATGGAGGTGCATTTATATCCAAAGTTACTTAAGAGGTTTCAGGACATTAGAAATTAGGTGGAGGCTACAAGCCTCCTGGAGACCCTGGTCAACTGGAAAGACAGAAAAGATGAAATATACTTTGAAAAAGACATTGGCCAAGCTCTGTCAAGAAACCAGCTTGCTCTGGATCAAACTACTTACTGCCAATTGCCCTGTTGAGAGTCCAGCTGGCCCCTAGAAGCAGGCTCCAGCTGAGCCCTTATGAAAGGCTATATGGGAGGCCTTTCCTTGAGGCGGCCTGGGGGCTCAGTGCTTCAGATGATCCTAAGGTAATCCAAGAACTTAGTGTTTTCAGATATCTTAAGTCACCATATGAAACCTTAAAGACTATTAACCAGTATGCTTCCAGTCGTCTGTTCTTTCCCACAGATATCCCTCTTCATCCTTTTGCACGGGAGACCAGGTCCTTGTAAAAAGATGAGACGACCACCATCACACCAGCAAGCTCCAGCCCAAGTGGACCAGCCCCTACAAGGTTCTACTAGCCACCCATTCCTCAGTAAAGATAACTGGAATAAAGCTTTGGGCTCACCACACCAGAGTGAAGCGAATGCCCCTCGATACAGATGAGCCTTTGAAGACCTCACCTACTGGCACTGGTCATAAGAGTGGGATCCATTCATGGGACTACAAAGACAACCAATCTCCTGAGCCAGAGGGGGAGTGTGAGCCACTAGAGGACTTGAAACTACTCTTCAAAAAGATAGATGAGTAACACTCTTTTCTTCCATGTCTCCACCTTTGCAGACTGTAGAAGTCCTAGTGTCCTTGTCCCATGTGCTCTGTCGATCCTCTTTATCTGTATCTTCCCCTGTATTCTCCCCGCTGTGAGCACCACCTATTTGCCATGGTGCTAAAATTAACCAATATGAACCCTGTTGTGGCATTATTGCTTCTGCTCTACCTGCTTCAACCTATCACTTATACCCAAGCTAAGTGGGAAGACAACTGATTCGTCCAGCTTTCCAATTTGGTTTCCCAGGGAGGTAATCTGAGTAATTGTTGGATCTGCCATCCATTCCCCACCTCCTCTGCTGATGTGAAAGTTCCCTGGGGAAACTCTATCCCCAACTCTTCCTGGGTCTCTCTAATGCTGGAGCCAAAAAGGGGAAACAGTACCTCTGACCCCTTGGAAGTAAGACTACTCCCCGAGGAACCATGCCACATTTTAAAGTACTTGACTTGGCATGATGGACTACAGTGACCCCCAAAACTGCCTCTTTTAACAGGACCAAGTTTGTAGGTTTTGCGTATTACCTTGGAAGCCTCAGTACTTGGAGATACTTTTCCACAATGGCTGAATTTGGTGTCTATCCAGGTTGCAATAGAGGCTACCAAGTTGCCACCTTGGGCTGACCAACTTCTCAACATGGCTCAATACTACCCAGCTCTGTAACCTTTCGGCAGAGGGTGGTTCTGTTTGTGCACCCCAAGGAATCTATTTTCTGTGTGGTACTTTTACCTCCCCTAGCACCTGGTATCACAGGAGCCTAGCTTACCCGTGCCTAAACCCAAAAGAATTGACTGCCACTTGTATGATAGTTGTCACTAACTGTGATAGTTGGTTACTAACCCCACGACATGTCAACATTCTCCATTCTCGACCTTAGGTTCCCTATTACCAGCTTTTCTGTCTCCTTCTGCCTTCTAGTCCTTGCCCCTGGGCTGGTGTGCCCCTTTAGTCTCATTTTGTTTTATGGGCCTGTCTAATCTTTGGCTGAAGGGTGAATCCCAGGAGTGAATTCATTACTGAGCTAAAAGAGCATCTGGGGGCCATACTTCCCATGTTTCTCTGGTCTCTGTCAGGCCAGTAAGTCTAAAAATACCAATAAATTTTAAGAATAAAAAATTAAAAAAAGATGTCATCCACATTAGACTCAAAGATTTTAAAGCAGCCTTTTCTAATGGCTTGGCAATTAGAATAGCAGCTGACTTCCAAATAGCTACATTGGAAGCCAGAAAGCATTAGGATGACATTTTGAGTGTGCTGAAAGAAAAGTGAATTGCTAAACAAGAATCTTACACTCAATATATAGTTTTCCAGAATAAAAGAAAAATAAAATAAAGACCTTTTTAGACAAACAAAAACTGAGAGTTTGCCACCACACAGCCTTACTAAAGGAAGTTACAAATTCAAGTAAGAATACAGTTATCTCAGATAGACATTGTGAGCACAAAAAGTTATAAAAAACACTGAAAATAGTTTATATCTGGGTAGAGATAAGCAAAAATTTATTTGATGAAACAATAGCAGTGATACCTAGTGAGGTTAAAAAAAAGATACAATTAAATATATGACGCAAATAACGTAAGTCAGGAGGCAAACAGAGTTAATGTGTTTGTTCAAGGTGCATTTATTGTTTCAGGGGAGGGTAAAGGTATTGTTTAGCTTCTGCTTTGATTAGCTGATTATGAGTTTTGCAATTTTAGGGTAGCTACAAAAAGAATAGAAACAGAGTGTATAATTTTCAAACTAGCAAAAGGAAAAAATTGCATATTAAAAAATAAATAATCAGTCCTAATTAATCCTCTTCGACAAGCTGTGTGGAGTAGCAGCATCTGCCAAAACAGCATCCAGATTGATATGCAGAGAAGGCACCCCACGTGGAAGTGAGCACATGCTAGCTTCCCTTACAGATACAAGGGCTGAACATTTCATTCATAAACAAGTTTATTTAAAATTAATTGCATTGCATTGTCTGTTCTCTTCATCTTTTAATCAGAGAACCAACTATAATTTTTTAAAATTAAGAAAGAAAAGATTCTGAAGGTCTCAAAAAAAAAAAAAAATCCAAAATAAAGCAACAAAGTAGAGAGAAAGAAACCAAGAAAAAGGTGGCACATAAAGAAAGTACAAAATAAGACAGCAGATTCCTGGTCAGAGAAAATCATAGTGCCAGTTTCCTTTTATCTTTCTTTTTTTTAATCTCTCCAAATCTACTCATTAAAACAGAGAGAGTAACTAAACTAGCCAAAGGAAACCGCCCATGAACAAAGGGTTCTGGTTCTCACACACTCCACTGTTTCTCCACCAAGTTCAGCCATGGAGGACAGAAACAGTGGTGCCAGGATATGAGGGCTCTGAAAGTAAATAGTAGCAGGTAGGTTGGCGAAGACCATATTTCAATATACCACCAGCCTGGTGGTGAGCTTACCATTTTTTCCCTCTCTTATTCCCCAGCCTGGATTAGATGGTGTCATGGATTCAATTGTGTCCCCTAAAAATATGTGTATCAATCTGGCTAGGCCATGATTCCCAGTATTGTGTGACTGTCCACCCTTTTGTTATCTGATGTGATTTTCCTATATGTTGTAAATCCTATCTCTATAATGTTAATGAGGTGGGATAGGCAGCAGTTATGTTAATGAGTCAGGACTCAATCTGCAAGATTGGATTGTGTCTTGAGCCAATTTCTTTTGAGATATAAAAGAGAGAATCGAGCAGAGAGACAGGCGGACCTCATACCACCAAGAAAGCTGGGGTTCCTGTGTGGAGAAGCTCCTAGTCCAGGGGAAGACTGATGACAGGGACCTTCCTCCAGAGCCGACAGAGAGAGAAAGAATTCCTCTGGAGCTGACGCCCTGAATTCGGACTTCTAGCCTACTTTACTGTGAGGAAATAAATCTCTGTTTGTTAAAGCCATCCACTTGTGGTATTTATGTTACGGCAGCGCTAGATAACGAAGACAGATGGAGTCAGTCCCAAACCTGCAAGTGGGTATTGGTGCAGACAGAGAACTCTGGAGAAACCTTCTAGTTCTGGCTTGAGGAGCAGGAAAGGGATCTATCTCCTCATACTCAGAGAGGGTGGAACATATTCCCTTTCTTCTTTTCATCCTTCTCTTGTTTCCCAGCCCCCACGTAATCCAGTGGACAGGGCAGCAGCAACAGCTGCAATAGGGGCCTTCCAGGGCCTAAAACTCTAAGGGAGGGAAACTTCTTCTGACTGAAGGAGCTGAGTTCCCAAGAGTGCAGGGGCACACCCCTTGTTATGGATTGAATTGTGTTCTCCCAAAATGTGTATCTACTGGGCTAGGCCACGTACTGTGTGGTTGTTCTACATTTGTGATCTGATGTGATTATCCTATGTGTTGTGAATCCTAACCTCTATGATGTTAATGAGGCAAAATTAGAGGTGGTTATGTTAATGTGGCAGGACTCAATCTACAGGATTAGGTTGTATTTTGAGTCAGTCCCCTTTGAAATATAAAAAAGAAAAGTGAGCAGAAAAGAGAGGGACCTCATACCACCAAGAAAGAAGTGCCAGGAGCAGAGTGTGTCCTTTGGGTCTGGGGTCCCTGTGCTGAAAAGCTCCTAGACCAGGGGGAGATTGATGACAAGGACCTTCCCCAGAGCCAACAGAGACAGAAAGGCTTCCCCTAGAGTTGGTGCCCCAAATTCGGACTTCTAGCCTCCTAAACTGTAAGAGAATACATTTCTGTTTGTTAAAGCCATCCATTTGTGGTATTTCTGTTATAGCAGCACTAGGTAATTGAGTTACCCCTGTTGCTCCCCCCACCACCTCTGTTCTCCTGCCATGTGGCCCAAGATACAGGTGCAGTACCCAGAAGTGTGTGACAAAGCAGGATAAACAAAGCTCAGGCTCTTCAGTAGAATGACCAAAAAGGGGAGCCCCAGGAAACTGGAAAGTACTGGGGAGACTGCAGAAAGGAAGGAGCTAAGAAAAGCTACTCAATGATCCCAAATAGCATACCACAGACTTTGAGAACTGAATAATGAAATAGACCCACTACCCAGGGTAGTGCACAGAAGGGACAGATTCCAATAGCACTGCAAAGGTTGGATGGAACAATCAATCTGAACCCAATAGGGTTGATTGCCTACTAAAACAAAAAATATCAATATTCTCCATAGGACTTAAACAAGACACAGAGCCTCATAACATAATATTCAAAATAACCAGGATACAATCCAAAATTACCCCGCATACAAAACCAAACCAAACTTGTTGCCGTTGAGTCGATTCAGACTCATAACGACCCTACAGGACAGAGTAGAACTTTCCCATAGGGTTTCCAAGGAGCAGCTAGTGGATTCGAACTGCTGACCTTTTGGTTAGTAGCCGAGCTCTTAGCCACTGTGCCATCAGGGCTCCACCCAGCGTACATGGAACCATGAAAATCTCAACTAGAATATGAAAAGACAATCAACAGTTACCACTGAGATGACAGAGATGTTGGGATTATTTGACAAAGCAATTATTTTAAAAATGCTCCGACAGGTAAGACTGAACACTCTTGAAAAAAATGGAAAGATAGAAAATCTCTGCAAAGAAATAGAAATTACAAAGAAGAATCAAATGGAAATTTTAGAACTAAAAAAAATACAGTAAACAAAATAAAACCCTCACTGGATGAGCTCATCGGAAGAATGAAGATGACAGAGCAAAAAGGCAGTGAACTTGAAGGTAGACCAAGTTTTTTAAAAAGTTAAATATATTATGTTAGGTGTTGTCAAGTTAGTTCCGACTCATAGCGACCCTACGTACAACAGAATGAAACACTGCCCGGTCCTGCGCCATCCTCACAATCCTTCTTATGCTTGAGCCCATTGTTGCAGCCATGGTGTTAACCTATCTCACTGAGGGTCTTCCTCTTTTTCACTGACCCTCTACTTTACCAAGCATGATGTCCTTCTCCAGGGACTGGTCCCTCCTGATAACATGTCCAAAGGATGAGAGACGACGTCTTGCCATCCTTGATTCTAATGAGCATCCTGGCTGTACCTCTTCCAAGCCACATTTGTTCATTCTTCTGGCAGTCCATGGTATAGTCAATATTCTTCATCAACACTGTAATTCAAATGTATCAATTCTTCTTTGGTCTTCTTTATTCATTGTCCAGCTTTCGAATGCATACGAGGCGATTGAAAATACCATGGCTTGGGTCAGGTGCATCTTAGTCCTCAAGGTGACAAATTTGCTTTTTAACACTTTAAAGAGGTCTTTTGCAGCAGCGTTGCCCAAGGCAATATGTTGTTTGATTTATAGACTGCTGCTTTCCATTTGCGTTGATCGTGAACCCAAGTAAAATGAAATCCTTGACAACTTCAATCTTTTCTCCGTTTATCATGATGTTGCTTATTGGTCTAGTTATGAAGATTTTTGTTTTCTTTATGTGAGGCATAATCCTTATGGAAGGCTGTAGGCTTTCATCTTCGTAAGTACCTCAAATCCTCTTCACTTTCAGCAAGCAAGGTTGTGTCATTTGCATACCACAGGGTGTTAGTGAGTCTTCCTCCAATCCTGATGCACCATTCTTCTTCATATAGTCCAGCTTCTCAGATTATTTGCTCAGTATACAGACTGAATAAGTATGGTGAAAGGAAACAACCCTGACAGACATCTTTCCTGACATTAAACCATGCAGTATCCCCTTGTTCAGCTTTAACAACTGCCTCTTGGTCTATGTACAGATTCCGCACGAGCACAATTAAGTGTTCTGGAACTCCCATTCTTTTCAGTGTTATCCATAATTTGTTATGATCCACACAGTTGAATGCCCTTGCACAGTGAATAAAACATAAATAAACATCCTTCTGGTATTGTCTGCTTTCAGCCAAGGTCCCTCTGACATCAGCAATGATATCCCTTGTTCCATGTTCTCTTCTGAATTCGTCTTGAATTTCTGGCAGTTCCCTTCGATGTACTGCTGCAATAGCTTTTGAATGATCTTCAGCAAAATTTTACTTGCTTGTGATATTAATGATATTGTTGTCTAATTTCTGCATTCTGTGGGATCACTTTTCTTTGGAATGGGCACAAATACGGATCTCTTCCAGGCAGTTGGCGAGGCAGCTGTCTTCCAAATTTCTTGGCATAGACGAGTGAGCACCTCCAGCGCTACATCCGTTTGTTGAAACATCTCAGTTGGTATTCCTTCAATTCCTGGTGCCTTGTTTTTCACCAATGCCTTCAGTGCAGCTTGGACTTCTTCCTTCAGTACCATCAGTTGTTGATCATATGCTTCCTCCTGAAATGGTTGCACACTGACCAATTCCTTTCGGTACAGTGACTCTGTGTATTCCTTCCATCTTCTTTTGATGCTTCCTGAGTCATTTAATATTTTCCGTGTAGGATCCTTCAATATTGCAACTTGAGGCTAGAGTATTCTCTTCAGTTCTTTCAGCTTGAGAAATGCCGAGAGTGTTCTTCCCTTTTGGTTTTCTAACTCCAGGTCTCTGCACATTTCGTTACAATATGTTACTTTGTCTTCTCGAGCCGCCTTTTGAAATCTGTTCAGCTCTTTTGCTTCATCATTTTTTCCGTTCGCTTTAGCTACTCTATATTCAACAGCAAGTTTCAGAGTCTCTTTGGACTGGTCTTTTTCTTTCAAATGGACTGGTATTGGCCATTTTGAATTGGACACATATGGTCTACTATGCTGGTAATGACAACTTGAAGAGGAATGGCGTTGCATTCATCGTCAAAAAGAACACTTTAAGATCTATCCTGATGCACAATGCTGTCAGTGATAGAATAATATTCATATGTCTACAAGGAAGACCAGTTAATATGACTATTATTCAAATTTACCCACCAACCACTAAGGCCAAAGATGAAGAAATTGAAGAATTTTACCAACTTCTTCAGTACGAAATTGATCGAACATGCAATCAAGATGCATTGATAACTACTGGTGATTGGAATGCAAAAGTTGGAAACAAAGAAGAAGGATAAGTAGTTGGAAAATATGGCCTTGGTGATAGAAATGATGCCAGAGATTCCGTGACAGAATTTTGAAAGACCAATGACTTCTTCATTGCAAATACCGTTTTTTACCAACATAAACACCAACTAAATACATGGACCTCACCAGATGGAATACACAGGAATCAAATCGACTACATCTGTGGAAAGAGATGATGGAAAAGCTCAGTATCATCCGTCAGAAGAAGGCCAGGGGCTGACTGTGGAACAGACCATCAATTGCTCATATACAAGTTCAAGTTGAAACTGAAGAAGATTAGAACAAGTCCACGAGAGTCAAAGTGCGTCCTTAAGTATATCCCACCTGAATTTAGAGACCATCTCAAGAATAGATTTGACTCGCTGAACACTAATGACTGAAGACCAGACGAGTTGTGGAATGACATCAAGGACATCATCCATGAAGAAAGCAAGAGGTCATTAAAAAGACAGGAAAGAAAGAAAAGACCAAAATGGATGTCAGAAAAGACTCTCAAACTTGCTCTTGAATGTTGAGTAGCTGAAGAAAAAGGAAGAAATGATGAAGTAAAAGAAATGAACAGAAAACTTCAATGGGCCACTCGGGAAGACAACGTAAAGTATTATAATGACATGTGCAAAGAGCTGGAGGTAGAAAACCAAAAGGGAAGAACACACTCAGCATTCCTCAAGCTGAAAGAACTGAAGAAAAAATTCAAGCCTCAAGTTGCAATCGTGAAGGATTCTATAGGGAAAATATTAAATGATGCAGGAAGCATCAAAAGAAGATGGAATGAGTACATGGAGTCATTATACCAAAAAGAATTGGTCGATGTTCAACCATTTCAAGAGGTAGCATATGATCAGGAACCGATGGTACTGAAGGAAGAAGTCCAAGCTGCATTGAAGGCATTAGTGAAAAACAAGGCTCCAAGAATTGACGGAATATCAATTGAGATGTTTCAACAAATGGATGCAGTGCTGGATGTGCTCACTTATCTATGCCAAGAAATTTGGAAGACAGCTACCTGGCCAACCAACTGGAAGAGATCCACATTTATGCTTATTCCCAAGAAAGGTGATCCAACCAAATGTGGAAATTATTGAACAGTATCATTAATATCACACGCAAGTAAAATTTTGCTGAAGATCATTCAAAAGCGGCTGCAGCAGTAGGCTGAGAGGGAACTGCCAGAAATTCAGGCCAGATTTAGAGGAGCACGTGTAACCAGGGATATCATTGCTGATGTCAGATGGATCCTGGCTGAAAGCAGAGAATACCAGAAAGATGTTTACCTGTGTTTTATTGACTATGCAAAGGCATTCGACTGTGTGGATCATCACAAATTATGGATGACATTGCAAAGAATGGGAATTCCAGAACACTTAATTGTGCTCATGAGGAACCTGTACACAGATCAAGAGGCAGTTGTTTGGACAGAACAAGGGGATAGTGCATGGTTTAAAGTCAGGAAAGGTGTGCATCAGGGTTGCATCCTTTCACCATACCTATTCAATCTGTATGCTGAGCAAATAATATGAAGAAGCAAATAATATGAAGAAGAAAGGGGCATCAGGATTGGAGGGAGACTCACTAACCTATGATACACAGATGACACAATCTTGCTTGCTGAAAGGGAAGAGGATTTGAAACCCTTACTGGTGAAGATCAAAGACGACGGTGCTCAGTATGGATTACACCTCAACATAAAGAAAACAAAAATCCTTACAACTGGTCCAATAAGCAATATCATGATAAATGGAGAAAAGATTGAAGTTGTCAAGGATTTCATTTTATTTGGATCCACAATTAACACCCGTGGTAGCAGCAGTCAGGAAATCAAAAGATGCATTGCATCGGGCAAATCTTTAAAGTGTTGAAAAGCAAAGATGTGACCTTGAAGACTAAGGTGCGCCTGACCCAAGCCATGGCATTTTAAATCACATCATAAGCACGTGAAAGCTGTACTATGAGTAAGGAAGACCGAAGAAGAATTGACGTCTTTGAATTGCAGTGTTGGCAGAGAATATTGTATAAACCATGGACTGCCAAAAGAATGAACAAATCTGTCTTGGAAGTACAACCAGAATGCTCCTTAGAAGCAAGAATGGCGAGACTTTGTCTCACATCCTTTGGACATGTTGTCAGGGGTGACCAGTCCCTGGAGAAGGACATCATGCTTGGTAAAGTACAGCGTCAGTGAAAAAGAGGAAGACCCTCAAGGAGATGGAGTGACACAGTGACTGCAACAATGGGCTCAAGCATAACAACAATTGTGAGGATGGCACAGGACCACACAGTGTTTTGTTCCGCTGTGTGTAGGGTCGCTATGAGTCAGAACTGACTTGACGGCACCTAACAACAACAACCTTCACCAAAGCCACACCTCAGCCAGGTTTGGAGCCTAATAAAGAGTCGAATCTCAAAAAGGCGAACCAAGGAAATGACCGAAACACATGAAAGAAGAACAAACCAATGAACGGACAAGTCAGGGTCTCCAGACAACGTCTCCAGACAACGTCTCCGAGTCTCATCATCCAGGAAAAGTTTCCTAAAAGTCAGTCAGGAACCCCCACTAAGCACAAGCAAAGCTACAGGTCCCTTCTATGCCTCTTGGTGGCCGGTGCACACTCTCACTCTTCCTTTGCCCCCAGAAAAGCTCTGTGCAGCTTCAGCGTAGTCTCTCACATCTTACAAGTGGCTTGCCAAGGAGACAAACTTTCCTTCCTTCCCTTTATAACAGAGTTCAGTATTTAAACCACTTCTGCCTTCCCGATACCCATTGTTCTTTCTCCTTTCTTCCAACATTTTATTATGAAAATCTTCAAACATACAGGAAAGTTTAAGGAATTGTATGTGAACGCCCATATGTCCACCACTTAGATTCTATGATTAATATAGTGTGGTGTTTGCTTCACCACCATTTTCTCCAACCCTCTATTCATCTGTGATGGTTAATTTTATGTGTCAACTAGGCTAGGCCAATTATTCAATTAAACACTAACCTTGATGTTGCTCTGCAGGTATTTTGTAGATGTGGTTAACATTAAAATTCCCTAGGTGGTGAAAATAATTGGCAATCGACTACTAACCTAAAGATAGGTCATTCAAAACCACCCAGCAGCGCCATGAAAGACAGACCTGGTGATCTGCTTCCGTAAAGGTCACAGTCAGGAAAACCCTGTGTAGCAGTTCTGTAACACGTGACATCACCATGAGTTGTGATCAACTGGAGGGCAATGGGTTTTTGGTTAACATTTACAGTTAGCTGACTTGTCAGGAGATGACCCTCAACAATGTGGGTGGGCCTTATTCAGTCCGCTGAAGGCCTTAGGGCAAAAACTGAGGTTTCCAGAGAAGAAGGAATTCTGCCTCAAGACCGCAGCAGCATCAACTGCCCAAGTGTCTACCCTGCTGGCCTGGCCTACAGATACAAAGTAAGTTGTAGATCTCAGCACACTTCACCCCTAAACACTGCAGCCTGCTTATCACTAACTGGGGTTACTATTTGTTTCTAGTTTCTGTCTCTGGAGGGAGAGAGAAAACCAACGCTTGGTGAAAGGCACAGATCTTAAGTGTACCTACCGTGCACTGAGTTTTGGGAGTGCTGTATACCCCTGTAACCCTAACCCCTACCTAAGTACAGAACATGACCACAACCTCAGGGAGTTCCCGCCTGCCCCTCCAGACCAGCCCCTGCCCCACACTTCAAGAGGCAATCCTTGGTTCTGATTTTTTCACTATAGTCTAGTTTAGCCCAGAACTTCATATAAATGGAATCATACGGTGTGTTATTTTGTGTAAGGCTTCCAAGCTGTTGCACGGGTCGGTAGTTCATTCCTATTTACTGCTGGGTATTATTCTGGAGCCCTGGTGGCGCAGTGGTTAGGCATTCGACTGCCAGCCAAAAGGTTGGCGGGTGGAATCCACCAACAGCTCCTTGGAAACCCTATGGGGCCGTTCAAGTCTATTCTATAGGGTCACTATGAGTTGGAATCGATTAGATGGCAATGGTTTATTATTATCATTATTCCTTTGTGTAAATTTAACACCGTTTGTTTACCCATTCTGTTGAGGCCCACCTAGGCTCTTTCCAGTTTGGACTTGTTATAAATAAAACTGCTATCTACTGGGGCTTTATTTGCTGATTTCGAGTTCTGCGTCGTGGACAGCAGAGGGCGCCAGCGAGCTGGTGCGTGGAAGTGATGAGTCTCTCTGCTCCAGGTTTTCTCCCGGAAGTATCCGTGTGCACCCTTTCTTTACCCCGTCTCGACCCCAGAACTTATGCCAAACACTGAGGAATGTTTTCGGATGTGACGACTCTTACTTGTCACTGAGCCGGTATCCGGTGGGTCACCGTGAGTGACCAGGCACGGTGGGTTACATTCCTGGCTTGGGGAGGCCACACAAGGCCGCGTGAAAGGGGCAGAGGGCGGAGAGAACGGGGTGAGGCCTCCGCCCCAGCCCCACGTGGGGTGCAGGTGGAGCTGCTGTGTTGCCCGGCCCTAGTGGGCTTCTTCCCCGTGGAGGTGATACGGGCGCGCCATGCTCTGGCACCCCGAGGCCGGGTCTTCGTGAGCGTGCCCTGTGTTGAAGGTCTGCCGCTCCAGGCTGGTTGCTCTTGGGGTCCCGGTATTTCCCACTCCCGATCTCATTGAGGCATAGTGGCCTGGGGGTGCCCTGGAGCTCTCCGGAGTGACCTGACACGGGTTCAAAGCCTGTTGGAGGCGGCTTCACCGGGGACAGCAGTTAGGCGTCAGGGATGAGGCGCGGGAAAGGCTGGCTTTGATGGGTGTTTCCAGCATCCCCTGGACAGCGTGGTTAAGACACGCTTCCTCCTCCTGTCCCGAGAGTCGGGAGGTCTGGTGGGGCCTGGGGCGCATGTCTTACAGGTGATGCCGTAGTGCAGTCACAGTCGAGGTGGCCGGCTGCAGGTGTGAGTGTGTGTGTATGTGGGCGTGGGGGTGTGGTATGAGCAGGGGTTGCCGTGTCAGGTTCTGAGCCACTGAAAGGATCTCCGGGGCACAGGGATGGGGCAGGAGTGCCCGTGGGCAGCAGCCGCGTGGTTTTCATGGAGGCCGTTGGGAACTTCCCACCGGTGTGTTTCTGGTGATTGTGGGTGTGATCCGAGAGGAGGCCAAGGAGCCGTGTGCACGGTGAGGGGTGGGGGCCACGCGTCACAGCCGCCAGGGGAATGGGTTGCCCTTGTCCTGACCCCCTCCTCCTCGATGGTGAGGCTGCGCGGCGCTCGGTGTGAGCTGCACGTGCGTCTTTTTCCCACACCGTCCTGCGGGCCCTGCCTGGCCGGCTCCTCCGTGGCCCTCCTGCCAGGCATGGGGTCTCTCCGCAGCACCTTCCTCCCTCCCTCATCTGAGGCCACAGGAAGCAGCAGCTGTGGCAGCCGCTGCTCCACAGCACCCAGCAAGTTCTGGGTGCCACACTGGGGGAAGGGTGCCGCGCGGTGTGGATGGGGGAGAAGTCAGACTTGGCATTTTTGTATTATTTTCATCATCCTCATTGCAAGGTGCCAGCCAGCACACTGCTCTGCAGACTCCATTCTCAGAGCCGACTCGGCAGCTTTGAGAAGCTCCTGGCTCTGAGGGAAGTCTTGTGGGGGACACAAAGAGGTGCCTCCTCTCTAGACTGCTGTCTACCTGAGAGAGCACACAGACACACACCTGAAGGTCAAGTGTCACCGTGAACAGGTGCCAGGTGAGTCACAGCACCATGGCACTATGGGCAGAGAGGAGGGGAGAGCCAGGGACAGCCACTGGGCCTGGGGCTGGGGACTGCGGCTTGGAAGCCCTGGAGAGGCCGATGGCACAAGCAAGGATGCCAGGAGCCAGGCTGGGAGAAGGAGGAACAGGGCAGGTCAGTGGAAGCTGTGCCAGGCTGGCCTGAGGAGAGGAGGTGCAGCTGGTCAGGTGCGGACAGGTGGCCCCCTTGAGGGCAGTCTTCTACCGCTGCCTGGCCACCTTGGCCCTCGGAGTCTGTTTAGGTAGCTCCTCCATGGTTTCTCAAGTGCAGTGGTCACCAAGGGTCCCGCAGGAACAGTGCCCATTTTCCCTGTTGGGCACCGAATGGGGGTGAAACAAAAGGCAGAGAGAGCCCAAAATATCGCCCTCGTTACCGGCAATGCTCCGTGGAGGGCGTGGTTGAATCTGAGAGTCACGCTGGCTGGCAAACCCCCGAGAGAGCTGAACCCCACCTGTGCCAGCAGGCCGCCTTGTGGAGCTC
Organism: Dugong dugon; assembly: GCA_030035585.1. Lineage (NCBI taxonomy): Eukaryota > Metazoa > Chordata > Mammalia > Sirenia > Dugongidae > Dugong > Dugong dugon. The sequence goes on along the minus strand of CM057475.1, from coordinate 82,658,658 downwards.
AACTCTGACACGCAGGCAACGGCCCGAGGAAGGCGGCGAGCTGCGCTTCGTGTCCTTACCTCTCTTCCCAATTTTACCCATCAGACCCGGCAGAGCTGTGGCTCTGCAGAGCACTGAGCACTCCCCCAATGGCCTTTTGCAGTGGCCCATCCCTGCGGGCTGTCAGACGGAAGTTGTGCTTTGCCAGGCAGGCTGTCCAGGAAGGGGACGGAGCCTGGAACTTGCCATGTGTTGCTGGGGCAAAGGCTACTGTCGAGGAGGGGTGGACGGTTATCTGGGGAAAATGTGATGTGTGTGGCATGCAGAAAAGTGGCCAGTGGAGGCTGTCCAGGTGCCACCTGTACAGACACAATGGTGCCCCGGAACCACACCCATAGGTGCTGGCCTGTCCCACGGGGACAGGCTCCCTTGCACACCATCACTTCCCCCAGTCACTCCAGAGGAAGCGTGCGAGATGGGAAGGGCCTGGGCGGTCCCACTTGAGATGAACGAGACTGCATCGCCGAGACCTTCTGTTTCCTAAGCCCGTGTTAGGCGTCTCACGTACAGGCCCCGTGTCACACAAACAGGTGGGCAACCTGAGAGCCCCCTTCTCTGACTCGGAAGTGCTTTGCCGCCGGCCTAAGACCATCCACAAATTTGGGGCTCATCGGGCCACACAGAAACAGAACCAGGATAGGCTGGTCCACAGGGACTCACAGATGCAGGGATGACAGACATCATCACCATCATCACTGCCCTCCTCCTCCTCATCCCTCCATCACCGCCGCTGACGATGTTTCTGCTCTTTCCATGCATTGCTTTCTAATCCTCACTGCATTATATCTCCAGTTTACAGATGGGAAAAATGAGGCACAGTGGGGGTGAGCCTACAATGCTGTTCTCTCTCTCTTACCCTCCCTCTTTCTTCCCCCCATCCTCTCTCCCTCCCTCTCTGGACTGGGTGCATAGGGCCAGAGAGCTTGGGAAAGAGAGGAACCAGGGATGCCTGGGTGTGCTGGCAGTGGCACATCCACGGAGTGGTCAGGATGAGGGCTGCCTAGTGGAGGTGTGCAGAGCAGGCACTCTGGCCGGGAGGGAGACTATCGTTCTCAGCAACCACAAGGACAGGGAGGCAGAGGGCCCCAAAGGAGTGCCCTGCCCCCAGGCTGCGGCCTTCTGTGCCCCTGCCTGTCTGGGGCACACTTTCCCATAGGTGCAAAGCTTGATCTGGGCCCACTCCAGTGTAACCCCCAAAAGAGCCCATACTCTCCTCTGATCTAGGGACCAGGCTTGGCTAAGCAAGGGGGACCCTTGGGGATCATGTCTCAGGGTTTCGGCTAAGAGCTCTGCTCCCCTGCTGTACCCAGTGGCCTTCCCGAGGTGCACTGCACTTGTGTGGTTGGGGCTCCTGCTCAGACACCGCTTTGCCTGCTGGCTTAGCTGCCACCCTGCCTCACCAGCCTCCCCCTTCTGAGCCAGGGGCCCGGCTTTCCGCACCGGCACTGGCTGGGCCATCATGGTTGCGCCACGGACCCCCCGCCCCTGGCCCTGCACTAGCCCCGTCTTTGCAGGCCATGGAGCCCAGAAGGCTGTCCTCAAATTCCTAGAGATCATGTGCCTGTGGGCAAGTCATTCAGCCCCTCTGAGCTCAGCCCCACTCTGCGCTCAGTCCCCCTTTAGTTACTAGAAGAATTAGAGAGAAAAAGGCAGAGAAGAGCTTCCTGCAGGACTGCTGCCCTCCAAGCAGCAGACTTCGCTCTCAGTTTTCTATCGACGTGAACACACGCGTCCCAGAAGCAGCTGGGAAAGAGTGCTCTAGAATTGAGGTGCTTGATGTAACTAAAATGGCTGACAGAGGTCCGCATTGGACTGCATTCTGTCCTAGGCCTCTCCTTCTGCTTTTTGGAGTATACGACCCAGGGCCACACACTTTTTTTTTTTTTTAATTGTATTGTACTTTAAGTGAAAGTTTACAATTCAAGTTAGTCTCTCATACAAAAATTTACACATACATTGTTATGTGACCCTAATTGCTTTCCCTGTGCTGTGACAACACCTTCCTCCTTTCCACCCCTGATTTCCCGTGTCCATTCAACCAGCTCCTGACCCTCTCTGCCTTCTCATCTCACCTCCGGACAGAAGCTGCCCATTTAGTCTTATGTATCTACTTGAGCTAAGAAACACACTCTTCATAAGCATCATTTTACGTCCTATAGTCCAGTCCAATCTTGGTCTGAAGAGTTGGCCTTGGGAATGGTTTTAGTGGTGGGTTGACAAACAGTCCAGGGACCAGGCTTTCTGGGGATCCTCCAGTCTCAGTCAGACTATTAAGTCTGGTCTTCTTACTAGAATTTGAGTTCTGCACCCCACTTTTCTCTCTGTTGTGTTCCCTGTCAGGGCAGTCATTGGTGGTAGCCGGGCACCATCTAGTTCTTCTGGTCTCAGGCTGAGGCAGTCTCCAGTTTATGGGGCTCTTTCTGTCTCTTGGGCTAATGCCTTCCTTGTGTCTTTGGTGTTCTTCATTCTCCTTTACTCCAGGTGGTTTGGACCAATTGATGCATCTCAGATGGACACTTGCAAGCTTTTAAGACCCCATAGACGCCACTCACGGAAGTAGGATGCAGAACATTTTCTTAATAAGCTTTGTTATGCCAATTGACCTAGATGTCCCCTGAAAGCATGGTCCCCAGACCCCTACCCCTGCTACTCTGTCCCTCAAAGTGTTTGGTCGTGTTCAGGAAACTTCTTAGCTTTGGTTTAGTCCAGTTGTGCTGACTTCCCCTGTAGTGTGTGCTAGGACCACACTTGACCAAGATAACTTGTTCTGCAGCATTCTGAGGTGGCCCACCCTGAATGTAGCAGGACACAGAAGGAACGAGCTCTGGAAAGCAGGAAACTGTGGCTAAGGTTGAGTACCTAGCCAACAGAAATTCTGCATAAACAAATCTTACAAGAGCACGTTGAATGTCAACCAATCAAATGTACCCCTGTATTCTTTCCAACTCTGTACAAGGTTCTGCAAAACTGAGTATAAGACGTGCGCTTAGGCTCCTTCTTCCAAACGCCATTTGGAACTTTCATTTTGGCACTTCCTGATTTGCAAATCTTTGAATCTGAATAACTCTTATCTTACAGAAAATATTTCATTTTTAACAAGCCCTGCAAGTGGGCACTATGGTTGCCACCACTCACATGTTAAAGTCCTAACCCTTGTACTTTTGAACGTGACCTTGTTTGGGGGAAAGAGGGCTTTTCTTTTCTTGTGTTTAGGAGGTCATACTGGAGGAGGGTGGGTCCTAAACCTAATCCCTCCTGAGTGGTGCTTACAAAGGGGTGTACAGACTTGGAGAGTCCAACACAGGGACAAGGCATGTGACAGCAGAGGCAGATGCATCTACAAGCCTGGGAATGCCAAGGGCTGTCGGCAGCTAGAAGCTGAAACGTCTAAATCTGGACTTCTAGCGTCCAGAACTGTGAGAAAAAAATTTCTATCCTTTAAAGCCTCCCACGTGTGGTATTATTGTCCCAGCAGTACTAGGTGACTGAACCCCTTCCAAACTTGGATGGTGCCCGCTGAGCTGCTGCCACGCTCACCATTCCCACATGCACTGATGCCTGCACCCTCTCTCTCAAACCTGCACCCTTTCTCTGAAACTGTCCTCCTTAGACCCGCAAACATGGGGGCTACGCACGTCACATCATCTGCAAACCTTCTGGGAAGAGCGGCCCTGTGTGTGCAGATCCCAAGCAGTGCAGAGCTCAGCCTGTCAGAGGGAAGCCAGTCAGCCCTCCAAGAGCCTCTGCCCCAAGGACCCCAACGTGGCATGGGGGCTGGGTTACGAGACCAGAAGCTGCTGCGAAACGCCTGCTCATCTGCTTGCATGCGGCTCTGCAGCTCTGCTCCCTGTCCTGTTGCCACCATGTGCCGACAAAGCTGTGCGGTTTTGCTTTGAGAGGCAGAGGCCATGTGCAGACAGGCCTGGTTGAGTAGGCCCCACACTGCCTGGACTAGTTACTGTGCACAGCGCCTCCTGCGATCTCCCTGCAGAGCCAATGAGCGACTGCTGCGTGGACTCCCAGGGCAAGTAAACAAACACACCAGCCACAGCACCCAGGAGGCCGGCCCCTGGGTCTCTGGCCAGCCACTGGCAGAAACGTGTCTCCACTCTCCTAGCTACTTCCTGTTTTGAAAATGTTCAGGCAAATCACATTCCAGGCTCTGTCAAAAACACCGTTTCGTTTTGAAAGGAGTCTGTTCTTTAACCAACTGGGACATTGAGCAAACACAAGCTTGGGACATTAAGTGAGAGCACATTGTGTTTACACTTCTAAATTTTTTATCACACCAGCTCCTGAAAATAGCCCAGCTGAGGGTAGATATCATTCTGAATTCACGGAAAAGTTAATGTTTTCCTCTAGTGGGGGGAACAGAACAGCGTTTTCCGGGGTGGTGTTTGCACGAGGGCAGTGTGAGTTCCTAGGGACGTAAAAGATGCACGCCAACAGCCACTCCATCGACATGGGTGCCACTCTGTCCGTCAGGCTTATGTCATGTATGCATGTGACATGTCTGTGTCATGTATATATTGGAAGATAATCAGAAGCGTTACATACATTTAAATAGTCTCACCACACAATTTTACTGCTGGCAGCTTACGTGAGAACAAGCCGCCTGTTATTCCTTCCCCCAGTGCACATGCTGGCGTTTTCTGTGGACAGCTTTCTCTGCCCCAGGGGTGAAATCCACCAGGACTCTGCTAGTCACTTTCCCATCACACACAACGCACCCCATTCACTGTAATTCCTCCAAGGGTCTTAGACCATCCAAACTCTCAACTTCATTTAAAATGAAAGCTTCTCGCTCCTCCTCTCAGCTACTGCACACGGGAAAGTGGCAATGAGAGCACGGTGTGGCTGGCTTCTGTCCTCTGCCATCTCTTCCCACTTTACTCCCTAGCTACAGCTTCTGACCTCCAGAAGGTCAGAACAGAGAAGGAAGTAAGAGCATGTGCACCGCTTGAGCTTGCAGGTGAGCAAAGCTTTTTTCTTGGGCTACTTCTGCAGGAAAACTCCAGCAGGCAGATGCAGGCGCCTCACCTATGGTTCCGACCCTGGTGGTAAGACTCCTCTAGTTTCTCCTTGTGAGGTGGACCTCCAGCCTCCTTCTGCTTGCCCTTCCAGGTGGCCCTTCAGGCAGATCTGAGACAACGCTGGCCCATGCCCGATCACAGAGTCGTATCTGGTCCACAGAAAACGTGCGTCTTGCGCCTGTTGGCGATGGGAGCGCTGGCCCTTCTCGGTCTCAGCCCTCTCTTCATTGAGTGCACAGCAGGCGACATCCCCCAGCTCTTCCCTGTGTGTGCCATGACATGCAGAGAAAGTCTGGGGAGCACTGAACTAGGAGATGGGATAGTGTTCCCCAGCACCAAGTGCTCACTGGAGGGGAGGGGTCAACATTTAGAACGAACCAGTCAGCACGGTCATGCCTTTTTCTCTAGCTTTTTTCAGCTACTTGGTGCAGGTATGGTGCACAGATGGGGTTTTGCCAGGTGGGTACCATGGCGGGAGAGGGGACAGGAAGCCAACGGTGTAGGCAAGAGAATGATGAGTAGGACGGATTGTGGATAAAAGAAGTGAGGAGTTAAAGGGAGTGAGGCGTACTGAAGATGTAGAGGATCAGTGGCCTGGAGGGAAGGAGATGGCAAGGCAGCAAGTGGCCTGAGATTAGAATGCTTGACTCTGAGACTAGAGAGGGCATCAGTTATCAGCAATAATCACAACTGATGGAAGGGCCTGTTATTGTTTCAGCTTGAGTTCCCTGGTTATTAGTAAGGCTGAGCATCTTTTCATGCGTTCATTGGCCATTTGAGTTTTGTCTTCTGTGAGGTGCCTGTTCAAGTTTTTTGTCCATTTATCTGTTGGGTTGTTTGTACTTTTATGGTGATTTACAGGATTCACTTATATATTCTACGTAATAATCCTTCATATTAGCAGCCAAAAATACTAGTAAGTGTCCTTGACGTATTGTTTAATAAACTGAGGATGATTTTTCTCTTTCTAGTTTACTAAACTTGGTTTTGGTGTGTGTGTTACAAGTCATGAATGGATATTGGATTAATCATTTTTGCACCTAAAATGATGATTCTTAGTCTTTGATCTCTTAAAATGATCAATTTTTTTCTATTTTAATCTATATAGATTTTCTAATATTAAACCACTCTTACATTCTCAAGAAAGTCTTTACATGATTGTGATGCATTAAATATTAAACTTCTTTAGAATTTGCTAAAATTTTATTTAGTATTTTTGCATGTATATTCCTAAGTGAAACTGGTCCAATGTCTTCTTAATATGGTATCATTATCTGATTTTAGTGTCAGGATTATAACAACCTCATAGAATGAGTTGGTAAAAAGTTCCATGTTTGACTACACCCTAGAAGTAACAGAAATTATCCATACCCTGAAAGTTGGGCAGGATTCATCTACAAGACTATCTGAGCCTGAAGCCTTTGGGGAGAGTAGATATTTAACTATGTCTTCATTTTCTCTATTCAGGTTTTCTACTCCCTGATGGGTCAGTTTTGGTAATACGTATTTTCTTTTTTCCCATACAAAAATTTATATGTACATTGTTATGTGACTCTAATTGCTCTCCCCATACTGTGACAGCACACTCCTCTCCACCCGATTCCCCAAGTCCATTCAGCCAGCTCCTAACCCCTCTCTGCCTTCCCATCTCACCTCCTGACAGAAGCTGCTCATTTAGTCTCTTGTATCTACTTGAGCTAAGAGGCACACTCCTCACGAGTATCACTTTATGTCCCACAGTCCAGTCCAATCCCTGTCTGAAGACTTGGCCTTGGAAACTGTTTTAGTTCTGGGCTGATAGAGAATCCGGGGGCCATGCTTTCCGAGGTACCTCCAGTCTCAGTCAGACCATTAAGTCTGGTCTTCTTACTAGAATTTGAGTTCTGCACCCCACCTTTCTTCTGCTCCATCAGGGACTCTCTTCTGTGTTCCCTGTCAGGACAGTCATTGATGGTAGCCAGGCACCATCTAGTTCTTCTGGTCTCAGGCTGATGAAGTCTCTGGTTTATGTGGCCCTTTCTGTCTCTTGGGCTAATACTTTCCTTGTGTCTTTGGTGTTCTTCATTCTCCTTTACTCTAGGTAGTTCGGACCAATTGATGCATCTCAGATGGCCACTTGCAAGCTTTTAAGACCCCATAGACGCCACTCTCGGAAGTAGGATGCAGAACATTTTTTTAATAAGCTTTGTTATGCCAGTTGACCTAGATGTTCCCTGAAAGCATGGTCCCCAGACCTCTACCCCTGCTACTGTGTCCCTCAAAGTGTTTGGTTGTGTTCAGGAAACTTCTTAGCTTTGGTTTAGTCCAGTTGTGCTGACTTCCCCTGTAGTGAGTGCTGTCCTTCCTTTCACCTAATTCTTATCTATTATCTAGTTAGCAAATAACCCTCCCCTCCCTCGTAACCATCAAAGAATGTTTTCTTCTGTGTTTAAACCTTTTCTTGAGTTCTTATAATAGTGGTCTTATACAATATTTGTCTTTCTGAGACTGACTAAATTCACTCCAGCTTCCTCCTTGTTATAAGATGTTTCACAGCTTCCTCATTGTTCTTTATCGTTGAGTAGTATTCCATTGTATGGATATAACATAATTTATCTATTTGTCCGTTGATGGGCACCTAGGTTGTTTCTATATTTTTGCTATTGTGAACAGTGCAGCAATGAACATGGGTGTGCATATATCTATTCGTGTTCTCTAGGATATAGTCCAAGGAGCAGGATAGCTGGATCGTATGGTAATTCTATTTCTAGCTTTTTACAGAGGTGCCAAATCAATTTCCAAAGTGGTTATACCATTTTACATTCCCACCAACAGTGTGTAAGTGTTTCAGTCTCTCCACAACCTCTCCAGCATTTATTGTTTTGTGTTTTCTGGATTACTGCTAGCCTTGTTGGGGTGAGATGATACCTCATTGTAGATTCGATCTGCATTTCTCTAATGGCTAATGATTGTGAGCATTACTTCATGTGTCTTTTGGCCGCCTGAATATCTTCTTTGGCGAAGTACATTCATATGTTCATATCCTTTGCCCATTTTTTAATTGGGTTATTTGTCTTTTTATTCCTGAGGTTTTGCAGTATCTTGTAGAATTTAGAGATTAGATGCTGATCGGATTTGTCGTAGCCAAAAATTTTTTCCCAGTCTGTAGGCTGTCTTTTGACTCTTTTGGTGAAATCTTTTTTTTTTATTTTTGATATTTTATTGTACTTCAGGTGAAGGCTTACAGAACAAATAGTTTCTCATTTAACAGTTACTACAAATGTTGCCCTATGACAATGGTTAACATTCTCACAACACATCAACAATATCCTTACTCAACCTTGGGTTCCCTATCACCAGCTTCCTTGTCCCCTTCTGCCTTCTGGCCCTTGTTGCTGGACTCCTGTAACTCGTTAGTCTCATTTGGTTTTACGGGGCTGTCCACCACCAGGCTGAACCGTGAACCTCAGAGGTAACTTCACCACTGAGCTAAAACGGTGTCTGGGGCCCATACTCTCGAGGTTTCTCCAGTCTCCTTTAGGCCAGTAAATCTGGTCTTTTTTTTTGTGAGTTAGAATTATGCTCTACATCCTTCTCCAGCTCTGTCCAGAACCCTCTGTTGTGATCCTGGTCAGAGCAGTCAGTGGTGGTAGCCGGGCACCATCTAGCTGTACTGGACTCAGTCCACTGGAGGCCTTGGTAGCTGTGGACAGTTAGTCCTTTGGACTAATCTTTTCCTTGTATCCTGTTCTCTTCATTCACCCTTGCTCCCGAAGGGATGAGACCAGTGGAGTATCTTAGATGGCTGCTCACAGGCTTTTAAGACCCCAGACACTACTCACCAAGGTAGAATGTAGAGCATTGTCTTTATAAGCTGTGTCATGGCAATTGAGCTAGATGTTCCCAAGACCATGGTCCCCAGAGCCCTCCGCTCAGCAATTCAGTCCCTCAGGGCGTTTGGATGTGTCTGTGGGGCTTCCATGACCTTTCCTTACACAGGTTGTGCTAGTTTCCCCTGTATTGTGTACTGTCTCATCCTTCACCCAAGATACCACTTATCTATTGCCTATTTAGTATTTCCCCCCCACCCCTCCCATCCCTGGTAACCAACAAAGATTGTTACATTTTGTGTGTGAACTTTTTCATGGGTTTTTACAATAGAGGTCTCATAAAATATTTGTCCTTTTGTGATTGACTTATTTCACTCAGCATAATGTCCTCCAGTTTCATCCATGTTATGAGATGCTTCACAGATTCATTGTTGTTCTTTCTCGTTGCATAGTACTCCATTGTGTGTATGTACCATAGTTTGTTTATCCATTTATCTGTTGATGGGCATCTAGGTTGTTTCCATCGTTTTGCTATTGTGAACAATGCTGCCATGAACATAGGTGTGCATATGTCTATTCGAGTGACGACTCTTATTTCTCTAGGATATATTCCTAGGAGTGGGATTGCTGGATCGAATGGTATGTCTATTTCTAGCTTTCTGAGGAAACGTCATATCATTTTCCAAAATGGTTGTATCATTTTGCATTCCCACCAGCAGTGCATAAGAGTTCCGATCTCCCCGCAGCCCCTCCAACATTTGTTATTTCCAGTGTTTTTGATTCGTGCCAGTAATGCCGGGGTGAGATGGTATCTCATTGTAGTTTTAATTTGCATTTCTCTAATGGCTAGTGATTGCGAGCATTTCCTCATGTGTCTGTTGGCCATTTGAATGTCTTCTTTGGTGAAGTGTCTGTTCATTTCCTTTGCCCATTTTTTAATAGGATTATTTGTCTTTTTGTTGTAGAGGTGTTGGATTTTCTTGTAGATTATGGAGATTAGACCTTTGTCTGACTTGTACTGTCCAAAAAATTTTTCCCGGTCTGTAGGTTTTCATTTTACTCTTTTGTTGAAGTCTTTTGAAGAGCATAGGTGTTTGATTTTTAGAAGATCCCAGTTATCTAGCTTATCTGTTGGGTTTTGTGCGTTGATGGTTATGGTTTGTATCCTGTTAATGCCATGTATTAAGGCCTGTAGTGTTGGTCCTATTTTTTCTTCTATGAACTTTATAGTTTTAGGCTTTATATTCAGGTCTTTGATCCATTTTGAAGTAGTTTTTGTATATGGTGTGAGGTATGGGTCCTGTTTCATTTTTTTGCAAATGGATATCCAGTTTTGCCAGCACCATTTGTTAAAAAGACTGTCTTTTCCCCCATTTGATGGACTTTGGGACCTTGTTGAAGATCAGGTGACCGTAGGTGGATGGATTTACATCTGGGTTCTCAATTCTGTTCCATTGGTCAATGTATCTGTCATTGTACCAGTACCAGGCTGTTTTGACTACTGTAGCTGTATAGTAGGTTCTGAAGTCAGGTAGTGTGAGTCCTCCAACTTTATTCTTCTTCTTCAGTAGTGCTTTACTCATTCGGGGCTTCTTCCCTTTCCATATAAAGTTAATGATTAGTTTTTCCATCTCTTTGAAGAATGTTGCTGGTATTTGGATCAGGATTGCATTGTATTTGTAACTTTGGGTAGAATTGCCATTTTCACAATGTTGAGTCTGCCTATCCATGAGCATGGTATGTTCTTCCATTTATGTAGATCCCTTTGGATTTCATGCAGTAGTGTTTTATAGTTTTCTTTGTATAGGTCTTTTACATCCCTGGTCACATGTATTGCTAAGCATTTTATCTTTTTAGGGGCTATTGAAAATGGTATTGATTTCCTGATTTCCTTTTCATCGTTCTCCTCACTGGTGTATAGGAATCCAACTGATTTTTGAATGTTTATCTTGTATCCTGCTACTCTGCTGAATCTTTCTATTAGTTCCGGTAGATTTCACGTGGAGTCTTTAGGGTTTTCTATGTATAGTGTCATATCATTTGCAAACAGGGACAGTTTAACTTCCTCATTACCAATTTGGATGCCCTTTATTTTGTTTTCTTGACTTACTGCTCTAGCTAGAACTTCCAGCACAATGTTAAATAGGAGTGGTGATGAAGGGCATCCTTGTCTTGTTCCTGTTTTCAGGGGGAATGTTTTCAGCCTCTCTCCATTAAGAATGATGTTGGCCATTGGTTTTGCATAGATGCCCTTTATTATGTTGAGAAATTTCCCTTCTATACCTATTTTATTGAGAACTTTTATCAGGAATGGGTGTTGGACTTTGTCAAATGCCTTTTCTGCATCAACTGAGATGATCATGTGATTCTTTTCTTTCCTTTTATTTATGTGGTGGATTACGTTGATTGATTTTCTAATGTTGAACCATCCTTGCATACTTGGTATGAATCCTACTTGGTCGTGGTGTATTATTTTTTTTATATGATGCTGAATTCTATAGGCGAGAATTTTGTTCCGAATTTTTGCAGCTATATTCATGAGAGATATTGGTCTGTAATTTTCTTTTTTTGTGACGTCTTTGCCTGGTTTTGGTATCAGCATTATGCTGGCTTCATAGAATGAATTTGGAAGTGTTGCTTCCTCTTCTATGCTCTGAAATAGCTTGAGTAGTACTGGTACAAGCTCTTCTGTAAATGTTTTGTAGAATTCTCCAGTGAAGCCATCTGGTAAGGGCTTTTTTGGTTGGGAGTTTTTTTTTTTATTACCTTTTCCATCTCTTCTCTTGTTATGGGTCTGTTCAGATTTTCAACATCACTTTGTTGTAGTTTGGGTAGGCCGTGTGTTTCTAGAAATTTATCCATTTCCTCTAGGTTTTCAAATTTGTTGGAGTATAGTTTTTCATAATCTGTTATAATCCTTTTTATTTCAGTTGAGTCTGTTGTAATGTCCCCAATTTCATTTCTTATTTGGGTTATTTGTGTCCTCTCCTGTTTTTCTTTTGTCAGTCTGGCCAGTGGTTTGTCAATTTTGTTGATTCTTTCAAAGAACCAACTTTTGGTTTTGTTGATTCTTTCTACTGGTTTTCTGTTTTCTATTTCATTTATTTATGCTCCGATCTTTACTATTTCCTTTCTTCCGGTGGTTGTGGGCTTTTTTGGCTGTTCTCTTTCTATTTGTTTGAGTTCTGTAGTTAATGTTTTGATTTTGTCCCTGTCTTCTTTTTTGATATGTGCATCTATTGCTATAAATTGTCCTCTGAGGACTGCCTTTGCTGTGTCCCAAAGGTTTTGGTATGATGTGTTTTCATTCTCATTTGATTCTAGGAATTTTTTGATTCCATCTCTGATTTCTTCTATTACCCACTGATGTGTAAGCAGGGTATTATTCAGTTTCCATGTAGTTGATTTTTTTTTCCTTGATCTTTCTATTGTTAATTTCTACCTTGATGGCGTTGTGGTCAGAGAGGATACTTTGAATTATCTCAACGTTTTGGATCTTGTTGAGGATTGCTCTGTGGCCTAAGATGTGGTCTATTCTGGAGAACGTTCCATGTGCATTGGAAAAGAATGTGTACTTTGCAGTGGTCGGATGGAGTGTTCTATATATGTCTATGAGGTCCAGTTGGCTGATTGTGACCTTTAGGTCTTCTGTATCTTTGCTGAGTTTCTTCTTAGTCGTTCTGTCCTTTACTGAGAGTGGTGTGTTGAAGTCTCCTACTATTATTGTGGAACTGTCAATTTCTCTTTTCAATGTTGTTAGAGCTTGTTTTATGTATTTTGGAGCCCTGTCATTGGGTGCGTAGATGTTTATTATGGTTATGTCTTCATGATGGATTCTCTCCTTAATCATTATATAGTGTCCTTCTTTGTCTTTTATGGTAGATTTTGTTTTAAAGTCTATTTTATCTGAGATTAGAATTGCCACTCCTGCTCTTTTCTGGTAGTTGTTAGCTTGATATATTTTTTTCCAACTTTTGACTTTTAATAAATTCACATCTTTGTTTCTAAGGTGTGTCTATTGTAGACAGCATATTGATGGATCCTGTTTCCTTATCCATTCTGTCAGTCTCCGTCTCTTTATGGGTACATTGAGTCCATTTACATTCAGTGTAATTATTGATAGATGTGAGTTTGTTGCTGTCATTTTGTAGTGCGTTTTTTTGTGGTGCTGAAGATTTCTTTGTTCTTCTTACTCTCTTGTGCTGAGTTACTTTTGTTTGTGGATTTTTTTTCCCTTTCTTTTGTTTTTGTAGGTTTTGTTTTTGCCGAGACTTTATGTTTTTCGTCTTTATTATTATAAGTTGGTTTGTTAATTTTATTTGTGGTTACCATGAATTTTACCCTTATCTTTATAAGTTTGAAGCAGTCTACCATTACTTGGTATCACCTTGCCTTCCTCTCCATTATAAGGTTCTATACCTCTGCCGTTTATTCCCTCTTTCATTGTTTTGATGTTGTTGTCATCCATCGATTGACTGCTCTGATTCCCTGTTGTATTTCTTTTGGTTTTGGATAGTCCTCGAGAGTTCATTTCCTAGATTGTGTCTGGCTTGTATGATCCTGTGTCCTAGGTTCTGCCTGTGAGCTGAAGCGTTGTCCTCAGATCGAAGAACTCCCTTTAATAATTCTTGTAAGTTTGGTTTGGCTTTTACATATTCCCTTAATTTCTGTTTATCTGGAAATGCCCTAATTTCACCATCAAATTTGAACGAGAGTTTTGCAGGATATATTATTCTTGGCTGACAATTTTTTTCTTTCAAGATTTTATATATGTCATCCCATTGCCTTCTTGCCTGCATGGTTTCTGCCAAATAATTTGAGCTTAGTCTTATTGTTTCTCCTCTGTATGTGACTTCTTGTTTTTCCCAAGCTGCTCTCAGGATTCTTTGTTTGTCTTTGGTTTTGGCGAGTGTGAATATGATATGCCTTGGTGATTTTCTTTTGGGGTCTCTTCTATATGGGGTTCATTGAGATTCTTGGATGGCCAGCTTTTCATCTTTCATGATATTGGGGAAGTTTTCTGTCAGCAGTTCAATGATCCTCTCTGTGTTTTCTGTTTTCTTCCGCTGTTCTGGAATGCCAATCACTCGTAAATTTCTGCTTTTAATTGTGTCCCACATAACTCTCATGGTCTCTTCATTTTTCTTTGTTCTTTTTTCTGAGTTTTCCTGAAAGAGAGTTGTATCCAAGTGTTTGTCTTCCATTCCACGGATCCTGTCTTCCATGGTTTCAAATCTGCTTCTCAGCCCTTCTATGACATCATCCATTTCTGAAATCTTGTTTATCTTTTGGATTTCTAATTGTTGTTTTGTATAATTCCTAGTTGTGAATTTATTTTGGCATTTTGTTCCTGCGTCATCTTCCTGAATTCTTCCAATTTTTTGTCTGTATTTTCCATGAATTTGTCTATTTTTTCCTCATGTTTATCAGCTTTTTGCCTCAGTTCTTGGAAAATTCTGAGTATTAGAGATTTGAATTCCCTATCAGGTACTTCTAGTGCATTTTCTTCCACAGGAGAGTCATCTGGTGTTTTAATTTGGATGCCTACTGGAACCATCCTGTCCTGTTTTTGTAAATGTTTTGATATTGTCTGTTGTTTTCGGGGCATTCAGTAGTTATTTTTCTCATTTATTGATTGTAGATTTGTTTGTTTCGTCCCTTTTTTTTAAAAAAAAAATTGACTATGTCTGAGCAGGCAGACTGTGTGCTCTTTGTTGTTTGCTCATCTGTGCACTCAATACTTTTCGCCTCCATCTCCAACTGGCAGGGTCAGTCACTCAGATATGGTATGGGAGGGCAGCTCTAGCTGAAGAGGAGTTATTGGGACAGGTTGTTTGTGGCACTTACTACAGCCACCAGGGTGGGTCGGTAATCAGTGCAGGGGAGGTTCCAGTAGGCCGTGCCTGTACTGCTTGGTGGTGTGATGTCAAGTGCACGGTGCAGGTAGGCAGGATGCAGCAGGGAGATTGTTATGTGTAGAGCTAAGATGGATACGGGAGAGAGGAGAGAGGAACAGGAGCCAAAAAACATACAAACAAAAAAGAATGCTAGGGGAGCTTGCCGTTGGAATGGAGAGATGAGAGACTATAAAATGGAGAAAAACAGAAAGGGGAAGAGAAAGAAAAGAAAAGAATGAGTAAATAAAAATAAGAAAGTTTAAAGAACCGCAAAGTTCCCAGGGATCCCAGTGATGGAGCTATGAGGTCTGGCGAAGTCGCTCTCAGGTGTCACAGTACAGCCTGGCTAGAAGGCGTAGAGGTATACAATGACTGGTATTCAGGGATCAGAAAGAGAAGGAAGATACAGAGGGACGAGAAACTGAGCAATAAAGAAACACAAAAAGGGAAAAAGACGGAAAACAAAACAAAACAAATAAAAAGAAAAAAAAAAAAGAACAAGAAATGCCCCCCAAAAGAACAGGGGGAGAAACAAAAAACCAACGGAAAAAGAAATGTTCTCAGGGATCCCTGTGCACGTCTGTGGATGCTGAAGGGGAGTTCCTTGCCACGCAGCTCCGCCTGGCCAGAAAGTGCTCCCAACTCAAGAAAAAGAAAAGAAAACAAACAAAAATTCAAAATGAACAAACGAATAAAAGCCCCAGGATCCCACCAGCGCGGTAGCCCAGATTGGGAAGCAGCTCCACACTCGAATGGAGCTCCGCAGCCCCTCAGGAAGAAGCAGAGATGGCGCATGGAGCCAGGCACTCAAGCGAAAGGAGTGGTAGGCGGCGAGCAAGAAATCCAAAAAAGCGGGAAAAAAAAAAAAAAAACCACCACCAGCAGCCAACAAATGGCACTCGGAGAGCCAGCTAGTGTGGGCTGGTGCTTTTGAACAAGAGACTGTGTCCCTGGGAAGCAGAGGAGGCTGAGTGTGGGTGAAGAAGGGTGGAGAGTGGGAAAGCGTATATCACAAATTGTCGGTGCTCTGCAGCCCCTCAGGAAGAAGCAAAGATGGCGCACAGAGCCAGGCACTTGAGTGAAAGGAGGGGGAGGTGGCGAGAGGCAAGTGAGAAATCAAAAGAAGCAGAAAAAAAAAAGCAACACTAGCAGCGAACAAATGGCACCCAGAGAGCCGCCCGCTTGGGTGTGTGGAATCCAAGCAGCTGGCACTTCCTGTTCAAGAGACTGTGGCCACGGGAAGCAGAGGAACAAACGAACAAAAGCCCCGGGATCCCACCAGCATGGTAGTCGAGACCGGGAAGCAGCTGCACACTTGAATGGAGCTCTGCAGCCCCTCAGGAAGAAGCAAAGATGGCGCTCGGAGCCAGACACTTGAGCGAAAGGAGGGGGAGGCGGCGAGAGGCAAGAAATCAAAAGAAGCAGGGAAAAAAAAAAAAAGCAACACCAGCAGCCAACAAATGGCACTCAGAGAGCCAGCTAGTGTGGGCTGGTGTTTCTGGACAAGAGACTGTGTCCGCAGGAAGCAGAGGAGGCCGAGTGTGGGTGAAGAAGGGTGGAGCGTGGGAAAGCATATATCACAAATTGCCGGCGCTCTGCAGCCCCTCAGGAAGAAGCAAAGGTGGCGCATGGAGCCAGGCACTCGAGTGAAAGGAGGGGGCGGTGGCAAGAGGCAAGTGAGAAATCAAAAGCAGAAAAAAAAAGCAACACTAGCAGCCAAGAAATGGCACCCAGAGAGCCGCACGCTTGGGTGTGTGTAATCCAAGCAGTCGGCGCTTCCCGGTCAAGAGACCGTGGCCGCGGGAAGCAGAGCAGGTCGAGCCAGGGCGAAGCGGGGTGGGGGTGGGAAAGTGCACACTGCAAATTACCAGGTTGTTTTGTCTCCCGCTGGACGCTCCGTGAGGCTGCTTTCTCGTACCCCCGTTTGCTGGTCTCCGATAGGAGTCCAAGATGGTGGATCCGTGCTGCGTTAGCTGGTAGGGGACCTCTGCATGAATCTCTCCTCGCTCTCCGTTCTCTGTCAGTTTTCTCACTCCATTTGGTGCTTGGCTGAGTTCTTTATCTCTTCATTTGATGTTTTAGGGTTTCAGGATTGTTGTATTCTCTGTTTGGCTTAGTTTTTCGGATCTTTGCTGTGGAGGGACGGCGTGGTGCTTCTGCCTAGAGGGCCATTTTGCCACTGGTGAAGTTTTCTGATGAGCATGTAAGTGCTTGATTTTTAGGAGCTCCCAATTATCTGGTCTCTCTTCTGGTGCTTGTGCATTGTTACTGATGGTTTGTATTGTGTTTATGCCATGTATTAGGGCTCCTAGCATTATCCCTGTTTTTTCTTCCATGATCTTTATCGTTTTCAATTTTATATTTAAGTCTGATCCATTTTGAGTTAGTTTTTGTGCATGGTGTAAGGTATAGGTCTTGTTTCATTTTTTTGCAGATGGATATCCAGTTATGCCAGCACCATTTGTTAAAGAGAGTGTCTTTTCCCCAGTTAATGGACTTTGGGCCTTTGTCAAATATCAGCTGCTTGTACGTGGATGAATTTATGTCTGGATTCTCAATTCTGTTCCATTGGTCTATGTATCTGTTGTACCAGTACCAGGATGTTTTGACTACCGTGGTGGTATAATAGGTTTTAAAATCAGGTAGTGTGAGGCCTCCCACTTTGTTCTTCTTGAGTAATGCTTTACTTATTTGGGGCCTCTTCCCTTTCCATATGAAGTTGGTGATTTGTTTCTCCATCTCATTAAAAAATGCTGGTGGAATTTGAATCGGGATTGTACTGTATCTATAAATTGCTTTCAGTAGAATCGACATTTTCACAATGTTGAGTCTACCTATCCATGAGCAAGGTATGTTTTTCCACTTAGGCAGGTCTCTTTTGGTTTCTTGCAGTAGTGTCTTGTAGTTTTCATTGTATAGATCTTTTAAGTCTCTGTTTAGATTTATTCCTAAGTATTTTATCTTCTTGGGGGCTATTGTAAATGTCTATTGTATACTGATTTGCTGATTTCCTCTTCGAGGTTCTCTTCATTGGTGTAAAGGAATCCAACTGATTTTTGTATGTTTACCTTGTATCCTGATACTTTGCTGAAATCTTCTATTAGTTCCAGTAGTTTTCTTGTGGATTCTTTGGGGTTTTCTGTGTATAAGAGCACATCATCTGCAAATAGAGATACTGTGACTTTTTCCCTACCAATTTTGATGCCCTTTATTTCTTTTTCTAGCCTAATTGCTCTGGCTAGGACCTCCAGCACAATGTTGAATAAGAGTGGTGATAAAGGGCATCCTGCATCCTTGTCTGGTTCTTGTTCTCAAGGGGAATGCTTTCAAAGTCTCTCCATTTAGGATGATTTTGGCTGTTGGCTTTGTATAAATGCTCTTAATTATACTGAGGAATTTCCTTCTATTCCTATTTTGTTGAGAGTTTTTATCATGAATGGGTGTTGGACTTTGTCAAATGCCTTTTCTGCATCTATTGATAATATCATGTGGTTCTTGTCTTTTATTTATGTGATGGATTGCATTGATTGTTTTTCTAATGTTGAACCATCCCTGCATACCTGGTACAAATCCCACTTGATCATGGTGAATTACTTTTTTGATACGTTGCTGAATTCTATTGGCTAGAATTTTGTTGAGGATTTTTGCGTCAATGTTCATGAGTGATACCAGTCTGTAATTTTCTTTTTTTTTTTTTGGTATCTTTACCTGGTTTTGTTACCCGGGTTATGCTGGCTTCATAGAATGAGTTTGGGAGTATTCCATCCTTTTCTATGCTCTGAATACCTTTAGTAGTAGTGATGTTAACTCTTCTCTGAAAGTTTGGAAGAATTCTCCAGTGAAGCCATCCAGACCAGGGCTTTTTTTTGTTGGGAGTTTTTAAATTACTTTTTCAATCTCTTCTTTTGTTATAGGTTTATTTAATTGTTGTACCTCTGTTTATGTTAGTTTAGGTAGGTAGTGAGTTTCTAGAAATTTGTTCATTTCCTCTAAGTTCTCAAATTTGTTATTTGGTAATACATATTTTTATTGAAAATAATTTGAGTTTTTAGTGGTATAAAGTTACACATAATATTTCCATCATGTTTTAAATTTTTATCTGAATTTGTAAC
This sequence comes from Dugong dugon, assembly GCA_030035585.1. Taxonomy (NCBI): domain Eukaryota; kingdom Metazoa; phylum Chordata; class Mammalia; order Sirenia; family Dugongidae; genus Dugong; species Dugong dugon. The sequence continues at coordinate 82,639,768 of CM057475.1, read as the reverse complement.
TATATCTCCTTTATATTTAAAATGTCATTTATGAATAAAATAAATTTTGGAGGACAATTCTGTTTTCTAACTCATTTTGTCTTAATTTTTATTGATTTCTTCTTTCTATTTTATTTAGGTTTATTTTTTTTCTAGTTTTTTATGTAAATATCTAGTTCATTAGTTTTATATTTTTTTCCTTAAAATGTACTTAATGTTATACATTTTCATATGAGTAGCACTTAGAATATTACTTTTAAGAAATTTTATTTTTTTTAGAACAGTTGTAGATTTACAGAAAAATTGTGAAGATAGTAGTTTACATACACCAACACCCCGTTTCCCCTATTATTAACATCCTGTCCTCAGCGCAGTGGTCTCAAACCAGGGCACACCCACCCTGGGTACACATGAAGACTTTCCCAGTGTGGGGAGATGCTAGGATAGTTTTAAAGGAATCAATTTCTAGGTCCTCAAGTTCTGTAAGTATTCTTTCCTAAAACCGATCTGCCGGAGAACAGGTCCTTTTTCTCCAGCTCCCTTTTTCACAATCACCGCCTCCCACTTTACAAAAGAAGGACCTCTCACCTAATAGGATTATTCAGCACATGGCCCTGGGGTGTAGAGACCTCCAGAAGTACTCAAAACACAATTTAAAGTGCTGGTGTTTTGAGGCTGAGAATGTAACTGTAATAACTGGTAACAAATCTTTCTGCAAGTCAAGTAAGTTCTAAATCTCCTCTTTCAGCATATTTGAAGAAAGACTTATTTGTCAGCTGGTTGATCATTAAAGACTTCTGGTGAAAGATTACCATGTGATTTCTGGCATGTAACTCAGGAGTTCAGAGAATTGTCATAGCTATTAAAACACACACAAACATACAACGCCTTCTATTCCCATCTGCTTATTTGTGTGAACAAGGTTTCTCAGCATTCACATCTATAAAAAGGAAGACTATAAATAAAACGATGCTGTATCCTGTCTCATTCTTAATCATTACTTTAAAAATCTTGAAATATTTATTTTGATGAATTATGAAATACTAATTATCAGAATTGGCCAGTGAAAACCTTATGAACAGCAGTGGAACATTGTTTAATACAGTGCTGGAAGATCAGCCCTTTAGGTTGGAAGGCATTCAAAAGACGACTAGGGAATCGCTGCCTCCTCAAAGTAGAGTCGACCTTAATAACATGGATGGAGTAAAGCTTTCAGGACCTTCATTTGCTGATGAGGCATGATTCGAAAGAAGAAACAGATGTAAACATTCATTAATAATCATAACATGGAGTGTATGAACTTTAGGAAAATTGGAAATCGTCAAAAATGAAATGGAGTGCATAAACATAGATATCCTAGGCGTTAGTGAGCTGAAATGGGCTGGATTTGGCTATTCTGAGTCAGACAATCATATGGTCAACGAAACTGGGAATGACAAAGAGGAATGGTGTTGCATTCATCATCAAAAATAACATTTCAAGATCTACCCTGAAGTACACTGTCAGTGACAGGAAAATATCCATACGCCTACAAGGAAGAACAGTTAATACTACTATTATTTAAATCTATGCACCAACCAATGCCAAAGATGAAGAAATTGAAGATTTTTAACAACTTCTGCAGTCTGAAATTGATCAAACATGCAATCAAGATGCATTGATAATTACTGGTGACTGGAATGCGAAAGTTGGAAACGAAGAAGGATCAGTAGTTGGAAAATACGGCCTTGGGGTAGAAATGATGCTGGAGATCGCATGATAGAATTTTGTAAGACTAACAACTTATTCATTGCAAATACCTTTTTTCTACAATATAAACGGCAACTGTACACGTGGACCTCGCCAGATGGAATCCATAGGAATCAAATCAGCAACATCTGTGGAAAGAGATGATGGAGAAGCTCAGTATCATCAGTCAGAACAAGCCCACGGGCCAACTGCGGAATAGACCATCCGTTGCTCATATGCAAGTTCAAGCTGAAGCTGAAGAAAATTACAACAGGTCCAAGAAAGCCAAAATAAGACCTTGAGTATATCCCACCTGAATTTAGAGACCATCTCAAGAACAGATCTGATGCACTGAACACTAATGACCGAAGAACAGACAAGTTGTGAAATGATATCAAGGACATCATACAGGAAGAAAGCAAGAGGTCATTAAAAAGACAGAAAAGGAAAAAAAAAAAGACTAAAATGGATGTCAGAAGAGACTCTGAAACTTGCTCTTGAATATAGAGTAGCTAAAGCGAACAGAAGAAATGATAAAAGAGCTCAACAGAAGATTTCAAAGGGCAGCTAGAGAAGATAAAATATTACAATGAAATGTGCAAAGACCTGGAGATAGAAAACCAAAAGAGAAGAACACGTTTGGCATTTCTCAAGCTGAAAGAACTGAAGAAAAAGTTCAAGCCTGAGTTGCAAGACTGAAGGATTCTATGGGGAAATACTGAATGACACAGGAAGCATCAAAAGAAGATGGAAGAAATACACAGAGTAATTGTGCCAAAAAGAATTGGTCGACACTCATTCAGTCACTTCAGGAAGCAGCATATGATCAAGAACCAGTGCTAACTGAAGGAAAAAGTCCAAGCTGCACTGAAGGCACTGGCGAAACACAAGGCTTCAGGAATTGACAGAATATCAGTTGAGATGTTCAACAAACAGATGCAGCGCTAGAGGTACTCGCTCGTCTATGCCAAGAAATTTGGAAGACAACTGCCTGGCCAAGGGACTGGAAGAGATCCACATTTGTGCCCATTCCAAAGAAAGGTGATCCAACAGAATGCGGAAATTATTGAACAATATCATTAATATCACACACAAGTAAAATTTTACTGAAGATCATTCAAAAGCCGTTGTAGCAGCACATTGACAGGTAACTGCCAGAAATTCAACCCGGACTCAGAAGAGGATGTGGAAAGAGGGATATCATTGCTGATGTCAGATGGATCTTGGCTGAAAGCAGAGAATACCAGAAAGATGTTTACTTGTGTTTTATTGACTATGCAAAGGCATTTGACTGTGGAGCATAACAAGTTATGGGGAACACTTTGAAGAATGGGAATTCCAGAACACTTGAATTGTGCTCATGAGGAACCTGTATGTAGACCAAGAAGCAGTCGTTTGAACAAAACAAGGGGATGCTGCGTGGTTTAATGTCAGAAAAGGTGTCAGTCAGGGTTGTATCATTTCACCATACTTTTTCAGTCTGTATGCTGAGCAGATAATCCAAGAAGCTGGCCTATATGAAGAATGGCGAATCAGGATTGGAGGAAGACTCATTAATAACCTGCGATATGTGGGCTGATGAAACAACCTTGCTTGCTGAAAGTGAAGAGGGCTTAAAGCACTTACTGATGAAGACAAAAGACTACAGCCTTCAGTATCTACTTGAGCTAAGAAGCACACTCTTCATGAGTATCATTTTATGTCCCATATTCCAGTCTAATCTTTGTCTGAAGAGTTGGCTTCAGGAATGGTTTTAGCTCTGGGTTCCCAGAGAGTCCAGGGGCCATGCTTTCTGGGGATCCTCCAGTCTCAGGCCATTAAGTCTGGTCTTTTTACTAGAATTTGAGTTCTGCACCCCACTTTTCTCCTGCTCCATCAGGGACTCTCTCTTGTATTCCCTGTCAGGGCGGTCATTGGTGGTAGCCGGGCACCATCTAGTTCTTTTGGTCTCAGGCTGAGGTAGTCTCTGGTTTATGTGGCCCTTTCTGTCTCTTGGGCTAATACTTTCCTTGTGACTTTGGTATTCTTCATTCTGCTTTATTCCAGGTGGGCTGGGACCAATTGATGCATCTTAGATGACCGCTCACTAGCTTTTAAGACCCCAGACGCTACTCACCAGAGTAGGATGCAGAATATCTACTTAATAAACTTTGTTATGTCAGTTGACCTAGATGTTCCCTGAAAGCATGGTCCCCAGACCCCTGCCCTGGCTACTCTGTCCCTCGAAGTTTTTGGTTGTATTCAGGAAACTTCAGAAATTGAAATTTTAAAATAGTGCCGTTTATAACAACACAAAAAATGAGTATTAAGGGATATATCTGACAAAATAGCCATAACAACTGTACATAGAAAACCAAGATACTGCTGAGATAAATTAAAGAAGGCTTAAATAAATGGAGAAGTATAGTATGTTCACGGATTGGAAGACTCAATGGTATTAAAATGTCAATTCTCTCCAAATTGATCTAGTGAATCAACACACTCTCATTCAAAATCTCATCAATTTTTTTTTTTTTTTTTGAGAAAATGGTAAGCTGATTCTAAAATTTGGAAAATGCAGAAGATCTAGAATAGCCAATTGAAAAAGAAGATCAAAATTGAGGACTTACACTAATTGAGTTCAAGACTTACAAAGCTACAGTAATCAAGACAGTGTAATGTCAATGTAAAAATATACATATAGATCAATGGAGCAGACTTGAGTCCAGAAGCAGACTCACAATATACGATCAATTGATTTTTGACAAAGATGCCAAGGTATTTCAATATGGAAGGGATAATCTTTTCAACAAATGATGCTGAATAACTGGATATACATATGAAAAGAATGAACCTTGACCCTTCCCTTACACCATATACTATGAAATGGATCACAGACCTACATGTAAGAGCTACAATTATAGAAAATATCAGTGACGATGGGTTTGGAAAAGATTTTTTTTTTTTTTTTTAATATATATTTTATTGTACTTCAGGTGAAAGCTTACAGAGCAAATAGTTTCTCATGAAATAGTAGTACACATGTTGTTTTTTTTGACCTTGGTTAACAACCCCACAACGTATTAAGCCTCTAAATTCTCAACCTTTTTTTTTGATGAAAATTACAGATGGCCAAAGATACACCGTTTCAAAATTTTCTACATTCACAGTTCAGTGACATTGACTACGCTCTTCCAACTGTGCTGTTATTCTCACTTAAGATGAAGGCTTACAGAACAAAATAGTTTTTCATTTAACAGTTACTACACGTTGCCCTATGACAATGGTTAACAATCTCACAGCACATCAAGAATATCCTTACTCCACCTTGTGTTCCCTATCACCAGGGGGCTTCCTTGTCCCCTTCTGTCTTCTGGACCTTGTCAGTGGACTATTGTACCTCTTTAGTCTCATTTGTTTATTTATTTATTTATTTATTTTTATTTTATTTAAACACCATTTCAAAACTTTTTACTTACACATTTAAGTGATATTGACTATGCTCTTCCAATTGTGCTGCCATTCTCGCCCAAGATGAAGGCTTACAGGACAAAACAGCCTCCCATTTAATAGTTACTACAAATGTTGCCCTATAGCAGTGGTCAACAATCTCACAATACATCGACAGTGTCCTTATTCAATTTGTGTTCCTTATCATCAGTTTCCTACTCTCCCTCTGCCTTCTGGCCCTTGTCACCGGACTCCTGTACATCGTTAGTCCCATTTAGTTTTACTGGGGTGTCCATTCCCAGGCTTAACATCGAACCTTGAAGGTAACTTCCCCTCTGAGCTGAAAGGGTGTCTGGGGGCCACACTCTCGAGGTTTCTCTAGTATTCTTTAGGCCAGTATATCTGGTCTTCTTTTTTTTTTTGGGAGTTAAAATTATGCTCTACATCCTACTCCAGCTCTGCCCAGAACCCTCTGTTGTGATCCTGGTCAGAGGAGTCATCGGTGGTAGCCGGGCACCATCCAGCTGTACTGGGCTCAGTCCCATGGAGGCCTTGGTAGCTGTGGACCATTAGTCCTTCAGACTAATCTTTTCCTTGTATCCTGTTCTCTTCGTTCTCCCTTGTTCCCGAAGGGATGAGATCAGTGGAGTATCTTAGATGGCCGCTCATAGGCTTTTAAGACCCCAGACACTACTCACCAAGGTAGAATGTAGAGCATTATCTTTATAAGTAGTGTCATGCCAATTGAGCTAGATGTTCCCCGAGATCATGGTCCCCAGAGCCCTCCGTCCAACAACTCAGTCCCTCGGGGGGTTTGGATGTGTCTATAGGGCCTCCATGACCTTTCCTTGTGCAGGTTGTGTTAGTTTCCCCTGTACTATGTACTATCTCATCTCTCACCCAAGTTACCACTTACCTATTACCTATTTAGTATCCCCCCCCCCCCAATCCCTGGTAACCAACAAGGATTGTTACATTTTGCATGTGAATTTTTTCATGGGTTTTTACAATAGAGGTCTCATACAATATTTGTCCTTTTGTGATTGACTTATTTCACTCAGCATGATGTCCTCCAGTTTCATCCATGTTATGAGATGGTTCACCGATTCATTGTTCTTTCTCGTTGCATAGTACTCCATTGTGTGTATGTACCATAGTTTGTGTATCCATTCGTCTGTTGATGGACATCGAGGTTGTTTCCATCGTTTTGCTATTGTGAATAATGCTGCCATGAACATAGGTGTGCATATGTCTATTCGAGTGATGACTCTTATTTCTCTAGGATATATTCCTAGGAGTGGGATTGCTGGATCGAATGGTACGTCTATTTCTAGCTTTCTGAGGAAACGCCATATCATTTTCCAAAATGGCTGTATCATTTTGCATTCCCACCAGCAGTGTATAAGAGTTCCCGTCTCCCCGCAGCCCCTCCAACATTTGTTATTTCCAGTGTTTTTGATTCGTGCCAGTAATGCCGGGGTGAGATGGTATCTCATTGTGGTTTTAATTTGCATTTCTCTAATGGCTAGTGATCGCGAGCATTTCCTCATGTGTCTGTTGGCCTTTTGAATGTCTTCCTTGGTGAAGTGTCTGTTCATTTCCTTTGCCCATTTTTTGATAGGATTGGTTGTCTTTTTGTTGTAGAGGTGTTGGATTTTCTTGTAGATTATGGAGATTAGACCTTTGTCTGACTTGTACTGTCCAAAAATTTTTTCCCAGTCTGTAGGTTCTCTTTTAACTCTTTTGGTGAAATCTTTTGAAGAGCATAGATGTTTGATTTTTAGAAGATCCCAATTATCTAGTTTATCTGTTGGGTTTTTTGTGTTGATGTTTATGGTTTGTATCCTGTTAATGCCATGTATTAAGGTCTGAAGTGTTGGTCCTATTTTTTCTTCTATGAATTTTATAGTTTGAGGCTTTATATTCAGGTCTTTGATCCATTTTGAAGTAGTTTTTGTATATGGTGTGAGGTATGGGTCCTGTTTCATTTTTCTACAAATGGATATCCAGTTTTGCCAGCACCATTTGTTAAAAAGACTGTCTTTTCCCCATTTGATGTATTTTGGGCCCTTGTCAAAAATCAGGTGACCGTAGGTGGATGGATTTACATCTGAGTTCTCAATTCTGTTCCATTGGTCAATGTCTCTGTTGTTGTACCAGTACCAGGCTGTTTTGAGTACTGTAGCTGTATAGTAGGTTCTCAAGTCAGGTAGTGTGAGTCCTCCAACTTTATTCTTCTTCTTCAGTAGTGCTTTACTTATTCGAGGTTTCTTCCCTTGGAAAAGATGTTTTAACCCAGTGTAATATGCTGAATAATGGCCACCCAAAGATATCAGTTCCTAATCCTTGGAACCTGTAAATGCTGCCTTATAAGATAAAAAGGGATTTAGCAGATGAGAATAAATTAAGGATCTTGACATGGCAAAGTTATCCTGGATAATCCAGGTGAGCGCTAAATCCAATCACAAGTGTTCTTATAAAACTGAGGCAGAGGGAGGTTTGATATACAGAAGAGGAGGCAATGTGATCATACAGAGACACTGATGTGGCCACGGGCAAAGAAAGGTCAGCAGCCACCAGATGCTGGACAAAGCAAGGAACAGATTCTCCCCCCAGAGCCTCTGGAGGTAGTACAGCCCTGCTGGCACTTTGGTTTCGGGCTAGTGAAACTGCTGTTGAACTTTCTGCCTCCAGAGCTGTGAAAGAAGAAATTTCTGTTGTTTTAAGCCACCAGGTTTGTGGTAATTTGTTACAGCAGCCACCGGAAACTAAACGACTAGGACACAGGAAGCATGAAGTATAAAATAAAAAAACCAATAAACTGAACTTGGTCAAAATTGAAAACTTTGCTCTTCAAAACACACTTATGGAAAAGAAAAGGCAAGTCGCAGACTAGAATATTTACAAACACTATCTGACAAAGGACTTGTTATCTAGAATATACAAAGAATTCTTACAAGTAAGTAAGACAACCTAATTAAAAAATTGGCAAAAGATTTGAAAAGACGCTTCACTGAAGAAGATACACAGTCGGCAAAATAAGCTAAACATACACTATCATATATTCCAACCATTTCATTCCTAGGTGTTTATCCATGAAAAATGAAAGAACGTGTCTACACAAAGACGTGCATACAAATGTTCACAGCAGCTTTATTTGTAACAGGTAAAAATGAGAAACCTCGCAAATGTCTATCAACGTGAATAGATAAAAAAATTGTGGGTACATCCACACACCCAATAAAAAGGAACTACTGATACAAGCAACATCACTGAATCTCAGAATAATTATGCTGAGTGAAAGAAGACAGATGAGCAAACTTTTAAAGGTAATAGATACGATTGATCTAATGAATCAACACAGTCCCATTCAAAATCTCATCATGTTTTTTTATCTTTATTGTAGTGATGGTCTCATGGGTGCATACATACGTGAAAAGTCATCAAACTTTACACTTTGATATGTTTTTGTATACAATCATATCTCAGTAAAGCTATTTTTAAAAACTGTGTACACTTAAGGTCTCACAATGCCTGTTTTTGGATGTTCTAGTTTGCTGCATCTCTTGTTCTCTTCTGTCATTTTTTTCTTCCAGGTTGCTAATAACTGTAGTCCACTGAGGAACCAATCCAGTTCTGTTGTGGGCTTATTCTTGTTTGTATTTCTTTACTGTCACTTCAGTGGGATTTTGAGAGGCTAAATAAATGTGTTCAGTCAGCCATCTTCCTTCTCATTTAGGCTGTGTTACATGTCAAACTTTATTACCTTCATTTCTTTTTTTAAAAAATTGTGAAAACTATCAAACATAAACAAAAATAGATGAAATAAAATTTACCACTATGTACTTATCACTCAGCTTCAACAATGATCAGCTCATGGTTTCATCTATACCTTCATCCACTACCCTCTGCTTGTGTTATTTCAAAGCAAATTCCAGATGTATTATTTTACCCATAAATATTTCAGCATGTATCTCTAAAGCATAAGAACTCTTAAAAAAAAAAAAAAAAGACAAACAATACAATGCAAAATAGTGAAATTCTAATTCTTGCATTCATTCTTTATTAGCTGAAATACTTCGATAAAGAGAAATTTGCCCTCAATTTACAAACTGGTTACTCAGTGACCTTTATTTCTAAATTGACTACAATTTCCTTGGACTTTTTCTCTTACAAAAGAGTAGGTAATTTAGAAGTGTTTCCTAATTAGCAATTAGAATGATTTTTTTTTTTTTTGGGGGGGAGCTTTCCTTTTGTAGTTAATGTCTAGAATTATTGTCGTGTATTCAGAACACACTGTGTAATTTCTAGTTTTGAGAATTCACTGAGTTTTTAAGTGACCCAATACAGTCAATTCAGCAAAAAAGACCCATGGATGACTGAAATAAATGTATATTCTCTGTGTATTGCTATGAAAGCTCATATAAACCTATGAAATCAAGTTTGTTAACTGTATTATTCAAATCTTTTATATTCTTGCTATTTACCTTTTATTATTATTAGTTTTTTTTTCCTCTCAAGTTGTTTGAAAGTGAAGGGCCTATGTCAAGTCTTTGAGGGATCATCATCACATTTAAAAGTTTATGGTTAAGCTTATTCTTCTACAAACATATCAGTATCTATAGCCTTCCCTTCCTAAACGAGCTGTAATGCACACATTCACTCTCCCCCACCCAACGTCTAATTAAAATCCTCTGGAATTTACTGCAAGATTGTCTTTTATTCTATTTTCTTAGGAATACCTTATTGATCATTGCCTTAGGCTCTAAGCCATACTGCAACAATTATTTTATACTTAGCTATGATGGAAAGAGGTGGAGTGGGGACACTTAGCCAGGAGACTGTAAGGTATGCAAAAAGGTTGACTTCTAGGTGCAAGTACTCTTCTCCCTTCAAGAAGCCTTAAATTACGCCACTCTCTGAACCTTAGTGCTCACTCCAGGATAAAGTCTCTCTTATTGAGGAATTTTAAGGTGAAGGGTGGTAGGGAACCTTTCCCTTTTTCAGTTGAAAGGCAAAGAAACCACCAGATGCAACAGCATTTCAAATTCTCCTTCAAGTTCACATTTTCAATCTCCTCTTCTCTTAGTAGACAAGCTGGTTTGTTAAGAGAATTCTAGGGTCCTCCTCTTCTCTTTCCACTTACCTGTCATTAAACCACACACACAAAAAACAACAAACCAGTTGCCATTGAATCAATTCCCATTGATGGTGACCCCATGTGTGCAGAGTTGAACTGCACTCCGTTGGGTTTCCACATCTATGACCGTTCGGAAGCAGATCACCAGGCCTTTCTTCTGATGTGCCTGTGGTGGGTTTGAACAGCCAATCTTTCGGTTAGTAATCAAGTGCTTAACCACTTCTGCCACCCAAAGACTCCTTATCTGTCATTAGGGCACATGTCGCTCCCCCTGCTCAGCCCTTTCTTAGTTACTTTGTGCCTTTCAGGGACTAGGTGTCCTTCTGCTGCAGTTTCCACCTATGTTTACATATCTGTGTCATTTTTCTTCAACTAGTTTGTTTTTCTTTCTTAGGAAGGGCCAGATCCCATGGTAGCTTATAAGGTAGCCGCGCTTGTGATGCCCCCTATGGACCTGTAGCAGAGATTCCTTTAAATATTATCAGGGAACGTTTTTTGGTATACTAGCCTTTGCTATTTAGCCTTGCACTCAGTCCAAACTGGAAGTAACTTCTTGGGTCTTCCAGCTGCCTCCGCACTACCCACTGTTTACAACCTACACTTCCAAGTTGGAGCCCTGGCAGCTCAGTGGTTTAACATTTGGCTGCTAACGGAAAGGTTGTTAGTTCGAATCCACCAGCTGCTCCTTGGAAACCCTATGAGGCAGTTCTACTCTGTGGTATAGGGTCACTATAAGTTGGAATCGACTTGACGGCAATGGGTTTAGTTTTTGCTTTTGGTTCTTCCAAGTTAGCCTCTTTTGGGGTCCCTGCACCCTACCTCCATACCCCACAGCTCTGCCAAAAGTAAATTCCAATCTTCAAGAAGATCAGCACCTCTGCAGACTCCCTGCCTTCAAACCCAGTTCAATAATAATATTTGGCAACTTACAGGGACCAAGCACAGGCTCCTCCCAAATACTGAACCCACTGAGGGTCTTTCCCACTCTATCCCTGCTTCTAAAAGCCTGGTTCTTCACCAACTACCTGCTCTCTACTGTCCCATCATATAATGACAGTCCTATTCTCCATTGTTGCTACCTAAAATAAAATCTCAATTTCTTAAAAAAACCCTGCATATATGAGGTAAACGGACAGCAGAGGTAATGAGAATGGGCTAGTGAATCCTAAATTGAGGGACAGAGAATAGATTTACTTCACTGAAACAGAGACTCATAAAATGGGTTACTCACAGATTGCTAGAGAGGATTGTGGAGGGGTGGTTGTGTGCCATGGAGTCAATTCTGACTCATAGCTACCCTACTGGACAGAGGAGATCTGCCCTGTAGGGTTTCCTTGGCTGTCATCTTTATGGAAGCAAATCGCCAGGTCTTTTCTCCCGGTGGGTTCCAAACTCCAGTCTTTCGTTAGTGGCCCCAGTGCTTAACCATTGGGCCACCAGGGCTCCAGAGGAGGGGCTCACCGGTGGGAAATGGCCTTGAGGTGGAAACAAGTGAATGATTCCCAGAGAAGAGTGAGATTTAGGATACTGAGTGGAGAGGCATACATTTGAGGATGTAGGGCTATGGGTACTCCCCAGCCCTGGTCGGGAGGAACATTCCAAAGCCCCTATGCCTTAGATGAGGATGTGTGTTGGGGTCGGGCTGGGAAAGGTCCCGCGCAGGAGGTGATCCTAGGGAAGGCAGCTTTCCCAGTAAGGGAACCAGAGGGCACTATGAGAGGCACCAGCGAGGAGTTGGCGTGTGGCAGGAACATGTGAGGGACTTTACAATTTGTGTCTGTGTGAGCAAGCTGTCCTCTGTTCACCGCTGTATCCGCGGCCTTCTAGAACACTCCCGGGAACGGCCGGAGTTCAGGAACTACTCGCATAACGAGAACGGAAGGCTATAACTGACGGTCGAGCCGCAAGCAAGCCCGAAGAGGAACGGCCGCTGCGGGCACCCTTCTCCACAGCCCTTTCCTTCCCTGTCTACCTGACAGGAGTCCATGCTCAGGCGACATTAGATTCCCTCCTGACACACCGCAGGGTCCGCCGTGGCCTGGGCATCACCTCTGGGCCTGTTTCCTCCCCGGTGAACAAGGGTGGGGGTGTCGGGTCGAGGGCCCCTGCGCAGTCCACAGCCCGCCGAGACGCCTGCAAGTTCTCCACACGAACTCAGCTTCAATCATTACGAAGTTGCTCGCCCTACCTGTGCCTCAGTTTCCACACTCTTAACACGGGAAAAGGCTAGTTCTGCCTCAGAGACGGTGGCGGGAGTCAGCGCGGTCATTACCGTGGCGGCCAGCGTTCGTTGCACTGTTGGCTGTTTCCTTGGGAAACATGGAATCAGAGCAGCTCGAGGCCCGCCTCGCGCACCACCTGCGGCCCCATGCGCGCCCGACCCTCCGCTCAGGCTCCGACGTGACCGCCAAAACCCAACGGGGGAGCTCACGTGGCCCCGGCGGCGCGCCGCACGGCCCCGCCCGACGCTCGTCGGGGAGTCGCGCCGCTCGGCCGCCTGTTTACTTCAGGCTGTCGCAATCGCCAGCGCCGGACTGGGACAGAAACCGCCCGCGCCTCAGCCAGCCGGCCCGGCCACGCCTCCGCCCCCGCCCCGCACGCGCCGCACGCGCGCAGGCCCCGCCCCGCGGCCAATAGGTATAGCCGCCGCGGAGTCCGTCTCGGCACTGCCGGGCGCAGTCTGTCAGCCGGTCTGTTTGCCTGTCAGTCTGTCAATCTGTCAGCCAGCTGCGCGGCCCCGAACCTGCGACACGCGCTGCAGGAGCGGCCGGGCCGGCTCCGGTTCCCCCGGCTCCAGCCCATCGGCCTGAGGCGCCGCCGCGGCCTGCAGCCCGGCGCGCGGACCCAACCGGCCGTAGCCGCCCTCCGGCGCCATGTCGCAGAGCGGGGCCCTCGGGCTGCCGGAGGAGAACCTGCAGGGTGAGGCCGCGCGGCGCGGAGGTCTGGGGCGCTGTGTGTGGGGGAGCGTCGGGGGAGGGTCGGCCGGAGGCGGGTCGGTCAGAGGGGCGGGCAGGCCGGGGGAGTGAGGGGCCGGGGGCGGGCAGGCCGGTGGAGTGGGGGGCCGGAGCGAGGTCTGGGGGTCGCCGCTGCTTGTGCTGGAGTGAAGGACTTGCAGGGCTCGGGGGCGCCGGCGTTTGAGGGGCTCCGTTCTGGTGGCGTTTGTACCCTGGAGCTTTCCGAGCAGGGCACGGACGGCTATCAAAAGCCAAACTAGGCCGTTTTATCGCACGAGGAAGTGTTGTGACGCGTAGTGAGCAGTGCTGAGTGTTATCGCTGCGGGTTTTTAAACTCCGCGTGGACGTAGATGCCATTTGGAGCCCGCCGGCGGTGAGCTTCGGTTGTAGATCATTAAAGGAGACACGTCCAGCAACGCAGAATTGCAGGAAGGAGATGCGCTTTAGTGCAGGGCGCGTGTTATTAACCCAACGCTCCCAATTACAAACTGTCAGACGCGGTTCAGAAAAAGGCCCCTTCTCGAAACCGCCGCGGCGGGTAGCTGGCCAGTGCAACCCTTTGCGCTGGGCGTCTCTGGGGGAGCCATGCGCGGCGGTCAGCGTGGTTGGAGTCGCCTCTTCGAGGCCAGAGGCCTGGATTGGCAGCCGAGCCTTGAGGGTGGGTCGAAAGCTTGCTGTGCCCGCAAGAGGGAAGGGGAGAGGGATGCGGATCTGGAATCAGGAGATGATTGGATCCGACCAGGATTCTAAATTCTCTAGCTCAAGGCAACTTCAAATTCCTCCTTAAAGCAAAATGACTATTTAAGGTTGAACCTAACAGTTTTCTTTTAACATTCTATAGTTTTAGGCCAATATTGGGTTAAAACAAACAAATTTGTTGCTGTCGAGGCGATTCCGACTCACAGCGACCCTATAGGACAGAGTAGAACTGCCCCATAGAGTTTCCAAGGCTGTAAATCTTCAGGGAAGCAGACTGCCACATTTTCCTGGCACAGAGCAGCTGGTCGGTTTCAACGGCTGACCTTTGAGTTAACCATGAGCCACCAGGGCAACGCTGGGGCACAACTGGCCTTTTTCCTTCTAGCCCTGTTTACATGATCCTGAGGGCCCTGGAGTTGGACTAGGGAGACTGGTGGCTGTTGACCCTTGTACTCTCTGAAGCAAGAGTTCTCTAAACAAAATCGGCATGCATATAAGCTTTGGAGAGGACTGTTTAAACCTTTGATAAAGTCCTTGGGTTATTCAGATGAATTACTGAGCTGCTAATTAAATTTTCCTTTATTCCTGAAAACAAGATTTTACTAGGCAACACTTTATTAGCCTAATGTATTGTAAATATATATTTGAAAACTATAATGACATTTTAAAAAATCTTATAATTCAGATTATTCTTTTCAAACTTAAATATTGACTAATTGCTCCTTTGAAATAGATTAAGGGAGTTTTTTTTTTATTTTTTTATTTCTTCTATATTTTCTCATAAAATAAGATCCCAGGAATGTTTGCCTTTGTCCTTTGCCCTAAAATCAGCCATTTTCTAACTATCAAACTACTGTATTTTTAACATTGAATCTTTCACCTATTGATTCAGACCATTAGACCCCAAATTTAGAGTCTCTGGACAGAGTCCCATGGTGGTGGTTGGCCGGGGGGGAGGCAGTTAGCTTGCCACTTGCTGTCTTACAAACCAAACTGCTGAGTCATTCGTGACACAGGATGGCCAGTTGAGGAGTTAAAAGTCTTTTGTTTTGTTCTGCTTATTCTATAAAAAGATGGTTACACACAGTGGAAACTCATGTAAGGCTCCTTGGGGCTATTCTCTGAGTGTACGTGCAGCAGGACACTTGCTCGCCAGCCAGCCCAGTGGGTCACGTGGGAACATAGAGCTGCCCTAACAAGTGGGAATCTGGGCTTGAATCCGTGGCAGCTGAGGCAGCACTTGTCCTGCTCTGTTCTGATTTGATTACCTCCTTTACCCCTAAGGAGCCTTGGCGGCACAGTTGTTAAAATGCTCAGTTGCTAACTGGAAGGTCGGAGGTTCAAACCCACAAGCTGCTCCATGGGAGAAAGATGTGGCAGTCTGCTTCTGTAAAGCTTTACAGCTCTGGAAATTCTACAGGTCATTTCTCCTCTGTCCTGTTGGGTCACTCCAAGTCAGAATCGACTCAACAGCAGTGGGTTTGGGGTTTTTTGGTGTCTACCTCTGAAGGGAAAACTGAGGAACTCACAGTCAGAACAGCAAACATTTCCCCGTTGGCTTGTATCCTTTGTGACCACCTGTTTTCCTGGAGGAGTTAATAGATAGCAAAAGCGATTGATGGGCTCCCTTTGCACCCCTTGGTCTATTGCAGTTAAAGCTTTTGACTAGGGGGACACTTGAATTTGCCTTTCTTTTTATCTTTAGGTATATTACTATGCACCGGGGAATAGAATTTTGTGACAATATTGTGCCCCAGTAGCATTTGGGGCAGAGTGGGGGGTGGTTGTGGTGCATGACTTCGTTCCCAGTAGAACCCACACATTTCAGAGCAGAGCTTCTCGAGAGAACGTCAGCTTGATAAAGTGCTTGCCTATTTACTCTGAGAAAGCAGAATTTAATGCCACGAGCTCCTGGCTCTTTACTTATTGCTATATCTGCAGCTAGTCAGATGGTTCTGTTGTCATAGGCAGCCCACCATGGGTGAAACTGCATGATGAGAAATATAATTGGTATTTCTCTTGGAGGGAAATCAGAGCATCTTGCAGTTTTAGAACTGGAAGAAGCTTCAGCAGTCTAGAGTCTAAACCACCCCCTACATTTTACATATGATCAAAATGAGACCCAGAGGTGAAGTGAAAAAATAAACTTAGGAGGAAATTTACAAATAAATAAGGCAGACAGCAACAATTAAGGGAACATCAGGGACTCTCCAGGAAATGGCCAGGGAGGTGCTTGGAGCCTTCCACAGCCCAGCCTGGTAAGAGAAAGGTTGAGATGAACCAGCTCCTATCAGAAGCCAGTCACCTGAATCATTTACATAGTTAATTTTATGTTCAAAGTCATCTGTTAGTTGAGTCTCTTTTGTACCTTTCCCAGGTAACCTGAGAAGCTTAAATATAAAAACAGCAATTTCTTAAAGCCTGCTTTTGCCAAGGAAGAAGCCCTCTGGGTGATTTTGGTGGCTTTGGTTTCGTCCAGGCTTAGTCACCCTTCTGCCTCAAACTTTTCCTCTACAGTGCCACACACATCATGAACATACCCCACTGTTTTGTAAGTTGTTTGCGTGCTTGTCATTTCCCTAGCCAATCGTTTTCAACCCTGGCCTACATCACTATTAGCTTCTTCAGAATCGATTTGCCTGAGTTTTCTACCCCAGCATTCCGAATCAGAATTTTCAGAGCAGGTAGGGCCGGGCTTCTGAAGAATTTTGAAAAAGCACCACAGGCTATTCCTCCTTCATAGCCAGGGTTGAGAAGTACTGCTGCAGATTTTGGTAGCCTTGAGAGGTGGGGCCCTGGGTTTACTCTGCATGAAGGACTGTGCCAGCTCTCGGTGCTTAACCGGTGTGTGCTGGGGACTGGAAGCAGGAGACGGACTTCTGCCCTGGGACATATAGAGGGCAGTGATGCTAGGGGATTCCTGGAATTGGTCACAATAGGGGTAGGAGCCGTTCTAGGCACTCGGACGACACACACACACACACACACACACACACACACACACACACACACACACGAATCCTTGTGTGGCACAACACTTAAGTGAACAGCTACTAACTGAAAGATTGGCAGTTTGAACCCAACCAGAGGTACCTTTGAAGACAGGCCTGGCAATCCGCTTCCAAAAGGTCACGGCCATGGAGCACAGTTCTGTTTTACAACACATGGGGTTGACAACTGGTTTTATTTACACACACACACACAAACACACATATGTATGTGAATATATACTTATTTAACAAAGTAAGACTAAATCAAACTAAGAAATGGGTTGAAAACCCAAAACTAAGTGAGGGGGAAAGAAGAAAACAGGAGAGGAACATAAAATGATTCCAGGAATAAGGATTTGCCTTAGAGAGCCAACATCATTCCTTTCAAATAACCAGAGTTATTTGAAATAAATTGTGATCATAAGGAAGGTTTCTAGAGTTGTTAAGCAGCCTTATACCCCATCTTTCTTACTTGAAAATAGTAATAAATCTTAATAATTGTAAGGTAGGCCGACAGCATACATTTTCATTTTCCAGTAAATGTACTTTCTGTACATAGTAGTAGCAAGTCACCAATAAAACTCTTGTTACTTATTAAATGATTCCTGGCAAGAAAGGTTCTAAATCATTTTATGAGGCAGCCTTAAAAGGCGTGTACTTTTCTTCATGTAGTTTGAATTTCCCCCCAAACTCCATTTATGCCAGGCACCATAAGCGATCTGGGGAACACTTCAGCTTAGTCAACTAAACAGAGCCCGGCTTAGAATCGGAATAACACAGACTGAGCTTAGAAACATGGAATGGTGCTCAAGGCAGGGCCTGTGTCATTGGTTCAGGCCACTGGGCCAGAGCTGGCTTGCTTGAGTGTCGTCTTGAACTCCAAGAAAGGAAGGGAGCTAACGAAGGACTCTCGTGTTTCAGCTTTTGGATGAGGGGCATCAACATCAGGGTACTTGGAAATGTGTTTGGCAGCCTTGGTGAAAATGTAATCAGATATGCAGTTTCAGGAATGGTTTTGTGTATAAATAGCTCTGGAGTCATTTTAGCTTCTGCTGAAACGCAGAGGGAGTGGCTAGGCTTTCTAGTCCAGTGAGTTGCAGGCTCCAAGACAAACACAGACTTTCCTGGGCGTCTGTGATGTTGCCAGTGCAGGTCCAGGCCAACATGGAGCAATTTGAGAGATTAAGAGAAAAGTCATGCATCATTTGAAAACTTGGTGATCGTTTTGTTAGCAGTTAACTAGGAGGCTGTTTATGATGTAAACTGCAAATCCACATTTTATTCCTGGGCCTTTGGTTAGCTTTTTTCTGATTCATATGACATATTCTGCCATGTGACTTATTGAGGCTAGGCTAGAACTTTCTGAAGAGATGCCTAGTGTGTTGGAAAACTGTGCAGTCTGCCTTGGCTTTCCAGCTAACATAATGGAGTGGTTAATAGTCGGCTTCCTTTTCCTCTAATTGCATGGTTGTCGTGTTGTGCTGTGTTAATGTAAGGACGGAGTAGCAGCTCAGCATGATTATTATTGTACTTAATAAAATTATAGTGACTGCAACATTAGTTTATTTTGTTTTTAAATTTTCAATCTTTTGTTGTCTGCCTTTATCCTATCCCTACTGTAATCCATCCTCCAGGTGCCACCAGAGTGGTCTTTTACAAACAGATTTGCTATAGATAAATAGACTTATGACACAAAATGGAGAAACCATGCTGGGCCCAGAAACGAACCTGTGATAGGTGCACAGTTGATTTATGACAAAGAGGCAGCACAGAGCAGAGGGGGAAGGACAGCCCTTTCAATAAACGGTGCTGGGCAGTTAGGTTATCTGTACAGAAAAACTTAACCTCTGTTTCAGATCATATACAAAAATTAATTCCAAGTGAGTTTTAGATCTCAAGGTGAAAGTCAAAACAGTAAAGGTTTTCGGAGGTAGTATTCAGTGGTTAAGAGTTAACGGCTCCTAACCAAAACGTCAGCAGTTCGAATCTGCTGGCCGCTCCTTGGAAGCCCTATGGAGCAGTTCTGCTCTGTCCTGTAGGGTCGCTGGGAGTCGGAATCAACTCGATGGCAACAGGTTTCTGTAGTAGATTATCTGCGTGACTTCAGCTTGGCAAAAGATGTCTTAAATAGGATACCAAAAAAAAAAAAAACACTGAAACAAAAAGGAAGAGATGATAAATTTGACTGAATTAAAATCAAGAACTTCTGTTCATCAGAAGACATTATTAAGAGAGTGAAAAGGTAAGCCACAGAGTGTCTGCTGTCTGCTGCCACACATTTAATTGCAGTAAGGCTTATGTCTGGAATAGAGAACTCTTACAAGTCAATGCGAGAAAGAGTAAGAGATTTTAACAGTTCACGAAAGATGATATCCAAATGGCCAGTACACTTATGAAAAAGTGCTCAACCTCATTAGAAATCCAAGAAATGCAAAATAAACCACCACAAGATGCTACTATACACCCACTAGGATGGCTACAATTAAAGACTGATGATACCAAGTGTTGGCATGGATGTGAGGCAACACTCACTGGTTTGTAATTGGAGGTATTGTAAATTGGCACAACTGCATTGGAGAACTGGCCACATTCCAATGCCGCTGGAAAGCATTGTTTTCTAATAACATTGAACATAGACGTATTGCCTTTTAATCCAGCAGACCCACTCCTAGGAACATATCCAACAGAAATGCGTGCACATTATGGTAGGCCAAAAAATGTCCCCCCAAAAATATCCATGTCAGATCCCTGGCACCTGTAATGTTACTTAATTTGGAAAAAGGGTCTTTGCAGATGTGATTCTAAGTTAAGGATCTTGAGATCCATAATCCTGGATTATCCGGTTGGGCCTAACCACCATCGCAGGTGTCCTCGTGAGAGACAGGCAGAGAGGGAGGTTCGACCCCACACACGGATAAAGCGACGTGAAGACGGAGGCAGAGACTGGGGAGATGGAGCCTCAGTCACCGGAAGGTGAAGACGCAGCAGCAGATTCTTCCTCTGGAGGGAACGTGGCCCTGCTGACACCTCGATTTCAGACTCTGGGTCTCCAGAGCTGTGAGAGAATAAATTGCTCTCGTTTTAAGCCATCAAGTTTGTGGTAATGTGTTGCAGCAGCCACAGGAAATCAACGTACACATGTATACCACAAAACAAGAATGTTTATAGAAGCATTATCTGTAGTAGCCGCAAACTGGAAGTGACCCAAGTATCTCACAGCAGAATGGATAAATCACGGTGTGGTCATACAGTGAAATTCTGTACAGTACCAACAACAGCAAAAAGATAAGTACAGCAACATGGATGAAGCCCGTAGATACTTTGTGGCCCCCTGTGGTCCATGGGATTGTGCGAACCTTTGGGCTTTGCCCCTGGGCCTGCCAGCCTTCTCAGCCTCACTGCCCGCACCTTAACCCCTCAGAACCTTACCCTTGCGGCACTTTCTGGACATCTCTCTTTGGTTAGGGTTTGTGTTGGTCCTGCTGCGCAAATTGTCTGTCTTCTCTCTCTCTTCATCTTTCAGCCCCACCCCTTCAGACGCCGACACCACAGCCCCTCCTCCCCCTGTATTGTAGCTCTGTGTGTCCCCTTTAGGATGCCTCCCCTAAGCAGGCAGGCCCCTTGGGTCCCTCTGTCTTCAGTGTGGTACAGTCTATGCAACATAGTTAACGCCAGGATCAGATTACCTCCAAATAGTGGGGCTCAGGCGAAGGCTGACTTCATAAAGTAGTGGCTTCCACTATAGGTTTTGAGGGGTGAGGTAGCTTTTTCTTACGTGTTAGATTTAATAAGCGGATGGCCTGATGCTAAGACAGTTCTCTGAATCTACAAATCTATCTGGATAGAATCAGTTTGTTTGGGGTACCAATTTTTAATACAAATAATAATGTTCATGTTACTTTCTGTAATACCATATATACCGTACCATTGCCGTTGAGTTGATTCCGACTCATAGTGACCCTGTAGGACAGATTAGAACTGTCCCACAGAGTTTCCAAGGAGCGCCTGGTAGATTCGAACTGCTGACCTTTTGGTTAGCAGCTGTAGCTCTTAACCACTGTGCCACCAGGGTTTCCGCTTCCTGTAAAGGCTTGGCTAAATGAATGTTTTGCTTGAACAATAGATTGTTCTGGTTAATCAAGTTATCTGATTTCAGCTTAGTCAGAAATTACTTTTGTTTCAGTCAATATACTAATCTGATTTCCTGTCTAAATAAAAACAGCAGTCATAAAAGTGAATTTTATAGGGCCTCAGGGCAGTATGTGATGCTAGTATGTGAAGTAATGTGATAAGATATATTCTAAACCTTTTATTTTTTAACTCTCTGAAGCTTTTGTTGACGTTAGCCTTTTTTTTCTAAAAGTTTAGTGCAGGGAAACCTCCTAGGTGAGTGGATTCTGATCGACCCATTATATTTATTGAACATCTGCTTGGTATCAAGGAATGGCATGACAAACAGTTGAATTGTCTCAGCACCAAAGGGACTTGTCACCTGTACCTAGCAAGGGGGGGGGGGCAAGGGTACCAGTTACTGTAGTGCCAGGTGCCAGAGATGGGCCTAGCGGTGTGTTCCGGTGGGGTTAACAGAGATGCTTGTGGTGTGTTCTGCTGTTGGTACCTCTTGGCCAGATTCCCACGTGGATAGGTGACTCCAGCATGCTTTTCGCTTTGTCCCCAATAGGCTCTTGGGTGGAGCTGCACTTCACCAACAACGGGAATGGGAGCAGTGTCCCTGCCTCCGTTTCTGTTTATAATGGTGACCTGGAAAAAATACTGCTGGATGCCCAGCACGAGTCTGGAAGGAGCAGCTCCAAGAGCTCCCACTGTGACAGGTAGGGGGGACAGCACGTGTGCTGCAGCCTGGCTTCCTGAGTGGATGCTGAAGTCCATACAGATGGGTGGGTTTCTTCTCCGTGCAGGCCAAATTAGAGTCGTCTGTGCACAGAGGGACCCTTGCCCTCTAGTTGGAGGAAATGACCTGGGGCAAGAAGCACAGTCCCCTTACAAGTGCCTCATCACATCAGCTAGCTTAGTAACGTCGGGCGTCCTGACCCCGAGTTAGGCATTACTTCGTGCACCTCAGCAGTGATTATTTCCGTGGGGGTGGGAGGGGTCTGGTTGGCAGCACTTGGCAGATGTGAACTCAGGCAGCATGGCTGAGAGTCGGGGGCCAAAGGCCAGACTCTCGGGGGCTGCGTAGTGGGCAGTAACATACTTGGCTGACAAGGCCAGCCACCTACCGGCAGTCGGTGTCTTTCCCCTGGAAGATGAGCCTGCAGACTCCTATCGTGCTTAGCTGCGAAGACTGGAACGGTCAGAACCAGAGAAACAGACTGGTCCTTGCCTGGCGCTGGGTGGAAGGGAAGACACACCTATGAGGCGGGAACCCACTCTTCCCTGAGGGGACATTTCCCTACCTTTGGGGCTTTCATTTTCTAACAGTAACGAGATGTTCTTCTCCTCCCACTCTTCCTCACCCCTACCAAGCCCGCCTCGCTCACAGACTCCACAAGACACGGCCAGAGCTTCGGAGACAGATACCCACAGCAATGGGGAGAAGAACAGCTCTCAGGTAAGCCAGCCGTCTGAGTCGTCCAGTGCTGCTACGACAGAAATCCCACACGTGGGCGGCTTTAACACAGAGAACTTTATTTCTTCACAGTAAGGTAGGCTGAAAGTCCGAATTCAGGGCGTCAGCTCCAGAGGAAGGCTTTCTCTCTCTGTTGGCCTTCTCATCAGTGTTCCCCTGGACTAGGAGCTTCTCCGCGCAGGGACCCTAGGTCCAAAGGACGCGCTGTACTCCTGGCGTTGCTTTCTTGGTGGTATGAGGTCCCCAATCCTCCATTCCCCACTTGTTTCCCTTTCCTCTTCTCTCTTACAAGAGATAAAAGGTGGTGCAGGCCGCACCCAGGGAAACTCCCTTTATATTGGATCAGGGATGTGACCTGGGTTCGGATGGTGTCACAGTCCCACCCTAATCCTCTTTAATGTAAAATTACAATTACAAAATGGAGGACAGCCACACAACACTGGGAATCATGGCCTAGCCAAACTGATAGACACATTTTTGGGGGGACATAATTCATTCCATGACACGCGGTGTAAATGTCTGTGATCTGTTTGTAATGTTGTAAATGTAATTGAGTAAAGTGTGGGTTTTAGTGTGTCTCCCACTTTTTATAACTGTGTGGGGTGGGGACATCCCCAAAGGATAGGTTTCACATTGAGCTTGGGGCAGGACATGTAGCGGGGCCTCCTCTGCTCCCCGTCCCCACTGCTTTCTGGGGATACGTGGTCGGGAGAGGAGAAGGGGAGGCAGTTCTCTTGTGCCTGCAGCCTGGGTAGGGAGTGAGCTGCCATGGGCCGGCAACTGTGACCCGGCTACTGGTGCCGCTTTCCTGTGGGCTGCAGAGTGGACAGCGCTTTTGGGAGAGCCCAGCGTTTCCTACACGGCCGTTCAGGGCCACTCTACCATTGGGGTTGGGATTCTGATTCTTGGGCTCCCTCCTCATTAGACATTGTAGTTGCTTGCCAGAAATTATACCCCAGGCCTTTTCTGACACCCAGTTGCTAGCTGGTGTCTGGGTAGTTAAGCACTAGGAGCTAATCGCAATGTTTGAAACCATTTTTCTAATATTCATTCAACAAATGTTGACTGGAGGTTTCTTCCTGTCAAGTTCTTAGCTAGTTGTAGGGCCACAAAACCTTCTGATAGCTGGAGTTCATGACAAAAAGTGTGCCTGGGGCTGGTGCCTTAACTTACCACATTTCTTTTCCATTCTCCGCCTGCATAGATTTTGAGGAGTGATGAGTATCTTGCTCGCTTTAGCTCGCAGTGGTCAGCATGGTATTTTGGATGCACAACACGTTTTCTTGGACATTTTGTAATCATCACAATAACAGCTGAATTTCCCCTCATATTTATTCAGAAGCCATCCTAGTGTAGCCTGGTCTCACAGTCAGCGCTCCACAGTCACTCTGCCTCCTGTGCTTGTGTCCCTTGAGGCCTGTGAACGAGTAATTTCATGAATAAATCAGGAGCAGCACAAAGTTGGTTCCCATGAGGTGGGGGCCAGGTCAGGTGTATCTCCACCTTCTTGCGGCGCCATCAGTTCCGACACCAGTCACCCCCCTCAGGCACTCTCTGCTGCTCTGCAGGGTTTGATTTGTTGCAGCGGCCACACCGGACTCACACAACTCAGAGTGATACGGTTCATTAGGAGAGTAACAGGCTGCAAGTCAGGATCGGCATCAGGAAGCACCCAGGCTAGGTCTGGGAGGGGCCCCAAAGTGGAGAGCACATTCCTCATCAGCGCAGCGCAGTGCAGCTTCTGGCCAGGATGGCTGTCAGAGCAAACAGGGTCACGGAGCAGATAAGCTCTTGGCTAGAACAGCTCTGGGGCTGCTCTCGGCCCGGGCCATTGCTTCCCTCCAGTGACCAATGGGCGAGGCTTCTTTGCTGGGCAGCTGCGTTCCCTGCCATGCAGGCCTCATGTCCGGCCTCTGCTGCTTACTTGCCCAGCTCACAGCAGTGTAGCAGCTTCGGGACCACTTGACTCCCACGTGGCTCTGTTGCTCTGCCTTCCCAGCTCTCAGCCAGCACCTTTCTCTGTAAACCAGGAGATCTCTAAAACCTCTGCCTTTCTGCCATTTACATATCCTGATCCTCAGATCCTGCTCGGTTGCAAGGTGGGGCCTCCCTCACCAGACCCGAGTTCAACCAGTCCTCAGTTACCCATGACATGTCAATCAACTCAGGCCTTGTTAATTATCAGACAAAAGGATCAAGCCATTAAGTTGTTTACCACTTACCCAGGAAGTGTTATCAACCCTGGGAATCCCCTGGGTAAAAGGAAAAAACCCTTTGGGGTAGAAAACAACTTGGGAGCCCCCTCCCCCCAAGTTGCTTCTCCAAAGAACTGGGCAAATGTAACAACTCCTCAGGGCTGGGAAAAACCTCTGAAGCTGTTTTTTTTTTAAAGAACCAAGGCAAATGGCCACATAAAAGAAGTCGTTGCCCACAGCCTGTGACACCAAGGAAACGAGTCCTTGCTAGCACAGGCCTCCTGGAGCAGTCTCCCCAGCCTGACCAGCCCGCGCTCCAGAAGCATCCAGAGCACCCTGGCTGTTGGGAGGCCTTTGTGCTGGAGCTCTGGCCATGGGCATGCTCCAAGACCGGCCCGGTGCAAACAGATGTCCAGTATTCTAGAATGTTTCCAGTTTTTTTGTTTTGTTTTGTTTTTTTTCTCGATTATAAAATAATTACACGCTCAGGTAAAGAATTTTGAAAATGTAAACAGGTAAAAACACCTATAATGCTTTCTAAAGACAGTCCCTTGAATTAGTATATTAGGTTGTCTCTATTATTAGATTGTCTCTGTTATTAGATTGTTATTAGATTGTCTCTGTTATGTAACTTTTAACACGTAGCTGAGTTCATAGGCATATATTACATTTTCTGCTTTTTCCTCCCACTTTAATGTGAAAGCAGTTTTTCTTTTAAACGTGCTTGGTACACAGTATTCCATTTACTTAGTCATTGTTGTTAGGCGCCCTTGAGCCCGTTCCAACTCATAGTGACCCTGCGTACAACAGAACAAAACACTGCCTGGTCCTGCACCATCCTCACAGTCATTGTTACGTTTGAGTCCATTGCTGCAATCACTGGGCCAGTCCATGTCATTGAGGGTCTTTCTCTTTTTTGCTGACCCTCTATTTTACGAAGCATAATGTCCTTCTCCAGGGACTGGCCCCTCCTGATAACATGTCCAAAGTATGCGAGACATAGTCTCGCCATCCTTGCTTCTAAGGAGCATTCTGGCTGGACCTCTTCCAAGCCAGTTCTGTTCATTCTTTCGGCAGTTCAGTATTCTTCACCAACACCATAATTCAAAGGTGTCTATTCTTCAGACTTCCTTATTCATTGTCCAGCTTTTGCATGCATATGAGGCGATTGAAAATACCACAGCTTGGGTCAGGCACACCTTAGTCCTCAAGGTGACATCTTTGCTTTTGAACATTTTAAAGAGGTCTTTTAAAGCAGATTTGTCCTACGCAGTGTCGCTTGACTTCTTGACTACTGCTCCCATGGGTGTTGATTGTGGATCCAAGTAAAATGAAATCCTTGACAACTTCAGTCTTTTCTCCATTTATCATAATGTTGCTTATTGGTCCACTTGGAAGTTTTTTGTTTTCTTTACATAGAGGAGTAATCCATACAGAAGGCTGTGGTCTTTGATCTTCATCAGTAAGTGCTTCAAGCCCTCTTCACTTTCAGCAAGTAAGATTGTGTCATCTGCATATCGCAGGTTGTTAATGAGTCTTCCTCCAATCCTGATGCTGTGTTCTTCGTATAGTGCGGCTTCTCAGATTGCTCAGAATGCAGACTGAATAAGTATGGTGAAAGGATACAGCCCTGACACACACCTTTCCTGATTTTTAAGTATCCCCTTGTTTTGTTTGAATGACTACCTCTTGGTCTGTGTACAGGTTCCTCATGAGCACAATTAAGTGTTCTGGAATTCCCATTCTTCACAATGTTATCCGTAACTTACTATGATCCACACAGTCGAATGCCTTTGCATAGTCGGTAAAACACAGGTAAACATCTTCCTGGTATTCTGTGCTTTCAGGCCAAGATCCAGCTGACATTAGCAGTGATATCCCTCATGCCACGTTCTCTTCTGAATCTCGCTTGAATTTCTGGCAGTTCCTCGTCAATGTACTGATACAACCGTTTTTGATTTATCCTCAGCAAAATTTTAGTTGCGTGTGATATTAATGACATTGTTGGATAATTTCTACATTCCACTGGATTACTTTTCTTTGGAGTGGGCATGTCTGTGAGTCTCTTCCAGTAGCTGTCTTCCAAATTTCTTGGCATAGACGAGTGAGCGCTATCAGCATTGCATCCGTTTGTTGAAACATCTCAACTGGTATTCCGTCAGTTCCTGGATCCTTGTTTTTTGCCAGTGCCTTCAGTGCAGCTTGGACTTCTTCCTTTAGTACCATGTGTTCTTGATCATATGCTGCCTCCTGAAATGGGTGAACATCAACGAATTCTTTTTCATGCAGTGACTCTGTGTATTCCTTCCATCTTTTGATGCTTCCTGGGTAGTTCAGTATTTTCCCCATAGAATCCTTTAGTATTGCAACTTGAGGCTTTAATTTTTTCTTCAGCTCTTTCAGCCTGAGAAATACCGAGCGTGTTCTTCCCTTTCGGTTTTCTAACTCCAGGTATTTACACATTTTGTCTTCTTGAGCGGCCCTTTGAAATCTTCTGTTGAGCTCTTTTACTTCATCATTTCTCCCATTCGGTTTAGCTACTCTGTGTTCAAGAGCAAGTTTGAGAGTCTCTTCTGACATCCATTTTGGTCTTTTCTTCTTTTCTGTCTTTTAGTGACCTTTTGCTTTCTTCATGTATGATGTCACTGACGTCATTCCCCAACTCATCTGGTCTTTGGTTATTAGTGTTCAATGCATCAAATCTGTTCTTGAGATGGTCTGTAAATTCAGTTGAGATATACTCAACGTTGTATTTTGGCTCTTGTGGACTTGTTTTAGTTTTCTTTAGCTTCAGCTTGAACTTGCATTTAAGCAGTTGATGGTTTGTTCCACAGTCGGCCCTGGCCTTGTTCTAACTGATGATATTGAGCTTCTCCATCGCCTCTTTACACAGATGTAATTGATTTAATCCCCACGTAGTCCATCCAGGAGAGTCCACGTATACAGTCACCGTTTATGTTACAAGTTGTGCTGGCTTTCCCAGTATTGTGTATTGTCTTAACCTTCACCAGAAATGTTCTTTTTGACAATGAATGCAATGCCATTCCTGTTCAATTTGTTATTCCTGGCATAGTAGAACATATGATAGTCTGATTCAAAATGGCCAGTGCCAGTCAATTTCAGCTAACTAATGGCTAGGATATCGATGTTTAAGCATTCTATTTCATTTTTGACTGCTCCTGATTTTCCTTGTTTAATACTTTGTACATTCCACGTGCCAATTATTGACGGATGTTTGCAGCTGTTTCTTCTCATTTTGAGTCACGCTACATCAGCATATGAAGGTCCCGAAAGCTTGATTCCATCCTCGTCATTAAGGTCGACTCTACTTTGAGGAGGCAGCTCTTCCCTGGTCGTAGTTTAAGTGCCTTCCAACCTGAGGGGCTCATCTTCCGGCACTATATCATTGTCCCACTGCTATCCATAAGGTTTTCATTGGCCATATTTTTCAGAAGTGGACCACCAGGTCCTTCCTAGTCTGTCTTAGTCGAGAAGCTCCACTGAAACCTGTCCACTGTGGGTGACCCTGCTGGTATTTGAACTACCATTGGCATAGCTTCCAGCATCACAGCAACATGCAGCCCCCACAGTATGACAGACGAGTGGTACTTAGTTTCTTCCCTGTTTTGGGTCACTTAGAGTGTTCTCATTTTAACCTGTTGTAGCCAGTACTGCCCTCAGTGTCTTCCCCTCCCTTCAGATCATGTCCTTGGGCAGGGCCCTCACAGATGCGGTCTGTGTGCAGGGAGAACAGTACTCCAAGGGCTGGGTGTACTGGAGGGACCCAAATGAAGCCTCCACCCACTGCTGCCTTGCAGCCTGAGCCGGAGAGTGGGGGGCGTGTCTCTGGACTTGGTGCAGTAACAGTGTGGTGCTTGGTTGAAGGCACAGATGCAGTAGGTTAATCTGCTTTTAACTTCACGTTTATTTTCTCTTAGTCTGAGGAAGATTATATGGAGAGAAGGAAAGAAGTTGAAAGCATCCTGAAGAAAAACTCAGATTGGATATGGGATTGGTCAAGTCGGCCCGAAAACGTCCCCCCCAAGTGAGTCTGTTTCTCGTGTCACGATCCCCCTCTGACACAGGACATGCGGACTAAAACGCTCGTCCCTTCTGCCCTAGGGAATTCCTCTTCAAGCACCCGAAGCGCACAGCGACGCTCAGCATGAGAAACACGAGCGTTATGAAGAAAGGGGGCATCTTCTCGGCAGAATTTCTGAAGGTTTTTCTTCCGTCTCTGCTGCTGTCCCATCTGCTAGCCATTGGCCTCGGGTCAGTGACACATCATGGCACACCTGGGGGTGGTCCCGCCAGCTGCCTCCCGTTGGCCCGACTCAGGCACACCACGTGGCAGAGTAGAACTGGGCTCCACAGGGTTTTGAGGGGCTGAGTTTTTGGAAGTAGATCACCAGGCCTTTCTTTCAAGGGGCCTCTGGGTGGATTTGAACCTCCCACCTTTTGATTAGCAGCCAAACTTGTTAACTGTGTGCACGACCCAGGGACTCAAAAGGTAGGAAGGGAATGCATTCGCCAGAGCACCGACGCTCAGGTTGGCTAGTCTTCTGCCTTGCACTGGTGTTTAGTGAGCTGTACTGTGAAAAGCAGTGCACAACTAGGTGTCTCTAAGTTAGATATTAATGTAGAACACACAATGATGAAGAATAAAAAGCTTGTTAAAAGACGGCAGATAGATGCATTACAAAAGATTTTAAAAATGGGTATTTTTAAGATGAGCTTGTAAGCTATTAAATCCCCCTCCATAAGCTTTCACCACACTCAGCTGCCATCTCAGCTGCATGAATACTCGCTAAACTCAGAGGCCACACTAACTGCCCGTTGCTCTTTCTGTCAAGGATCTACATTGGAAGGCGCCTGACAACCTCAACCAGCACCTTCTGATGAAGACTGGAGTCGACTTCGTTCATAAGCGGGGATTCTGAGTTCACTGCAGAGTCTGCTGAAGGGAGCTTGAGCCTGGGTGGCTGCACAGCTGTGTCCGTTTGTTCTGTAAACGCCCTGTTCCCAGTTTAGTGACACGGCAGAGGGGCACCAAAACCACACTAACCTGTGACCCTGCCTGTGGGATCAGTTAATAAGCATGTCAGACTGATTATATCTACTGCAATATTTGGTAGTACATTTTCTTTGGATGTTATATCTAAGTATAAATAATTTTAACATACAAGCCATGATGTATGTAGTACTCTAACACAAAGCATCTG
The DNA here is from genome assembly GCA_030035585.1 of Dugong dugon. NCBI lineage: Eukaryota > Metazoa > Chordata > Mammalia > Sirenia > Dugongidae > Dugong > Dugong dugon. The sequence continues at coordinate 82,609,842 of CM057475.1, read as the reverse complement.
TAACTGTAGTTCAGTTCAAACTCTTTGTATCTCAGAAGAATGAATCATGTTGATATGGAAACTCCTACCTTCCCAGGGCTTGTCCAGAGGCAAGCAGCGTGGCCTGGCCCTCACGTGGTGTAGCGTGCGTACATCTTGTGCTTATTAATTTAAGTGGATGCAGGTTGTCAAGACTGTAGTCACCTCTGCTGATTGTTCTTTGTGAAGCGAGAAATGGAAAACCGAGGTACAAACTCCCATACACTTCACACACTAAACTGCTCTGGCTTTTGTAGTGTGCAGACTTAAAATCTCTGACTGTGAAGTAACTATTTCGGATGATCAGTTTTCTGTCCAGAGCACCTGCTCACTAGGCTCCCTCCTCCTCCTCACTCTAGATCGCAGAATTTCACCTTACCCTTGGTGTTGACCTTTGTGTGCTCTGAGAATTAGCTTCACGCTAAGCCAATCTGTGTGTCTACTCTGAAAGACTGGAAAGAAAAAAATAAACCATTGCCAAACTGTTCACAGATGACTGTATTTACATGTGGCTTAACGCCAAACTTCCTAACTCTGATTAAACCAGGCCTGTTCTCCAGTGTTGTGCTGTTTGTCTTTACGGCACAGGTTTTTAAAGGCTTCCTCTTTGATATACTGTATATGTGCTGTTCTGTATTTGTCTCTCTTTTCCACGTTTAATTCAGTATTTGTGTTAAAATAAATCTAACGTTTTAATTTTTAAAATCTTTGTTTGTATTTAAACAATTACCCCGGAAGAAGCCGGGTAGAGCGGTACCGCCTCTGTCTTGTAATTAGCTGGAAGGAGGAGAGCACGTGACGTCACGTGCAGCGTGCTGGTCAAGCACAACACCCTTTTATTTGACAGCAAATAGGAAGTCGCTTGTCTTAAATCAGAAGCCAGGATTTGCTCCTGTATGGCTGCTGAGCTGTGTCGTGGTCATGGAGCTGTACTTGGCCATAGGACCAGGTGACGGGCCACCAAAATGAATGTCATTCAAGGAGACCATGAGGTTTCATCCATCTGTGCTCACTGTCTGAATATCACTCAGATGCCTAGGGTGCAGGGCAAGGCCGCTCACATCTGTCCCTCTCTTCAGTAGCGTCAGCTGAGTGCTTGTTAGAACTAGCTGGGGGTACTGAGCTCTATTGCTGCCCAAGTGCTTTATGTATATGTGATATGAAGAGCAATACCCTAGCTTTTTAGATGCTTTTCCCACCAGGCTGTAATACCACAATGGACAGGACATATATAACTTTCAAGTAAGGTAATGGCAGTGTATGAAATTGAGGGTTTTTAAACTGCTTTTGCAAATAGCCCGTTTCTATTGTTAGTACAATTAACTGCCCACGCCATTATTCACTGAATACTAAGTTTACAAGATGTGTAACACAATCCAAATAATTTTGACTTCAGAAGAAATTAGCGCTTCACTCCTACCTATAATGTGGTTTCTTGTTCGTGATGTTTGCACTGGCCACTGGCCGTGGAGTATCATGCTTCCCTCCCCTCCCAGAAATGCTGTGCCACTTCAATCAGCAGCAAACTTTTATTCAGACGTTCTGACTAGAGTGTCTTTTTCTAAAGCACTGATGCATTTCAGGAGCAGAACTTTAAAAATGAAATTGTAGCCCCTGCTCTCGGGAGAAGACGCCCTGGTGGCGCAATGGTTAAGCACTCAGCTGCTAACTGAAAGGTTGGCAGTTTGAACTCACCAGCTGCTCCCCAGAAAGACCTGTCAATCTGCTCTCAGAGACCGCAGCCTAGAAAACCTTATGGGGCAGTTCTGCTCTGTCTTGTGGGGTCACTGTGAGTCGGAATTGACGGCACCCAACAACAGCTCTGTGGTTCCAGACTGAACTTGCCAGCACGTGGGGGTCTGGCTGGCCGGGCCCTGCGGCCTCCAGTGCTCCCTTGTGTCTGCTGCGGCCATGCTGGCCTTCTGCTCACTTGCCCCAGGACCTCTGTGTAGAACACACAGCCCCCTGACCCCTCTAAGTGCTTCCTGGGCTCCTGCAGGCAGCTCCAGCAGGCCCTGCCCAGGGCATTTTCCCGACTGCCTTGACCAGGCCAGCCGTCAGGTGTTCTCACAAACCTGCTACACTTATCTGGTTGTAATGACTGATTATTGTGATCATCGTAAATGTTTAGTCACTGACGTTTAGCAGTCCCATAAAATGATGCAGAATATTCAAGTGTGTCATCTCTAGTCCACTTTCCTTGGGCTCGGCAGCTCATAGCATTGAGACTGCAGAGCTGTCCCTGCCCCTTAACAGGAGGGGACAAGAGGAAATGAAGCCGGTGTCACCTCACAGGAGCATTTCAGGCTATGGAGATGGAGTGGGGTGGAGGCGGAGGCAGAGTGTCAGATGCAGGGACCCCTGCCTCAGCGTTGGGGTCTGGATTTGTATCAGTTGGGAAACTGGGTGGTCCAGGCCACAGCAGGGGAGGGAGGTGGCAGGAAGCTGGGTCAGCAGGAGCAGTACTGTGAGACATGCTCCATTCTTGGGAAGGAAACGAAAACCCCCCCAGGAAGTCAGCATCTGAGGGCCAGCCAGGCCCAGGAAAAGTGCTCCAAGGCCCTATACGTCTCACCTCACTCACATAGTTGTAGACCAGCTGCTTCCCAGCCTGTGATGTATACACACAGGCCCTTTGGGGTCACGTGAGATGCTGGTTCTGCTCAGTAGACCAGGTGTGCAGTCCCGGAAGGCGCCACGTTTCTGACAGGCTCCCAGGTGAGGCTGCCGGTGCTGGTGTGCTAGCCACACTTGGCGGAGCAAAGACGTCACCACTGGGACTCACGCTCCTTGGCTCTCAGATTAAACGTCTAAACGGCAAAGGATGAGACTGCCATTGAACATTCTAAAAACAGCGTAAGCAAGGCAACCACGGGCCAGCGCTGAAAAAGTGAACCAAGGATTTTATAAGCAGCCAAGCTGCCATTCAGGTATCAAACACGATAGAAACGTTTTCAGCAGAAAAGAAGTGAGGGAATTCTGCAACCATGGGCCCTTCTGGAGGAATCTGCAAAGGCTGAGCTTCATCCAGGTAACAGTCGGGAAAGCGTCAGCAAGAGGCCTGAGGGTGAACATCTGAGTATTTATACATGTAGATCCAGGACCGAAAGGTGGGAAAGGAGGTGGAAGGATAATGTACAAATGTTCTGTGTTACAACAAAGTGGAAATAATGTCACTAAAAAGTGGGAAACAACTAGAGAATTTATGAAAGTAATGATAAAGACAGTACGTATCAGAATCTACAGGCTATATTTACAACAGTATTGAGAGAAAATTCAGATAATAAAATGCTCTGTTCAGTAAAACCGAAGACAGTAAAAATAAATGAACTATCCCGCTCAAAAAGCTAGAAAAGGAACAAAGTAAATCAAAAAGAAGCTCAAGGACGGGAATAGTGGAAACTGAAGAAGCAGAGACTAAAAAGACATAATTAATAAACCTGTTATTTTTTGAAAATAATAAACACCATTATTAACTTAATCCAGAAAAGACCAAATATACACATTAGGAAATGCCAAGGGGGAAATAACCATTGAAAAAAGGGTATCAAAAAACATTACTTAGTAGACTTCTTTACAAATAACTTTTGAATACGAGGTGAAATGGATAGTTTCCTAGAGAAAGAGAATGCCAGAACTGACCCCATGAAAGATAGAAAGCTGAAACAGATCAATTTCCACAAAAGAAATAGAGGCTAATAAGGAGCTACCCCACAAAAAATGACTTAGCTTCTACCAAACTTTCTAGTCCCAGACAGTGTTGATGCACTATAAATTGTTCCTGAGCGCTGAAAATGAAACCTTCCTAACTCGTTTACAGAAACAAGTATAACAACTGAGACTTAAACTAATAAAGACTGTACCAAAAAAAAAAACCCAAAAAACTAATAACATTCATGAATATTGATGAAAAATTACCACTTTCATAAAATATTTGAAAAAAGAACCAACTCCACAATAAAATAATATACAATGATCAAGTGGGATTTCTTCCAGGAATGTAAGATTGCTTAACTATTAGGAAATCTGTTTATAGGATACACCATATCGACAGACTAGGGAGAAACACGATCATTGCCACGGATGCTGAAAAGGCCTTTGACAAAATTCAACACCTATTCTACACACACACACAACATCAGAAGCATATCCATTAAGATCAGAACAAGACAAAGGGGCCCACTACCTCTGCTACTATTCAACATTATACAAGAGGTAGTAGCCAAGTCAGTTAGATAAGAGAAATCAATTTAGGGGCCTAACAATTGGTGAAGAAGAAATAAAACTATTCATACTGGGTCGCTGTGAGTCAGAACTAACTTGATAGCAACGAGTTATGGTATTTTTAGCTGATATGATAGTATTTTTGAAAAACCCTAGAGAATCACTGATAAAACCAATTCAAACAATGAAAGACTTCAGTAAGGTAGCAAGATATTAATGTACAAACTCAACAGACTTCACACACACAAAACAGCCAGTTAGAACATATTATTTAGAGAAAACCCATTTACAATACTAACAGAAAAGATTAACTTCTTGGGAATTAATTTAACATGAAATGTGCAAAACCTGTAAAGAAAAAAATTAAAACTCTCCTGGAAAAAAAAGTAGATTTGAACAAATGGAAAGGCATCTTGTTCTTGGATAGGTTGGCTCAACATTATAAAGATGGTAGTTCTCCCTAATTTAATTCAACAAATTGATAAATTTAATCCAATCCCAATAAAAACAACAAGAAGAAGTTTTTTAGAGTTAGATAGTTGATATTAAAGTTTATATGGAAACACATGAATGTAAAATAAAAATTATAAGGGAGGATTAATCCTGTCAGACATCAAAATATACCATAAAACCTCCAAGTTAAAACTGTTGCACTAGTGCGTGACCAGACAAATAGGTAAATGGGAGAGAAAGCCCAGAAATGGATTGAAATAATGTGGAAATTGACTATATAATAATGGTGGCATCTCAAGTCACGGGTAAAACGGGATTTTTTAGTAAGTGGTAATAGAAGCCATCTGTAAAAGGATACAGTTAGATCCATATCTCACACACACACAGGATCAACTTCAAATGGATTAAGGATCTAAACGTAAAACATGACAGTGTGCAAAAACTAGAAGAAAGCACAGGTGAATGAATCCCTCTTTGACCTCAGGGTGGGGGAAAGCTTTCTAATCACAACTCAAAAATCAGCGGCAATAAAATAAGAGATTGATAAATTTGACTACACAAAAATGGAAAACGTGTGCATGGTAAAAAAGTTAAAAGACAACTGAGAAACCGAAAGGAAATATCTGCAACATCTATCACAGACAGAGGCTATTATGCCTCATGTGTAAAACCGAAACCAAACACCGAGTGGACTCCAACTCATAGCAAACCCTGTAGGACAGAGTAGAACTGCCCCATAGAGTTTCCAAGGAGTGGCCGGCGGATTTGAACTGCTGACCTTTTGGTTAGCAGCCGAGCTCTTAACCACTTAAAAAGTGAGAGACAAAGGACTAAAACTCTGATAGAAAAATGGGGAAGAACTATAAAACAAGCAATTCACAAAAGAGATAAACACTGTCTCTAAGCGTTTGAAAAAATGTTCACTCACTCATAACTGGAGACCTGCCAGTTAAAATAGCACAGACATACTATTTCTCACCTATCAGATCAGGGAGAAGAAGGGCAGTACGCTGTCACGGCTGTGGGGAAGGACACTCACTGCTTGTGGGAAGGCACATGGGACAGCTGTCTGAGGGGAATTTGGTGACAGCTAAAGAAACCACATCTGCACTAGCTGTGGTACACCCACAACCCACTTTATCCTGAAGATTAACCTCTAAAAATCTGAAAACACATATGGATCAAATTATATTATTTATAATATTTATTATTCATAACTTTAATATATTAAATGTAAAATATTTGCAACCAAAATGCCTACACGTAGGAGACTGATTCAGTAGATGGTGAACATCCACACCATGGAGTACTATGCAGCTGATTTAAAAAAAAAAAAGAATGAGGATGATCTCAATGAACTGATATTGAATGATTTCCAGCATATACTGTTAAGTGAAAAAAGCAAAGTGCAGAAGAGTCTCCACGTGTCCCCAACAGGAACAACAGATTTGATGACAGATGGTTGAGACAAGAAACCTGTGGCTGTTTTGAAACAGGGCCCCCAAATCCTTTGACAGTCCTCCCATGGGGAGGTAGCCTGTCCCCCCTTGAAGGTGGATTCTGTGACTACTGAACGATGGAATGAGGAGGGAGAAGCGCTGTGCCAGTCTCCGGGTCCAGGCCTCATGAGACCAGCAGCTTCTGCTGTCTTGGGCACTGGCTCCTGGACCCAGCTGCCATACTGTGAGGAAGACACGCCACCCAGTGCAGAGGCCACTGGAGGGAGCTGGCACCCAGCAAGCCTGCTCACCATGCGGTGACCCATCTTTGAAGGGGAACGTCCAGCCCCAGGCAGCGGCCGAGCTGATGCCATGTAGAGCAGAGATGAGCTGACCTGCTGAGCCCTGCCCAAACTGCAGATGGGTGAACAAAATAAAGGCCTGCTAGAGTTAAAAAAAGGAAGTTCTACAGTATGCTATCCTTCATGTCAGAAAGGAGGAGCTACAGAAGACACACACACACACACGTATCTGCTCACTAGTGCAAAAAAGAAACATGGGGTGAATAAGCCAGAAATGAATGAGACTGGTTCCCAGGCAGGGCTAGGGTGTGTGTGTGTAACAGGTGGAAAATGGGAAGGGGAAGAAGGAACGAGAGGATGCCCTTTCTCTGGGTATTCCTTTTTGCATAGCTCTGACCCTTAGTAATGTTTTACATACAGCCAAAATGTTTAATAATTAAAATCCACCATTTTGGGGTATGAGGATAAATAGTCATCAAATATCTACTTTTGCATTTCTCTGTTCAGTTCTGAGCCCAGCCACCTGTGTGGCACTTCTTTCGCTGACCATAGTTAGCCAGAGCTAGGTCAGATCTCACAAAAGGACACTGTCCTTCAGATGCCAAGTAGGCAGACACCAGCTGCCAGCTCGGGGTCCTGCTGGGCTCCCTCACTTCTGACATGTGGCTCCCACTACTCCCTCAGGTTCGATAACTTGCTAGAACAAGTCAGCATTCACAGAAAGCACTAGACTATTACCGTTTCTTTGTAGGAAACATGGATACAAATAAGATGCATAGGGCGAGGTCTTGGAGCATTCCCAACAGGGAGCTCCCATGTCCCAGAAAAAGTGCATGGATGTCTTTCACCAACGAAGAAGCCCACGGAGCTTCTGTGTCCAGAGCTTTGACGGGGGTTGGGGGGTGGTCTCATTATGTAATGCAAACTGTAGCCCCTCTCCCTGAGGTTGGTTGACATTACAAGGTGATTAAGAGCTATCATGGGTGGGTCTCTCTGGACTGACAAGCCTCCACCTGAGTTACCTCATCGCCTCACTGCAGTCCTTTTCCAAGACACCCGAGTCACCTCATTGCCTCACTGGCATAACCTGTTAAGATGGGTGTGGTTTGCAGTCCTTATCCGATGAGACACCATGTGAGTTACCTCATTGCCTCACTGGCATAACCTGTTAGGTGGGTGTGGTCTGCAGTCCTTATCTGATGAGACACCATGTGAGCTACCTCACTGCCTCACTGGCATAACCTGTTAGGTGGGTGTGGTCTGCCGTCCAAGACACTTAAGGTTTTTTAGAGATTATCCCTCAGGAGCTGAGGGCAAAGACCAAATTCTTTGGGTAAGGTTAATTCTAAACCCCACAGGGGGGAACCCAAAATGGAATACAAACAGTAACAAGGGAACCCAACTCTATTACAATGGATAATCTAACCACCTTGAAGGGGTGGAGAAAAAGCTTTGGGAAACAGCACTGAGAAGGAACTCTGTAAGGTTAAAGTAAACAGAGTGTCCTTGCTAGTAAATTGGTTTCTCATAAGGGTATGGCTTAGCAATTCTGGAATGACTCTGGGCGTACACCAAGGGTGAGCAAACACAGCACCTCTGGGCCAGGTGCACGGTCGGCCCTGCTCAGGCAGCCCCGCCGTGGGCACAGCACGCACCTTTGATGCCAGGGCAGGACCCAGGAAAGGGCAGACCAGCTCAGTCAGGCAGGCCTGAGCTGACACCCGAGCAGGCCACAGGGACAGAGGCCTCCTCGCTCCACCCAGAAGAGCTGCAGTGGGGACATTTACCCACCAGCTCCTGGACGGCCCTGCCTGTGGCCAACTCCGTCCACAATACGCGGGGCTCTTCTGTCCCCACTTCATGCTCCACTCCACCCTGACAGCCACCTTGGACATTGTCCTGCATGGAGCAGATGCCTGCTGCTCCAGCACCAACAGTTGGCAAAGAGGGCACCCGCCAAGGTCCCCCAGTCGGGGCTCTCCCGCTCTGACCTCACCCCCACCACTCCCCTGGTGAGGCCGAGGCGCAGGCCGTGGAGATACAACATATTTAAAGAAAAAGCCACAAGTGCCAACTAGGAGGTCCTTCTCAGCCCTTCACGCGCACTCGCTGACAACCCCTCCTACGTGGAAGGCCACAAGCCAGGGGGCCCCGTGGTCCAGGCTGGGGTCTGCTACAGCCCACCGGGAACCAGTCACCTGGCACCAACTAGGGGCCGACGCTGCCAGAGGCCTGGCAAACCTTTCAGGCTTTGAACACCATTCTCTCCAGTTTTGCTGGAAGAAGACAGGACCGTGGCATACCGATACCTGTGAATACTTTCAAATTAGACGTTCGGCATAGCTTAACTGGTTTACAGCAAGCTCAATCTCTCTTCTGAAAAAAGCGCTGACGTCCACGGGTGAGCCCCACCTTACTCATCAGGTCATGAACCCGGAGAACAGGAAAGCTTCCCGTAACACAGGGCACAGGACGCTGCACCAGGAAACAAATCACAGAATTAACTTGTAGGAGTGGACAAACGCAGCTTCTCCAACTTTCAACCGGAGAGGAGCAGAAAGTATTAGAACAAGAAAAGTGACAAGTATTTCATAAATAAGCTCGCAGGCAGAATGGGAAGGGATGAGATGAGAACCACAGGCTCCTACCTCTCATGGGAGGCGGGGGCTTACACAGACTCAGAAAAGCAAAATGGAAAGTGTCTGAACGCCTTTAAAAGCATATTCCTTGGGACAGAGTCCTGCGGTTTTGCCAACACTGTAACAGCTTCGATGGTCCCCTGAGGAATGTGGGGTGAGATGCACCCACAGAAGCAGCACGGTGCTGCCTGGTGGTCGGCGTCCCGGAGGCCATCCCCAGCAGGGACTCTGGGCCAGTCGAGGTCCCAGACCCTTGAAGGAGGGGACCTGGAGCCACAGAAGGACCCCGCAGCTCAGCTCTGCACTGTCTTCTGAGCTGACGTGCTGGTTTTCATTTGCTGAAAAATGTCTTAAACAAAAGGCAGAAAAAGCTGTCCAAATCCAGTCAAACATTTAAAATTTATTAAACTTTTTGGTCAAAATAGTTGGACAAATATACACAACCTCATTTTACTAAAACTATGTTTTGTTACTTTGTTAAGGACCAGGGCTAACTGATGCTCCAACAAGTCCGTTCCACACCTCAGAACTTGTGAATTGTGTCACAGCCGATACGCGGTAAAAAGATTTTTAAATTAAAATAAACATCCTTTTAGATTCTCAACTTTCTAGCTTCATGTGGACTAAAGGGGCATTCCATCAACATTAGTCACGGCAGTGCTAAGTGTTTTGTCCTGAAAGGGAAGCCATCTCCGTCCCAGCCCTGTGTGAGCCCTGCCCCTCCCCGGGGGCCACCAGCGTAACGGGGCTCCCATCGCTCAGCACGGTGACACTGCTGTATTTTTTTAATCTTCGGAAATCTTGATTTTTGCTATCAAAGACTTTACTTTTAAAATCCACCACCAAGGTGCTGGTGGCACCACATAATGGTAACTGTTGAACTCTGCTGGTCGATACGCCGTATGAAATTCTACATGCATGTAATTTTAGCAGTACTTAAAAGTCTCGTTTCCCTCCAAGGTACTTTTTAAAAAGGTTTAAAAAGAAAGCATAAGTATTCAATCGCAGTGAATGTGAGCATTCTGCAGACTGGTGTTGATTTTCGAGCAGTGGTTTTTGTTCCCTTTCTCCTCTTGAGGTGGCTGCTGGGAAGGCTTCCCCTTACCTGGTCTATCAGACGTACTACTTATGCAGAGATGAAGTTACGACAGCTTTGGGGTCGAGACATTTAGAATTGAAAATACTGCACATATTCCACCATTTTGCCAATTAAGCACTAAGTTTTCCAAATTGTTCCAGAGAATAACTCTGCATAATTTCATTATATGCAATGAAAGTGAACAAAAAGATATGATAAATCTGATTGTACTCAGATTTAAAGATACTCTATGTAGTTTGTGGTTTTTATTAAGTGGCCACCCAGGTGTGTGACGGTGGATACAGCGAGTCAGCAGGTGTGTGACAGCGGCTGCCGCCCGCCGGGCCCTGAACCTGAAGTTGGAGTGAACCCGTGTGAGCTCAGAGGCCGACAGACGCGACGTGTGGACAGATGCCACACCACGTGTGCTCGTGTGCTCGGAGGCCCAAATATGATAGCAGACAGAGAGAGAAGAAGGGGGAGAGAAAGAAATACTATAGATGATGACTTTTCTCTTGAACGTTAGCTCTCGGGTCTATAAACGGGAACAGCAGGCGCAGACTTAAATAAATACGTTTATTTTGAATGATGGCCTTTACTGGGCTCTGTCCCTCAGTTCTGCCTCGAGTGGGTTTCCCTTGAGCAGCGACCCTACGTCACCTCACTGAAGACAGAACCACGGGCGCAGCCCTGGGCCCCGCTCTCCTCGCCCAGAGGGAGCAGCAGGGGCCTCACTGTTCTGAACGGAGAGGAAGTGGCGCCTTTTCTGTCACAGAAAGCGGCGGCGAACTAGGAAGATGAGCCGTGGTCCTCCAAGGAGCCTGGCTAGTTGATTTTGTCCTGGAATATGTACAAGTTATTGGTGGCGGCGACAGCAATAATGTTCTCCACGGGGTGCCAGGCGGTGTGAAGAATCTTCTTATTGAAGTCTAGACTGTCAACGCTGATCTCATCTTTCTTTCTTTTGCCACCCGTGCATACCTTCCGAGGCTTTAGGATGGCTCGAGGCTTGCTGTTCTCCCGGGACGCTTCCAAGGTAATATCCCTCCGTGTGTTCCTATCAAACATCCTAAACAAGTTGTTGTAGGATCCAGTCATAATAGCACTGTTCAAAACAAGAGAAAAGAGTGACAAGGAGTTCAAGCCACAGTATTCAAACCCCACGGTGCTGTGCCCAGTGTATCCCACACCCAGAGCGGGTCGTTTTTCACCACCCCCCGACGGGTGGCACAGTGGTCAAGAGCTCGGCTGCTAATTAAAAGGCTGGCAGTTTGAATCCACCAACCCTCCTTGGGAACCCTGTGGGGCAGCTCTCCTCTGTCCTATAGGGTCACTGTGAGTCAGAACTGACTCGAGGGCAGCGGGTTTGGCTTCTGTCACTGTACAGCAGAAGTATTTTAAGCAATAATGGATGAAAACAAGTAAGAGAAACGCACCGATAATCTTGTCTTGAATTCATACACATAAAATCACGTCACTATAGCATCACAGCACAGGAAGGGGAAAGGCAGGGAGGTCATATGTTTAATAACATCAGTGCACTTCTGGAAAGAGCAAAGAAAACTACGTGACATCTGTCTGTCACCTGACCGGCTGCTGCCAGTGTCTGGGAAGAGGAGGCCAGGCGAAGGCCGTGGCCGCACCTCCACACCCCACCCCCCCGACACTGTCACATGCTGACAGGTGCGGGATGGCATCCCTGGGGCTTTAATCTGCTGATTGCTAATAAGGATGAGCACTGTTGAAATCTGTTTATTTTTCCATTTCTATTCACTCCTGTTCACGGTGTTTGCTCTCTTTTAGTGGTTTTTCGCTGTTCTCTTACTGGTGTGTAATTCTTTACAGATGTTGGGAACTTATCCCTTTGTTGTTTTTGTGGGTTTGATGTCCACTGTCTTATCTTGATATAAAGCAGTCAGCATTCTTCAACGCAGCTGAACTCCTCCACGTTTCCCTTTGCCGCTGGGAATTTTCCTTTTTTTTAAAGAATTTTATTATGTTTTAGGTGAAAGTTTGCAGCACGAATTAGTTTCTCTTTCAAAAATTTATACCCAGATTGTTCTGTGCCGTTGATTGCGGTCCCCGAAACGTGTCAGCACTGTTCCCTTTTCCCTTTACACCCCGGGTTCCCTGTGTCCATTCGTCCAGTCTTCCTGTTCCTTCCTGCCTTTTCGGCTTTGCTTTTGGGCAGATGTTGCCCATCCGGTCTCGTATACTTGATTGAACTAAAAAGCACATTCCCCATATGTTCTACAGGTGTTTGTTCGACAGGTCTGCCTACTCTTTGGCTGGAAGGTGGACTTTAGGAATGGCTTTAGTTCTGAGTTAGCAGGATGTCTGGGGGCTACAGTCTCAGTTTATTCAGTCTCTGTCAGGCCAGTAAGTCTGTTTTTTTTTGTCAGTTTGAGTTTTGTTCTTTGTTTTTCTTCCATTCTGTGTGGGACCCTCTATTGTGACCCCTGTCAGAGCAGTCAGTGGTGGTAGCCGAGCATGTAGTTGTGCTGGACTCAGTCTGGCGGAGGCCGTGGGAGCTGTGGGCCACGAGTCCACTGGATTAATCTTTCTCTGTGTCTCTGGTGTTCCTCACTCTCCCTTGCTCCAGATGGGATGGGACCAGTGGAGTATCTTAGATGGCCACTCACAAGCTTTTAAGATCCCAGATGCTACTCACTAAAGTAGGATGTAGAACATTTTCTTTTTTTTTATTGTCAGATAAGTTTTTTTTATTGTTGTAATTAGATGACGTTTACATCTCAAGTTAGTCTCCCATACAAAATTTTTATACACACATTGTTATCAGACCTTAACCGCTCACCCCATTCTGTGACAGCACACTCCTCCTTTGCGCCCCTGACTCCCCATGACCATTCAACTAGTTCCTAACTCTATCTGCGTTCCCATCTCACCTCTGGACAGAAGCCGCCCCTTTGGTCTCTTATATCTACTTGACTAAGAGGCACATTCTTCACAAGTATCACTTTATGTCCCACAGTCCAGTCCAATCCCTGTCTGAAGAGTTGGCCTTGGAAACTGTTTTAGTTCTGGGCTAATAGAGAGTCCAGGGGCCATCCTTTCCAGGGTTCCTCCAGTCTTAGCCAGACCATTAAGTCTGGTCTTCTTACTAGAATTTGAGTTCTGTACCCCATCCTTCTACTGCTCCATCAGGGACTCTCTGTTGTGTTCCCTGTCAGGGCGGTCATTGATGACAGCTGGGTATCATCTAGTTCTTCTGGTCTCAGGCTGATGAAGGCTCTGGTCTGTGTGGCCTTTTCTGTCTCTTGGGCTAATACTTTCCTTGTGTCTTTGGTGTTCTTCGTTCTCCTTTACTCCAAGTGGTTGGGACCAATTGACTGCTGGGGATTTTTATGCCTTGTTGACAAAACCCTTCTCTCTCCCGAGTTCATAAAGATGCTCTCCCACAGTTTCTTCTGGTCTTTAAACCGCCAGAGGTCAGGGTAACGTGTGGTGCAAGGGAGGGCTAACTTCTGTGCCCCCGCCCGCCCCGGACGAGACAACATGGGCTTGCAGCCGCCTTGTCCTCGGTTCTGACACGTTCGCGGCTGTTAGTCCTCCGTCTCAGGCCCTCTCTCCAGTGTCCTTCCTTCTGCTGGAAACACAGCCCTTAGCGGTTCCTGTCAAGAGTGCCCTGCTCGTGGCACAGTCTCCTTCCAGTCTGAAAATGCCTTTATTGTGGCCCCATCCTCAAATCTGAGGCCGACAGCCACTTCCTCTTAGCACAAGGAAGACACCATTACGCCATGTCTGGCTGCCCTGTTGCTGCCCAGCCTATGCTGGTCTCCAAGCGCGTTCTCCGGAGGCCACTTGTCTTCTCTCCTCAGGCTGCTTCAAGACCTTCCCGCTGCCCAGGGTGCCTGCAGTGTATCGCGTGCACGGTGGGCGGGTCTCGGTGCTTCCCGCCCGTGCCCTAGCCTTCTGTCAGGTGTGGGCATTCCCACTGTAAATGCCACTGTTGGCAGCTGCTGTCGAGTCAGCCCCCAAATCATGGCGACCCCACACACAACGGGATCAGACCGCTGGGATGCAGGCGGTTTTCACTGCCTGATTTTCACAAGCAGATCTCCAAACTTTTCTTCCTGGTTTGAGTCTGGAAGCTCCACTGAAACCTGTTCAGCATTCACAGCAACAAGCATCCAATGAGACAGGTGATGGGTGTGTGTGAGGTGGAGCCCTGGTGGCGCAGTGGTTAAGACCCCGGCTGCTAATCGAAAGGTGGGTAGATCGCATCCACCAGCTGCTCCTTGGAAACCCTGTGAGGCAGTTCTACTCTGTCTTATAGGGTCGCTATGAGTTGGAACTGACTTGAGGGCAACGGGTTGGGTGCATGAGGTACCCTGACCAGGACTGGACGGAAGGCGAGCATTCTACACTGTCCGTATACTTTAAATATTGCTGTTGTGAGGTGCTGCTGAGTCGGTTCCGACTCATAGCGACCCCGTGTACAACAGAACAAAACTGCTGCTCAGTCCTGCGCCATCCTCACAATCACCGTTCTGCTCGAGCCCGTGGTTGCGGCCACTGTGTCAGTCCATCCCCTTGAGGGTCTTCCTCTTTTTCGCTGACCCTCTACTTTACCAAGCCTGATGTCCTTCTCCAGGGACTGGTCCCTCCTGATAAGACGTCCAAAGGACGTAAAATGTAGTCTCGCCATCCTCACCTCTAAGCAGCGTTCTGGCTGTAGCTCTTCCCAGATAAATTTGTTTGTTCTTTTACCATTACTGCCCCACAATTCTCCACTTCTGGATTATTTCTCTCCACTGGGAGGCACACGATCCCCCGTCCTGTCCTCCACGCTCCTCTTTCCCATCTGGGGCTCTTGGGGCTGCATTCTTCCAGCTCACTAATTCCGGGTCTCTCTAGCTGCAGTGGCCCCGTTGCTAAGCCCACACAGTGACTCTAAACCGTCACACTGTCGTTTCCATGAGTTCCGTTCCTTTTGTGAATCCCCGAGGTCATGTTCAATGGTCTGTGGTTCCCTGCTCAGGTTTCTGCTTCCTTTGTTTAATCTGTAAACAGTCAGCATTCTTCCTTTATATTCCCTAACTTAGGCCCTCATGACGTCCCAAGCCCTCAGGGCGCGGGCTCTGCTGTTTGCTGACCCTGCTAGTTTGCTCGTGGTGGCTTTTTCTGTGTGTGCTCAGTAATGTATAAGTGAGCTCATCAGGGAAGCCCTGGGGCCAGGGGCACCCTGCGTGTTCTGGCTGGTGTGGCAGGAACCCAGGCCTGGGTGCTTCTTATCTGGGCTGTGGACAGAGCGCAGACAGGTCCACTCTCACTGTGACCAAGGTCCATGTGAGTCAGCCACCCGTGAGCCCCACAGCCTGCAGAGCACCGACCTGGGCCGCTCCGTGCCACCTCGTGGGGCTCGGGAAGCACAGGCCAGCGTCTTGCTGTGCTGTGACCTGACCCAGGCCTGGGAGCGCCTTTGCTCCTCCAGCTGCCCACAGCACTGCCCACCTGAAGCTGCAACCTGAGTGGTCTGTGAGCACCCTCACTGAGCAGTGAGCTCAGCTCTGCCCTGAAGATGCGTGTGTATCACAGAGGCACTCTAGGCAACTGCCAGCAGGAGGCGTCCTCTGTCCACGTGAACTCAGGACAAGGGAGCATGCAGTATCGCTCCAAGTCCCAGCTACCGACGGTGAAGACAACCTCCCTTCCGCAGCTGACTAACAGCAGCACTAGCAGTTCTACCGCCTCTCAAGAGCGTGCGCACGGTCAAGTGTAAACAGAGAAGGGCGCACGGGCAAGGAGAGATGCTTCCTCAGGCGCCTCGACGCTGTCGTCAAACACACACACAGACACGAGGCTTGGAAACGCCTGTCTGTCAGTACCGGCCCCTGTATCTCCGGACCCCTGACAGCCTCCCTCTCGCCCTGCCCCTCTGGCCTTCTACTCTGATGTGACAAGGGGTCTCTGCGGGTCCCTGTAGGAAGCCGGCAAACTCTGGGCGACTGCTGTTGACTGCGCAAACCTCACCTGTCAGAACCGTTCCAGGAGCACTCAAACTTGTCAAAGATGCAGTCGTTCTCATACAGGGAGCAAAGCTTGCCTCGAAGGTACTCATGCACCTGAAGAAAATCACATGCGAGGTCAGAAAAGACTAAATGCAAGACACCCCATGGCTCCCGGGCGCAGCCTCACCTGGTACGTCTCCACAGGCCTGCTCTCCATGTTGAGGTCCCACACCTTCACGGACAGGTAGTCTCTGGTCATCATGTACCGGCCGCTGTGACTGAAGTTCACATCTGAGATGGAGGAGATGATTTCTGAGAAGAAGGACCGACTGCTGGGATCTTCAGGCTCTTCAAAAACTGAAAAACAAAACGAGACCTTTTCAGCTTCTGTTTAACAGCCGTGGAACGACTTGTTTAAAATCTAAGGACGACCTAGACTTCAGAGACCCCAGGACACTGGTGAACTACCCATACCAAAGAGCAACCACTGGTGAATTCAAACAGTTTGCTGACAGTCTTCTATTTCCACAGTTTGGAGTTTCAGACAAGAGGTTCTAGGGCTGTGGTGATCAACAAAAGGTGGGCAGCAGAAACAGACACCCTAAGCTCACCGACTCTGCATCGGCGTCTCCACAGGGGGACCTAACAGGCTCCCGGGGGTGTTCTGAGAAGTCCTCTGGTCAAGACCCGAGCTCTAACCACACACAGTCAGTATGCCCACATCGCATGTCCTAGGAGTGTCCAGGCCCAGCCAGCAGTTAAAATGGTAGTGGCGCCACATGACTCTCTGGTGCTCTGCACCCCCGGAAAGGGGCTGGGCTCGGTGGGTTAACAGCTGGTGAGTCTGAGGGAGGAACTGCCAGCTCCACCTGGAAAAGCTGTGGTCCTGACTCAACTCCTAGATGGTCCCACGTCAGGGTGGTAAGGAAAAAGGAGTTCTGTCTTCCATTTCAATAGTCATGACCTGCTGTCACAAAACCCAAGTGCTGCTGAGGAGGATTCTAGATGCCTCCTGGGCAGAGGCCTCTCCCTCGCTTCTGCCTTCTCAACAGTAGCTAGCCAGGGCTGTGCTGCACCCGTCACAGAGGGAGGTGCCCCATGAGCCCCTGGGTCCCTGACACCGTGACATGCCTTCTGCCTGGGGAACTTTAGCACAGGAGACACGCACTTCCTTTCCTTGAAGCTGCCTTATCTCTTCTTAATGCAGGAACCTGTATTTGTCTGGCTCTGCATCTGAAGCTGTTTTTAAAGCAGACCAAAACAAGCACTCATTCGAATTAAGTACTTGGCTGACAAATAAAGCTACTCTGCAACCTGAAATGAATGGTTTATTCAAGGGTGGTGTGTGGAAGACATAGGTCAGAGGGAGAAGACTTATTCTTTGCTGCAGGAATTCTACTCAGAGTACAGAATTTTTAAAAACATGCTCTAATCTGAAACAAAAGAGACAATAATGAGGCGCACACTTGAACGCTGGCTGCAGGCTCCTGCGCTGTCTGTGCCATGGGCTCGTCTTTAGCGAGGAGCTGACACGCCCTAGCACACTGACCACACCAGGGGACATGGAGCGCACGGTGCCACCGCGCAGTCTGCTCCCTCGGGCAGGACGGCTGTGCCTGTGGTGCCGCAGGGCTGTCTCCAGGCACAGGTGACAGACGCCACAACAGACAGACCAGAGGCTTCTGTGAAGTTGTACCAATTTCTTACGTCTTTTTAAAAAAAGGAAGGCTTTCCTCACCTGGAAGGCCTGGAAGAACCTAGGCCTCCGGGGACTAAAAGCCCAGCCTCTCATCTCACGACTGTTCACTGCACAGGGCTCACTCCGGGAGCTGGGCACTCACAGGTGGGCCGTGGCCGGGCAGCCTCAGCCCAGGGCCTAGTGCACACAGGCAGAGGTCACCAAGGCGCTTCACTGGAACCTGATGAAGGCAGAAGCACCCTCACTACAACCTGAGTCTATGAAGGTGGACACACGGACGCCAGTGGCAGCTGCTCTCCTTGTGAGCAAGGCCCACGTGGGCCTCTCACAGGAGCAGTCCAGGGCCTGGCAAACCAGGCCCTCACAAGGTACCGGAGCACCACAGGGCACTCATAGGTGGGCCGTGGCCTGGCAAACCAGGCCCTCACGAGGTACAGGAGCACCACAGGGCACTTACACTTAGAGTGTCTGTCGCACAGGGCCGAGGAGCGCATGTCACACAGGCGGACGGTGCCTTTGCTGCTGCTGTAGACAAAGACGTTGCACTGGTGCGGGTGGAACTCGGCCGCTGTGATCACCTCCGTCAGCTCCTCCATGTTAGCAGGCTTGATGTCCACGATGTCTCGGTGAGTCGTTAAGGCAAAGAGGGCTGGCTGGCTTTGTCATTAGTGCACATGCAATCAAGTAGCAGATGTGAAATAATCTGCACAAATGAGGTTTAAGAGGTGAGATGTCAAGCTTTAAATCTCTAGAACGCAGATTACATGTATCAGGTCACAGATGAGAATCAGGCAAGAGGATTTACAGTCACGCAAGGATGAGGCTGCAGCAACCGCCTGATGGGGGGGCCTGAACCCCAGAACAAACACTGCTGTGATCCTGCTGCTGGGACTTTGAGGACTGATTTACTGATACAGAGCTCGTGATGTGAGTCGGAAGAGCAAGCACCCACCGCCACAAACTCCCATTCCAATCCTTAAATAATTACAAACACGAGAAAATCCGAGTTCCGAGAGACTCTGCCTTCTCACTTCTCTAACGTCAAGAGCCCGTTCTGAGCAGTCAGAGGAGCATCAGCCCTGGAGGCTGCCTCCCAGGACGTGACCACCAACCTTAGATCTGTAAGACGGGCTCTCTTCAACCCCTGCTCACACAAACCACCCTGCCTCTCCCCCAAAACAATATACAATCACCCCAAAACCCACGAGAGAAAACCACATACAGAAATCACTCAGCTAGAGAAACAAGAATAGGTGGAAGCCCACTTTGGTCACGCTGGAAGAGCAGGGACCACACAGCCTCCACCGGAAACAACTGAAAACCAGACAAACCTCATGGAACCAAGGCTCTGGCCACTGGACACCAGATAGCAAGGGACCCGGAACGACAAGGTGAGCCCCCCAACTGTCTCGGCGTGGGCACTGGGCAGGCTCAGGGAGCTCAGAGCCTGGAGGTCTCCCTGAGTGGAGGGAGGGGCAGAGCTGAGCAGACAGCCCACAGGGGGAGCCAGCAGAGCACTTGCCAACACTGGCTCATGAGGACACAGCGAGGCCGAGGTGAAGAACCACCTGGAGGTCGGAGATCGCGGAGGACAGTGCCCGCAAGCCAGATCACCACCTGCTGGCTAGGTGTGACTGTGGTCTGAGCGGCGCACACTGCTGGTGCGAGCAGCAGCGGCCGGCTGGTGTGAAGAGGGTTGTGAACATCCAGCACGGTGTGAAGGAGCCAGCCTGAGTGAGTCTGACGGGACTCAGATGGCACTGACCCGCGCGAAGAGAACGACGGGTGGAGGGGGACTTCGTTGTCCAGGACTGACTCTGCCTCATCCAAAGCGACTCCTTGGCCAGCGACATCCATTTCCTTTCCATTCCTTGGGCACTGATGTATGTAGCTGAAGTCCTCATAATTTCTCACTAGACAATCAAACCCAAACCAAACCTGTTGCCATCAAGTTGATCCTGACTCATGGTGACCCTATGAGACAGAGCAGAACTGCCCCACAGGGTTTCCAAAAAGTGGCTGGTGGATTCAAACTGCCGACCTGTCGGTTAGCAGCCAAGCTCTTAACCACTGCGCCACCAGGGCTCTTCACTAGAATACAGTCATCCTAAAAGGTTCCTTCTTCTAATCCCAACGTTGCCCAGCCAGGCATCATCCTAAAATCCGTGGGAGCCAAGTCGCTTGTACTGTTTGCTGTAACTGCCACATGGGATGCCTCCCTTTCCTCGCTTCCCTGAATATACACTTCACAGCACCGGAGGGCAGCGCACATGAAAAGACGCTTAACCGCACCAGAAATCCGAGAAATGGAAACATGGCCCTGAGATCTGCCTCACAACCAGAGGACTGTCAGACTCAAGTCTGACAACGTCACTTGCTTACAAGAAGGCAGATGATCCTGTCCTCACAGCGGTCACCCGATGGGAGAAGGAAGCAGCTGGGGGCAGAGGTCGCGGTGTTCCTTAAACGGGGTGATTAGGGGACAGGGATGCCTGCTGTACCGTTTTATATCTTAGATGTTGTCAAAGATTCATTTCTATTTACTGTATTAGAATAATGAAAACTACTGCGTTATTAAAAAGGGTGGGTCTGCCTTTCTCCACGTGGTGAGTGGCGCCGAGCAGCTAAGCCAGAAACACCGTGACCGTAGTGGGGACCGAGGGGGGGCCGCCAGCAGCACTGCCGTCTACAGAGTGGGGAGCGGCCTCAGGACCAGAGGCCCCGATCAGAGGGGCTGTGCGGAGGGCAACCAGGTCCATCTTCACATGGAAGTGGACTAAAGGCACTTAAAAGTGAACAGATACAGGTAAATCCCTGAAAGTGTGTGTGTTTCACAACCCTGCTTACAGGGAAGGCCACCTGATACAGATCGCTGGGGGAAAAGATCAAAACAAACACAGAGCAGCAAAAGATGTGACTGCCAGAGGACGCCCTGGCTGTGAGTTCTCAGCAGTGACTGAGGGAAACAGTGAGCATCCCAACGGGGAAAGGAAAATGACAAAGGACAGTCAGAGAGCAATTCACAAAAATGGACGCTAATGAAAAGATATTCCAATTCAGCAGTCATCAAAAAATGAAAAATGGTCTCAATTTTGGCCTCATAAAGCTGAAAAGTTTTTTCTGCTGAAAACAAGCACTCACAGCCTGACTGAGGGATCAGCTGCCCTCCAGACAGGGGCCACCAACCCCAGAATACGGATCAAAACCTAGGTGTACACACTTCAATCCAACCTGAGTTCCTGGGGTCTATTTCAACACATGTGCACACAGATGTGTGCAAATGACGTTCACTGGAGGCCTGCTCATCATCCACAGGGATGCACTGGCAACAACGTTAACTCCAGGTGGTAATAATTAAAATAATGGAGCATGGGTGCAGAAAGTTATGTAATTACAAAGTGAACAACTGATAGGGGCAGAGAGTCAAAATATACTAATGAGAAAAAGAGGCTACGAATAGGGGCTGACCACCACCTCGCCCACGCCTTGTGCCTTGAAGAGGTTTGCATCCAGCTCCCACTGAATCTTTGAGCAGCCTCTGAAAAAGCTGGCACCCTGCTGAGGTCACAGGGCTGAAGCTCTATGAGTGCCAGGCACTCCACAGCCGCTGTGTAAGGGGGTGAGCCAGGGGAAAGAGGATGCATCAAAATGTCAATAACCTTTTCCTCCAGGCTGAAGTTAAGGAAGAGAATGTTCCTTTCTCTGTATTTGAGTTTTGCTTAAAATGGTTATGTATTATCAGAAGGAATAATTATAAAACAGAGGTCTAGGAAAATAAAGAGAAAACAAGCCATAGGTATAAAGCTCTTCACTTGGGAAACTTTTCAAAGTCAAGGAACGATGAGAAACGGAGTCCCAGCCAGAAGCGGGTCAGCCCACCGGCACAGAGTCTCTCTCCCCCAAAAGCGATCACAGCCTGGAACTCACGAGGCTGGACGCCCTCCAGCTATCAACAGCTACACAGAGGATGGAAAGAAATGAAGTAACCAAATCAAGTAAAAGGACTCGAAATAACCAAAATTAAGTGTGAAATGGTAGAATTTAAGAAGCCATACATACTTCATTTCCTGAGATTTTATGTGAGTAAAAGAAGGAAAAGCACCTGCCTGGTCCTCACCAAACCTCACCAGAGGTTAAATCGTCTACTTCCAAACTGCGGGAAAATCTGGCTGAAGTTACCTGACATGCACATATCACAGGGCTCTCTTATTTTCTGGAGAAGTCAATCATTTAAAAAAAAAAAAAAAAAAAAAAAAAAAATCTGTGATTAGCCAGTCATATTCAAATTTACATCTTAAAAATGATATCATTATCTTCAAATGTTTAAAAATGATGAAATTTTCTTTGACTGTTCCCTAAACCTATCATCTTCTAAAACACAATTCCTCCATGATCTGTCACTTTCCAGGTTGGGAAATTAAACTCCATTCTAATCTAAGCTGATATTTTCTGTTATCTATTAACAAATTAAAAAGAATCAAACACACACACAAACATGCCAATGTTGAATTTTCAAACATACGCTATTCAAATGGCCTCTAACTCAGCCAGGTGGAGAATGGGGGCTCTGGACTTCAGCCTGCCCCATTATACAGAGAACTTTTCCAAAGATACAAAGAAGTTTGTGTTTCTAGAGATCAACACTTTAAACTGCAGAGAACTTATATTACAAGCTATCATGTAGCAGACTGGAGCCCTGGTGGCACAGTGGCTAAATGCTCCGCTGCTAACCAGAAGGTTAGTGGTTTGAACCCACTAGCTGCTCCATGAAGAAACACGTGGCAGTCTGCTTCCATAAAGATTACAGCCTTGGAAACCCTATGGACCTCTACTCTGTCCCACAGAGTTGCTGTAAGTCGGAATCAACTTGATGGCAGCGGGTTTGGTTTGGTTTTTGGTTATCATGTAGCCAACCATATTTAAAAGATGGGAGTCTGAGACGCAGGAGCATACTGCACAGGAAAATTAACTACCTGGAGAACAACCCTAGGAAAAATGCCAAGCTGGCCACCTGACAAAGGATACTAAAACTTCTATCTGTGATTTCTAAATGCCACAGATTAATTCTCAGGTCATCTGCAGAAAGATACGTTTCATGATCACTATTTACTGAAATGGAATTTATATGATACGTATGAGCATTTGCAAAAATTCGTCGAGGACTTGCTTCTACCATAAGGTCCATGGGCTTCAATATGGGGACCTAGAAATGGAAGGAAATAGGAATTCAAAACAAAGACCACAGCAGCATCAAATAAGAACACTTACAGCAGATAACAAAGAGGAATCAGTCTGTATTCAGTTAAGTGATAGCTCTGTACAGGCAATGCCCCCAATAACCAGCTGCCACGGTTGTGAAAATGGGCTACACAGGGGATACTCTCTCTGGGCTGGGTGCCTCCCCCACCTCCCGTGGCTGAGGTTGGCATTGTCTTGTTGAGGAAAGAGGACCAGCTGGCACCCAGACCACCTGCTCCCGCAGGCCACACCCAGACCCAAGACAGCAAAGTCTCCCGGGGCTTCGGCCCAGGCTCCTTCCTTTCTCCTCTCAGCCCAGTGGCCTCAGAGAGTGAGAGCTGGCACAGTTTTAGGGACTACAGACTCCCTACTTCCTGTCACGGGTGGGCTGGTTCTCAATGGGACACTATGGAACCTCTGGGGGTGGGGGGGTGACAGAAGTGTGCACAGGAGGGACCCTGGGTTCTGATGCTGCTCCGTGAACTGTTCGGAGTGCTGGCTGCGTGGTGTGTTCAGTCTGGAAAATTCAGAGAACTGCTCACTTACCTGACACACGCATGTTTTTGTCTGTGTCTTACATTCAATAAAAGGGTGAGCAAAGTAAAACGCAAAAGCCCCACATCTTTGTACGAATGCGTGGTCAGGGACTGTGCCATCGAGGCTGACACGGACAAGCTAGAAAGAAGACGGCCAGGACAGCAGAGGGCGGGGAAGAGGCACTGGCCAGAGACGACCCGGGGCCAAAGGGTACAGCGTAAGATGTAAAAACAAAAAATTAATGATAGTGCGCTTTTTAAGTCATGTTTGTCACTGGAAACCAAAGGGAGAGCCTAGGAAGGCCAGGTGGACATCTCTCAGTCTTTGCCTGGTCAAAATTCTGTAAAAATGAACTTGGGAAAACGTACTACAGACGTATATAGTACCGCTCTTAAAGCCAGCTAGATGCGGACTGCCGAGGTCTGCCCTCTCGAGGAAGATGCGTCAGTGCTACTGTGTATCATGCACAGGGCTGAAAACAGACACCACAGCTCTCTAACAAGCCCCATTAACCAGAAACTACGACAGATGCATTGCTTAGAATAAAGATTCCTTCTTTTAATGAAATACCCTTTCTGACATGAAAATAATTTAAAAACAAAAAAAAAAAAAAAAAAAAATCAACATTTCTGACTCCTACCCAGTTAAGTGCAGACAAATAACAGAATGTTGACCTTTCTGAGGTAAGAACTCCCAATGGACCCGACACCCAAAGTGAGCCCAGGGTGCAGTTACCCGCTCGCTCTGTGAGCGCCTGTCCCGCTATCAATAAAAACAGCGGATGATGACACAACACTCCCCACGCGTCACTGCGGCCCCGACTGCACTGGTCCTCCTGAAGCTCATCTCCAAAAGCAGCCTTAGATGAAATCCAAGGTCGGGACCTGGGAGTCATGATGTGTGAGGTGGGTCTGATGAGGAGAAATGTGGGGTCTAATCTGTTTCCACGAAAGTCCAGGGGAGAGCTGGGAGAGAGGGGTACGCCTGGCCAGGGGGGCAGTGGTGACAGCGTGGCGTGGGGGGGTGGGTACGCCTGGCACAGGATGGGGTGCACCCAGGGCCTTGGCCACTCCAGCACTCCTCTGTGTTAGAGGTAGTTTAGCTGTGGTCACGGGAAAGCTTCTGTTACTGTCACTCACGGAGATTAATTTCAAACTACTGCAAGGATGCATGGTGGCGTATTAGGAACCACCAGGGATTAGGGTCAGAATCTCTTGGTTCAAAAATTACGGTTCTATAAGCTGGATCTGAGCACACGACGTGGCCTCCCAGCACTCATCAGCCCACTGGAAGAACGGTGCCAGCGTCTACCTGAGAGGTCTCACGCCCGCTGCCATCCTGCACCTCTCCTTTGGAACAAGAATCCCTGTGATGACCCACTGTTTATGTAACTGCTGGAAGGCTGCCTTTGCTGCTGGGCTGGTGGCTCTGTCTTGTGCACCGATATCCTAGCACCCGGCACACTGCTCAACACAGGAAATGCCCCAAAATGCTATTCAAACAGACCAACACTCTCTGGGCCCAGTAAGTTCCTAGTATTCACTATTGTGGGGGCATGTGTTAGCAAAGAGCTCTAAAATATAGCTCCTTCTCTGCAAGACTCCCAACTATTCAGTTGGAATATATTCACTAACTAAGTCTTTACTTGATAAACAGTACATCAACAAGGATTTTTAACCTCATTAAAAAACGTACAAACCAACAATTTTCACACACACTAGCAATATTCCTATGGGACAATTTGTTGTAGGTCTGCCTCCGAACAGAAACGCTATGCTTTTTCACTGCAGTGTGCACCTCCTGGGGTCCCCAGTGCCCGTGGTGTGACTCCGTGTGCCTGGCCTCCTCACCACACTTCCTCTAACTCAAGAATCCATCACTTGTAGGCACCACTGAGCCAAGGCACCAAGGTGTTAAGCTGTACCCAATCTTAAAGCATAAAAAGCCTCGGTATTAGAGCTGATGCAATGTGTTCATTTCACACTGCACTTGGGAGAACCAAAGCGGGAGTGGAAAATTTAACCATGAAAAGGTAACGCTGCTCACGGAACGACAGGCACAGAGGAGACACTGCCCAAGGGCGCTGAGCATCAGAGCCCAACCCAGCTAACGCAGCGGAAATGAAATCAGAACCAGCACCGGTGTATCCTGGTGGTCCGTGGCGACTTCATCCAGGGTTGTGTCCTGAATTCCATTTGGACTTCAGTTGTGCCCACGTGCTATTCTGAGCCTTCAGAGTGAAAGGAGCTGATACGTTGAGAAATATTTCTGTGGTGGAATTAAATCTGAGTTTTCTCATTACTATCACTGTATTTTCTGAGGGTAATGTGTGGCTTCCTGCTTTTGTGAAAATATGAGGAATCCCAGTTTTTAACATAGGAATGTCAAAGTGATCACTGTTACTGCAAACGACCTCCATGAATCCCGAAAGCAGATCTCACAGGGCTCCCTGGTAACAATACTCTCTACACAGCTGACTTAAGCATTATTTGCTCTTGATTAATTTGTGAAAAGTACTGGATATTTTAAAGAAAAGGCAATGTATACCCGTAGTGCTGTAATTCTAAATGGATCTCGAAGTCGTCCATCTTCGTCTTTCAAGTTATAACCTTCTGCTCTTTTATCCCGTTCACTTATTTTCCATAATTTAATAGTTTTATCTGAAAATAAAAACCCCATTCTCCATATTAAAAGAAAAACCATAACATGACCACTATTACTCGAATATTATATTAGAAAGCCTTGTGGTTCTATTGATTTATAAGCTAGGGGTCTTTGAACATTCACATTTCCAATCATGGACAAACATTGTGTTTTGTACAATATAAAGATGCAGAGTAGAGTAACCCTGTGATATTGTGGGGTGTTTTGTTTTCTTGCACTCTTTGAAATTTCAACCCAACTATCACTTGCTACCTGGCTAATAATTTACCCTCCCCCCAAAGTTTAAGGCAGAAATGACTCCTAGAATGAGTTAAAATAAAAAGGAATCCATACACAGAAAATCAAAAATATAATCCAAACTGAACATACACTTAAGAAAAAGTTCTTACCGTTTGTAGAGAGTAGAAAATGAGCAGCATTCTGTTGTGGTAACCACCTAATTTTATTAATTTTTTCCTCAATTTCTAGACTTTTCAAATAGTCAAACTCTGGTTCATGACTCTGAAAGGTGCTGTAGACATTGTACTCTCCCCTAGCGTGAGGGCGGCTCTTACTCTGCAAGGAAACAGGACAGCTGTCTTAGTGAACAGCGCAGCGTGCAGAGAAAAAGTCAGTACCACCGATCTGAGTATCAAATGACCACGTGCATTTTTAAAAGTTAACAAAATTCTGGGCCAAAAAACTCTCAAACGCATGAAACTCAGGATTAATTTACTTGAGAAGAACAGATGAAGACTATCCCCCCCGCAAGCCTTCCCTTCCTCTTTTGGGCATCCCCTTGAGCAGGTTGCGGGCCACCTGTGAGCGAAGCTGTTGGCGCACGGCCAGCACACTTGTTCCCACATCTGTGACTGCTTTGGCCCAGGTGACAGAGGCTGCAGGGCCCACAAAGCCGAGAATGCTTACCCTCTGGCCTGTGCACAAAGGCCTGCTGACCTCTCTAGAACATTCATTCACACAGCCCAGCAGGGGTCAGCACCAGGGCAGGCCAATGCGGAGTGGAAAGCGGCAGACTCATGGCCCTAATACTTCACAGCAGTGATAATAAATGACCTAGAGCTCCACACACGAGCATGGACACGCCCAACAATGTTGTGTAAGAAAAGCAAACTGCACAAAGATGTCCCTAATGAAATACCTCTCACGTAAGTTTTCAACACACACAAAACAATTCCATAAATTACAGTACAAGTAGAAAACACGCTTGGGAAGATATATATACCCTCTTCAGAATAATGATCAACTTGGGGAAGGCAGACAGGATAGAACAGGACTGGGAGGGGCACAGAAGGGGCTTCATCTGTGTCCCCAGTGTTTCGTTTCCTTTTGTAATGGAATCACATCAGGGGGGTGGGTTTGTGGGTATATTTATATTAATTCCTGCAATCTTCTGTAGGCTGGAAATGAAATTTTATATGAAATATTAAATATTTCATAATTAAAAAGCAAGGACACCGGTATTTTGCTTAATTCTTGCTCTGTAACCAAGATCCAAAACCTTACATTTTTTTTACACTTCAGTATGTGTGGCAAAGAAATAAATCTTTATATCTAGATAGGTACTTTTTACATTTCTGAACTAAGATCACATAATATCTCAAGTGAGTTTCTCCACTTTACTGAATTTTTATGTATCCTATGTTCCCTGAAATCACACATTCATCAGCAAGAGCCTGGAAATCTTTCTGTTACATGGGTTTTCACGAGGGTGTCGTGGGAGGTGGTTAATGCTATTTATTCTGCTCTCCCTCTTCACCTGCCCCCACGCCTCTCTATGAAGAAGGACAACACATCAACCGATAGTTCTAACTTGGCTGGAAGTGAGAAAACAGTGAATGATTTAAACAGAAAAGTCAGACAGTCTCGGATGGAGTGGGAGGAAAGTGTGGAGTAGAACTCAAGTTCACGTAAAAAGACCAGACTTACTGGTCTAACGGACTGTAGGAGCCCCCAAAACTATGGCCCCTGGACGCTCTGTTAACCCAGAACTAAAACTATTCCCAAAGCCCACTCTTCAAAGATTAGACTGGACTATAAAACATAAAATAATACTTGTGAAGACTGTGCTTCTTAGTTCAAGCAGATACACAAGACCAAATGGGCGGCTCCCGTCCGGAGGCAGGATGAGAAGGCAGGAAGGGACAGGAGCTGGTTGGAGGGACACGGGAAGCCCAGGGTGGAGAGGGGGTGTGTGCTGTCACATCGTACAGACTGCGACTAATGTCACGAACAATACGTGTGTAAATTTCTGTATGACAAATTAACTTGAGCTGTCAACTTCCACCTAAAGCACAATAAAAATAAAATAAAAAATCTGCAAAATCAAGCAGTCCCGTGTCTTAAGAGGCTCGTTCACAGAAGAGGTGACATCGATCCACACGGAACAGCAGGGCACAGAGAAGGAAATGCCCAGGCCGAGAGGTCTCCCGAGAGGGAAGCCAGATGGCGATGAAGGAGGCTTGCTAGACTGGGGGTGGGCTCTGACAGGAGCTGCGGACCCGCATGAGAAGGGGCCGGAGGCAGACAGCACCCTGGGGGACAGTGATTTTGCTTCCAGATACGTTGATTTTTGATTAGGTGAAATATTCAAATGAAAGTGATTCTGCAAAGGGGCCGGAGCTGCAGAAGGCGAGGCCGAGCACACAGGCGGCTCACACGGGGCTCTGCAGCCCCAGCTCCAAGAGCAGGAGGCAGGATCCATCTAGAAACCCCCCTTCCTCGGCTTTACATGCGGGGCTTCCCGGCAGCACTGGATGTGCACGGAGGATTCTGCAGCAGAACAAACTAAGCTGAGAGTCACACCGCTGGCTACCCAGTCTCCCCAGCCCGTGCCCTCAGAGGCTCCTGACCTAACTCTATGTCCTGTGCCGGCTGTCTCGGGGGCACTGCCGTATCTCCAGCAGGCCTCTCTGCTCCCTGGATTCTCTCCACACTGCGGAGATCCCGACACAGCGTCACATCCAGCCCGTGGCAGCTGAGCTGGCAGCGGTTTTCTCCTCACTGGCACTGCGATGCCACCAAGGGCACCTTTGAGCCACTGACACAGTCATCACCCACCTCTGTCTCCTCTGCTGCCAGCCCCATCTTTGCTCAAGCTACTTACACAGCTGACAGACACTGCACGTCTCACTAGTAATTTACGGGCTAGAAGTTATATGGAGGAGAAAATAATTTATGCCCTCAACCACCCTAAAATACAAGTCGACCGAACTCTAAGCTAAATGAACTCAAAGCATAAGACGCTGCCTAGAAGCTAGATATCCTACTTGAGAAACAGGTGGAATATGAAAGTCCTTCTCATGTTACCCAAAATATGAAGAGAAAGATGAGCAAAAAATAAGTTACTGGAGTTTATCAAGCTGCAGTTAACCAGGCTTACCAAACTTAAACCGCTTCAGGGACTACTCCTGTACAAATCTGTCACCTCACATACAGTGACGTGAACAGTCAGTGTGACGCTCCCCACAGCTCTATACAGCCAATCATTTTAACAAGATGCTGGATTTTCATCATAGTCAATTTCACATCTGAAGCTAGTATTTTTTATAACCCACTAAAACAAAGAAAAATTTCATTTTCTACCCTAAGAATATCATTTAACACAGCTATGACTCTGCGCTTGGTTAAACAACCTTCCTGCTAAAGTAACATTTAACCACTACCACACGTTTTTACTTCTGTTGAGAAGGTAGGTCACACACTTCTTAAGCAGCACTGTGTGATATTCTACATCTAAGAATGCAAAATGACAAACTTGTCAAATTACCTGTGAGGATTTTCAAAGATTAATGATAATGTACACAATATACACAAAAGAATTTCCATCTCAAATCAGAGAAATTAAGATTTAAAAAAATCTTTAATTTTACATGGACACAATTAAAATTAGAGCTGCCACAGGTATAATTTGACAATGAGATCTGTTAGCGCCCATAAATCTCTTCCCATTTAGCCAAGCAACCCTCCCCTGGCACAGGGGACACAGGAATCACCTCCCACAAACTCCAGCAGGTGCCTCCGCTCGGCCAGGGGGCCGGCACTGACTGCGGCACAGAAGAGCATGAATTCTGAGCTGGAAGGAACAAGGGCCCTCGAGCCTCCACACCCAAGTTCTACCACACAAATCTAGACAAGACTTTGGGGATAATGGTAACTGCCCACTCATCTGCTGGGAAGCAGAGATAGGAAGACCAGCGGCCTTCCTTATGAATGTATCAGGGAAATGGCAAGACAAACACTTTCCAGAAAGCCCAGGGCTGGCCACACAGTGGGTTCTGGCAGGAATACTCATGTAACAGAAAATTACCTCACTTCCTTCCTCACCCTCATTCAGAACTCTGATGAGGGCGGCCAGAAACAAAAGGCAGTTGGCAAAGCCTGGCTCTTTTCCCACTCTCCTCTCTCCCTCAAAAACCAGAAATGATCCCAAAGCCAGTGCTTATGAGGGAAGCTCATCTGTGAGCGCCAGCAACGACTCTGGTCTGCAGACCCCTCCCCATCACTTTCCTCAGGAGGAAGTAGAACTAGCCTGCTCACCTCTTAGGACGGAGGGAGAAGGGATTTACTCCTGACCCTGCTCCCCACCCCCCCTTCAGTCTCTGAGCTGCAGACATTCTCCCCTGCTGGGGGACCAGGCACAGCAGAGCCACCACCAGATGGCCCTATTGCAGGGGGCAGCCCCACCCCTAGAGGCCAGCCAGGAGACACCCTGGTAGGCCCTTGGCATTCTCCAAAGCACCTGGGATAAAACTGCCCTGACAGGCTGGCCACGGGCTGACCAGGACAAACTTCTAATGAAACAGTAATAAGAAAAGAAATGCAAACATTTCCCCATGTATTCCCCGGCTAACAGGCCAAATCGAATTCAGTTCAACAACGGAACGATGAGGCCTTTCACAGACTGTCTGCTACAACCTAAAAAAGTTACATGTGATGAATTACTTTAAAATTTGCTTTGGGACACTAACTTGGTAAGTGAAGCATCTCTTAAATACTAATGTTTTAGACAGATTTTCATATTCTTCATTAATATTACAGCTGTGCCCCAATGTACAGAGGAAGGGCCCACACTGCCAAGGGCCTTCTGAAGCACATCTGTTCTCCAGCCGAGGACCCCAGATGCCTGTCATCCTGAGAACAGGAACAAGTATCACAGGATGGACTCCTCTGCCTGGTTTCATACGTATATAATCATACCCCCAGTGGCTAATACACTGAAAGAACACAGGTGGTAATCAATGGATTACTGACGGCAATTTACGAAAACTTAGGTCCACTTATTTTTCTTTCAACATTTATTTAAAACTTCAATAATATTCACTAGTCCTCAAAGTTGTAATGTAAAAAATTCTTATCAAAAAGACCTGGGCATGTAAAGTGATTTCCACAGTCTCTTTAAGTAATCTCAGGATGAAAGCAAATAAATCCCAAGTACCACCACCTGGAATTCACTTGGCACTGCAGAGATTCTTAGCCCTGCTGTAAAGGGAAGGCGCTGTGACTTAACCAGGAGCTCAGCAGCAAGACTACCAGTGAGCAGAAAAGTCACAGATCTTTCTGCTCACTCCTAAAATAATTTCTGAAAGGATATTCTATATGGTCAGTCCCCTGGTGGTGCAGTGATTAAGAGCTCAGCTGCTAACCAAAAGGTCGGCAGTTCGAATCCACCAGCTGCTCCTTGGAAACTCCACGGGGCAGTTCCACTCTGTCTTATAGGGTCACTGTAAGTCCGAATTGACTAAATGGCAACAGGTTTTTTAACTGAATAAAAATGTAACTGAATCAAAATGAAATTAAACACTGAGAAAATGATTTTGCTTCCTGTCTTCTAAGTTGTCTGAGAAGGGCTGAACCATCATCCGTCCTGTGGACTGCAAATTACTGACCTCTTGTTCTCGCTGGAAAAGAACAACTCGTCCACCCTTGTCTCCTGTTGCAAGAAGATCTCCAGAGCAGTTAAATTCGACAGTAGAAATGACGTCGGCTGTCAATGAAACAGAAGCAATTTAGTAGATGAAGATTTCTGGAGGACTCACAATGATTATCAAAATTCCGTAAAAAGAAGTATCCAAAGAAAGATAAATACACACAAAACTGTCTCCCTAAGGAAAGCAACATTTTCACAGCAAACGTGTAGTTACCAAGCAGCCACTTAGTGCGGGCTATGGTGTCCACAGCCCGCCGGCACATGTGGACTTGGGAGTTCTGCTTACACTGACCCAGCGTCTGGTCCCCTGCTGCACCATGATTTATCTAGGCTGGGGTATACAGATACAAAGATACTGGATAGAAATATAGAGAATTCATTTTTAAAAGAGAACAAAAATGAAAACATTAGCGCCAGAATGATGCCTAATTTTAAATGCATGCTTTTACAATAAATCTGATTCCTACACTAACAGACCAGCACTCGTTTGTCAGTTTGCTGTACCGTGGTGGTTTGCATGTTGCTGTGATGCTGGTGCCACCAGGACTTTAAATACCAGCAGGGTCACCTGTGGTGGACAGGTTTCAGGGGAGATTTGAGACTAAGACAGACTGAGAAGAAGGACCCAGCAATCTACTTCTGAAAAAACTGGTCAGTGGAAACTCTATGAATCGTAGCAGTTATGAATAACAGCGGAACACTATCTGATACAGTGCTGGAAGATGAGCCCCTCAGGTTGGAAGGCACTCAAAATACAACTAGGGAAGAGCTCCCTCCTCAAAGAAGAGTTGATCTTAATGATGTGGATGGAGTAAAGCTTTAGGTATTTTCATCTGCTGATGTGGCATGACTCAAAATGAGAAGAAACAGCTGTAAAAACATCCATTAATAATCGGAACGTGGAATGAACGAAGTATGAATCAAGGAAAATTTGAAGTCATCAAAAATGAAATGGCATGCTTGAAGATCCATACCCTAGGCATTACTGAGCTGAAAGGGACTGGTATTGGCTATTCTGAATCCGACAAGCATATGGTCCACTATGTCAAGAATCACAGCTTGAAGAGGAACGGTGTCACACTCACTGTCAAAAAGAACAAGATCTGTCCTGAAGTACAGCACTGTCAGTGACAGGATGACATCTATATGCCTACAAGGAAGACCAGTTAAGATGACTATTACGCAAATTTACGCGCCAACTGCTAAGGCCAAAGATGAACAAATGGAAGATTTTTGTCGACGTCTGCATTCTGAAACTGGTCAAACATGCAATCAGGATGCACTGACAGTTACTGGTGATTGGAATGCGAAAGTTGGAAACAGAAAAGGATCAGCAGTTTGGAAAATATGCCTTGCTGGTAGAAATGATGCCGGAGATTGAGTGACAGAATTTTGCAAGACCCATGACTCATGCATTGCAAATACCTTCTTTTCAACAACATAAAAGGTGACTACACATGCGGACCTCACAGGATGGAATACACAGGAATCAAATCAACTACATCCGTGGAAAGAGGCAGCGGGGAAGCTGGATATCATGATTAGAACAAGGCCAGGGGTGGTCAGCGGAACAGACCATCAACTGCTCAAGTGCAAGTTCAGGTTGAAGCTGAAGAAAATGAAAACAGGTCCACGAGAGCCAAAGTGCAATCCTGAGCATATATTCTACCGGAATTTAGAGACCATCTCAAGAACAGATTTGACGCACTGAACACTAATAACCGAAGACCAGAAGAGTTGTGGGATGACATCAAGGACATTATACTTGAAGAAATCAAAAGGTCATTAAAAAGAAAAGAAAAAAAAAGACCAAAATGGATGTCAGAAGAGACTCTGAAACTTGCTCTCGAACACAAGAGTAGCTAAAATCAAATGAAGAAATAATGAAGTAAAAGAGCTGAACAGAAGATTTCAAAGGAAGCTTGAGAAATGTGCAAAAACCTGGAGACAGAAAACCAAAAGGGAACAACATGCTTGACATTTCTCAAACTGAAAGAACTGAAGAAAAAATTCAAGCCTCGAGTTGCAACACTTAAGAATTCTATGGACAAAACACTGAACAAGGCAGGAAGCATCAAAGGAAGAAAGAAGGAATACGCAGAATCACTACACCAAAAAGAACTGGTCGGCATACACCATTTCAGGAGGTAGCATATATCAAAGGAAGAAGTCCAAGCTGCACTGAAGGCACTGGCAAAAAACAAGGATCCAGGGATTGACTGAACACCAATTGAGATATTTCAACAAATGGATGCAATGCTGGAAGTGCTCACCTGTCTATACGAAGAAATTTGGAAGACAGCTACCTGACCAACCAAGTAGAAGAGACCCAAATACATGGCTATTCCAAACAGAGATGACCCAACAGAATGTGGACATTATCTAACAATATCATTAATTGCACACAAGTACAATTATGCTAAAGACAATGAAAAAATGGTTGCAGCAGTACACTGACAAGAAAACTGCCAGAAATTGAAGCCAGATTCAGAAGAGGACATGGAACCAGAGATATCATTGCTGATGTCAGGTGGATCCTGGCTGAAAGCAGAGAACAACAGAAGGATATTTACCTGTGTTTACTGACTATGCAAAGGCATTTGACTGTGTGGATCAAAACAAATTATGGGTAACATTGTGATGAATGGGAATTCCAGAACACTTAATTGTGCTCATGAGGAACCTGTACATAGACCAAGAGGCAATGTTGTGGCCAGAACAAAAGGATACTGCTTGGTTTATAATCAGGAAAGGGGTGCGTCAGGGTTGTATCCTTTCACTGTACTCATTCAATCTGTATGCTGAGCAAATAATCTGAAAAGCTGGACTATATGAAGAAGAACGTGGCATCAGGATTGGAGGACGACTTACTGACAATCTGCAATATTCAGATGACACAATCTTGCTTGCTGAAAGTGATGAGGACCTGAAGTACTTACTGATGAAGGTCAAAGACCACAGCCTTCAGTGTGGATTACACCTCCACATAAAGAAAACAAAAACCCTCACAACTGGACCAATAAGCAACATCATGATAAATGGAGAAAAGGCTGAAGTTGTCAAGGATTTCATTTCACTTGGATCCACAACCAACACTCATCAAAGCAGCAGTGAAGAAATTGAACAACATACTGCGTTGGGTAAATCTGCTGCAAAAGACATCTTTAAAATTGTTAAAAATCAAAGATGTTACTTTGAGGACTAAGGTGCGCCTGACCCAAGCCATGGTATTTTCAATCACCTCAAGTGCACGGGAAAACTGGACAACGAATAAGGAAGATCGAAGAATTGATGCCTTTGAATTATGGTGTTGGTGAAGAATATTGAATATACCATAAACTGCCGGAAGAACGAACAAATCTGTCCTAGAAGTACAGCTACAATGCTCCTTAAAAGTGAGGATGGCCAGACTTCGTCTCATGTACTTTGGACATGTTATTAGGAAAGACCAATCCCTGG
This sequence comes from Dugong dugon, assembly GCA_030035585.1. Classification (NCBI taxonomy): domain Eukaryota; kingdom Metazoa; phylum Chordata; class Mammalia; order Sirenia; family Dugongidae; genus Dugong; species Dugong dugon. The sequence goes on along the minus strand of CM057475.1, from coordinate 82,574,194 downwards.
AGAAGGACACCATGCTTTGTGAAGCAGAGGGTCAGTAAAAAAGAGGAAGACTCTCAATGAGATGAACTGTCACAGTGGCTACAACAATGGGCTCAAACACAGCAAGGACTGTGAGGATGGCACACGGCCAGGCAATATTTCATTCTGTTGCACACAGGGCTGCTATGAGTCGGAACTGCCTGGACAGCACCTAACAACAATAAAACAACAGAAAATTTCAATATTCTATGCAATAACCTTTGTTGGCTTCTGTACAAAATAACATCTAGACAATACAAGTTCTGTGTCACTGTCAGGATGAAGTTACTCCTATTTGATGACGATGGCTCATGAGATTTCTGGCACTATCAAAACAATGCCGGACATCCACTAACTAGAGAAAAATGGATAAAAAGAACAACAAAACTAAGTGGTAGAAGTCCTCACATGCCGTTAGGTAAGCCATCTGGTTTGGAGAAAATGCATCTGGATTTATGATGTAGAGTATTTGCATCTATAACATGAAAAGGCTCAGTGACAAGTTATACAGAGGAGAACGGCTGACTCTGCACCTCAGAGCACTGACAAATGAGGACAAGGACCAGTTGTAGCTGGCTCTGTGACCAGAGACTGGACTCCACGTCGGCCAGCTGACAGTGCGTGGTGTGAGTGGATCACAACAGACCTAGCCCCACTTCTGAGCCCATTCAATGGTACCTTCCATTGGCAAACAATAGACAACTTTGTACATGCAAGGCCCATGGTATCATTAAAGCCCAAAAGTGCTCGATCGATACTGTAAACAGTTTACCTATTACTAAGACATGGACCCCAAAATGGAAACAATCTGAAGAGTTCCCCAAAAATCTGCCATAATAGAATGCAGTTCTTAAAGGTCTGCACGGACATTTTAATCCGACAACTGTTAATACACGATTTCATGCTAACATTTGCAAAACAAGTTGAGTGCACTGGCCCTGTTGGCTGACTTTCAACACCCTGAATTCTACTGCCTGAGATTTTCTTTCTTTCTTTTTTAAATCTTCAGGAAGACTTGGGAAAAGGATTAGGCTTCCTCTTGTTAGAAGAGTCACTTTTAAATCAAATTACTAATTAAAAAAAATCATAATATGCCTATAGAAACTAATCTTTATAGGATCAAAACAGACTAAATTGACATCATTTATACCCAGAAGACACACAAGATTATGTAATTAATGGTACTCTAGCTATGTCAGTGACTTTGAAACTTAATTAAAATGTACTGAATTTTTCAGGAGAGCAACTACCACTGACTGCCAGTGCTGAGAAATTACTTTCATTATGCTCCGTAAATATGCAGGAACCTAAAGGAAGGCAGACCCTCTGTAGTGCTTGTAAGAGCTTTAAAACCAAAATAAATACACAAATTAAATACCAACAAAATTATAAAACCAATAAAATTTAAGTTACCGGCATCAATTTAATCGGATGGACATTGTTTTACTAGTCTGATACGAAAAGCATCAATATGGTACTGGCTTGGGGTTCGGTGTGAGTCGGGTATTTCAAAGCTCCCGTCCACATACTGGGTGACAACTCAACGCTCCTGTTTTCCTCTGAGCGGCTGGGCGACCACAGCACGGCGTAGCCCACGTCACCTGGCCTGACGTGGCATGGTGGCAGTGTGCAGTCTGCTACTGCGGGGTCTGGGCCTCTCCTCAGGGCCCCAGCAAGGCTGGGCCACAAGGGCAGACGTCAGCAGCGTGCTTTGCTGTAGGGTGGTCTCCGTGCTGATGCAGAACATGCTTACTGAACGTTAGATCATGATCAAATATGAGTCCTGAAGCATCTTCAGCTTCAGCTCATGAAGCAGCTCCTAAGAATCTGTCTGCAGACTTCAGTTAAAGACGGTGGGTTGTCTGCACGTGTTCATCTCCTTTCCCTCCCCAGCCCCCATTTGAAATGTCGTAAGGAAGTACAAAGGCATCTGTCTACAATGCAAGAGAAGTGATAACAAGTGTAGAAGTGTCCACAAACATTCTGGATGATGTCAAGCGGACGATGAGTGGAACCTGACCAGTTCCAGTCAAAGTGTGCGCAGAGGGAGACTCCCACAGCCCCTCCCCAGGGGCTACATTCCCAAGTCCTGCCCAGCCCCAGGCCCATCCTGTTCGTGGGGGGAGCACACAGCAACTGACTCTCATGTCTCCTTCCTCAAATGCTGGCAGCCAGGAGCATGCCTCCCCACCATCCCCAGCACTTGTCTGTGAAATGCTGTATTCAGACATTCAGGCGTCCTCAGAAGAGGCCAGCCACAGTGAAGCCCTCAGCTAAAAGCCCAGCCCACTCACAGAACTGTCTATCAGCTTCCAAGTGTTTCCTCTCTTAAATATGAATAAACAGCTGAGGATCATCAGACAAGGGGGAGAAGACGTCTCAATAAAGAAAGGAGGAACTTGGAAGAAAGAGAGACAATACATCAAAACGTCAAAGAAACCACAATTAATGAACTCAAGGAGCTAATACCTAACAGCAAGAACTGCAGCGCCGAAGTTTGCCGAGTGCTTCCCAGGGGCCAGGTGACATCTCGAGCTCCGCTCCTGCCGCAGTGAAGGCTCACAGCAGGCCTCCGAGGCAGGGACTACTGTCATCCCGTCTCACGGACAGGAAGGACGCGCGCGGCCTCAGCTACTAGGTGGCCGGCATGGTGCAGGCTTGGGCAGCCTGCCCCCATGCCTTCAAAATGTCGGAATGGACTTGATAGCACACCAACACCACCATCCCACCACAACAACCCTTAGAGCTGGACAGATAACTGCCAAATTGCCCTCCAAAAAGAATGTATTTATTCTGATGAGACTGGCGGTGATACTAACAAACGTGATTTTTTCTCTTGAACAGTGAAAGGTGTTAACATTTGGAAGATCTGCAGAACTCAATCCACCACTATTTCTAAACGACCAATGCGTGGTATGACTAAGTGAACAAAAGATCCATTGAAAGTGCAAGACAGGACTATGGATTTCAACGGAATAGAGTTAAGCAGTTCACTGATGCCGCTTCAGATTTCCAAGTGCAACAAAACTTGCAGAAACTACCAGTCGTCGCATTTTGGTGTAATATCAACGAATATCTACAATTACATGAAAAGTTATTCAATTACACCTCCTTTTCTAACTACACATCTGTGTGAGGCCAAATTTGCTTCATATGTTTCAACAAAACAATGTATTGCAACAGAACGAATGCAGAAGCAGATATGAGAACACAGGTGTCTTCTATTAAGCCAGATAAAGAGTTTGCAAAAGTGTGAAACAATGCCACTTCTCATTAAATTTTGTTGTTGTTGTTTTGGAAGTGTTTTTTTTTTTTTTAATTATTAATAACATGGTAACAGGTAATAGACTTATTTTTTTAAAACGAAATAAATATTTTAAGTTGTTCTGTTTTCATTTCAAATCTAGGAAACATCAATGTATGTTACTCACACAAACAAAAGCTCTCTGGTGTTCTCACTAATGACTAAGAGCCTAAAGCCCTGGAACCAAAAGACTTTGAGAACCAACAGTTCAGAGCAGAGGTCAGCAAACTGCAACCCTAAGGTAAAATCTGGCCCATGGTCTGTTTTTGTAAATAAAGTTTTATTGGAACATAGTCCTACCCCCTCGTTTCCATATTGTCTATGGCTGTTTTCCTGTTACAAAAGCAGAGTTGAGCTCAGCAGTTGCAACAGAGACCACCTGGCCTGCAAAGTCTGAAATATTTACCATTTGGCCCTTTACAAAAAAATTTTGCCAACCCCTGACTTAGCGTAAACTTGCATTTCTAGCCTTTATTATTGTAGTAATTTCCTGATTGGCAGAAATGCCTCCATTCCTACCCTGTTACCATCCATTCTCCAAAGGCTAGAGTGACTTTTCTAAACAGGTTAAGGTGATGTCACTCTCTGCTTAAAATCTTAAAGGCTCACAGTCATCTTCAAAAGACAATTCAAATTCCTTAGCACAGCATTCAAGGCCTTTAATCATCATCTGTCCCCTGCCAGCTTTGAGTTCTCATCCTCTTTGCTATCAACCATGCCAAGTTCTCTGATTTCCCAAATGCACCAAGCATCTCCACTTCAAGCTGCCTCTACCTCGAACGCTCTTCTCCCCATCCCTTCCTCCCTCTCCCTACACCCTTTGGGAAGACTTCCCAGTTCTCCTCCTCTCCACTTCCCCCAGGTCTGTCTACTAGGCCACCTCCTATTGTGTTTCCGTGGCACTCCGTGGTATCCACCATGGTGTCACGACTCATTCGTTTGTTGGCAGGAACAGTGCTTCTCCATCTCCAACATCTGGCACCAGCAGCCGTTTGTTTTCTGCGAATTACCTGGAATCTTCACAACCTTTTAATGGTCGTAAGTAATAGTACCCATTTTACAGATGAAGAAACAGAAGGTACGTAACTCGTCAAGTTAACACAAAGCTAGTAAAAGGGTAGAAAGGGGATTTGTACCAAAATCCATGTGACTTCAAACCCCATACTCTTTCACTATATCACAGCGCTTTCCACCTATTATGCTTTCCTTAGGGGTCCCTGGGTGGCGCCCACTGTTGAGCACTTGACTACTAGTCGACAGGCTGGCGGTTAAAACCCACCGAGAGTTACCTTAAAAGACAGGCCTGGCGATCTGCTTCAAAAGGTGACAGCTTTGGACACCCTATAGAATAGTTCTACTCTGCACACATGGGGGCTGTATGAGTCAAAACAGACTCGACAGCAACCAACCACATGACTTTCCTTACTAGGCTTAACACGAAGTTGAAAACACAAGTCTAAAATAAACAGCATGCGATGCTAAGTAAAAGGAAAGTTGAGAGTCTCAGAAAGCTAAGAGTGGCTGGAGCAGTGATTCATAACAAAGAGAAGTTGAGATGAACTTAGAAGGATCAGCAAGGTGTGGAGGGCAGACAGGAAGCAAAAGGAAGTCTGAGCAAAGACCAGGGGATGGGAAGGATCATGAAACGATCATGGAAAAATCAAGAGGCTAGGCCCAGTGGAGGGGGCAGTGGCGGTTCAGTGGTCGAACTCTCACCTTCCATGCGGGAGATCCATGTTTGATTTCCAGCCCTGCACCTCATGAGCCGCCACCACCCATCTGTCAGTGGAGGCTTGCATGTTGCTATGATACTGAACAGGTTTCAGCAGAGCTTCCAGACTAAGAGGGACTAGAAAGAAAGACCTGGCAATCTACTTGTGAAAATCAGCCAATGGGGAAAAAAACCCATGGATCACAATAGTCCAATTTGCAACTAATGATGAGGCTGGTGTGTGACTGGGCAGTGTTTTGTTCGGTGTGCATGGGATCACCCCAAGTTGGGGGCTGATTCGACGGCAGCTAACAGTAACAACAGATCCAGTGGAAGAGAACTGGAGTGGAAGAGAGATGAGGAGGGAGGTAAAAACAAATACAAAAAACTGCTATTTTTTATATTTAACCCAAATACCTTAAAATACCTGAGAATTGATTAGCAGTTGTACCTAACACTTGATAGCACTTTACAGGCTACAAAAGCACCACACACTGTCTAACCTTAACAGAAATCTGAAGATCTAGTAAGTACTCCTGATTTTAGGATCAGCAAGGTATGGGGCAGAAGGGTCTTCAGAGCTAATAAGCGCCAGACATGAACCAAACCCAGAACTTTCCATCAAACAACAGATGTTTTAAGATCAAGGAGTAAAAAAAGTCCTGAGCAAGAAAAACCAAAAACAAAAAAACATACCAGCTGCTGTAGAGTTGATTCTGACTCACAGCAACCCCACGTGGGGCAAGAAAAATTGATGTGATTCAATATTACCATGGATCTTGTAAATCTGCACCTGATTTGATAACTACAGTTAGTCCAGCTTCTTGAACACACATCCTGATTCCAAAGACATGGAGATACAGCTGGTGCTCGGTAAACCAAAAAACTCACCGCCACCGAGTCAATTACGACTCATAGAGACCCTACTTTATAGAACAGAGTAGACAGAACTGCCCCATAGGGTTTCTGAGGAGTGGCTGGTGGATTCGAACTGCTGACCTTTTGGTTAGCAGCTGCGCTCTTAACCACTATGCCACTGGTGCTCAGTAAGTGTGCTGAAAGAATGACTCTTAAGAAAGGCACATGTGTGATTTAGTGATTAGGAAATCACTAAAGGCAGCCTCCCCGGGAAGCTCTCTCATTAAGTTACACTGCACAAGGTCACCAGAGGGCATGACTGTTGCAGACGATGCCTCTTCTGGAGGCCACCTTCCGGGGTCTTTTTCAATGGTGCAGATAGAAACATGAAGTAAGCAGGAATTCTATAACAGGCCTGTAGAAATCAGATTTGGAATATTTAAAACAACCTGACCTCTCACCCCACTGAGACTTAAAAATATCAATGATAAAAACTGATTACACAATTTTCTACACCCGGAAGACATCAATACGACACTCTGAAATAATGACTGTGACTGGGGTGCTGCATTCACCAACACCGTATTTCACTGATTCAAAGAAGCACATTTTCCACATTTTAACATCACTGAAATCAGGATGTATCTTATATTTGATGAAGCACAATAACTTCCTGGTACTGATACTCAAACAAACAAAAAACCCAAACCCACTGCCATGAGGTCGATGTCAACTCACAGCAACCCCACAGAACAGAGCAGAACTGCCCCACAGGGATTCCAAGGCTATAAATCTTTATGGACAGACTGCCAAATCTTTCTCCCGCTGAGCGGCTGGTGGGTTCTCACTGCCAACCTTTTGGTTAGCAGTTAAACACTGAATTGCTGTGCCACCAGGGATCCTTATTGATATTCAAGGTCCCTTAATTTTTCTTGCCGTTCCCCAACTTAGAATATTTCTTTCTTTCATAATATCTACGTAAACTCTTGAATTCTTCGCAATATTATCCATAATCTGTTATGATTCACACAGTTGGATACCTCTGCATAGTGACTGAAACACAGGTAAACATCTTTCTGGTATTCTCTAATTTCAGCCAAGATTCATCTGACATCAGCAACGATATCCCTGGTTCCACGTCCTCTCCTGAGTCTGGCTTGAATTTTTGGCAGTCCTCTGTCAATGTACTCTTTAAAGCGTTAAAAAGCAAAGATGCCACTTTGAAGACTAAGTTGCACCTGACTCAAGCCATGACAGTTTCAATTACCTCATACGCATGTGAAAGCTGGACAGTGGACACGGAAGACCGAAGAAGAATTGATGCCCTTGAATTATGGTGGTGGCAAACAATACTGAATGTAACATGGACTGCCAGAAAAATGAACAAATCTGTCTCGGAGGAAGTACAGCCAGAATGCTCCTTAGAAGCAAGGATGGTGAGACTATGTTTTACATACTTCGGACATGTTATCAGGAGAGATCAGTCACTGAAGAAGATCATCATGCTTGATAAGGTAGCGGGTCAGTGAAAAAGAGGAAGACCCTCAATGAGATGGACTGACACAGTGGCTGCAACAATGGGCTCACACACAGCAATGATTGTGAGGATGGTGCATGTATAAATGGCATGGGGGCAGCGTCTGACCTCCTCTAACTTCAAAAGGGAGAAGGAGAATCAAGATCAACAGCCCAAGGCTGATTTCTATGAGGCAGAGATCAGACATGCCTTTTCTCTTGCCATCTTTACCAATTCTGACACCAACCGTCCCTCCCATGGCACTCTTTACTTTCGTGCTGGGTTCAATAATTCACTGCAAAGGCCACACAGAACTCACACACAATACTTGCGATTATGGGGTTAATTAGGGAAGTAATAGGTTACAGTTCAGGCTCAGGTACACTCAGAATATAGTTCTTCCATTAGGACTGCCTCTTCCCAGCTGTGCTCGCAGGCACGCCTCTCTCTGGCCCTTCTGCCTCTGCCCTGCTCAGGCAAGTGCTACGAAGCTCCTTTAGCTCTGCCAGTAAGCCTCAGCCCAAAGGCACTCAGCTTTCTCGCTCTGTGAGCCATGAAGCCCACTCCACTGTCTTCTGGCAGCCTTTCCTGTGGGACTTTATGGTGAGATCCTCCGCTTTGACTTCTGCGATGGCTCATTTCAAGCCCAGTGGGATGGCAAAACTGACCAATCCCCTTGGTGGGCCACAATTACCTTATTTGCACAGTCCCACCCAAGTGACTTACAAGTGAGCTACAAGACCATGGTAAGAAAAGCCACACACAAGTGATCCATCCCACCACAGGGCAGGACCAGGCAGTGTTCTCTTCTGTTACACACAGGCTTGCCCTGAGTTGGAACCGACTTGACGGCACATGTAAACTCGAGACAAAACTAGGATTTACTCTACCAGATTAGCCACATGTCCATATTATTTACACGACTCCCCAGACGCAAGTCTGAGTTATGCAGACAAACCTTTAACTGTTTAATTTTATTTCTTTAGAAAAAGGTTAATGTCTGATTTAAAGCAACAGACTGGATCATGGATTAAGAAGTTGATTAAAACCAGATAATCAAATAAAGAGTGAAGACACTTGAACTACAAATTCTGAGATGAAAGGAACAGCTGCCATCAAGCAACACCAAGTTGTACAAACCAGGTAAGAGCCGAACGCAAGCGCCTCCTCCGACCTCTCCCCGGAAACCCGAAGCTTCCCTGGCAGCAAGCAAATGGCAACGGTGTCAACATACCTTTGCAGGTAGTTCACTGCAGCGTGTGTGACGAACTGCCTCTGACACCTACTCTTCAAATGCTCCGAGAAGTGTTCTGAAAAGATGCCACCTGAACCCTGCTACTGACCTACCATTCTCATGGGCACTTCTTTAACAGCATCTCGTCCCCACTTGTTTCCAAGGGCACTTTTCCCACGCTTCCTGGGGCAAGAGTGCCACTGAGCACCAGCAGGACCCAGCGGCCAGGCAGCCGCACCCCACGGCAGGGCTGGACCTGTCTTGGCTGCACACACTCACTGAGGCAGCGCAGCTGCCAGCTGGCCTGGCTTCAAACCCTGGCTCTGCCACATAGTGGCTGTGTAATTGTGGGCAAGTGGACGACCTTCTGCACCTTGGTTTCCGCACCTGAAACGGGGGAGAGCAACGGCTCCTCCTTCCTGGGGTTGTGTGGGGATTAAATTAACCGACACACGTAGAGCTTCTGGAGCAACTTCTGAGACACAGTCAGACTCAACTGTTAGCGATCACTATCTCCATGCTGGATCTTCTACAAGGTGCCAGTGGAGATGGAGGTGGGAGAGGAGGCAAAAACCCAGCCTTGCAGTCTATCAGAGCAGGCAGAGACAGAGGATGTAACACAGTATGTTATCTGCAGGCTCACCCGGGGCAGGCTCACCTGGGGAAGGATCACCCAGGGCAGGCTCACCCAGGGCAGGACCACCCAGGGCAGGCTCACCCGGGGAAAGTACGTCCAGAGCAGGGGGCAGAGCTGGGTGGAGGTGACCAAATATCCCACATGAAAACTATGCACATGGACGTGCAGTTGCTGCTTAGCACACACGCAACAACTTCTCTCCTTGCTTACTCTGGAAGCCTCGTTGGTTTTACTGTTTCTTTCAACTTTTGCTTATCCAGGCATAAAAGGTTGCCTAGTCCACCTCCCAGAGTATTCACAGCCAGCCTTCCGAAGGGGTAGGAGGAGTGAGTCACCACTGACTGCCACTCCCGCATCTTGTCCCCAGCAGGACAAATACTCACTTCCTGGTCTATGCCTACCAGCAGAGATGGGAAAGTGCTGCCCGAGCAGCACCTTGGCTGGCCTGCCCTTATAAAGCATCCCAGCTGACAGTCAACACTCTCACCAGGAGCTATGATTAATACCGCCCCAAAACCATTGGTTTAAAAACAAAGGCCTGTCTTTTACTCACTCTACAATCTTCAAAGTCCATGGTGCCTATTTTGAACTCCCCCTCCCACCACCCCTCCACCTCTGTAGATACTGCTCTTACTGAACAGAGGCGCAGTCTTGGGCCTCAATTTCTAATGCTCCATCTTATCACCCATCCCAAGGGAATGCAGAAACACGGTCTAAAGTGTAGGGTTAAGGTTGACTGGAAGTAAAGCTGAGGCCAGAAAAAAGCCTTACAGACACGCCTCAGAGCCATGCATCTAGACAGACTGTAGCACACCCCAAGTCCTACAGTCAAAGCTTAGAACCTCCCTTGAGCTACCTACCGACCTCCTAGTAACTCTCTTGTCAAAATGTCGTCATCAAGGTTGAGTTTGGGCCAGAAATTCTGCAAAGCATTCCACCAGCTTCTTTCTTCGTGTTGCTTAAAAATCACCAGTAGCTAAAGACCGTATTTTTCTTAGTTACTGTCAATTTCTGTTAATGCAATTCAAACTCCCGCTATCACAACCATGTGACAAAGAAGACTTAGGAATGGGCTAACCCTGATGGGTGACTGACCCTCTGTGTGGGCTAACAGACAAAGGTTCGGGACCTACACCATAATGCAAAGCAAAGACACCAAAAATATGACAACTCAAAATGCGAAATTCCTAGCTCAATTCAAATTTCTACTTAAAGTAGGGGTTTAAGACTGCAAACACTTCTAATCAGTTTAATTCTGAGAAAAAACATTTGTCACAATTTTTTAAGAGAAAAAATGCCATTTTCAAAGTGTCAAGTCACACTTAAAATACACCATTTTAGTTCGATTTAAATCTTAATTCATTTAGCTTGGCAGTAAAAACTTCTAGAAAAAAGAAAGAAACCAGAAAGTAAGCCCCCACCCCTTCCCAAACAAACAGGTTTTGCTTTCCTCTCGATAGAAACCACTATTTCACCTGGGTAAGACTGAACTGTCACCTACTTGGCACATGTGAAATGAAACAACAAAAAGTAATCTACTTTAAATCAATACAAGAGAAACAGAATCTGCATGCTTACTGAGGCTATACAAAATCTCCTAGTTTCAACCCAAAACCACACAGCCTGACAAACTTCTGACAGCACAACTGTACATGCTTAACCACCTGGGCACCTGTCCCACGGGCCAAGGCTCACAGATGTCCCCCAGAGTCATGTGTCAAAGGAGACACCGCCAAGGAGAGCTACAGGGTGAAGGCAGAGGGAGCAAAGGCCACAGAAGAGCCAAGGTGGAGGGAAGTTGGCCGGAGGTTGTTGGTTCCTCGGGGCAGGCAAGACGAACTCGGGGCAGGGAAGATGAACTTGGTGCAAAGCATCAGCCAATGACAATTCATTCTTAAAAGGTGAAAGCCTCACAATATTCAGTAAGATGGCTGAACAGAACAAGTCACTCTGTTATTCTGAAACTGAAATGTTAAACCCCTCAAGTCTCTAAAAATCATTTTTACACTCTATTATTCATAAAGAAAAGTATGTTTTTTTTTCCCTTTGAGATGACGTGCAGCTTCATGGGAAGCTGAGTGAGGCAGGGGACACTTTCCCAGTTTCCTGCCCACAGCCCTGAAACTCTGAGCCTTGGCTACTCTGACACAACTACCCGCCAATTTAAAGTAATGCCATGAGATTCAAGATTAAAACCTGCAGTAGAAAATGGGAAAGACGCCGAGATTTGTAGTAAAATTAAAAAATTTTAGAATCCTGGAAAGCGGCCTTAAGAACCCAGTAGACAAACTCTCATTTTAAAGATGAAGAACAGGCAAAAAGACAGGTGTGAAAGGCTTCGCCTGGGTCTAGAACTGCAGCCCCTACCTAGCTCACAAGTACAGTCACCCCGTTTGAGGCATCCTGAGTTCTCCATTTCTGCAGTGATTTTCTTAGTTCCACCAAACACAGAAGGCAGCAGCCACTTCCATTTTAAAGAACCCAGAACTGGGTTCAGAAGACCCGCGTTCTTGTCCAGGCTCCACCACTCCCCAGGTCTGTGACCTTGGGCTCCTTACATAACTCCTCCTTCTTGACCAGGATGCCATTAAAAATGACACGTCCGTGAGCGCACTCAGAAACCATCGCGTACAGAACAGCGCCCCACCGCAGCGTTCCCACGGGGCCGACTCCTCGAGCCACCACGGCCACCAGGCAGGAAGGGGAGCGTGGTCCCGGGGCGCGAAGCGAGTCCCGGCCTTTCCCCGTCGGCCCTGGGCAACCCAGCCTGTGCCACCCCCCGCCCCCGGGTTTGATCGCCTTGACCTGTGCCCCCTGGGCCGCCCTCCCCGGCCTGTCCCTCCTGGGTGTGAGCCCCTGAGCCGGATTCCCTGCGTTCGACTCCCCCGCCCCCTGGGCCTGAACCCCAGTCCTGTGCCCCCTGGGCCGCCCTCCCCGGCCTGTCCCTCCCGGGTGTGAGCCCCCGGGCCTGATCCCCTGCGTTCGACTCCCTCAGGCCTGTCTTCCCGCCCCCCGGGCCTGAGCCCCCAGCCTGCCCCTCCCGAGTGTGAGCCCCTCGACCTGTGTCCCCGGGCCTGACACCCACAGGCCTGTCATCCCCCCCGCGCCTGAACCCGTGGCCTGTCCCCAGTCCCCAGGCCCGCAAGCGTGGGAGGCCGGAACCTGCTCGGGGCGCTCCCTCTCCGGGCCCGAGATGCGGTCGCGACCGGAGACTCCAAGGCCGGGCGCCGGCTCCGCGCGGGCGGCACTGCACCAACGGGACCGCGCGGAAGCCGAGGCGGGGCCGCGCGCCGGGACGTGCCCGCCACACCGGGAGGTGCGAGCCGGGCCGGGCCTTACCTTCCGCCACATCCTCGTCGATGGCCCCCTTCACCTGCGAGAAGCACCACTGGAAGTCGCCGCCGCCCGCGGGACAGCCGCCGCCCCCGGCTCCTGCAAACACACGAGGGGCGTCAGGCCGGGCTCCCGCCCCCGCCCGCCTGCCCCGCCCCCGGCGCGCGGACCCTCACCTGCCATCGCCGAGGCCGCGAGCGCTGAGGCGGCGGCGGGCGGGCGCTGCCGCGCCAACTGCGCGCACGGAACGAGCGGCCGGCGCGTGCCGCCACCAGAGAATCTCAGGCCGGCAGCCGTCGCTGCCGCCGATTTTTTTTTTTTCCTTTTTCAAAATGGCGCCCAATGCCGGTCGCCCCGCTCGATGACGTCATCGCTCCTCCGCCTCCAGTGAGAGGGGCCGGGGCCGGGGCCGGGGGCGGGGCCTACCGGGGAGGGCGCAGGCGAGGCGCGGGCTGTCGGGGACGCGCCCCGCGTCGACTGCGCCTGCGCGAGACGCCGTCGCTCGCCCAGAGCCGCTCTCCGCCCTCTGACCCGAGGTCGGGAGGAGACGCTTCAGGGCCGCAGGGGAAACGCCAAGCCGCCTGCTGCTTGGAGCTCCCTAAAAGAACACTTAAGGGGCCGATCTCAGGGACGATGTAGAGTGCTCCAAGAGGCGGCCCCCAAGCACCCAGTGGGCAGCCCTCGAGACCGGACTACACACTCGCCCTCTGGTACTGCCGCAGCCCCGCCCGTCGGCGCGCCCCGCCCCTCGAATCTCGGCCGATTGGAGCATGGCCCTTTGGTGAGCCCGACCGCGGAGCAGCCAATGGGGGCGCGCTCGGCACAGCGCTCTCCGGAAGGGTGGGCGTGGCCTCCGGGCAGGGAGGAGTGAGGCCTCGGAGCGGCTCTGGCTCGCCCCCTTGTGCCTCGGCCAATAGGGGCGCGCTAGTCGCGGCGGCGTTCGTGTGGGCGGGGCTACATGGTGGGCGGGGCCTCCCAGTCAGCCCTGCCAGTCCCCGCTGGCGCGGCCGGAGCCCCTGTGCAGAGCTTACCGATGTCCGTGAAGTCGGCAGCTCAGAGGTTCTTTGAGCTACCGAGGGAGACGTTTTGACGAAAAGCTTTGATGTTGAAATACAATGTGGCCGACCTCTTCGTTTGTGGGTTTGTTTTCTTTGGTATCCGAGCGATTACCCATTCAGTTATGGGTTTCACCAGTATCTGAATCATAACTTGTGTCGTGATGTTGTAAAGTTGGCGGTGATTGTATTGCACCCTCAGAAGACGATGCTCCAAAATCAGGAGAACAAGGACCTAGAGCATCCGTCCACTCGAGGAAGGTTTATTGGTGGCCACGCCCTGCTCGAGGTGCTGGGGTGGGCGGTAAACAGAGGAGGGTCTTACTCCCCAGCTTATTATATTTCAGACAGAAAGACTGGCAACAATGACAAAAGCAAATTATATAATAAGTCACATGGTGCTATATAGAAAAATAGGGCAGGGACGGGGCAAAGGAGGAATATTTGGTGTGTGTAGGTGGCGGGACTTGTAATTTTAAGCAGGATGAGGGGGAAGACCGCGAGGGGCTGAGGGAGCCAGCCGTGCAGTGTCTGGGGAAGGTTGTGCCAGAAGGTGGAAACAGTGGATGCAACAGCACTGGGGCAGCATGCACCGGGCACGAGCAAGGGGCAGCAAGGAGGCCTGGGGCCGGGAGAGCAGAGTGGGTGGAGGGGGACAGGGTGAGAGTGAAGGCAGGGAGGTAAGGGGAGGAGGATGGACAGCGTACCCTTGTGGGCCCATTCGAGGACTCCTAACGGGTGGGGGACACTACGGGGGCTCTGAGCAGAGGAGGGTGGTGACCGATGGGGTTGTAACCATTGTGGCTGCCCTGCTGAGAACAACAGGAGGGACTTCAGGGCGGAGGCAGGGAGACCTGTGAGGGACCACTGTGGGGGCCAGGCAAGGTGATGAGGGGTGTGGATGTGGGTGTGGTGTGAGAACAGTTGGATTTCAGAGCGGTGGTGTTGTGAAGGCAGGGTCTTTGGGTGGACGTGTGGGTGGGGTGGATGTAGTGTGAGAGGAAGAAGGGACCGAGGGACCGCACTCCTGGGGTCTGCAGCCCTGGCTCAAGGAGGAAAGGGCCACAAAAGGAGCACGGTGGCAGTGCAGGTCCAGGGGTGGCCATGAGCTTGGGGAGCAGTGGCAAAGGCAGCTGGACATCCAAGTCAGGATCACAGGGAGGTTGGGGCTGGAGTGTGAACTCGGGGTCAGCAGCATTTTGATGCTGGACTGGTAAGATCACCAGTGAAGGGTTGGATGGGCAAGAGGACCAAGGTCAGAGTCCTCAAGGGTGTGGGAACAGAGAATGGAGGACTGAGGAGTGGCCTGCCAGGAGCTGGGCGGGTAAGCAGGGACAGGGCGGGAGCGGTGGCTGTCCAATGCTGCAGGCAGGTGGAGTCAGACAGGCCTGAGGCTGGACCTTGGGTTCCCCACTGGGAGCCCAGAGCAGCTGCCGTGGAGTGGTCAGGGGGCAGTGAGCACCCACAGCCCTCAGGAACCTTGTGAGGAGACCCAGAGACATGGTGCCATAGGCTCCCCTTTTTATGTGTAGATTTGTCCAGTCTGACTGCAGTTGAAACCTTTGTCAACTCTCAGACTGTCTTCTGTGTAATTGCTTTATGTATGGACGGAGTCCCTGGGTGGTGCAAACGGTTAATACATTCACTTGTAACCAAAAGGTTGGAGGGTCAAGTCCACCTAGAGGTGCCTCAGAAGGAAGACCAGGCCATCTACTTGCCAAAAAAATCAGCCCTTGAAAACCCTTTGGAGCACAGTTCTAGTCTGACACACATGGGATCACCATGAGTTGGAGTCGACTTGACAGCAGTTGGTTTACTATCTTTTGTTTTGTTTTACTATTATTTTATGCATGCGAAGATAAGTCTTTTGAAATGATGGCAAGATAATTAATTTTAGTTCAAAATGTGTTCTTTTGTTAGGCTACCATTAAATTCCGTTTAAAAGACAAGTTTTCCTCGTGACCCACCCTGCATCAGCTGACCAGCATGAGCTTTGAACTCTTTTTTGTGATAAGAGCTTTAAATATCTCTGAGTTTTCCTTTTTGGATTCTAATTAGTGTTCACAAGTCCTGGGTATTGCAAGACAATTTTATTATTTTTTTAGAGCTCATCACCAAATTGTAAAGTACCTGGTGTGTCTTAGAGTCTAGCGTACTATACTCATACAATGGAATACTATTTAACAATGAAAAGGAACAAATTACTCACAAGAACAACGGGGGTGTACCTCAAACACAATGCCAAACGAAAGGAACCAGACACAAGAGAGTAAGGGTTCTCACTCATGGCCACCCCATGTGTGCAGAGTAGAACTGCTCCATAGGGTTTTCTAGGATGTGACCTTTTGGAAACATCACCAGGCCTGTTCTGAGGTGCCTCTGGGTGACTTCAAACCAGCAGTCTCTCGCTAGCAGTCGAGCGCTCCATCGTCTGTGTCACCCGCCCAGCGGCCCCTTCATCACCATGATGTCACCAGGAGTCTGCAGTGACTTGATGGCAACTTTTTTTTAAAGAGTCAGACCACTGAGCCCCAGATTAGCTCACGTATAATATAGACAGAAAAAAAAAAAACATGGTTGTGGGGAGGAGGTTGATTGGGAAAGAGGAAGAGAGAGCTTTCTGGGGCAATGGAAATGTCGTGTGTCTTCACTGGAGCAGTGGTTACAGAAGTGTACACCGTTTTCCAAGATCATTAAACCACATACTTAAAGTGGGTCCATTTTATTGTATGCATGTGAATTATGCATCAATAAAAATTGGTTTTTAAAAAACCTAGCTTACTGTTTATCTAATTTTTCACCAAGCCAGAAAAAAACTTTATATCTTAGAAGTTTGAAAAAAATCACAGAGGGGGCAGATCCTATTAATTGCTCTTCCCTACATAACTATAAAAAAAAATTCTTTGATTTATTTAGACTTCAGTTAGTAAATGTCATTTAAAATGCCAAATGTGGATCATTTTCAAGTTTGGATTTAGTAGCAAACTCGGAGTCGTCTTACATGTGTCCCATCAGTCATGCGTGCAATCATCCCATCTAACATAAACCAGATAGAGAAATTGTTCCAGCAAGAGTGTACTGGACTGAATGTCCCGTGGGCTGGTGAGGCCAGAGGGACTTGCAACATGAAGGCCGGAGCCCCTGGTCCCCCACCCATTCACCCTCAGCCTGTGATCTCCCGAGCACATCCAGCTGCATCCACACTGCTTCCTCACTGCGTGAGTGAGCACCACAGTCTTGAAAACCCTATGGAGCAGTTTTCCTTGACACAAATGGGGCCGGCATGAGTCGGAATTGACAGCAACAGGTTTGGTTTCTTTGCCTTTGAATGGCATTATCAAACAACAAAAATCCTCACAACTGGACCAATAAGCAACATCATGATAAACGGAGAAAGGATTGAAGTTGTCAAGGATTTCATTTTACTTGGATCCACAGTCAATGCCCCTGGAAGCAGCAGTCAAGAAATCAAACAACCCATTGCGTTGGGTAAATCTGCTGCAAAAAATCTCTAAAAGTGTCAAGAAGCAAAGATATCTCCTTGAAGACTAAAGTGCACCTGACCCGAGCCATGGTGTTTTCTTTTTATTGTACTTTAGATGAAGGTTTACGGAACAAATAGCTTCTCATTAAACAGTTAGTGCACATATTGTTTTATGACAATGGTTAACAACCCCAATACACATCAAGTACTGTCCCTTCTCAACCTTGGGTTCCCTATTACCAGCTTTCCTGTCCCCTCCTGCCTTCTAGTCCTTGTCCCTGAACTCTTGTGCCCCATTAGTCTCGTTTTATGGGGCTAATCTTTGGCTGAATGGTGAACCTCAGGAGTGACTTCATTACTGAGCTAAAAGGGTGTCCGGGGGCCATACTCTTGGGGTTTCTCCAGTCTCTTATCAGGCCAGTAAGTCTGGTCTTTTTTTGTGAGTTAGAATTGTGTTTTACATTTTTCTCCAGCTCTGTCTGAGACCCTCTGTTGTTATCCTGGTCAGAGCAGTCAGTGATGATAGCTGGACACCATCTAGTTGTACTGGACTCAGTCTGGTGGAGGCTGTGGTAGTGGTTGTCCATTAGTCCTTTGGACTAATCTTTCCCTTGCATCTTGTTTTCTTCATTCTCACTTGCTCCCGAAGGGGTGAGACCAGTGGAGTACCTTAGATGGCTGCTCACAGGCTTTTAAGGTCCCAGACGCTACTCACCAAGGTAGAACATAGAACATTTTCTTTATATACTGTGTTATGCAAATTGAGCTAGATGTTCCCCAAGACCACAGCCCTCTGCCCAGCAATTCAGTCTCTCAGGGAGTTTGGATGTGTCTGTGGAGCTTCCATGATCTTGCCTTGTACAAGTTGTGCTGGCTTCCCCAGTATTGTGTACTGTCTTACCCTTCACCAAAGTTACCACTTATCTATTGTCAGTATTCCCCCCAACCCCTTCCATCCTTCCTAACCAACAAAGATTGTTTTTTGTGTGTGTGTGTGTAAACTTTTTCGTGAGTTTTTACAGTACAGGTCTCATACAATATTTTTTTACGATTGACTTATTTCACTCAGCATAATGTCCTCCAGTTTCATCCATGTTGTGAGATGCTTCACAGATTCATCATTGTTCTTTATCATTATGTAATACTCCATGGTGTGTATGTGCCATAGTTTGTTTATGCATTCATCTGTTGATGGGCATCTAGGTTGTTTCATCTTTTTGCTATTGTGAACACCAAGTCATGGTATTTTCAATTGCTTCATATGCATGTGAAAGCTGGACAATGAGTAACAAAGACCAAAGAAGAGTTGATGCCTTTGAATTATGGTGTTGGCAAAGAATATTGAATATATCATGGACTGCCTGAAGAACAAACAGATCTGTCTTGGAAGAAGTACAGCCAGAATGCTCATTAGAAGCAAAGATGGTGAGACTTCCCCTCATATACTTTGGATGTATTATCAGGAGGGACCTGGAGAAGGACATCATGCTTGATAAAGTAGAGGGTCATCAAAAAAGAGGAAGACCCTCGATGAGATGAATTGACACAGTGGCTGTAACAGTGAGCTCAAGCATAACAAGGATTGTGAGGATGGAGCAGGACCAGGCAGTGTTTCACTCTGTTGTAAGTCAGAACCAACTCAAAGGCACCTGACAACCACCAGTTATCTAGTTTCCCTTCTGGTGTTTGTGCGTTGTTAGTTATGGTTTGTATTGTATTTATGCCATATATTAGGGCCCCTAGCGTTGTCCCTGTTTTTTCTTCCATGATCTTTATCGTTTTAGGCTTTATGTTTAGGACTTTGATCCATTTGAATTAATTTTTGTGTGTAGTGTGAGGTATGGGTCCTGTTTTTTTTTTTTTTTTTTTTAACAGATGGACATCCAGTTTTGCCGTCATTGTTTGTTAAAAAGACTATCTGTTCCCCATTTAATGGACTTTAGTCCTCTGTTAAAGATCAGCTGACCATGGGTGGATGGATTTACAGCTGGGTTCTCAATTCTGTTCCATTGGTCTATGTATGTCCTTCACTTTGGAAGAATAATTTCACTGGATACAAAATTCTAGGTTGGAGGTTTGTTTCTTTCAACACTTTAAATATTTTATTCCACTTTCTTTTGCTTGCATGATTTCTGAAGAGAAGTCCGAATTCTTATCCTTGTCCTAATTGCTTTTTCAACTGCCACGTTTCCATTGAGCTTCACTGTTCGCAGTTTGCATCATTGAAATGATAGGTGTTGCCATTCCCACCATTCTGATAGCCCTCTCAAGAGCATCACCTGGCAGATAAGGGGAGGAGCTGTGGGAAACAAGACTAGGGAGGTAGTGGCTCAGTCCACATAAGTGCCCCATGTAATGTGTGGCCATCGGAGCAGGAAGGGTTTCATGTCCTCACTTTGTCCCCATTTTACAGACGAGGAGGGAAGTCAAGTGGTGTTTGAGTCTGGAGCCAGATTGCAAAACTTACACCTTTTCCCTGGATGGAGTCCCTGGGTGGTGTGAACAGTAACATGCTCAGCTGCTAACCAAAAGGCTGGAGTCCACCCAGAGTCACCTTGGAAGAAAGCCCTGACCACCTACTTTTGAAAAATCAGCCATTGAAAACCTTATGGAGCAGAGCTCTACTCTGACGCACACAGGGTGGCCAGGAGTCGGGAGTGGTCAACTAATGGCAGCTGGTCTTTTCCATAACACAACACTGTTTTTACCATGTCCCTGGCTCTCACTTGTCCACAGTGCTCACCTGGAATGTACCCCGCTCCCGCCTCAGCTATTTTTAGTAATTATTCCACCACTGGAGAACTTATTTCCCTGGATAGTGAGTTCTGAGCAGGGCAGGGAACTCGTCTGCCGTCGTCACCGCAGCCCAGCTCTGAACCAACCCAGGTGGCCGCTTGGCCTGAGATAGCCCTGCCCACAGTGGGGCTGTCCCCTCACCGCACAGCCTGTCAGTGGCCACCCTTGTCTTCCCTGAACGCCATGGACTCAACAAGCTCCTTCAGGGAGAGGCCTCTTCCTGGGTGTCCTACCCAGCCTTCAGGGTAGACTGGATGTTAGAATCCCATCCGGGGTGGAATCACCCAATAAGTAAGGAAGGTCTGCAGGGCCCATCGTGCCTTTCCGCCAACCTGCAGTGCAGAATTTCACCCGCCCCACCACATCAAAGACGTGGTGAAACCCAAGTGACATTGCTCACCACAGATTAGCAGGCAAATGCAATTAACCCCGGGCGTACCTTGCTCAGTGCAAGCTGGGTGCATACGTGCTTACTGGCAATCCGTCCTCGACCACGTCACATGCTCTATCCAACGAGAAGTGCCAGAACATAGATTGAGGGCCCAGAACACTGCTCCAGAAAAACAGGAACTTCGGGTTCGTCATAGCTCCCCGGCCTGCCGACGATGTTTGGCTAACATCACGTGCTCAATAAGCCATGAGCCTTCTTTCCATGTTGCTGCACAAACCCGGCTCTGAGTGCAGATGCACGCAGAGCAGGAGGGAGTCCCGGCGCTTGTCAGCATTGTCAGGACGGACCCGATGGCCCTGGGCCTGGCCTGTGTGGCGGGCCGTGGCTGGTGCTCGTGATGACCTGTGTATCCGAAAGCTAGCGAGGACCTATGTTCCCTTGGAAACCCAACATTCTTACACATCGTGTGGCCCTGGTGATTCTCACAGGTTTTAAAGACATAGTATCATTGTTGTCTTTGTTTTTATAACATTTTAAAAGAAAAACGACAGTGGGTATGGTTGCACAGCATGGCAAATGTAACTAACGGCACGGAATTGTACACTCGAAAATGGCTGAAAGGCAAATTTCTTGTTCTATGCAGTCTACCACAATAAAATAAAAGGTGGGTACACCTCAATGCTGGACTGCAGACGCGTCTGTGATGCAGTGCTTTGTGGCCGCCCCTTTCCCTTTCCCCGGTGGTAACTTGCTGAGACACCACGCCACAGAAGCTGCCAGTGGCTGTCAGCCGTGTTGCTAGGTGCTCCCTCCTGCTCACAGTGTCTGTTGCAGCCGTCTTTGGCACCGGCTTCACAGTTGCCCGTTGCCTCTTTTCTTCCGTGTCCCCTTGTCCCCTTTCTCCTTCCTTGTATTCTTCCCGTCCTTCCTGAGCCCCACGGGTACCCTCCTCCCGCCGAGAGGAGCGTGGGCTGAGTGTCCTGCTGCAGTGTGCCTGAGCCTTGGGCCTGCAGTTCAGCTCCTCGCAGGTCTCCCTTGTGGACCAGGGGCCCGGAGCCACCCAGGGAGCCCAGCACGGCAAGTGCCCAGGGGCCTGGGTGGTGACCACTGTCCCTCCAGACCTGTTGTGGGGGGGCTCACGGGTCTCCCCAACGAGATTTAGAGAGTCTTTGGAGCACATCAGATGTCGTCCTGTCTGAATGAAGCTTCAGTTACATCTGTTGGAGACGTCCTCACCCCGCCATGGATTCTCATTTGAGGAGCTATAAACGAGAAAATGAAGGTGGCCAGCTCAGCCATCAGGAGGTGGACAATGGCTTCTGTTCACAGCCACCCCAGGGGGCTCTGAGGAGGTAATTCTGCTTCTTGGGAAAATCCCAGGGGCTGAGGGAAAAGGTGAGACCCCAGGGGCTGGGTGTGGGTAGAGCTATCCAGCACCCTCAAGGGAGGGACTCGAGAGCGTCTGGAGCAAGGGGGAGGACACGTGGCAGTGAGACGGTGGTGCCCCCACTCAGGACCCCTCCCAGATGCAGGAAATGAATGAATTTCTATACAAACCTGTGGAGGGCCCAGACTGGGTGAGGATGTGGGGGAAACAAGCCCCAGGGGTGGAGCAGGGTTTCAGTGGCGGGGAGAACTGGAGGAGGCAGCTCTGAGACTTGGAATGAGGTGTGCAGCCGCGCTGGTGTCTGGTCTGTGGAACTGAGGTCGAGACCAGTGTAATGGAGCTCCGAGGGGCCTGGGGAGCCCAGCCGGCATCAGGGACTCTCAGCATTCCCTTCTCCAATGGTAGCTGCTCAGTTCGAACATTTAGGTGGATAGCTAAATTAAAATACTTTCTCCTGCTATGTGGTGTGTGTCTGTGTGGTGTGTGCATATACATGTTTGTGAGTGTGTGTGTGCATGTGTGTCCCGTGTGTGGGTGGTGTGCGTGTGTGCATGTGTGTATACGTGTGTGTGGTAGGTGTGTCCTATGTGTATGTCTCTGCACAGGTATGTCTGAGTGTGCATGTATATCCTATGTGCATGTGTGTCTGAGTGTGCACGTGTGTGCGCGTATCCTGTGTGTGCGTGAATGTGTGTGCATACATGTGATGTGTGTGGATAGCACTGTATTTTTACATGTAGACAACACAAATTGAACGATATGGTTTTTGTAAATAGCAGCAGTGTGCTGGGAAACTCACTCTCGAGAAGGACGGAGCCCTGATGTGTTGTGTTTGCGGGTTCCTGTGGTGTGAATACTCAACACGGCCAATTCCAAGCCACCAGGGTGATGTCACTGTGCACAGAATTGGGAAGTGGTGGGTGCAAGCCACATTTGACTCTCACAAGCTGGTCCCTGCTGGCCCCCATGCACCAGAGGCTAACCACCCCAAACACAGGGCCCTGAATGTACGGTCCTGAGCGCAGGGCCTTGTTGGTGTGTCTCATCACTGCACCGAGACACGTCTGAGACATAGCGCCTGAATCATGAGTACAGACAGCGACCTGGGCTCCAGTCCTCACCAGCTCTGTGAGCTTCACCTGTTGGGGTCTCACTTTTCTCGTCTGTAAAATGGGCCACCTGGTATAGCTCGGGGGGGGGGGGGGTTGTGGAGAGCTCTCACTAATCACCTGCTGTCATCACTGGTGGTGTGCGTGACCGCTGAACGTCAGGGATAGAACCTAATTCTCTCTGGCTAAGACGGTCTCTAGCAGGCAGAGATGGGGCAGAGGGCCGTCCCCCTGGATGTCCACCAGGGCAGAGACAGGGTGGAGGGCCTCAGTCCTTAAGATAAAACTGAGCACAGAGGAGCTTCCTCTATCCCAGGATGGCTCGGTGGCCCCATCACGGGGAGGTGTGGCCCTTCACTTGACTCACGCCTTGTCTTCCTGGTGACGGGGTCGGCTGTTGAAGGAAGAGGAGCAGAGTGGATGCTCAGTAAACTCCGGGCTCCCAGCGCAGTCCAGCTTGTAAGACAATTGACTTCTAGTCACTGCCATTTCCTGATGCAAACTGCCCACGCGTCTCCTGAAACCTGGGGCAGAAGGCCCCCTTCCTGGGAATTACCGCCTCCCCACCCTGGGCCCAGGTGTGGCAGATGGGTGGGCTCCAGGGAGGGGTCGGTGCCTGGTGAAAGACTGCAGGGGGTGCGGATCCTGCCCACAGAGGGGCAGGCAGGAGACCTGGATTTAGGGATGAATCAGGGTCTCTGCAGGTAGTGGCCTGGGGCTGCAGGGCAGCCTTGGTGGCAGCACCCCCAGCTGGGTGCCATCCTGGCTGCTCCCCTTCTGGTCTGTGCCCTTTGCTCAGCACCCCCAGGCGAGGAACGCTCACAGGGTTGGGGAAGACGGGCTGGGACTGGGGGGACAGGCAATAAAAATGGGATCATTTTCATGGCAACGTTCATGCCTTTTCAGGGAAGCTGAGTGCCTCTGAGCAAATGATGCTCCTCTGGGGTGTGACCCCAAAAGGGATGGGAGGAGGTGGTGTCACCGCCGGAGCTGTCCAAAGGCCGATTTGCTTCGCTCACGGTGGGGTCAGGGACAGCTTCTCCCTCGAGCCCTACGCTTTGTATTTGGATCCTTTGCATCATGTGGTCCCCGTGGGAGGGCTCTGCTGTGGGCCCCGAAGGTGGGCCATGCTGTGGGCAACACACCCAAGGCCCGGGGAGGCCAAGGGGGCCCGGCTGCCCGTCCAGGAGGCCACGAGGCAGGTAGCGCCCACCCAGGCAGAGCCAGCAGCTGCACAGTGCTCGCTGGTCCCGTGGGCAGCAGGGAACCCAGCTGGGTCTGCCAGCCTGAGGACAGGGGAGCAGGCAGTGAGGGCACGTAGTGGGGACCCACAGTCCCAGTTTGCCTGGGAGCGAGGGGCTTCGCAGGATGCAGGACTTTGAGCAGGCCCAGGCAAACCTGACGACTGGGTCATCCTCGTCGAGAAACAGCAGAGACAACCAAGAGGAAGGCAAGAAAAGCGGTTGCAGTTCAAGCAGCAGGTCTGCCAGGAAGACGAAGGTTCTGTGACGTGGCACCAAGAGAAGGCCCTGTGCTCATCTTCTGCGGCGGCTACAGTAAGCACACGGGCAGGGGGCTTAGAACAATGGAAATGTGGTCCCTCACGGTTCTGGAGACCACAAGTCCAAACCCCAGTGTTGGCAGGGCCACTTCCCTCTGAAGGCCCTAGGGGAAGGTCCCTCCTGGTCTCTTTCAGCTTCTGGCGGCCGCAGGCATTCCCTGGCTTGTGGTGCCATCACTGCAATCTCTCCTCTTCCGTCATATGGCCGTCTTACCTCTGCTTCTGTCTCTTCTCCTCACCTCTTATCAGGATACTTGTCACTGGATTTAGGGCCCACCTGGATAACCCAGGAGCCCTGGTGGCGCAGTGGTTAAGAGCTTGGCCGCTAACCAAAAGGTCAGCAGTTCAAACCCACCAGCCACTCCTTCAGAACCCTATGGGGCAGGTCTACTCTCTCCTATAGGGTGGATAGGAATCGACTCTATGGCAACGGTTTTTTTTGTTTTTTTTTGGTTTTGGATAATCCAGAATGATCTCATCTTGAGATCCTTAACTTAATCACATCTGCAAAGATACTTTTTCCAAATAAGGCAACACTCACAGGTTCCGGGGACTAGGAGATTAGGGTGTGAACGTATCCTTTAGGGGGCCATCACTCACCTCACGATAGGCAGTGCTGAAGATGAAGACAAATTCGAGACTCTTCTCCCGGACCAGGGAAAGCACGGCACTCCAGACAACAGAGAAGGCTGAGAGGCCCTCCCCACCAGCAGGGCAGGGCTAAGCGTGGAGGTACCTGTCATGGATTGAACTGTGTCCCCCAAAAATATCTGTCAACTTGGCTGGGTGAGGATTCCCAGTATTGTATGATTGTGATTTCCTTATGTGTTGTAAACTCTGTCACTATGATGAGGTTATACTGATGAGGTTTACAAGATTAGATAGTGTCTTAATCCAATCTCTTTTGAGATATAAGAGAAGCAAGCAGAGACACATGGGAACCTCATACCACCAAGAAAGCAGTGCTGGGAGCAGAGCGCATCCTTTGGACCTGAGGTTCCTTTGCTGAGATGCTCCCAGACCAAGGGAAGACTGATGTATCACAAGGACATTTCTCCAGAGCCAAGAGAGAGAGAGGCTTCTCCTGGAGCTGATGCCCTGAATTTGGACTTGTAGCCTACTGGACTGTGAGAGAATAAATTTCTCTTGTTAAAAGCCATCCACTTGTGGTATTTCTGTTAGAGCAGCACTAGATGACTAAGACAGTACCACAGACTTATAGGGCAGCAGCGGATTTCCCAGCATCCCCCACAACCGTGCACAGACATGACTAGGTGCCTCTCTCTCCCCTTTGGAGCAACTAGGGGTGGAGTGAGATCGCAGGACTCCAGATGCCCAAGCCCACATATGTCATGAAGAGTGGGGTCTGTAAGGAATCTGTAAACACCCGCAGGGACAACCTTTCCTCTCAAAGTTTGATGTCCCCTGCACCTGGGCTTTCTCTGTGCTTCTGAACATCGTCAGCCATTTGCCGTTTCTTACTCTAAGTCAATATCTAGAAGTGTGGAAAACACTTGCTTATTTTAAGTGGCTTTTAAAGAATAATTCACAGGTAGGGACAATTTGATTTCATTTCAAAATAAATACTAGGTCCATGATATTCCACAATGTATTTTTTCCCCTCTAAATTATAAAAATGAAGGCAGATTGAAAGCTTCTCAGAACCCTGTGTCAGCAATGGAACAGAATTGGAGGTACAAAGTTCAGAACACCTTGTAATGTTCCTTCACTGGGAGCCTATTTGAATTTAAATTATGCACAAGAAGTGTCAAATCTCCCCCATTTATCTTAGTAACTTAGGAATTTTGTACATTGAGAAAAGGTTTCCTTGCATCAAAGCCTCCTTGACAACATGAACCACTTATTTTCTCCTGAGAGAAAGTGTCACTTTGATTGATAAGATGATTTCTAGATACTGCAGCAGTTGCCAGCTCCAGGAAAAAGAGGCTCCACTGGCCCCCAGTGAGGCACCTGTAATGCCCACCCTTGTCTTTTCCTACTCCAGGAACCGCTGAGAGGCAGCCCCTTGGTTATAATTAACACTTTGCTTTCTATCCTAGAGAGAAGAGCCCTCTCAGAGACACAGCATTAATTATAAGGCTCAAAACACCCATGAATGCGGAGTGATGGATTCCCAGGACACCCACTGCATCTCAGGTTAACCAACTCAAACACCCATGAACGCGGAGTGATGGATTCCCAGGAACACCCACTGCATCTCAGGTTCACCAACTCAAAACGCCCATGAACGCGGAGTGATGGATTCTCAAGAACATCTGCTGTATCTGAGCTGAATCAGCTCAAACAAAGGGTGTAACAAAATAGGCAGCAAACAAAACGTGAGAATGTGATCCTTGAGACTTGAGCAGAGGGGAGGTGGCGATGGTTCCAGGGAGTGTTTCTGGTCCTCTTAAACTCTAAACCGCAGTCTGAATGTGCAGCTAGTGGTCAGTCTGTCCTAGTGGATTCACGTTTCATGAGCTTGATGAACAGTGAGCTGGGCCACCAAGTGGGGCTGCAGAAACACATCTTCCCCAGGGATAGCATGGCAGGGCGGAGCCTCAGACACAATTCAAATCCTGGCTTCTCAGGTCAGAGGATCCCCAGTCAACCTCTATGCTCTCGGAGTTTGTTTCTTCATCCTTGATAAATAATAACTATCCCAGTTTTGGAGTCCCTGGGTGGTACAAATGGTTAACACACTTGGCTGCTAACGGGAAGGTTGGAGCTTCAAGTCCATCCAGAGGTGTTTCGGAAGAAAGGCCTGGTGATCTGCTTCTGAAAAATCAGCTATTGGAAACCCTTTGGAGCACAGTTCTACTCTGACACACATGGGGTTGCCAGGAGTCGGAACTGACTTAATGGCAACTGGTTTTTATCCTAGCTCTGTCCACCATAAGAGCTTAAAAGATAAAAGTTTAAAAGGTCAAAAGGAAAAATAAACGTTAAATTCTCTGAAAAATGTTAGGTGCTGCCCAAGTGTGAGCTATCTTGTTATTGCGCTTGGAGAGGTGGGCCTCGGCCATCAGCCAAAGTAAAAATATCAGTAAAAGCATTGGCGCAGACGCCCCTATCAGCTGCGTCCCAGGTGCTATTGATAACCCTCAGGCCTAGGAAACCCTCCGGGGCAGCTGTAGCCTATCGTATAGGGCCGGTATGAGTCAGAATGGACTTCACTGCCCCAAACAGGCCTGGTGAGGCATCGTCTCTTTCCTGGGGCGCTGCTGCCCTCTGCTGGCTATGTGAGGAGCAGCAGCTCCGGGCCGACCTCCGTGTCCAGGAGGCCCTGAGGGGCCTGGGCTGGGGGGGTTACAGTGAGGCCATGTCACTGGCGCCCCCAAACCTCCTGGAGGTGCAGAGCCCCTCTGGGCCAATGCCTGCACCGTGCCGACATGGCCTGTTCACGTGGCAGCGCCTCCCACTCCCCCACTCTGGGGCAGGAACTGCATGAGGGGCAACAGCTGTCCTTCTACCCCATGAGGCTTGGGCTCTGCCAGGTCAGAAATGCCGGCTGCTTCCCGTTGACGAGCCCTGTGATGGGGGAGCCACGGCTTCAGAAACCTTCCATCTCTGGCTTTGAAATTAGGAGAGAGACCTGTTAGGTAGGACATGTGTTAGCTGAAGAACTGTCCACCACCCAGCTCCCACCTATTGGTCTCTGGTGTGACCCTCGTGAGGCCAGGCTGTGTGGAGTGGTGGTCATCAACGCGGGGGCTCCGTGGATGTGCTTACGGAGGTGTCGCTAGTCCCTGCTAGCGTACCAGAAGTGGTGACAGAATCTAAGGGAGGGTCCCTGTGCCCCTAGAGGAGTCTCCGGGCACGGACTCAGGCTAGGATGCAGCAGGCAGCTGACCAACTCTGCAAGAAGGTGGCCGGGGGCAGGGGGATGTCACCGTAGACGAGGGACGGGCCCTGGGGGAAGGCTGGCACTGTGTGGGGGTGCTGATTGGTGAGGAGGCCTGGTGATCCTCGGCCCCTGGGCCTCCTGCCATCCCAGCTGGGCCAGCCCCGGGCCAACTCCTAGCCTCCCATCTCACCTCCTTCTAGGGTGTCTGGTGGGGAGGATTTTCTGGACAGAAAGCCCAGAGCTGCCTGCGACTGGTTCCCAGCTCCAGGAAAACTAGGAGAGGGAAGGAGGAGAGGTGGCTGAGAGAGGAGGGCCCCAGGACAACAGGGAGGGTGAGCTGGGAGCCCCCACAGGCCTGGGCTGGGGCTCAGGCATCAGGGCCTCTGATCCCCAGATCAGCCACCCCAGCGTGAAGTAGGGGCTCTCCCATCTGCATCTCAGCCATGGGCCCTGCTTGGGTCCCGACCTCACCCCTGTGCCCCCCTCCAGTGCCAGAGGAGGGCTGTGAAATCTCACTGGCCCAGCACCCCAGAGCCAGGAGGCCCTGCTGTCCCTGCCTTCTGGGCTGTGGCCTCCAGAACCAACAAGCTCCTCCCCCTTCTTAGCCCAAGCTGCTGGTGGTGGTGGGGTGGGGGCTTTGGCCCCTGGCCCCAGAGGGTCCTGCTGGTGTCGCCCCTGAACCTTGCACCTCTGCAGACTGGCACCAGCCCTAGCTCCCACGTCCTCTTGTTTTTCTGACTCTCCAAATGGGCATTTCCTAAATGCACCCTCCAGACGCACTGTGTGTAGGAGAAACAGGGATGTGGATAGAGTCGGACGACCACAAGGAATAAAAGCTAGCTCGTGGTCCTCACTGCAGCCTCGCCCATGGCGTCCAGGAGGATGTTCCCGTCTCCCCATCAAGCACTCCTTCTCTCACTTTCTCCCAAACTCTCCACTCAGGCCCCTGCGCTCACTGCAGCCCCCCCCCCCCCCCCCGCTTCCCCTGGGGCTTGCGGACCTGCCCTTTGTCCTCAGTCTCACCCTTTGCAATGCTCCTGTGGCTGGCTGATGACGGTCCCCATGATGTGCCCGTGTCCTGGTCCCAGGGGAAAGGGTCTTTGCCGCTGGAATTAAATGAAGGGTTTTGAGATGGGGAGATCAGCCTGGATCATCCCAAAACCCACTGCCATGGAGTTGATTCCAGCTCACAGTGACCCTAGAGTGGGCCCTAAATGCCACCACGTGCATTCCCATCAGAGGGAGGCCGAGGGAGACTTCACACACACAGAGGAGGAGCCAGAGACAGCATGATGCAGCCACAAGCCAAGGACACCTGGGGCCACCAGAAGCCGGAAGAGGCGAGGAGGATTTTCCCGAGAGCCTCCGGAGGGAGTTTGGCCCAGTCACGTTGTCTTGAACTCACGGCTCCAGAACTGGGAGAGAATCTGCTTCTGTTGTTCTAAGCTCCAGTCTCGCGATGGTCAGTCACAGCAGCTGTAGGGCACTTGTCCCCTGACTTATGCTCTCTCAGGCGTCTCAGGTTTCCCTTCCTTTCCATCCCTCCTGGCGCCCTGGCCAAGGACATCTTCAGGGCTCTCTCCTCAGAAGCCGGAAACAGCAGCGTCTGCCTCAGCGCCTCCCGTAGAGGGTCTGGGTGTGCTTGTCCCTGCTTCCCTGGACCTCTTCCGGGCCTTCCCTGCAGTGGCCCAGTGGGATTTACTCAGCCATCTTGCTGCAGGAGAGGCTCCTTTCTAAGGCCGAGCTCTACACGGGGCACTGTAAAACCACGTCAAGGTACAATTAGGCCCTGCGTTCAGCCAGGACTGAGGGTGACCCCTACGCACCTGTGAGGAAGTAGCTCTCTAGGGTCACACGGCTCATATGGTGCAGGCCCAGGTGCTGACCCCAATCCTTAGTCAGGGCAGGTGACCCTCCCTTATCTCCTACCCCCCCACGCCCAACCCCTCTCCAACCGGCCCCTCCAGGTGAGGGAGAGGGTCGGCGATGGGGTCTGCAGGGACCACTTGTAGGGGATGGGCAGCCCCCATCCTGTCCCTACCACGAGGGGAAGAGGGAGACCTGGGACAGGAGGTGAGCGGCAGGGAGAGAGAGGGGTGGGCTCATTGCAGGGGGTGGGGGAGCTGGGTCGCCACCAATCACAGAAAGGGGGCGCCTAGTGCTCTGCTCTTGGTAGGGGGGAAAGCCACCTCATGTCCTGGATGCCCCCCAGGGAGTGCTGCATACTGCTGGGGCTTGGGGAGGTGGCTGTGGGTCTCGGTGGGTGTCTCCCTGTTGTGGGGACAGTGCTGGTGCCGCCACATTGGTCTGGTCCCCAGGCACACAGGACTTTGATGTGTCCAGTGGGGCCCTCTGGGGAGAGGGCACCCTGACCTGCCCTGGGCCCTGGGTGGGAGCCCCGGTGCGGCTGGGTGCCATCCTGTCCCCCTGGCAGGCCTGGGGACAGGGGCTGGGACTCCGGGGAGCTCTCATGGCCTGGGTAGGGCCTCCCGCATCGGCCAAGGTCACAGATCCTCGCGTGCACCACTAGGCCTGGACTGCAAGCCAGCCAAACCCACACGACAGACGCAACCTCGCCCCCAAGCCCAGAGCAGCCAAACGTCTGGGGAGCGGTGGTCCCTAGCTCGGTTTTCCTTAAGACCAGGTGGGAGGGGGAGGGTCTGACCTTAGCTCCACCACAGTGTCTTCCTGAGGGGCCAGGGTGGGCTGGGTGTGTGAGAACGCCCTTTTGTAGACCAGCCTGAGCAATTCACAACGCATTCTGAGAACCTGCTCCCTGAGGGAGCCCCCGTCCTTGGAGAGGCCTTGGCCTGCCTTTTTCAGGGGCAACACCACCCGCAGGAGACTGCTCCCACCCACTGGTGAAGCTGCTTTCCCTGTGGATTCCACTCTGCGGAATTCCACACCCAGCTCTGGGAGACACCGCATACTCATTGTCCTGAATGCACACTTGGCTGGTGTAAAAACAGCTCGGGGGAGGTGTCTGACTCCTCCAGCCCCAAAGGAGAACTAAGATCAACAGCCCAAGGCTGATTCCTACGAGGTGGAGGCCACATACGCCTCCTCTCTCCACCATCTCTACCAGTTCTGACACCAACCATCTGTCTGTCCCAAAGCACTCTTTGCTGGGTTTGATAATTCATTGCAACGTCTGCACAGAACTCACAGACCATACTCACGATCATGGGGTTCATTCGGGAAGTCACAGTTACAGTTGAGGCTCAGGAACGCTCAGGATACAGCTTTTCCATCAGGACAGCCTCTCCCAACCTGTGCTCGCAGGAACGCCTCTCCCTGGCCCTCACTCTCTGCCCAAAGGCACTCAGCTTTCTCTCTCGGTCCGTCGGCCGGGAAGCCCGCTGCGCTGCCTCCTGCTGCCGGGGTCTCTACTGCTGGTCTCCCCTTCCTTGGTGGTGCTGGGCTCCTTCTCTCTGCTCTGGAATTGGCTCTCTTTTAAGGCAAAACAGACCAATTCCCTTGGTAGGCCACCATTAGTCTATCACACAATCACCTGGATGGAAGTTACAAGACAGTGGCTAGAAAGGCCACACACAAAAGTAATTAATTGCACCACAGCTGGGGTGGGGAGGTCAGGGCTCCAAACAGTCTAGCCCCCTGAGAGCAGAGGCCCAGCGGCCGCTGGGGTGGGGGGGGTGGGGGGTGCACGTGCAGGGCGGGGTGTGAGCTGGCCTCCCAGGTGGTCAGGTAAATACCATCAGAGGAAAGCTGAACTCTAGGAAGTGCTAACAACGCCCGTGAGAAAGACCTGCCACAAGAGGGCGCTCCTGCATCTCAGTTCGAAGCTTCGGGCGCTGGAGTTGCTCTGTTAACTTCAATTTTTTGTTGGACTGACTTGCCTGCAAAATAGAATTTTTTGTTGGACTGACTTGCCTGCAAAATAGAGGGTGCCTAAAATGAGACATAATGTTGCTGAGATTTATGAGGAGTTTCAGGTTATGTTTTCCAAGATTATTCTCCTCCCCCGTCTTCTTCTTTTAACCTTCTCTGTTTTAAAGATGAGGAAACCGAGACACTTGCCTGTCCTCCCTTCCAAAACCAAACCAAACTGGTTGCCCTCTAGTCAACTCCGACTCATAGCGACCCTACAGGACAGAGGAGAACTGCCCCACGGGGTTTCCAAGGAGCGGCTGGTGGATTTGAACTGTGGACCTTTTGGTTAGCAGCCGTAGCTCTTAACCACTGCCCACCAGGGCTCCTTGAAAGGGAGAAGGAGAAACAACCCGCTGGGAGTCTGGGCACTTCCCACTGTGTGACCACGGGGGAATGAAGTCCCCTCTGAAGGAAACACTCGCTGAGGTTTCCCCCCCCGGGTGGTTTCCTTTCATGTCCTGAGGAAGAGGTGTAGGACCTTCTGCCCTTAGT
Source organism: Dugong dugon (assembly GCA_030035585.1). NCBI lineage: Eukaryota > Metazoa > Chordata > Mammalia > Sirenia > Dugongidae > Dugong > Dugong dugon. The sequence continues at coordinate 82,541,570 of CM057475.1, read as the reverse complement.
GGGTGCTCATAAAGCTTTTTGTGAAGTGGGTAGGCCGTTTCCTCCACATCAGTGCCCCGCACGGGCTGGTGAGACCCAGAGGGGGCAGGAGCTAGCCCCTGGTGAGCGTCACCACAGGCGTGATACCGGTTCTCTGCACGGAGGCTGTGCAGCCTTCACATGCTGCCGGGTCCTGGACTTCACCTGTTCCCAGAGCAGGGCTGGGCCAGGCGGCAGTGCGGGCGTGTTCACAGGCCAGCCAGGAGAATTAACTCTTCATTCCGGAACGCGGGGGACTTCAGATCCCCTCCTTCCAGCCCCAGCTCCTCCTCGGCATAGTGAGGTCCCCTGCTCTGAGCCAATGGCGATATCTGGTTCTTACAAGTGACAGATTGGTTGCTTTACCTTAGACTTGGGAAGACTTTCCGGAGCCCTCTGCGCCCCTCGGTGCCCCCCCGAGTGCACCTCCATACCTGGTCCTGAGAGTCAGCTCCCTCATACACCCCCCCCTGCAGCTGTGAGCCCCCCCGCCGAGGTCTCCCCAGCGCTTGGTGCGCAGAGCAGGTGGCTGGGACACGTGCTCTCATTTAGGCACTGCCGGTGTGGAGCGGAGCCTTGGTGTCTGCGGCGCAGGTAGTGAGTGTCATCCTGTAAACACAGCAGCAGGGCCCTCGGCAACCTCAGGGCCCACCAGTGTCTCCACAAAGAAGACGGTTTTAAGTAAAATGCAGCGAGAACTCACTCAGTCTTGCTGCATCTCCCTAACCTCTCTGTCATCTGATATTGTAAGTGTATGGACTTCAAATAGGTGTCCGGACATTTCTACGGCTAGACTTGAAGACTCACTTCTTCTTAATCTGGAACCTGTTTTGTGTTCAATATTTCAACACTAGTTATTTCAATCCAATATATCGGAGTTGAGGAGACAATAATTTATCTGGAAAAGCGAGACTCCATAAATAATGTAAATAACAATGAACGAGGAATTTGGTTGCATTTGCGGAATCCCGAGGGCTTTTATCACTGTTAGTTGGTGATAAGAGTCCCTGGGTGGTGCGAACAGTTAATGTGCTCGATGCTAGTTGAAAGGAGGTTCGAGTTCAACCAGAGGTGCCTCAGAAGAAAGACCTGGATATCTACTTTAGAAAAATCAGCCATTGAAAACCCCCATGGAGCACAGTTCTCCTCTGACGTATGTGCGGTCGCCATGAGTCTGAGTCGACTCCACGGTAAGTGGTAACTGCTAAGTTGGTGATAAAGCACGTCTAATTCCATGTGTTGGAGGCAGTGGTGGGCACACATCTTAAACAAGACTGGCATTTGCCTCTGAAGGTGGAAAATTGTGGCTGAGTGAACGAGCTCCTGATGCTGAAGTTGTCTTTGCCCATCTCTCATGGTACAGTCTGGGCCGATGAGAGGTGAATACTCGGAAAAGCAAAAGTGGTATCTTTGGCCAACCTGTCACCTTTTGGCACAGGTGAAGTCTATGCTTCTCAGACGAGGGTGCATCCCCTATTCCAGGGTGTCCCAGAAACACAAAGAGCATCTGGATAAAATGATGCGTCTTTCAGATCACTGATCTTACTCAGTGATAACTGTTTTGTTTTTTTTTTTAATTATGCGTTAGTTGAAGGTTTACAGAGCAAATTAGTTTCTCATTAAACAATTAATACGGTAATTGTTTTGTGACACTGGTTGCCAACCCCACGACATGTCAACACTCTCTCTTTCTTGACCCTGGGTTCCCTGTTACCAGCTTTCCTGTCTCCTCCTGCCTTCTCTCATCTCTGCTCCTGAGCTGGTGTGCCCATTTAGTCGCGTTTTGTTTTACGGGCCTGTCTGATCTTTGGCTGAAGGGTGAACCTCAGAAGTGACTTCCGTACTGAGTTAAAAGGGTGTCTGGGGCCATAGTCTGGGGGTTTCTCCAGTCTCTGTCAGGCCAGTAAGTCTGGTCTTTTTTGTGAGTTAGAATTTTGTTCTACATTTTTCTCCAGCTCTGTCCAGGACCCTCTATTGTGATCCCTGTCAGAGCAGTCAGTGGTGGTAGGCGGGCATCATCTAGCTGTGCTGGACTCAGTTTGGTGGAGGCCGTGGTAGTTGTGGTCCATTAGTCCTTTGAACTAATCTTTCCCTTGTGTCTTTGGTTTTCTTCATTCTCCCTTGCTCCAGATAGGTGGAACCAGTGGAGTATCTCAGATGGCTGTTCACAAGCTTTTAAGACCCCAGATGCTACTCACCAAAGTAGGATATAGAACATTTTCTTTATAGACTATAAACTATGTTATGCCAATTGAGCTAGATGTTCCCTGAGACCATGGTCCCACAGCCCTCAGCCCAGTAACTCTGTCCCTGAGGGAGTTTGGATGGGTCTATGAAGCTTCCATGACGTTGCCTTGGTCAGGTTGCGCTGGCTTCCCCAGTATTGTGTATGTCTTACCCTTCACTCAGTGGTAACTCATTTTAAGCATTATTTTTCATACTAAAACAAAGGAATAGAGTGAAATATTGGCACATTTTAAGTAATAAATAAAACATCCAAGGTGTTTTCTGTTGTGGCGGGCAGCTCCAGGCCCCATCCCAGAGCCCCAGTGTATGAGTTCTCTTCTCTCTGAATTTGGGGAAGTTTCCAGGAGCCCTGGGATGGTAACTAGGCCATTCCACTGCCCACCTCATGATCTGAGCATCCAGTTTGTTGATTGCCCAGGACCCGAGAGACTCTGTTTCCCAGGCTGTGAATCGGGGATACTGACAACCAGATGGGGTGACCCCAACAGGCAATGTGTGTGTGACCACCCCTCCTGGGCTGGAGAGAGGCCACCTTGTCTTCTCCCTCCCATCAGGCTGGAGAGAGGCCAGAGCCCGAGACACTCAGGCCTTTTGATCTAAACCAGCAACTGTTTACATGAGACGTGACCACCTGTGTGTTTTGAAGCGTCTTGCTGGGAATTGATTGGAATTTAGTCTTAAGGCTCATTTTTACCTTTTTGAGATGATTGAGCAGCGTCACTGAGATGAGTGGGTTTGTGGAAAGTGTCTGGCAGGGTTAGTCAGCGAGACCCCAGAGGTTCCTGCAGAGGCCCCTACATGCACCCTTGCCAGATACACGCTTACAGGGTGCTGGGGGTGCTCTCAGCATGTGGGTGAGTTCACGTGTGTCCAAAAAGACAGGAATATGATGGAAAGGACGGACATGCGGGCTTGTGGACGTGCAGAGCCTGGCCTGTCTAAAGCCATGTGTGCTGCCTGCCCCACCCCAACTTAGCACAGAGCTTTGCGCGTGATGGGGCACATGTCTATTCCTGTAAATTACATCTGGGCATTTTGGGCCACATTCAAATGTTCACCAACTCTGACTTTTAAAATATTTGTTAAATAGCTGCGGTCCTATAATTGTCTTTCGACAGACTAAGAGGCAGTGTTGATTTTATTTAGTCTGCTCAACATATTTGCAAGGTAAATTCTTAAACATGGCTTATTAACACTTTTAATAGGATACGAAAGAGAAAATTTCAACCGATACACAATTCTGGCACCATAATAAGTGCAGTTATGAAGGCTTTAGGAGGTGGAAAGTCAACTCCTTGCCTTGAAGGAACAGTGGTGCTGAGGCGTGGTTAGTCGGCTTGGGTTCCTGTGAGCAGGAACCACACGCTCGCAGCAATAATGTCCTGCTCTGGAGCCAGCTTTCACCGAGCCTTCAGCTGCCTGTTTTTCTGGAGACCAGCATGCTGGCTTCTCATGGGGAATATGCAGGAAGTGCCCACTGACCTGCGCTGGCGGAGGGGAGGAAGGCTCTCTTCTGCCGATGGCTCAACGCTTCGTGAAACTATTGAACTGGGAGACGGCTCTTGACCCAAGGTCAAAGTCCTAGCTGCCGCTGGAGAAGCCGACTGAGAAAAGCTTTCTGCCCTGAGGGACCCTCTCTGGCTGCCTATCCAATATGGCGGCCCAGGCCACACGGGGCTGTCGAGCACTTGGAACTGCACTTGTGCTGGATTTCATTTCACTTACCTTGGATTAGGTGTGGTACCACGCGTGCTGGTGGCTCATCCTGCGGAGCAGGAGGCCTCAGTTGGAGCCTGGGTTCCCGGCGCCAGTGAGTCCCCAAGAACCTGGGCTTCTGTCAGCACCTTGGCTCAGGCCCTGGTACCCAGCCCCCTTCCCCCCAGCACCACTGCATCTGAACACCTTTGCCAGGGGTTCGATCTCTTCGAGCGATCTTCAATGCTGTTTTTGTAAACACATGCAGGCATCCCTGTTTACCATTTTAAAGCTTAAAGCAGTTATCTGTCTCCAGATCTTTTGGTTGGAAGCCCACCCCTGCTGTGGGGACCAGACTGGCCTGCCAGGGTGTTCAGTGTCTGGGGTCAGATGCTGGTTTTTAAGGGGTCTAGAGACAGGAAAGGGGTGTCTCTGGATCCTTGGGCAGGAAGAGACAGGATGTTGAGTTTCCAGGAGAATCCTTCAGGAGCTCTCGACCTGAGAGTCCAAATTGTGGGCCCCTTGCGCAGGCACCAAGGCCAAGTGGTCAGGGGTCCAGGCCACACTGTGCATGTGGGTGAGTCCTGGATGGAGGAGGTGTAGACCACTGCTGGGCCTGTGGGTGAGTCCTGGGATGGAGGGAGGATGGAATCCAGCACAGTCATTTCAGATCCACTTGCACCTTCCATACCCATTGCCCCAGCTCCTCCAGTGGCCCCAAGCTGTCCCTCCCCAAGGCTTCCCCGCTGCAGCGGTGGTGGTCCTCTCTCGCCAGGAAGTAGCTTTCAGCTCTGGATGGGAAGCACAGTCCACGTCCCAGGTTTCAACTCAAGGCTGCTCGGGGGCTTTTTGTTGGTGTTGTCCCCTTTGTGTAATGAAGTCCTGGTGAAGAGTCCAGAGAGAGCCTGGTGTAGAACCCTTGACAGCCTCACTCACATTTGGACCGTTCTAAAACGGGGCCACCGGATCTGGTCGGAGGTGGCAGGTCACCCAGCAAAAGCCCTTACAAAGTCTATTTTGCCATCAGCTCAAAATGTGTCGGTGTGTGTGGATTGTACTGGTAGTTTTTGTAAAATTAAGTGAAAATTTTAGTTTTTTATTGTTAAATAATATTATTGTTAAAATAATGAACAACATTAATAAATAAAGTTACAATATTAAATCTTACTTACTTAAGCATTATTCAATAGCATGAAATAAGATGCTATCCATTCTTCCCTGTGGTCCGACTGGACAGCAGGCACAGGCCTCCTTGCTCTGCCTCTCACCTTCTTCCCTGTGTGGGCCAGGAGGCTCACAGCACGCTGATGCTGGTGTCCATCCTGCAGCCCAGGCTGCCGCGGGCTCCGTCTGTCCTCTCTTCTCTGTCTCCACCCAGTGGGGTTCTGGGAGGTTCCACCTCCAGACGCTTTCCACTGTCGGTTGACAGCTCCCCATGGTCTCCCTTTTTGTGGGGCTCTATATTTTCTACCACAAACTGAGAGCCTTACAAAATGGAAATGTATTCTCTCTCAGTGTGGAGGCCAGAAGCCGGAATCAGGGCGTTGACAGGGCTCCCCTCCGTCCGTCCGTCGGAAGGTTCTGGGCGAGACCCTCATCTCCTCCAGCTTCCGGCACTCCAGGCTTCCCCTGGCTTGTGGCAGCATCACTCACATCTCTGCCTCTGTCTGTCTGTCTGTCTGTGTCTCTTCTCCTCTTATTTATAAGGACATCAGTCTTACAGGATTAGGGCCACCCTACTTTAGGGAGACCTGGTGTTAGTCACTGGCCAGCCCCGCGGGGTTTGGCTGAAGTAGCCTTTGAATGAGTCTGAACTTGGGTGCCGAGCTCTGAGGGTGTGGGGGTGGGAGATGGTGAACCAGAGCCCCAGGCGGGGGGGGTGGGGTGGGGGGGGGGCAGGACCAGGCTTGGTCTTAGGGCGTTCAGGGGCCCACAGTGAACTTCAAAGCCTCGAGGCCGCGTGAGGACAGGGGTTCTCTGGGATGGGACACTCAAACTCAGGGGCTGAGGTGGCCCCGCCGGTTCACAGGGAGAGGGCTGCCAGGGCGAGTAGGTCTAGACGGTCCCCGACTTCATGATGACGATTCCGCTGACAGGTGGGAGCCGCTGCTGTCCTGTGACTGCGGGGAAGGTGCGTCCCAACCTATTTATCTGTGAACGTGACCTTCTCCCTGGAAAACTGCAAGCTTTTAATCTGGGCCTGAGAGGCGCTCTTCCTGCCCGCAAATGGGGTGCGTTCGTGACATGCATCTAATCAGCCAGCACCCGTGGCAAACGCAGACTGTGACAGCCAGCTGCCTTGGGCTGGTGGTGTCATGAGAGGGGTCCCCTAGGCGGGTGGTCCAGGTCGTTATTTAATCAGGGGAGAGGCTAGGAGCTGGTAACAGCTCCAGGGGGAGGATTTAATGAGGAGAGAAAAGGCAAGAATTAACGCAAAAGTCAGCAAAACGGAGTGGAGTCTCGCGGAATTTTTAATGAGTTGTTGTCCTGATCTACCCTGTCCAGAGCACTTTGCAATTATGGAATATGGGCGGTTAATTTGGTAAGAGATGATAATAATAGTCTGGAATTTATTTTGTTCATGGCAATTACAAAGCCCTCTCATATCCACCGTGGGTGAACCTCTCCAAGGCCCCGTGGTGGGTGCGATGGGCTGGCCGGGCCTCAGGAGGTCTGCTCAGGCCTGGACCTCGGGCCTGGGTGGTCAGGCTTCTCCTTCCTGTCACTCGCTGCCCCCTACGCCATCCCCTTGGCCTCGCCTTACCTTACCTCACTTGTATGTGGAGATGATGAAGTCATGCCTCAGGCTGAGGGCCCAGGGAGCACGTGGAGAGCTGGGGTCTCTCCTAGGCTGCCATGTCGAGGGCCCCCCGGTGACTGTGAGCAGCCTTTGGAGGTAACAGGCGTTGTTTCCACATCCCTGTCTTTAGGGATCTAGAACGTGGAAGGGGCCCAAGACGGTCTGGGCTGGCCATGGCCCGTCCCAGCGGTGCTTGTCCGGTCCTCTTGGGTGTTCATTCCATTAGACCACTGGCCTCCGGGAACCATCCTGAGCCCAGCTGCAGCTCCAGCCCGAGGCGCCTTCAGCTCCCTCAGCCCAGCAACATCTGCTACAGACCCTCGTGAACATCCAGGCTCCCTGCCTATAGGCCGAGGGGACCCTCGTGAACATTCAGGCTCCCTGCCTGTGGGCTGAGGCCTTCCTGCTGCAGACACCAGCCCATGGGGCCAGGAGCTGCAGGCTTGGCACTGGGCAGCTCAGGCCGATGGAGGCAACCCCTCCAAACAGGACCCTTCCTCGGGCTGGCCTGGGCCGGGGGTTGTGAGGCTGGGCCAGCTGGGGGTTCTGTGCTTTTGTGGGTGGTCTGTATGCACATTGCAGAACATAAAACAACCTCTGGCCCAGGAAGGGCTTTGCACTTCCTGTGGGGACAGGGGCTCCCCGCATCTGGAAGGGTGAGGGACCCATCTGGGTGGCAGAGCCACCTGCCCAGTGTCTGATGCCTGAAGTGGTGGATGAGGCCCCTGTGCACAGCTCAGCTTTGCCCAGAAAATGCCTCACTGGTAAATGTAATTTTCTTCTTTCCACATTTGGAGAATATTAAACATCTATTCCTAAGCTTGGTCCCCGGTCGGGATTTCGCTGCATCCCTGGCTCCTGGAAGACTGCCTGGCCTGGGGGAGACCCTCAGCAAACATTAGTTAACAGAGGATTTGGCCCACCCCATGTCACCAGGGAGGTGTGTGGTCTCCCAGAGACCGCGTCTGCCACAGACCCAGAGTCTGCGGCCAAACAGGACGAATCTGGAAATTCTGTTTTTATCTTCAACAAGAGTCCAATTACTTTTGAAGAAGGATATACACGTCCGGGTATTAGCCCCCCAACCAAATGTAGCCCTAATGTCAGCAGGCGTACAGTGGGTAACTGCAGAATCTTGAGTTGCTGGGGCCGGCTTGGTGCTGCAGGTGGCTGTATAGGGTGCCCCAGAGCTTCCCAGACTCCAGTCTGACGATGACTTGTCCCCTGGTGAGGGGTGGGGTCCTGAGGCTCCTCCTCCCCCAGAGCTGAGGCAGACGGACCACCTGGGACAGAACATGGGACCAGGGCAGAGCCTCAGGGATGCCGAGGGCCACAGGACCCCTCGACCCGGTGGGAGGCAATGGAGGCTATGCAGCTGCAGGAGCACCGAGGATGCCGGCTGTTGCCAGGAGCTAGGAGAGAGGCCTGGAGCAGCTCCTCTCCCAGATTCTCCTGAAGGATCAGAACAGCTGATGCTCTGACTGGGTCTTCTGACCTCCAGAGCTGCCAGAGACCCCGCTGTGTGGCATTTTGTCATGGCAGCCTGTGCCCAGGGTGGGGACAGCCTATGTGCAGGGCAGGGGCAGCCGTGTGCAGGGTGCGGCAGCCTATGTGTAGGGGGGGAAGCTGTGTGCAGGGCAGGAGCAGCCTGTGTGCAGGGTGGGGCAACCTGTGTGCAGGGGGGGGGGGACAGCTGTGCCCAGGGTGGGGGCAGTCTGTGTGCAGGGAGGGGGCAGCTGTGCCCAGGGTGGGGGCAGCCTGTGTGCAGGGCAGGGCAGCCTGTGTGCAGGGTGGGGCAGCAGGGTAGCAAAGAGTTGAGAGAGCAGCCTGGGTCAGAGCCCCAGTCCTGGCTTTATCTTCTCCAACTGTGTGACCCTGGGGGTGTCACCTAGTTGCGCTCCGCCTGTTTCTCCATCTGAGCAACGAGAATGCCCACGACTCTCTCCACGGGCGGCTGCCGAGAAGGTCAAGCGCATCCCTCCCGGGACTTGCCCAGAACAGTGCCCAGCACCTGTGGATACTCGTTTATCCTGGTGCTGATGTGTCACTGCTATGTCCCTGTCATCAAGAAGCCTTAATCATTTCCCTCCAAATCCACCCTTTTCCTTCGCTTCGTGCTGTTGAGCTCGGCTCACGGGGAAACACCCAGCACTAGGTTTCTTGGAGGGTATTTTACAGCCGTTTTCAGCCCTCCAGCTGTGCTTTACCCACATGGGGTGGACGCTGAGGACCAGAGCTGCTGAGACTGTGCTGCCCAGTAACTCCACTTCAGAGGCACAGAGTGGCTGAGGGTCTCCCTGTTGCATGGTGGCAGAGAATGTGGGTCCCTGATGGCCGGGAGGAGAAGCGTCCAGTGCTGTGGTCAGTGCCTCCTGGACAATCATGTCCTAATCGCCTGAAACTGGGTTGGCCGCACACGTTGTTCCTTTGAGAAAAGGCAAGGGGTGGGTACTCCCTGGAATGGAATCTCAGTTCACACTGGACTAACGCTGGCAAAGTTTAAAGAACCAGTTTTTTAACACGAGGCTGGGTGATCTCACCAACAGAGCCACACGGAGCATTTCCATCACAAATTCCCAACTTTTTCATCCTTGGGTACCGAACGACATCTGAGACTTGAGACCGAAGGATGGACATGGGTAAGGGAGTGTGGATAAAGAGTCCCCTCGCCTACAATGCTCTACAACCTCCAAGTACAACCTAAGGATAAACAGGTAGATTCTTGCTTGCAAATGTGTTGTTTGAACATTAAAAAGAAAAAGGAAATAGGAACTGTTTCCAAGTTGGAGCCAGAACAGAAAATGGGATGTCTTTCCAGCTGAGAGAGCTAGTACCCGACATTCTGGCCTGAATGGAGCGGGATTCCCAAATGCTTTACCTGTGGAGAAGCTGCGTTCCTTTTCCCAAAACTTCACGGCCATGGCTGGGGAGGGAGGGAGGGAGGGCAGGCCCCCAGGAGGCAGGCTTTGAACTCTGGGCATTTTCCATTGCTGCCTGGAAGCCTGGCACGAACTGCTGGCACTTCCTGCAGGAACCACTCTGTTCAAGTCTTCTGTTTGTTCTACTATCTTCAGCTCTGTTAGATTTTATTCTCCAAAGCACTCAGGAGTGTAGTATTAAATAAAGTATCAGTTATCAAGACTGTGAAAACAAAATTTCTGATAATTAACAAACAGAATTTAGTGTTCACAGTTTCTCTCGGAGTATTAGAGATGAAATGGTTAGCTCCTAAGGAAGACCAATACGTTAGGGATCAGAGGGCTGTTGGGGCCACATGTGTAGAAAGGGGCTCCACCCTCCGCCTTGGCCACAAACCCCCTCTGGCTGGGAGGGCACCAGGCCCTTGGGATGGAGTCTTCCTGTTGGAATAGGACTGTCTGGAGAGAGGTTCGAGACGGCCTCGTTGACATTGGTGCTGGTGCAGAAGCTGGATTAGCAGCCGTGAATCACTGTACACAAGCCCACTCCAAGATGCAACTTAAGTCCCTGTCCAAAGACACTGTGTGTGACCAAGTACTTGTAAAGCATTTCAGTGACATTTCTATTTTTGTTTCCTGGTCTGACTTTCTTAGAAACAGGTTCTAGGAACAAGCCCCCTCTTGGGCCTAGGACCCTCGCAGTGAACCCCTCATGGACTGAGGCATTCTTCCTCCAGTCACCACACTGTCCCCTAAAGTGGCCAAAGCCTGACGACCTTGGCACAAAGCTGCCTGCGCCAGAGTCATGTGGCAGCCCGTGGTGTTCGAGGAGCTGGTGCGATTGGCTGGCAGCTGCAGTGATTGGGCTGGTGAATTGTTTTGTCTGGAGGGTCCCTGGCCCTGAATGCTGGTTACCTTTGATGGGCTTGGCCCAGCCTCATCCCCAGCCACTCCCTGACCACTGGGTGGTTGAGCTTGTCTCCGTCTTACCCCAGCCATTTGCATCCCTTTGGTGGTACAGTGATTAAGTGCTTGGCTGCTTACCGAGACGGCGGTTTGAACCCACTAGCTAGTCTGCAGGAGAAAGATGTGAAACCTTGTGGGGCAGCTCTACTCTGTTCTATAGAGTCACGGTGTGTCGGAATCGACTCGACGGCAATAGGTTTGGTTTTCTGTGGAATGCCTGCTTGTCTCCTGCTTATTTTGTTATCTTACCAGTTGGATCCCTGGTGGTGCAGTGGTTAAGAGCTATGGCCGCTAACCAAAAGGTCAGCAGTTTGAATCCAGCAGCCACTCATTGAAAACCCTGTGGGGCAGTTCTACTCTGTCCTATAGGGTCACTATGAGTTGATGGCAACAGTTTTGCTTTCTGTTTATCAGTTTGTAAGAACCCTTTAATATAAAGTGTTATGGATTGAACTGTGGCCCCCCCAACATATGTGTTGGAATCCTAACTCTCATACCTGTGGGTGTGATCCCGTTCGGAAACAGGATTTTCTTTGTTGTGTTAATGAGGTCCTATCAGTGCAGGGTGTGTCCTAAACCTGATCCCGTCTGAGTGATAAAGAGACCCAGAGACTGGCACAAACGGGGAAGATCACCCAGGAACCAAGGAACCCCGGGGCTGCAGAAGCTGAAAGAGACAAAGGCCTTCCCCCAGAGCCGCCGACAGAGAGAGCCTTCCCCTAGAGCCAGCACCCTGAATTCAGACTTCTAGCCTCCTGAACTGTGAGAAAATACATTTTTATCTTTTAAAGCCACCCACTTATAGTATTTCTGTTACAGCAGCACTGGCTAACTAAAGCATGAGGGATATTCACTCTTTGCTTCAAATATGCAGTAATGTGGGAAAATACATGACAAATAAATAACAAGGGGGACAAATTCGCAGCTCATAGGACACGCTAAGTCTTACTTCCTTCACAGCTTTCTGATTGCTTGCCTTACCGAAGAAGGTCTCCCCCAGCCCCCGGGGAAATAGAATGTTATCTTCAGTTTTCTTTTGACAGTTTTACAGTTTACATTTCAAGCTTGATTGCCTGTGGAGTTAATTTTTACACATGGTATAATACAGGCTTCCAGCTTTCTTTCCCGTAGCTGATTATGCCAGCACCCTGTGTTAAATAAGCCACCTGTGCCCACCAACCCGCCTTATGCCCCTCTTTGGGCGTTCCGTGGGTGCTCTGGCGCCACCTGCTGTTCTCGGCCAAGACCGAGAGGTTGTGGTTCCACTGGCTGCATTGATCAGGTGTGACCCCGTTGTTAAACTACCCTTCAAAAAACTTTCTCGACTATTTTCAGACATCATTCCTCCATGTGAATTTAAAAACCATTTATCTTATTTCAAAAAGGAAAAGGAAACGACCTCCTCAGGATTCTGGCTTAGGTGGCATCGCTCTGCATATTAATAAGGAAAGCACTGGTGTTTCCATAATAACTCACTTCACCCAGGAGAACAGTTGTTGTTGTTAGCTGTCATTATGCAGAGTAGGGTTTTCAAGGCTGTGATCGTTGGAAAGCAGATGGCTACGTCTGTCTTCCTAGGTGCCTCCGGGTGGGTCTGAACCGCCAACCTTTCGATTAATAGTCTAGCACTTGGCCATTTGCGCCAATGATATCTTCCTCCATTTATTTAGGTCTTGTTTGATATATATACACCATTTGGGAACAGTCTTCTTTTACCTAGAAGATGAGTAGCCCCCTTACTTGGGAGCTGGAAACACTCAAAATTCCAACTCATGTTTCGGGTCCAAGAGGAGGCTTTCCTCTTGTTCTCTGGCTCTTCCCACTGGGAGCGTCATCCCTGCAGGCTCTGTAGTCAATGCGGGACACTTGCTAGGGTTTTTCCACCCAATGCTCTGCTCTCCAGCACTGCCACTGTCCTGGCCCGGGGTCAGCAAACACCCAGTACTTCTGTTTGCAGTTCAGGTTTCTCTTTCAAGCCCCTCCTCATCCAGGCCACCCGGAACCAGCGCTTTGCCCGCACTGCTCTGATGCTGCCTGTTCTCCGAGTAAAGTATGTTACACCTGATCACTCCATGGTGGTGCACAAGGTGGACACATGTCTGAAACATTCTTTTTAGAAATTGGCCCCATGTAGTGATTGGTCATTATGCCTCGGAATTGAACGGCAGTGATGAAACCCTCTGAGTTTTGTAGCTCTTTTGATTTATTTATTTTTCTAGCCAAGTATTTAATTCTTTAAAGTCAATTCAACTCCCTGGGGAGGAGAAGTGGGCTCAGTATTTTCTCGTATCGTGTGATTGATTTACAACATCATGATGGGTTTTATAGTGGTGTGATGTTGGTAAAGACAACCTTTTCCTCCCTCTGCTTGTTTGACCGATGTAAACACTAGCGTCCTTTGTCTGGGTATGATCGGAGTCGGCCACATTTGTCCTTCCTACTGTTTACGAGTGGTGTGGTGATGGCTGGGGCCGGCGGCCGTTCGTGGGTGTGTTACCGGCCGTGGCGCTGGATCCCGGGCATGGGCGGTAGCTGATAGAGGCAGACGTGATGCGGCAGTTGTGCTACCTCTGCTGCCTGGGAGATGGACGAGGGACCCGACTCCACGCTTACCTGGGTGCTGACACCCCACTGCCTGGGCCAGCAGGGAATGCTGCCTGTCACAGGCATGTTCTGAACCGCTCTCAACACCCATGTGGAACTCCACTAATAGGCCTATTTGGGCCTGGCTGCAGACCTGGGAGGAGTCTTCCTTTACATACTTGACTGAGCTCTCAGAAAAGACTCCCAATGCTGCTTTTTCAGTGGTTCTTCCCTCCTCTGTGAGGCCCATGTCGCCATTTTGATTTGGCTGCTTCCTACTGGGCTGGGCCCACACCTCGGCCAGGGGCTTCATTCCAGGAATGGACCCAGGTTGGGGCTTCTCCTCCATTCCCTCTTTCCTAAACCAGACTGGAGAGAGGCAGTGTGGTTGGCAGAATGAGTGCCCCCACTCCAATAAAGACCAAAACCAAACCCAACCCGTTGCAGTTAATTCTGACTCATAGTGACCCTATAGGACAGAGTAGAACTGCCCCCATAAGGTTTCCAAGAAGTGGCTGGTGGATTTGAACTGCCCACCTTTTGATTAGCAGCCAAGTTCTTAACCCTTGTGCCACCAGGGCTCCTCCAACAAAGACATCCATATCTTAATCCCAGAATCTGTAAACATGTTAGGTTATGTGACAAAGGGGGATTAAAGTTGCAGATAGAATTAAAGTTGATAATCAGCTGATTTTAAATCCTGGATTAGGATTCCCAGTGGTGCAGTGGATAAGCACTTGGCTGCTAACCGAAAGGTCAGAGGTTTGAACCTATCAGCCACTCCTTGGGAGAAAGATGTGGCAGTCTGCTTCCGTAACAATTACAACTTTGGAAACCTTATGGGACAGTTCTACTCTGTCCTACAGGGTTGCTGTGAGTCAGAATCAACTCAACAGCAATAGGGTGGGTACCCTGGATTGTCTGGGTTGGCCCAGTGTAATCATAGGGTCCTTAAAAGTGGAAGAGGGAGGCAGAAAAGGGCTCAGAGGGTAAGTGGTCAGAGAGATGTACTGGTGTTCGCTTGAAGGCAGAGGAAGGGGATGAGCCGAGGAACACGGTGACCTCCAGGAGCTGGAAAAGGCAAGGAAGCAGATTCCCCCCTGGAACTTCCAGAAAGAACCAGCCCTGTGGACACCTTGATTTTAACCGAGTGAGACCTGTGTTGGACATCTGACCCCCAGAACTGTGAGCTAATAAATCTACGTGGCCCGCCATGCCACAGGGAGACTGTGGCACCACGCCTGCCTCCTTCAGAGCACCTCTGGAGCTCAGTTGGCCAAGCCAACCACAGAACCAGCTTCCTAGGTCTGTGGGTGGCCTGATCCCGGCTGCCACGGCTGAGCCAGACCCCTCCCTCACCTCTGACACCACTCACCAAGTAGCCCCGCACAGGGGAGACGCAGCACAGGCACGCCACCCCAGCCCCCAGTGTGCTTGCGACGAGCCTATTTCACCCGGGCTAAAATAGGCACCTTTTCTTCCCAGAAACAGAAGGAAAAGGGGGCACTCTTGGCAGCTGTGCTCGTGCTTACGGACCACGATTCACCCGACTTCCTGGTGCAGTTTCCCTGGAAGCAGAAACCCTAAGAACCCAAGCACCGTCATCACCTTTCCGATAGAATGCCTTCAGTAGGGAAGTTGATTTTTTTTTAAAAGACGAGATCTTATCAGGGACTTTGGGTGACTGTTGAGCGAGGCTGGAAGCCCATCGGTATGTTTTTCAATGGATTCAGGGAGAAACCAATTAAGACAGTGGACAGTGGTTCTTTCTTCCGCCCTTATTGTTCTTATTTGCAGACTGGAGCTGCTGTTGAGTGGATGGTGGGGGCACCAGGAGCAGCTTGTGCAGCTTGGAGGAGGCAGCCCCTCTCTTCCTCCAGCCTTACACCAGGGGCTGAAGGGGAAACATCTCTGCCTGTCTTTGTGATGATGACTACGGTCCGGTCAGATGCAGGGGTGCCCCTCCTCCAGGTGGGTGGTCAGATGCAGGGGTGTCCCTCCAGGTGGTGGTCAGATGCAGGGGTGCCTGTCCAGGGATGTGATCTCCCTGCACAGGTGGGGGCCCTGTATCTTGTGCCCCAGTTGTCCGAGGTCAATGACTGGATGGCTTTGACCACTGGACAAGGCCTGGGCGGGGGGCTCTGGAACGTGACCTGTTATGAACTCTGAGCACCGTCGGGCAGTAGCCCTGTGCTCCCTGAAGACGCAGAGCAGGATGGCAGGGGCCATCCTACATGAGGCATCTGCAGGGGGTGCAGCCACATGGGGCAGAACAGTGGACCCTCCCTTGCCTGCCCAGGTGAGCAGTGCCTTGTCAGCTCCCAGACTCCGCGTGACGGGCAGCCTTCCACTACGGAGGTCGAGAGCAGGGAGCCTGCAGGGCTGGCTACGCCTCAAGAAACTCCGAGGGGTCACGGACCCACAAAGGCAGCTGAGAGGAGGCCTGGTTCCGAGGCGGAGGCCGAGACACACACAGGGCCGCCAGGGAGGGCTGAGGCCAGCTTAGGGCACAGAGAGGCCCATCCTGGTCTCCACAGTCTGAGTCCCACACCCCACTCAGGAATGATTCTGGGGGTGCAAGAACAGGGCCAATGATGCTGTTACCAGATGTGAAGTCTTGTTCTGGTTTGCTGAGGGAGGCAGGTCTGAGGAGGGGCCTGGAGAAACAGGAACGGGGGCTTGAGGTAGAGAGGACTTGGCTTGGTGTCGGCGTGGCCAGGTGAGACCCCTCACTGCGGCAGGTGAGCTTCCTTTGGATTGGGGCTGGGGAGGCACAGGAGGGACCCCTCCTTCCCTCCCTCTCTCCTTCTGTATCTACCTCACATTACAGGGACCCCTACATCAGCTACTGCTTTAGGGGAGGCCAGGAGGTGAGAAGATGGGTCGCCGTCCCTGTAGGCAGCTGGCGGGGTAGTGAGAGTGGGCCTCGGGTGGGCACGCTCGCTCCTGGCCACTCCTGTGGGGTGGCCTTGGGTGGGCATGCTTGCTCTTGGTCACTCCTGTGGGGTGGCCTCGGGCAGAGGAGGGGCAGCTGCCCCGGCCTTCAGAGTGGTTTCCGTTGTCCTGGGCCTCCCCAGTGGGTGTGGGGGCCATGAGGCCTGTTGTGTAGACTGCGGGGAGGGGGGCTCACCAGGAGTCATCAAGGAGACAGGGACTGGGATAGTCCTCCCTGGCGTGCCCACCGTGAGCGGCAGAGGGCGGTGTACGGACGCAGTGGGTGGTGACACTGAGTGGGGCGATCAGGGAGGGCAGTGCGTGGATCCAGTGAGTGGTGACACTGAGTCGGGGGGCTCATGGAGGGCGGCTTCACTCAAGCCGGATTCACAGAGGATGTGAGAAGCCACGGTCCCCAAGAAAGGCCCTTGCTGAGGGGGCAACAGGCATGGCTGCTCTGGGCCTCTTCCTTACGGAGGACGGTGTCTGTCCCTCCCCTCCATGAGAGCTTCGTGGGGACTCTGCCTGAGAGGGGCAGGGCAGAAGAGTCTGCAGGAGTGTCCACGGGGTCCTGGAGCACTGTGCTCTGGGCACCTGTTTCCCAGGCAGACTCAGGCCCCTATTCTAGAAGAGTCTGGGGGTGGGGGTGGGGTCCACGGGGTCCTGTGCCCTCGGTACCGTTTCTTGTGCCCTGGGCCACTTTTGGAGAAGGCTGAGGTGACACTATAGGTGATGTTTCTTACTTGCCCCCAGTGGGGACGGCGAGTTGACCCTGAGCTGTCATTCCTCCATTTGCCTGAGGACCAGACTGCATTCTCTAGTCCCTGGAGGACCGGATGGGTGCTGGGGGCCTGAAATCAGGTCTTGGTAGGGTGGCTGCTTCCCACATATGTTAACTGAACATGTTTTTGGAAATAGCTTTTTGCTATAAAAGTCGTAATTCTAACTGTAAAAAGTATTGAGAACACAGAAGAGTATCAAGGGACCTACAACTTCACCCCAGAGATAACCACTGTTGCTACCCTGCTGTATGTCCTTCCAAACTGCCTTTTAAAATGTTACAAAGCATCACACAAGAACACTGTTTTTTTTTTTTCCCCCAACTAAAAGGCTTCATTTATTTATTTATTTTTAATTTATTTTTTTATTGTACTTCAGGTGAAGGCTTACAGAACAAATAGTTTCTCATGAAACAGTAGTACGCATATTGTTTTATGACATTGGTTAACAACCCCACAACATGTCAACCCTCTCCCGTCTCAACTTTTTTTTTTTTTTTAATTGTACTTCAGGTGAAGGCTTACAGAACAAATAGTTTCTCATGAAACAGTAGTACACATATTGTTTTATGACATTGGTTAACAACCCCACAACATGTCAACCCTCTCCCTTCTCGACCTTTTTTTTTTTTTTTTTTGGTGAAAATATACATAGCCAAAGATACACCATTTCAAAAATTTCTACATGCACAGTTCAGTGACATTGACTACGCTCTTCCAATTGTACTGCTATTCTCACTTTAGATGAAGGCTTACAGAACAAAATAGTTCCTCATTTAACAGTTAGTACACATGTTGCCCTATGACAATGGTTAACCACCTCACAACACATGAACACTATCCTTACTCAACCTTGGGTTCCCTACCACCAGCTTTCCTGTCCCCTTCTGCCCCTTGCTGTGCCTCGTTAGTCCCATTTGGTTTTATGGGGCTGTCCACTCCCCGGCTGAACGGTGAACCTCGGAAATGACTTCACCACTGAGCTAAGGGTGTCTGGGGGCCATACTCTCGGGGTTTCTCCAGTCTCCTTTAGGGCAGTAAATCTCGTCTCTTTTTTGTGAGTTAGAATTTTGTTCTACATCCTTCTCCAGCTCTGTCCAGAACCCTCTGTTGTGATCCTGGTCAGAGCAGTCAGTGGTGGTAGCCGGGCACCATCTAGCTGTACTGGACTCAGTCCGGTGGAGGCCTTGGTAGCTGTGGACCATTAGTCCTTTGGACTAATCTTTTCCTTGTATTCTGTTCTCTTCATTCTCCCTTGCTCCCGAAGGGATGAGACCAGTGGGGTATCTTAGATGACTGCTCCACAGGCTTTTAAGACCCCAGACGCTACTCACCAAGGGAGAATGTAGAGCATTGTCTTTATAAGCTGTGTCATGCCAGTTGAGCTAGATGTTCCCTGAGACCATGGTCCCCACAGCCCTCTGCCCAGCAATTCAGTCCCTCAGGGAGTTTGGATGAGTCTATGGGGCTTCCATGACCTTTCCTTGTACAAGTAGTGCTGGTTTCCCCTGTGTTGTGTACTGTCTCACCCTTCACCCAAGATACCACTTATCTATTGCCTGTTTAGTATTTCCCCCCCACCCCTCCCATCCCTGGTAAGCAACAAAGATTGTTATATTTTGTATGTGAACTTTTTCATGGCTGTTTACAATAGAGGTCTCATACAATATTTGTCCTTTTGTGATTGACTTATTTCACTCAGCATAATATCCTCCAGTTTCATCCATGTCATGAGGTGCTTCACAGATTCATTGTTCTTTCTCTTTGCGTAGTACTCCATTGTGTGTATGTACCATAGTTTGTTTATCCATTTATCTGTTGATGGGCATCTAGGTTGTTTCCATCGTTTTGCTATTGTGAACAATGCTGCCATGAACATAGGTGTGCATATGTCCATTTGAGTGACCACGTATTTCTCTAGGATATATTCCTAGGAGTGGGATTGCTGGATCGAATGGTATGTCTATTTCTAGCTTTCTGAGGAAACGCCATATCATTTTCCAAAATGGTTGTATCATTTTGCAATCCCACCAGCAGGGCATAAGAATTCAGATCTCCCTGCAGCCCCTCCAACATTTGTTATTTCCAGTGTTTTTGATTCATGCCAGTAATGCCGAGGTGAGATGGTATCTCATTGTGGTTTTAATTTGCATTTCTCTAATGGCTAGTGATCGTGAGCATTTCCTCATGTGTCTGTTGGCCATTTGAATGTCTTCTTTGGTGAAGTGTCTGTTCATTTCCTTTGCCCATTTTTTAATAGGATTATTTGTCTTTTTGTTGTAGAGGTGTTGGATTTTCTTGTAGATTATGGAGATTAAACCTTTGTCTGACCTGTACTGTCCAAAAATTTTTTCCCAGTCTGTAGATTCTCTTTTTACTCTTTTGGTGAAGTCTTTGAAGAGCATAGGTGTTTGAGTTTTAGAAGATCCCAGTTATCTAGCTTATCTTCTGGGGTTTGTGTGTTGATGGTTATGGTTTGTATCCTGTTAATGCTGTGTATTAAGGCCTGTAGTGTTGGTCCTATTTTGTCTTGTCTGAACTTTATAGTTTTAGGCTTTATATTCAGCTCTTTGATCCATTTTGAAGTAGTTTTTGTATACGGTGTGAGGTATGGGTCCTGTTTCATTTTTTTGCAAATGGATATCCAGTTTTGCCAGCACCATTTCTTAAAAAGACTGTCTTTTCCCCATTTGATGGACTTTGGGCCCTTGTTGAAGATCAGGTGACTGTAGGTGGATGGATTTACATCTGGGTTCTCAATTCTGTTCCATTGGTCAATGTATCTGTCGTTGTACCAGTACCAGGCTGTTTTGACTACTGTAGCTGTATAGTAGGTTCTGAAGTCAGGTAGTGTGAGTCCTCCAACTTTATTCTTCTTCTTCAGTAGTGCTTTACTCATTCGGGGCTTCTTCCCTTTCCATATAAAGTTAATGATTAGTTTTTCCATCTCTTTAAAGAATGTTGTTGGTATTTGGATCGGGATTGCGTTGTATTTGTAAATTGCTTTGGGTAGAATTGTCATTTTCACAATGTTGAGTCTGCCTATCCATGAGCATGGTATGTTTTTCCATTTATGTAGGTCCCTTTGGGTTTCATGCAGCAGTGTTTTGTAGTTTTCTTTGTATAGGTCTTTTACATCCCTGGCTAGATTTATTCCTAAGTATTTTATCTCTTTAGGGGCTATTATAAATGGTATTGTTTTCCTGATCTCCTTTTCATCGTTCTCCTTATTGGTGTATAGGAATCCAACTGATTTTTGTATGTTTATCTTGTATCCTGCTACTCTGCTGAATCTTTCTATTAGTTCTAGTAGATTTCTCGTGGAGTCTTTAGGGTTTTCTATGTATAGTATCATATCATCTGCAAACAGGGACAGTTTAACTTCTTCATTACCAATTTGGATGCCCTTTATTTCTTTTTCTTTTTCTTGCCTTATTGCTCTAGCTAGAACGTCCAGCACAATGTTAAATAGGAGTGGTGATGAAGGGCATCCTTGTCTTGTTCCTGTTTTCAAGGGGAATGTTTTCAGCCTCTCTCCATTAAGAATGATGTTGGCCGTTGGTTTTGCATAGATGCCCCTTATTATGTTGAGAGATTTCCCTTCTATACCTATTTGATTGAGAGCTTTTATCAGGAATGGGTGTTGGACTTTGTCAAATGCCTTTTCTGCATCAATTGAGATGATCATATGATTCTTTTCTTTCCTTTTATTTATGTGGTGGATTACGTCGATTGATTTTCTAATGTTGAACCATCCTTGCATAGCTGGTATGAATCCTACTTGGTTGTGGTGTATTATTTTTTTGATATGATGCTGAATTCTATTGGCTATAATTTTGTTAAGAATTTTTGCATCTATATTCATAAGAGATATTAGTCTGTGATTTTCTTTTTTTGTGACGTCTTTGCCTGGTTTTGGTATCAGCGTTATGCTGGCTTCAAAGAACGAATTTGGAAGTGTTGCTTCCTTTTGTATGCTCTGAATAGCTTGAGTAGTACTGGTACAAAGGAGGACTGCTTTTGAAAATGCTTTCCCCACTTCCCAACGTCTTGTGGGCTCTTTTACATCAACTCACGGGTCTGCCTAATGTTTTACTGGCTGTACGGTGTTCACAGCAGGTGAAGGGTAGGTTTATCTTATTATTAACCTTATTATTATTATTATCTTATTGTTTTTCTTGATGGCCACACAGCCCGGTATGGATGGGCACCTCACACATGGCTGAATGAACAGATGTCTAAATTGTCGCAGAACTGTGTTATTAATGACAAAGTTGCTACAAATGTCTGCACGTATGTTTGCACACACCTCTGAATGTTTACTTTGGACGACTTTCTGGGAGTGGAATGTGACCTTCGACACCTCCTTCCCTGTGTACCTGCAGTGTGGACACACAGACCAGAGGCCGAGGCTGCCCATAGCTTGGTGGAAGGGCCCTCTCCTGGTCTTCTGTGAGCCCTGTGTTGTCCCCAGCACATTGACCCAGCAAAGGAAGCCACCACCTTATGTTTGGAGCAGTGTGCAGGGGTGAGTCCCCAAGAGCTGCCCTGCGGAGCAGACAGTTTGGGTGGGGTTGAGGGGCAGAGAAACGTAGGGTTGGGTGGTCCTCACCTTGACCCACACGTTTAAATGACTCTGAAATCCTCTTATGGATAATATGTGTATTTAACGATGTAATGGTTCTTGGGGAACCTTCCTGCCGCCGCCCTCCCCGGCTGTTATTAAATCAACAGTGTATTACTTTGGTTGTTAAACATTTAGGCTACTTTTTAAAAATCAATAAACACCACTGCAATGGCCATCCTTGTAGATAAACCTTTATGAACATGTATTACTTCTTTTTAAATTTAATTTTTATTTTTATCAAAGCAATACAAGTATGTAGTTTGAAAAGTTACATAGTACTATAAGGCTTGCAGAGTCCCTGGGTGGTGCAACTGAGAATGCGCCTGGCTGCTAACTGAAAGTTTGGAGATGGGAGGTTGGAAATGCCTCAGAAGAAAGGCCTGGTGATCTACTTCCAAAAAATCAGCCATTGAAAGCCCTATGGAGCACAGGTTTACTCGGACACACAGAGACCGGACTGGGTAAGGCAGTCCAGTCCCCACTGTCTCCCCTCCCCTCCTCAGCAGCAGCCCTTCTCCCCAGGGGGGCCACTTGGAATTCTTCATGAATCGGAAGTGACTCCATGGCAAGGAACAACAACATCAGTGCATTTGTGTGTTTTTATTTTGCTGAGGCTCATCTTCTGGAGCTCTTGGCCCTCCTCTTCTCATCTGACTCTCGTGCTTTGATACACAGCTGCTGTCTTGGGGCTTTTCCTGCCATCATCCTCCTGGGAACCCCTTACCACTTTCCTGCGTTGGATCCCTGTTTCCTGGACCCTGTGTTTTAATGGTATTTACCTCCATATGTCTAAACAAAACAAACAAAAAGCAGGCCAACGTTGTGTTGTCTAGATTTTTCGCTTCAATTGTAAACATCATCTATTGGTTTCCTGTTACGACTCTCACACCCTGTCCCTTCACCCATCACACTTCTGCTCCCTGCAGCCTCTGGAAGGAGTTAAAATGCTGGAGCTGGCTCATGCTTTCAAATTGTTAGAAATCTCGGGAATTTCACAAGTCATCATTCCAAACTAAATTGTATATAAACTCTCAATTATTTAAATCATGTTGAAAGCAAAGGCAATGTATTCTCCAATTTCATCACTGCTTAATTATTTTATACATTTTACTATTATCTATGCCCTTAAGGTTATTTCCATCTACGGCACCTGCTGGTGGAAATGTATGGTGTGCCTCTGTGCCTCTCTTGCCAACACCATGTCCCATGACGTCAGATAGTAGCCTGAAATTGGCCATGGTGGGAGGATTTACACCTTGGAGATTGGGGCCACCATCTTCTGGGAATCCCTTCTACCTCTTTCCTGTGTTGGGTCCTTTGTTTCCTGGGTCTCATATCTTTCTTTTTTTGCTTTACTCCCTTGTTTTGGGAGCATTGGTGGTGCAATGGTTAAGAGCTATGGCTGTTAACCAAAAGGTTGGCAGTTTGAATCCACCAGCTGCTCCTTGGAAACCCTAAGGGGCAGTTCAACTCTGTCCTATAGGATCACTATGGCTTACTAAGAAAAGACATATGGTAGGTAGATAGCTTGAGTCTTTGTATGTCTGAAATTGTCTTACTTCTACCTTTACATCCAATCAATAATATGGCTGGATACAGTTCTAGACTGGAAATTACTTTTCTTCAGAATTTGGAAGATATAACTTCATTATTTTTTATCTTCCACTGTTGCTATTAATAATTTTGATTTCATTGTGATTCCAGCTCCTTTGTGTGTTTGTGTGTGTGATCTGTATTTGATTTCTGGAAGTGTTTAGTCATTTCTCATTATTCTTGAATGAGCCTGTTTTTGTACATTGTATTGGGTATTAGATGGATTAATTCAGTTTAAAATTTCCAGTTCCGGGAAACTTTCTTGTATTATTTCTTTGATAATTTCCTTCTGTGTTATCTTCTTTTTTGGTTTCCAATTTTTGGAACTTCTGTTAGTTGGAAATTTGATTTTCTGAAGCATTCTCCTAACTCATGTATTATTTCTGTCTTGTTTTCCAAATATTTGTCTTTTTGTAGTGCATTCTTTATTTTCCCACTTTTCTATTAATTTTTCTCCTCGGCTATCATATTTAAATGTCCCAAGATATTTCTTGTTCTCTAAATTTTAGTAAGATTATCCTGTTTATTTTTTCATAGATGCAACTTATTTTTTAGTCAATATCAGGCTATTATAATTAAAAAAAAATTTTCTTCAGGGCTCTGCCTTTTCTCTGCCTCCCCCTACTTCTTCTTCTCCTTTTAATTTATAAGCCTCTTCTGAACTATCTTCTGGTCCTTGAAAGTCCGTTCAGTGAAGAGAGAGGCAGTTAAAAATGTATCGGCAGCTGTGAGCCTGACAGGGATTTGCTGCTGGATGAGTGTGAGGGTGGTGGGCTGGCTTTTCGTAGCAGGATGCCAGTGCCACGGGTTGGAGGTCTTTTCTCTTGTGTTGTCTGTTTCCTCTGCTTTCTGCCTTGGGGTGTAAGCCCTGCTGCAGTGTTCTGGGGATACAGCTGGGCAGGGGCCTATTGGCGGAGTGCATCTTCACTGAACCACCTCCCTTGGCTGTGCTTGGGGCCCCAGAGGCCAAAGCCTCCATGGCCCACTCATTCCAGAAGGACATCCCCGTCCTCAGCAGGGCTGGCTGTGTGGGGCAGTGGAAAGTCTGGGGTCCGGTGCTCCTCACACACACAATTCCTCAAGTGTCCTGTCATTGATCCTGCCTGAGGAAGCCGAGGCTCTGGATTCTTTGTGGATTTCCCCATCGCAGCCCCTGTATGAGTCTCCTACGGCTGCCATGACAAAGTGCCACCAACTGGCGGCTTAAAACAACAGAAATTCATTCTCTCACAGTTCTGGACTCCAGAAGTCCGAAATCAAGGTGTCTTCCAGCCATGCTCTCTCTGAAGGCTCTAGGGGAAGATTCTTCCTCGTCTCTTCCAGTTCTGATGACCCCAGGGGTTCCCTGGCTTGTGGCAGCATCACTCCCATCTCTGCCTCTGCCGTCACCTGGGCTCTCCCCTGGGTGACTCTGTCTCTCCTCCTCTTTTCATAAGGTTGCCACTCAGACCAGATTATGGCCCACCTGCTCCTGTATGAACTCATGTAACTGATCACATCTGCAAAGACCCGACTTCCAAACAAGTCCAGGTTCACAGGTACGGGGGTTAGCACTTCAACGTATCTTCTTGGGGAGCACATTCAACCATAGCATCCCCTGACAGCTACCCCCACCTCTGGCTTCTCTCTTTGGCTGTGATTTCCCATCTGTTTTCTTTGTTCTTTGGTTTAGCTACTTCTTAAAATCTCTTCTGTCATTTCAGTGGGTCATAGGATGCAGTGGGGATATTGCCTTTGCTTGCTCGGCCATGTTTTGGCACAAGTCCCTGTCATTGCTAGGAGGTGCATTCTCAGATGTGGGGTATTGGGTAGAAAGCGTGAGCCTTGTCCAGATCCTTGGACTGTCACCCTGTGCCCCCATTTTCTTTTGTAGGAGGTTAGTGTGTTTTGAGGGCGCTGCTTTATGTTTTGTGCAAGCCTCTTCGGTGGTTGGTTGCAAGCTTTGGCTGGTGTGGGGTTGCTGATACAGCAATGGACAGAGGGAAGCTACTGTTAATTCTGGGCCATGGCAAGATGCTGCCCATCCCCGCCCCCCCACCCCCAGCTGAGCCCTTCACCCTGTGAGCAGGCAAAACAAACCCCAGACCTGGTGCACTCCCGGGCAGTGGTGGGAGTGGACAGGCCTCACAGCCTTTATGCCCAGGACTCCCTGGTTGTGTGTGAGCATCCTTCAGATGGGGTGGCCCTGGAAGTGTGGCAAGGACAGGCCCACTGTCCCCTAGGCTGGCCTGAAAGCCTGGCTCTGCTCCTAACCAGCTGGGTCTGAGTGACCCACAGAGCCACATGGGGGCCTCAGGACGATAGTACCCACTAGGTGGGCTCATTAAGACCAGAGTGCGGCATGCACAGCCACCCACAAACGCTGCTCTCCTCCATGAAAGACACGTGGAGGGCTGTCTGCAGTACTTTATGTCACAGAGGCATTTTAGTGGGACGGACTGAGCGAGGTCTTCCTGTAACAAAGGGCTTATGAGGGGTGTCAGCTGTGTTTCGTGGCAGAAAGGACTGACGTATTCCAGGAAAACAGCTGCTCTTGCGCAGAAGCCAGGAGTGTAACAGGTCAAGTGCTTCCTCTCCTGTGTGGCTTGGCCTTCCCGCATCTCTCGGACCCACAGGCCACTGGACACAAAGTGGAGGTGCTGCTCTCCAGGCCTGGAGTCTGATCCTCTCCAGCTACCGTTTGGCCTTGGGGCCGAGAGGCAATGGCAGGTCCCTCCAGAGCTGCTGGGCTTCTCTCGGATCACCATGGAGAGGTGGGTGGGGGCAGCACTGCAGGCCCTCAGCCTCACTGGGCACCTTTGTGCTGGGCGGCACCTGCCCAGTGACTTGCCTCCTCCCTTCAGCTGGAATTCCTCCCCAGAGCTGGGGGCAGGACTGGGTGGGGCGGGGGGCTGGACAACCATACCACACGGGGGCAAATCCTGGGCGCAATGACCACTGAGCCTTTCTGCAGCCCCTCCCATCTCCCCCTGGGCCCCTCCTATCTTCTCCTCCTGGGCCCCTCCTGTCCCCCCTGGGTCCCTCCCATCCCTCCTATTTCCCCCCGGGCCTCTCCCATCTGCCCCTGGGCCCCTCCCATCTCCCCCTGGGCCCCTCTCATCTCCTGTCTCCCCCCTGGACCCCTCCCATCTGTCCCTGGACCCCTCCTGTCTCCTCTGGACCCCTCCTGTCTCCCCTGGTCCCCTCCTGTCCCCCCTGGGCCTCTCCTTCCTCCCCCCTGGGCCCCACCTCCCACCCCCGGGCATGGAGTGCCCTGCACCGCGGCGGGTCTATGAGTGCGCCCTCTGTGCACACCTTCCTTGTACAGCAGGAGAGGCATCTGCTCTGCCCCCCCACCCTCTCAGGTGCAGGGGACACCTTCCTAATGCAGGCTCCCCACAGGTTTGTGCGTTTGTGGAGTTTTGTTTTCTGCCTTAAATAGGCCTGCCTTCCAAAGCCTCCTGGAGCAGACAGGGCTCTGGCGCTGGGTGGGGAGGGAGTGGTGCCCCCACACGGGATGCACCCTCCTGTGGACCCTGGGGGGCCAGGAAGGGCTGCCTGTCACTCCTGGCCTCCTTGCAGAGCTTGGAAGGTGGCTCTGGGTCATCTGGGCCAGGGAGATGCTTTTCCCACAGTGACCCCACAGCATCTAATGTGGGGACCCACTGACAGTCAGCACCAGGGTGCCCCACATTGCTCTCACAAGAAGGGGAAGAAGCTTCAGGAATATGTTTGGGCTCCCTGGTGCTTTGGAAACAAATGACTCACATCCTTCCCTTGCAGTGGAGAGGGTGGGTAAGGCATCACATCCTTTCCTTCCAGCAGACGGGGTGGTTAGGCATCGGCCTTAACAATGCATCCCAGGCACTGGGTCCAGACAGGCTCAAGGAGCAGGTGGGTGCAGAGCCCTAGATGGGTGCAGAAGCCCAGGTGGGTGCGGGGCCCCGGGTGGGCGTGAAGCCCTGGGTGGGTGTGGATCCCGGGCTGGTTCAGGACCCAGCATGGCCCTGGGACCCCCCAGCAGCAGACCCCCCAGCAGCAGACCCAGTACGGCCATGGGCAGGAGCAGGGGGCCTTTCCAGTCTTGGAGGAGAGGAGGGCTTTGATGTAGGTTGAACTGTGTCCTCCAAAAAGATATGTTCAAGTCCAAACCCTAGTACCTGTGAACGTGGCCTTGTTTGGAAACGAGGTCTTGGTGGATGTAACTAGTTAACACGAGGTCAGACGGGCTCCAATCCCATCTGAGTGGTGTCCTCACTCCAATCCCATCTGAGTGGTGTCCTCAAAAGGAGAGAGAGATTTGAAGACTCAGGGGAGACGGAGGGGAGACCAAGGGAGAGGGGGCAGTGAAGCATCTACAAGGTTGCCCCTGAAAGTGGGACACCCCCAGAAGCTGGGAGAGAGGCAGGGACAGCCAATCCCTCAGAGCCCTGTGAGAGTACGTTCCCATTGTGGAAGCCCCCAGTCTGTGGTTCTTTGCTGTGACCGAGCCGGGAGGCTTGTACAAGCTGGTGCCGTGTGGCAGCCTTGGGTGGGGCCTCCCACTTCTGGTGTGGGGCATATAGAGCTTTATGGGATTGTCTCATGACTGCACAGCAGTGCTGGGACCCCTCCAGCAGTACACCCCACTCTTCCCCTCCCCTTCCCACCTGGTTTCCACACAAAGCAGCCTGCAGGCGGCTTCCAGAAGCGGGGGGCCAGGTGGCCCTAGGAGCCGGGAGTCGCTGGGTGGCTTCTGCCCCCCTGCCTGGGAGCACGGGCGTGGACGTGGGTAGTTCTCAGTGGCCTTGGCCAGTGACCCACAGCCCTAGCTCCTCTGTGTCTGCTGAACTACGTACAGATGGATGGACACTACCTGCTGTCATCCGAAGATGGAGCATTTCACAGGCAGCTGCGGCCTCGAACGCGAGCATCGGTTATTTAGTGTTGCTGTTTGATCCCACTGGTTGTTAGTAGCTGTTGAGTCAGCTCTGACCCGGTGACCCCACACACAACAGAACAAAACATTGCCCCGACCTGCCCCATCTTCACCATTGTTAGAAGCTTGAGTTCATTGTTGGAGTCACTGTGTTTTGAGTGCCTTCCAACCTAGGGGCTCATCTTCCAGCACTACATCAGATAATGTTCTGCTGTGATCTGTGGGGTTTTCATTGGCTGATTTCAGAGGTGGATTACCAGGCCTTTCTTCCTAGTCTGTTTTAGTCTGGAAGCTCTGCTGAAACCTGTCCACCATGAGCCACCCTGCTGGTATTTGAAATACCTGTGGCAGAGCTTCCAGCATCACCATGACAAGTGAGCCACCACAGTACAACAGACTGACAGACAGGCAGTGGTATCCCACTTAGGGATTGTTAAAATAAAAATACTATGAATAGTAAAATGTAGAAAAGCCATTTATTTTGTCTTATAATTTAAAATACAAACTAAATTACCACCACTGGCACTTTTCTGTTTTGGGGGAACCGGTTGTTTGGACAGAACAAATCTGTCACAGAGATTTCCTACCTTCACGTTGTTGACTTTGACGTGGAATTACTGTATTTTCACGATGCTGCCAAATATTTACAGCACTCATGCAGGCTTGAATGAAACATATCTTCTGTTAGGATTATGTAACATTTACACCAGAGGTGCCAAATCCTTCAAAACTAAACAGCAAGTTCTTTACTTTTTCCCATACAAAAATTTATACATACATTGTTTTGTGACCTTAATTGCTCTCCCCATACTGTGACAGCACACTCCTCCTTTCCACTCCTGATTCCCCATGTCTATTCAACCAGCTCCTAACCCTCTCTGCCTGCCCATTTCACCTCTGGACAGAAGCTGCCCGTTTAGTCTCTTGTATCTACTTGAGCTAAGAGGCATACTCCTCACGAGTATCACTTTAGGTCCCATAATCCAGTCCAATCCTTGTCTGAAGAGCTGGCCTTGGAAATTGTTTTAGTTCTGGGCTGATAAAGAATCTGGGGACCATGCTTTCCAGGGTTCCTCCAGTCTCTTTCAGACCATTAAGTCTGGTCTTCTTAGTAGAACTTGAGTTCTGCATCCCACCTTTATCCTGCTCCATCAGGGACTCTCTGTTGTGTTCCCTGTCAGGGCGGTCATTGGTGGTAGCCGGGCACCATCTAGTTCTTCTGGTCTCAGGCTGATGAAGTCTCTGGTTTATGTGGCCCTTTCTGTCTCTTGGGTTAATACTTTCCTTGCGTCTTTTGTGTTCTTCATTCTTGTTTACTCTAGGTGGTTGGGACCAACTGATGCATCTTAGATGGCCGCTTGCAAGCTTTTAAGACCCCAGATGCCACTCACCAAAGTAAGATGAAGAACATTTTCTTAATAAGCTTGTTATGCTAATTCACCTAGATGTCCCCCGAAAGCATGATCCCCAGACCACTACCCCTGCTACTCTGTCCCTCAAAGTGTTTGATTGTATTCAGGAAACTTCTCAGCTTTGGTTTAGTCCAGCTGTGCTGACTTCCCCTGTAGTGTGTGCTGTCCTTCCCTTTACCTAAGATAATTCTTATCTACTATCTAGTTAGTAAATAGCCCTCCCCCTCTCTCCTCACCCTTGTAACTATCAAAGAATGTTTTCTTCTGTGTTTAAACCTTTTCTGGAGTTCTTATAATAGTGGTCTCATACAATATATGTCCTTCTGTGACTGAGTAAATTCACTCAGCTTAATGACCTCCAGATTCCTCCATGTTATAGGATGATTCACGGTTTCATCATTGTTCTTTATCATTGCGTAGTATTCTATTGTGTGGATATATCATAATTTGTTTATCCATTCGTCCGTTGATGGGCACCTAGGTTGTTTCCATCTTTTTGCTATTGTGAACAGTGCTGCAATGAACATGAGCGTGCATATATCTATTCACGTGACGGCTGTTATTTCTCTAGGGTATATTCCAAGGAGCGGGATAGCTGGATTGTATGGTACTTCTATTTCTAGCTTTTTAAGGAAGCGCCAAATCGATTTCCCAAGTGGTTGTACCATTTTAGATTCCCACCAACAGGGTATAAGTGTTCCAGTCTCTCTACAACCCCTCCAGCATTTATTATTTTGTGATTTTTGGATTAATGCTAGCCTTGTTGAGGTGAGATGATATGCCATTGTAGTTTTGATCTGCATTTCTCTAATGGCTAATGATCGAGAGCATTTCTTCATGTGTCTGTTAGCTGCCTGAATATCTTCTTTGGCAAAGTGCCTGTCCATATCCTTCGCCCATCTTTTAACTGGGTTATTTGTCTTTTTGTTGTGCAGGTTTTGCAGTATCTTGTAGATTTTAGAGATTAGACACTGATGGGATTTCTAATAGCCCAAAATTTTTTCCCAGTCTGTAGGTTGTCTTTTGACTCTTTTGGTGAAGTCTTTTGATGAGCATAAGCGTTTGATTTTTAGGAGCTCCCATTTATCTGGTCTCTCTTCTGGTATGTGTGCATTGTTACTTATGGTTCGTATTGTGTTTATGCCATGCATTAGGGCTCCTAGTGTTGTCCCTATTTTTTCTTCTGTGATTTTTATTGTCTTCAATTTTATATTTAAGTCTTTGATCCATTTTAAGTTAGTTTTTGTGCATGGTGTGAGGTATGGGTTTTGTTTCAGTTTTTTGCAGATGGATATCCAGTTATGCCAGCACCATTTGTTAAAGAGACTGTCTTTTCTCCGTTTAATGGACTTCGGGCCTTTGTCAAATATCAGCTGCTCATAGGGGGATGAATTTATGTCTCAAAACCAAACAGTATGTTCTTTAATTGCAAATGAGAACAAATTGATTTTAGGGGTATCTGTGGGGGATGGGGCCCTGAGTGACCTGGAAACCCCAAGACAGTGGGCTTGGGGAGGGAGGGTCAGGCAGTGTGACCCCCTGCTGCACCCCAGGAAGGTGCCTTATGGGTGTTGATGCTGGGAGGTGGTTCCTCTCGCCCTCGATTGACAGATGGGGAGACAGAGGCTCAAACACCACTGGCTCCTCTGGATCAGCTCTGCTGAGCCCAGGCCTTCTCTTGTTCCTGCATGTTCCTGCTGGTCCCCTGTCCACTTGACTGGAGAAGACAGGAGGGGCCTGGAGGGGTCAGGAGGGGCCAGGAGGGGCTAGGAGGGATCAGGAGGGGCCAGGAGGGGTCAGGAGGGGCCAGGAAGGAGTGCTGTTCATGCTGAGACTTGAAGAAGTTGTGCCCTCAGGCCATGTCAATCCCCCAGCTCTGACTCGCCCTCCTCACGGGGGCCTTGCAGTCCAGGTGAGCTAATGCTGCCATCTCAGTCCAGGTGGCCTTTGTCCCAGATGGTGCCCTGGGCACAGGGCTGAGCTGGCCATGGCTGCTTCCTGTTCCCCTTGCAGAGGTGGGCTGCCCTGCACTCTGGATCCTGCCCATCCTGCTGGGTGCCAAGGACCTCACCGGGTATACTTTGACCCCGCTCTGTGGCGGGAGGCTGGGGCAGTGCGAGGTTGAGCTGCAAACCTGGAGGGACTATAGCAATCTAGCATTTCCATTGAATTTGGAACATCAGCTCCTGCTCCTCCCATGGAGAGAGTTTCATGCAAAGTGAAGCGTGTGGCTATGCCGGGTGTGGCTGTGAGGGGCCACCATGCCCATCCCCCTGCCCCTGGCTGTGACTCTATGTTGATGGCATCAGACATTGGCCTCTTCATTCAGAATCGCTGTGTGATATTGGTTTGTCTTGCAACAACTATTCACGAAAAATACGTATTCTCCGAGACCCGACCGTTTCGCCGGGAGCCCACCTCCCGCAACAGAGCCCACAAGTACAGAAGGGCTTCTGCTCATAGGTGCCGACGGCGCTGTTCGCCCAGGCAGAGCCCGGGACGCCTGCTGCCCATGGCCAAGAATGGCGCATAGGCGGGTAGTAGTCAGCTCATACCAAGAGTGGATTGAAGCTAAACTAGCTGTCTTTGAGTTTGTCAGGAAAGAAAAACAAGGCTCAGGAACATTTATACACAATGTTCCTATTTTTTGTAGAAAAACCAGTGGCTAAAGCTAAAATATGTTTATCTAAGTAGCCATACACTTACGACTACATGTCTGAAGAGAAGATCACTGACAGCATCCGACACTGTTAATGTGGGTTAGCTGGGGGCAGGTGGGAAGAATGGGGAGACAGTCAGGATGCAGGGAGGACAAGCAGAAAGGAGAAAGGCTATGCTTCAAAACAGTCTGTGGTGAGCCCTGATGCAAACTGCTGACTGTACTTAGTAATAATTTATTAATACTGGTTCAGCAGTTGCAACCAGTGTATATAGGAATGCAAGGTGTTAACAATAGGGATTAATAACAATTAATAATAGGTGTTAATGCAAGAGAGATAGGGGTATATAGAATCTCCCTGTCCTTCCTGTGTAATTATGCTGTGAACTGAAAACTGCTCTAAAAAATGAAGTCTATTTAAATTCCACACACAAAGTTTGTATGATACACCCACACTTACGCAATTTAGTTAAATTGTACATCTGTGGATGTATGCAGAGAAAATTTACATGTGATGTCCCCACGGAGGGCAGGTAAATCTACGTGGGTGGGACCGAGGCCAGCTGTCTGATGGAGGCAAGGCTGGCTTGGCCGCCCCCTCCTGCCCGTGGGTGCCTGGTCTCCAGTGGGCCCCAGGGCTGCTCCTCGGCCGCGTGTCTCCAGGCTGGTGGCAGCAGCCACAAGACTTTCCATCACGTCAGGGTCTCTAGCTGGGCACGTATCACCATCGCTGCCTCCTCTGCTTAAAGAGCCAGATATGAGCTGGCTGCTGACCCCAGGGTGCGTAAAAAGAAGGCAAACGGTGCCATAGACACGGACGCTCTCTGTGGCTGTGGGGGAAGTGATGGAAGCGTTGTGAGTCTTGCACAAGACGTTGGTGGCAGAGGATAGAATTCTGCTTTGGACCCAGCCCAGATTTCCCCAGGGCACACAATGCACAGCTTTCAGTAAAAGCATGGCATGAAGGAGTGAGACTTACAGAGAGAAAGTTGGCTTCTGTCCCTGATGCTTAAATGAACACTTATGAGATAATAAGCTGCACAACATAAAACCAAACATATCCCACATACTAGTAATTAAATGCTTAAACATTTAAATTATCCACATCTTGTGCTTATCAAATTGCCAGTAGCCTCAAGGCCATAAAAATATGCCTTTCTCAAGTTTCCCAGACGTTCCATAGCTTTGCTGTGGTAAATTCCAAGTTGTCAATTAAACCTGTCTCACAAGGGAACGGCACGACAAAGGCGAACGTTACCTCCAGAATGCAACAGAACCGACTATGTCAAGACTTCCATCATTAAGAAAGTAAACCCCCCTCTTCTAGAATAGAGACATAAATGCCACATTTTTACTGGAAAAATGTGGGAAGATGGCCTCCGGAGATTTTCTGTCAGACATCCGTGAAGACACATATCTTGGTGTGCTTATTGCAACAAACTTTCTCCAAATTGAACGTCAGCTGAAGCTCTGCCTGACTAAACGCTGCACCTGTTATCCTCCTTCCCAGGGCTGAATTCAGGAGTAACTTTCAGGAGCCGACTGGGCTTGTCAGTGTAAAACTGCCTAAGACTTCCACAGAACAGGAGGATTAAAACGAGCAGGAGTCCTAAGCAATCCACTAAAGAAGCTTCCTTGTCACCCAGGAGCCTGTGAACTAACAGAATTCAGAGCGACCTGCAGCTGAAGTGGTTAAGCAGGGCCACTCAGCTACGTACCTTCACCAGGTTGGGCAGAGGGATGGTTGACTGTGCCTGGTAAATGTCATAAACTCTCTTCTTTGGGTACAGGAAAGAAAGGAACCATGAACAGTTGGTAAGAAAAAAGCATGTTTTGTGGGGTTTCTTCTCTGGTCTGCTCTCTCTCCCCCAAAGCTTTGAATCTCTCATGTACAACAGAAAAAACAAAACTATTTCTGTTGCAGACAGTGTTCCCGTTACTGCTGCTTCATAACAAATTATCCCACAATCTAGCAGCCATTTTATTACGATTACTGACTCTGAAGGTTAGGAATTCAGACAGAGAACAGTGGGGATGGCTGTCTCTGCTCCAGAATGTCTGAGGCCTCAGCTGGAAAGACTTGAAGGTTGGGGTGATTTGAAATCTGTGGGCAGGAATTACCTAAAGACTCATTCATGCACATGCCTGGAGTCTGGGCTGGGATGATTTGAAAGCTAGGCTGCTGATTAGTGTTTACACCTGACCTTTCCATGGGGATTGGCTCCCTCACATCATGATTTCCTGCCAACACGGCTTCCTCACTGCATGGCTTCCTCACAAAATGGCTTCCTCACAGCATGGCTTCCTGACAAAATGGCTTCCTCACAGTATCACAGTATGGCTTCCTCATAGAATGGCTCCCTCACAAAACGACTTCCTCAATGCATGGCACCCTCACAGAATGGGGTCCTCGAAGCATGATGGCCTTAGGGTAGCCAGACTGCTTACCTGTAGCTCAAGGCTGCAGGCCTGTGTATTCCAGTGAGCCAGGTGGAAGCTACATTGTCTTTTATGAGCCAGCCTCAGAAGTCATACATTGTGACTTCTGGCTTCCATAATCTGCACACATTTTTCCTGTGACCGACCCCAGTTTGGAACTACACAGAGAAGGAGATTCTGGGAAGCGTAGTTCCAGCTCAGTACAAAGCTACCCTAGACAGTGAAGTCCACCTGATGGGGTCCCGTTCTCACATTCTCTGTTGCCAATGTAGACGTTTTCTTCTCTGAAGCATGGAGTTTAATGAGTGGATGCAGTGTGTCATGTGGTTGATAAAAGATTGGACTTGGAGTCAGAGACACCAGGATTGATCCCCGAGCTGCCTCCTGAGGAAAGTCTCGTGACCTCTCTGGGCTTTGGTGAACTTATTTGAGAACTGGACAAAAATAACTTTCCAGAGTTTTTAATGAGAAGATGGGTAAATGCAAATCCCTGGCTGGTGTCTCATTTAGTGTGTGCTCTATAAATGGTGGCTATTTTAAATGTGGTACAGTCTACACCGCAAAGCCATGTTTTAAAATTTTATTTTATTGTTTCGTTTTTTATTAGTAGATTATATCTTTTAGAGCAGCGTGGATGCCCCTGTGCTGTGGGGCATGTGGGCGGTGAGATCCCCAGGGGAAGGGGCTTCTGTGGGCTCAGCTACCCTCACTGTGCAGGTCAAGCCACTAGCCCTCCTGCGACAGCCCCACATGCCTGTGGGCATCTGGATTGTGTGTGTGTGCATGTGTATTTGGCACATGTGTGTGTGTGTGTGCATGTATATGTGAGTATGTGTGTGTGTATGTATGTTTGTGTGAGCTTATGTGTATATGTGTGCATGCATGCGTGTGAATGCGTGCATTCCTCTGTGTGTGTGTGCATACACATGTGTGCTCATGGGCTGCAGGAGAGCTGAACTTCCTGCTGACACCTGGTGGTCTGGACAGAGAGCACGTCGACTGGGGCCTGGCCTCTCCATCACCCTGCTGGCTTCACAGGGATCGTGGTGAGTCAAAGCAAACCATAATGTAGGACATGTGGGCTGTGAGACGCCCCCTGGGCAAGAGGCTTCTTCTCTGGGCTCAGCCACCCTTGCTGTGAAGGTCAAGCCACTTGACTGCCTAGGACAGCCCACATGCTTGCTGCCGACCACACCTGTGCCATCAGGCTGAAGTGGGCTCCGGACCCAGCAATCCAAGCAATCGCGGTCACGTCTGAGCAGCAGTGACCGGGTGCATGAGGTCTACTTAGCTGTTACCCAGGGGGCCTCTCACCTTTCCAGTGTGGGCTCAGGGAAGGAAGTACCTCTGAGTTCCGGAGAGTTATGAGTTCAGAAAGCCGGTGCCCTCCAGCAAAGGAGTTCTGTTTTACCCACCTGGCCTTCTTGCTGATGCAGTTTACCAAAGCTCATAAATCCCGCTTGGCAGAGGAAAGGCCAAGGGAGAAAATGCCATTTTGGTCATTTAAGTGAGTCTCCTTAAGTCTCTCTACTAAGCTCGCAGGCCACGCACTGGGCTTGCTGTAAATGTCCGCTTTTATGAGTGCTGGCAGAAGCTTTGTGAGCAGCACAGACACATAGACGCAGAACTGTGGCTGGGGGCAGAGACGCTATATCTGAGAAGGCATTAGCTGCCATGTGGCTGCCTAGTGGCCTCAGGAGAGCAGTTTCCACTAAAGGAGCAAGAAAAACTTGTCATCCATGTGCTTACTTGCCATTCCTATATGTTCTTTGGCAAAATATCTGTTCAAATCTTTGGCTGTTTTATAAAACCAGGTTGTTTAATTTCTTATTACAGAGTTAGAGAGTTATTTGTAAATCCTAGATACAAGCCCCTTATCAGATGTGTGATTTGAAAGTATTTTCTCCCAGTCTGTCATATGTCTTTTGTTCTTTTTACAGTGTCTTTCAAAAAGCAGAAATTCTTAATTTTGATGAAGTTTATTTATCAATCTTTTTTTTTTTATGGACCAGACTTCAGGGTTCTAGTCCGGCACTCTCTGTCCAGCCCAGAGCAGTAGACTTTCTCTGCATTTTCTTCTGAGAGTCTTATAGCTCTTCCCATTACATTTAAGTCTATGCTTTCTTTTTAGTTAATTTTTGTGTAAGGTGTAATATATAGGTTGAGGCTCTTTTTTTTGTCAGATGGACATCCAATTGTCCCAGACCCATTTGTTAAAAGACAATCCTTCCTCCACTGAATTGCCTTTGTGCTTTTGTCAAAAATCAGCGGGCCATATTTGTGTGGCTTTATTTCTGGACTCTCTTCTATAAGGAGACTTGGTGGCACAATGGTTAAGCTGTTAACTGAAAGGTCAGAGGTTCAAACCTACCAGCAGCTCCGTGGGAGAAAAGACTGGGTGATCTGTTCCCATAAAGATTTCAGCCTAGGAGACCCTATGGGGTCACAGGAAGCTCCCTGCCCCACTGGCTCCCTTTGAGCTGAGATTTCCTGCACCGGGTCCTTGGCTGTCAGATCTCTCCACTTTATGCATTCCACCCGTGGTTTCAGTTGTGACCAGCAGAAGAGACTTGTGCAGGGTGCCTGCTCCATCCAACTGGAGACCAGAAGCTCCTCATTTTGTAAAGTTGACTCATTTATCAACTTCGCTTTGACCCAAATGCATGGATCACATTCCTTTTGCGAGTTCTTCCTCAGCTTGCAGCCAGACGCACAGTGTTTCCTGGGGCGCCCCTGCCCAGCCCCTTGGGAGGAGTGGGGTGCAGCCACAGGCCGGCCCCCCACTGGGATGACAGGCTGTCGTCTGAGGCTCTGCAGTGGAGCAGGGACTCCTCCAGACTCCCCACGGCTCCCCATTTACAGCCTCGGATTCTTGTCTGCCTTCAGGATCTCGTCTCCCCCCTTTGAACGTCTTTCCCCTTGCACGTTCTTCTGGTAACAACGCTGAGTAAATGACGAGCAGTGTCACGCCAGTCATTCTGCGCTGGCCAGGGGTCCTGGCCGGATGGGGGTGCCTGGCCTTGTTAATGACAGAGGCAGCTTCCTAAACTTCTCACAGGAATGGAATCGGTCATTGGAGAGAAAGAGGCTGCACAGGGGC
Organism: Dugong dugon; assembly: GCA_030035585.1. Lineage (NCBI taxonomy): Eukaryota > Metazoa > Chordata > Mammalia > Sirenia > Dugongidae > Dugong > Dugong dugon. Next base: position 82,503,903 of record CM057475.1, on the reverse strand, counting down.
CCCTAGAGATTCAATTATCAAGCATCTTTTTAGATCCTCTCAGCAGCTCTGTCTGCCCGTGGGCAGCTCCTGACACTGTGGGTCCCTGGTTATGGGGACCATCCCTCCCCACCTTTCCCCTCCCCTCCATCCTCTCCCATCGCCTCCCAACCCCTCCTCTCCCCTCCTCCCTGCTCCCCTTCTCCTCCCAGTTCTCCCAGTGCTCCCAGGTGCCCCCAAGGCTGGCGCTCCACCTGTGTCCTCTTTGAGGGAGACAGACACACACCAGTGGGACCTCAGGCCAGTCCCATGTTTGCGGTGAGGCCCCCCTTAGAGGGTTTGGATACTGCTCATTCAGATCTGCCCTTCCTTGGTGACCGAGGGGCAGGACATCTATAGGGACAGGTCCCTGACTCCCCCTCCTCAAGCCCAAGGCTCCCTCCAGCCCCACCTCTCTGCGGGGGGTGGGAATGGGGGGACCAGTGTTGCCTGGATGAGCCTGGTGTCTGCACAGGGGAGACTGGGCCTCCTGCAGGAAGGTCTGCTTAGTAAGGGGAGGCTGCACCAGGTCCTGAGAGCACAGCCCTGGGAGGAAGAGGCCACCTGGCAAAGACAGCACCTCCCAGGCCCACAGTTGTCACTGCACCTCCCGGACCAGGAGGTGTCTCTTTCAAGGGCAGAGCCCTGGTGGCACAGTGGTTAAGCACTACGGTGAGCTACGGCTGCTAACCATAAAGCTGCATAGTTCGAATCCACCAGCTGCTCCTTGGAAACCCTATGGGGTAGTTCTACTCTGTCCTGTAGGGTCGATGTGAGTTGCAATCGACTATACAGCAACAGGTTTTTCTCCCAAGGGTGGTGTCCCAGCCTCAGGGTGTTGGTGAGCCACCTGATTCACGCCCCCGCCCCATCCACGTCTGCACGCCGCTGCCCCCTGGGTCCTAGCACTCGGCACCTCTCAGCCATCGTTACTCCCTCTGTACTGAGCTTTTCTCTGCTCCACCAGCACAGGTCTTTGCCTACTCTGTTCTCCGAAGGGTCCCGAGTGCCCACAACAGTGCTCAGCTCAGACCCAGACCAGAAAATGTGCGTGAGAGAGGCTGTGAATGATAGTTTCCTTTCTAGTGAGCCTGATGGCACTTTAAGGACGTGTAAAGGAGATCCACTGTTACAGTTTCCCGCCATTTAGGGTAAGTCATTCCAGTTTTCTATTTAGGGAAGACATACGGCCCCATTCTGAAGACTAAACAACATCATTAAACTCTCGCTAAATTCTCTTCTCTCCCAAAGCTGGAAGCCTGTCACTTGTTCTTTGTTGGAAGAGATTGTTGTTGTGAGTTACTGTCGAGTTGATTTTGACTCCTGGCGACCCCATGTGTGCAGAGTAGAACCGTTCCACAAGGATTTCAAGGCTGTGTCCTTTTGCAAACAGATCTCCAGGCCTGTCTTCCGAGGTGCCTCTGGGTGGATTTGAACCGTCAACCTTACAGCTAGTAGTCTAGTGCTTAACCTTTTGTGCCACCAGGTCGCCTGAAAGAGATTAATGAGGGTTTAAAAAAATAACAACCAATATGTTGCTGTTGACTTATGGTGACCCCATGTGTATCAGAGTAGAGCTGTGGTTCATAGGGGTTTCAATGGCTGTTTTAGGGCAGTAGATTGCCAGGCCTTTCTTCTGAGGCACCTCTGGGTGGATTCAAACTGCCATTCTTTTGGTTAGAAGCCGAGTGCTTATCCATTTGTGCCACCCAGGGACTCTGAACAAGAGCTGACACGGGCAAATAGAGACCCGCTTCTGGAGTGAGCACAGGAGGCAAGGGTTGAGGATGGAGCCGGCGGCTTTCTCAGGGGCATTCGGGGTTACTTAAAGCCACACCTGTGTCCCCCCAGCCATGACGGGGACAGTGGTACACATGTGGCCAGGTGCAGCCTCAGCAGGGTCTGCAAGGCAGCGCCCGCCACGCCTTGGGTCCTTGGCCTCCGTCTGAGCTCCTGGGCCCTGCCAGCTCTGACGGGTGGTGGCATACGTGCTGGTCCCGGCCCCGCTGATGGCTTTGTGCAGCCTGAGGTTCCAGACAACCCGGCTGTAGGTTTTTCTTCATTAGGTTACAAGCATTTTCCCCTAGGGCTTGGTGACTATATCTGGTGGCGGGTGAGGACCAGAGACCCCACACCACCGAGGCCAAGGAGGTCAGGCTCAGCTCTGTCCTACTTCTGAGGCCTCAGTCCCATGGCCCACTCAGTGTCCCTGAAACCGGCTGAGCTGGACTTGAGCCTGCGACTTGGACGGCAGGTTCATGTTCTTCCTTGTCCACCAGGACACCTGGAATACGCAGCAGCAGCGTTTTATTTGCATTTCCACTTTGATTTGCACTTGGCAGTGCTTTTGCATTGAGATTCCCGAGGCAGCAGGGTGCGATGAGGCACTTTGGCCCAAGAGGTGGAGAGGTGATCTCTGTCCCAAGAGTCTGTGCTTCTCCAGTGTCTGGAAGAGCCATATGTACAGCTTCGCGTTCAAGCTCGGCTTCTCAGCTTATTTACTGTCTTCGCGACAGGCCTTTTCGTCTTTCTTATTTCTGTGCTTGAGAAGGAGAAATAATTTACAAGGCAAGGACTTCTGCCCTCCCTCCTTTCCCTGCTGTGGCTGTGAAGAAACAGCGTCTCCTTTGGACAGAGAGCTCCCACCACCCAGAATGACAGTGAGTCTGTTTAGAAGAAGTCCAGAACTTTCTCTCTCTCTCTTTTTTTTTAATTGTACTTTAAGTGGAAGTTTACAATTCAAGTTCGTCTCTCATACAAAAATTTATGCATACATTGTTATGTGGACCCTAGTTGCTCTCCCTATACTGTGACAGCACACTCCTCCTTTCCACCCCTGATTTCCGTTCCATTCAACCAGCTCCTGACCCTCTCTGCCTTCTCATCTCACCTCTGGACAGGAGTTCCCCGTTTAGTCTCGTGTATCCACTTGAGCTAAGAGGCACACTCCTCATCACTATCACTTTATGTTCCTTAGTCCAGTCTTATCTTTGCCAGACCTTTCCTGAGATGAAAGCGTCAGAACCAGCTCCCTCTGTCTGTGAAAGTCGACTGAGCTGCTTGCATCTCAGAGAGAAGGTAGGTGTGGACTCAGGAGCAAACGCCGCTCTCCCAGGCTTTCACTGACCAAGGAGGACGAGGACCCAAGTCTGCTGGTCCTTGGGCCCATGCTATTTATAGAACAGCATTCATTTATTCAAAGCACATGTAAATAGTGCTCACTACATGCCGGGCACTGTTACAGGCACCTCGTAAATGTTCCTCATTGAATACACCTAACAAACCCCGTGAAGAACGAGGCATCAGGACTGGAGGAAGACTCATTAACAACCTGTATTATGAAGATGACACAACCTTGCTTGCTGAAAGTGAAGAGGACTTGAAGCACTTACTGATGAAGATCAAAGACCACAGCCTTCTGTATGGATTACACCTCAACATAAAGCAAAAATCCTCACAACTGGACCAATAAGCAACATCGTGATAAATGGAGAAAAGGTTGGTGTTGTCAAGGATTTCAGTTTACTTGGATCCACAATCAACACCCATGGAAGCAGTGTCAAGAAATCAAACAGAAATGGTGTAACTTTGAAAGAAAAAAAAAAAAAAAAAAGGTCCTCCAAGGTCAAGAAGGGGGAGTGTTGACATGTCTTGGGGTTGTTAACCGATGTCATAAAACAATACGTGTACTGACTGTTTAATGGGAAGCTATTTGTTCTGTAAAGCTTCATCTAAAATACAATAAAAAAAAGAAATCAAACAATGTATTGCATTAGGCAAATATGCTGCAAAAGGCCTCTTTAAAGTGTTGAAAAGCGAAGACGTTACTTTGAGGACTAAGGTGTGTGTGACCCACACTGTGTTCTTTTTAATCATCTCATATGCACGTGAAAACTGGACAATGAATAAGGAAGACTGAAGCAGAACTGATGTCTTTGATTTATGGTGTTGGTGAAGAATATTGAATATACCATGGACTGCCAGAAGAACCAACAAGTCTGTCTTGGAAGAAGTACAGCCAGAGGGCTCCTCAGAAGTGAGGATGGTGAGACTTTGTCTCAGGTACTTTGGATATATATCAGGAGAAACTAGTCCCTGGAGAAGGACGTCATGTTTGGAAAGGTAGAGGGTCAATGAAAAAGAGGAAGACCTTCAATGAGATGGATTGATACAGTGGCTGAGACAATGGGCTCAGGCCAACGATTGTCAGGACGGCACAGGACCAGGCAGTGTTTCATTCTATTGTATGTAGGGTCACTATAAGTTGAAACTGACTCGACAGCGTCTAACAACAACAACAACAAACCGTATGATCTCCATTTTACAGAAGAGGAAACTGAAGTGCAGAGAAGTCACATGACTTGACTGAAGTATTGCAGCTAGTGAGTGGCAGGGTCTGGATTGCAGCCAGGCTGTCTGGCTGCAGGCAGATGCTCTTACCCATGACACTAGCTGCTTGAGGACTTTTTCCTCTTTATAGAAAATGTAGAAAAGCAGAGAGCTTTGGAGGTGTTCTAGGTAATACGTTTTCTCAGACAAAATTCCTTTGTGACAATGTTGATCTATGTCAACAATAATGATAAGGATAATCATACTTCTTGAGTTGGTGAACATGGTTGACGTACTCAGCTGCTAACCGAAAGGTTGGTGATTAGAGTCCATCCAGAGGCTTCTCAGAAGAAAGCCCTGGTGATCTACTTCCAAAAAACTAGCCTTTGAAAACCCTGTGGGGCACAGTTCTACTCTGACACACGTGGGGTTGCCATGAGTCGGAATTGACTCAACAGCAGCTGTTTTTTTGAATTGATCAGGAGAATGCTGCTGGCCACTGAGTTTGTGTGTGCACAGCTTTCCAAGACACAGCTACCGGGGGCGAGGTTCCACCTGCTCAAAGGAGGAGGCAAAGGTGAGGCCGCTGTGCTCCTCTGGCCAGACCCTCCCTACCCTGTCATCCCTGATAGTGCTGAGATCCTCGTGAGGCTGGGACAGTGAAGGAGAACGGGCAGATGGAGGAGGCTTATGCAGGGCCCACCTACCAGGGCTGTCACTGCCCTGGCCTAGCCCTGGTACTCATCCCTGGTCCCCAACCACCATCCCTAGCCCAAGTCCCCAGCCCTGGTCCGTAGTCTCTATCTGCATCCCTGGTCCCCAGCTGACATCCCCAGCCCCAGTCCCCATCTCTGGTCTCCATCCCTAGTTTCCAGCCACTATCCCCAGCCCAAGTCCCCATCCTTGATTCCCAACCACCAACCCCAGTCCTGGTCCCTAGTCCCTATCCTCATCCCTCATCCCCAACTGACATCCTCAATCCTGGTCCCCATCTCTGGTCCCCATCCCTAGTTCTCAGCCGCCGTCCCCAGCCGATATCCCTAGCCCTACTCCCCAATTCCAGTCCCCAGCTGCAGTCCTTATGCCTGGTCCCCATCCCTGGTCCCTAGCCCCAGTCCCCAGCAGCCATCCCATCCCTGGTCCCCAGCCCCACCCCCCAGCAGCCATCCCCAGCCATGGTCCCCAGCCCTGGTCCTCAGCTGCTGTTCTCAGCCACAAGGCTCCAGTTGTGCTCACACACTTGGCACTCTGGGACCTGGGCCTGATCGCTTCATTTCTAGCTGCTGTGGCTACACTCACCTAAATGGAGACAAATGGCTCCTTTCAGCACGAGTGGGTGTGCTTCCTTCCACTGAGGTCCAGGATGGGGAGCCGGTAAGGCACCTGGGGACTGCAGTGGCTTGTTGAATCTTGCTCAGAAAATCGGCCTTTGCTTTTGTTCCAACGCAGCTCTGGCCAGGGTGAATGCATTGGTCTGAAATGACTCTGGCTGCTGAGCCCTGCCGAGGGCTTCCTTGTGTGCAGAAACAATGTCAAGTGATGCACAGACAAGCATGGGCTCACCTTGAGATGAAGATCAGAATCAGAAGAAAGTGGAGCTCACGCGTTTAACGTGTCCCCCCATTTTTGATCTGAACACAGCGCTAACCTGTTCTTTAATAAGGAGACTTTCCTTAGACTGAAGAGGCTTTGAAGGGGTAGGGTGTGTGTGTGGAAGGGGAGACCAGACTATGGGAGACTGGCTCCAATAGGCTCACTTCTGGGGTGGGGGCAAAGACAGGCACGGGGGTGAGGAGCTTGATGAGCAAACGTTCTCCCCACGGGGTGGTGTTACAATATTCTAAAACTCCTTACCTGGCAGAGAGAAAGGATTTGCCCTGGATTGTGCCTCTGGGATCATTTAGGTGCAAACATGCCCCTTGGTGGGACATTTGATGCACTTGGTGGTGCCAGGCAGCCTTGTTGGTTACAAACACCCTCCCGCTATCCTCCCGTGGCGAGCTCTGGGTCAGGGTCTGCAGAGTGTGTCCATAGACCAGCATGTCTCGAGGTGTGGTTTGCAGACTGCCACGGGTTCCCAAGACCCATTCAGAAAGTCTGGGAGAAAAAACTGTATTCATAACAACACTAGGACACTGTTTTCCCTTTTCATTGTGCTGACATTTGCACAGCTGTGCAAACACACGAGAGGAAAAGCTGCTGGTTCCTCAGCACGAATCCAGGAGAGGCCCACACGGCACCAGTAAGTGCTGTATCTTCACCCTCCCACAGTTCAAAACCAGCTGGTTTCACTTAAGAGTGCCCTAGATGATACAGTAAAAATATTAATTAAAAAAAATTTCAACCCTTGACAACACATCTTGGTAACATTCTGCAGTGCAAAGTGGAAATACGCAAAAAGCACTCCTGTCACGCACGAAGTATGAGGAAGGCCTGGAGGGAAAGCGCTTGGGCGGGGTTTGAGTTATGAGTTGTGAGCTGCTTTTTTGGACACCATTTTGACTTGAGAGAATGACTGACAATCGGTAGCTATTCAGGCTTGGTATCAGGTAGGTATTCTCTCAGAAATAGATGAAGTGAGCTTGTCACTTTAAGGAAAACAACTGACAGTGTTTGTTGCTGATGAAATCTGGGCTTTCAGGCAAATGTTAGAATTTTGGATATCTGTCACCGTGGGTTTGACCTCTTCCCTATACTTAAAGGCATTCCGATGAGACCTGTGGTGATATTAACAAGTGTGATTTTTTGGTATTGTGTTATGAAATATGTCAACATTTGGAAGATCTCCATAACTCAGCGAACAGACATTTTCAATTGTGTGATATTATAAAGTCATTGTTGTTAGGTGCTGTCGAGTCAGTTCTAACTCATAACGACCCTATGTACAACAGAACGAAACACTGCCCGGTCTTGTGCCATCCTCACAATCGTTGCTATGTTTGAGCCCATTGTTGCAGCCACTGTGACAAACCGTTTCGTTGAGGGTTTTCCTCTTTTTTACTGACCCTTTACCTTACCAAGCATGATGTTCTTCTCCAGGAACTGGTCCCTTCTAATAACATGTCCAAAGTACTGGAGATGAAGTCTTTCCATCCTTGCTTCTAAGAAGCATTCTGGCTATACTTCCTCCAAAACAGACTTGTTTGTCCTTCTGGCAGTCCATGGTATATTAAATATTCTTCACCAACACCATAATTTAAAAGCATCAATTCTTCTTCAGTCTTCCTTATTCATTGTCCAGCTTTCGCATGCATATGAGGCGATTAAAAATACTCTAGCTTAGGTCAGGTACACATTAGTCCTCAAAGTGACATCTTTGCTTTTTAACATTTTAAGGAGATCTTTTGCAGCAGATTTGCCCAACGCAATATGTTACTTGATTTCTTGATTGCTGCTTCCATGAGCGTTGATTGTGGATCCAAGTAAAATGAAATCCTTGACAACGTCAATCTTTGCTCTGTTTATCATGATGTTGCTTATTGGTCCAGTTGTGAAGATTTTTGTTTTCTCTGTGTTGAGGTGTAATCCATACTGAAGCCTGTAGTGTTTGATCTTCATCAGTAAGTGCTTCAAGCCCTCTTAACTTTGAGCAAGCAAGGCTGTGTCATCTTCATATCGCAGGTTGTTAATGAGTCTTCCTCCAATCCTGATGCCGTGTTCTTCTTCATATAGTCCAGCTTCTTGGATTATTTGCTCAGCATACAGATTGAATAAGTATGGTGAAAGGATACAACCCTGACATGTACATAAGCAAAAGATCAATTCAAAGTGCAAGATAGACCTATGGACTTTAATTTATGAAGTATGAAAGGCTAATTGATGTGGTTTCAGATTCTGTAGTGTGACTAACCATGACTAACCACATGTTGAATTTTGGTGTAGTATAAAGAAAAATAATGATAATTATATGAAAAGGCTATTAAAATAGTATCCCCCTTTCTAACTATATATCATGTGTGGCTGAATTTTCTTAAAAAATTACAAGTAAAATAACCTATCGTTGAATGCAGAAACATGAGAATCTAACTGTTCTTTATCAAGCCAGACACAAAAGAGATTAAAAACAAAACAACTGTAAGAACAATGTCATCCTTCTCACTTAATTGTTTTGATGTACAAAACCTAGTTATTTTTTCATAAAAATATGTTATTTATGTTAACATACAATGGGTTTATAATCATTATTTGAAATTAATCTATAAATATGTGTTTAAAATTTTCTCAGTTTGCATTTAGAATACAGTATATACTGATAGATTGAAGCCATGTAAACAAAAGCTCTTTGAAGCCTCTATGATTTTTAAGAGTGTAAGGTTTGAGAACTGCTGTGTAGACAGATGGAAAGCTGCCTGCAGGACTGGTGGTTGGTGGTTATAGTTCCCCTGGCAGGAGCAAACAGGTAAGAGTGGGGAAACAGTGTTTTCTGTGCACAGTCGGTGTTAAGAACATACGCAGTGACCACCTGAGCAAACTTCTCTTCTTCTGGAAAGAAGGCCCAGAAAAAAAGACACCAAAGGACAGGACAGCAGACTGGTTTTTATTTCTCTTGCAAACTGTGATGGAGGGGTGGTGTCCTTTCTCTCTTAAGGTTTTTTGTATTTTCTCTATTTTGTTGTGACGTGTCTAGGTGTGAACTTTAAACAAAATGTTCTCTTACTTGAGATTGGTTGTGCTTTCTGAATCAGTGGATTAGTTTTCATCAGTTCTGGAAAATGCTCATCCTTTACTATTCAGATATAACCTCTGTCCCATTCTTTTTCTCCTTTTCTTTGGAACTTCAATTAGATATTATATTAGACCTTAACACTGTATCCTCCGTGTATCTTAACTTCTGTTTTATATTTTTCATCTTTTTACTCTTCTATCCTGCATTCTGGATAATTTCTTCAGATCTGCTTTCCAGTTCACTAATTCTCCCTTCCACTGTGTTTAATTTGTTGGCAAATCCATCCATTGAGTTTTAAATTTCAGTTATTATACTTTAAATTCCGTAAGTTCTATTGGGTAATTTTTTAACTAGATAGTTATTGTTTTATTAATATTGCTCTTTGTTCATATTTTGAATTATTTTATTTCTTTAAATATGTTTAGCATAATTATTTTCTATGTGGTGTTCCATAATTTTAATGTTTGATATATTTACGTGAATGAGTCTCCTGTTGGTTTTGCTAGTTCTTTCTCATAGTAACTTCTGTGCTTGTTGTTTTATAAATTTAACTTTAAGCTCATATTTTTTGAAGTTCATATGCCAAATTTTTTGAGGCCTGGGTTGAAGGTGGGTTTTTCCAGAAACGATTTGACTTTGTTTCTGCCAGGTACCTATAGTACTACTGATCTAGGAATACTTTAACTAAATTTCTAGTTTAAGTTTCTTTATACCACTCAGATATTTTAATTTTAGGCTCTAAACACACATAAAGGTCAGCTTTCAGTTACGAATTTTTAGGGAAGATATTTCCCCCCTCTTTCATTCAGCTTCATGGTTTGAAACGGATGAATTTCCTTATGGTCCTCCAGGGTGTGTCTCTATTTCTAGTTCATCTGTATAATGATGGTATAGTTATTGGGATTTCTGATTTAGGTGTGGAAGGAGTGTTTCCTATTTGATACCCATCAGGGTCTTTTGTTCCCCACATTCCTATGAGGCTACCAAATCAAAGCTCAAGTTTACTAGCCAGGAAAGCTGGCTTCACAGGATACTTAGCTCCCTAGGTTCCCGATTTCATGTGGTTTTTGTCTTTGAGAAGTTTTTAGTGTCTTGCCAATTCATCAATGCATTTAAAAAGTGGTTTTAATTATATTCTAGCATTTTAAACTGTTTTCAGAGGAGGATGAATAAGGGTACCTTGTTTATCATATTTCTGGAAATGGATACCCATATAGTCTCTCTTTTTTAAATACAGAAATAATTTATTGATTGATGTAAAAATCAGCTTTATTGAGGTGTAATTTACATACAATAAATCCACCTATAGAAAATTTACAGTTTGATGAATTTTGACAAATGTATACATTCATATCACCACCACAGTAATTGACATATAGAACATTTCTATCACCTAAAAAGTTCCATCATGTCCTCGACACTATAGTTTTGCCTTTTCTAGAATTTCTTATAATTGGAATCATGTAGTATCTATTTTTTTCATGCTGAGCTTCTTTAACTTAGAATAAGTGACAGAGATTCATCTATACAGTTGCTTTATTAGCAGTTCAGTTTTTTAAATTGTTGAAGAGTATGCCATTGTACAACTACACCACAGTTTATTAATCCATTCACTAGTAAATGGACATTTTAATTGTTTCTAATTATTGGCTACTATGAATAAGTCTCCTATCAACATTTGTATCAAGTCTTTGTGTGGAATATATTTTTATTTCTCTTGGATAAATACCTAGATGTGAATTTTTAGGTCATATACTACTGTATGTTTAACTTTATGAGAAATTACTTACTCTATTCCTAAGTGACTGCGCCTTTTTAATTCCCACTAGAAATATATGAGGGTTCTAGTTGCTTTACATTCTTGTTAATACTTGGTATTGTCAGTTTTTTTAATTTTAACCATTTTACTGTGTGAGTGTTGTGGCAGCTTATTGTGGTTTTGTTTGCTTTTCCTGAATGACTAATATTTTGCAAATATTTTCTCTCAGTCTGTCTTATCTTTTTGTGTTTTTTTCTTTTTCTTTTTTAACTCAAGGTTGTACTTTGGCTCTCACGGACTTGTTCTAATTTTCTTTTTTTAATGATATTTTATTCTATTTTGGTGAAAGTGTACACAATAAAACAGGTTACTATTCAACAATTTCTACACATATTGTTCAGTGACATTGGTTACATTTTCCACATCGTGTCAACGTTCTCATTATTTCCATTCTAGTTGTTTTGTTCCCATTAACCTAGTCTCACTGTCCCCCAACCTTCTCTTCTATGCTTTTGAGTAATTGTTGACCATTTGGTCTCATATAGATAATATTTTAGATGTTTTATCCATTTTATTGATCAATTTTATTTCATATTTTCAGTTTTCTATTGTACTTTAGATGAAGGTTTACAGAACAAACTAGTTTCTCATTAAACACTTAATACATGTATTGTTTTGTGACATTGGTTGCCAACCCCATGACATGTCGACACTCTCCCCTTCTTGACCTTGGGTTCCCTGTTACCAGCTTTCCTGAATTTTCCAGACTTCTCGTCCTTGCCCCTGAGCTGGTGTGCCCATTTAGTCTTGTTTTGTTTTATGGTCTTTTTGTTTTCTTAACAGTATCTTTCAAAGAGCAAAGATTTTGATGAAGTCCAATTTATCATTTTTTAGTGATGTGCTTTTTAAGCCCTATCTAAGAAACTGTTGCCTAACCCAAGATCTCAAAGATTTCTTTCCCTATGTTTTCTTCTAGAAGTTTTATGGTTTTAAGTCTTACATGTGGATCTATAGGTTACTTTGAGTTAGTTTTTTTAATCAAGTATGTGGTAAGGGTCAAGGTTTCTTTTTATCTTCCTTTCATATGGATGTCCATTTGTTGTAGCATCATTTTGTTTTTGTTGGAAACATTATCTTTTCCTCATTAAATGACCTTGGCAACTTTGTTGAAAATCAATCCCTCATGTATGAGTGTGTCTATTTCTGGACTCTACCCTGTTCCATTGATCTATGTATCTATCTTTCACCAATACTACACTGTCTAGATTGTTCATAATACATCCTGAAATCAGATAGTGGAAGTCCTCCAACTTTGCTCTTCACCTTCAAAATTGTTTTGTCTATTTTAGATCCTTTGCTTTTTCGTATAGAGTTTAGAATCAGTCTCCAGAGTCTGCATGCCTCCAGCCTGACCCTTCCAGGGCATACTCCCCCCCTTGATGGACTCACCTTCCTAAAACATGGAATTTGTACCACAAGATTTTCTTGTTTCAGCTCATTTCACCTTACGATATGGAATGTCCTTTTTCCATAGATGCTCTAGGATTATTCAGTCATTAAGATGTTCTTGTTATTAAAACAAACAACTTGTTTTCATGCTTAGGTCATAATCTTATACTTGTAGTGGTTTTCTCCTAAATCCAATTTTGATTTCTTACAAGGGTTAATAGAGTTATCATACCTTTTTCCCTAAAATTTTTGTTTCTACTAAAAATGTAACTAATTAATTCTAAACCACTGGGGTTGATTTAAGCCACCAAGCAGCTTACAAACAATGAAAATATCCAAAGGGCAAGAGGCTCCTCCACGCTCCTGGCAGTTCCTAGTGTATTGTAAAACTGAAACTTTCAAGTGCTGCTTTGACAGATTTGAGCCTCAAAGGGCCCCAGAAGTTGAACCGTGAGCTCCCCTGCTCTCACCAAATATAGAAATATTTGTGGGAAAGCCTCCTCACCCAGCCAGTTCCCTTATGAGTCAGACCAGCTGCACCCTACCTGGTCCTCAACCTCTCAACCTAATTATTTCACCTCCCTGCATGTGGAATTAGTCAGATAAGCCAATCACATCCTCCTGTGGGAACCAGGGACACCCCACCCTTTTGTTACTACAAAGCCTGCCTCCTACAGCCCTGCTGGTTCACTCTGTTCCTGAGTGCAGCCCCTATGTGGCCCTGTGTGGGGTGGGGTGTCCTCCTCCCCCAGGCCATGAGTTAAACCAAAACCAAACCTGTTGTTGTTGAGTCGATTCTGACTCATAGAAACCCTATAGGACAGAGTAGAACGTCTCCGTAAGGTTTCCAAGGCTGTAATCTTTACAGAAGCAGATTGCCACATCTTTCTCCCACAGAGCGACTGGTTCAAACCACCAACTTTTCAGCAGGCCATGAGTACACATGACTAATAAACTGCTGTTGATCTCATCTCTCCAGTGCCAGGTGTCATGTGTTTGGCCATTCCCAAAGACACGAGGGCAGGACTCTCACACCCAGGAGGATAATAACCTGGGGCATCCAAAGAGTCCAGGGATGCAGGAATGAGGCTGACTGTACCATGTCCCTCACCTACACCATCTCATTAATCCTCTCCACCATCCCTGCAGGCAACAGTATCTCCTCTAATTTTTCCAAGTGGCGGGACAGAGGGATCAAGGTCATTGAGCAAATGGCAGAGTCTGTGTTTGAACCCAGGAGGTCTGGCATTGGGATCAACAGCTGTGCCTCTCTACGGAAGACCTCCTTGTAGAGCTTGTCAGAGACCACCTGGGGCTGTGGGGACTCATCCTTGGTGTGTTTGAAGACCATACATGTGCTAATTTCTGAATGTAGACTTAGCTCACCATCTCCCAAAGAGTGCCTGTAGAACCTTGTGGAGTGCTCCTTAAAAGTGATTTGGTGGATGAGTTGGGAAGTGTTGCAAATTCCCAGGTGTGAGAATTTGGCTATTAACCAAAAGGTTGGCTGTTTGAATCCACCAGCTGCTTCTTGGAAACCCTATGGGGCAGTTCTACTCTGTCCTATAGGGTTGCTATGAGTCAGAACTGACTCCACAGCAACGGGTTTGGTTTTGGTTTGCATTTAAATATTCCTGAAAGATGAGGAAATGCTCATGGTCACTAGCCATTAGAGAAATGCAAATTAGAACCACAATGAGATACCATCTCACCCTGGCATTACTGGCACGAATCAGAAACACTGGAAATAACAAATGTTAGAGAGGCTGCGGGGAGATCGGAACTCTTATGCAGTGCTGGTGGGAATGCATAATAATACAGCCATTTTGGAAAATGATATGGCACTTCCTTAGAAAGCTAGAAATAGAAATACCATATGATCCAGCAATCCTACTCCTAGGAATATATCCTAGAGAAATAAGAGCTGTCACATGAATAGACATATGCACACCCATGTTCATTGCAGCATTGTTCACAACAGCAAAAAGATGGAAACAACCTAGATGCCCATCAACAGATGAATGGATAAACAAACCATGGTACATACACACAGTGGAGTATTATGCAGTGATAAAGAACAAAGATGAATCTGTGAAGCATCTCATAACATGGATGAAACTGAAGGGCATTATGCTGAGTGAAATAAGTCAACCACAAAAGGACAAATATTGTATGAGACCTCTACTGTAAAAACTCATGAAAAACCTTACACACAAGAAGTAACAATCTTTGCTGGTTACAAAGGATGGGAGAAGTTGGTGGGGGGAATACTAAATAGACAATAGATATGTGGTAACTTTTGTGAAGGGTAAGACAGTACATGATACTGGGGGAGCCAGTACAGCTCGTACAAGGAAAGGTCATGGAAGCTCCATAGACACATGCAAACTCCCAGAGGGACTGAATTGCTGGGTGGAGGGCTATGGGGACCATGCTCTCGGGGAACATCTAGCTCAATTGGCATAATACGGTTTATAAAGACCATGTTCTGCATTGTACCTTGATAAGTAGCATCTGGAGTCTTAAAAGCCTGTGAGCAGCCATCTAAGATACTCCACTAGTCTCACCCCTTCGGGAGCAAGAGAGAATGAAGAGAACAAGATATAAGGAAAAGATTAGTCCAAAGGAATAATGGACCACGGCTACCAAGGCCTCCACCAGACTGAGTCCAGTACAGCTAGATGGTGCCCGGCTACCACCACTGACTGCTTTGACCAGCATCACAGCTGACGGTCCTGGACAGAGCTGGAGAAGGATGTAGAACAAAATTCTAACACACAAAAAAAGACCAGACTTACCGGCCTGACAGAGACTGGAGAAACCCCGAGAGTATGGCCTCCGGACACCCTTTTAGCTCAGTGGCTGCTCACAGGCTTTTAAGACTACAAGCTTCAACGGTCAGCCGGGGATTAGATAGCCTCATAAAACAAAATGGGACTAATGAGGCACAGCAGTCCAGGGACAAGGACTAGAAGGCAGGAGGGCACAGGAAAGCTGGTGATAGGGAACCCAAGGTTGAGAAAGGACAGTGTTGATGTGTCGTGGGGTTGTTAACCATTGTCATAGGGCAGTATGTGTAATGTTTAATGAGAAGCTATTCTGTTCTGTAAACCTTCATCTAAAGTATGAAAGAAAAAAAGAATTATCTATGAGATCAAATTGACAACAGCAACTCAAAAGGTTTGATGGGAAGCCTAGGGGGCAGTGAGTTGAAGATAATGGTGATGGGATAATTTGGAAAAGGACAGTGAGAATAGCAGCACAACTGGAAGAATGTGATCGATATCACTGAGTTGTTACATGTAGAAATTTTTGAAATGGTGTATCTCTGGCTATGTATATTTTCACCAAAAAAAAAAAAAAAAAAAAAGGCCCTCCAAGGTCAAGAAGGGAGAGTGTTGACATGTCGTGGGGTTGTTAACCAATGTCATAAAACGATATGTGTGCTGAAGTACAATAAAAAAAAAATTAAAAATAAATAAATAAATATTCCTGCAGTTGGGCTGCACCTAGGGTGGTCAACCATTTTTGTTTGCCTGAGAATTTCCTGGTTTTAGCATTGAAAGTCCCACGTCCTGGCAAACCCGTCAGTCCTGAACAGACAGGAATGGTTGGTCACCCTCTTTGCAGCTTACAGCTCTTGTTAGTGTAGCTGTCTGTTTTTCTTCCAACAAGCTGTTAGGAAATTAATGGTGTATTTCACAACTGATGCAGTTGGAGAACCAAAGAACTAAGCCAAATTCCCTTTTGGGAGATCCACAATGTTTATAAAAGTGCTAAGAAATTCTGCCATAAATTTTGCTTAACCCATCATTTCTTAATATTGTTTGAGCATAGAACATGTCTTTCAATGTTAACACCTGCAGAGCCATGTTCTGCTGGAACTGGATCTGAGAAAGCTGGCTCCAGTGGCAAGGGAATCTGCAAAGAGCCACAAGGAGTGCAAAAATATATCCCCCGTTATGCCACAGGGAGTGCAACAATGTATCTCCTGTTATACCACAGGATGCAAAAATGTATTCCTTGTTATATCACAGGAGTTACAACAATGTATCCCCTTTTATACCGGGGGTGGGGGTGGGGGTGTGTGTGCAACAATGCTGTATTGCCTGTTGACCTTGGGTTTGTCAGTCCCTGAAGCTATGTGAGTCAGGAGAAGCCTCCAGCCTGACGCCTGATCAACGGACTTGGAACTTGCTGGCCTCTACAATTGCACGAGCCATTTCCTTGAGATAAATCTCTCTCTCTCTCTATACATATATACACGCTTCACTGGTTTTGCTTCTCTAGAGAACCCAGTCTAAAACAGTGTTCATTCATTCATTCAACACATATGTACTGAGTGCCAGCTATGCGAAGAGCGTGGTGTCTGGGGCTACCTGGCTCCTGGCTCCTGGCTCCTGGAGCTTACAGTCTACAAGTAAACAACTATATCACACAATTCCAAGATATGAAGAGTCCTGCAATGAAACCAAGAGAGTGCTGAAGAAGAGTATGTTTGTCTATTTAATAAGGAGGTGGGGAGACTTCTGAGAAGAGGCCATCACTAGGGGGTGAGCTTAATGGTGATAGGAAGAAAGCCCTTCAGATAGAGGGAGCTGCTTGTGCAAAGGTCCTGTGGCAGCAGAGAGGCCAGTGAGCTCAAGGAACTGAGAAAGTCCGTGATGTTGGAGTGCAGGGAGTGAGGTTGAGGGGGCGGATGTTGTAAGAGATGTTAATATAAGACACAATCTGAATTGTGTTTTTTGAAGTTACTTGGGCTACCATGAGGAGACTGGGCTGTGAAGTGAGAGTGGCAGTAAGAGTAGAAATGGAACCCCAGTATCCCAGGGGAGGACTGGCGAATGCGGGCAGGGTTGGGTCACATAGGGGTGACAGATATTGTGAAGCCTCTGAGGGTCCTTCTGAGCTGCTCAGGGGAGACCACAGTGGAAAGTCCTGGGTTTAGCTGGTGTCTTAATGATTTTTTGGATTGGCAAAGTAGGGGAGAAGCTGAGTGAGCACAGCTAGATTACTCTACACAGTCACGTGAGGGGAATCGAATTTCTAGAGTCAGCCCTGGGGGCTCAGGCTGCGGGGAGGTCCTGGGAAGTGGTGAGAAGGGGTGTGTGAGGGCTGGTGGTGGGTGGGGGAGAGGAGAGGCTGGGAAGAATTCAGCCCATGAGAGGTTACACACCACCAGGGGAGTACCAACCAAGCAACACCCACTCTCTGCACCATCGAAGCCTGGGCCCTGAGCAGCCCAGAGGAGATTTTGCCTTTGGCATACAATCCTTTGAGTTAATTCCTCCTCCCCTCCAAGGAGACAAGATTAAGTGCACATTGGTAGATTGGCCCTGACTCATGATGACTTTGTTGGGCTTTAGTGATTACAGCTGACAAAGACATAAGGCTTGATAAATATAATTTCAAAGGACAACATCAAATAAACTATCACTGTTGTCAAATTATGTTTAAATATGTTCTGTTTACAAAATCAATTGTGCTACACAAAAAGCAAATAATTTTGAGTGGGCAGAGCTAAAAGTAATCACCCAATCAATTACTAATAAAAATCTTCCAAGTAAAGAATCTCTAAAGATGGCTGCCTGGGTAATAACAATAAGGTCTCATGCTTATAAAGCTGTAGCTATAGGTATAGATAAAGCTATATATAAAACTATACGTAACCAAAACCAGTTGCCATCAAGTTGATTCTGACTCATGGTGATTCCATGTGTGTCAGAATAGAACTGTGCTCCACAGGATTTTCAAGGCTGATTTTTTTTTTTTTTTTCAAATTGTACTTTAGGTGAAGGTTTATTGAACAAATAGTTTCTCATTCAACAGTCAGCACACATATGACATTGGTTAACAAGCCCATGACGACAATGTCAACACTCTCCTTTCTCTACCTTGGAGGACCTTTTTTTTCTTTTTTGGTGAAAATATACATAGCCAGAGATACACCATTTCAGAAATTTCTACATGTACAATTCAGTGACATCGATTATGCTCTTCCAGTTGTGCTGCTATTTTCACTTTAGATGAAGGTTTACAGAACAAAATAGTTTCTCATTAAACAGTTAGTATACATATTGCCCTATGACAATGGTTAACAACCCCACCACATGTCAATACTGTCCTTACTCAACCTTGGGTTCCGTATCACCAGCTTTCCTGTCCCCTTCTGCCTTCTAGTCTCAAGGCTGATTTTTCAGGAGCGTATCACCAGGCCTTTCTTCCGAGGCACCTCTGGGTGGACTTGAACCACCAGCCTTTTGGTTAGTAGTGAACATGTTAACCATTTCACTATTCAGGGATTCAAAAACCTATACACAAAGATATCTATACATGTATGTATGTATGTATGTATGTATTCACATATGTTGTTAGGTGCCATCTAGTCGGTTCCAATTCATAGCAACCTTATATCCAACGGAACAAAACACTGCCTGGCCTGGTCCTATGCCATCCTCACAATAGTTCCTATGTTTGAGTCCATTGCTGCAGTCACTGGGTTAATCCATCTTGTTGAGGGTCTTCCTCCTTTTCGCCGACCCTCTACTTTACCAAGCATGATGTCCTTCTCTAGAGATTGGTCCCTCTTGATAACATGTTTCAAGTACTTGAGACCATGCCTTGCCATCCTCATTTCCAAAGAGCACTCTGGCTGTACTTCTTCCAAGATAGACTTGTTCATTATTTTGGCAGTCCATGGTATATTCCATATTCTTCACCAACACCATAATTCAAAGGCATCAATTCTTCAGTCTTCCTTATTCATTGTTCAGCTTTCACATGCATATGAGGTGATTGAAAACACCATGCTTGGGTCAGGCACAACATAGTCCTCAAACTGACATCTTTGCTTTTAAAAACTTTAAAGAGGTCCTTTGCAGCAGATTTGCCCAATGCAGTACGTCATTTGTTTTCTCGACTGCTGCTTCCATGGGCATTGATTGTGTATCCTGGTAAAATGAAATCCTTGACAACTTCAATTTTTTCTCTGTTTATCATGATGTTGGTTGTTGAGGGGATTTTTGTTTTTCTTTATGTTGATGTGTATTCCGTACTGTGGGCTGTAGTCTTTGATCTTCATCAGTAAGTGCTTCAAGTCCTCTTCACTTTTAGCAAGCAAGGTTGTGTCATCTGCGTATCGCTGGTTGTTAATGAGTCTTCCTCCAATCCTGATGGCAAGTTCTTCTTCATGTAGTCCAGCTTCTTGGATTATTTGCCCAGCATACAGATTGAATAAGTATGGTGAAAGGATACAACCCTGACACACACCTTTCCTGACTTTAAACCATGCAGTATCCCCTTGTTCTGTTCGAACAACTGTCTCTTGGTCTATGTACAGGTTCCTGATGAGCACAATTAAGTGTTCTGGAATTCCCGTTCTTCACAATGTTATCCATAATTTGTTATGATCCACATAGTTGAAGGCCTTTGTGTAGTCAATAAAACACAGGTCAACATCTTTCTGGTCTTCTCTGTTTGTAGCCAAGATCCAGTGACATCATCAATGATATCCCTTGCTCCACATCCTCTTATGAATCTGGCTTGAATTTCCGGCAGTTCCTTGTGGAGGTACTGCTGCAACCATTTTTTAATAATCTTCAGCATAATTTTCCTTGCATGTGATATTAATGATATTGTTTGATAATTTCCACATTCCATTGGATCACCTTCCTTTGGAATGGGCCTGAGTATGGATCTCTTCTAGTCCATTGGCCAGGCAACTGTCTTCCAAATTTTTTGGCATAGATGAGTGAGCGCTTCCAGTGTTGCCTCTGTTTATGGAAACATCTTAATTGGTATTCCGTCAATTCTTGGAGCCTTGTTTTTTTGCTAATGACCTCAGTGCAGCTTGGACTTCTCCCTGCTACTATTATCGGTTCTTGATCACATGCTACCTCCTGAAATGGTTGAACATCGACCAATTCTTTTTGGTATATATATATGGGGGGGGGGGGTGGAGAAACCAGTAGACTCTCCCTAAAGTAAAGAATCTCTAAATATGGCTGCCAGGGTAATAACAATAAAGTCTCATGCTTAGAAAGCTAGATCTATAGCTATATATATATATATTTAAAGCTAGACATAAACTATATATGTATGTATTTATTACATTTTTAGGGGCGGTGGTACAGCACTATATTCTCCTTAACTGCTCCATCACTCCATGGGAAAGCTGTCAGAGTTTCTGTTTCATCCGAGGTGTCTACTGGGAATCATGGCTCACGTTTCTGTCTGTAGGTAACTCCTTTCAGACTATCATCAAGACAAGAGTGAAGGGACCCTTCTAGACTCACACCACAAAGCCTGTGATGCTTACAGAGCTTTTCTGGGAAGATTCGTGTTCTGCTTGTCATGCAAACTTTCTGGAACACAGAGAAATGGGGTTTTTAATGCTCCTGCTTATCGAGTGCTTAGTCTGAATATTACTATGTGCTAAATGTTCACACACAAGATGTCATTTGGTCTTCTCAGTTCCTCTAAGGCTGTTTAACAGAGAAAGGGGAGTCTTCTACACATGGTGTTGATACTTGGATATCCATAAGCAAAAAAGCAAAACAAAGAACCTCAACCCATTCCTTGCACCAGAAACAAAAACTAACTGAAAACTGAACATTGACCTAAATGTAAAGCCTAAAGAAATAAAACTTCCAGAAGAAAACATGGGAGAAAACCTATGTTAGGCAAGAGTTTTAGACGCAACACTGAAAGCAGCAAGCCATTAAAAAAGAATAGAAGACACACAGCATTTCATCAAAATTGACAACTATTGCTCTTCAAACCACATGTTAACAGAATGAAAAGACAAATGCAAACCACAAATCTGTCAAGTGGCTTATATCCAGAATATATAAAGAGCACTGAAAGTCAATAATAAGAAAACAAACACTTGATTTAAAAAATTGGCGAGAGATCTGAACAGAAACTTCACCAAAGTGCATATGCAGCTGGCAAATAAGCACATGAAAAAACGCTCAATGTTATCAGTCACTGTTGCTGTTGTTAGTTGCTGTTGAGTCAATCCCGACCCATGGTGACCCCATGTGTGCAGAATAGAACTGCTCCATAGGGTTTTCAAGATTGTGACCTTTCAGAAGCCAGTTGCCAGGTCTGTCTTCCGAGGCGCCTCTGGGTGGGCTTGAACTGCCAACCTTTTGGTGAGTAGTAAATGGCTTAACCATTCGCGACACCCAGGGACTCCCATTAGTCATTACCAAACCCATTGCTGTCGAGTTGATTCTGACTCCTAGTGACTCTATAGGACAGAGTAGAACTGCCCCATAGGGTTTCCAAGGGCGGCAGGTGGATTTGAACTGCTGACCTTTTGGTTAGCAGCCAAGTTCTTAACCACTGCGCAACCAGGACCCGTAAATTAAAATCATAGTGAAACATAACTTCATTACCTATTGAAATGGAAAAAAAAAAAAAACAGACAGACAGACATACAAAACATTACCACCGCGGTCACCCAGCAGAATGAACGTGTTTGTAGCCAGTCTGTAAGTGCAGATGGAGTGCAGTGCTGGGAAAGCACCATGGGAGCCTGGCATGTAAGCTTCTCCATCAGGGTGTTCCCAAGGGCCCCTGAACTCTTCCCTGCTGCTGTGGCAAGCTAAGGAATTAACTGGAATCTTTGTAGAGGGAGCATAGATGAAGGATGGATTTGCTAATTAGACATTAACACCTGGTTCATGCATAACAACTGGACTGAAATTTCTCCAGTCAAGGTTGTGGGCCCCAAGGTCACGGAATGCCTGTTCTTTGACTCCATCTCTGGTTCTTGTAGCTGAAAGAAAAGCTTTTTGGGAAATTCTCTGGCAAATTGCTCCACCTGCTCCGTGTTTCCTTCTGTGCTCTGCTAAGCAAAGCCTTTCTCCAATGTCCCTGGCCACTGCTTGGGGAAGATGGTCAACTCAGAAGGGGCCCAGGGAAGGCTGATCAGACCACCAGGTTGTGGGGGTGGGTGTGGCGCACCGCACAGGGGTCAGATTCCAGACGAGTGAAGAATTAATTGCTCAGTGATGAGACGGGGGACGCAGTGTTAACTCTCTGAGCTTCACAGTCCAGCCACTTCGGGGGTTGGGTGACGCAACATGCCAAGCTTTCTCTCCTCAAAACCGTGTTGGTGGGGTTGGCTGAATTTATTTTAAAACTTTGTTTTTAATTGCTGTTGCCCCCCTCAGCTGGGAGACACAGCCACCTCAGTGAGAGGTCTGCTTCTGGCAAATTATTACTGTGAAGGGGTTGCCGCCCGGCTGGAGGATTCTCCTCTGTCTATGGGAGATATCTTGGAAATTTCCAGAGGGATGCAGTGGGTTCTGCAGTCTTCCTCCTGGAGGGCCCTTGGAAGCACTTCATGAATGAATTCAGTCCAAAGGTCCACTCCATTCCCTATTCAATTCCCCTCAGGCACCTTCGCAGGCTGATCTCCCTCACAGCAGCGTGAACGCTCGGCTCCTAGAAGGAATCCCTGTTCAGGGGCCCCCGGCCTCCTCCGCATCTGCACTGAGGGTGGCGCAAACGGCTCTTTAGGACTTTCCCCCTTTTCAACTGTTTCTTTCCTCGTTCTTCCTCCACATTTCTAAATATGTCCTAAAGCAAATGAAGTCTCTCCTTCTATGCTTGGTTCAGAAAGAGGTGTTTTCAGATTTCCCTGGTTGTGAGGGCTTTGTGCCTGACGTCTCACGTGTCTCGGCATCCGACCGACCACACGCGGTCGGTTCCCGTCACGCCAAGTGCGCTTTGAGTGGCGGCGTGAGTAAGGCGGTCAAGTGGAAGGCAAGTTTCCCATCAGTTTTAGGTTCGTTGCCTGACTATATGTTTTGATAGCTTGTGTTTCCTTTAGGAGGAAAAGTCTCAGAAAGAAGTCAGGCAAGAGCGCTTGCTGTCTTTGAGGGCCCCCAGCTAATGTGAGTAAATAAAAGATGGTTTCGTAAATGAAATCCGCACGCACCGTTCTCGTTGCTCGATGTTCTACCCGTGGTCGGCTGTGTCCTGCCAGCTCTTGCCTGCACAGCTCTGTTGTGACCTTTCGCGGGTTTTGCTTGCCTGCATTTCATTTGTTTTAAAAGAATCAAATCAATATTTTATGTATGAAATATGGTCATTTCCAAGTCATACATAATTCAAATTTTTCCAAAAGCAAGCTTTCTCATCTTCAGTGTGGGTGAGCCTTTCTCTGCTCTCCCTGGTTGAAATACACGGGAGGAAGGGCCAGGGCTGGTGACGTGGTTCATTGGCGTGGGGCGGGGGACGGTGGAGCCTCCACTTGATTGTACGTGCCACGTCTGCGCTGCAGCTCGTGGGCGGGCACAAGGGGACCTGGCTCAGGAAGGGCCAGCAGCAGAGGCAGGGATGTAGCCCATAGCTGCACTGAGTGGGGAGCCCCCCATCTGCAACTCACCCACATGGAATCCCTTCCAAGCAGAGGGACTCAACGGCCCAGGGCCTGGCTCTGTGGCACCGGGGTTGTGAAGCCGTGGATAGTTGGTGCCACCGGAGGGAAGCTGGGGCTGAGTGAGGGTTTGCTTTCTTTTAAAAAAAAATTAAAAAATTAAATATTTTTTATAAATTGAAAACATAATACTTGCACACAGTAAAACAAATAAACAGTGCCAAAGGGTACACAGTGAAGAACAAGAACCACCCTCATTCACGTCCACACTTCGCCCCCTGCAACAGGCACTGTGGCTACCATCTTGGTCCGTCCTTGCTGCAATTTCCTGAATGTGCGCAAACATATATACGTGCTTATATCCTTTTTGTTAAGATGGTAAATGGTGGTATATTATTAATATTGTTCTGTTCTTTGCTCTTTTAACTTGTGAACTATTTAAGGCATATAAAGATACAAAGAAGAGTATACCAAACACCCAATCCCCATGGCTCAGCTTAAGAAATAAAACATGAGAAATACAATGGAAGTTTCCTGTGAAAGCCCGGTTCCCACCCTCTGCTCTCCCCGTGGAGGTAGCCACCATTCTGAATTGGGTGCTTACCATTTCTGTGCATGTTTTTACACTTTTGATTGTATTCATGTGTCCATAAACAGTATATAGATTTATTTTGCATTTTCTAAAGTTTATATATAAACGCTGTTATAGTGTACATATCATTCCACAACTTGCTTATTTTGCTTGTTATCTTTCTCAGATTTATGCATGATATTTATCTCTCTGTTGTTGTCAGGTGCCTTTGAATTGATTCCAACTCATAACAACCCCATGTCCAACAGAACAAAACACTGCCCTGTCCTGCTCCATCCTCACAGTCGTTGTTATGCTTGAGCCCATTGTTGCAGCCATTGTGTCAATCCATCTTGTTGAGGGTCTTCCTCCTTTTCACTGACCCTGTACTTTACCAGACATGAGGTCCTTCTCCAGGGACTGATCCCTCCTGATAACATGTCCAAAGTATGTGAGATGTAGTCTCGCCATCCTTGCTTCTAAGGAGCATTCTGGTTGTACTTCTTCCAAGACAGATTTGTTCATTCTTTTGGCAGCCCATGGTACATTGAATATTCTTGGCCAACACCGTAATTCAAAGGCATCGATTCTTCTTCAGTCTTATTCATCGTCTAGCTTTTGCATGCATATGAGGCGATTGGAAACACCATGGCTTGGGTCAGGAGCACCTTAGTCTTCGAAGTGACATCTTTGCTTTTTAACGCTTTAACTCAGGTTGAAAGGCACTCAAAATATGACTGAGGAAGAGCTACCTCCTCAAAATAGAGTCGAACTTAATGACGTGGATGGAGTCAAGCTTTTGGGACCTTCAGTTGCTGATGTGGCACGACTCAAAATGAGAAGAAACAGCTGTAAACATCCATTAATAATCATAAAGTGGAACGTACAAACTGTGAATCTAGGAAAATTGGAAATCATCAAAAATGAAATGTATAAAGATTGATATCCTAGGCATCAGTGAGCTGGAATGGACTGGTATTGGCCATTTTGAATCAGACAATCAAATGGTCTGCTATGCCAGGAATGACAACTTGAAGAGGAATGGCGTTGCATTCACGTCAAAAAGAACATGTCAAGATCTATCCTGAAGTACAACACTGTCAGTGATGGGATAACATCCATACGCCTACAAGAAAGATTAGTTAATATGACTATTATTCAAAGTTATGCACCAACCACTAAGGCCAAAGATGAAGAAACTGAAGATTTTTACTAACTTCTGCTGTCTGAAATTGATCAAATATGCAATCCAGATGCATTGATAAGTACTGGTGATTGGAATGCAAAAGTTTGAAACAAAGAAGAAGGATTGAGAGTTGGAAAATATGGCCTTGGTGATAGAAATGATGCCGGAGATCACATGATAGAATTTTGCAAGACCAACGACTTCTTCATTGGAAATACCTTTTTTTCACCAACATAAACGGCAACTGTACCTGTGGACCTTGCCAGATGGAATACACAGGAATCGAATCTACTACATCTGTGCAAGGAGATGATGGAAAAGCTCAATATCATCAGTCAGGACAAGGCCAGGGACCGACTTTGGAAAAATTTCTCTTTCTAGTTTACTTATTTTAACTGCTGTGTGGGAGCTATGGTGGTTCAGTGGTTAAAGTGCATGGCTGCTAATTGAAAGGTTGGCAGTTTGAACTCACCAGCCACTCTGTGGGAGAAAGATGTGGCAATCTACTTCTGTAAAGATTTACAGCCTTAGAAACCCTATGGGGCAGTTCTACTCTGTCTTATAGGGTTGCTATGAGTCAGAATCGATTCTCTCTGTCAGCTCTGGGGGAAGGTCTTGGTCATCAATCTTCCCCTGGTCTAGGAGGTTGTCAGTGCAGAAACCAGCTCCAAAGGACGAGCTCTGCTCCTGGCTCTTCTTGCTTGGTGGTAATGAGGTCCCTCTCCTCTCTACTTGATTCTCTCTTTTATATTTCAAAAGGGAATGACTCAAGATACAACCTAATCTTTTAGATTTAGTCCTGCCTCATTAACATCACAGAAGTTAGGATTTACAACACGTAGGATGATCACATCAGGTCACAAAATGGAGGACAACCACACAATACTGGGGATCATGGCCTAGCCAAGTTGACACACATTTTTGGGGGACACAGTTCATTCCCTAACAGTGAGTGTATAACTTTACACTTCCTTCAGGTGTGTGAACATTCTTCTTGCCACCCACTCTCACCAGAACTTGACGTTGTTGGCCAACTGTTTACTTTCTGCAGATCAGATTGTTGTGACGTGGTGTCCCATTGTGGCCGCATACTGAACTGGGTGCTGCCAGCAGTAAACAAAGGGAGACTGTCACTGTGTGGGCAGCTGCCCGTGTCCTCAGTACCTAGGTAAACTACTTGCTCATGATACTTTTACTGGAATGGTCTTGATTTTATAGATTGGAGAAAATTGACATCTTTACAATATTGAGTATTTCTAGTCAAGAGCAGTATATGCCCTTCCATTTGTTCACCTCCCCAAGTGGAGTTTCAATTTTCTCTTCACATAGATCCTGTACGTTTAGTATTAAATTACACGTTCTAACGTGTATTAGAAAATCTACTGAATTTTTATCTTAATTTTATAAACTGAGTTACTTCATTATTTTGCTCTCTTGGTTTATAATCATATAATGTTTACTCATGGATGATTGTACCTCTCCCTTTCTGATTTTTATTACTGACTTTGTGTCTCCCAAAAAGACATGCTGAAATCCTAACTCCCAGTGCCTGTGAATGTGAATTTGCAAATAGGGTCTTTGCAGATGTAATTAGTTAAGTTGGCATGAGGTCAAACTGGAGTGGGATGGTTCTACTCCAGTGTGAGTGGTGTCTTCCTAAGACGAGGCGAAGAAGCACAGGACAGCTGTGTGATGACAGAGGCAGAGAGCGGAGTGACGTTGACACCTAACATGCTTCGCCTGGGGTCACCAGGAGCTGGGAGAGATGACGAATGATCTTTCCTTAGAGCTTCAGAGACAGCGTGCCCTGCAGACACCCTGAATCTGGACTCCTGGCCTCCAGAACTCTGAGACAACACATCTATGTTGTTTTAAAGCCACCCACTTTGCGGTGATTTCTTACCGGTGCCACAGGACATTAAGACAGCACAGTTATACACAGTTAAATAGCAGCGGTGAGAGAGGGGCCTTGTCTTTCATGGAACCACAGGGCTTCATGCCATTTTCTCCTTCCTTGAGATATTAGAAAAGAAAAGATATCAGAGCCTGTGGCTCTGTCCTAGGAGGCAAACTAGGAGCAGTGTGCTTTGGGCTTAAAAAAACAAATTCATCCTGGCCCTTCACTCGTTTGGCATGTATTGGTTAGCTTTGGGGTGTCAAGCCCTTGAGATACCTCGTTAAGGAGACAGATGCAGTCATGCCCTTCCTAGGAGTAGGTGTGCTCAGAGGTCAGTCCAGGAAAGGACCAGGGAGCAGGCGGAATGTAATTCTGAGACAGGAACTAGGTCGCACTGCACTGAGCCTCCCTCTGAGAGGGCCTCCCTCTGAGAGTGGGCATTCTGCAGACTCAGAGCACAAGGACCCTGATTCTCTGCTCTGAGTACCAAATGAAATTCTGAAATCCATAGCAGAGAAGAGTTCTGAGGACCAAGGCTTTTGATTGAGAAGACAGGTGATTTGAAACTCAAAAGGCTAAGCCCGGAAGGCTTCCGAGTGTGAACTCGACCCATGACTGTGGATGGCAAAGGACACAGATGAAAGTGAAGAGCAGTCAGTGAGGCCGCATCTAAAGGAGCCACAGAGCCAAGAGGGCCCGAGAAGGAGCCACCGGCTGCCCTGGAGGGGAGAGAAGAGGGGCCACAACCTCCATCTCCGTAAGTTTCAGGGAATCTTATTAGAGTAGAAAGAAGGATTCCCATCCTGCCTCTTCCCCAGCCTCTGGGAGCATCAGCCTGTGGCTGTCTCCAGGGATGGCGGAGCAAACATGCTGGTGTGGCTATGGCCTGCGAGCCCCCGAGGGTCCCCAGGTAGCCGGGGCACGGTGAGGAGGGTGAGAAGGCTGCCTGGCAAGCAGGGGTGAGCAGACACCTCAGGCAGGGTTTCTGTGCTGGACACGTCTGTCAGCCCTTGCAGATCTGTTCTCCACCCCTCTCTGCCCTGCTTTGAGCCCGGGAGGCTGGGCGTCGGGACTCCTTCTCCTCAGTCTCCCCAACGTTTGGGAGGCAACCTGCAGGAGATGAAGGGAGGGAGGGGAGAGGATGGGGTGCCCATTCCCCAGCCTTCCTGCTGGATACCCACAGCTGGCCCTGTCCCCTGCGAATGTCATGAGCCTGCTGGGCCCTCCTCAGTCCAGCTGCCCCTTTCTGTCCTGGGACCCCCGTTGGATTTCATACGTCCCCCTGCTGGGGAGAGCCCAGGTACCCACCTTCCCTGGTTTGTCAGCCCTCCTGTGCTGACACTGTCCCCATGTGCACAGGGCCACCGGATGGTGCTGCCGGGTATGGGGAGGGCCATGGTTCCCATTCTACTTGCACTGATTCTCTTACAAGAATCTCTTCTCCAGAAATGCCCCCACCTGTGCACAGACACACGGCACGGTCACACTGTAACAACACCTGCAGAACTGTGACACCCACACACCTGGGGGCAGGGCCCTGCATGTGGAGTAAGATGCTCCAGCGAGAAGGATGGACAGGCCCACCTGAGGCCTGGGAAGATGCCCGTGGTATGTTAGGGTGGACGTGGTTCTGGGGGTGTGTCTGGAGGGGGCTGACTGGGGGCACCCCCAGGGCAGGGCAGGGAAGGAATGGTGACCCACAGAGATGCTGGGCTATTAGACAATACTCGAGATGTCCAGTCTTAGCCCAGGGACAGCAGCACCAGGGATGCTCCTGAGAGACTGCTCCAGGATGGCGACATGGCTGTGGGGAGCACGAAGAGGCGTGACGGCATCTCCAGCTGCCAGAGTCATTTCACACGAAGCATCCCCGGTACTTTGAAGGCTTTGCCCTCCTGGGCAATTCAAACTGACACTCTTTTCACTAATCATTGAGTTGTTCTTTCTAAAAAAGTACTTTACTTTTTGTTGGTAAAATGTGAAAGTTTAATCTGTCTCTAATTGTTTAAAATTTTTTATTTTTAAAATTAAAGAGTCAGAGTAAAACTGACTTTTTTCTTCTGGTATATAGTTTTATGAAGTTTGACGCATGTATAGATTCAGAATACAGAACAGAACCATCATCCCAAAAGGCTCCCTCCCCACCCCCTGACCCTGGCAACCACCGATGTGCTGTCCAACACTTGCACTTTGTCTTTTGGGACCATCGTGTAAATGGAACGAGGCAGTAGTTAACCTTCCGAGACTAGATTCTCTCACTCAGCACAATATCTTTGAGGTCCATCCAGGTGATGTGTGTGTCAATAGTCTGTCCCTTTTGACTGTTTTTTTTTCCAGTTCGGCCATCAGGAATAAAGTTGCTATGAACACTTCCAGGAGTGGGATTGCTGGGTTGTATGATAGGTGTATGTAGTCTCAGCTTCCAGCCAGGATCCATCTGACATCAGCAATGATATCCCTGGTTCCACGTCTTCTTCTGAATCTGGCTTGAATTTCTGGCAGTTCCCTGTCGATGTACTGCTGTAACTGCTTTTGAATGATGTTCAGCAAAATTTTACTTGTGTGTGAACTTAACGATATTGTTCTATAATTTCCACATTCTGTTGGATCACCTTTCTTGGGAATAGGCATAAATATGAATCTCTTCCAGTTGGTTGGCCAAGTAGCAGTCTTCCAAGTTTCTTGGCATAGATGAGTGAGCACTTCCAGCATTGCATCAGTTTGTTGAAACATCTCAATTCGTATTTGGTCAATTCCTGGAGCCTTGGTTTTTGCCAGTGTCTTCAATGCAGCTTGGACTTCTTCCTTCAGTCCCATTGGTTTCTGATCATATGCTACCTCCTGAAATGGTTGAACATCGACCAATTCTTTTTGGTATAGTGACTCTGTGTATTCCTTCCATCTTCTGTTGATGCTTCCTGTGTTGTTTAATATTTTCCCCGTAGAACCTGTAACACTGCAACTCGAGTCTCGAATTTTTTCTTCAGTTCTTTCAGCTTGAGAAATGCTGAGCTTGTTCTTCCTTTTTGGTTTTCTAACTCCAGGTCTTTGCACATGTCATTATAACACTTTACTTTGTCTTCTTGAGAATAACAGAAAGATGTTTACCTGTGTTTTATTGACTATGCAAAGGCATTTGACTGTGTAGATCATAACAAATTATGGATAACATTGTGAAGAATGGGAATTCCAGAACACTTCATTGTGCTCGTGAGGAACCTGTACATAGAACAAGAGGCAGTCGTTCGAACAGAACAAGGGGATACTGAGTGGTTTAAAGTCAGGAAAGGTATGTGTCAGGGTTGTATTATTTCACCATACTTATTCGATCTGTACGCTGAGCAAATAATCTGAGAAGCTGGACTATACAAAGAAGACTAGGGCATCAGGATTGGAGGAAGACTCATTAACAACCTGCTTTGCACAGATGACACAACTTTGCTTGCTGAAAGTGAAGAGGACTTCAAGCACTTACTGATGAAGACCAAAGACGACAGCCTTCAGTATGGATTACACCTCAACATAAAGAAAACAAAAATCTCACAACTGGACCGATAAGGAACATCATGATAAATGGAGAAAAGATTGAAGTTGTCAAGGATTTCACTTTACTTGGATCCACAATCAACACCCATGGAAGCAGCAGTCAAGAAATCATATGACATATTGCATTGGGCAAATCTGCTGCAAAAGATCTCTTTAAAGTGTTGAAAAGCAAAGATGTCACCTTGAAGACTAAAGTGTGTCTGACCCAAGCCATGGTGTTTTCAATCGCCTCATATGCATATAAAAGCTGGACGATGAATAAGGAAGACCAAAGAAGAATTGATGCCTTCGAATTGTGGTGTAGGCGAAGAATATTGAATATACTACAGACTGCCAAAAGAACAAACAAATCTGTCTTAGAAGAAGTACAACCAGAATGCTCTTCAGAAGCGAAGACGGCAAGACTGTGTCTCACGTACTTTGGACGTGTTATCAGAAGGGATCAGTCTCTGGAGAAGGACATCATGCTTGGTAAAGTAGAGGGTCAGCAAAAGAGAGGAAGACCCTCAAGGAGATGGATTGACACAGTGGCTGCAACAATGGGCTCAAGCATAACAAAGATTGTGAGGATGGTGTAGGACCAGGCAGTGTTTTGTTCTGTTGTACACAGGGTCCCTATGAGTTGGAACTGAATCGATGGCATGTATCAACAACATGATAGGTGTACGTTTAACTAAAGATTAAGCACTCACTGCTAACAGAAATGTTGGTGGTTCAAACCCACCCAGCAGCTCTGCAGGAGAAAGGTGATCTGCTCCTGTAAAGATCACAGTCAAGAAAACCCTATAGAGGAGTTCTACTCTGTCACACGTGGTTGCTGTGAGTCGGAATAGCCCTATAGAGGGGCCCATGTGGCAAGGAATGGACAGCTCTAGCCAACAGCCAGCAAGGACACATGAGTAGCCAGAAGCCACACAGGTGAGCTTGGAAGTGGATCCTCTCTTGACCAAACTTTCAGATGAGTGCATCCCTAGCTGACTTCTTTATTACAGCCTTGTCAACAACAGCAACGTTTAACTGATGTACAAACACAAACCTGCCATACCATTTTCCACAGGCTGCACCACGCTTGCCTTTCACTTGGATCTGGCTCACCTGTCCCGAAGCAGCTCACCTGCCTCCAGGTCGGGTCCCTTCCATGCCTGGGAGAATGCAGGGGAGGCTGGGGTGAACTGGGTGGGCTGGCCTTGACCAGGGGCTGCTGCCCTGAGTGAGCACCCCCAGGCTACAGCTTCCCAGGGCCACTCACACTCTGATGAGGGGCATCTGTGGGGTCCCTATGGACTGAAGACTGGGTGGGCCTTTCCGTCTTTTTCATCTGCAGGACGACAGATTGGGGATTCTGGACAGGGGCTGAGATCAGCTTTTCCACCACCCTGGCAGGAGGGGTCTCTGAGTCAGGTCTAACTTAATGCAGCAAAAAAAAAAAAAAAAAAAAAAAACCTGTGAATTCAGGGCGCACCTGAGTTAGGTTGTGGCTGGGTGTTATCAGCTGCTACATGCCTTGTTTAAGTGATCCCTGGCCATTGCCATGTAGGACCTTCATGAAGGGTCATGGTGACCCCATGTGTGTCAGGGTAGAACTGCGCTCATAGGGTTTACTGGCTGATTTTTTGGGAAAGTAGATCACCAGGTCTTTCTTCCAAGGTGCTTCTGGGTGGACGTGAACCTCCAATCCTTCGGTTAGCAGCAGAGTGTGTTAACCGTTTGCACCTCCCACAGACTCCCTTGCTTGTTAGAGACTTGCTTCCTCATTAGAAGACACAGGAGGGACAGCTGTGCCCGGTGCATGTGAAATACCCGGCAGAGAAGCTGGTGGGACCAGAGGGAAATCAGCAACAAGGTATCCTCACAGCAAACTGGGATGAGGATCGAGAGCTGGGTTGATGTGCCTTCCTAGCAGGAGACCTGTTTGCTGTGTGTGTGTGGGACCAAAGCTTCTGTCCTCCACGGACCCCGAGCAGGTCCAGCTTCTTCTCCAAGGTTACTTCTAGGCCATGGACATTTTTGGGGGGAGCAGTTTAGCCCACAAATTGGCCATTAGGGAATGTGCAAAGAACCGTCTCTAAGAAAATTCTCTATTACACCAGCTCAAGAAGATCGATATTTTCTATTTGCTTCATGATCAGACCTGTTTTTATTTATTTAAGGGGCCAGTCACCTGGGGAGATGATAGACATGGTGAACCGATGTGGATTATGAAACCGTCCAGAAACACGGCAGGCTCTGCCACGCAGTCCACAGTTTCTGCCCAAGTCAAGAGATACTCCTACTGCTTTTTTCTTACAGAGCTGGAGAAGTCACTGCCATCACTGCCTCCATTAAAGGAATGCATTGTTTAGTCATTTATTGTAGTAAGCTTTTTTTGTGGTAATTTCCCACCATTGGAGAGCAGGATTTCTTCTTTCAGGGAACACATTTATACATTTCAACATTTAAAAAAATGGGGGCTTCAAATGATTAAAAAACCCCAAGAGATCCGCAGCTCCAAAGGAATACTTGAAAATTTCTGCCAGCTCTGAGGACCCAGGACCTCTGTCTCCAGAGATGTACGAAGACTTGATGCTGGAGAAGGTGAGGACACTTCCCCTGCCGTTCACCTCAAAGTGGTGTGGCTGCCGAGCTCCAAGAAACTTTGGGGCTGCCTCATAATTGGACTGGAGGGAATTGTCTGGCCAAAAGTGACAGTCAGAATTTTTCATGGCAGCGTTCCACTGCCGCAGGAGCACACACAGCATTAACCTGGAGCTTGATCCTGTGTCTAGCACAAGCTAAAGAGTGGAGGCATTTTCTAACATGTTATAGAAATCTGAATGTGGAAATCATCACAGACCCCACTGACTTTGTTTGCTGATCCTCAATAACATGGAGAATTTGCATGGAGAAGCTTTATAGTGTCAAAGGACATGTTTCATATCAGATTTGCTTTCAAATAGCCGCATACCTCTAATTAATTGCATCTCATAAGCTTGACCAATAGGAGTAGAAAACTTGAAATTTGATCTCTGTGTGGAGGTGGTGGAGGTGGCCTAGGAAGAGGACAGAAAAGCTCAAGAAGGAAGAGGATGAGGAGGAAAGCTGTGCAGTAAGGTCTAAAATTAAGACTCAATGTTACAGGCTGCCTTGACAATTGGTAAAACCAGGAGGTTCCCTCCACTCTAGGTCCTTTAGCTAAGCAAACCCCCTTATTACAGGACCAGGCACACGGCCTGCTCATCCTTGAGTAGTGGGTATCACCTCCCTGCCAGTCTACGGAAATATCCAAACAAGCCAATCTCATCTCCCTGTGGGAACCAGGGGCACCCCATCCTCTTGTTACTACAAAGCCTGCCTCCCACAGCCCTGCTGGTCCTCTGCTCCCGAGCGTGGCCCCTGTGGTCCTGCATGAGGTGTGGTGTCCTCCTCCCCCACACTGGGCTGTCGCTGGTAAACTGCTGTCCATCTCCACTGCACGAGTCGGTGTTGTGTGTTTGGTCATCCCCCCTCACCAATGCGGTGAAGAGGAGGCCATCAGAACACTACTGCCTCCTGTTAGCCTCTGGGCTCTGCTGGGGCTCAGGACCGTTGGGGCATGCCAATTCACTCTCCCTGCTCTTCTGCAGCTCCTCCAGCATTGTCCCCAGGAGCCTGCCTCCCATCCCTGTTCCTGTCACATGCTCTCCCTATCAGTGCTGACTCTTCACACATGCATTTCAGTGGGTGCCAGGTGACGGACTGTGTGCATGGCTGTGTTGTGTATGTCCTCCTCTCTCAGCAGGGGACCTCAGTGTGGCAGGCCTGGCCTGGACACCGTCCACCGATGACCTCCAGGCCCACTCTCTGCCATGCTCCCCTCACTCTGTCCTGGGTGGCTGAGCTGCCTGGACTACCAGCCTAGATGCTGTCCGCTGCTGCCCTCCAGGCCCATCCTTGCCTGCCCCCATTCTGCTCTGGCCCTGTGAGATGAGCTATCTGGACTGCATCTGTGGGTGCCCCTGGCCTGTAGCTGCCCTTGGAGCTCAGCAGAAACAAAGAGAGGGGGGAGAGTGATGTTGGGGTCTTTCTTTTTCAGCTCCCTGCCCCCAGGTAGCCATAGGTGGACTGTGCCCATATCTGCAAGGCCAAGCCCCTATCAGCAGCCTCATGTCATAGTGACTCCCCTGGGTTTTGCTGACTGCTTCTTTCCCTTGCAGCCTTAGGTGACAACAGCTGGGTCAGTCCTGAGTTCGGAGCACTGCACCTTTGTGTCCTCTGGGGCCTCTGCCTCTCCCTTACCTGCACATGGCAGCTGGTCCACACCTGTTTGACCCTGCCCCTCCCTCACCTGCACATGGCAGCTGGTCCACACCTGTTTGTGGACTGTGTCTGTTTGAGTCAGTCTGGAACCTGATTTTCCCTTTGGCCTGACTTAAGGGGATGGTTTAGGAGGGTGGAGTTCGGGGAAGACCTGTTCTCTCCTTTTCTCAAGGGAAGCTAAGTTTTATGCTTTCACAGCCTGGGAGCTGAGGTGGAAGGGCTGCTTCTGTGCAGCTTTGACGGCACCGTCCATGTTGGGCTGGCCCGCTTCTCCTGGGAAGACCTGGAGATCTGATGGACGGTCTGCTCAGCCTGGTCCTGCTTCCCCCCAGGCCCCTACTGCTGTGTCCTGGCCATGATGAGCTATTCTCTGCTCCTCTCCCCCCTGGGGCTGCACATGCTGGAATCCTGGACCTGGAAGGACCTCTTCCCTCTCACCTCCCACCTTCTCAGGACCAACGCTTGCTGGTCTTTCGAAATGAGCTAGGCAGCTCGTGGGGAGGGTGACCGCCTTCCCCGTTGGCTGTTTTGGGGTGGGGAGCCCCACCAGCTCTGCACGGTCAATGTGCCTCTGTGTGCCCACATCTTAGCAACTTCACTCCACCCAGAACTCTGGTTGCCCCACTATGTGGGCTCTTGAGGGCTAGGAGCGTGATCTATTCACCCCCAAGGCATGTCCCCAGTCCCCACAACTTTCACGGCCTCAAGGAGGTGCTCAGTGAGGCTGAAGTGAACGTGGCAGCAGCTACCTACTTCTGAGCACGCCAGCGTCACCCTTCTGTCTATGTCTGTCTCCGCCAAAATGAGGGAACTTTGACGGCGTCTTGAGAAGCCTTGCTTGCACCTCATGACTTTCAACTCTGGAAGGAACACAGAGATAACATTGATAAGATGAGAGTAGGATAGTTCTGATATGGGCAGCTCCCAGTTTTGGGTCTTCTAATTAAGTAATTACTCTCAACATGTTGAGTTTAACCAAGTGACTAACCAGTTGCCTTCGAGTCGATTCTGACTCCTGGCAACCCCCAGTGTATCAAAGTAGAACTGTGCTCCGTAGGGTTTTCAGTGACTGGTTTTTTTTAGAAGTAGATCTTCAGACCTTTCTTCTGAGGCACCTCTGGGTGGACTCAAACCTCCAACCTTTCGGTTAGCAGCTGAGTGAATTAATCGTTTGCACCACCCGGGGACTCCAGCCAATTGAGTAGGAGTGAGAAATACTGATTTGTGCTCAGATTTTTGAAACATCTGAGGCCAAGTAGTTAGCTGGGACAATGATGTGTGAAGAGGGCTTGGCTATCTCTGTGACCCTGCTTCTAATCTGCGATTCTGGTGGAGTGGAGCTCTGAAGTGCTCCATGCTGCCCACATCTCTAGCTTCTAATACTGCTGTCCTGAAATTCCATTTGGTCTCATATATCTGCATAAATAATTTAATTTAAATGACTTTCATCATAGAGACCTGCCTGCTACTGTGAAATTTACAAAGATTGATCTACTCCTTAGAATATTGATTGGCATGGTGGAATGTTCTTTTAGACTAAACAGTAGCATCATTTTGGTTATAAAAAAATATTTAGTAAACCATGAGCAAAATGGTCTCAGATAATTCCCAGTGTTTGTTTAATCTCTTTTATATATCAAAAGAGATGGATTTAAGGCATACCTCACACTAATACTGTCCCATTAACATAACAAAGAAGATCCATTTGCAAATGGGATTATAACCACTACAGGGGTTAGGATTTACAACAGGTCTTTTTGGAGGATGAAATTCAATCCATAACAGTAACATATTCACAGGTTCTTGGGATTAAGGACTTGGATATCTTTGGGGGCCATTATTCAGCCTCCCATAGTCAGTTTCTCCAAATCCACCAGGACTCAACATTTAAGGTCAGACCAGGTAAATACAAAGACCCCATTAGTGGAAAATGAGGCAGGTGGGAGGGAGGCCATCGAGAAAACACACGCCAGTGTTTTCTTTGATAACAACCATACAGCCAAGGCTCTTTTAGTTATTTCTCTGAAAAACACCAACAGGCTTGTGTGAGGAGGCAGGGCTGCCCTGGTGAGCTAGACCAGGCAGAACACCCGGGGCTGGAGCATCATTATCTACTGTCCGTTCACCTCTGAGTCCTGTGCGATGAACTTGTGGTCACAGCAGTGTCATCCACACGCTCCTGTTGGGATAACACGCCCCTTACAAGGGGAGAGATGGGGGCCACATGGAGTGAAGATCCAGCTGTCTTCACACATAGAATAATTAGTGTCCTCCTAGAAGTAACCTAGAAGGATTCTATGGAGGAAAATATTAAACAACGCAGGAAGCATCAACAGCAGATGGAAGGGCTACACGGAGTCATTATACCAAAAAGAAATGGTCAACGTTCAACCATTTCAGGAGGTAACATATGAACAGGAACCCACGGTACTGAAGGAAGAAATCTAAGCTGCACTGAAGACACTGGCAAAAAACAGGCTCCAGAAATTGATGGAATATCAGTTGAGATTTTTCAACAAATGGATGCAGCACTGGAAGTGCTCACTCATCTATGCCAAGAAATTTGGAAGACAGCTACCTGGCCAACTGACTGGAAGAGATCCATATTTATGCCTATTCCCAAGTAAGGTGATCCAACTGAATGTGGAAATTATCGAACAGTATCACTAATATTACACACAAGTAAAATTTTGCTGAAGATCATTCAAAAGCGGCTGCAGCAGTACATTGACATGAACTGCCAGAAATTTAAGCCAGATTCAGAAGAGGATGTGGAACCAGGGATATCATTGTTGATGTCAGATGAATCTGGGTGAAAGCAGAGAATACCAGAGAGATGTTTACCTACGTTTTATTGACTATACAAAGACGTTCAACTGTGTGGATCCTAACAAATTATGGACAACGTTGTGAATAATGGGAATTCCAGAGCACTTAACTGTGCTCATGAGGAATCTGTACATACATCAAGAGGCAGCCGTTAAACAGAACAAGGGGATACTGCGTGGTTTAAAGTCAGGAGAGGTGTGCATCAGGGTTGTATCCTTTCACCATACTGATTCAATCTGTATGCTGAGCAGATAATCCAAGAAGCTGGACTCTGAAGAATGGGGCATCAAGATTGGAGGAAGACTCATTAACAACCTGTGATATGCAGATGACACAACCTTGCTTGCAGAAAGTGAAGAGGACTTGAATCACTTACTGATGAAGATCAAAGACCACAGCCTTCAGTATGGATTACACCTCAACATAAAACAAAAATCCTCACAACTGGACCAATAAGCAGCATCATGATAAATGGAGAAGAGACTGAAGTTGTCAAAGATTTCATTTTACTTGGATTCACAATCAACGCCCATGGAAGCAGCGGTCAAGAAATCAAAAGACACATTGCAGTGGGCAAATCTGCTGCAAAAGACCTCTTTAAAGTGTTGAAAAGCAAAGATGTCACCTTGAAGACTAAGGTGTGCCTGGCCCAAGCCATGGTGTTTTCAGTTGCTTCATGCATGCAAAAGCTGGACAATGAATAAAGACAAGCGAAGAAGAATTGACGCCTTTGAACTGTAGTGTTGGTGAAGAATATTGAATATACCATGGACTGCCAAATGAACGAACAAATCTTGTCTTGGAAGAAGTACAACCAGAATGCTCCTTAGAAGCAAGAATGGCAAGACTACATCTTACATACTTTGGACATGTTATCAGGAGAGATCAGTCCCTGGAGAAGGACATCATGCTTGGTAAAGTACAGGGTCAACAAAAGAGAGGAAGACCCTGACACAGTGGCAGAAACAATGGGCTCAAGCATAACAACAATGGTAAGGATGGCGCAGGACCAGGCAGTGTTTAGTTCTATTGTGCATAGGGTCACTGTGAGGTGGAACCAACTTCACGGCATCTAACAACAGAAGTAGCCAAACGAAACCCACTGCTGTCGAGTCGATTCAGACTCATAGTGACCCTACAGGACAGAGTAGAACTGCCCTACAGAGTTTCCAAGGCTATAAATCTTTCTGCCACATCTTTCTTAAGTACAGCGGCTGGTGGGTTTGAACCACTGAACTTTTGCTTAGCAGCTGAGTGCCTAACCACTGTGCCACCAGTACCCCTCTCTTGGAAGTAATACCTGTTACTGTTGAGTCTATTCCAACTCATAGCGACCCTATAGTACAGAGTAGATCTGCCCCATATGATTTCCAAGGAGCGACTGGTGGATTTGAACTGCTGATTTTGGTTAGCAACTGAGCTCTTAACCACTGTAACTCCGGGGTTCCTCTAGAAGTGAAAACAAAACAAAACAAAACAAAACAAAAATCCCAGGCCTGTTGCCATAGAGTCAATTCTGACTCATAGTGACCCTATAGGACAGAGCAGAACTGCCCATTGGGTTTCCAAGGAGTGGCTGGTGGATTTGAACGGCTAACCTTTTGTTTAGCAGCTGAGCTCTTAACCACTGTGCCACCAGGGCTCCATTCTAGAACAAAAGCACATTGTAATTCCAACAGAGGTCCTGCCATAGGAGTCCCTGTAACCACAGCTCTGATACGGGGATTTTATTTTAAAGGAAGATTTCCTCCCAGTGGAAACAAGCTTCTGGAAGGCTGGTTGGAAAAGATAAACCCGCCACTCCAGGCTCCTTGAGCTCATGGTAACTGTCAAGCGTGGAATCTGGGTTTCTGAAGGGTGGATTGGGAAGCAAGTGGGTAGGATGTCTTCTGGGCTGGTGTTTCCGAATGTGTTTCCTCCAGAATATAACCTGTGGGGCCACACTTGTCGGCCTGGTACCGGAAAAACTATCCTTTTGAAAGCTCTTGGTCTAGTGTGGAGGGTGTACTTCTGGGGGCATCCCAGAAGATTTGGGGGTTTGGGGAGTACAGAGAGCAGCATGCTTGCAGTGTCCCCACCTCCAGGATGTGTGTGTAGCTGTTTCCACACACAGGGACATCTGTAAGCTTAGGGTCTCACCTGCTCCCCGGGCTCAGCCCCTCCCACCCGCCATGTTCTTTAGATCCTGTTGTTAGTTGCCGTTGGGTGGCTCTGACTCATGACGACCCATGTACAACAGAACGTGTCCGGTCCTGCCACCCTTACGGTCACTGGTGTGTTTGAGCCGTTGTGGCTGCTGTCAATCCGTCTCGTGGAGGGTCTCCCTCGTTTTTGCTGACCCTCGATAAACAGTTAATTCCATACGCAGTATAGTCCTCCAAGGAGAAAGAAAAGGGCACGCTACTGCCTGGGCTCTCTTTGTACTGTCGTTTCCAGAAAGCACAAGAGGGAAGCCCCACAGTCACGAAACTAGTGGTGGGTAGGCATGGGCCCCCCACCTGACGACAGGTGGGCCCCTGGTGTTCCCTGCCTGGCCATACCTCATCCCAGGCCAGCCGCCCCTTGCTCACTGCACTCCCAAGCCCTTGCCCGCTCCTGGCTCCTGGATGCACCAAGCTCTTTCCCTGCATCGGGCTTTGCACGTGCTGTTCCCCCTGCCTGGCATGCTCTTCCCACCACAGTTTACCAGGCCTGCTCCTATGAATCCCCTGAGTTTCTGCTTACTGGCTCCCTTTCCGAGAGGCCTTCCCTGACCATGCCATCTGGAGTGCACACTGCAACGCCTTGCTGAGCACAACTGTGATTACTGGCTGAACTGACGCTCTTTGTCATCTCTCCCACTGGACTGCAGATTCCATGAGGGGCCTGCATCTTGTCCCCAGGCCCCCTCCCAGCGGTCAAGAGCAGTCACTCCAAGGGAAGCAAATAAATACATGAAGGAAGGGTGGATGCCCTGCTCACACAGGAGGACGTGCAGCAGCCATCTGACTTCACTGCCCAGAGCAGGGTGGGCAGGTGAACCGTGGCCCTGCACTCAGAGCTCCCGCTGAGGGCCTGTCCTGCTGTCTGACCAGGAGGCTCAGTTCCCTGCTCTCCTCCACCCTACCCCTTTCTCCCCCATCTCCCGCCCTTACTCCTCTCTCTTTCTCTGCCTTCCACAGCTGGGTCTGCCTGCCTTCTCGGCGGGTCTGCGCCAGGCCTGGAGGGGAGGTCTGTGGGTGTAGCCTCTCAGTGCTGGGAGCAGTGTGCCAGCTTGGGTGATGATCCTCATTTACAGGAAAACACCTTTTAGTGTGGCTTACACGGATCAATGCCTGGATCGATCGTGTATCAGGTGAACTGTGGAATTTGGGTCTTTTCCCACTGAATAACACAATGGAAAAGCTACTCTGTTCCTTTTGGAAAATGCCCTTTCATTGGACGGGCCCCAACTTTATCAGCAGAGACTTCGTGTAGAAGCAAAAGCGGATTTCTGACACAGGTAAATTCACAGCCTTGCCAAGCACCATGGGAGGCCCACTGTGCCCCTGCGGAGGCCTCACAGAATCGAAGACGGGGAGCCTGCATGGATTTTCAAATGACTTGAGGCGATCGTTTCTTCCAAAATCTTAATAAATTAAAATTTATTGCTTATGGGTCTTGATTAAGTTGGGAATTATGATTCATAATTAAGATTCTAATAATCACTTCTGTGTAGAAATGATACTTCAAAATAAAAAGCAAACAAATGTAAAGGTGTGAAAACCAGAGTGTAACTACAGGGGTGGTGTACACAGTGAACACGCTCGCCTGCTAAGTGAAGGACTGTAGGTTCAAGTCCACCCAGAGGCACCTTGGAAGAAAGGCCTGGTGATCTACTTCTGAAATCAGCCATTGGAAACCCTGTGCAGCACAGCTCTACTCTGATGCACGTGGGGTCGCCATGAAGAGGGGTCAGCTTGACAGCAAATGTTGCTAATTGGTGCGAGGCTCTCACTGGCTACTTCTGCTCTGCAGATGAACTCATGATCGGAAGCGGCGCAGCACCCCCTCCTCTGCCCTCCCCACTGCCCCCTCCCCACCTGAGGCAGGTTCAGACTGCAGCCAGGAAGATTCCTCTGTTCGTCAACCGAATGGCTACTTCTGTAAGTAATGGCATCTAATCACTGGGTTTGTTGGTCTTGCCTTGCACAGGGACCTTCTAGAGACGAAGCCTGGATCTTGAGCTAGAACAGATGTTTTCCAGGACCCCGGCAAGACCCCGCCTGAGGAGTGAGCCTTGGGTTGAGGACGGACCTCCCAGGTAGCCTGGTCTCCCCTGAGGCTGAGTGTCCTGTCTGTACTTTCCCAAGCACCACAAGTACCGTGAAAACACTTTGCTTTCTTATTCAGTTAATATTAAGAAATCACACTTTGATTCCACTGTAACATTTTAATTCCATAGACCTTTCAAAAATGATCCTTTTATGTTTTGGTATAAAAACCCAAAACCAGACCCGTTGCCGCCAAGTTGATTCCGACTCACAGAGACCCTATAGGACAGAGGAGAGCTGCCCCATAGGGTTTCCAAGGAAGGCTGGTGGATTTGAACTACTGACCTTTTGGTTAGCAGCCGAATTCTTTTGTAAAAAAAAAAAAAAAAAATATATATATATATATATTTTATTGTACTTTAGATGAAGGTTTACAGAACAAATAGTTTCTCATTAAACAGTCAGTACACATATTGTTTTATGACATTGGTTAACAACCCCACGACATGTCAACACTCTCCCTTCTCTACCTTGGAGGACCTTTTTTTTGGTGAAAATACACATAGCCAAAGTGACACCATTTCAAAAGTTTCTACATGTACAATCCAGCGACATCGATTACATTCTTCCAGTTGTGCTGCTATTCTCACTATCCTTTTCCAAATTATTCCGTCACCATTATCTTCAACTCACTGCCCCCTAGACGTCCCATCAAACCTTTTGAGCTGCTGTTGTCAATTTGGTCTCACATAGATAATTCGTTTTTTTTTTTGTACCTTAGATGAAGGTTTGCAGAACAAATAGTTTCTCAGTAAACAGTTAGTACACATATTGCCCTATGACAATGGTTAACAACCCCACGACATGTCAACTCTGACCCTTCTCAACCTTGGGTTCCCTATCACCAGCTTTCTTGTCCCTTCCTGCCTACTAGTCCTTGTCCCAGGACTGCTGTGCCTCATTAGTCCCGTTTTGTTTTATGAGGCTGTCCAATCCCGTCTGAATGGTGAACTTCGGGAATGACTTTACCACTGAGCTAAAAGGGTGTCTGGGGGCCATACTGGTTTCTCCAGTCTGTCAGGCCAGTAAATCTAGTCTTTTTTTATGAGTTAGAATTCTGTTCTACATCCTTTTCCAGCTCTGCCCAGGACCCTCTACTGTGATCCTGGTCAGAGCAGTCAGTGGTGGTAGCTGGGCCCCATCTAGCTGTACTGGACTCAGTCTGGTGGAGGCCTTGGTAGCTGTGGTCCATTAGTCCTTTGGACTAATATTTTCCTTGTATCCTGTTCTCTTCATTCTCCCTTGCTCCCGGAGGGGTGAGACCAGTGGAATATCTTAGATGGAGCAGCTGAATTCTTAACCACTGTGCCACCAGGGCCCCACGTTTTGGTCTAGATAATGGGAAAATTGGTTTCAAATCAGAAAGTGGCATCACTCTGAAATCTGCCTGCCCAGCACGTTGTTAAGCTGCCCTTGAGCTCGATGTAAGGAGGGGTTACGTGTGAGCGGTACCGGAGGGAAGGATTAAAGTGGTTGTAAGGTGAGCTTCAAGGAGCCCGGGTGGTGCAGTGGTTAAGCGCTT
Organism: Dugong dugon; assembly: GCA_030035585.1. Classification (NCBI taxonomy): domain Eukaryota; kingdom Metazoa; phylum Chordata; class Mammalia; order Sirenia; family Dugongidae; genus Dugong; species Dugong dugon. Next base: position 82,460,172 of record CM057475.1, on the reverse strand, counting down.
GTCTGTGAACCGAAAGGTCGGCAGTTTGAACCCACCCACTGCTCTGCGTGAGAAACGCGTGGCAGTCTGCTTCTGCAAAGATTACAGCCTTGGAAACCCCATGGGGCGGCTCTGCTCTGTCCTACAGGGGCGCTCTGAGTCGGAATCCCCCTGATGGCAGCGGGCTAAGGTGAGCCTGGGCTGTGATGAACCAAGGCTGCCGCTCAAGCTTCCCACAGCCACTTGGTTTTGTGCTCTCCAGGCTCTTTCCTCCTCTCGTCCTTGGTGACAGCGTGTCCTTGTCTGCCCCACGCTCTGCTGGGGTCACGCCTGAGCAGGGCTCTGCCACAGGTGATCTGTCACTCCAGACGAGCCTCATCAGCTCTCTGCGCCCCTCCCTGTTCCTCACCTGTGAAAACGTCTACTTCATCCCATCGTGGAGAGGGTCAGATAGGTCAGTACAGACCAAAGCGGATTGGAAGCACAGCCCACCTGAGGGAGTGCACACACTACTCGCCTCGATTGGTGTAGATGTTGTTACTGAAAGTGGAGACCCCACAGTTTAGCACTCACCACGGGCGATGGCCCCCCAGGTTCCCTGAGTGGGGTGGGGGGCGGAGCCGGTGGGCCTGACGTGAGTGACGCCACCTGTGCTGAACAGTGTTCTGCATCCCCTGCCCCGCCCCCGTGATTAATGAGAAACGCCCCACGGTGGAGGCGTGGGTTAAAGCAAGCGCTGGCGCACACATGGAAACCCTTTCCACTTCAGGTGCATCCAGCTGTCCAGTGCTTTTCATGTACACAGACTTCTGCGGGCATTTCCGGATGTTTTCGCCTCCAGGTGTTCGGTCAGATGTGGACATTCATTTAGCCTTTATCCAAGGAAGCCCAGCGCTCTAGTTTAACGTGATAAACCTTTCAGACATACTTTTCCCGCAGCAATGACTCAGCAAATACATGTCCTTATTCGTATGGAAGAAGTTATTTTGGGATTGGCTTTGAAGGTGGAACTAATCTTAAATTAAAGCATCCAATTAGACCCTGAGACTGATGGCGCTGTTTACTAAACCTACTTTAAAAAAAACAGCCGGAATTCAAGCTCAGTTTTCCCTTTGTGATCAGTGTAGGCTCTCATCTTTGGAGAAGGAAGAAAGCTTTGTTATTCAGAGAGGGAGAACAAAATTAACACGCCCGTCCAGGTGATCTGATGAATATTCATGTGGACAATTTAATCAGTGTTTGTTCATGATCCACATTTGCATTAGAAGCAGATTCCTGGAATAGAAATCACGATTTCAGAGCAATCATATTGACTTTCATTTTGGTCTGAGATACACAGAGATCTGCCAACAGCATCTGGTAGGCGGGCTTTCTGCGTACTTGGACCCGGAGTGAAGTCAGAGCCTCAGCGTCCTGCATTGAGTCCTCAGCACCCTGAGGAGCCCTGCTGCATGGTGCAGGTGCTGGCTGCGCTGACCTAATTAAAGCTTAAGTGGGTCGGATGGCACAATTTTCCAGAACGTTGCCTTTTATTCTTAATAATAACAAAAGTCTGAAGTAGGGTGGGTGATGGAGAGCCTGGGTTTGGAGGCCCTCCAGCTGGGGAGCAGCCCCTTCTCCAAGCCTCAGCTCACATGACCATAGGATTAGGTGACAACCTGGACACCGAGAGGGCGGACACGGGGCATCCTGTATATGCAGGCACTCAATCCCCCGTAGCTTTGGAGATGGTGGTTTCTTGATTGTCCCAGGCTATGGGCTGAGGTAATGGGGGACACTGAGGGTCTAGATAAACCTAACGTTTAACGGCTCTCAGCAGGCCCGACTTCTTGACCAGCTACTAACAGCAGACTATCTGCCCCAGTCAGAGAAATTCAAACATACACGTTAATGAGAAGGTGTTTGACTTCATTAGTAATCAAGCAAAGGAAATTAAGATAAAACGAGGCTGTTTCCCTGTAGAACAATGACAACTATCACGGAAGAATGAACACCAGGGCTGGCGGGGGGGCAGGGCGGGAGCAGCCTGGTACAAACGTCCTGAGGGAGGGCCATTGGTCCTTGCCGAAAGCCTTAAAAAGTCCCAAACACTGGCACCCAGCAGCTTCTCTTGTGGAGACTGATCCTGGAGCAGTCGTCAGAAACCATTTTTGTGCAGGAGGTGAATGAAAAGGCTCTGCGCAACAGTGAAAGATCAGAAAAATGGGAACGTTCGCTAACAGCACTTGGGCTAACTGGCCTCACGGTGTGTCGCTGGGCTACCTGGCCAGGTAGACGTTCACTGCCGGTCGTGCTCTGACTCCGCAGTCCTCATTTTCCGAGTCTTTTTGGTTTCCTCAGTGAACGCTGATCAGTTTTGTAACTCCGAAGCAAACGCTATCAATGTTATGTAAAAAGGAACGCTGCTGGGTGATTTTCACTGTCCCTGTTTCTATTCATCGCTGTAGGGTGCTGGTCTTGCATCCGCTGTTACCCTCAGATCCCACCACATGGCGTTCCAATCTGGACCCCCCACTCCCAGCCGGCACCCAGGGGCAGCGTGCTCAGTCCTGTGGCCTCCACTGACAGTGGTCAAATCCTTCTTATCTAAATTGTAAGCCGGATTGTCTGAACCTGCTTCTCTCGGAAGAATGATGAACTTCTTTCTCCCTGAGACCTTGTGCTGGAGATTGTGAAAGAGTAATGATTCAGGACTAAAAGATTCAGTACAGGTTGTTAGACTCTAGGAGCAGAAAGAAGATTAATGAGGTACCAGCTCAACATATGTCTCAGAAAAAGAACAGTCATTTAATTTCTAACTTTGTAGGACTTGTACTGGCTCCTGTTTTGCAAGATTAGTTTTTGCTCTCAAACTAGCTGATTAAAATGAACGAATGACATCGCCCAGGGATATGGGAAGTGGCTGAGGGCCTGCTTCCTGACTTCAGGAAAGGCTGGGAAGCCAGGTGCTTTCTATAGGACGCAGAGCTGCAGCCTCTGGAGCTGGAATCCTGTGGCTTGGGAAGAACCAGCACCTCTGCCCTTGGTCTCTACTTGACGTCTTCCTCCTCTTTGGGTCAAGGGCAGGGACCCCGTGTGGTGGTTTTAAAATGTCCACAAATTCACTGAAGCTCCTCCCTGCTAGTGACGGAGACAGGCAAAAGTGACTGCTGAGACCAGGTCATAAAAGGCTTCCTCCTCACTCTTTCTCTTGGAACTGTCTCGGGGGAAGTCGGCAGCCATGTTGTGAGGACACCCAGCACCCTCTAAGGAGGTCCACATGGTGAGGACTGAGACGTCCAGCCATCAGCCGTGTAAGCGAGCCTTTCTGAAAGCAGATCCTCCAGCCCCGGTCCGGCTTTCAGATGATGCAGCCATGGCAGCAGCTTGGCAGTGATCTCGTGAGAGACTGGACCACAACAGGCTGAGCTGCTCCTGAATTCCTGACCCACAAAACCTGTGAGATACCAGTGGGTGCTGTTTTCAGCCACTGAGCTGTGGGTTAATTTGTTATGTCACGACAGATGCCACATACAATGAATGTCCAAACTGGGTTTTGAGGACGTACCAGGTGCCAGGTGGGGTAGGGCTACTTTGTTTGTGGCCTGTCAACTTCACGAACAGATGTACTGCCTAGCCCAGTGGCTGCTGGGTGATGTCACAGAGGGTAGAGAGGAAGGAGGTGGACGCCTCATGGCTGTGCAGGCCCCCAAAGGAGGAAAGCCAGAGCTTCAGCAGACGGGACAGCACTGCCGCCTTCCCCTCTTCTTTTTCCTCCCCCTCCCCCTCTTTCTCTCTTCTCCTCCTTCTTTTTAGTTTTGAAAACTTTGTATAAAAAATGCCAAATATACCTAAAAGTAGAGAGAAGGGTATAATAACTTCCATGGACCTGTTACTCAGCTGCAAAAATTATCAGCATTTTGCCAACCTCCTTTCCTCTATCTCACTCCGTTTCTTTATTTTTTTTGAACATTTTATTGTTTAGGTGAAAGTTTGCAGAGTACTTTAGTCTCCCGTTCAACAATTTATACGTAGCTTGTTTTGTGACATTGGTTTCAAACCCCTGGATATGTCCGTACCCTCCCCTCTTCCTCCCTGGGTTCCCCGTGTCCATTCACCCGGCTTTTGTGCCCCTACCATACTTCTGAACTTTGATTGTGGGCAAATGCTTCCCTTTAGGTCTCCTATAGTTGATTGTTCTGCATATAGTTTACTGTTCGGAGGTGTACGTTACTCACTGGTGTTATTGTTCATTTTATAGGCCTGTCTATTGTGTGGCTATAATGTGATCTCTGGGAGTGATTTCAGTTCCAAGTTGGAAGGGTGTCTAAGGGCCATAGTCTCAGAGGTTCCACCAATCTCTATTAGAGGTAAGTCTGGTCTTATTTATGAGTTTGTATTTTGTTCTACATTTTTCTCACCTCTGTTCATGATCTACTATTGTGGCCCCAGTCAGTAGTCAGTAGTGGTAGCCAGTCACCATCTAGTTCTTCTGGTCTCAGGCTAGTGGAGGCTGTGGTTCAAGTAGTCCATTACTCCTCTGGACTGATCGTTTCCTTGAGTCTTTGGTTTTCTTTGCTGTTCTTTGCTCCAAACAGGAAGAGACCAATTGTATCTTAGATGGCTGTTCACAAGCTTTTAAGACCTCAGTGCTACTCACCAAGGTAGGATGTAGAACATTGTCTAAAAGAAAGGATTATGATATGCTAACTGACCTAGACGTCCCCTGAGACTATGGTCCCTAGCCCTCAAGCCCAGTATCTCAGTCCTGGGAGGTGTACGGTTATGGCTAGGAAGTTTTCATTTCTGTGTCCCCTGTGTGCGCTATTGCATACCTGGGTATATTTGCAGCATGTATACATAGATATGTACGTGGGTGTTCTTCCATACATCCTCCCACCCCTGTTCAGCATACATACATACCTGTATATTCACTCGTACATTATTGTTCATTATTACTGTGGTTGCAGGATTTTATATGTATTAGTGTTTACTGTTGTTGCCTTTTACTTTTGCATATCTTCAGTGTCTTCCTTTACCTTGATTACGTTGTGCTGACTTCCCGCATATTGTGTATTATCTCCCTTCACCAAAGTTAGTACATGTCTGCTATCTCGTTAATGGTTTTCCCTCCCCCCCATCCCTGGTAACTGTCAAAGAATGCTTCTGTCTGTGTGAAAATCTTTTCTTGACTTTTTCTAGTAGTGGTCTCATGCAATATTTGTACTTTTGTGATTGACTTGTTATGCTATGTCCTCCGGGTTCATCCATGTGGTGAGATGTTTCGTGGATACATCATTGTTCTTTATTGTTGCATGGGATTCCATTGGGTGTATGTACCATAGTTTGTGTATTCATTTATCTGCTGATGGGCTCTGAGGCTGTTTCCATCTTTCCCCTATTGTGTATAATGCCGCAGTGAACATGGATGTGCATATGTCTATTCGTGTCGTGGTTCTTACTTCTCTAGGATATAGACCTAGGAGTAGGAGTGCTGGATCATATGGTATTTCTATTTCTAGCTTTTTGAGGAAGCGCCATATTGTTTTCCCTAGTGGTTGTGCCATTTTATATTCCCACCAGCAGAGTATGAGGGTTCCAGTCTCCCTACAGCCTCTCCGGCATTTGTTGCTTTCTGTTTTTTTGATTAAAGCCATTATTACTGGGGTGAGATGGTATCTTACTGTAGTTTTGATTGGCATCTCTCTAATGGCTAATGATTGCGAGCATCTCTTCATGTATTTGTTGGCTGCCTGGATATCTTCTTTGGTGAAATGTCTGTTCATGTCATTTGCCCATTTTTAAATTGGGCTGTTTGTCTTTTCGTTCTTGAGTTTCCATTTATTTCTTGCTGCAGTATTCTAAAACGAATTCCGGTTATCATGTCATTTCACCTGAACTAAATAATTCAGTATTATGTTTTTCACTTTTTAAATAAAAAATTACAGAATATTACAGATGAAAAAATAATAATAATGTGTCGATCACTCCAAATGTTGCCATTTCATGTTATTTTCTTTAGATCTTTCTTCTTTTTCCAAGACATGAAACATTTAGATAAAATTGAGGTCCCCCATGTTATCATCTCCACTCTGTTCCATATATTCTATCTCCCCAGAGGTCCCAGCCCTGAAAACTATGTACATTTGGGTTTCACAGTTGCACTTGTTGAGAATAAACCAAAACACCAAACCCGTTGCCTTTGAGTTGATTCCCACTCCCAGCGATCCTATAGGACAGAGTAGAACTGCCCCATAGGGTTTCCAAGGAGTGGCTGGTGGATTTGAACTGCTGACCTTTTGATTAGCAGCTGAGCTTTTAACCACTTCACCACCAGGGCTCCTTGTTGAAAATAGGGATCTGCTATTTCCCCCAGTATGGAAAGCCTAATGTTCTAGGATTATTTATTGAGTATTAAGTAGACTTCCTTTTTCTCAGATTTGCAATGCTCGCTCTATTATATGACAGAATTCTGTTTCTGTGTGAATGCAAGGGTCTGGGGTCTGTTTCTGGGCTTCCTCATCTGAAAGAGAGAGGCCTGGTTGACTGTAGTTGGCTACCCCTGGACCATTATAACACACATCCTAATTACTGCAGCTTTATAAGGAGCTTTGATAATCTGATGAGGAAAGTCCTTCTTTCATGGGCTTCTTCTTCAAAACGGTCTGGACTATTTTTGGATCTTTGTACTTTGTATGAATTTTAGAGCATGTTTTACAAGTTCCACAAAAAATAATCACTTTGGGATTTTGATCAGGATTGCTTTGAATTTATAGATAATTTAGAGAGCATTGACATTTTCATGAAAATAGATTTTTTCATTCATCCACGTGGTTCTGTCTCTCCACTTATTCATGTTTTCTATGTCCTTGAGTGATGTTTTATAATCTTCTTGCACAACTTGTGTTAGATTTAGTCCTAGATAACTTATAGCTTTTTTTTTCATTGTGAATGGGATCTTTTATAAATCAAATTTTCTAATTAGTTATTGCTTATGTGCAACAATGCTTTGATTTTTACTCGTTGATCTTGTAAGATGCAGCCCCAGTGAAACTTCCTATTAGTTCTAATTGTAGATTTTCTTTCATCTTTTTTGTAGGCAGTTATAAAGATCTGCTAACAATTATCTCGCCTTTTGTAATCTGTATACCTCAATTTTTTAAATTAACTTATTGCCTTGGCAGGAACTTCAATGCAATGCTAACTGGTATGGGAGTTAGACAGCCATGTCTCATCCCTGAGACTAGCCCTACTTAGAGGTTTCAACATACCTCTGGCTGGGTCTCAAGGAACAGTAGACTTTATCAGTAGATGGAGAGAGAAGACAAGGATAGGATGTTTCAAGCAAGGGGACAGTGATGGCTCCGTGGTAGAATTCTTGCCTTCTGTGCAGGAGACCTGCAGGGTTGCATTTCTGGCCAATGCACCTCATGCGCAGCCACTACTCATCTGTCACTGGAGGTTTGCATGTTGCTATGATGCTGAACAGGTTTCAATGGAGATTCCAGACTAAGACATTTGGAAAGAAAGGCCTGGAGATCTACTTCAAAAAATCAGCTAATGAGAACCCTATGCATCACAAGTCTGATCCACCGCCGATCATGAGGATGACGCAGGACACGGCAGCATTTCCTTTTGTTGTCCAAGGGGTTGCCATGAGTTGGGGGTGATTCCACAGCAGCTAACAAGAACAATGTGGTGAAGTCAGAGGTTCAGAATAACACAGAATAATCTCCTTTATCCATTGTTTTTATGACTGAGGTGAGTGATGACAGCAGAGTTATAGAGAACGCTCTCCCCTGAGGTGGCTGGCTGGAGGGCCTGAGGAATCCTCAGGTCCAGCAATTGGTCCCTGATGACATGTCCAAAGCAAGTGAGTCACACGGTGTTCTGTTGTGACCCACAGGGTTTTCAGTGGCTAACTTTCAGAAGTAGACCGCCAGGCTTTTCTTCCTCGTCCATCTTAGTTTGGAAGCTCCGCTGAAACCGTCCACCACGGGTGACCCTGCTGGTGTTTGAAATACCGGTGGCATAGCTTCCAGCGTCACAGCAACATGCAGCCCGTACAGTAGGACAAACTGACAGGTGGGTGGTGGGACCTATGGGAAGCTCTAAATTCCTTAAAACAAAATATTCTCATTTGTCGAAAATCAAAACCAGCCTTCCTATTCATTCTGTGATGTAGTGGTTACAAGTACAAGCCCTGTGAAATCCTGCTGTCTCTTAAAAGAGCTAATGAAAATGAGTTAATTTTAGGAAGGGAAATATGATAAGAAAAAACTCCTGCTCAGAAGCATGCTGAGTTTTTAGACTGGATTATATTGAAAAAACAAAAACAAAAGCAAAAACCCCAAAACTTAAAAAACAAAACAAAACAAAAAACAACTCACATTTTTAAGCAATTGCTCTCGGCTGCCTGTCTCTTTGTCTGATCCACTGTTCCCTCCCGGTGGGAAACTTTCTTCTCCTAAATCTACTTAGGCGGAGCGCGGATTAGTTGGATCACTCTATTTATACTCCCATTTTTCTTTGATGACTGCCCTGTCTTTTTTTAGAACTCCTGAAATAATATGGACAAATTAATTAAGTTGACAGGTTGAGTATGAATATTACATTTCCTTTTTTTGTATCGTGATTCGGGCAGACTGTAATTTGAATTTACTGCATTTTAATTCCTAAAAACCCTTTTGATATGTGTGGGGAAAGCATTCTTTCCTGGCACGTCTTTTGGGGCATGTGGTCTTCCCCTGCCGGGTTTGTCTGCCGAGCAGGAGCACCCCAGGGGAGTCTGTTCCAGGAAAAGTGCCCCCTGGCTCCCAGGCCACTGAAGGCTGCTACTCCTTCTCCTTCTCAGCCCAGGAACAACGTCCCCTCCTCCTACAGGAAAAGGGTGTGAGACAGGGTCGGCTTTGGGGCCTGGGCACAGACAGGGTCCCAACCCAGGGCCCCATCCTGGGGCTCAGAGGGAGAGGGGCACCTGCAGAGGCTCCTGGCGGCTTCAGTGGGGACCACAGGAATTGTCCTTTTCCACCAGAGAAGACCTTTGGGAGGCACACAGCCGGCTCAAGGCCCCCAGTGAAGGGAGCAGAGAACAAAACCCTGGCCTCTCTCCTCTCTCCTCCCAGTTTCCTGCCGGGCACCCTGTTAGCCAAACCCAGCTGAGCCAGAGGGCAAGGGGCCCAGGGACTAGCCCACCCAGGTCAGAGTCCAGGGTCAGAAAGAGAGGAGTGGGCCTGGGGTGGCAGACAGCAGCTGCTGGGCACGCGTGTGGTGTCCTAAGATGCGGAACACGAATGTAACTGCATGTGTGTGTGTGGGGGTGGGTGAGGGGTGTATCCAGGCAACTCCGCCCGAAAGGCCACTCCGGGTGCCATCAAGCTGTGCTCTCTGCTGCAAAGATACCCTTAGCTTTAACAATGGAGGACTTTCTACTCAGCACTTCTGTGATTTAAAGAAACAATGAATTGTCAGCAAGAGTGAAATACACTTTGGGAACCCAAACAGAAATTCCCACAGGAGCTGGTAGGCCTGGGACGGTTGCGAGGCATACACAGGCAGGCTTGCAGCCCTCAGGCCACGGCTCCACGCACCCTCCTGGAGCAAGCTGAGTGGGTGGTGGGCTCCTGTGAAGACCAGGACTCTGGGTCCCCGCCCCAGGAGCTCCCAGCCTGGGGGCTGGCGACCAGGCCTCCAAAGCTCACTTCAGTTTGAGAGCTGGAGAGGCTGCTGCCTGAGGAAGTGAGGCTGAGGGAGGGGTGCCTACCTTGGTCTGTGGGTCAGAGAAATGGGAGCATTTCCGAGAGCTCCCTCTCCACGCGGTGCCCCGCAGCATGAGTGGTGATAGGAATCATAACTGGATTCTTACTGTTGCCCCCACGGTGGCCCACACGCCCCTCACCCCATTCCCAAGCCCATTGCTCCCCAAGGCTTGTCCTGCTTGTCGTCACATGGGTCTAGACAGCCAAGGCGGCCTGCAGTCAGACGTTAGGGTGGACATTTTTGTGTTCATCACGAAGCAGTTTGGGGATGTGGATTATTGGAACCCACATTCTACCCAGCAAATTGCCGCTTCCAAAAGAGCCGCCCTCTGCTGTGTACATGGAGCTGAGAAGCGTCGTCATGGGAAGCAAGAGGTGTCTTCAGCCTGCAATTAGAGAACTTGTGGTAATAAATCAAGAGAGTCTACTCTGATAATCTTAGAAAAAACATGATAATAGGATTTAATCTTATATATTTCTAACGTAATAGTAGAAAAATTATATTTCAGCTAGTATCTGGTTAGCCTGTTGTGAATGTATGTAGATATCCCTGGAAATATTAATATATACTGCTAGCTTTAGCTAATTAAAGAAATAGTTTTAGAAGGAACTGCCTCCTGATAATTTAATCACTGTTCAGTTTTTGCAGATAATTATGGTATTTGTTATCAAGCTCTCTCTGATTTTCCAAGGAATGAGAAACCTGATATAGTCTTTTACCACGTGAGCCAAAAATTAAATTTTATTTAATTGTGAATATTATTCTGATCTGAATATTTTCGAGCCCAGCTTCCGGAATATTTCTGTGTTCTAGAACTGCCCAGGTTTCGTTTTATAGGCCATGAACTGTGGGTTGTCAGGAAGTAGACAGCTCTATGGCCCATGTGGTGCAATTATGCTCGGACACATCATTTTCGGATGGGGAGTCTCTTAAAAAAGTTTTCCTGATGCTCATACTGTATGCAAAACCTTCTCACAAAGACTTTTCAAGAAATAATTTTAAAAATGATATTAATCATGCATTTTTAAAATAAAACAAAAAGTGGGCTGATCCTAAGTGTCTAATGATCCTTGGGGTGGTCACATAAACTACCCACATTCAAGGAACCTCATTTCACCTTTAAAGTGATATTTTCATGGAGTTCTGAAAACGGCTCTAATTGTAAGTGAGAAATGCAGAATTCAAAATTATTTATATAGCATGAACTTCGGTTTGGAAAAAGATCTATCTGTAGAAGAGACACTGAAAGAAAATACATCAAGATGTTAAGTGGGTTCTCCAGAGTGATGGGGTTTACGTGTGTTTCTAATCTTCTTATTTTACATTTCTGTATTTTCCAAATGATGTGCCTGGCCACAGTAGATGCACTAAGGTTTATTTCTCATGTATGCCTCAGTCGGAGGGAGGGCAGGGGCAAGGTAGGGGGTTGCTGAGCATCTAGATGTGGCATTGGTTACCCAAAGAGGGATACCAAGGAAGCAGGGTTACGGTAACGTGTATTATCAATGTCCTCAAGAAGTTGCGAGCCACAGAGAATGCCCGCTGCACTGCTGCAGCTCCAGGCCCCATCCAGGGGGATCTTCCCTGTCTGAGGGAGGAGGAAGAGTGAGCACACCAAGACGGTTTGGTAGGAGTATAAGAGGAGGCCCAGCGAGCTCAGTGACACCATGGGAAGAGGTTTTAGGACAAAAGAGGGCTGCTGATATCATCAATTTCCCCCAAACAGCCAGCAGGATGAGCTCTGAAAAAGGACCATTGCGTTTCCTACTTGATGAGGATCCTGCAAAAATTTGGATTTGACCAGTACGTATTTTCTTCACACTGGGGAAAATTAATGTGTGCACTGGCCATTTTGGTTAGACCCAAGTTCTCCACTGGACAAGGGACAGCTATTGTTTACAGTTCCAGAAATACCCTATTACGGGTAAAAAAGGGAAGCGCAGAAAGTGTCGGCTTGGCAAATAAAAGAGGAAGATGAATCACAAGGTTGCCTTGTCCCCCCAGGCACATACTTCAAAGTCTCCAGAAACAAACAGCACAGCAAAGAGCTTTGCTGCTCTGCTCTCTAAGGGTTTGGAGCGGAGATCTGGGCCTTGCCTCAGAGGGTGAGCTCACCTGTTCTCGATGACAATGCCGTTGGGAATGGGGGAGATGGGGGGAACAATGCTAGCAGGAATGTTGGGCTGGAAACAGCACAGACCTCAGGCCCCGCTGATCGAGCCCCCTGGGGCAGCATGGAGGCTAAGGAGGAAGGACAGCCTGCTTCATCCCCCACCCCCAGAAGAGTCCACGGTTACTCTCCAGCCAGCCCATAGCTCACAGGGCCACGGCCGACCTGTGCCACTTCTCAGACAGCTCTTCCATCAACTCAGCCCACATCCAGGGCCTGGGCATCAGTGAGAAAGCCTGGACAGATGGAGCGGGCCCAGCTTCCGGTCCTTTGGTAATTGGCTGTGTCTGGTTCACTGTAATAATGACCCATTCGTTCCCATATCATACAGCCCATGTCCACGTTCAGAATCTATGCTCCCCATGAACCAGAAAGGCACTAGGCTGAGTCAGGACTGGTAGACAGTCGGGCAACTTTGGAAGTTGTCTTTGGAAGAGGAATTTGGGGACTAAACTTTTCATGTGTCTCTATCGACCGCCCTACCCGTGGTACAAAGGCTGAGCTGATAGACTCAAACATACCAACACTCACGAAGATGGTGCAGGACTGGGCAATGTTTTCTTCTGTTGTACGGAAGGCCTCCGTGACTTGGAACAGACTCGGCGGCAGCTAACAACAAAAACACAGCGAGTTGTGAGCTCCTTGGGATGGGGACTGAGCTAGGTAACCTCCCTCTGTCTCCACCTGTAGCTCTGAACTTGGCATGGGGGAGTCTCAGGCAGAAAACTGTAGATATGGGCTTGTGGGCCCTCAGTGCAGTTTTGTAAATTTGTTTCGGTTTTGATCAGCTTTTAGCCTACTGATGACGGAGAAATAACATCTCTTTGATTCGGAGCTTCTACTAATTCTCTTGTAGCCCTGGTAGTGCAGTGGTTAAAGTGCTTGGATGCCAACTGAAAGGTTGGTGTTTTGAACCCACCAGCTGCTCCGTGGGAGAAGTGGTAGTCTGCTTCTGTAAAGATTTACAGCCTTGGAAACCCTGTGGGGCAGTTCTACTCTGTCCTGTAGAGTTGTTATGAGTTAGAATCGACTCGACGGCAGTGGTTTTAGTGGGATCAATTCTCTTGCCCCTCCACCTGACCCCCACTGACATTTTGATGACTGCCACTTCTCAATGTGGTTCTTACTGGTAGAAAGACAGGATTGCACCCCAAGTCTCCAGCTGCTTTGAGAAGAACATCTGTTTATTGTGTGTGGGAGGAGGGGGAAATATAGGGATAATTTGACCAGGCTAGTCTTGTCTCTAGGGGGCAGTGGTGGTTCACTAGTAGAATTCTCACCTTGTAGGGAAACCCAGGGAAACCCTGGTGGTGTAGTGGTTAAGAGCTAAAGGTTAGCAGTTCGAATCTACCAGGTGCTCCTTGGAAACCCTATGGGGTCATTCTACTCTGTCCTTTAGGGTTGCTATGAGTTGGAGTTGGTTTGGTTTTTAGGGAGACCCAGTTAGATTCCTGGCCAATGCAGCTCATGCACAGCCACCACCCATCTGTCAGTGGAGGCTTGCATGTTGCTATGAACAGGTTTCAACAGAGCTTCTAGACTAAGATGGACTAGGAAGGAAGGCCTGATGATCTGTGTCTGAAAAATGAGCCTGAAAGCCCTATGGATCCCCAGCCAATCATGGGAATGGTACAGGTCTGGGTGGCATTTTATTCTGTTGTGCCCGGGGTCGCCGTGAGTCGGGGTGGATTCGACAGCAGCCAACAACAACGGCAGCAGTCTTATCTCTGTCCAAGACCAGGGTCGAAGTTGGTGCCAAGCTCACTTTGGGGCACCCTTGTCCTCCCAACACCAACGTCCCCCTGTTGCCCCTGGAGCAGTCCAGCAAACGCTGCTCTCCAAGTCGTGGGCCTACCGGGGTTCTCAAGTGGGTGACATTGGCAATGCCTGGGACATGTTTGGTTGTCACAACTTCAGGGGTGTTACTGGCATCTACCAGGAATATTGCTCAATACCCTAGAACGCACAGGACAGCCCCTACCACAAAGCACGATCCGGTCCCAACTGTCAATAGTTCTGAGGTTGAGAAGGCCTGGATTTCAACCTGAGCAACTGAGTTTCTTTCAGAACTCATCCAGGTCCTGTGATTTCCATTTGGTGAAACTAGGGTCGTGTTTGAACGCAAGGACCAGAGGTAAGGGCTGTGGCTTCTTGCTGCAGCCTTTCCCCCAAGGACAAGGATGGTAACAGCTCACACCTGTAGAATTGTCTTTACTTTACAACTAACAGCCACCTGTATGCGAGCCTCAGAGCAGCCTCTCAGGGGCGCCATAGCAGGACCTGGCCTCCATCTTGGATGGAAAGCTCTGGCTTGGTGGCAAGTGGCCTGACTCAGGGACAGAGCTGGTGCATGGCCAGGGCCACCACTGCTCTGTCCCCTCCACCCTCACTGCCCTGTGGCATCAAGGGGAAGGTGTGGAGGGTGCTGGGGTTAAGCTGGGGCCTCACTGCTTCACTCCACCCTGGGTATGAAGGTGAGTGAGGGAGGAGGGCTGTTTTCCTAGACTTCACCCTATCCCAGGCATGAAGGTGAGTGAAGGTGGAGGGCTGTCTTCCCAGACTCCATGTCTGCAGATGGTGGAGGATGGTACCCAGTCAGCCTCATGGGCCTGTGGTGGTGGCGGTCCTCTTGGCCCTGGTGCAGGTGGGGAGGACAGTTCCCTAAAGGAAAGACTGGATGGTGCAGAAAGCAGTGACAGGTGTGGTTGCCCTCCCCTGGGGCTTCATCCTCCCCAGGTTGGCTCTGACCCTCTTTTCCACTGAGGGGTCCCTTGGGCCCCCCAGTGAGGGGTCTATGAAATGTGTCCCATTCCTGCTGCCCTCTGGTCCTCTCTGCGTCTGTCTCGGATTCTGGAAGAACCCGGCAGGACAGGGGTTGAGTTGGAATGCTTACCTCTTGGCCATCCTGGGCTGGCTCCTTGGGCTCTTCCGGGCTCAGGACAGTCCTGCCATCTCCCAGGCAAATGGAACTCCTGGCTGGTGCCCCTCCCTCACTCCTCCTTTACCCACCTCTCCAGGCTTCCCAAGTCTTCTCTGAGGTACTCCTGTCTGCTCGTGTGTCTTGAGCTGAATCCAAGCATGTCAGGGCTGGGGCCATTGTAGCCACTTCCCTCTCCCTCACTTCACACACATGAAAAAAGGTGCCAGACATAAATGGAGCAGTCCGAGAATCAATGTGGAATGAAGGATATCTTTGCTGATGTCACATGGATCTTGGCTGAAAACAGAGAATACCAGAAAGATGCTTACCTATGTTTTATTGACTATGCAAAGGCATTCAACTGTGTGGATCATAACAAATTATGGATAACATTGCAAAGAAATGGGAATTCCAGAACACTTAATTGTGCTCATGCAGAACCTGTACATAGACCAAAAGGCAGTCGTTCGAACAGAACAAGGAGATAGTGTATGGTTTAAAATTGGGAAAAGTGTGCATCAGGGTTGTATCACCATATTTATTCAAACTGTATGCTAAACAAATAATCTGAGAAGCTGGACTATTTGAAGAAGAACAAAGCATCAGGATTGGAGGAAGACTCATTAACAACCTGCGATATGCAGATGACACAACTTTGTTTGCTAAAAGTGAAGAAGACTTGAAGCACTTACTGATGAAGAGCAAAGACCACAGCCTTCAGCATGGATTACACCTCAACATAAAGAAAACAAAAATCCTCACAACTGGACCAATAAACAACACCGTGATAAATGGAGAAAAGATTGAAGTTGTCAAGGATTTCATTTTCCTTGGATCCACAATCAAAGCCCAGAGAAGCAGCAGTCAAGAAATCAAAAGATGTATTGCATTGGGCAAATCTGCTGCAAAAGACTTCTTTCAAGTGTTAAAAAGCAAAGACGTCACCTTGAGGACTAAGGTGCATCTGACCCAAGCTATGGTATTTTTAATCACTTCATATGCTTGTGATAGCCAGACAATGAATAAGGAAGACCAAAGAAGAATGATGCCTTTGAATTACGGTGTTGGTTAAGAATATTGAATATACCATGGATTAGAAGAAGAACAAAAAAAAATCTGTCTTGGAAGAAGTACAGCCAGAATGTTCCTTAGAATCAAGGATGATGAGACTTCATCTCACGTACTTTGGACATGTTATCAGGAGGGATCAGCCCCTGGAGAAGGACATCATGCTTGGTAAAGTAGAGGGTCAGTGAAAAAGAGCAAGACCCTCAAGGAGATGGATTGACACGGTGGCTGCAACAATGGGTTCAAACATAGAAATGATTTTGAGGATGGTGCAGTGTTTTGTTCTGTTGTACATAGGGTCACTGTAAGTTGGAACCGACTTCACGGCACCTAACAACAAGAATTGAGAGTCAATGACACAAGCTCTCAGCAGCTTATTCTGGGCCAGGTAGGAGGCTGGGAGTTGGACAAAAAGGACTTGCTATTCTGCTTTCATCAAATCGTTGGCTTTGGTTGTAATTCTCCTTCTCTATCTAAGGGTAGAATGTCAGTTATTTGCTAGGTTTATGACTTTGTTTTTGAGACAAATCAATAAATAAAATGTAGGGGAAATATTATTAGCAAAGTCCTTATCATCTGCCTTCAGATAAGGCTGTGTGTGTGTCTGGCTATTTTAGCTGTCTTCAAGGCCTGCTATGAATTTTTTTCTTTTTTGCGTTAATGGTTATGAGACAATCCAAGTGCCTGTGAATGTCAATATCAACATGATAATTCTAGAACATCTGAGTGTCCTGAAGGCAATCAATAAAGCCTTTCCACAGAAAATGTCCTCTTCTAATACTGGTGATGCTGTCTTCAAATTGCATACAGACCCCGGCTGAAGAGAGCATGGCAGAGGGGCCGCCCTGGGACTCTGAGCCCTGCACAGGAACTAGGAAAGTGAACCACACCCAACCCTGGAGGTCTAACCTCAGCTTGGCCAAATCAGGTTAGAGGGTGTTTTGTGGTGACTACTGGAGGGGAGAAGCAGTTCAGCTGGACATTTACAAGCTAGGAATGGGAATGAGGAGATCTGTGGTTGTTTGTCCTAGGTGAGCAGGGACCTCTTGGCTCTTACCTGAGTTGTGTGGAGGAAGGGTGAGTTTGCCATCAGCCATTTTCTGTAACACAAAGTGTGGGGGACTTACTAACCCTCTATGTTTTCCGGAAGCACAACGCTTGGTCAACGTTGTCTGGGGATGAGAGGGGGAAGGGCAAGGAGCCAAAGACGTTGACAGGCCCCACGTGGGGTCTCTTGGGGTAAGCATCCTTACAGGTGTCCTACCAGGGTGTTGTTGTTAGATGCCCTTGAGTCAGTTCCGACTCATAGCGACCCTACGTACAACAGAATGAAACATTGCCCGGTCATTAACCATCCTCATAATCATTGTTGTACTTGAGCCCATTGTTGCAGCCACTGTGTCAATCCATCTCCTCCAGGGTCTCCTCATTTTTGCTGACCCTCTACCTTACCCAGCACAATGTCCTCCTCCAGGGACTGGTCCCTCCTGATAACCTGTCCAAAGCACGTGAGATGAAGTCTTGCGTCCTTGCTTCTGTGGAGCATTCTGGCTGTATTTATCCCAAGACAGATTTGTTCATTCTTTTGGCAGTCCATGTATATTCAATATTCTTTACCAACACCATAATTTAAAGGCATCAATTCTTCTTCTTCAGTCTTCCTTATTCATTGTCCAGATTTTGCATGCATATGAGGCAATTGAAAATACCATAGCTTGGGTCAGATGCAACTTAGTCCTCAAGGTGACATATTTACTTTTTAACACTTGTAAGAGGTCTTTTGCAGTGGATTTGCCCAATGCAATATGTCATTTGATTTCTTGACTGCTGCTTCCCTGGGCTTTGATAGTGGATCCAAGGAAAATGAAATCCTTGACAACTTCAATCTTTTCTCCGTTTATCATGGTGTTGCTTATTGGTCCAGTTTTGAGGATTTTTGTTTTCTTTATGTTGAGGTGTAATCCTCACTGAAGGCTGTGGTCTTTGATCTTCATCAGTAAGTGCTTCAAGTCCTCTTCACATTCAGTAAGCCAGGTTGTGTCATCCGCATATCACAGGTTGTTAATGAGCCTTCCTCCAATTTTAATGCCTTGTTCTTCTTCATATAGCCCAGTTTCTTGGGTTATTTGTTCAGCCTAGGGATCAAGTAAGCATGATGAAAGCATACAACCCTGACTCACACCTTTCCTGACTTTAAACCATGCAGTATCCCCTTGTTCTATTCCAATGACTGCCTCTTAATCTATACACAGGTTCCTCATGAACACAATTTAGTGTTTTGGAATTCTCATTCTTTGCAATGCTACCCATAATTTGTTATGATCCACATAGTTGAATGCCTTTGCATAGTCAATAAAATATAGGTAAACATCTTTCTGGTATTCTCTGCTTTCAGCCAGTATCCGTGTGATATCAGTATATTCCTTTGGAATAGGCCTAAATACGGATCTCTTCCAGTCAGTTGGACAGGTAGCTGTCTTCCAAATTTCTTGGCATAGACGAGAGAGCACTTCCAGGGCTGCATCTGTTTTGTGGAAACATCTCAGTTGGTACTGTTAATTCCTGGAGCCTTGTTTTTGCCAATGTCTGCAGTGCAGCTTGGACGTCTTCCTTCAGTATCGTCAGTTCTTGATCATGTGCTGTCTCCTGAAATGGTTGAACATTGACCAGCTCTTTTTGGTACAGTAACTGTATATTTCTTCCATCTTCTTTTGATGCTTCCTGTGTCGTTCGGTATTATGCCCATAGAATCCTTCACTATTGCAATTTAAGGCTTGAATTTTTTCTTCAGTTCTTTCAGCTTGAGAAATGCTGAGCCGCGTTCTTCTCTTTTGGTTTCCAACTCCAGGTCTTTGCACATGTCTTTATAATACTTTACATTGTCTTCTTGAATTGCTGTTTGAAATCTTCTGTTCAGCTCTTTTTTTCATCATTTCTTCCGTTCATTTTATCTGCTTGACATTCAAGAGCAAGTTTCGGAGTCTCTTCTGACATACATTTAGTCTTTTCTTTCTTTCCTATCTGTTTAATGACTTCTTTCTTTCTTCCCATATGATTGATGTCATTCTACAACTCGTCTGATCTTCGGTCATTAGTGTTCAATGCATCGAATCTCTTCTTGAGTTGGTCTCTGATTTCAGATGGGATATACTCAAGGTCATACTTTGGCTCTTGTGGACTTGTTCTAATTTTCTTCAACTTCAGCTTAAGCTTGCATATGAACAATTGATGGTCCGTTCCACAGTCGGCCCCTGGCCTCGTTCTGACTGATGATATTGAGCTTTTCCATTGCCTCTTTCCACAGAAGTAGTCAATTTGATTCCTGTGTATTCCATCTGGCAAGGTCCGTATGTATAGTCACCGTTTATGTTGGTGAAAAACGGTATTTGCAGTGAAGAAGTCACTGGTCTTACAAAATTCTATCATGTGAACCCCGGCATCGTTTGTATCACCAAGGCCATATTTTCCAACTACCGATCCTTCTTTGTTTCCAACTTTCACATTCCAATCACCAGTAATTATCAATGCATCTTGATTGTATGTTTGATCAATTTCAAACTACAGAAGTTGGTAAAAATCTTCAATTTCTTCATCTTTAGCTTTAGTGGTTGGTGCGTAAATTTGAGTAATAGTCATATTAACTGGTCTTCCTAGTAGGCGTATAGATGTTATCCTATCACTGATAGAGTTGTACTTCAGGATAGATCTTGAAGTGTTCTTTTTGATGATGAATGTGACACCATTCTTCTTCAAGTTGTCATTCCCAGCATAGTAGACCATAAGACCGTCTGATTCAAAATGGTCAATACCAGTCCATTTCAGCTCACTAATGCATAGGATATTGATGTTTATGTGTTCTATTTCATTTTTGATGACTTCGAATTTTCCTAGATTCATACTTCGTACATCCACTTTCTGATTATTACTGGATGTTTCCAGCTGTTTCTTCTCATTTTGCGTTGTATCACATCAACAAATGAAGGTCCTGAAAGCTTAACTCCATTCATGTCATCAAGTTTGACTTTACCGTGAGGTGGCAGCTCCTTCCTAGTCGTACTTTGAGTGCCTTCCAACCTGAGGGGCTCATCTTTCAGCACTGTATCAGACAATGTTCTGTTGCCATTCACAGGGTTTTCACTAGCTTTTTGTTTTCAAAAGTAGACTGCCAGGTTCTTTCTAGTCTGTCTTAGTCTAGAAGATCTGCTGAAACATGCCCACCATGGGTGACACTGCTGGTATTTGAATACCGATGGCATAGCTTCCAGCATCACAGCAACACAAAAGCCACCACAGTACAACAAACTGATAGATGTCTGGGGCCTGCCAGGGTGAGGGGCTACAAATTTGTCCCCCTTTTTCCATCCATTGTGACAGTGCTCTCTGGCTCCTGCTGCTCTGTGTGTGTGTGGGGGGACGTCATAGAGAACCGGGTGGGTGAGTGGTGCTGCAGGTCCAGAGGGCTGAGGGGACCTGGGAGGGCACTGAACCACAGGAGCGAACCTCGGTGGGAGGGGAGTGTGTATGATCCCCCGCAGTCTAGACGGTGGCTAGCAGGGTCCCCTGCGTGGGAGCCCCTGGGTGCAAAAGTGTCCTACAGGAGTTGTTTTTAGTCCTCCCCGGACACCACCCTTCCAGGACATGAGGAGAGGGAGGGGAGTATGGGGATGTCGTGAGCTCCCAGCTCTTCTCGGGGGCAGTCAGCTCCGAGGCGAGGTCTCCTTCCTTCCAGGAGACCCTCACGGCCCCGTTTGCCCCCTTCCATGGCCTCTCTCAACTTCGAACTCTGTTTTCAAATAGGTGGACCCTATGTTTCTGGAAGGTTCTTTCTGTTCATTTCAGTGGGTTGCGGGAGGTATGTGGGTGTGTGTACGTGTGTGTGCATATGCACATACCTCGAGGTGCATGCATGTGTTCCCGTGTGTGCAATGAAAACCTGTGCTTTTGTGGCCACAGCTGTTTAAAAGCAAATTGAGCTGGCAAAACATTCTGAATTTTCTTGTCACTCAGATGAAAATACCAAAACCAGAGCCTTGAATGGAGTTTGTGTCACCTTTACGTGTCTGACCTCAGCTTAACTTTGTTTCTAAACCAAACCAGAGGCAGGGTGGAAGGGCAGGGCGTGGGTGGGCTCAGGAAGGGGAGGGAATCAATAGTTAAGGCTGTAACTCCTGTGGTCTGATTCTCCGGTGGGACAGAACGAGCTGCTGAAAGCGAACCAAAAGAGAATTCCATGGCAATATTTTTTCAAGGAAAGTTATTAAAATATTGACATTTCATCTGCACAGGCTTATCCCTCAGATGTCCTCGGTGCAGCCCCTCAGACAGGGCTAATTTAATTAGGCTGCACCTTGCACGTGTTCTGTATCAGCTGGATTCTTCCGGAAAGCACCAGACATATATACTTTCGGTTTTGGAGGCTTTTCTGGAACTTATCTCAAGCTTCCAAGTAGGCTCTCTTATTTTAAATCTGAGAACTAGTGGAGTTGACTGTACACATGCCTGGAACACTGTCCTTCGTAGGCACAGGGTCATAGGCTGGGAACTCTCCCCTTCCAGAGAGCTGTCCAGGTAAACAGGCCTGGGCCAGGCGGGCTTGGGGCCAGGGCAACTCTGAAATGCAACATTTGAAAAGTGTTTATGGATTTCTCATCTGGTATGATGATTGGGACCGTTTTTCCTTCTGGGAAGGCTTTGTAGGAAACCAGTATCTTCCAAAACAGGTTTGCCAAGATGGAGCTGAGATTACCGATGCTTTGAAGCAGAGCAGGGGATGAGCAGCTGGATACCTCCTATTGCTATGGATGGAATCCTGTTCCCCAAAATGCGAGTTGAAGTCTTGGCACTTGTACCTGTGGGTGCAATCCCATTTGGAAATAGGGTTTCCCTGTTACACTGATGAGGTCATTATTAGTGTAAGGTGTGTCCTAAACCTGATCACTTCTGAGCGATACATAGCAGATTAGACCAGACACACAGGGGAAGACAGATGCCATGAGAGGCTTGTCTACAAGCCAAGGAACCGAGGAATTCCTGGCCTATAGACAAGGAGGAATCCACACGGCTGAGACCCTGATTTGGACCTTCTACCTCCAGAGCTGGAGAGAATAAATGTCTGTTCCATAAAGCTGCCCACGTGTGGTATTTGTGTTCCAGCAGCACTAGGGACTAAGTCACTCATGAAGGGAGTCAGTCCACCCGACAGACGCAGTGTCCAAAGACAGGAGGGCGGTCCAGGCCAGGACGCAGACGTGAGCTACATCTGTACTGCTGTGGACGTCTGTGCGTGTGCGCACACACGTGTGCTTGTGTGAGAGAGAGCAGACATTTTTCGTACTTTATTAAACACGTGTGCACAGGTATGCGTGTGTGCATGTGCAGACACATGCGTGCTTGAGTGTGGGAAAGAGCAGATATTCTCTATGCTTTCTTAAATGAAAAACTTTACTTTCAAGAGAAACGCAAATGAGTTGTGTTTCTAAGGGAAAGAAGCCGTTCTGTCAGGATCCTGTTCAGAGCAGGGTCTCTCGGCCTTGGCATTACTGGCATTTTGGGCCAGAAAATTCTTCGCTCTGGCTCCATCCTGTGTCCTGTAGGATGCTGAGCAGCATCCCTGTCCTCTGCTCACTAGGTGGCAGGAGCACCCATTCCTACCCCAGCTGGGACAACCACAGTGTCCCTGGTTGCCACCACTGGTCTAGGGGATAAAGATACCTTAAAACGGACTATAGCCCCCTCTAGGTGGTCAGCGCCCTACCTTCCCTCCTCGTTATTTACTTATGAGAGAGTCTCACGTCCTGGCCTGAGGTGTGGCCAAAAGAGCATCCTGCTTGTTTTCCTTTGTGGTCAATAAGTTTAACGATTTAGGGGCCAGGGTGGAAGTCATAACTGTTCTGTCCGAGATACTGACAGCAAACCCTCAAAACCGCCAAGGAAATAAATGTAGATTTGGTACAGTTGGAGGTCAAATAACATGGTGTCTTAATCTCCAGAGGATCAAAACCAGTGAGATGTATGTATACACAGAGAGGGAATATATTATATTTATTATACTTATAAAATATATGTAATAACTATAACATATAAGAATACGTTATAATAACATATAATAATTAGATGTATGTATTACTTCAGGGAAATTGTTCCCACAACTGTGGGGCTGGAAAGTCCCAAATCCATAGGTCAGGCAACAGGCCAGAGACCTCTACTGTGCATGGGATTTCAGGGGCTGGCGAATCCCAAACCTGCAGGTCAGGTGGCAGCTTGGAGCCTTCTGCAGGTTTCCATGCCACCATGTGGAAGTCAGGGGTAAGAAGAGTGTAGGGGACAGAGAGCTGCTGAGTATTCTGCTGAAGGAGCAAGTGGGTTTGCACACCTGAGGCTTCAAAGGTCGCTCTGGCTTTGGAGGTAAACAGTGTTTAATGTCGATGGATGTGTGTGGTGCCTCCAGGTGAGCCCCTACAATTATGTATGCCTCAGCACCTGGGGAAGAGGCCTGCTGGGCCCTAATCCCTGGTGAAGATAAGGCAGGACCATAGCAGGTGGTGCACAGCCCTCACCTGGGCTGTTGGGCTCACACAGACCCTGCCTCGCCTGGCCTGGGGCCTCACCAGCAGATCCCGATTTTGGCTCTTTCTAGATGTGGGGCACTGCCAATGTCCCATACCTAGGGTGCCCCCAGTGGCCCTGCCCTCCATACCCCTGGGCCCCTGGGCCAGCTGCTCTGCCTCCCCTGCTGCCTTGGCCTCACATTGGCTCTGCCCCAGACCCCCTGCTGCGTCCCCTTCCCTACAGAAGGAAGGGTGGGCCCTGGGCGGTCTGTGCATCCTTCTGGCTACATATGTCCTGCCTGCCTACTCCCCATTCCTGCCACCAGAATTGCTGCTTTCCAGAAACACCAGACTTTGCTCCTTCCACACCTCAGCCTGGGCACCTTCGTGTCCTTGAGCACGTACCAAATGCCTCCTCCTCTAGGAAGCTCCCCAAGCCTGCTCCCTGGGCTCTCCCTGCTCTGTGTCCTCAAGCTTCCCCCATGGTCCCACCTGTCCTGTGATGATGGCTCTTCACACACCTCCCCCACCCCCATATACCCCTGGGGCAGGGGCCCGTCTTTGTCATCTCCACACCTGATGCCCAGCGAACACCCGTGAACACCCTCTGAAAGAAGGAAAGAGAACCCAGCGCTTAAGTGATCCAAATTCGGACATTTAGACCCAAAGC
Organism: Dugong dugon; assembly: GCA_030035585.1. Classification (NCBI taxonomy): domain Eukaryota; kingdom Metazoa; phylum Chordata; class Mammalia; order Sirenia; family Dugongidae; genus Dugong; species Dugong dugon. Next base: position 82,436,080 of record CM057475.1, on the reverse strand, counting down.
ACCACAGCCCATTCTTTTCCCAAGGAGACAACTGTCCCTTCCAACAAGTGGCAGACAGTGTACATCAGCAATAACAGAAGACAAGGATAGAAACAGCGCCTTTTGGAGCGTGGACCAGCACCTGGGCTGTTCCTGTAGGGCAGCTCTGGAGCCCCAGGTCCAAGACCAGCCTGGTGTCTCCAGCCTGGAGCCCTGGGGGAAAGCCACCAATGTTGCTGCTTCCCCACCCTTGTTCCCTCTGCCACCGGGGTAAGCTGTCCCAGGGGACTATTATGGATGACGGTGATGTTACCAGAGACAGAAATCGTAAGTGTGGCTTTGAGTGAAGCAGTCACTTGGGTTTACGGCAGCTATCACTCATTTCAGGGCTTGGTGTGCTCAGGTGGCCGCAGTACTGACCCCCGATTCCACAGCCACGCTGGCTGCATGGTCAGGCCCACGGATTTCTGGAGGGGGCCCAGGACAGTGTCATCAACACCAGGAGACATCAGCCTGGGGCGCTGTAGTCAACACACCCATAAAAACACAATGAGGCTTTCAGCTGCCGTAAATTGAAGTCAATTTTTAATCATGCTACTCATACGAGCCCCTTGTAGATTTCACAGCAACAGTGCCATTAATATTAAAACACCCTTTCTGCTCTCTTCTTGAGCAGGAAAATGAGCCATTTTAGACACGTTCTGGAACACGTCCCGGGCTGTCCTCAGCCCGGCCGCTCTCAGGGCGTTTGTGGAAACGAGGAGTGCACGCCAGCTTCTCCAGCTCTCTAGCCATTTTTCATGGAGTGAGACAAAGCTGCCAATATCCATCAGCTTAGAGGGATGAGATGTGTGTGATGGACTCACTCAGACTGGACGGCACGTTACAGACCAGCCTCAGAGGGAGTCCCGTTTCCAATATACAGGCTACCTCCAGGATCAAGTGTTTCTGGACGTCCTGACCAAACGGCCAGTGAGGTTCTTGTCATGGACACCAGTGTAGAGATCGTGGAGGACTGAGCCTATCTGCATATATGTCACAGCTTATTTACATATGCATCATGCTCTTTGCATAGGCATAGCTCATTTACATGCACACGTGACTCATCACATATGCATATAGCACTGCATATGCACGTACCAGATACTTATGCACCATAGCTCATTAATATGCACATACATTTACATACGTACCACAGCTCATTACACATGCATATATACTGTATGAATACATTGCTTCTAATTGCATACGCATGTACGTTTACATACGCATCACAACTTGTCACATATGCATACATCATTTGCATATGCATATACATTTACATACGCATCACAACTTGTCACATATGCATACATCATTTACATATGCATAACATTTACATACGCATCACAACTTGTCACATATGCATACATCATTTACATATGCATATACATTTACATACACATCACAACTTGTCACATATGCATACATCATTTACATATGCATATACATTTACATACGCATCACAACTTGTCACATATGCATACATCATTTACATATGCATATACATTTACATACACACCACAGTTAATTACAGATGCATGTACATTTACATTGCACAAGATCTTCTTACATATGCATATATCATTTACATATACACCGCAGCTCATTACACATATGCATAGCTCACCTCTCCACCCCATTAAGCAGGAAGGGGCTACTGGTGGACCTGCACCTCACTACTGCCCTGGGCTGAGCTGTCCTGAGCCCACGTCCCCCAAGTGAGGGCCGTGTATCTGAACACTGCCCTCTGAGCTCCAAGAGGTGATGCAGACTCAGCAGTCACTTGTAACTGCCTGCTGGCTTGAACTGACTTTAAAACAAAATTGAGCCTTTTCTAGTCCCAACTCATCAGTCTGCTCCCAGGACTAGGGTCAGCTTCAGGGATGGTCAGCCGCCAGGCAGCAGCTCCACCGGGTAGGTTTGGGGCTGGGCAGCTCCATGCCTCCTCACCACCAATGTGGAAGGGTTGGAGGGCAGACCTCCCCACCCTGAACAGCCTCAGCAGGAGCCCCGCAGGGCCACAGGGTGCCCCCGACAGGGTCAGCCAGTGGGGCAGCTGGCGGGGCCGGGCAGTGCTGGAATGGGAGTGAGTCAGCCTCTGTTCCTGACTGTTAGGGTGCAGCCCTGGTTTAGTGAGATGCTTTCTCAAACAGGAGGCCCTGGGAGGTGTAAACAATTAATGTGCTTGACTATTAACTGAAGGGCTGGAGGTTCGAGCCCACCCAGAGGAGCCTTGGCAGAGAGGCCTAGCAATCTAGTTCTCGAAAACTCCACCACTGAAAACCCTGTGGAGCACAGTTCTACTCTGAGACACGTGAGGTTGTCAGGAGTCAGAGCTGACCCCACAGCAACTTTTTTTGTTTTAGTTTTTAAAGAACCAAATAGAGTAAAATAAAAAAAATGAGGATGGTTTCAATATCAAATATTGTCTTTTGTGATCGATCCTTGGCCTTGGATGCCGTTTTTCCTGCATTTTATATTTACTAAGAAGTAAGAAGCACACCAAAGTTGGGACTGAGTCCAGATAAACATCGGGTACTGTCATGGACTGAACTGTATCCCCCCGAAATGTGTGTCAACTTGGCTAGGCCATGATTCCCAGTATTGTGTGATTATCCTCCATTTTGTGATCTGAGGTAATTGTCCTATGTGTTGTAAATCCTAATCTCTGCATGTGGTTAGCAAGGTGAGAGTAGGTTATGTTAAAGAGGATTAGGGTGGGATGCAACACCCTTACGCAGGTCACAGCCCTGATCCGATGTAAGAGGAGTTTCCCTGGGGTGTGGCCTGTATTATCTTTTATCTTACAAGAGATAAAAGGAGAGAGAAGTGAGTAGACAGGGAAGAACCTCCTACCACCAAGAAGGAAGAGCTGGGAGTGGAGCGCATCCTTTGGACACTGAGTCCCTGTGCTGAGAACCTCCTAGACCCAGGAGAAGATCAATGCCAAGACACGTGGAGATTCCCAGGGAACGCTGGGCCCGCGGCTGCTGAGAGGAGACAGAGACCTTCCCCAGGAGCCGACAGAGGGAGAAAGCCTTCCCCGAGAGCTCATGCCCTGAATTCAGAGTTCTAGCCTCCTAAACTGTGCGAGAATAAATTTCTGTTTGCTAAAACCAACCACTTGTGGTGGTTCTGTTATAGCAGTACCGGATAACTACGACAGGTGTAGTCCCTGACTTTTGGCCCCATAGATGTGCTGCTTTTGCTAGGGCGCTCACCCGAACTACAGGGTACAAAGCAACTTTCAAAGATGTTATAACACTTGACATATAAAAGAGCCAGTGACTGCTTCTTATCTGGCTGTAAACCCGAAGCCTTCCTAGGGAGGAAAGCAGACAGTAGAGCAGAGGCAGGATCACGGTGGGAAAATCTGTCATTTACAGGGTGACCTCGTGTCTGCTGGGATGAAGTGAAATGAAATCAGATGGATTTAAATGACTACACTTTAGATGACCACTTTGTAATCTTGGGGTTTAAACTTGTAAAAAGACAATATATTATTGAAGAATAGATCTAATAGGACGTGATAAAGCAAAACAGGGAGTTTATTTATCATAACAAGATCAATAATAGTGTACCAAAAAATATATGTGGAGTTCCAGTATAAATAATGATTGTGTTTGGGGCATGCGTATTGCAGAATAGTTTAAGTGCTGGGCAGCCGTGTGTTCATCGAGATGAAGAGTAAGGACTTGTATAGTTGGCTGGCAGAAACAATGTAAAGAGGATGCAATTCAAATTACTTTTGTTTACTTGTGAGTCTGATAAGGAGGTAAGTTAACAGCCTGTTTGGAGCCTGGCCAAATAAGACAAAACCAGTTGCCACCAGGTAGACCGAGACTCATGACAACCTCACATGTGTCAGAGCGAACTGTGCTCCATACGGTTTTCATTGGTTTTTCAGAAGTAGATCACCAGGCCTTTCTTCCCATGCACCTCTGGGTGGACTTGAACCACAAAGATCTTGGCTGGCAGCTGAGCATGTTAACTCTTTGCACCCCTAGGGACTCCAAGCACCATTTCTAGCTCCTCTGGCTGTAGGAGCCCCTCCTCATGTTTATGTCATAATGGTAATAACAGTAAATATAATGATGATAAAAATGAGCGCGTACAGGCACGGCGTTAAGTGCTTTTCATATATTAATTACTTCAGCTCTCTCCTCAGGTCTATGGGGTATGAACAATTACCTCTCCTACTTAATAGATGAAGAAACTGAAGTGCAGAAAGGTTAGGTAACTTGTCCAAGGTCACACAGTGGCAGCGGTGGGGTGGGAACCAGGCTCTTTGTCACAGCATTGTACAGCTGCATGGCAGCCCGCTGGCTCCTCCAAGGAGGGTCAAGTCATCTAAACGGTCTATAAGAGACAAAATGGGGTGTCTACAGAATCAAAATTACTGTGTGGATGATTGTTAACATAACTTAGATTACAAATTGTGGGTGAGAATCCTTAACTGAGGTTTTAATCATCAATCGTCAATCATTCTGCTCCTTGTGGTGTTAGTTTAAGGGCAATCAGCAGGAGAGCAATGTACTTGAGAACAGGGGATGTCTGATTGGCCTTGGCACCCCCAGAGCCTAGCCTAGGGGCTGCCGTGGAGTGGGTGCTCCATAAATATTAAATAGCAGGAATGGTGCAGTGCAGTCCAAGGACCAACAAGGAGAAGAGTTATCTGGACAACCGCCTCCTCTCAGGACCGAGCACGTGACTAACAAAGGCCATGGCTATTTAGTATTTATATCCTCCTCCTGACAGTGACAGAATTCTCCTCCAATCTTAGGGCTGTGGGGACCATGGTCTCGGGGAACATCTAGCTCAATTGGCATAACATAGTTTATAAAGACAATATTCTACATTCTACCTTGGTGAGTAGTGTCTGGGGTGTTAAAAGCCTGTGAGCAGCCATCTAAGATACTCCACTGGTCTCACCCCTTTGGGAGCAAGGGAGAATGAAGGAAATAAGAAACAAGGAAAAGATTAGTCCAGAGGACTAATGGACCACAGCTACCACGGCCTCCACCAGACTGAGTCCAGTACAGCTAGGTGGTGGCCGGCTACCACCACTGACTGCTCTGACCGGGATCACAATAGAGGGTCCCGGACAGAGCTGGAAAAGGATGTAGAACAAAATTCTAACACACAAAAAAGACCAGATTTAGTGGTCTGACAGACTGAAGAAACCCCGAGAGTATGGCCCCGGACACCTTTTTAACTCAGTGGTGAAGTCACTCTCAAAGTTCACCATTCAGCCAGGGATTGGACAGCCTCATAAAACAAAATGGGCCTAATAAGGCACAGCAGTCAAGGGACAAGGACTAGTAGGCAGGAAGGGATAGGGAACCCAGGGTTGAGAAGGGTCAGTGTTGACATGTCATGGGGTTGTTAACCATTGTCATAGGGCAATATGTGTACTAACTGTTTAATGAGAAACCATTTGTTCTGTAAACCTTCATCTAAAGTACAATAAAAAAAATTAAAAAAAAGAATTCTCCTCCAATCTTAGTATTGTTGGTTTAGAACTTTGATTTTATTTTTTAATCCAAAAAATGTTTCATTACTATTTTACAGTCACCATTCATTCTTATGGATGTACTGTATTTTAACCGAAGTAATGCACACCTTGTATGATTTTTGCCAACAGTGCAACCCCCTCACACATTGTTTTCCCAGGTGCGCTATGAGGGTTATAGATGTGGGTGCGTTATTTGTGAAAAATACGGCATATCCTTTAGTAGTTCTCTTGGTGAAGGTTTGGTGGTTGGTAACCTCTCTTAGCCTTTGTGTTTCCTACATGCTACTATAGCTGGGAATAAAATTCCCTGGCATCTATTGTTACTGATGAGAGGTCTGCAGCCAGTCCAACTGTTGTTCCTTTATAGATGATCCATCTTTTCTCATTATATGACAGTGTTTCATCCTCATTACCTTGGCCCCTTTGCTATTTTCACACATTCCGGCTCCTAGTGCCTGTATCTCTTCTTTGGGGGGCTGCTCTTGGGTTTTTGGAGCTTGCTTTGCTTGTACATGTGATGGCCAAGAGGCCCGGGAATGTACATACTCCCAGGGATAGTTCTAAAGCAATGACTGATGGGAGATAAGTATCAATGCCCCAGCTACCCCTCTCCCCAATCAGAACAAACCTGGGGTGTCATCTACACCTCCTCAGATCTCTCCCGTGAGACTGAGCCTGCATCACCCTCGGTGGGTAACCTCAACCCTTCTCTTTGGTTTTCCAGATGCTTCTTGCAACTATTATTTCTGGGTTTAGCTCTTTCTCTTCCATTATGGATGTTACCAAACTCCATGTTAGATGGGCTCTAGTGGACTTCTGGCGTGGTCACAGTTTCCGTAGTACCTCTAGTCAGGGCCAGATCTGCCCCTACGTTGGGATGCTTCATCCCAGAACAGCTTCAGTGCTTGGTGCTTCTTGCTCATGAGGATTAGTTACTGCATTTCACTTACTCTAAAATTCTATCGCTATAAGATGCACCATCCACTCATACACCCCACAGAAAGAGAAAATGTTGCTGATTAAACAGGGACATGTCATTCGTGGCAAGATGTGTCCAGATTGAAGAGATGTGAAAACATGAAAAACTGTCTAAGATCGTGAGATTTTAAAGTGCTTGTCAGACAGTTCTATAAAATTCATTTTCTGACTGATGGTTTTGTGCACCATCTTTCATCTTTTTTATAGAAAACCTCATCTTAACACCATCTACTGTGCGCTCACAGTGTCCCACCCCCCACGTGCTCCTCTTTGTGTCTGAGAGGGAGGGGCTGTCCTCTTCACCATTTTGTAGGGGAGGTTCCCAACTCCCAGAGGTGTCAAATCACTCACCAAGGTCACACAGGTGTTAAGAACATTTTGGTTCTCCTTCTGTTTTTTCTCTCTTCTCATTTGGACGTTGACCTTATATGTCCATCCTTAGCAGATACCATAGCTACTTGAACCTACATATCACTTATCAACCTCCAGAGTATCTTCTTTTTGAACAAACACAAATCTCTCAGTGTTTAAGTTCTTGTCACCAACCCCCCCCAAGCAATTTTGTCCAGGGGTCTTCTCCCCGCCTCAAAGTGGACATTATCTTTAACAGAACTTTTGCTTAGATTACTGCGTACTTACCACAATCTTTCCTCATCTTCTTGCGTCTCAGATCTTCCATCCCATGTCACTCCCTTCTGCCTCTAGAATTTCCTTTGCTTGGATCTTGGTGTGTTTCAGACTGCAAAAACAGCCCTACATTCTTCTCCTACCAATTGCGTTTCTCTGCCTCTCGAAGTAGGTTGGAAAACACGATACAAGCAGATGCTTCTAAGCACTTGCTCAATGGGGCTTTCTCTCCTATTGTGCTTTGCACCCTGAGACCATCATATGAATGAGCTGAGCAGGCCCCTATGGGATGAGAGGCCTCAAAGAGGTACCCCAGTCAACATCCTGCCAACCTGCATGCCCACACATGCACGCACACACCCAAACTTACACACACACACATGCATGCACACTCACAAACACACACACATGCATGCACACTCACAAACTCACACACACACATGCAGGCACACTCACAAACTCACACACACATGCATGCACACACCCAAACTCGCACATACATGCATGCACACTCACAAACTCACACACACACATGCACACTCACAAACTTACACACACACGCATGCACACACACAAATGCATACACACACATGCACATAAGGTAGGTTAGGCCGTCTCCTCCCACCTCCAGTCTGGCCCGTGGTTTCCGATGACTCACTACCAGGAAGCCTCAGCTCCTCCAGGGGTTTGCTTTGAATCTGGGAGTTCCCGCACTCCCTCTGAAGACCTTACAGGTGTGAGGATGGTGTGCCTAGGCAGTGGGACAGGAGCTACACTCTGAGCAATGCCGTGTCCCACGTGAACCATGTGTGCGAGCTCTTCAGTCCCACCACTCAGGTCTACGCGCTCCAACCCCGGCCACGCAACCGCTTCCACCTATTCATTTCCGGACATTTATTGACGGGTAACTGCAGAGAGCACCTCCCACTCATTCCCATTAAAAAAAAAAATAACCTGGCGTATTTTTTGTTTTTAACAATTCTTTTTTTTTTTTTATTGTACTTCAGGTGAAGGCTTATAGAACAAATAGTTTCTCATGAAACAGTAGTACACATACTGTTTTACGACGTTGGTTAACAACCCCACAACATGTCAACCCTCTAACTTCTCAACATTTTTTTTTGGTGAAAATACACATAGCCAAAGATACACCATTTCAAACATTTCTACATGCACAGTTCAGTGACATCGACTACGCTCTTCCAATTGTGCTGCTATTCTCACTTAAGATGAAGGCTTACAGAACAAAATAGTTTCTCATTTAACAGATACTACACATGTTGCCCTGTGACAATGGTTAACAATCTCCTAACACATCAACACTATCCTTACTCAACCTTGGGTTCCCTATCACCAGCTTCCTTGTCCCCTTCTGCCTTCTGGCCCTTGTCACTGGACTACTGTACTTCATTAGTCCCATTTGGTTTTATGGGGCTGTCCACTCCCAGGCTGAAAGGTGAACCTTGGAGATAACTTCACCACTGAGCTAAAAAGGTGTCTGGGTGCCATACTCTCAGGGTTTCTCCAGTCGCCTTTAAACCAGTAAATCTGGTCTTTTTTTGTGAGTTAGAATTATGTTCTACATCCTTCTCCAGCTCTGTCCAGAACCCTCTGTTGTGATCCTGGTCAGAGCAGTCAGTGGTGGTAGCCAGGTACCATCTAGCTGTACTAGACTCAGTCCGGTGGAGGCCTTGGTAGCTGTGGACCATTAGTCCTTCACATTAATCTTTTCCTTGTATCCTGTTCTCTTCATTCCCTCTTGCTCCCAAAGGGATGAGACCAGTGGAGTATCTTAGATGGCCGCTCACAGGCTTTTAACACCCCAGACTCTACTCACCAAGGTAGAATGTAGAGCATTGTCTTTATAAACTGTGTTATGCCAATTGAGCTAGATGTTCTCTGAGACCATGGTCGCCACAGCCCTCTGCCCAGCAATTCAGTCCCTCAGGGAGTTTGGATGTGTCTATGAGGCTTCCATGACCTTTCCTTGTACAAGTTGTGCTGGTTTCCCCTGTATTGTGTACTGTCTCACCCTTCACCCAAGATACCACTTATCTATTGCTTGTTTAGTATTTGCCCCCCACCCCTCCCATCCCTGGTAACCAACAAAGATTGTTACATTTTGTGTGTGAACTTTTTCATGGGTTTTTGCAATAGAGGTCTCATACAATATTTGTCCTTTTGTGATTGACTAATTTCACTCAGCATAATGTCCTCCAGTTTCATCCATGTTATGAGATGCTTCACAGATTCATCGTTGTTGTTTCTTGTTGCATAGTATTCCACTGTGTGTATGTACCATAGTTTGTTTATCCATTCATCTGTTGATGGGCATCTAGGTTGTTTCCATCGTTTTGCTATTGTGAACAGTGCTGCCATGAACATAGGTGTGCATATGTCTCTTCGAGTGACGACTCTTATTTCTCTAGGATATATTCCTAGGAGTGGGATTGCTGGATCGAATGGTATGTCTATTTCTAGCTTTCTGAGGAAGCGCCATATCATTTTCCAAAATGGTTGTATCATTTTGCATTCCCACCAGCAGTGCATAAGAGTTCCTATCTCCCTGTAGCCCCTCCAGCATTTGTTATTTCCAGTGTTTTTGATTTGTGCCAGTAATGCTGGGGTGAGATAACCTGGCGTATTTTTATTGTGCAAGATAGCACAGTGAGGCCTCTTGGCTGCGGTTTATCGCTGCTCCTTTTGAGAAGAATGATCCGGAGCGGTTTGCTTCTGCTGAATTCTGCTCGAGTGACTGCCATTCACAGCACTGTGATTTGGCTACTGCTGACTTAGGTTTAATTCCTCCTGACACCAGTGGGAGGAAGCCGCTCGTCCCTCTTCAGGGACGGGGTGGCGCTGAGTTAAAGACACTGAGTGGGTGCAGGGCAGGAAAGGCTGATGCTCGAGGGGAACATTCCCCATCGCCAAGCAGAGGCTGCCAGAGATGCAGAGGCCATGACGCTCCTATAGTCCAGCCCCCTGTTGTCTAGATGGGACGTGGGACAAGGGGGAGCGACGTGCTCAAAGCCCCCTGCCACTGGCGGTGAAACAGGCTCGGGTGTCCTGACTGCACCCATTGCTCCCTCACTGCATCTCCCTGCAACATTTAAGGAGAAGCCCCCTCTGTGTCCCCTTTATTTTTATTTCTGTTCACACCTGAGGTATAGAAGCAGGTAGGCCAGGATTACTCCTCCCCAGATGTGAGCTGCAGGTCGATGTCTCCCTCACACTCTCCTTTTCCATGTGTTTGCTGCTGCCGGAAGCAGTGATCCCCTTTGTGCTCTGAGGAGGGGCAGCTGAGGATGCTGCCGCTTTCCTCATCCGGACAGCCACAGGGAGAACCCCGCCTGCTCTGCAGGTCTGTTGAACACCTGGCGCAGAGGACGCAGCATGTTCAAGACCCTTGTATATCTGAGAACCCCCAGCCCAAGTGATGGGCTGGCGCCTCAGGCCGGGGAGGATGCCGAAGGGCAACCAGGGCTGGGGAATCAGGCTGTGAATTCAGTGACGTGGGGAGAGAAACTCACCTCTTGGTATTGCAACATGGAGCCCTCGACAGGTGGGGCACCTGCTGTGGGCAGAGCTCAGGTGGTCCCAGCTGGTTCCTGTACCGCAGTATGTCAGCTACTCACCCCTCAACTCTTATACACATGACACATGTGTGCACACACATACTCACACACACTCATGCATACACTCACACATGCACACATTCCTGCACTTGCACACAAACTCACACCGACACACACTCATGCACACACACACTCAAGTACGCATACCCCCACGCATGCACACACATACTTGCATAAACACCCCCCACATACACACACACATGCACGTACACTCATACATGCACACACTCCCACATACACACTTGCACACACACACTAGTGTGCACACACATACATGCACGTACACTCATACATGCACACACTCCCATGAACACTCACGCACACATACATGCACACACACTCCTACATAACTTATGCACACACGCATACACTCAAATATGCACACACTCATGCACACACTCATCCATGCACACACACATGCGCATACACTCATCCATGCACACACTCCTACATATACTCATGCACGCACACGCACACACACATACATGCACACACACTCATACATGCCCACACATACACTCATGCCCACACACATACACGCACACACACTCATACATGCATACAGACACACAGACATTCATGCTTAGGACCTGGGTTGAGAGATGCACGGAGATGCTGCTGCCCTGCCCTCGGTGGCTGGTGAGGAGGGGCTTTTGGGCCAGCTCACGTGTCCTTCACTGGTTGGGCTAGATGGCTTCAGGGACTTCTTCCTTTGCTCCCAAAGCCCAGTCTCTAGGGTTGACAGATGCCCGTCTTTGTGCTGGGGCCACTGATGTCATGTGGAAGCCACCATGAAACCACACTGTTCCTAAGTATTAAAAATGCATAATAAACCCTATTATTAATGACCTGGAATGGTTCCAGCCACCATTTCCCAAGGGCAGACCTGAGGCAGAGGGGAGGACACCCAGGGGTTAGAGGTGTACAACTTTTAGATTTTAAATGTATTGTCAGGAAAAATTGTCAAAGGCTCTGGAACAGGGAAAAAGATGTTTGATGCCTTGTCTGGTACAGCTTTCTGGTCATCTGCTTCTACAAGGACACCCGCCTTTGTCTGTGGGCCACTTCTGGCTCTGTGACTGCAGAAGACTCACAGTAATGCAGACAATCCATAGACACGCAGAGAAATCTTATCTGGTGGAATGCAATTGAGTATCTCCCTGTGGATACTGGCCAGTCTGTAATTTGCTTATAAGCTCATATCACCATTCCTGATTGCCTGTGTGTGTGTTTTTAATTTTCCTTTTATCAGTTGCAATATCTTACTGGTTTCTTCATTAGTTAATGAGTTAGATAAAATCTTTGGCATTTTTCCCCCATATCTGCGAGAGAGTCACGATTTTATCTTTTTACATAAACTATACACTCTAAAAATATTCAGGTGAGAATATTGTTGTGTTTGTGATTTATCTCACCCATCAAAGAAACGATAACTCCGTGTTCTAACAACTACTCACAGGTAGAGCAGGTTCTGGGCATTCCACTTCCCAGAGTGGTGGTTATTCTCCCCCCTGTTCACTCACTCCTGGGTAACGAGGGTGGGGAGCCCCACTACCACCACATTTTCCAGCCCCTGGAGTGACAATCCCAGCTCTGAGTCCCTGCTTCTGGGGCTTGAAACGAAGGCTAGTGCGGCGTCACTTTACCTGGACCCCCACCACCCCAGCAGCAGGGACAAGTGACCTGGGCCCCAGCTCCCTGCAGCTGCCCTGAGGAACAAGACCCCTGGAGGGGCTGGTGTTTGTCCTGGGAGGTCAGAAGCGGGGGCTTCTGGAGGATTTTCTTGTCTCTGTTTTTGAGCCTCCTTCCCTTTTTATGGAGCCCTGGTGGTGCAGTGGTTAAGAGCTGCAGCTGCTAACCGAAGGTCAGCAGTTCGAATCTACCAGCTGCTCCTTGGAAACTCTATGGGGCAGTTCTACTCTGTCCTAGAAGGTTGCTATGAGTTGGAGTCAACTGGATGGCAATGGGTTTAGTCTGGTTTGGTTTTTCCCCTTTCCTGCTTGCCCAGTGTTGCCTCGAGGGTCTGATGAGCTCAGGGCACTTGGGAGAAGTAAATGTGACAAGGGCAGGGCCTGGGGTGAGGGCGGGGCTGGATGGGAGGTCAGAGGTTAGAGTCAGAGGGTGGGGACCTCTGACCTCTTGCCCTTGCTCTACCTGCTGGCATGGACAGCCCCGGCCCCAGGGCAGATCAAAATGAAGTCGGTGATAGGCTTTGCCCATGGAGGCTGCTCATGAGGGGGTCGGAAATCCTGGAATTTCCAGAGGATTGTATAATTATTTCACAAAACCACTAAATATTTGATGATGCTGTTTTCCCTGTTTCTTGTGATTTAGTGAATAAGTGTTTGGGAAGAAATTCATGGGCTGGCAATGCCTTATTGTTGAACTGTTTATGTTGCACAGAGGACTCAATTTATTTGGGAGAGGAGACTAGGGGGGCTGAGAGGCTGGAGCCCCATGTCAGGGTGGGGGCCCTGCTGGGCTCTTGTTCCGAGTGCTGGGGTGCCCACAGCTGTGCAGGAGGCTGCCAGGAGCTGGTAAAAACCAGGTACGTTAGCTGGGACTCCTAGTTACAAGTGATAGAAACCAAGTGCCAGCTAGCTAACATTAAAGCAGCAATTTCTCATAAGGACGCTTTATTATAAGGGGTGTCTCACAGAATTTAAAATAAGAATGAGGGTTGTCTTAGGCTGGGTTCTCTAGAGAAGCAAAACCAGTAAATCCTATAAATATATACATAGAGAGATTTATATCAAGGAAAAAGCTCACACAATTGTAGAGGCTAAAACGTCCCAAGTCTGTGGATCAGGGTAGAGGCCTCTCCCAATTTATGGAGCTGCAAAAGCTTGTGAGCCCAAGGTCGGCAGGTTAGAGAGGGAATCCTGCTCACAGGCTGAGAAGATCGATGAATTCCAAGATCAACAGGTAAGCTGCTAGCTCAAAGCCCAAGAACCGGAGGTGAGACAACAAGAGGCAGCTGCTGAGTCTGGAACAAGCCCCAAAACCCTGGCAAGGCGAGCAGGCAGAAAGCAACTGGCAGAAAGCAGAGAGATGAAACTGAGGGGGTGGTGAGCTGCCACAGGCCCCGCCTCCATGAGTACCACTCAGCAGATTCCATCATGGGGGTGATCACATATCAAATTTCAACAGGGAAGTGATCACAGCATTATACAACTGCCAAAACCCTGAGAATCATGGCCCAGCCAAGTTGACATACAATCTTAACCATCACAGTCCATCCCTTGTCAACTTGGCGCCTGTACACATCTCCTGAAATCATACATAATCTCTGAATAAAGATAATTACAAAGTCATACTTGCGCCTAACATGATACAACTAACATGCGTACAATCGAAAACACACTAGCCCTGTTTACATCTTATATTTTATAAGTGAAGGAAACAAAAATATTAGAGACACACATACAAAACAGAAATACTCATAGCAATTATAGTCCCCGTTTCTGCAACTGGTCACATGGCCGTAACTGGTATTTAGAACTACCTTCTTCCACCACCCATTCCATATTCCCTTTGCCCTCAGCAAGCACCTCAGCTGGTCGTGGTTCTTTCCCTGGTGGGGTGACCCAAATCTTCACTCCTGAAGGGTCTGGGCCATTAGTAGTCATGTGAAAATTAGGTTGCTGTAGTTTTCCATTGACTTTAATCACAGGACATGGTAGTACTAAGAGATGCCCTAAAGGATCTCCAGCATTCCAGACATACTCTTCTTTGCCTCCATTATGTAATATCAATCCGATTTCCTCTTGGTAATCAGGATCAATCACACCAGCCAGTATGGTAACTCCCTTCTTTGCCTGTTGATCCAGAGGCAGAAGGAGCCCAAAGTGGCCAGGTGGCATTCTTAGCTTCCAGTTCAATGGAATCAGTGATGTGTCTCCAGGTGGGACCATTCCTCCCTTTGGAACTAAGACCTCTAGGCCTGCAGAGCATAAGGTAGAGAGGACAGGAAGCAAAAATCTTGCCAGTGTGTCACTAGGGGTAATAGTGAGTGGTGCCACTCCCATTTCCACCCCTTGATTCCTGGACCCATGAATCCTGGCTATGGGAGAAACAGCACCATACATTGGATGCTGGTTTAGAGCATATACAGCCTCCTGGAGAACATTACCCCAACCCTGCAAGTATTGCCACCTAGCTGGCACTGTAATTGTGTCTTTAGAAGGCCATTCCACTGTTCTATCAAGCCAGCTGCTTCAGGATGATGAGGAACATGGTAAGACCAGTGAATTCCATGAGTATGGGTGCACTGCCGCACTTCATTTGCTGTGAAGTGAGTCCCTTGATCTGAGGCAATGCTGTGTGGGATACCATGATGGTGGATAAGGCATTCTGTAAGTCCACGGATGGTAGTTTTGGCAGAAGCTTTGCATGCAAGGAAGGCAAATCCATATCCAGAGTAAGTGTCTATTCCAGTAAGGACAAAACACTGCCCTTTCCATGATGGAAGTGGTCCAATGTAATCAACCTGCCACCAGGTTGCTGGCTGATCACCTCGAGAGGTGGTGCCATACTGGGGGCTCAGTGTTGGTCTCTGCTGCTGGCAGATTGGGCACTGAGCAGTGGCTGTAGCCAAGTTAGCCTTGGTGAGTGGAAGTTCATGCTGCTGGGCCCATGGACCTCCATCCCTGTCACCATGGCTACTTTGTTCATGAGCCCATTGTGCAATAATGGGAGTAGCTGGGGAAAGAGGATGACTGGTTTCCACAGAATGCATCATCCTATCCACTTGATTGTTAAAATCATCCTCTGCTGAGGTCACCCTTCGGTGAGCATTCACATGAGACACAAATATCTTCACTTCTTTGGCCCGTTCAGAGAGGTCTATCCACATATCTCTTCCCCACAAATCCTTGTCTCCAATTTTCCAATCATGTTCCTTCCAAATACCTGACCATCCAGCCAAACCATTGGCCACAGCCCACGAATCAGTATATAATTGCACATCTGGCCATTTCTCCTTCCAAGCAAAGTGAACAACCAGGTGCACTGCTCAAAGTTCTGCCCATTGAGAGGATTTCCCTTCATCACTGTCCTTCAGGGAGGCCCCAAAAAGGGGCTGTAGTGCTGCTGCAGTCCGTTTTTTGGTGGTGCCTGCATATTGCGCAGAACCATCTGTAAACCAGGCACGAGTTTTCTCTTCAGTCAACCGATCATAAGAAACTCCCCATGCGGCCATAGGTGCAGACTTGGAGATGGAAGGTAAAGTGACAGGAGTGGAGACCATGGGAATTTGGGCCACTTCCTCATGCAACTTACTTGTGCCTTCAGGTCCTCCTCGGGCCCAATCTTAAATATACCACTTCCATTTAATGATGGAGTGCCTCTGTGCATGTTCAACTTTATGGTTCCATGGGCCAGACAACACCGTTCATGATGGGCAGCCCAGGACACATGGTGACTTGGTGTCCCATGGTTAAGTGTTCAGTCTCTACTAAGGCCCAGTAACAAGCCAAAAGTTGTTTCTCAAAAGGAGAGTGGTTATCTGCAGAGGATGGCAGGGTTTTGCTCCAAAATCTTAAGGGTCTGCCCTGTGATTCACCAGTAGGGGCCTGCCAAAGACTCCAAACAGCATCTCTATCTGCCACTGACACTTCAAGCACCATTGGATCAGGTGGATCATATGGTCCAAGTGGCAGAGTGGCTTACACGGCAGCCTGAACCTGTTGCAGAGCCTTCTCTTGTTCTGGTCCCCACTAAAAACTAGCAGCTTTTTGAGTCACTTGATAAATGAGCCAGAGTAGCACACCCATATGAGGAATATGTTGCCTCCAAAATCCAAAGAGGCCCACTAGGTGTTGTGCCTCCTTTTTAGTTGTGGGAGCAGCAAGATGCAATAACTTATCCTTCACTTTAGAAGGAATGTCTTGACATGCCCCACACCACTGGACCCGTAGGAATTTCACTGAAGTGGAAGGTGCTTGAATTTTTGTGGGATTAATTTCCCACCCTCTAGCATGCAAACGTTTTATCGGTAAGTCCAGAGTCATTGACACTTCTTCCTTACTAGGTCCAATCAGCATAATGTCATCAAGGTAATGGACCAGCATGATGTCTTGTGGAAGGGAAAGGCAATCAAGGTCCCTGAGGACTAAATTATGACATAGGGCTAGAGAGTTGATGTAGCTCTGAGGTAGGCAAGTGAAGGTGTATTGCTGGCCTTGCCAGCTGAAGGCAAACTGCTTCTGGTGGTCCTTTGAAATAGGTATGGAGAAAAAGGCATTAGCCAGGTCAATAGCTGCATACCAAGTAACAGGAGATGTATTAATATGCTCAAGCAATGAATCTACATCTGAAACAGCAGCTGCAATTGGAGTCACCACTTGGTTAAGTTTTCGATAATCTACTGTCATTTTCCAAGTTCCATCTGTTTTTTGCACAGGCCAAATGGGCGGGTTGAATGGGGATGTGGTGGGAATCAACACCCCTGTATCCTTCAAGTCCTTGATGGTGGCAGTAATCTCTGCAGTCCCTCCGGGAATGCAGTATTGCTTTTGGTTCACTATTTTCCTAGGGAAGGGCAGTTCTAATGGCTTTCACTTGGCTTTCCCTACTATAATAGCTCTTACTCCATGTGTCAGGGATACAATGTGGGAGTGATCACATATCAAATTTCAATAGGGAAGTGTTCACAACATTATACAACTTCTAAAACACTGAGAATAATGGCCTAGCCAACCTGACACACAATCTTAACCATCACAAGGGTGGACCTCAAAAAAATTGAAATTGAGCCCTGGGTGTTCACAGAGTGCTCTCCCCTTTCTCCATCTTTGATTCATCTCCTCTGCTCAAGACCTGCACCTCCTCTGAGGGTTTGCTTCTTGGCCAAGTTCCAGGAGCTGGGAGTAGCCAGGTAGATGGCTCCAGTTGCTGGGAGATGGACCAAGGCTATAAGCCCCAAAATTTCTGGGAAAAGCTCTAACTGGCCAGATGTCCCCTCCCAGACCAGCAGACAGAGGCCGTAT
Organism: Dugong dugon; assembly: GCA_030035585.1. Classification (NCBI taxonomy): domain Eukaryota; kingdom Metazoa; phylum Chordata; class Mammalia; order Sirenia; family Dugongidae; genus Dugong; species Dugong dugon. The sequence continues at coordinate 82,418,315 of CM057475.1, read as the reverse complement.
GTGGGGGCACATCGTACTGACAGAGGCTCCCATGGTCCCTGGGGGAGTGCCCACTGGCCAGGGTCAGTGTCAGGCACACTAGTGTCCCCCATGGGCACCCTCGCTTTGGCACCCTCATCCTGGCACCCTCTGTGTGTTTGCAGGTCACCCCTTTCTTGAGGAAGCAGAGTTCGCTGTTGTCCCCTCAGTGGAGGAAACACTCACATCATCATTGGACAGCTCTCTTGCTGACACTGATGCTTCTCAGGGGGCTTTGGTGGGTTCTGGTGATGAAAGGTCCCCTCAACCCCCTTCTGCGCTCTACCCACGCCTCCACTGTCCCCCACCCCCTGCGGGCTGAGGATGAAGGAAGAGGAGGCCCAGAGTCCCCTCCCCATGATGGTGATGCAGAAGAGCCGGTCTCCAGGTGCACCCGTGGCCCTCAGACCAGGAGGAAGCTGTGATACTTGGTCCTCGGCCCTGGCCTGCTCTGGCCCATCCTCATCAACCACGGCCTCCCTCCCTGTGGCCAGATGCTGCTGTCCTGCCCCCGGCCTGCTCTGGCCCGTCCTGGTCACACACCGGCTCACACTCCGGCCAGCACCTGGGCCCCTCCCTTCCAATGCTGCTGATCCAGATTACAGCAGAGCAGCAAACCTCTGTCCCCAAGAGGGATTTGCATCCTGCATCTAATCCCACCCGTCTGGGTGCTGAAGGGCTCCATTTCTTATCCCGGAAATCCCCTTCCCAGGGAGCCACGCTTCAGCCCATCCACCACCGGGGAGCTGTGTGCCTTCTGCTGCGTCTTCCTGTTCCAGGTGAAGGTGCTCAGATCTCTGACTGAATAAATGGAGTGCCACAGCCCGGTGGCCCAGTGACCCCTTGCCGAGGCGCATCTCTGCCATATGTCACCTCACAGCTGTGCCAGACTGTGATCTGACTGGAGCCCCCCTTCTTTTTCCAGGGAGTCTCTGGCACCCTGTTTGGGTGGAACACCCCTCCTTCAAGCCACCCGTTGGGCCCTCCCACTGCTGTGGGGCAGAACCCCAGGCCCTCCCCCTTCACAACATGGCCTTCTTTAGCTGCCACCTGCATGTCCATCGCCTGAGCACCTGCCTCAGGCCCTGCCCACTCCGACCCCCTCCCCACCTCTCCTGTAGGCCTCAGTATTTTCAGTCCTCAGACCACCACACCTGTTCACGGTGTGCTGATGGAAGATGGATGGTGAAGGAATAATCACACAGAAGCCGACCCCATTCTGTTGTGAGCATTCCATGCAGGCTGGTTAGTGAGCGTTCCACGCAAGCTGGTTAGTGAGTATTTCACACAGGCTGGTTAATAAGCATTCCATGCAAGCTGGTTAGTGAGCATTCTACCCCTGCTGGTTAGTGAGCATTCCACGCAAGCTAGTTACGAACCTTCTGTGTCTCACAGTCTGTAAGCACTACTGCTCATTGACATCTATCTGTCCTTTAAGATAAATTTAAGGCTTTCTTCGAGATTCCCATGAATGTTGCATGTCTCGGGACGAGGGTGCTTTTAGCTTTCTGTTTCTGACCCTTTGGAAGTTTAAAAATGGCATGGCATCATCGTCGTCTGACCTCCTCTAACTTCACAAGGGGGATGGAGAATCAAGATCAACAGCCCAAGGCTGATTCTCATGAGGTGGAGGTCAGGCATGCTTCCTCTCTCTGCCATCTTCACCACTTCTGACACCAACCGTCCCTCTCACAGCACTCTCTGCTTCTCTGCTGGGTTTGATAATTCATTGCAGTGGCCACACAGAACTCACAGACTATACTCATAATTATGGAGTTTATTAGAGAAGTAACAGCTACACTTCGGATTCGGGAACACTCAGGATACAGCTCTTCCATCAGGACAGTCTTCCCAGCTGTGCCACGAGCACGCCTCTCTTTGGCCCTCGGCCTCTGCTCTGCTTGGACAAGTGTTACAAAGCTCTTTCAGCTCCACCAATAAGTGCGCAAAGGCACCCCTTTCTGCCAGCAAGTCTTCTGCCTAAAGGCACTCAGCTTTCTCACTCCATAGGCTGGGAAGCTCACCACCCTGTCTCCTGCTGCTGGTCTCTGCTGCCGCCGTTCTCACCGCCTTCAGAGTTAGTCTTTCTCTCTCGGTCTCCTGGTTCCAGAGCTTCTCAGTGTGGGGATCCTGAGTCCAAAGTATTCGCTCTCTGCTCCAGGCTGTTCTTCCTTGGTGATAGTGGGATCCTCTCTTTCCTGCCTCTAGGGTTGCTCATTTCAAGCCCAGCAGGATGGCAAAACTGACCAATCCCTTTGGTGGGCTACAATTACCCTATCACACAATCTCACCCAATCACTTGGGTGGGAGTTACAAGACCATGGCTAGAAAGGCCACACAAAAGTGATCCATCGCACTGCAGAAGGGCACTGATATCAGGAGTTGTGCACGACACAGAGCAGTGGGCATGTTGGTTAAGCTCAGTGCTGTCAAATATCTGGTGTCCAGGCCTGTCTCTGAGTTAGGGGGTACCCAGACCATTGCAGGCAGTGCTCACGTGTACTCCGTTTGCTATAACCCTGAGCATGATCTTCCTGGAAAACTCAAGGTGAAAATCTGCGGCAAGGCCTGATGAGTGAAGTGCAGATGTGCACTTCAAATTTTAATAAGAGTGGGTGACAGAGGAATTTCAAAATAAGAGAAAGTGCCCTGGTCTGCATTTTAGAGAAAACCTAATCTCAGCTCTGTCTCTGGGCTACCAGCTGGGCAGGGCGGCTGGGGAAGAACTCCAGGCCCCCACATGCCCCTGGAGAAACCCCAGTCCCCCTCTCTGCCCTGGGGTGGAACCCCAGGCCCTTCCCTTGCCCTGAGTGAACCTGGGCCCCTCCCCTGCCCTGGGGGAACCTCGGCCCCCTGCGTGCCCTCAGGCAGATCCCCAGGCCCTCCCTGAGCCCTGGGGAACTTTGGTCTCCAACTCTTCCCCTATAAGTGGTGATACTGGTCAGGAAACGTCTCTGGGTTTAGTGCTCAGCCCAGAAATGGCACTAAAGTGTCAGCTAAAAGATACCTCGTGAGCATGTCCATGAGCCCGCTGCCGCTTCACTCCTGTGTCTCTTTCGAATGTGACTGTTAGAATGGGACATTAAGGGAGTTGTAGTCAAGCATTCGATTGCTCTGAAATAGAAGCATGACGTGGAGGCCTGGGGAAGTTGTTAAAAGGGAAAGAAAGTGAGTGTAGTTGGTGTCATGGATTGAATTATATCTCCACAAAATATCTGTCTACTTGGCTGGGACATGATTCCCAGTATTGTTGATTGTCCACCATTTTGTCATCTGATGTGATTTCCCTATGTGTTGTAAATCTTATCTCTATGGTGTTGATGAGATGGGATTAGCGGCAGTTATGTTAATGAGGCAGAACTCAACCTACGAGATCAGACTGTGTCTTGAGCCAATCTCTTTTAAGATATAAAAGAGAGAAGTGAGTAGAAAGACAGGGAGACCAGCACTGGGATCAGCACCTTTGGACTTGGGTTTCCTGCACAGAGAAGCTCCTAGTCCAGGGAAAGATTGATGACAAGGACCTTTCTCCAGAGCCCACAGAGAAACAAAACCTTCCCCTGGAGCTGACACCCTGAATTTGGACTTCTAGCCTTCTAGACTGTGAGAGAACAAATTTCTCTTTGTTAAAGTCGTCCATTTGTGGTATTTCTGTTATAGCAGCACTAGATGACTAAGACAGAATTTAGTACCAAGACCGGGGTGCTGCTCTAACAGATACCTAAAATGTGGAAGCAGTTTTGAAACTGTGGGTGGATAATAGACTCAGAAGGAAATGAGGAGAGCTGTTACACTGGAGACGACGCAGACAGAGATAACCAGCAGAGGCAGAGAACCGGCAGCAGCAGAGCCAAGAGACCAGCGTGAGGTGGCGCTGGAGCTGACCTACGGAGCAGGAGAGAGCTGAGTGCTTGTGAGCAGGAGGCTTTCTGGTGAAGTGGGGTGCCTCCAGGCACTTACTGATGGAGCTAAAGAGATTTAGTTGGCTGTGAGGTCCAAAGGGACAAGAGGCCAAGGAACCAGGAAGAAGCAGCTGAAGAGATAAGGAACACAGGAAGCCAAGCTGCCTCAGTGTCAAAGGGTATGGCCACAACCTCAAGGGTTTCAAAGGGTTTCAATGGAGCCATGGCCTCTGGTGTTTCTAAGGGTGGAGCCATGGCCTCTGGTGTTTCTAAGGGTGGAGCCATGGCCTCTGGTGTTTCTAAGGGTGGAGCCATGGCCTCTGGTGTTTCTAAGGGTGGAGACATAGCCTCTGGTGTTTCTAAGGGTGGAGCCATGGCCTCTGGTGTTTCTAAGGGTGGAGCCATGGCCTCTGGTGTTTCTAAGGGTGGAGCCATGGCCTCTGGTGTTTCTAAGGGTGGAGCCATGGCCTCTGGTGTTTCTAAGGGTGGAGCCATGGCCTCTGGTGTTTCTAAGGGTGGAGCCATGGCCTCTGGTGTTTCTAAGGGTGGAGACATAGCCTCTGGTGTTTCTAAGGGTGGAGCCATGGCCTCTGGTGTTTCTAAGGGTGGAGACATAGCCTCTGGTGTTTCTAAGGGTGGAGCCATAGCCTCTGGTGTTTCTAAGGGTGGAGCCATGGCCTCTGGTGTTTCTAAGGGTGGAGACATAGCCTCTGGTGTTTCTAAGGGTGGAGCCATAGCCTCTGGTGTTTCTAAGGGTGGAGACATAGCCTCTGGTGTTTCTAAGGGTGGAGACATAGCCTCTGGTGTTTCTAAGGGTGTAGTTGCCACTCAGATGGAGTAGGAGAATGGTGCGCCTAAAGCCAACGGAGCAGAGTTGCCATCCCAGTGGGCCTGGAAGGCAGAGCTGAAGCCCAGGGTGCAGGGGTCTCCACACAAAATCTGGAGAGCGTGGCCAATACCTAGTCTGGAGGGCAGGTCCATTGCACAAATAATCTCAGAGAACAGAAGATTATTTTCAAGACTTAAGGGCTAACGTAATGTGTTCTGTTGACTTGCTTGGTGCCTGCTATTCCTTCTTTTCCTCCAATTTCTCCCTTTTGTAATGGAAAAGTCTACCTTGTGGTTGTTCCACAATTGTACTTTGGAAGCAGATAACTTGTGATTCTAGATTTCACAGATGAAGAGGAATTTTTGGATTTTGGATTTAGAGTTAAGAGTCTTGCTATGATATGATGGAGCGAATATGTTTTACATGTGGAAAGGACATGAATTTTGGGGGGCCAAAGGGTGGAATGTCATGGATTGAACTGTGTCTCCCAAAAATATCTGTCAACTTGGCTGGGCCAAGAGCTTTAGTGGACTTTAGGTTTACCACCATCCACTTGCGGTATTTCTGTTATAGCAGAACTAGATAACTAAGACAGCTGGCATTCCTGATGACCGTTTCAATGGAAGACAGAGACAACAGGCAGGACACAGACAGAATGATCCCAGGACTTTCCTTTTAGAAGGGGCTTCATCTGAACACCAAATCAGAGCTCTGTGGGAGGCCTCTGGGCAGACCCACCCTCGGACAGAAGTCTTCCTGGCCTGGGTCGGTGGCGGAGCAGCTTTCAGGCTAGGGGGTGGGCCAGAGTGAGTTGTCTTCTGGTGCTTGGCAGACAAGGGGGTCAACATGAATTGGGCTTCCAGAGGCGAGAGACACCTTCCTGCTCCCCAGGGACTCCAGCCAGAGCTGAGCTCAGGCCACTTTGAGAGAGCATGCTGGGTGCTTTTTCTGGTTGTGGGAGTGGGGGGAGGGGCTTGTTTCCTTACATAAGACCCCAAAAGCTGTTGCACCCAATAATCCTGGTGATCCCTCCTGCTTCATTGCCTGGGGATGTGGCTCTGTCCTCTCTGTGCATCCCAAGGGCACACCGTATAACTATTGCCCCTCCCCACTCCCCACTGCTCCACCAGCCAGGATGCCCCCACTCCATGCTGGGTGGACCAGCTTGAGCTATGAGACTAAGCCCCTGCACCTGTGCACTGGCCTCCACCCCAGGGTACCTGTATACCAGCCCCCACCACAGGGAACCTAAGCACCAGCTCCAACCCCAAGGGCACATGTGTACTGGCCCCTACCCCAGAGCACCTGCAAACCAGCCCCCACCTCAGGAGACCTGAGCACCAGCCCCCACCCAGGGGTCCTTCTAACCAGCCCCCACCCCAAGGGCACCTGTGCACTGGCACAGCTACAGCAGACACATCCTGAGTTCCAGCTGGCTCCCCAGCCTCACAGTGCGCCAACTCCCCGCATTTCAGCCCCTGGGCTGGCCTGGGTGGAGAAGGCCTCAGAAAAGCCAGTCTGTCCCCATCTGACTGTCCATTCAGCAGGTGGTCATGGTGCCCGGCTCCTTGCTGACTGTCATCCCAGCCCTGGGAACACACTGTAACACTGTCACCCTGCCCCACCCCCCACTCTCTTGCTACTTCTATTACAGCAGAGGGCAGACAGTGCAATGCCAGACACACAGCGACTGAGGGTAACATACCAGCATCACTACCAGTTGCCATCCTGTCAACCTGGACTCATGGTGACCCCGTGTGTGTCAGTGTAGAACTGAGCTCCATAGGGTTTTCAATGGTTATTTTTTGGGAAGTAGATCATCAGGCTTTCTTCTGAGGTGCCTCTGGATGGGCTCAAACCTCCAACCTTTGTGTTAACAGTGGAGCTGGATAGCTATTGGAACCACCAGGGGCTCCAGAGCAACATAAAAAACCAAACCAAACCAAACCCGTTGCCATCGAGTCTATTCTGACTCATGGTGACCCCATGTGTGTCAGAGCAGAACTGCTCCATAGGGTTTTTGGAAGCAGATCACCAGTCTTTACTTCCAAGGTACCTCTAGGTGGGTTCGAACCTCCAGCCTTTTAGGTTAGTTGTTGTTAGGTGCCGTCAAGTCAGTTCTGACTCATAGCGACCCTGTATACAACAGAACAAAACATTGCCTGGCCTTGCGCCATCCTCATTATTGTTGTTACGCTTGAGCCCATTGTTGCAGCCACTGTGTCATTCCATCTCCTTGAGGGTCGTCCTCTTTCTCGCTGACCCTCCACTTTACCAAGCATGATGTCCTTCTCCAGGACTGATTGCTCCTGACAACACGGCCAAAGTATGTGAGATGTAGTCTCGCCATCCTTGCTTCTAAGGAGCATTCTGGCTGTACTTCTTCCAAGACAAATTTGTTTATTCTTCTGACAGTTCATGGTGTATTCAATATTCTTCACCAACACCGTAATTCAAAGGCGTCAATTCTTCTTCAGTCTTCTTTATTCATTGTCCAGCTTTCGCATGCATATGAGGTGATTGAAAACACCATGTCTTGGATCAAGCTCACCTTAGTCTTCAAGGTGACATCTTTGGTTTCTAAGGTCAGCTTAATCGTTTGCTCCACTCAGGGACTCCGAACCCTTGTAAAGAGATGGTGAAAACTCTGTGGCAGGCAGAGGGTGAGTGGAAGCCACGGCATGGGTCCAAGCCCACAAGAGAGGAGGCCCTACCCCGCCTTGCTCCCGCCCCGCCCCTGGGGAGGACGGCAGCTTCCCTTGTGGGAAAATCCAGCACCTTCTCTTTTTAGCTCTGCCTTTGGCTTGAGTTTCCATGGAAACCTTGGGTAGCAGGAAACACAGGTCTGGGAAAGTTTTTCAACTGTGATTATTTTAAAGAATCTTGCTCCTCTTTCCTTGCTGCATTTAGACAGCTGTTTCCATGGAAACTGGAACAGGAGCTGCCAGCAGAGAGTAAGTCAGATTTTGGCCATTTCCCAGGCTGTCTGCGGGAGGTGGGAAAGGGGAAGAGGGGGGAGGAGGGGGAGTTCTGGGGCAGTGGTCAGGGATCAGCCACACCGGCTCTAGGGGCGGGCCTCCCCTACAGGGCGGGCTTCTGTTTAGACCCCTTGTGGCCGTCTGGGGAAGGGGTGCAGGGACAACCCCTGATCTTTGATGGCTCTTTGGCCTTTAGTCGCACCAGCTGAAGACCCTGGAGACACGGCCACAAGGCCAGAGAGGGGAGAAAAGATTTTTCAAAGGGGATTTTATCCCAAAATGCTGAACCCCAAGTCCACACGCACACACCTGCAGAGCCTGATGGGGCCCTGAGGGGCACCCCCAACCCTCTGGGGCTGTCCTCATGGCAGGGTAGGGGACAGGAGTGCAGCCTCTGCTCTGGGCCACTGGTGCTGAGTTGGGTCCCATCTGACAGGATCCCAAAGGAGGGTCTGGGGAGCAGGGGGACTATACCCTGTCTCGATTTGCAGTGACAGCCTGAGGCGGGAGAAGTCCAGTCACTGCTCAGGGTCCCCCATCGGTCAGTGTCTGTCTGTCCAAATCCCGCAGGCTCACCATGCAGACCTGCAGGTGGAGCCTGGGCTCTCAGCCTGGGCTGATGCGTGGGCCCCAGGGGAGAGGGCTTCTCAGGGCCTCTTGTTGCCCTGTAAATAAAAAACCTGTGTGGGTTGATTCAGATAATATAAACCTATACATCATTGTTTACCTGTGTTTTATTGACCATGCAACGGCATTCGACTGTGTGGATAATAACAAATTACGGACAACATTGGGAAGAATGGAAATTCCAGAACACTTAACAAGAGGCAGTTGTTCTAACAGAACAAAGGGATACTGTGTGGTTTAAAGTCAGGAAAGATGTGCGTCAGGGTTGTATCCTTTCACCATACTTATTCCATCTGTATGCTGAGAAAATAATCTGAGAAGATGGACTATACGAAGAAGAACAGGGCATCAGGATTGGAGGAGGACCCATTAACAACCTGCATTGTGCAGATGACACAACTTTGCTTGCTGAAAGTGAAGAGGACTTGAAGCGCTTACTGATGAAGACCAAAGACGACAGCTTTCAGTATTGATTACACCTCAACATAAAGAAAACAAAACTCCTCACGACTGGACCAGTAAGCAACATCATGATAAACAGAGAAAAGACTGAAGTTGTCAAGGATTTCATTTTACTTGGATCCACTATTAAGACCCTGGAGGCAACAATCAAGAAATCAAAAGATGCATTGCACTGGGCAAATCTGCTGCAAAAGACCTCTTTAAAGTGTTGAAAAGCAAAGATGTCACCTTGAAGACTAAGGTGTGTCTGACCCAAGCCATGGTATTTTCAATTTCCTCACATGCATGTGAAAGCTGGACGATAAATAAGGAAGACCGAAGAAGAATTGACACCTTTGAATTGTGTTGTCGAAGAATATTAAATATACCGTGGACTGCCAAAAGAACAAACAAATCTGTCTTGGAAGAAGTGCAACCAGAATGCTTCTTAGAAGTAAGGATGGTGAGACTATGTCTCACATACTTTGTCCATGTTATCAAGAGGGATCAGTCCCTGGAGAAGGACATCATGCTTGGTAAAGTAGAGGGCCAGCAAAAAAGAGGAGGACCCTTAAGGAGATGGATTGACACAGTGGCTGTGACAATGGGCTGGAGCATAACAACAATTGTGAGGATGGTGCAGAACCTGGCAGGGTTTCGTTCTCTTGTACATAGAGTTGCTATGAGTCGGAACCGACTCAACAGCACCTAACAACAATAACATTTATCGTTTTGGAGATGGTTCAAAATTTTATTGTATTTTTTCCTTTTAAAAATATGGTGTATGAGATTCCTGCAGTCGCTGTAACAAATGATCACAAACACAGTGGCTTGAAACAGCACACATCTATTACTTTACAGTTCAGGAGGCCAGGGAGATGTCCAGACCCTCATATTATTTCACACGGGCCTGAGGGCTGGCTCCTTCTGGAGGCTCCAGTGGAGAATTGCTTCCTGGCCTTCTCCAGCTTCAAGAGGCTGCCTGTGTTCCTTGCTCCTGTCCCTTCTTCCATCTTCAGAGCCAGCACCGCAAAGTCTTCCATCTCTCCATGAGCTCTGCTTCCATCTTCACATCTTCTCTGACTCTGCTCTCTGCCTCTCTCCTGTGAAGACATTGTAATTGCTCTGGGCCCACCAAATAGTCCAGGACAGTCTCCATCTCAAGACCCTTAATTTAGTCACACCCACAGTCTTTTTCGGTGGTTTGAACCCACCAGCTGCTCCACAGGAAAGAGATGTGGCAATCTGCTTCTGTAAAGATTCATATCCTTGGAAACCTTATGGGTCAGTTCTATTCTTCTGTAGGCTTGCTATGACTTGGAATCAACTTGATGGCAATGGGGCAGGTAGACTTTTTGACCATGTGAGCTGACATGTTCACAGGTTCCAGGCACTAGCACGTGGCTGTTTTCAAGGGCCACTATTCTATCTATAGGAATCCTGGTGGTGCAGTGGTTAAGCTCTCAGCTGCTAATCAAAAGGTCGGTGGTTTGAGCCCACCATCCACTTCCCAGGAGAAAGATGTGGCAGCCTGGTTCTGTAAAGATTACAGCCTTGGAAACCCTAAGAGGGCCTTCTACTATGTCCTATAGGGTCGTTATGAGTCAGAATTGACTTTACAGAAAAGGGTTTGTTCTATCTACTGCATATAGCATGTCTTTATTATTTCTTTCACACATCTCAGTGTCATGGATTGAACTGTCCCCCCCAAAAATATGTGTATCAATTTGGCTAGGTAATAATTCCCAGTACTGTGTGATAGTCCACTATTTTGTCATCTGATGTGATTTTTGTATGTGTTGTAAATCCTATCTCTGTGATGTTAGTGAGAGGGGATTAGAGGCAGTTATGTTAATGAGGCAGGACTCAATCTACAAGATCAGATTGTGTCTCAAGCCAATCTCTTTTTTTTTTTTTTTTTTTTTTTTTTTCTTTTTTTTTTTTTTTTTTTTTTTTTTAATATATATTTTATTGTACTTCAGGTGAAAGCTTACAGAGCAAATAGTTTCTCATGAAATAGTAGTACACATGTTGTTTTTTGACATTGGTTAACAACCCCACAACGTATTAAGCCTCTAAATTCTCAACCTTTTTTCTTGATGAAAATTACAGATGGCCAAAGATACACCGTTTCAAAAATTTCTACATTCACAGTTCAGTGACATTGACTACGCTCTTCCAACTGTGCTGTTATTCTCACTTAAGATGAAGGCTTACAGAACAAAATAGTTTTTCATTTAACAATTACTACACATGTTGCCCTATGACAATGGTTAACAATCTCACAGCACATCAAGAATATCCTTACTCCACCTTGTATTCCCTATCACCAGGGGGCTTCCTTGTCCCCTTCTGTCTTCTGGACCTTGTCAGTGGACTATTTATTGTACCTCTTTAGTCTCATTTGTTTATTTATTTATTTATTTATTTATTTATTTTTATTTTATTTAAACACCATTTCAAAACTTTTTACTTACACATTTAAGTGATATTGACTATGCTCTTCCAATTGTGCTGCCATTCTCGCCCAAGATGAAGGCTTACAGGACAAAACAGCCTCCCATTTAATAGTTACTACAAATGTTGCCCTATAGCAGTGGTCAACAATCTCACAATACATCGACAGTGTCCTTATTCAATTTGTGTTCCTTATCATCAGTTTCCTACTCTCCCTCTGCCTTCTGGCCCTTGTCACCGGACTCCTGTACATCGTTAGTCCCATTTAGTTTTACTGGGGTGTCCATTCCCAGGCTTAACATCGAACCTTGAAGGTAACTTCCCCTCTGAGCTGAAAGGGTGTCTGGGGGCCACACTCTCGAGGTTTCTCTAGTATTCTTTAGGCCAGTATATCTGGTCTTTTTTTTTTTTTTTTTTTTTGGGAGTTAAAATTATACTCTACATCCTACTCCAGCTCTGCCCAGAACCCTCTGTTGTGATCCTGGTCAGAGGAGTCATTGGTGGTAGCCGGGCACCATCCAGCTGTACTGGGCTCAGTCTCGTGGAGGCCTTGGTAGCTGTGGACCATTAGTCCTTCGGACTAATCTTTTCCTTGTATCCTGTTCTCTTCGTTCTCCCTTGTTCCCGAAGGGATGAGATCAGTGGAGTATCTTAGATGGCCGCTCATAGGCTTTTAAGACCCCAGACACTACTCACCAAGGTAGAATGTAGAGCATTATCTTTATAAGTAGTGTCATGCCAATTGAGCTAGATGTTCCCCGAGATCATGGTCCCCAGAGCCCTCCGTCCAACAACTCAGTCCCTCGGGGGGTTTGGATGTGTCTATAGGGCCTCCATGACCTTTCCTTGTGCCGGTTGTGTTAGTTTCCCCTGTACTATGTACTATCTCATCTCTCACCCAAGTTACCACTTACCTATTACCTATTTAGTATTCCCCCCCCCCTCCCATCCCTGGTAACCAACAAGGATTGTTACATTTTGCATGTGAATTTTTTCATGGGTTTTTACAATAGAGGTCTCATACAATATTTGTCCTTTTGTGATTGACTTATTTCACTCAGCATGATGTCCTCCAGTTTCCTCCATGTTATGAGATGGTTCACCGATTCATTGTTCTTTCTCATTGCATAGTACTCCATTGTGTGTATGTACCATAGTTTGTGTATCCATTCGTCTGTTGATGGACATCGAGGTTGTTTCCATCGTTTTGCTATTGTGAATAATGCTGCCATGAACATAGGTGTGCATATGTCTATTTGAGTGATGACTCTTTTTTCTCTAGGATATATTCCTAGGAGTGGGATTGCTGGATCGAATGGTACGTCTATTTCTAGCTTTCTGAGGAAACGTCATATCATTTTCCAAAATGGCTGTATCATTTTGCATTCCCACCAGCAGTGTATAAGAGTTCCCGTCTCCCCGCAGCCCCTCCAACATTTGTTATTTCCAGTGTTTTTGATTCGTGCCAGTAATGCCGGGGTGAGATGGTATCTCATTGTGGTTTTAATTTGCATTTCTCTAATGGCTAGTGATCGCGAGCATTTCCTCATGTGTCTGTTGGCCATTTGAATGTCTTCCTCGGTGAAGTGTCTGTTCATTTCCTTTGCCCATTTTTTGATAGGATTGGTTGTCTTTTTGTTGTAGAGGTGTTGGATTTTCTTGTAGATTATGGAGATTAGACCTTTGTCTGACTTGTACTGTCCAAAAATTTTTTCCCAGTCTGTAGGTTCTCTTTTAACTCTTTTGGTGAAATCTTTTGAAGAGCATAGATGTTTGATTTTTAGAAGATCCCAATTATCTAGTTTATCTGTTGGCTTTTTTGTGTTGATGTTTATGGTTTGTATCCTGTTAATGCCATGTATTAAGGTCTGAAGTGTTGGTCCTATTTTTTCTTCTATGAATTTTATAGTTTGAGGCTTTATATTCAGGTCTTTGATCCATTTTGAAGTAGTTTTTGTATATGGTGTGAGGTATGGGTCCTGTTTCATTTTTCTACAAATGGATATCCAGTTTTGCCAGCACCATTTGTTAAAAAGACTGTCTTTTCCCCATTTGATGTATTTTGGGCCCTTGTCAAAAATCAGGTGACCGTAGGTGGATGGATTTACATCTGAGTTCTCAATTCTGTTCCATTGGTCAATGTCTCTGTTGTTGTACCAGTACCAGGCTGTTTTGAGTACTGTAGCTGTATAGTAGGTTCTCAAGTCAGGTAGTGTGAGTCCTCCAACTTTATTCTTCTTCTTCAGTAGTGCTTTACTTATTCGGGGTTTCTTCCCTTTCCATATAAAGTTAATAATTAGTTTTTCCATCTCTTTGAAGAATGTTGTTGGTATTTGTATCGGAATTGCATTGTATTTGTAAATTGCTTTAGGTAGAATTGCCATTTTCACAATGTTGAGTCTGCCTATCCATGAGCATGGTATGTTTTTCCATTTATGTAGATCCCTTTGGGTTTCATGCAGCAGTGTTTTGTAGTTTTCTTTGTATAGGTCTTTTATATTCCTGGTCAGATTTATTCCTAAGTATTTTATCTTTTTAGGGGCTATTGAAAATGGTATTGATTTCCTGATCTCCTTTTCATCGTTCTCTTTACTGGTGTATAGGAATCCAACTGATTTTTGAATGTTTATCTTGTATCCTGCTACTCTGCTGAATCTTTCTATTAGTTCCAGTAAATTTCTCGTGGAGTCTTTAGGGTTTTCTATGTATAGTATCATATCATCTGCAAACAGGGAGAGTTTAACTTCTTCATTACCAATTTGGATGCCCTTTATTTCTTTCTCTTGCCTTACTGCTCTAGCGAGAACTTCCAGCACAATGTTAAATAGGAGTGGTGATAAAGGGCATCCTTGTCTTGTTCCTGTTTTCAGGGGGAATGTTTTCAGCCTTTCTCCATTAAGAATGATGTTGGCTGTTGGTTTTGCATAGATTCAAGCCAATCTCTTTTAAGATATAAAAGAGAGAATCCAATGGAGAGACCGGGGGACCTCATACCGCCAAGAAAGCAGCTCTGGTAGCAGAGAGCTTCCTTTGGACCCAGGGTCTCTGCGCTGAGAAGCTCCTTGACTGGGGAAGATTGATGACAAGGACCTTTCCCCAGAGCTGTACACAGACAGAAAGCCTTACCCTGGAGCTGGCATCCTGAAGTGTGACTTCTAGCCTGCTAGACTGTGAGAGAATAAATTTCTCTTAGTTAAAACCATCCACTTGTGGTACTTCTGGTATAGCAGCACTAGATGACTAAGACACTCAGTAAAGTTTTATAATTTTCTACAAATAACTCTCTCAATCGTATAGGAACAATCCTAACAAGAATGTATATTTTCTGTTGCTATCATGACAGGCATTGGAATTTTCCTCTAGCTGATAATGGCTGCTATATAGAAAAACTATTATTGATTTATTTATGTTGCCATAGTTTCAACAACTTTATGGAATTCTTTCATGCATTTTCATAGGTTTTCCTCGAGTTCTCTGGAATTTTCTTGGTCCACAGCCTTGGCATCAGCAGATCATGATAATGGGAACTTCCCTGTGTGGTAATGAGAGCTCACACCTTGGGAACATTTTATGCTGCTGCTAAAGTTGGCTCTCAGGGGTGACAGAGGGCATCTGGGGTTTTATTTGGGATTTTACATTTCCTCTTGGGCTTGACCTGCATGGACCCAGCCTGTTGTAATCTCCTAGTTCTGCTGTCACAGAAATGCCATAAGTGGATGGCTTTAAAGAATGAAGCTTATTTCTGTTCAGGAGGCTAGAAGTCTGGTTTCAGGGCACTGACTCTAGGGGAAGGCTCTCTTTCTGGGGAAGAACCTTGTCTCTTTCAGCCTTGGTGGCCCCAGCGTTCCTTGGTTCCTTGGGGATCTCCACGTGGCATTTGTCTCCCCCATTTGTGCTCACTTGCCACTGTGTCTATACTGCTCCCTGTAGCTCAGAAGTGAGTAGGGTTAGGGTCCACCCTACCCTAGTATGGCTTCATTAACACAACAAGGCAAACCCTATTCCCAAAGGGGATCACATCTACAGCTATAGGGGTTAGGATTCCCACACACGTTTTGGAGGACACATTCAATCATAACACTGCTTGTGGGTTACCAGGTAGCAGTGGGAAGGACCCCTGAGGGGCTGGGGCCCCAGATGGGGTCTACATCAGCCTCTTTTCATCTCCCATGGCCCATCCCTTCCTCAGCCCCATCTCCGTGGGGGAACTGGCTGAGCCAAGCCTCCACCTCCTTGTCCCTGATCAAAGACGCAGGTGGATTGCTGGGTGCCTTTTGTTACAATGTTTCACTGCTCTCCCTGGTGGTCGACCTCTCAGCCTGGACCCACTCTGCTCATGCTGCTTGTGGCCCAGGACACGGAGGCTGTCTGTCTCTAAGCAGAGACTTTGTCCGTGTGCAGGCAAGCCAACTAGATTGTCATACTGAATTTCTAGAGACAGGGCATGAAATATTCATGTCTATATTAAGCAAGACAAATTGAGCCAATAATAAACACTCTGGGGAGTGCGGCAGCTCCTTTATTTATGAGATGGCTCCGTTTTTGGGGTGTTGACGTGGACTAAGCGGTTCAGGCCCCACAGTCCTGACCACCACACCCTCTTCTCGTGGGCCCTTTGCTCTCCTGGTGGACTTGCCCTTCAATTCCTGGGGTGTTGGCAAATGGGGGCATCATCCTTGGGCCCACTTTGGTCTCTGGCGCCACCTTCAGGTGAACCTGTGCCTCCTGGCTCTGCTCTGGTCTCTAACCCTGGAGCCTGTGTGCCCACTTGTCCAGCAGGGAGAGGACGTGCAAAGACACAGTGTCCACCGGAGTGGAGTCTGCACACTGTCAGGTGCCCATGCCTAGGAGGGCTTGCCGTGTGCAAACAGAGGAAAGTGACAGAATGGACTCACCACACAGCCATCGAGTTCCAGCAGAACAACATTCTCTGCTACGTGGAATTTATATTTTTAATTTGTATTTTACTGCCATTGTAATTTTGTTTGCATTTAATTTATAAATGTGTTTTGTTTCTAAAGTTACAGGCAAAAGTAAAAGGCATTTATATCTGGTTTAATATTTGTGCATATTAAATATTAAAATAAAACCATTTAAGTCAATACTGAGGTCTGGGGATTTGTTTTACTTCTTTAAAGGTTTGTATGAACTACTCAAGCCTGGGAGACCGTGCCTCCTTGTTTTCTGTTCTTTCTCCACTTCTACCATCTGCACTTTAAAGGACCCTTCACCAGAAAATCCCGAAAGCCAGGGTCTCCAAACGACAGCACACAGCCTGAATTCTACCCACTGCCTGTTTCTGTAAATAAGGTTTTATTGGAACATAGCCACATCCATCCTTTCGTCTCGTTTATGGCTGCTCTTGCGCTACAGGGGCAGAGCGAGACATTTAGTATCTGGCCCGTTAAGACGAAGACTGCCAAGCTGCCTTAGACATCTGACCCCCAGAGCTGGCTGGCCGAGGGATCAACAGGTGAAATTCAAACAAACACAACAAAGAGACCAGCCCTGACTCTGGCTCAGAATAAGCAGGTGGGTCGTGAGTATCAAAGTTTCCTACAAACTCCCCAGGTGCTCCCAATGCCTGTGGCCCGTGGCCTCCAGTCCTCATGGAATGACCGCCTCGTACCTGAGAAGTCAGATGAAACGGATGTCACCCCGCGAGCGTCAGCAACCCCCAGACCCCACCCAGTGCTGCCCACCCACAGCCGGGCTGGACACCCCATCTCCCCACCCACCCCTCATGCTGCCTACCAGGGACCCCCTGGGCCCACCCAGGAGGCCAGCTTCCCCTTAACACATTTATACAATGGACCCCACCCAATCAGAGAGAAACACTTTCAGAACATTTTCTCCAATGTGAATGGAATCAGGTTAGACACTGTTGAGAGACTTGGAGAGGAAGTGAATTTATTTGCTTTATTCTAACACAGAAAAATGATGTATCCAAAGAATAAAAAAAAAAAAAGCAACTTAATTCCGTAGAATGAACAGGATTTTCCAGGCAGCAGAAAATCACCACAGGGGCTGAGGCTGGAGGCCAGGTCACCGCCCTTGGTCTCTCACACCTGCATTCCGAATGCCTGGGGCATGGGCAGAGGCACCTCCCCAGCACCATCGTGGGCTGTTAATCTCCAGGAATAAATCTGGGAGACAAGGGATGCTGACATCAGTGGGGCAGGGTGACTTGAGAAGGGGGAAGGGCGGGGGACAGAGAAAGGAATGCTCAGGGAAAGGCCACAAGAAGGATGGCTGTGGTCCCTTCCTCTCACCGAAGCCGGAAACTTCTGCCATCAAATGTGCCTGCTTGCACAGCAGAATGATTTATTTCAGCCACAGAGAGGGAGTGCATTTCTGTAAGAAGGGCCACTAACCAGACACTGGTGTGACCATCCTTCACGGGTAAAAAGAGGTTTCCACAGAGAGCAGAGCCTGGAGCTGGGGGCTGCATGGGGCCAGCCAGCAGGGGATGCAGCCCAGAGCAGAGGATCTCCCTTCCCCACAGAACAGCCTCTGCTTTCTCTGGGCTCCAGCGGCTTCGACAAACCTGCTGGTGCAGGAATTTGCTCCTGGGATGGGTCCCCAGGAGTTTCGGAGATGAACCAGACTTGGTGAATGAGCTCAGTGGGGAGACAGACATACTGCCCAGCACATACGGTCTTCCTCCAGCTACCCCCGCAGCTGGCTGTGTCCCCCTCAGGAGCACCTCTCTGTCCCTGTCCTTACCCTCAATGGGCTGGGCCCCCCGTGGAGTTGCTGGCACCCTGTGTCACTGGCCGGCACGCCACCCTCTTCTCTAGATGAGTACTGTGGCCCTGGCTCAGGGGAAGCGGCTGTGTGTGTGAGGATGGGTGGCAAGCCTACACACTTGTCTCCCTTGCTGCCTGGGGAGGGGCACCCTCCACCATCCCTCTGGCTCCTGGTCCACTTTGGGGGGCTGCAGGGGCTGATCCTGGGCCACAGGTCTTCTCGCTGCACCCTCCCTGGTGAGCACAGTCATTAGGATGACTGTGAGCACCACCCATCCATGGTGCCTCCCAGACGGTCCCCCTGGATTCCGGTCTCACATGCTCAACTGCCTGGCTGGCACCCCCACTTTGATGGTTAACATGTATCTCACACCGAATGTGCCCCCAAAGGAGATCTTGATTCTTTCCCCACCCCATGCCACCTACACCCAGACCTAATCTTCCCTTATCCTTCTGGCCAGGAGAGGAACACACTATTCCTTCAGGTGCTGAAGCCCAAAACTGGTGTGTTTCTTGATTTCTCCTTATCCCTCCCTCCTCACATCTAACCCACCTGCTAGTGCTAACAATCTGTCTTCAAACCACGTTGCCATTCAGCCCACTTTTCCCGTTTTTCCTGCCAGCTCTCCACCACCACCACCCCTAGCTGCTCCCTGAAAACGCCTCCCCTCTGCTCCATCCCTGCCCTCCTGCCATCCTTCCCACCCCATGTGTCCATGGCCCCACATTCATTCTGTAAAGAGATCAGGAGGTAAATACAAAACCACCAGAATGCAGAAAAAGACAGATTTTTCAAGAAATTAGAGGGTTGGCACAAAGAAAGAGAAAACAAGAAATGGAGGGAGACAGAACGGAAGCAAAGCCGCCGGGGCTGAATGGAGACTCACCTGCTCAGGTTGGATGACCCATGGAGCATGGAGCTCCTGCGGAATAAGTGAAAAGAGTCTCACACCCAGACATGCTGACCTTTTAGAGGACCAAGCCGAGGACAGAGAGAGAGAGGAAGAGATAGGGGGCATTGCTCACAAAGGGATTAGAATTAGATTTCCTTAGACATGTAACTGGCAACATTGGGAACTAGAAGGCAATGAGAAAAGCCTTTATAAACCAAAAAAACAAAAAACAAAAAACAAACAAACAAACAAAAAAGCAAACCTGTTGTTGTCGTCAATTCTGACTCATAGCGACCCTATAGAACAGAGTACAACTGCCCATAGGGTTTCCAAGGAGTGCCTGGTGGATTTGAACTGCCAACCATATTTATATGTATATATAGAGAGAAATGGAGAGAGAGACAGGGAGAGAGTTATCTCAAGGAAATGGCTCAGTCAGTTGTAGAGGCTGGCACGACCCAAGTACATGGGTCAGGTGTCAGGCTGGAGGCTTCTCCTGACTCACGTAGCTGCAGAGGCTGATGAACCCAAGATCAGCAGGTAAGCTGCTATCTCAAGTCCCAAGAACCAGAGGTCATATGATGTCAAGAAGGAAGCAGGATCCAGAGCAAGAGCCTTACTAGAACATCCATTTATATACTGGAGGCAGGCCACACCCCCAAGGAAACGCCCTTTTAACTGATTGGCTGCTCATAGCAGATCTCACCATGGAGTTGATTACATCATTACATAACTGCCAAACTATATCATAACTGTCAAGCCACTGAGAATCATGGTCTAGTCAAGTTGACACACAGCCTTAACCATCACAAGGCCCTTCACCATCAGCCCCAACTTTCTGCTAGAAACCCAGAGCTGGGCTTGATCAGCCTCACTAACTCATTACCGAGTGCTCCATGTGGAAACAGGCTTACACAGTGCCTCCCCCACCCCCCACCTCTCAGAACCCTGGAGACATCAGTGTCTCTACTGCACACTGAGGACCCTGGGCTCAAGTGCCAAGGGATCGCCAAGGTCGCTGGCCAGTGCAAGGCAGAGGCAGGACTGAGCTCAGATCTGGGCCTGGCAGTCAGGGCACTGCCTCGTTCTCAGGCCAGGACAGGGTCCCTGACCTCTCAGGACATCAGTGGGCTCCTGAAAGCCCCATAAATCAGGGAAGGATTTATGGGGAGTTGAGGGTTAAGCCCTTGGGGACTTTTTCCATGAGCCCTGGCCACAGCATCCTTGAGCTTTGCAGAATCAGAGGAGCAGAGGTGGACAGGCTGGTGGGCAATGCGTGCCTAGTCCCCAGCTGTGGCATGTGGGCAGTGGGATTCGTCCAGTCAGCCACAGGGCCAGGCCAGGCCTGGGTGTGCTCCCGGTAGGCAGCAGCTTTGCGTTGTGGATGTATAACCTGGCCCTATGTACTCCAGTAAATTTCCATTAGTCCTTAAACTAGCCCAAGCCAGATTTGGCCCACCCTGCATGGGCAGAAGGGCCAGCTGTGACCGCTAATTGACCTCAACAGAGGACACAGCAACAGAAGGAACAAATCAGAAGGAAAATTATCACCCGGACCCTATTCTGAAGCAAGAGGTCCGACAAGAACCGTGTCACCTCCTGTTTCCTGGAAACCTTCTAGAATTTTCCCTGTCCAGTATACCTGTGCAGCTGCCATCTTGCTGCCCAAATCACATTTAAGCCCTGCTTCCCCATAGCTCGGGGAGTCAGATCTGAGGAACTCCCTCCCGGCTCCTTGCTCTGCGCATTGGAATAAAGTTCCTTTCTCTTTCTCAAAGGCTGGAGTCTAGATCATTCGCAAGGCTGAGCCCACGGGACAAGGACCCACCTTCCCCGGTTTGGTAATAGTCAGATGCGGCCTCCCCAGGCCAGTGCCCACTGTCTCTGATTGGCATTACCAGACAGAACTATTTTTCTTCTGGGAATCAGTAAATTTTCACTAATTTCCCCAAACATTACCAGAGTCTGTTTTCTTAAAGTACAAACACATACAGTATGTTCATCATTTAAAATGTCATTTTCTTAATGGTTGAAAATGTTCTCTAACTGTTTCTTTGTAACTGTGAACAATTAGAGAGCTGCACATTTCATTTTAGAAATAAGCACTGTTAGCAATCATCATAAACATCAGATGGTCGGGTAATTAAATTAGGGTAATCTCCGAGTTTCTCTGCTAATCACTGACAATCCGTAGTGGCTATAATGACTGTGATTTGTCAAGTCACACCCAACCTGTGGAGCCCATGGCCGCTTGGGCAGCCTCCAGCTATGGACCTGTGTCCCACATTCCTGCAGATGAGCTAAGCTACTGACTTTACCTCAGGACGTCACAGCGTGTTTGTCTGTAGGGGTGCAGCACTTAGGGCCTCTGGTGCGTCACTGGGAGACCTTCAGAGGTTTGAGGATGTCCATGTGGTCCCCGGAAGGAAACAGGAGCTCCATAGGCAGCCTGTGTGCCTGTGCGTCTGTGTGTGTCTATGTATGTGTGTATGTGTGTGTGTGTGTCTATGTATGTGCATGTATATGTGAGAGTGTGTGTGAGTCTATGTATGTATGTATGTGTGGGTGGGTGTGAGTCTGTGTAGGTACGTATGTGTGTGTGAGTCGTGTGTGTATGTATGTGTGTGTGAGTCGTGTGTGTATGTATGTGTGTGAGCCTTTGTCTTAGGCTGGGTTCTCTAGAGAAGCAAAACCAGTAAAGTGTATAAATATATATATATAGAGAGATTATATCAAGGAAACAGCTCACGTGATTGTAGAGGCTAGAATGTCCCAAGTCCATGGATCAGGGTAGAGGCCTCTCCCAAGTCACACAACTGCAGAAGCTGGCAAGCCCAAGATCGGAAGGTCGGAGAGCAGGGCTCCCACTCACAGGCTGTGCAGCTCGACGAATCACAGGTTTGGCAGATAAGCTGACAGCTCAAGTCCCAAGAACGGGAGATGAGACGACAGGAAGCAGCCGCAGGATCCAGAGAGAGCAAAAAGGCAGAACATCTGCTTATATACAGATGCGGGCCACACCCCCAAGGAGACTCCCTTTCATCTGATTGGCTGCTCACAGTATATTCAATCATAGGAGTGACTACATTAAAACGCAGAGAATCATGGCCCAGCCAAGTTGACACACAATCTTAACCATCACAGTCATGTATGTATGTATGTGTGTGTGAGTCTGTTTATATGTGTATATGTGAGAGTGTGTGTGTCTGTGAGTCTATGTATGTATGCGTGTGTGAGTCTATGTATGTATGTGTGAGTCATGTATGTATGCGTGAGTCTATGTATGTATGTGTGAGTCTATGTATGTATTTGTGAGTGTGAGTCTAAGTATGTATGTGTGTATGTGAGTCTGTATGTGAGTATGTATGTGTGTGTGTGAGTGTATGTATGTATGTGTGTGTGGGTGTGAGTCTGTGTAGGTATGTATGTGTGTGTGAGTCTATGTATGTATGTGTATGTGTAAGTCTGTTTGG
The DNA here is from genome assembly GCA_030035585.1 of Dugong dugon. Taxonomy (NCBI): domain Eukaryota; kingdom Metazoa; phylum Chordata; class Mammalia; order Sirenia; family Dugongidae; genus Dugong; species Dugong dugon. The sequence goes on along the minus strand of CM057475.1, from coordinate 82,395,948 downwards.
ATGTGTATATGTGAAAGTGTGTGTCTGTGAGTCTATGTATGTATGTGTGTGTGAGTGTGGGTCTGTGTATGATGTGTGTGAGTCATGTGTGTATGTATGTGTGTGTGAATCTATGTATGTATGTATGCATGTGTTAGTCATGTATGTATGTGTGAGTCTATGTATGTATGTGTGAGTCATTATGTATGTGTGTGTCTATGCATGTATGTGTGCGTGTGAGTCTAAGTATGTATGTGTGTATCTGCGTCTGTATGTATGTATGTGAGTCTACGTACATGTGTGTGAGTCTATGTATGTATGTGTGAGTCTGTATGTATGTATGTGAGTCTATGTATGTACGTGTGTGTGTGTGAGTCTACGTATATGTGTGTGAGTCTATGTTTGTATGGGTGTATGTGAGGGTGTGTGAGAGTGTATGTGTGAGTGTGTGTATATGTGTGTGAGTGTGTATGTGTGTGAGTGTCTGTGTGTGTGCATGTGAGTGTATGTGAGAGTGTGTATGTGGAGTGTGTGTATGTGTGAGTGTGTGTGTGAGACTGTATGTGTGAGTATTGTGAATGTGTGTGACACTGTGTATGTGTGTGAGAGTGTATGTGTGTGAGTATATGTGTGTGAGTGTGTGTGTGTATGTGTGAGAGTGTATATGCGTGTGACTGTGGGTGTGACTGTGTGTGACAGTGTGTGTGTATGTGTCTGAGAGTGTATGTGCGTGTGGATGGAGAGGTGGTGTGGCGTGCTGCCCAAGCTCTGGGGCTGGGGCTCTGGGCCCCATGATGGAGTCACATGGGTTCACCTCTTGCCCTAGTGACCTGTCTGGTGGTGGGAGGAACCCCAGGTAGAAGCCTGGGGCAGGCGAGCGGGTTGTCCTGGCCTCTGGTTCTGGCTGTGCCCTGGCCCAGTGCTGCGCCTCCTGAGCCCCCCTTTCCTGGTGTGGATGGGGCTGGCTGGGGTCAGCACCTTGCTGACAGGTGTGGGGATGGGAGGACCGGCTCTGTGTCAGGAGGCTGTTTCAGTGGACACTGTTGGTCCCTGGTCCACTTGCTCTGGAAGGGTTGGGTGATAGGAAGGTGGAGGCTCTTCCCTGGAAAGCTGTTCCCTCTCAGGCTGCGAGCTCTGGGCTCTACTTCCTTCCTGAGAAGAGGCGCGGCCAGGTGCCCAGGTACAGCAGAAGGGGGTGGGGTGGCCGTGGGCTCTGACCTGGCACCCCCAACCCCTTGGTCCCTGCCCCTGGTGCTGAGTGACTCGAGCTTTCCTTGTATCCAGTGAGTTCCAGCCCTGCTGCTGGGGTGTGGACTCTGGCTTGGGCACCACAGGGGGTACACACCCGAGGCCACCCCTGCATTCCCTTCCAGGGCCTCCTGGGAATGTGAAGATGTGGCTGCTCAGAGCAACTTGGGCAAACATTCTATTCCTTTGCAACTGGGGGGTGAACGCGTCCCTTGGGGGTGGGCACATCCCTCTGGGGATGCAGACGTCCCTCTGGGGTGGACACGTCTCTCCGCCAAGATGAGGCTGCGGTTGGGGTGAGCACGGAGGCGCCTCCATCTCTCTGCAGCAGCTGCTGTCTTGACTATGCACGTGGAGAAAATGTGTGCACCGGCACAGGCAGCACTACAAACGCTGGTCAGTAGTTACAAATTACCAGTGGACATGAGACACTTCTGAGCCGCAAAGACTGTGAAGAATGACAGAGTCAGGCCCGCAGCCTGGGTGTCCTCCCTCCGTCCTGTCCACCCTATTTAGGCCCGAGTGGCTCCATCCAAGTGCTTCCCTCCTGCTGGTGCTCTGTTGGAGTCAGCTGACGGGGGCCATTGGCAGGAGGCAGGGGGGCCGGAGGACGGGGGTGTCAGTGTGTTCACTTCTTGGCTCCCTCTCCTTGGAATCGTGTGATCTTTCCGTTCCACTACTGAAGCCACAGATCCTGCCAGGCAGCCCTCTCTAGCCCCCTCCCCTTGCCCCTTAAGGCTTAGGGTGCCCAGAGAACTGCATTGTTCCCCATGGCTTCCCCAAACCACACTCAAGCTTATGCAAGCGATTCTTTTATTAAAACCCTCCAACTGCCTGCTGCGAATGTGTCATCCACTGCTGGCAGGACCCACTAAAATAGCTCCAAAGAAAATGAAATACTCAGGTATACACTTAAACCCTGTACAAGATCTGTTTGTGTTGAAAATTACAAAATGCTCGTGAAAGAAATCAAAGAAGTCCTAAATAAATGGAGAGACGTACCATGCTCATGGGTTGAAAAACTTAACTTAGTAAAGAAGTTAATTTATCCCCAATCAAAGCACAGTTTTAAAGCAATACCTACCAAAACCACAGGAAGGTTATTTATAGACGTAGGCAAGCTTATTCTAAAATGCATCTGGCAAGGCACAGGCCCTCAAATAGCTAAAACAATTTTGAGGAAGAAGAATCAAGTGGGAAGAAGCAGTCTCCTGGATTTCCAGGATTATTATAAAGCTACATTAATCAAGAGCTTGTGGTATCGGTGGGGAAATAGAGGCACAGGTCAACGGAATGGAACAGAGAACCTAGAAAGAGATGCGCACAAATATGCCCAAAGGATTTTTGACAAGGGTGCATGAGCACTTCCATACAGGAAGTACAGCTCTTTCAACAAATAGTGTTGGAGCAAGTAGACATTCACAGGTCAAAATATGGACCTAAACCTCACACCCTGAGCAAAGTTTTACTCCAGGTGAGTTATAGACGTAAACGTAAAACACAACACAATAAAGCTTTTAGAACGAAACACAGGGAAAAACCTTCCAGATCTAGCGCTAGGCAGAGTTTGTTGACTTGGTACCAAAAGCACGATGGGCACTGGGAAAAAAAAATGATGAAGTGGACTTCACAGAAATTAAAAACGCTTGCTCTGTGAAGACCTGCGTGAAGAGGATGAAGGACAAGTTATAGACTGGGAGAAAATATTTGCGAACTGCACGTATTTTCCAAAGGAGGACTAATATTTGTAATATATAAAGAACTCTCAAAATTCAACAGTAAAAAACAAACAACCCAGTTAGAAAATGGCCAAGAGATATGTCACCAAAGGGGATATACAGATGGCAAATAAGCACGCGAAAAGATGTCCAACATCATCAGCTACTAAGGAAACGCAAATTAAAGCCACAATGTAATACCACTATACACCTATCCGAATGGCTAACATAAAAAATAAGACAGCCCCAAATGCTGGTGAGGATGTGGAGAATCCGGATCACATGTACACTGCTCATGGGGATATAAAAGGTACAGCCACTCTGGATAACAGTTTCTCAGTTTCTTATACAAGGAAATACGCATTTACCACGTGACTCAGTAATTGCATTCTTGGGCATTTATGCAGAGAAATGAAAAAGCTTATATCCACACAAAACCTGTACGTGGTGGCTCATAGCAGCTGTACTTGTTATAGACAAAAGCTGGAATCCGCCCAGAAGTCCTCCAAGGGCTGCGTGGTTAAAGGAATGCTACTCAGCGCCATACTCTGGTTGGGTCTCCAGGGAGTTATGCTGAGTGGAAAGAGCCAATTGCAAAAGTATGCACCCTATGACTGCATTTTTGTAACTTTTTTTAAATGACAAAATGTTAGAAATGGAGGAGAGGTTAGTCCCCTTAGTGGTGGCTGTAGTACAGAGAGGTGGGGAGTTGGGCTGGGGCCCATAAATAGTTAAGTGCTTGGCTACTAACTGAAAGGTTGGAGGCTTAAATGCACCCATAGGTGCCTTGGAAGAAAGGCCTGGCGATCTTCTTTCGAAAACTCTATGGAGCACAGTTCTACTCTGACACACATAGGTTCACCATGAGTCAGAGTGGACTCCACAGCCACTGGTTTGGGGTGGTGGTGGGATTATAGCAGGACACGGGAGGGATCCAGGTGGTGATACAGCTGTTCAGTGCCTTGTCTGTGGTGGTAGACACTTGAACCTATACAGGCGACAACACTGTACAGACCTTAACACACACGTGCAGACACACACACACACAACACACAACACACACATGTACAAGTCAAACTGAACAAGACTGGTGGATTGTACCAAAGTCAATATCCTGGCTATGATGTTATGCTACAGTTTTGCAGAATGTTCCCATCGGGGAGATTGGAAAATGTACAGGGATCTCTCTGAATTATTTCTTACGATGCATGTGGATACACATTTATGTCAATAAAATTCCAACTAAAAACTAAAAGCAACACCCCTCCCACGCGCTTGCCCTTGCAGTGTGATTTGTAGGGCCTCTGGAGCTGAGCAGCGTGGGAATGAACCATCACTGGCCCTCGGAGCAGGTTCTGGGTGTGCCCTGCGGTTTGGGGCTTGTATTTAAAACCACTGTTGCCTGGCACCCCCTCCCTCAGTGGACGGGGGCTCCTCCAGCCCCGCTGCAGCTGCTCAGGCCTCCCACTCCACCCCCTAGGTGGACGCTTCCTCTTCTGGAGGGGACCCTGGGACTGCTCTGGGGCCCTGCTCTCTTGCGGTGGCCCTGGCAGACAGCTCTTGAAGCCATGTGGGCACTGCCTTTCCAGTGTGGGTTCCAGAGCTCGGAGTCCGGGGTTCAGGTCCCAGGGGCTTTAGCTGCACTAACGTGTGTGCCTCTCTGTACCTCAGTTTCCTCATCCATCTCACAGGCTGATCACCACTCCTATGCCCTAGGATCGCTGCGTGGGTGAGCCCGAGTCACCCCGAGAGGCATGGAGAAGACTGTCTGACACCCACTTAGCTCTCATCGACGGGGTGTTGTCGTAACTGTCATGGCCCCAGGTAGGCTGTGCAGGTGTGGAGGGGTGGAGACTGCGCCCGGGGAGACCGGCTGGCTTCTCAGCCACGTGCTCCGCAGTCCCCAGCCTGATCCCTGGCTCCCCAGCACAGTCTCATGCTGGAGCTCACTGGAATATACCAGAAACTCTGGGGCAACCGGACCCAGTCCTGCTGCTGTCGTGGGTAGCTCTTACATGCCAGTGGATCCCCTTCTCCAAATTTCCAATTATTCCCAACAGGTGTGCACTGATAATCTGGAACAAGTTCCCTGGGGACCAGTTGTGCCCAACGTATCTAGATATTTAACGTAAAATGAAAACTTTGGTTTGAAAAGCACAGCTTATCTAGCGCCGTCACTGATTCCAGCGTAGCTGGTGTGCCTCTGTGTGTGTGTCTCCCCTGGTCCTTGGCACCAGTCAACTCACTGTGTTATCACAGCTGCTGTGTAAGATTATGAGCTGCCTGCCAAATACCTTTTGGAAATCAAAGCTTAAAGCTGCCTTTGTGACTCTCGTTTGCATACTTTTTGGCTATGCTATGGAGCATTTACTGTAGCACCCACACTTCTGTACACAGCAGCTTGCTCTCATCAGGGCTGCCTGAGAGAAGCAGATGGAGCTCCTGAGAGCAAACTCTTCTTGCCCGGATGGTGTACTGAGGTCCCACAAAGCCTTGTCTCCAGCGAAAGGACCACACCGGCCCTGAGGCTGCAGCGAGCCCTCACTTGCACACCTGGATGGCTGCATAGTCAATGCATCCACCGTCACATCCCTACATGAGCTTCCTGGGGTGGCTGTAACAAAGCCCCACACACTGGGTGGCTTAGAACAGCAGACATTTATTCTCTCACGGTTCTGGGGGCCAGAAGTCCGAAATCAAGGTGCTAGTAGGGCCGTGCTCCCTCTGAAGGCTCTGGGGAAGATCCTTCCTTGCCTCTTCCAGCTTCTGGTGGCTCCAGGCATTCCTTGGCTTACAACAGCATCACTCCAATCTCTGCCTTCATCCTCACGTGGTCATCTTCCCTCTGTGTGTCTGTGTCTCGGAATTTCTCTCTTTATTAAGTACACCAGTCACTGAGTTAGGCCACCCTACCCCAGGGTGACCTCATCTTAACTTGATTACCTCTGCAAAGACCTCATTCCCAAAGAAGGTCACATTCTTAGGATCTGGGAGGACATGAATTTAGGGGGACCCTATTGAACCCTATGACCCCCCTTCCTCAAACTCCCCTTCTCTGGCACATCCTTGGTATCTGCCCCCTCTTATATTTGACCCATCTCTGAGATTTTCCATTGCAGTCCCTGAGGCACTGTGATGGTTAAGGTTGTGTGTCAACTTGGCTGGACCATGATTTTCAGTGGTTTGGCAGTGATATGATGTTGTAATCATCTCCATGATGGACTCTGCTGTGAGTAGCTAATCAGTTGAAAGGGAGTTTCCTTGGGCGCGTGGTCTGCATCGAATATAAGTGGACATTCTGGCAAGGCTTGTGGACTTTTGCTTGTGCTGGATCCTGCAGTTGGTTCCTGTTCGTCTGACATCTGGTTCTTGAAGCTTGAGCTAGCAGCTTACCTGTGGTCTTGCCTGCAGATCTTGGGATTCATAAGTCTTCGAAGTCTGTGAGCAAGAGCCCTGCTCACCGACCTGCTGATTTTGGGTTCACCAGCCCCTGGGGCTATGTGGATCAAGAGAAGCCTCTACTGTGACCCACGGACTTGGGACTTTCCAGCCTCCACACCCAAGTGAGACTTTTCCTTGATATAAATCTCTTTCTATATGTATTACATGCTTTACTGGTTTTGCTTCTCTAGAAAACCCAGCCTAAGACAGGCATTTAGATCCTTGTGAGGATGACAATGTCCATTGCTGACTTGTACTGTCTGTGGCCCTTTGCACGTATGTATTATTTACTGCTGAGAACAGCCCCTTCCAGTGAAGGCCATGGTGGCCCCATACAGCACATGGAGAAGAGGGGTCAAGAAAGGTTAGCAAGGCTTCTCAAGGTCATGCCAGAGGGGTAGTGGCCATACGTGAACCAGGTCTCTGTGATGCCATAGGGTACCCCACCCAGAGGCTGTCATCTTGAGTGGGACAGACACTGGGGGTGCTGAGGAATGAGACCCCCGGCACACAGAAATTTCTCCAGCCACCAAAAAACTCAAAAAACCCAAACCAGTTGCTGTCAAGTCAATTCTGTCTCAGAGCGACCCTATAGGACAGAGTAGAAATCCATAGGGTTTCCTAGGCTGGAATCTTTACAGAAGCAGACTGCCACATCTTTCTCCAACAGAGCCTCTTTGGGTTCCAATTGCTGAACTTTTGGTTAGCAGCCAAATGCTTAACCACTGCACCACCAGGTCTCCTTTTCCTCCAGCCACAGGGGGTGAAAATGTGGCTGTGGCCACTCCTCCATGCAGATGGTGTGGTCCCAGGGCCAGATAGTAGAGATGTTTTATTCAGAGGTGGGGCTGTGGGTTCCAGAACCCCTGGCTCTGCCACAGGAGATAAGTCCACCATAGCCATCCCCCGGTTCCTCTTGCATCTCACTTTCTTGTTTCCTGACTCGATTGATTTTGGCCCTGGGACGAGGTTGACTTTCTACCCAGCCCAATGACTGGGCACTGGAACTTGCCCTTTTAATCATAAAACCAAGGAACTCTCAGCCCATTCACCGCTTCACTGAGCCTGAAATGACTGCAGTGAAAAATGCTTATGGCTCCTTGTGGAAATAATTCATAAAAGTTAAAAAACTTCCTCATGGTGCTTTCCATTTTAGGTGACAGGGGACAAAAAAATGACCTCTGTTCTGTAGCAGCCACCTCTCCCTATGCTCAGAGGTCTCTGCAGAGTCACCTGGAAGAGCAGAGCCACACTTGCACAGGCAAATTCCCAGCTCCTGAGCCATTCTTCCACATCCTTGGGTCATTAACCTAATGGCTGAGGTCGTTTTCCTTACGAGAAAATCCCAGATTCCGTGGCTCCGAACCCCCATGATCATGGAGAAACCCATTAAAATGGACAAACGATGGGGAAATTGAGAAAAACCCACACAGTTCACAAGGTGAAGGCTGCACTGTGTCTAGGCAGCACTGTGTGGAAGGTGTGCATCTGGAGACACACTCAGGAGTGTGGGAACAGCGGGTGATAACTGTGGGGGCAGCTGGTGGGTGTTTCAGGGCCACCTGGGGCTGAACACCCACCGAAGAGAAGGCAGGGGGAGCCACCCACGCTCTCACATGATTCTGTTTCTCTCATCTCCCAGGATCCGATAGGGCAGTCAGGTGATGGGACTTCACTGAACAAAGGTGAACAAAGCCTAGCCCATGACCCCAGGAAGACTGGGTTTTCTCCTTGCAAACCTATCCCTTTTTCTGACCACCACCATATATACTTTAGATACATATGGGTGCCAATCATTTCTATACCATCCCTGTGATAAAATACTGCTTTTTATTTCTACCTTGCCCAGGGGTTGGGTGAAATTTCAGAAGTGTCCACCTGGCCTTTCCCTTCACCTATGTGCAAGGATCCAATGAGGGGGTCGCACCGACTACAAGTATGTCAGTCCTAATTATACGTTCAGGGGCTGACGGATGTCCACTGGGTGGATCCCTGGATTCAGTGGACACACTGTAACCCTGGGCCCGGACTTCATTTGTTAGCTGAATCCCACGTGCGCCCTCCAATACGGTGACATGATGACTCTTCACGTCTCTGGATGTCAATGTCGACTCAGACCCTGTGTCCAAGGGTCTTGAAATGTTTGGGTATTCCCCTCCCCATGGTGTACAGTTGCTCAAGTAAATGGCCTTAGCTCTCTTGGGGAAAGATTAGGGAATCCTTACCACGAGTTTTGTTGGGTCCCTTCTCCTGGGCAACTACCTGGAGTTAGCCAAACTGCAAGGTTAACAGCACAGTCTTCCAGACTGCTCAAGACTTCTGACCCAATTGCAAACAGCTATGGTCCAAATACAAACTCAGAGGGGAGAGTCCACACAAGACCACTCTCACCTTGATATCTGCTGCAAGTTTCGGGGTTTGCCTAAACTACTCTCAGGTAGCAGGGAAAGGATACATTAAAATCAGCCAAGAGAAGAGACACACATAGTGAGGTCTGGCAGAATCCCAAATGTGAAGCTCTCACTGTCCTCAGGATGTACTACCCTCCTGGTATTGACGTGTGACAACATGCAGAGTATTGCCAATCCAGGCTCACCTGAGCTTCAGTATCCAGCGGTTTTATTGATTGCCCATGTGGTTGAACTCAGTTTGCAAACAGACTGATAACACGTGAACCAAAACCCCACCCTAAATCATATGGTTGGCCTTTCTGGCAGGGTCATCCCTAATCCTAAAACTACTGGGTGTAGTCAGCCCCACCCTGAGTCACCGTGCTAGCATAAACTATCAGGTGTGGTCCTAGCCCACCATGAATAACAAAGATGCTCCTATCACTCGGGAAATTCCAAGTGACTTCAGAGAACCACCTGACCTACAAAAGATCCATAGGAAATACACATCAAATAGCTAGCACAAGAACAACGTTGTTGTGATGACTTTTAGATTAATTCTTATTATCTAGTAGAGATCATAGGGGTACAGTGGTCGGGGGTGGGCGGGACATCCCTCACAACTACGGCCAGATGGCAGATTTCTTATGACCAGTTAATGGAGAAGGAAAAAGTCCAGTGTTGGTTTATGGATGAGTTGGCTCGGTATGTGGGTGCAAACCAAAAATGGGCGGGAGCTGCACTGTCACCTCTGTCAGGACTGGCCTTGATAGACATGGGTTAGAGACATCCTCTAGTGGGTGCAGCTTTCGGGTGTGTGCCTGGTTGTTCCCTCTTTGTGGAAGAAGCTGCCCAAGGTTAGAGCATATATGGACTCAAGGGCAGTGGAGAATGGGTTGGCTGGCTGGTCATGGACCCGAACAGGGAAGTGCAGAAAATAGGGGCAAAAAAGGTGTGGGGCAGAGGCATGTGGATGGATGTATGGGAGTGGTTGTGAATTGTGAAGATCTTTGCATCACATGAAGATACCTACCAGAATGACCCACCCTGGGAGAGACGCCATACAACCAAGCACACAGACTCACCACCTCATTGACACCAGCCACCCCAGTACCAGCACGGCAGGCCCATACATGGACCAGTTGTGGTGGGAGAGAGGGAGGCCAGTACTCATTGGCTGTCTCTTTGTGTCTTAGTTTTGGACCAAGGGATGATTTTACCCTGGGAGAGGTTTTACCATGAGGCAATGTTTGCTGTGGGGCTGGATCCTGGGGTCCATTTTGTTGCCAGAATTGGGGCGACCTAGCAGTTCTGAGAATTAAGCAGAGTGGAGTCTGTGTGGGTGTGTCATGTCCGTGATCTCTCTGCACAGCATTCTGGGCCCAGTATTGCATCGTGCCAGCTGGCTTGGGGGCCGTTTCTGACCTTCCCCAAATCTGCAGGCAAACGATGCTCTCTCTGAAGGCAAAAATATGGCTTGTTGAAAGTTTCTATCTTCAGTGAGTGAGATCTGATTTTCTCCCAGAAGATTTTGGAATGCTAGATTGAAACTTCTCCAAGCTGGCAGAAAAAGCCCAGCCTCCAGGTGGTGTGTTGCGTTGTGCTCTTATTCCAGAGCACGCATGGAGTGATGTCTTCAGCACCAGAATGCCGCTGTTCACAGCTGCACTGGAAGAAGTGTGCCCATGGCGGGCAGTGAGAGGGAGCAGGTGCCGGAGGCAGACCTCTTCTGCTGGGGCTCCTGTGGAGTGGGGGATGGCTGCAACCACAGACCTGGTGTGAGGGAGAGCTGATGCCTCTGCCCAGGGAATCAGGAAAATCTCTGATTACAAGAGCCAGCTAACCACTCCTACCCCCACAAACAGCTTGGACACAAGGCTGTTCCCACACCCTCAGAGACACTGCAGATTTGAGGAGTCCCTGGGAAGCTGGGGCCCCCTAGGGCATGTGCTTGCAGAGCTCACCCCCAAAGACAGGGCTCCCTGGGAGGACTCTGGGGGCAGAATGCCTCCCACTTCTCAGGGCAACTGCTGCGGTCACACACTAATTCGTGTTTTCTAAAATTGAGTTTGTTTCCCTCAGCACAAAAATATTTCAGGGACTAGATCCATTTCATGCATTTTTAAAGATGAGTTAATTGGTGCCAGATTTGGAATTTGCCAAAGTCTTATATTGGAGAGGAAGCAGTTGTTATATAGTGAGTAATAATACTAACAGCCACCACCGCTGCACCACTCATGGATCGCCCACCTGCATCAGGTGCCCGGGGAGAGGTATCACCACAGCAGGGGAGGGAGGGGCTTCAAAGAGACGGGACTGTCCCAAAGCACCAGACACTACAGGGAAGTCCAGGCCAAACAGACCAGAAAATGTCTCCGTGGACTGGGCTGCCAGGGGGTCAATGGTGACCTTGGAGAAAGTTGTTTTGCTGAAGCTGGAGGGCAGAGCCCAACTGTGGGGCCAAGGAGTCAGAGGTGATGGGGAGAGGAAGTGCAGAGCCAGCCCACTCCCCAAGCTGAGCTCTTCAGGGACAAGAAGTGTTCAAGGGTCACTGCTGAGGGCCCTAAGGCCCATTAAGGAGGCTTGTTGATATGGGAGAAGCTTCATCTGCTTACCTGGTAGAGGAAAAGAGCCAGACAGGAGGGGGGGGAAGCACAGAGATGGGGGGCATTCTGGACTGGCAAGGGCCCTGGGGTAGGAGTTGGGAGCTGGAGCGTCCAGGGGAGGGTCGCTGGCCAGAGAGTGAGCCCTCTATGGGGAGGGCAGGGAAAAGATGTGCAGGTGCAGCACATCACAGGTGAGAGGAAGTAAAGTGGAAGGGGCTTCTGCCTGAGGCCTCTATTTATTTGTATTTTTTAATTCTTTATTTTTAGTTTTATTATTTTAATTTGTATTATTTGTTTTCTATTATCTATTTATAATTAAAAATTTTTCATTTCTTTATTTTTATATTTATTGTATTTATTTATTCTAATGTATTACTTATTTATTGTAAGGGCCCATGTATCTGTACTGCACAGGTGGCCAGGCTGTGCCTCAGACTTCCAGCAGTCATAAGACAGCTGGGAACAAGGCACATGCACCCACTGGCATCAACCACTCCACGGGGGCTTCGTTCGTCTGTGATCAAGCCGGACACACGAGACGTGTACATAGCACTGGCGAAGTGAAAGCCATTATTATTCTTTATAGGAAGCAAACAGTAAACAATAACAGCAGATTCCCACAAGGAAGACACTTTCCCTTAGCCATATTACCCATGTCCATGCTTACACTGCTGGGCAGGCACGCCGTGGTGCAGGTGAGAGGCTGTGTTCACGTCACCATGGCCTCCGGCTACCACCATGTCACCCTGGGCTTCTGCTGTGCTGCTGGGCCTCTGTGGGCCTTGCCTGAGCCTGCAGAAGATCACTGGTCAGGATCTCCCCAGCCTGCACCATTGGGCCTTTCCAAGCCTCTGCTGCTGGCTCCTGGAAGTAAGGCCTGGTGATCTGTTTCCAGAAGGTCACAGCCTTGAAAACCCTGTGGAGCAGTTCTACTCTGCACACTTGGGGTTGCCATGAGTTGGAATTGACTCTACAGCAACTAACAACAACAACAAGAGTTGCCTGGAGGCTGTTAAAATGCAGACGCCTGGGCCCCGCCCCAGGGTGTTTGTCTCAGTAAGTCTGGGGCCTGAGAACCTGCATTCCTAGTAAGTAAGTCTCCAGGTGGTATTGATGCTGCTGATCCGGGGACCCCACTTTCAGAACCACTGGTCTGGACTAGGGTGTTGCACACTGTTGTCCACATGGGCCTTTGAATTGTCCAGGAGGAGAACAGAACTCAGGGTGACGGTGGACCCCAAGTCCCCAGTGGACGGGAGCCTCATTCAGAAGTCAGCCAAGGACAGCAATGAGAAGGGGCTACGATGAGGCTGAGAAGTGACCTGACACGGGCTTGTACCCAGGCCTGAGGTGGTGAGGATGTTACCGCAAATCGAGGATCTGAGCCACCTGTCACAAAAGCCAGTACTGAGACAGGGGTGAGGTGAGCAGAAGAGGGTTTTATTGTATATCAATATACAGGGGACGGAGGGGAATGAGCTCCTCCTAAAGACTTGCCTCCCCGACTGGAGACTGGCTGAAGGTTTTATACGGACAGGATCATAGTTTCTCTTCTGGTGGTCACGTTTCTCATGTCCCAGATGATCTAACCTCTTACTGGCAACACTTGAAGGTTATCTGGCACCGTCAGTCACGATTGTCACGTCACAGGTGAGTTAATCCTAGTCCTTCAGGGTTATCGGTGTGTTCTGCCACCCTCCGAGGAGAAACTTTAGTTAATCTTACTGGAATAGGAGGAGGGAGAAAGAAGAAAAAATAAAGAAAATATCATGGAGAAGCAGCGGCTGGTAATGGGTGGGAAGCAATGGTGGTAACTTATGCAGCCTGTTCCAAGGATGCCGGCCACCACCATTGCCTCTGGACCCTTGTTGCTGGATTAGAGGACACACCTTCCATCAAAGCTCCACAGCGTGTCCTCCCATGTCTCAATGACTCTGTAGTAAACTTACAATTTAAATTTTTTCTTGAAAAAAAAAACCCTCTAAAACCTTATTCTGTCTCCTTGGAAGAGAGCTGAGTGTATCAGAGGAAGACCAAACACCGAGGTCTAGGGGACCTAGACCCCTGACGGCGTTTTCATCTGCGATAAGCTAACCCCTCCCAGCGTCTCCATCAGTTGTTTACGAGATTGCTGTAATTACAGCATTCTATCTTTGCAGGGAAAAAGGAAGCCCAGCTGTGTGTGTGTCTGTGAGTGTGTGCGTCTGTGCGTGTGTGTGTGTGAGTACGTGTGACATGGAAGAGGGCGTTGCAATCTTGTCAGAAAGTAAATCATGGCGAACGTGCTCACTTCAGGACACAGGCAAGACTCCGTTATTGAGAGCAGCTCGAAGACCAGCCAGGTCCATGCTCTTGTGGTTCATTGTGTGCTTGGCGGTTCACGTGGTCTGACCTGGACCCACTGGGCCTGGATGGGCTGCGGCTGCAGTGGTGTGTGTGTGGGGTGTGCATGTGTGTATGTGTGTGTGGGGTGTGCATGGGCAGGGTGTGTGTATGTGTGTTGGTGTGTGTTGGTGATGTGTGTGTGTGACATGGATGTGTGTCAGTTGTGTGTGTGTATGTTGACAATGTGTTTGTGTGTATATGTATATGTGTGTGTGTTGGCAGGCTGTGTGTGTATATGTGTTGTTGGTGTTATGTGTGTGTTGCAGTGTATGCATGTGTGTGTGAGTATATGAGTGTGTTGGTCGTGTGTGTGCATTGTAAATGTGTGTATGTTTGGGTGTCAGTGTATGTGTGTTGGCAGTGTGTGTGTGTTGTATATGTGTGTGTTTGTGTGTATGTGTATATGTGTTGGTGGTGTGTGTGTTTGTGTGTGTGGGTGTATGTGTGTGTTGTGTGTTGTGTGTGTGCGTCAGTGGGGATTAGAGGGGACCTTTCCTTGACTTTTCCCTCTCAGACTAGGTCGGGGGAGTCAGGGCCTGAATATCACCAACTCCCTAGGTACAATAAATCAGAGCACTGCAGACTGAGGCCTGATCGTCAGTCCAAAATCCTTCAAGCCCAGACAGGCTTGTTGCTTATTCGCGTGACCTTGGATCTAGTTTTGTTTCTGAAGGAATGAAAAATCACTTGTGGGTACAAGGACGACATTTGGGCTGGACGCCACTAAGCCTACTTTAAAAGCTGAGAGAATCGCACTGACAGTGTAAAAAGCACCCCTCTGTAGGGAGCACTGTCCTGAGGGGACACAAAGAACAAGGTCCCAGCAGAGGGATTAGCCAACAGGAGCAGCCTGGGGGACAGAGGAGGGCAGGGTGGGAAGCCGCCGGTGGAAGGAGCCGCCGACCAATGGCCTCGGCCCTTCTGAGTCGGGGGGAGATGATGATACAGCAGTGACAAGGTGGGGAGGCCTGGGAATTGCGGGTGCACTGAGGAGGGTGTAGAGGTTTGGATGAGCCACTAGGGGTGGGAGGGGAGAGGTGGCAGCCAAGGAGCACCTGGTGATAGTGCTAAGTACCCTTGAAGGCTCAGGTGTGGGCGGTGATGCAGATTTCAGAGGCCCCGGCCTGGGGTGCTGGGTGACTCCCTGTGCTTGGCAGAGCACCCTGCCTGGATCAGGAAAAGGCTGACAGAGCTCAGCCAGGCTGGAGCTTTCCCAGGTGAGGTCAGGGAAGGACAAGGGGGCTGCTTGTCGAGAGCATTAACAGGACAAGCAGAGCAGTTCCCAAGCCAGTGAGCGGACAGGTGAATTTGCCAAAACAACTGGACTGCTGAATATCCCACACTAACCAAAAAACAAGTTTCAGGGATTCTCGGACACACATTCTTCTTGAGTAGGGCGTTTGTCTGCTTATGACTATTCAGGTATGTATTCTTCATCAGTACAGTAATGAGAATCTGTTCATTGGAAGGCTAAGCCAAGTAATGACAGCCAGCTTTCAACAAACTGAGCATTTCTTAAAACTCTGCAAGACCTACCTGCGTATTTATTAGATGTATCCAGGGTGTGTATACGTGTGTGTACTTCCTGAAGCATGCAGAGTTAATTTAGTTAATTGGTTATTAAGCAAATTGATTTTTCCTGTTTCTTTCCTTTCTTGGTCTTTTTTTTTGGCAAATAGGCCTGGATTCACTAGGATGACGGTGGTTTAAGTGAGAATCTATACATTACAGGCAAATAATAAATAACATTACAATTACTGTGCTCACCACGCTGTACATATCACCTTGACTGATTCAACTGAAAAGTTTTAGAGTAGGTACGTTTGTCCCCTCCATTTTGCTGATGACAAAGCTGCCCTAGCAGTGAGAGGTGGAGGCTCCTAGGTAGAAAGTGAGGCCAGGTGGGGACTCAAAAACTGGAAAAGCAGTGGGCAGAGACCCTGAGGTGCCAACCAGAGTGGAGAGCATGCATGGGAGGAGGAACGGGGCAAGGGCAGCAGAGAGAGAAGGCCATCACCAATACAGGAGTATCAGGGTGGGAGGAATCCGAGAGGGTGCACCTTCCCACTGACAAGTTCCAGGGTACTGTGGAGGGAGTGGGCGCCTGCAGTGGCTGGGGGCAAAGGCATTGGAGTTGAGACATTTGTTGCTACGGAATCAGATAGTTGTCTCGATGGAAGATGGCGGCCAGACTTGGGGCAGAGAGGCTGGCTGAGGGGCAGCTGCCAGGTCTTCCAACAGGTGAAGGGAGTGGAGAGGGAAGGCAACAGGAGAGTTTTCTGATCACATGCCCTCTATGTCCCCTTCCAATTTGATAATCCATAATTTGAAATTGCTGAGACCTTTATACGAGGAGTCAACCAAGCGTGAATCCCTGTCTTCTGAGTATGTACTCTTCATGAGTACAGTACATTGTTGTTGTTAGGTGCCATCGAGTTGGTTCTGACTCATAGCAACCCTATATACAACAGAAGGAAACACGGCCCGGTTCTGTGTCATCCTCACAATTGTTGCTATGTTTGAACCCATTGTTGCAGCCACTGTGACAATCCATCTCATTGACGGTCTTCCTCTTTTTCGATGACCCTCTACCTTACCAAGTATGATGTTCTTCTCCAGGACTGGTCTCTCTTGATAACATGTCCAAAGTAGGTGAGACAAAGTCTCTCCATCCTTGCTTCTAAAGAGCTTTCTGGCTGTACTTCTTACAAGACAGACTTGTTTGTTCTTCTGGCAGTTCATGGTATATTCAATGTTCTTTGCCAATACCATAATTCAAAGGCGCCAGTTCTTCTGTCTTCCTTATACATCATTCAGCTTTCACATGCATGTGAGGTGATTGAAAACATGATGAGTCAGGCACACCTTAGTCCTCAAAGTGACATCTTTGCTTTTTAACACTTTATAAAGAGTTCTTTTGAAGCAAATTTGCCCAATGCAATATGTTTCTGATTTCTTGACTGCTGCTTCCAAGTGTAGACATTATTATTATCCCCATTAGGCACACTGGCCTCTGGCCTACCATCTCCCACTGTTCCCAGTAGAAACCTTTATGCCACTGCCGCTCGGCTCACAGATTGCTGTCCTTGTTCATTCTGTAACAGCCCCTTGAGTGCTGCTCCACCCTCTGACTCTCATCCTTTAATAGAACCACATCTAGTCTGTGCTGCCTTTCATGGGAAACGTTACCTTCCTCCCGATTTCTGAGGTCCACTAGGATCTCTTGCTCCTCGAATGCCCCCGGCATTATGCTCCTGCCCGTGCATAGTCCTGCCTGGCACTGCCCACTGACTTTGCCCACAGGGACCTCTCTTCTCCCAGACAAGCAGAGGCACCTTATCCCACTGGGTATAAGAGCATAAGCACGGGCTGGGGTTGTAGGGGAGGGCGGGTCATAGACACTCAATCTACTGTATCTGCACAAAGGAAAACAAATACCCTCTGCCTGACAGAAGTATGGTTTAAGTGTGTCGAGTTTTTGCTGGCCCCATCCAGGGTACCAGCAGCTGCACCACATGCCTGGGTTACTTCTAGATCTGCAGTACCTGGGCAGAGGTAGATCAGTCCTTGGCCAAACCTTGTTTTCTTCCTCCACATGAAGGAGCTCCACACGAAGGCCATCTACAAGGATGTGGAGCTACCAGGCAGACATAAGGTGAGCTTGGTGACCATGGCGTTCATCACCTTTTAGCATTTGCATCTCTGTTTTTCTCTTTAGCCAATGTTTTCTCCCAAGGTTTTCTTGGCTCATGAAGTTACTTTCTATATTTTAATCTGTACTTTGACTTTCAGGAAAAATAAAGTACAATACTTTGAAATAATGTACATGCATTTCATTTGTCTGATTACTTGCCCAACTTATATATAAAGATTCATCAACGTGACATTAGCATAATCATATGTATACATTTTCCAATCTCTGTTTCATTATACACTCAAGGGCTGATCCATCTTGTTTCCCAGCTCCTGGGGGAGGGTAAGGCCTCCAGAGCTTTGTAATAAGACGATCTTCTCCTAACATGCAGGTGCTTGCATGGAATGGGGGGCCTTCATCCAGGATGCCCTGAGATCCGCTTCTTTGCTGATCCATCTGGAGTGCACCAGCCAGCTTTATGAACCAGGTGACCGTAAGGCAAGATGGCAGCGCAAGTGGTTTATGCGGGAGGTGGTCCCAGGAATCACCAGTTGGCCAGTTGGGGAGGGAATGATAAAGGGTACATCTTCAATCAGGTTATTCTGCACAGCGGAGGCTCACTAGTTCTGAGGCCCTTGGAAGACAGCATGGAATATGTCCTGGCATTACCCTAGCTGGGAAGTGAGGAAGCCGGGATAGTTATCCACTGAATTCCAGCCTCCCTGTTTGGGGACTGTGCCCTGTTTGGGGACTGTGGTGACCCCTGTACTTCCAGCCTGCCCTGCATGCAGCCTGAGCAGACAGACCAATGCAGAAAGAGCCGTCAGTCCCCACACCCAGCCTGAAAGTCTGCACCACGTGGGGAAGAGGGTCAGCTGCCCAAGCAGTGGCTGCAGCAGGGGTCTCTTCTAGGCTGATGCAGACTCCACCTCCAGGGCGAGCCCATCCCCAAGGGATGCAGGCTGGGGGGCTGGGTAGGCATGCAGGGGTACTGGCTGTCTTGCCTCTGACACTTCTCTTGTAAAGACACCAGAGTGTTCCACCATTGTGCCCTCAAACGGTTCCTGGTGTATTTAAACTGATCACGAGGCAGGGCCACATGAGAAGACTTCATTCTCATCCAGAAAGGGTAAAGATAGGTTCCTACCTCATCCCATCCTTCCCTTTGCAAGAATGTGCTAAGGCACAAAACTCAGCGTATCAGTCCTACACAAAGCAGGGGAACTTCGTGGAATAAGATGCTTCCCTACTGGGCATGTAACTTAAAATGGAATGACTGAAATCAAGTGTTCTGAGGGTTGACATGAAGATTCTCGTTTCTGCCCATAACCATGAATTCATGATGTGAGTTAGCCTTTTGATGAGCCACTGGCTTCAGGGAACATTTTAATATGCGGTACGTTTCGTAGGTGGAATATTTCCCATGAAATCTGAGCAGTCACAGAGGGTTTCATGGACTCAGCTCATTCCAAAGGATCCCAAGCTCTAATGCCAGTAAATAAGGCTGATTAAACCAGCATTGCTTGAACATCTACTTACCAGCAAGTGTCTGGGTGGCCTTTTCCTCCTTGGTAAAACAACCCTGGTTGCACAATGGTTAAGCACTCAGCTGGTAACCAAAAGGCTGGCCGTTTGAACTCACCCGGCGGCTCCTCTAGAGAAAGACCTGGCCATCTGCTCCCATAAAGATTACAGTCGAGGAACCCCTGTGTGGGGCAGTCCTACTCTGTCCCCTGGGGTTCCTCTGAGTCGAAACTCAACTTGATGGCACCTGACAACAGAAGAGGGTCCAAAGCAAGTTCTATGAGGCACCTCTCCACCACGTCCAGCCCCCCAAGCTGCCCTCTGCTGTGTGAAGGCCTTAGGGAAGTGCAGCTGGAAAAGCCCACCATCTGGGGGAATTATCTGTCCCCCACTTTTTTTAAGGAAGGATTGTCTGCTATAGGCAAAACCAAAACAAACAAACAGTTGCGATGAGTCCACTCCAACTCTAGCTCATGGGGCCCTCATGTGTAGCAGAATAGAACTTTCTTCTGAGGTGCCTTTGGGGGAGTTCAACCACAACCCTTCAGTTATTAGTCAAGCACTTAACTGTCTGTGTCACCCAGGGGCTCCTTCAAACAGTGAGAGCCTAGTTAACTTAGGAGTACAGATTACTAAGACTAGAGTAATTTTAAAGTCCTGTCTTTATTTCTGAGCCCCGCTAAGTAGGTTTCTGGAGAGACCCAACACGGCGTGCAGGTCTGCTCCACAGGTTCCTCCCATCTCCAAGGTTGTCACCATGCAGAGAGTGCCCAGACCTCTGGAGGTGTCTGCAGGGTGACTCAGAGCTCCCTGGCAGGCAAGGCAGGGAAGGGTGTTTCCAACGGATGTGATCACATACGCAAAGCCAAGGGGACATAGAGAGGATTGTCCACTCTGTTAACACGGTGTCTCGGACTGTAAGTGATGGGGGCCAGGAAATTGGGAGGTAAGACCAGGTGGGATGATGTAAGTGAAATGCTTTTCGAGCTGAAGTGTGCAACCTGGGTCAGAAGTTCCTATATTTACCTACAGCAGCTCTTCTCAAACCTTAATGTACACGAGTCCCCTGGGGAGCTGGCTAAAATGCAGATTTTGGTTCCCTAGGCTGAAATTCTCATTCCTGCCAAGCTCCCAGGTGATGCTGACGCTGCTGATCCATCGGCCACACCATTAGCAGCAAGACCTGAGGTCTGTACCTTCCAGGAAGGCCACCACTAGCTACATGCACCTATTTAAATGAATTAATGAAACACCGAGATCCTTGGTTGCACTGGCCACACAGCCACACCCGACCAGAGGCTGCCACACGGGACAGGGCAGGAAGGTGCCCGTGGTTGGAGAAAGCTCTCTCGGAAGGCGCTGTGCGGATGGTGGGACCTGGTGAGAGCTGAACCGGACGATATGTGCAGACTTGTGATGGAAACTGCGGCACCATTGTCTGATTTCACTGTCAGAAGGAGTTAGACGTAGCTTGATTAAGAGTCAGCCCAGGCAAATACAGGAGAAATTAAAACGGTTGTTAATTTAATTTGAGTCTGTATTCTTGGAGAACTGACTGTAAGTTGGGAATTCGAATGAATTTCATTTTGCACATTTTTCACATGAGCAGCCTGTAATACTGTGCCCTTTCCTGGTCGATGCCAATTAGACTTCCGAGCTGCAGGTTTGAAGCCTGAGGACATATTGCCGCCTGTCCAAGCCCACGCAGCTCTTCATCTACAACATCACTCACCCGTGCCCCTTTCTCTCCATCATCTTGGTCCAAGCCTGTCTCTCCTAAGCTACTGCAAAGCTTCGTGGCTGTTAAAACTGTCTCCAGCTTCTCTTTTCTTAAATCTATCTTCCCTGTAGCTGCCCAAAAAATCAATATGGTTTTCGTCAAACTAACTAACCTTAAAAATGTACATTATGGCCCATGTGATAAGGCAGAAAACAGAAAAAAAAAAAAAAAAATGAGTCATATTGGACAGAAGGAAACCAAAATGTTTGCAGGCAATATAATTGAATGCCTCGAAAACCTATGAGGGTTACATGAAAATCTATTAGAGTCGGAAAAAAAAAAAAGAAAAAGAAAAACAGGTCAGCAAGCTGACCAGATTATTTTTAATAAATGGCTTTTTTTCTGTAATAGCAACAGCCAATTAGAAACTGTGATGGGAAGAGAGCTGACCACGGTATCTGCCAGTTGCTGAGGGACGTGACCCCTCTGCTTGGCATCTGGGAGGGTGGCCCCCCAGGCCTGCACCGTGTTCTGCGGCACTCAGCTCACAGGCAGGGCTTCTCCATCTCAGAGATATCCCATCAGATCCTGGTCCCCAATTATGGAGGTGCCTCCTGGCCTGAAGGGCCAGCGGCTCATCCCTTCTCTAGCCACCACGTGAGCACCAGTTGTGGCTCAGCCACTCTCGGTAGCTGCCGAAGATGAACCCACAAACACGTGCAAATCTGACCCCAACAGCATTGGCAAGCAGGTGGCACAAAGGGTTAGTGAGCTTGGCTGCTAAGGAAAGGTTGGCAGTTGGAGTCTGCCCAGAGGTGCCTTGGAAGAAAGGCCTGGTGATCTACTTCCCAAAGCTCAGCCATTGAAAACCTTATGGAGCACAGTTCAACTCTGACACATGTGGGGTCGCCATGAGTCAGAACTGACTCTACGGCGACTCGGATTTATTTATTTTTTATTCCTTGAATTTTTAAGACAGCATAAAATGAGGTCTGGAGGCCAGCCCTACAGATGGAACTCATTATAAGATCCGAGTCCCTTTAGCAGAGGCTACAGGCTGTCTGTTGGGCCGTGCATTTGGAGGAACATGGGGTATTTTTCTACCACTCTCTCAAAGTTACTTCCTTGGGCCAGGATTTAAAACCTGTCCTTCGAGGAAACTGTAACTATACATTAGGATGAGAATGAGCCTGCTGGGACCGAGTCCCTGGGTGCCAGGGGGGGCCCTGTCTGGGTCGCAGCCCCAGGGAGGGCAGGCTGCGGGGGGGCCCCCATCCCAAGATGCAGGAGACACGGCCCCTCCCAATTCTAACTTGGGAATGTGAAGCTAGATACTATGCCTCCTGGAGCAACACATTTATAACCACAGAGCCCTCGCTTGGATGAAAACCACCCAGAGGAAGGACACTCTGGACCCGTTGGGTTAATACATGGACGATGCTGGGGGGCAGTCCTTAAATCTTCCACTGGGGTCAGGTCCACACTCATCCTGACAGTTTTGGGGAAGTCACAAATATCTGGGCTTTGCACTCTGGATGAACATATCCCAGCTTTCCTGCAGAGAGAGGACGCCTAAAACACACACCTTCCAATGGAACCATCTACAGCACCTGGCTGGGGTCAGCCTGGGGGTGGCCCCAAAGGGGCTTCCTGACATTGAGGTGATAGCTGCACAATCACATTTTGTGGGTACCTTTGGGGCTTTTTTGTTTTCCGAACCCACGGGCTCGTTAATGAACCCTTGGAGCCTAGGTGCTACAGTTCACACAGTCCTGCCATGTGGGCGTGGAATGGGGGTGGGGG
This sequence comes from Dugong dugon, assembly GCA_030035585.1. Classification (NCBI taxonomy): domain Eukaryota; kingdom Metazoa; phylum Chordata; class Mammalia; order Sirenia; family Dugongidae; genus Dugong; species Dugong dugon. Next base: position 82,373,500 of record CM057475.1, on the reverse strand, counting down.
GTCAGGTCCATGACCGGGGTGGCCAGTGGCCAATGGCCAGGGTGGCCACAGAGGCTCACAGTTCTGCCCACAGTTGGCTGTGGCGCTGCCCATGAGTTCCTGAATCACAGAATTAGCTAAATGATTCTGGAAGGCTAACACTGATTGCATTTGAATGACTGAATATCTTTGTTTATGGGCGGCCTTTGGCAGACGGGGCTGAAAACGGAAGCCTCAGCTGAACGAGGTGGATTCCAGACAAGCACAGATTGTCACCACTGGGTGGAGAGAACACGGCACAGACTTCAGGATGCATGCCCGCGCAATCACCCAAAGGTGAGTGAGATTCCAAGTCAGCAAAGCAGGAGACGGTGGTTTTGCTCTATTAAAACACCAGGAATGTTCTAAAATCATAGAATTATTGGTCTTTGAGGAATAAAATGGCACCCATCGAATCTCCCCTAGATTAGCCTCCTCCTACCTACTACCTTTAAAGTACTGTTGTTGCTAGGTGTCATCAAGTCGGTTCTGACTCACAGCGACCCTATGTACAACGGAATGAGACACTACCTGATCCTGCGCCATCCTCTTTAAAGTGTGCAGTCTCTCTATTCTTGCTAGCGTAGTCAGCTTCAGGACTACAGACGTACTACGTAGAGGGTAAGATATCTACTGCTATTCCACAGTACAATTTCCTAAAATCACCACAACACACGCTGTTTTAAATGGCAGTGGAAACTTCTTTTAAAAAATGGGTGTTTGTTGTTCGGTGCTGTAAAGTCCGTTTCGACTCGTAGAGGTCCTGTGAACAACAGAACGAAATGCTGCCCCGTCCTGTGCCATCAGCACAATGGTTGCTGTGCTTGAGCCCATTGTCACAGACACCGTGTCAATCCTCGCTGAAGGTCCTCTTCTCTTTTGATGACCCTCTACTTTACCAAGCATGATGTCCTTCTCCAGGGACTGGTCCCTCCTAATAACATGTCCAGAGTATGTGAGATGAAGTCTTGCCATCCTTGCTTCTAAGGAGCATACTGGCTGTACTTCTTCCAAGACAGACATGTCCATTCTTCTGGCAGTCCATGGTATATTCAATATTCTTCACCAACACCATAACTTAAATGCATCAATTCTTCCTTGGTCTTCCTTATTCTCATTGGCATAAGGGGCTATTTTTTAATACTTTAAATGGCTTAGGGGTGCTTTTCAAAACACCATTATTTCTTTTCCTTCTTATAGCTATAAGTTGTTATTAGCTTCTGCCAAGTTGGCTCAGACTCATGGCAATCTCACGTACAACAGAATGAAACGCTGCCTGGTCCTGTGCCATCTTCATGATTGTTGGCATGCTCTGGTCCATTTCTATGGCCACTGTGTATTTTGAATGCCTTCCAACCTAGGGGGCTCATCTTCTAGCACTATATAATATTCTGTTGTGATCTGTAGACTTTTCCTTGGCTCATTTTCAGAAGTAGATCAGCAGGCTTTACTTCCTAGCTTGTCTTAGTCTGGAAGCTCCGCTGAAACCTGTCCACCACGGGTGAACTTGCTGGTGTTTGAAATTTGGGCGGCATAGCTTCCAGCATCACAGCACCAGCAAGCCACCACAGTAGGACAAAGAGCCCACAAAGCTGGGTTCAGAAGGTTAACAGATGTTCCCAAGGGTGTGCCACATCAAGACTCAGGAGGCCAGAGTCCCAATTCCTGGTCCTAGGCTCTCCCCAAGACTACAGCCACAGGCACTGTCTTCTTTCCCTTTAGAAAAAAAGGAAGTATACCATAAACCATCTTTTCCAGGTGAAGGATTTAAAAAATCTGCAATAACTGCAGTCACTTTTACCAGAAATCATAAAAATGATGTGCAATAGACAAGATGGTATGGAAATGGGAAGCTAAAAAAAAAAAAAACATGCATGTAGGACTGTGGGGCTGATAGCTATTTTTGCCAGTCCCCAGTGCTAAGGAGGGGTGCCTCATGCCAGCTGGTGGTTGTCTTGTCTCAGGGGCTGGGGACCCCGGCCCAACTCCTGCCCTGGCTGCAGTCGGGCCCTGGCACCCCAGCTGTGCTCTCACTCCTCCTCCCTAACTCATGCCTGCCGAAGGGGATGGGGCAGGGGGCTGTCCCTCTGGACACTGTCCTACTGCCTGAATGCACTGTGTGAAACCAGCTCTTTTAGGTCCATTGTGAAATGTCAAGGACTGTCAAGCCTTGCATATTGACAGATGCAGGAGACCTTAAAGGAGGGAACGTAGACGGCAGAGAAGGAGACTGCCAGGAGCGACTTCCAATAGTTCAACTGTTGGCAGGGAGCAGACATGGCCTTTTTGGGGCTTCCGGGGAGCACTTTCCTTGGGCATTTGCTAAAAGCTGGTGCCTGGATGTGAACATGGGAGTTGAGGGTTGAAGTGCATTTAACTTTAGAGTCTTCTCTCTCTCTCTCTCTTGCATTGCTTTCAAATATTTAGAAGGAATAAGTTATTTCAGCCACCTGTCTGTCAGTGTGTCATACTGTGGGGGCTCGCATGTTGCTGTAATGCTGGAAGCTATGCCATCGGAATTTTAAATACCAGCAGGTCACCCTCGGTGGACAGGTTTCAGAGGAGCTTCCAGATCAAGAAAGACTAGGAAAAATATCCTGGTGATCTACTTTTGAAAATAACCAATGATAATTCTGTGTATCACAACAGAACATTGTCTGATATAGTGGTAGAAGATGAGCCCCCTAGTTTGGAAGGAACTGAAAAAACTCAGTGGCCAAAACCAAGGACTCGAGCATACCAGCGATTGTGAAGATGGCACAGGACCGGGCAGTATTTTGTTCTGTTGTGCATGGGGTCACCGTGAGTCAGAGCCAACTTTGTGACAATTAACCACAACACCAAGTCATTTGAGAAGCCGGATGTGATCCCTGCTGGAGAGCTCCCCCTCTCTTCACTCTTCTTGGCCCCTTGGCCTCTGCTTAGCACACCAGCCCCTGGAGAAGTTAGTTTCTCTCCAGGAGCCTTATTGGAGACCCGGCTAACCCAGCAAGAAGGACTTAGGTTTAGTGGGTTAGCACTGTGGCCTGCAGCAGGACAACCTGGAAGCTTGGCTCCAGCCTGTCTCTGGTGCTGGGACCATGGCTGCCCGTGACGCTGTGAGAATTGACAGGGAAGATGAGACATGCTACCTAGAGCTGCAGCCGCCTCTATCTGGAGCTGCAGATGTTTCTGCAGGATTGCCGAGTGAAGCCCTCACCGGCCCCACACGGCCCCACACGGCCCCACACGGCCCCACACGGTAGCGCAGTAAGCTCATAAGCCCATCATGTCCCCCCGGGGGCCTCTCACTGGGCTCTGGCGGGGAGATGTGCGAGGCTGGTGGGGACGAGGCCGATCCTGGGAGCCAAAAACCTCGTTTTCTAGGCTGCGCATCTGATTCAGGGTCAGAGGAGCAAACGGCCTCTTGCTTCTCTTCAAGTCCAGTGGCCGATGCTGGTGTTCACTTTAGAACCGATAAGGTAGTGTTGCTGTGTATGCACCTTGGGGATACGGGGACTGCGGCCACCTGGGAGAGTGTTTGCAGAGCAGACGGCAAACAAGGGCTCAGATGTGCTTCGGGAAGGACTTTTATTCCCTCAGGAAGCTGCCGGCATCAGAATGAGCATGTGAGAGAGAGTGCATCACAGTCGGCTGAGTCATTCTGCCACTCCCAGGGAATCCTGCAAGCACAGCCCCACCTTTCCCTGGTAACAAGGAGGAGCCGGAGGCCCAGAGAGGGCAAGAGATCTGCTTGAGGTCACACAGTCCTTAGGGGAAACACCCAGTCCACAGTCTTGTCCAGCATTCTCAGTGAGAGTTGGTGTCATGGATTGAATTGTGTCCCCCAGAAATGTGTGTCAACTTGGCTAGGCCATGATTCCCAGTACTGTGTGGTTGTCCTCCATTTGGTGATTGATAGAATTTGGCTACTTGTAAATTCTAATTTCTGCCTGTGTTTAATGAGGCAAGATTAGATGATGTTAAAGCGGATTAGGGTGGGATGCAACACCCTTACTCAGGTGACATCCCTCATCCATGTAAAGGGAGTTTATCTGGGGTGTGGCCTGCATCACCTTTTATCTTACATGAGTTAAAAGGAAAGGGAAGTGAGCAGAGAATGGGGGACCTCATACCACCAAGAAAGCAGCTGCAGGAGCAGAGCACGTCCTTTGAACTCAGGGTTCCTGCACTGAGAAGCTCCTCAACCAGGGGAAGACTGATGACAAGGACCTTCCCCAAGAGCCAACACAGAGAGAAAGCCATCCCCTGGAGCTGACACCTTGAATTTGGACTAGTAGCCTACTAGACTGTGAGAAAATAAATTTCTCTTTGTTAAAGCCATCTACTTGTGGTATTTCTGTTACAGCAGCTCTAGATGACTAAGAGAGTAGAGATAAGCTATCAAGGCTTCCACTACCTGTCTGCAGTTTGTTGTACTGTGGTGGCGTGCTTGTTACTGTGATGCTGGAGGCTATGTCACTGGTATTTCACATACCAGCAGGGTCATCCATGTTGGACAGGCTTTGGTTGAACTTCCAGACTAAGACAGACTAGAAGAAGAACCTGGAGATCTACTTTGAAATTAGCAACTGACAACCTTATGGATCACAGCATCGTCTGATATAATGCTGGAAGATGAGCCCCCTAGATTGGAGGGCACTTAAAATACACAGTGGCCACAGTAATGGAGTCAAGCACACCCACGTTCATAAGATGGTGCAAGACCAGGCAATGTTTCGTTGTGTTGTGCATGGGGTCAGCATGAGTAGGAGCTGACTCAACAGCAGCTGACAATAATACCTAGGTTTGTCTGGCTATTAGATAAGACTGTCATATGCAACACTAACGTGGTGATGATAATGGTCACTCATTCATGCACTCATTCATTCCCCACCCCCTCGCCAGTACTTACTGAGCACCTGCTGTATGCCAGCCAGTGTTTCAGAACCAGATATACAGCAAACAGGAAGATATAGGACAGATAAGATTCCTGCCCTCCCAAGCCTTTAGTGAGTTCTATCTTCTCATAGGTAAACACATATGGAAGCAATGACAACCACCACCACCACCAGCAGCCAACAGGATGAAATGTGAAGAACTTCCATTTCCTAGAGCAGAAGAGTGGGGTGGCTCAGAAGAGCCTCTGCCAACATGGATGAACATGCATCTAAGTTTTAAATTCGATTCCAAAAAGCATCAAAGAAACAAGCCCATGGCTTTTATCTGGCTGGCATGCTACTCTACAAGCAATTGACTTACCTGAAAGCCCATCCATGACCTCATGGAGTAGCATGAGGCTCCAATGGTCCCAGGAGCTAGTGGCCATTAGAGCCCCACCTGTGATGGTCCCTGACTTTCATTTTAGGCCCAGTCGGACTGTCATTGATTTTTAAATGCAGGACATGCTTTCTTGCTTAATGACTTCATGTTGTTGTTAATTGCTGTCAAGTTGGCTCTGACTCATTGCAACCTTTCCTACAACAGAAGGAAACATTGCTTAGTCCTTTGCCATCTTCACAGTCTTTGGTATGTTTGAGTCCATTGTTGTCGCTGGAGGGTTAATCCATTTTATGGAGGGTTTCCCTTGGTTTTGCTGACCCTCTACTTTACCAAACATGATATCCTTTTCTAGCGATTGGTCTTTCCTGACGACATGTCCAAAGTAAGCGAGCCAAAGTCTCTCCATCCTCACTTCTAAGGAGCATTTCAGTGGTATTTCTTCTAAGACTGGTTTATTCATTCTTTTGGCAGTCAGTGGCATATTCAACATTCTTTGTCACTACCATGATTCAAATGCATCAATTCTACTACAAAGGATTGATTTCTAAATGAAGAAAGATACCTCTTTGATCAGGTATAACTGGGACAATGATTTGCCCACAGATTGGTCAATTTTATTTTTTCAAAGAGCTAGCCCTTTGTTTATTGATTTCTCTATTATTTTTTCTGTTTTCAATTTCATTGATTCTACCCCTATCTTATGGTTTCCTTTCTTCTGTTTGCTTGTGGTTTATTTTGCTCTTCTTATTCCAAGGGAGCCCAGGTGACACAGGGTTTAAGAGCTTGGCTGCTAACCAAAAGATTGGCAGTTCAAATCCACAAGCCACTCCTTGGAAACCCTATGAGGCAGTTCTACTTATGGTTACTATGAGTCGGAATTGACTTGACTACAGTGGGTTTGGTTTTTGGTTTTATTCCAAGTTCTTGAGGCAGAAGCTAAGATTATCGATTTGAGGCTTACCCTCTTTTCTAAAGTATGCTTTTAGTCCTATAAATTTCTCTTTCAAAACAGCTTTAGTTGTGTTTCAGAAATTTTGATATGCTGTATTTTCATTTTCATTCATTTAAACATATTTTATGATTTCCCTCGACACTTTCTCTTTGACCCATAGAAGTGTGTTGTTTAGTTTCCAAATGTTTGGGTATTTTCTTATTATCTTTCAGTTACTGATTTCTGTTTGATTCCACGTAGTCAGAGAACACACTCTGTATGATTCTAGTTTTTTAAATTTGTTGGGGTTTGTTGTATGGCCCAGGATATCTGTTTTGGTATATGTTCTGTGGACAGTTAAAGGAAAGTGTGTTCTGCTGTGGTTGGGTGGATTATTTTATCCTATTGGTTGTTGGTGCTGTTGAGTTCTTCTGTATTCTTCCTGATTTTTTGTCTAGTTGTTCTATCAATTGTTGAGACAAGAGTGTTTAATTCTGCAATTTTAATTGTGGATGTTTATTTCTCTTCTCAGTTCTGTCAGTTTTTGCTTCACATATTGTGCAGCTCTGTTGTTTGGTGCATACACATTTAAGATTGCTATGTCTTCTTGGTGGTTCAACCCTTCTATTATTATATAATGTCACTTTCCATTTCTGGTAAATTTCTTTGCTCTAACGTCCACTTTGTCAGATAATAATATAGTCACTCTTACTTTCCTTTAATTGACATTTGCAGAATATATCTTTTTCAACCCTTTTATACTTCACACTTCTATACCATTATATTTGAAATGAATTTCTTGTAAACAGCATATAGTTGGGTCATGCTTTTTAATCAACTCTGATAGTCTCTTTTAACTGGTACATTTAGACCACTTTCGGTTAACGTAATTATTGATGTTTTAGGACTTGAGTCTGCCATTTTATTGTTTGTTTCCTGTTTGTTCTCTCTGTTTTCTTTGTTCTGCTTTCTTTTCAATTACTTGACCATTTTTTAGAGTTCCATTTTAATTAATCTATAGTATTTTTTAGTATACCTCTTTGTATGGGTGATGAAATCCTGACTTTCCACTAGACCACCCCAGCAGGGAGAGGCAAGGGTGCCTTGTTAATGCTGGATGTGGGTGAAAATCTAGGGTCTCCATGTGGTGTCTACGTACATCATGGGAGGGGGAACTTGTTAAAGCCTGGTGGGGTTGAAAGCCCCTGTTTCCGACTTGGCCTTCTCTGACACCACCCTGGAGGTGGGGAGGGGCAAGGTTTGATACCTTGTTGCAGTCTGGCAAGGGTGGAAATCTAGGCTCCCCACTAGACCCTTGTTCCACAATATGGTGTGAGTCCAGTTTTTTCTGTGGTGTTTGGCCAGAGCAAAGAGGTCCTAGTCTAAAAGTTCTCTTTCTTGCTGCTGCTGCTGTTGTTGTTAGTTGCTGTCAACTTGGCTCTGACTCATGACAACCTTGTACAGAACGGAATGAAGCATTGACTGGTCCTGCACCATCTCATGATCATTGGTATGTCTGAGTCCATTGCTATGGCTATTGTGTCAAGCCATCTTACTGAGAGTTACTCTCATTTTCACTGACTCTCTACCAAACATGATGTCTTTTTCTAGTAATTGGTCTTTCCTGATCCTTGTCCTTTGGCCTGAGAAAGCGGGGATTTTTGTTTGATTGTTTTTGTCTCTGCCATTGGTGTTTCTGTTTGCCACCTTCCTCTCTCAAAATCTGGGATATATGGAGCGATAGGGAACCCATCACTGGTTTGTTCCTTGAGACCCAAGGCCCCTAGATGGCTTTCTATCTTCTCTCAACCATTGACACCCTTCTTATGTTTGTTGTACATATAATGTCCAGGGTTTTTAGTTTACTTTATGGGAAGAATAGGGAAAAGTATGTCTATTCCATTTTCTGGAAGGAAAAGTTCCAGTTTGGATTGCCTTATGTTGTTAAGATTGTGGTAATTTCTTACACAGCAATAGGAAACTGATGTCGTAAATACTTTTCTTACTGAGGTATTTTACTAAGTAAATGCACTGAAGGCATTGGCAAAAAAACAAAGCTCCTGGAATTGACAAATACCAATTGAGATATTTCAACAAATGGATATAACGCTCGAAATGCTCACTCATCTATGTAAAGAAATTTGGAAAACAGTTACCGGGCCAATCCACTGGAAGAGATCCTTATCTGTGCTCATCCCAAAGAAACGTGATCCAATGGAATACAGACATTATCAAACAACATTATTTGATTATCATCATTATCGAACTTCGGTAGTAAGTAAAATTGTGCTAAAGTTAGTTAAAAAAATGGTTGCAGCAGTACATTGACAGGGAGCTGCCAGAAATTCAGGCTGGATTCAGAAGAGGATGTGGAACGAACGATATCTTTGCTGATGTCAGATGGATCTCGGCTGAAAGCAGAGAATACCAGAAAGATGTTTACCTGTGTTTTACTCACTATGCCAAGGCATTCAACTGTGTGGATCATGACAGATTATGGATAACATTGCAAAGAATGGGAATTCCAGAACACTTAATTGTGCTCATGAAGAACCTGTACATAGACCAAGAGACAGTCATTTGAACAGAACAAGGGGATACTGCATGGTTAAAAAAAAAAGGTGTATGTCAGGTTTGTATCCTTTCACCATACTTATTCAATCTGTATGCTGAGCAAATAATCTGAGAAGGTGGACTATATGAAGAAGAACTTGGCATCAGGATTGGAGGAAGACTCATTAACAACCTGTGATATGCAGATGACATGACCTTGCTTGCTGAAAGTGAAGAGGACTTGAAGCACTTACTGATGAAGACCGAAGAGTACAGCCTTCAGTATGGATTACACATCAACATAAAGAAAATAAAAATCCTCACAACTAAACCAATAAATAACATCATGATAAACGGAGAAAAAATTGAAGTTGTCAAGGATTTCACTTCACTTGGATCCACAATCAATACTCATGGAAGCAGCAGTCAAGAAATCAAACGATGCAGTGTTTTGGGCAAATCTGCAGGAAAAAACCCCTTTAAAGTGGCAAAAAGCAAAGATGTCACTCTGAGAACTAAGATGTGCCAGATCCAAGCCACAGTATTTTCAATTGTCTCATATGCATGTGGAAGCTGGACAATGACTAAGGAAGAAAGAAGAATTGATGTCTTTGAATTATGGTGTTGGTGAAGAATATTGACTATACCATGGACTGCCAGAAGAACGAACAAATCTGTCTTGGAAGAAGTACAGCAAGAATGCTCCTTAGAAGTGAGGATGGCAAGACTTCGTCTAACTTATTTTGGACATGTTATTAGTAGGGACCAGTCTTAAGAAGGATATCATGCTTGGTAAAGTAGAGGGTCAGCAATGAAGAGGAAGACCCTCAATGAGATGGACTGACATAGTGGCTGCAACAATGGGCTCAAACACATCAACAATTGTGAGGATGGTGCAGGAGCGGGCAGTGTTTCATTCTGTTGTACATGGGATTACTATGAGTTGGAACCAACTCCGTGGCACCTAACAACAATAATTTTGATTTGATTTGGAACTGGAAGGTAGTAAAAAGACAATATTATGACTTTTTGAAAAATGGTGTTCTTTATAAGGGATTTTGTTATTTACATAAAAATGACAATAATGTGCTTAGGTATAGTAGTTAGTCCTGCTTTTAAGAGGTACATACTCAACTGGGCACTGAAATAAGCCATAACTACATGCTTTTAAAGTATGAACCCAAATGAAAAAAGCATAAATCCAAATGAAAAAGAGATCTATGTCTTTGAATGTGATTTCAGTTGAGTCACAAACGTTGAAGTAGGTCATGAATTGGGTGGTGTGAGGCCAGCCATGTAGGGGACACATGTTATCAATGAACTATGGCAGGACTTGTCAGCGAGATGTGATGCAGCAGAGAATGCAGGAGTTGAGGAGGATGAGAAAACAAAGAACCACTCCTTCCATTTAGAGACAGGGTGAAGGATCCAAGTCGGTTCTCGCCCAGACCAGGAGACACTGGCACGTCAGCCACCCAGAGAGCTGTCCTCTCTGCCTGAGTTGGCCTCTTGAAGCTATGATACACATTAACACGCTGTGGTCCATGCTGTCTTCTAGAGGTGCATACTTCATTCCACTGCTCAGCTAGAGAGCACGCAGCTGAGAGTACCACTGTCTCATAAGCATTTTAATAGGAAAACCATTCATTAAAATGACCAGGGATGCCATACATCTTGTTATAACTAGGGGCTGGAGCAATGGGGGCCTGTGGTGTGGTGAATGGTGGTCCACATCCTCATCCCAGAACCTGTGGATGTGACCTTATTTGGAAGAAGGGTCTTTGTAGATATGATTAAGTGAAGGATCTTGAGATGAGATCATTTGGGAATTGCAGGGTGGGCCCTAAATCCAGTGACAAGTATCCTTGTAAGGGACAGAAGAGAAGGCACACATGCACACAGAGGGATGACAGCCATGAGGCAGAGACCAGCAGAGACTGTGGTGATGCGGCCACAAGCCCAGGAGCGCCTGGAGCCACTAGGTGCTGGAAGAGGTGGGGAGGGATCCTCTCCTGGAGGCTTCAGAGAGAGGGTGGTCATGTCAACATGTTGATTTCAGACTTCTGTCCCCTACTCTGTGAGAATGAGTTCCTGTTGTTTGAAGTATGTGGTCATTGGCTCCAGCAGCCCCTTGTATTAACTCCCCTGCTGGTCTGTCCCCTCCGGGTTTGTCTCGTGGAGATAGTGGGGGCGCTGTGTGCACTTCCCACCCACTCATTCCTTCGTTTATTTGGAGCCCTCACCAGTGCTGAGCAGGGGGGCAGGGGATGACGGGAGAGATACAAGGAAGAACAACACACAGGCCGGCTTCTGCGGGGCTCCCTTTGCTAGAGAGGAATCACGTGAGCAGGAATCAGGACAAGGCAGAGGGCAGAGGACCCGACGTCTCCGGACACTCCCACAAGGCACGGTGACGGTCTGAGGACATCCTGGAGGTCCTGGTCTCAGGCATCTGCCCCCAGTGCCCTCCACCCCCAGAGCCCTCTGCCCCCATGCCCTGTGCCCCCGACCTCTCCGTGGCCCCCGTGGCCTCACCCACGCCTCTCGCTAGAGGTGGTTTCTCCCCTGCGCCATCTCCGTGTGGAGCATAGTGAACAGTGTGCTGCTCATCTCAGAAATTTTCCCTCTTTTGTGTTTTTTTCAGGCAAGGGATTTGAGAGGCTTTTTCATCCTCAGCAAAGAAAGGAAAAAAAAAAAACACCTCAGGAAGAACAACAACACAACAGCAGTGATTCCTCGCCCCATTAGCAAGTCGGAGTCACAGCTCTTTTGCTATTTAATCACAAGCCTCCCTGGTTCCTGGCATAATATCCAGTCATTTTCACCTTATAATTAAAAAAAAAAAAAATCTGTCATTTCATGAGGAAGCCTTAAAATGATAGCTCTGGAATCTTCTGATTCGTGGAGAGTATCAGGTGTCTGTGGCTGAGGCCACAGCTTCGGTAGGAAAATGTCCCAGCCTCTGGCCTCTCTGTTAGCCCAGCTTTTGAAAAATTCACTGATTCAGGTGATGCATTTAAATGGCTTTCACGTGGGATTTGAATCCACTTTCTTCTGAGAGTTGTCTGTGGTCCCTGATCTGTGACTGGGCCATGGTTTCCTTTCTGTCTGGCTCACTGTGGGTCCTCTTAGCTTTCTCTTAGTTTTGTTTTTGCAGGTTTCAGAGTGAGGTTTAATGCACTGTGCATTAAAACATCACAATTATTTCCAGAAACATAAACAGTCCTAAACTGCATTGTGGATTTCCTCGCTGTCCACCCTGATGATGTCCGTCCTTCCAGACACAGCAGGCTCTGAGATGGGAGGAGGCAGCACACCCAATGCCTCAGGAAATGGTAGGGGGTGGCTTAATTAATCATCCTTCTTAAATGTGCCATAGACACAAGGCACAAGTCCAGAGTCAGCGGCCAGGCGGTGACCACACCGGCCCCCAGCAGCCAAGTAGTGCCCACACCAGCCCCCAGCTGTCAGGTGGCACCCATACCAGCCCCCCGCAGCCACATAGTGCCCACATCAGCCCCGGCATCCGCGGTGCTCACGAGCCTGCTGTGAACACATACCTCTTTACCAGCTCTGGTAGTGCTGGCCTAGGAACATGCTCAGCATCAAAGTGCCCTCTGTTGCCCCCAAGATCTCTTAGCTCCTTTGGTCCAAGTCTTGTCTGAATGCCTCTCCTGCCTTCCTTTTCCTCTCTTTGGGTGCTCTGACCATTGCACCCGAAGATGGCGTCCTTAGCCCTGTCATCCTGGGTTGGTGCATCCTGATACTGCTCCTGGCCATGGCTCCCTCTCTGACCCAGGCTCTTTGCAGACGCTTTTCCTCTCCCTCCTGCTTCAGGCTCATTCCTTCTTTGCCCTCAGGGTGCAGCTCAGCCTCCTTGCAAACAACTGGGGCCATTCCCGCTGCACCTGCCCATCTGTGCTGGTGCCATCTTTGTGGGTTTTGACCACACTCTTGCCCACCCCCCTGTGAGCTGCCTGAAGGACCTGGTTCTGAGCAGCCTTCTACCAGTTGCTGTGGTGTTGATTCTGACTCATGGTGACCCCATATGTGCAGAGTAGAATTGCTCCATAGAGCTTTCATGGCTGTGACCTTTGGGAAGCAGATCACCAGTCCTTTCTTCCGTGGCATCACTGGGTGGATTCGAATTGCCAGTATTTTGGTTAGCAGCCCAGCACTTAACCATTTGCATCGCCCAAGGACTCCTTCTGTCGAGTTGATTCTGACTCATGGTGACCCTATGTGTTGGAACTGTGTCCCAGCATGTGGACGATGGGCAGGCGTGGCTTCTTGAGTAAACTGGGAATGTTTACATCTGGCATGTTGTATTTATGATACTGACATACGTCAACTCCCAATTTCAGGTATATTTCATTTACCTTCCTTCTGGCAGTGAAAATTACAGTATCGTTTTGATAAAATAATGAAGGGCAAATGTAATGTGAATTTCAGGGACACTTTAAGGAAAATTATATCCTTAAAACAGGAAGTATCTTTTTACAAGAAATAATCACCCCTGGGGCAATAGCAGTGTTCTGAAGAGACTGAAAAGTAACTGAGCAGCAAATTACAGCTTCCAGATGGCATTTGCATTGAGTGAATTCCGAACAGTCGCAGAAAAACAGAGAGTGTTTGCAGGCAGAAACTACAAAAGGTACAGAAACACCATTTCCGCGATGAACGTGGGCAGGAGGAAAGTGCCGAGTCCTCTGTTTTGAGAAATGTTGGAAATGAGGATGTGAGTGTCTTGTCTGGCACAGGATCGTCCCTGTTCCCATGAGGGCCACAGATTCCTGGCAAATCCCTTTGTGCTTAATTATGCCAAACCTTTTTCCGTCACTTAAGCTAATTCCAGAGAAATACCATTCTGAGGGCAGCTGGGGGGGCCTCTGGGTGGGCAGCCCCCACCTGGCACTGGAGGGGGCATGCAGGTGGCTGCTTCAGCTCCCCGTGGTCTTTTGTCCACAGTTGGGGTTGACACTTGTTTTTGAATAGGTGACAGATGACGTGAAAACTTTGTTCCGATAAGGTGAACATGAAGAACAGATTGGACTCCCTGAAAAAGAATACATTTCCAACAATTAAAACCAGCTGCCGTGGGGTCGGTTCAGACCCATGGCAACCCCATGCGTGTCAGAGTAGAACAGTGCTCCATGGGGTTTTCAAGGCTAATTTTTAGAGGGTAGATTGCTAGGCCTTTCTTCCAAGGCACCTCTGGGTGGACTTGAACCTCCAAACTTTCAGCTAGCAGCTGAGTGCTTAACCATTTGCACCACCCAGGGTCACCATCAACTAATTAGGGCCTCGTTAATTTAGGAATACAGATTACTAAGAACCTTGAAAGTTAAAGAGGTGGCTTCATAAGAGAAAGGAGATGGCCATTTATCGGTAATGACTGCGTGCCAGGCTCGTGCCAGAGGCTTCTGCAGACAGTCTTCCGAACGCTCACAGCCTGGGGTGGGCAGCAGGCGGTTAGGGGCTGAAGAAGCAGCATTGCAAGAAGACTCGCTGTGTGTATCGGAGGCGTTCCTTTCAACCTTGCTGCAAACGGTGTTTTATTTTGTACTTTATATATGCAGAGAAGTAGTGCTATATCTACCCCTGTAGCTGATGAACTATAAAAATAGTTTGCATCGGTTTATAACTTCATAATCTCCAGGTTTTCAAAAAGGCTTGAGTTTTGTTTTCTAAAGGAAAACCTGGCCAGCAGCCTGGCAGAATGGACCTTATACTGCAGGAGCTCTGGGTTATTGGCTCCCACCTGGTTGGTCCAAGGCCCCTGGCTTTCCACCGAGGCCGCTGCCCAGGTTCTGCAGGGCGTGTGGCTCCTGTATGCCAATTCTGCATGGTTTTGGTGGTTGGGGTGTCCCAGGCTCTGCCTTTCTTCCCTTTGCTCCAGGATCAGGGCTGGCTTGGGCTCTGAGGTGAGGGTCAGGGGGACTGGCCAAGGGGGTCCCAGGGTGCACGGTCTGCCTCTGGGGTCTCACATTTTTCATCATTGACCTTCTCTTTCTTATTGCTGTTCTGTGGGTTATCGAGAGCTGTCAGCAGGGATAAAAACAGGTCTCAGAGAGCACCTTCTCCCAGAGCATGAGAGGCACAGCTTTCTCTGTCATTGCTGGACAAAGCAGCATTGCCCAGCTGGTGAAGCACTGAGCAGTGAATGCCCAGGCCCCGACAGGTTCCCCGAACCCCGTTTCTGTAGTCAGGAATCTCTGACCAAACCACAGGTATGGTGGGAACCACATTTAATGGTTATGTAAGAGAAACGTTAATAAAAGTTACAGAACTTGCAGGATAAAAATGGACTTTTAAGAAAATGTTCTAAAATGTAAAAGAAAAAGTGAAACAATATTCTCTACTTGGAAGGAAAAGGAAAAAAATCAGTGTAGACATTTTCTCCAAGATCCTTCGGAAATGGTTTAAGGTCAAGATAATGCTTTACACTACTTCTTATTTAAAAATGATCAGTTTTTCATGTTAAATTAAATGTCAACTCATAAACAAGACTCTGAAGTCACAAACGATCCTGTTATTTTAGGAGAAACAGAATCTGGCAAGTGTGCCTTTGTTATAATTAAACCTGGGGCCACTGGGGTGGGGGTGCCTCACGTAGGGATTTTTGTTAGCAGATCCCCATGCTTATGGCTGAGTGGGAAACTCGTCCCTGGGAAGGACTGGAGTTAAGTTGTCTTCATGGGCTGCTTCATGGCGATTCCCTGAGTGGTGCAAATGCTTAACGCTTGATTGCTAACTGGAAGGTTGGCAGTTTGAGACCAGCCAGATGAAGCTCAGAAAAATCAGCCACCAAAAACCCTGTGGCGTACGGTTCTACTCTGACACACATGGGTCAGGGTCGACTGGATGGCAACTGCGGATTTGATTTCCCTCTCTCTGCCCTCCCTCTTCTGCTGTCTAGAGTTCATTTAGTCATTTATTCATTCACTCCTTCATTCACCCAAGAGTTTCTGAGTAACGGGCCAGCACTGCCAACTCTGAGCTGAAGTTCCTTCCTCGAGAGCTGGCAGTGCGGCGAGGGCCTGGTTTGCTCTTCACACACACTTTCCCTAAGACACTTGCAGACTTGCTGGGTCACAGGCTCCAGGAGCCTGTGTGTGAGCTCAGACCATGCAGGTGCCCATCTTGACCACTGCCATTTAACGCCAGGACGGGGCTGTGAGAAGGTAGAGGCAACTCTGCTCTGGGGATGTTTGTAACTTCCACTTCCCCAGAAGAACGAGTTTTATCTCAGCCATCCAGGGAACACGGAGCTCACAGCTTGAACTGCAGTCATTCAAGGACCTTTCCCAGGGTTTGTGGGATTTGGACGAATGAGCAGAGGACACGGGAAACAAACAGAGCAAGGAAAACAAAGAAGCAAGATGGAAGAACTGGCCCATCAGCTTTCACCTTACCTAAGCCAGGTAATGAAAACATGGTGTGACTGAACAGCAGAAACTGCAACCACATGGCCTGGGTGTGGGTGCTGAGTGTCACCTGAGCTGGGTACGTGGTGACAGGCAGCCTCTCAACGTCCAGGCCTGTGAGAAGACCAAGGTGAGGCCCACAGACATCTGGCCGCCGCCTTGAGGCTGCAAGACCAAGATGCTGGGAAGATCAGCTTGCAGGCCCTCAGCGCAAGGGTGACGGAGAGCAGGAGGCGCTGTCCATGGTCTGCCCTGGGGACCGGTGGATACACAGCCCCTCTGCCCCTCTTTCAGCCTGGCAGAGAGGCCCCAGCAGCAGGAGAGGCCAGTACTGCCTCATTGCCGCCTTTTGTGGGACTGTGCTCCCTCCAGCCGGACAGTTGGCTTACTTCCAGCACCCAGCGGACAGCGCAGTGTTGACGGTCAGTGCTCTGTGCCTGCTCTTGTTGTTACTGAGGCCACTCTTACAGTTCTGCTCCTGCACGCGGAACTTTAGGTGGGGTTTCTGTGGTCCACCCCACCTGAGGTCCAGGATGAAACTCTGGAGTGTGGGGGGCCTCCTCCATTTCTCCAGGCATACAGTAATCTTTAAGGACAGCCTGTGACACGGTCACGCTCTTTTTAAACAAGGAAACCAAGAAACCTGTACTTTGGCCTTGCTTGGAACGAGTACATGCAAATAGGCAGCAATGAATCCTCATCTCTTCTGGGATAAATCTGTGCTTCTTCAGACACCAGCAGTCAGCCGCTGTCACGCTCTCAGTCAACACCACAACGGGAAGACGGCTTGACTTTCCCCGTCTGTTCTCTTCCCGCAGCCTGTGGAATGGGATTTGCATTCCGTGTTTCTTCATTCCAGGGTGAGAGAGAAGTGCATCCCAACCGGAACATGGATGTATGACTGACAAGTGGGTAGTTGACCTGCCCGTGGGAAGACATTTCAGCAACAGGAAGAGGCTCATTGGTCTGAGCCATGGCAAATGCTGGACGGGACAGGCCTGTCCTCCACGATGGTGGCCGGGACAGGTCTGCCCTCTATGATGGTGGCCGGGACAGGTCTGTCCTCCATGATGGTAGCTGGGACAGGCCTGTCCTCTATGATGGTGGCCGGGACAGGTCTGCCCTCCATGATGGTGGCCGGGACAGGTCTGCCCTCCATGATGGTGGGAACAATTGCCTCCATCATTTTTACTTCTGAGGTGGCCAGTTCCAGCTGAAAAAATAGGTTAGCTTCCTCTCCCCTTTGTTTGTATGGTGATTTCTGAGAACAGCCAGAAACATGGCCCTGTTTTTTGGATGGTTTCTTCCCAGGCTCCCTGCTGACCTGTGCGTCTGGATCTGGTGTGTCAGTCAGGTTTCTCCAGAGAAAGAGAATGAAAAAGAGCAGTCACCTCTCTCTCTTATCTATCTATCTATCTATCTGTCTGTCTGTCTATCCATCCGTCCATCATCTATCTGTCTGTCTGTCTATCCATCCATCCATCATCTATCTGTCTGTCTGTCTATCCATCCGTCCATCATCTATCTGTCTGTCTGTCTATCCATCCGTCCATCATCTATCTGTCTGTCTGTCTATCCATCCGTCCATCATCTGTCTGTCTGTCTATTCATCCGTCCATCATCTATCTGTCTGTCTGTCTATCCATCCGTCCATCATCTGTCTGTCTATCCATCCGTCCATCATCTATCTGTCTGTCTGTCTATCCATCCGTCCATCATCTATCTGTCTGTCTGTCTATTCATCCGTCCATCATCTATCTGTCTGTCTGTCTATCCATCCGTCCATCATCTATCTGTCTGTCTGTCTATTCATCCGTCCATCATCTATCTGTCTGTCTGTCTATTCATCCGTCCATCATCTATCTGTCTGTCTGTCTATTCATCCGTCCATCATCTATCTGTCTGTCTGTCTATCCATCCGTCCATCATCTATCATTTATCTATCTATCTATTTACCTACCTCTATCTATCTATCAATCTATCTATCTATCTAAAGAGAGATTTATTTTATGCAATTAGCTCACTTGATTATGAGGCTGGAAGTTAAAAATCCATAAGTCAGGAGGCAGACTGGGAACTCCGCAGGATTTCTATGTTACAGTCTTGAGGAAGAATTCTTTCCTCTCTGAGAAACCTCCATTTTTGCTCTAAAGGCCTTCAACACATTGGATGAGGCCCACCCACGTTATTGAAGGTAATCATCTTTGCTGAAAGTCACAAATGACTAAAATTAACCACTTCTACAAAAAACTGCCACAGCAACATCTAGACTGGTGTTTGACCAAATAACTAGGCACCAGAGCCTAGCTGAGTTGACATAAGAAATTAACTATCACCCTGTTCATTACAAAGTTTCCTCCCCAACCAGTTTTTTGAAAGTCAGATTCCAAAATTTGAGATGACAAGAGCAAAGATATTAGAGCCCATGTAACCAGGAATCAGCAAGAAACTCTGCCCCTGGTTTTGAAAGCTGGCATTTGAGTTAGGCTGCAGTTTACACAGCATGATGTGAGATGCCATAACTCCAAATCAGCTCTTGAGGCACACGGGCTGTGGAGATGGATGCTTGTGCCATATCATGAACCACGCTTATTGGACAGGTGAGAAGAATGGGCATTTGATCTCCTCCTTACAGGAAACTTCCCATTAACAGAGGCTCGTTTACTGTCATTTCCTGAGCAATGAAGACAGTAAAGATGTTTGATACCTAAAATTATGTTTATGTTGTCTGTGAAAATGTGATAAGTACCCCCATAAAACAGCAGAGAACCCGCCTTCCACTAAGTTGCGAATTTGGAAACTTCTCAGGGAAGAGCCCCGACGAGGAACACGTTGCCCGGGAGATACCCTGATGTGGTCATTGTGGGCCGTCCATCCAGGGCAAGGGGGCACAGCTACTGGCACCTTGAAGGGTGCCATCTGCTCTTCTGCCTCCTTCCCCACCAGGGGACCCAGCCCAGGAAGCCAGCAAGGAGCCCAGGCCAGACCCCTCCCACTGCCTCGCAGCTCAATTAGTCGCCTGATCTGCTAACAGGGAGTGCAAACTGGTGTCAGAGGGAAACAGGGATCAGGAAGGAGATTCTATAAAGTGATAGAGCAGGGCAGGATTGGCAGTTCATATGCATATCTGTGGATGCAAATGAGCTCAGGAGAGAGGCGGGCCTTCTGTGCTCCCCTTCCACTCTACCTGAGTCCTCAGTGATCAAAATGCAAATGTCTATAACAATGAAACTGAAGGAGGCATCCAGCTTTCCTGTCCGTGGGTGCAGAGGACAGCACAGCCTCCTTTTGGGTGACTATGCAGAGCCTGGTATAAGCAGAACGGGGCCCTGGTGACGCAGTGCTTAAGCCCTCGGCTGCTAATTGAAAAGTCGGCAGTTCAAACCCACAGCAACTCTGGGGTGGGGGGGAAGATGTGGCAGTCTGCTTTTGTAAATATTAAAGGCTCAGAAACCCTATGGGGCAGTTCTACTCTGTCCTATAGGGTCACTATGAGTTGGAATTGACTCGATGGCTATGGGTTTTAGGACAACCAGAAGCATATTTGCCATGTGCACTGTGACACAGAGCCTGGTGTCATGGGATCTGCCAGGTGGACACAGTGACATTGGTCATTCATTCACTTATTCATTCATTTATTCATTCACACAAGGACTGAGTGAGCTTCTGTAGCACCAAGTCTCTGCTGAGTGCTGATCTCCTGGAGGTGATGCCCACACAGTCCCTGCACACAGGGCTCCCAGAGTCTGCCCAGGGTAGTCAGGCAGGTCAGGGAGATGGCCTGGGCTGCAGAGAGTGTGGGTGTCTGAATGAGCACCATGGAGGGAGTGTAGGATTCCAGTGGAAACGCAGAGGTGTTCAGGAGACATTCACTTACCAACTTGATGAGCTGCACACGATCTTCTGGGCCCCCACCCTAGGGAACCCCCAGGCTCAGCAGAAGGGCTTCCTCTTGCGGGAGGGGGCTGAGCAGAGCACTGCAGTGGACCATCTCTTCCTGTGGTTGTATGGTCCAGGAGCTCCAGCTCTGTGGGTGCTGTCCAACGGCCTGTCTGGAGCAGAAGTTCCCAGGACTTGGTGCATCGGAAGGAGGGTGTGGGGAGGTGTGGTGGTCACTGCAGAGACTCTTGGGTGGGGTGGGGCCAGGGTTGGTTGCAGAGCAGGTGAGGACCCCCTTGGCCCTGGGGGGAGGGGCCTGCAGCAGTCCTCCCAGAGACAGTCCTGTGAGAAGGACTGGCCGTGACTTTCACTAGGGGTAGAGGAGGTCAGTTAATGCTCTAGTCCACCTACATCTCTCCAGCGCACCTGCGTCTCCTCATCTGGAAGCAGGGACACTATTGCTGCCTCCCTCACAAGGTGCACATTGAATAGTTTACACGCAGCCACCAACACAGGGCGTTGCTTCTGCACTGGTCAGCATCATTAATGAAGCAGGGAGCCTGAGGTCTGGGGGCACCTTGAGGCACCACTGCTGAAGTGACATAGGAGGCTCTGGTGTCCCGGCACTTGTGCCCTGCAGAAGGGACTCTGAGAGGAAGACCTTGCACTGGGTGTGGGGAGCTGAGTGGGCAGGGCTGTGTTGGGAGAGGGTGGCAGGGCTGCTGAGGGGCTTCTCAGGGCTGGTTTCCTTCTCCTGCATTCAGATCACTTGGGCCAGAAACTGAGAGAAGAGGGGGCACAGGAAAGCTGCAAAGTGCACCGTTCAGGATAACCTGCCTGGTGCCTGACTTTGAGAAGCTTCTGCCTCCTGAAGAAGCATGGACCCAAGGATCTTGGGGGCCAGATGGAAGAAGGTAGAAACATATGCCTCTCTTCCTCCTCATTTCTCATTTTTCATAGGGATAGATAGCTAGATGATAGATAGATAGGTAATAGATGATAGACAGATGATAGACGGATTGATAGATGATACATAGATGACAGATGGATGGTTGATGGATGACAGAGAAATAGAAGATAGATGGATGGCTAGCTAGCTAGATGGATAGATAGATGATGGGTAGATAGATAATAGATAGATGACAGATGGGTAGATGATAAATGATAGGTAGATTATAGTTAGATAGATGCTGTCAAGTCCACTCCAACTCATGGCGACCTCATGTATAACAGAACAAAACATCGACTGGTCCTGCATCATCCTCACAATTGCTAGCACATTTGAGCCCATCTTTGCAGCTGTTGTGCGGATCCATCTCACTGAGGGTTTTCCTTACTCTTGTTGGCCCTCGACTTCACCAAACATGATAACTTTCTCCAGTGATTGATCTCTCTTGATGACAAGCAAGTTGGACAATATTCTGTTGTGATCCAGAAGGTTTTCATTGGCTAATTTTCAGAAGTAAATAACCATGCCTTTCTTCCTAGTCTCTTAGTCTGGACACTCCGCTGAAACCTGTCCACCGTGGGTGACCCTGCTGGTCTTTGAAATACCAGTGGCGTAGCCTCAAGCATCACAGCAACACACATGCCATCACAGTACAACAGACTGACAAATGGGTGTGATTTATTGATTTTTTCCTTGACTGGACACCTCATAAAACAATATCTAAACAATAATCCCAAATTTGCAATGACAAACAATAGAGCTAATTAAGTGTGATCAGGAAGCCCTTAATTAACCACAAAAACTTTATGGGTAACTTCTAAGATAGGAAAATAATGAAAGATCAATACGGCTGGTGGGCAAAACTCAACGTGACTCCATAAATCAACAGGGGCTTACTTGAAAGTGGAATATTGTAAACATGCAAGACAAATTAATCTAAGCGTCAATGAGATAAAACAATTACAAAATGGAAAGTGACCAACGTTCCTGCAGGCTGTGTGAGAAAATAGATCCTGAAAGGAAGCTCGCCTGGAATAGTGTCGGATGTGTTTGGGACTGGGACCGGAACTCAGAGACCAGAGGGGAGGTGGTCGTAAAAGACCGATTACTATAAAACCATGTGATAAACTGAGGGCCACCATCCATCTTGTTTGGTATCCCAGGTCTTAACCAATGCCACATGGGAAGTTAAAGTCTCCTCTGACTTCTAATACAAATTACAAATAATTAATGCTCACTCAGAAATTGCAAATATACTTTAGTATTCTTTGCAAGGAAACATCGAGTGGCAATTCTTTGAGATCTCGGCTGCTTGACACACAGTGGCATGCTATTCTGTTGATTCACTGTCTGCCATTATCACACATTCCATTAATATTCCCAATATAAATGCCAACAAGTATATGCAAATCCTATTTCATAATGGGGGAGGAGGAAAATGACCCCAAAGACTCTGAAATGAACCAAAAGTAGTTCATAAAGCTTAGTGATAAACTCTGCATGGAAAGGTCCCTGAGCACAATACCAAGTTTAATGGCGCTAGTAAGTCAGGCATGAAATTTTTTGAACAGAAGCATCTGGGCTTGGAACACTTAGACCTCCACTAACTGCAGGTAACTGGTGTGACCTTTCTCAGATGGCATGAAACATCTTCTCTCCATCCATAAGAGGGATGTTAACCAAGAAAATTCTAGATGGTGAACAATGTCACGCTGAATATAGCTCATCAGATAACATTCAGCCAAATGACAGTCATCACAGTATTTCCAAAAGGTGTTTCCCCCTTCTTGAAAGCCAGACACTCACAATAAGTGCCATCCTGGGTTGTATTTCTTGACTGAGGCTACAATTGCCTGATGTACCCTCCTCTGCCAAGCCCCTCTGTAATTTCTCTTTTTATCTGATTTCTAAAGAGCGTTAAAGGCAGCAAAACATGACCTGAAAGGAGGAAATGGTTCCAACTCAAACAGCTTGCTCTGCCCAGCCCCCTCTAGATTGCAGCCACGGTGTGAGTGTCAGGAAGGTGTGAAGACGAAGCTCTGAGAACCCAGCACTTTGGCAGGAGCCGGAGCCAGATGTGTGGTCAGTATAAGTGGGGCAATTAAAACTCCTCAGGAGAAATCTGTGTGTGTGTGTGTATACGTGTGTATATATATGTATGCGTGCACAGATGCATTTATGTCTACATATATACCTTCTGCTTATGAGTACAAACTTACAAAAGCAAAACACAAGGTGTTATGGATTGAGTTGTGTCCTCCACAAAGTATGGTGAAGTCCTGACCCCTATACCTGGAACGTGACCCTGTTTGGAAATGCGTTTTCGTTTGCTATGTTAGTGAGGTCGCCCAGAGCAGGGTGGGTCCTGAACTGACTTTCTCTGAGTGGTGTCTTGCAGAAAGGGGAGGACAGACTTGGAGAGGAACACCCTGGGGGAGACGACACGTGAAGATCCGTCTGCAAGTCAAGGAACATCTGGGGCTACTGACAAGGAGGGATTCTCCCCTAGAGCTGATGCTCTAATTTGGACGTCAGCCTCCAAAATGGTGTCCCTGTTCTTTAAAGCTGCCCACTTGTGGTGCTTGTGTTCCAGTAGCACTAGGAGACCCAGACAAGGGGTGTAAGGGAGAAGAGCTTCCTTGCTATCGCTGAAACATTTACCCCAGCAAAGTCCTGCCAAAGACAACCATGGGCCAGTCTGCAAGCCCCCGTTTTCAGCATCTGGGCCTAATGTCCTGATGGCCAGGGCAGGTGACAATGCTGGACCACTGAGGCTTCTGGTTAGCTCCTGATTCCTGGCAAAACAAGGAATTCCAATCTCTCTTCCACTAAAACTTGGGCTTCTGATTTTCCCTGCGAAGGTTAAAGGGCTGCCATAATTTATAAGCTGGAAAGAACAGGTGCATTTTATTGATTTCAGGAGTGTGCTGAATCTTCCAAAGCTCATGCATCATGAATGTGTGTGTGTGTGTGTGCTTTTCAAACAAACTGACAAGTAGAATTGTGGTTGTAACTAAATATAGATGACATATAGGCTGTGTAAAGAAACTGAGACAACGGTTGGTCTGCAGAGGGAGGTAGGATCCCTGCCTCACTATGCTTGAGGGATGAGAACAGGAGGGACTTCCCCTTCATGGCCAAAGGGAAAGCCTTGACCTTCTGGGAATCACTATGATGTACCTTTGACCTTCTGAGAATCACCTTGCTGTACCCCTGATCCCCTGGGAATCACCTCAATGTGCCCTTGACCTCCAGTGTTCCAAGTCTCCTCCCAGGGGGAGTGTTTCTTTGGCTGGTTTGCCAAGGCAATTATGCCTTGTCTAAACACCTAAGGAGGTCGTGTAAAATGTTAGTGCACACACACAATTTCACCCATGTTCAACTTTAACTGGGATTCAAGGCGTGTATTTTACAAAAGTTAATGTATCTTCTGCATATCAAGTATTTTTCCCCAAGAACAAAATGTAGTCCCCCAAATATATCCCACAAATCCTGAGGAAACCTGTGTGCAGAAGACAGAAGTTGGGTGTAACAGTCTCTATCTCATTTTCCTGATGAAAGCGTATGGTCTCTGAGAGGAAGCTATTGTGGGACCAGATCAAAGCATTTAGACTCAATTCAGGATGCCTGGAGGCCTTGTCTTAGTTTTGCTCTTTGTGCCCCTGCAGAAAGGAAGCTCACCTGGCTAGAAATAACCGATACTGAAGACAGGAAAGAGTTCAGTAGTCTGGATTAATGATGCTAACCCAGATTTTCCTTGTAGCAATCTCAGTCTTCAAAGGCCTGTTCCCTTTGATCCTCACAGTAATCCTGGAAAGTAGGGGGAGCAGAGATGGAGTTTCCTCCTTTAAAGAAACAAAGTCTCTCAGCTGGGGAGTGGCAGAGAATTACCAGCGTCCAAGGTCAGTCCGGTCTTTGCTGGGCAGATCTAAGATGGCTCAGTGGACTGGACAGTGTGGACAGGCCAAGTCCGAGAATGCCAGGTTCTTCTTCGTTACTATAAGCTTGTTGGAGACTGTGCCGACTTCTCACCACCTTCCGGTATGCCACAAAACAGGAAGTTCTTATAGAACCTTTACTCAATGCGCAAAGGTATTTGTACAAGGATGTTCAACATAGTATTGTTTATCATTCTTTCAAAGCATTGAAAGTAACCTAAGTGTCCAATAATAGAGAATTAATCAAACAAGTTATTGTATATCAAAAACATGGGATACTTTGTAGCCACTAAGGAAGATGATGCAGATATCTTTTCATTGACATGAGAAGATAGTCTCCATATGTCGCCAAACTAAAGAGGAGGCACAGTAGACTGGATATTTGTTTTCACTTCTTCATCCCTCCCTTTGCCATCCACCCTTGGAGTGCACTAGAATGAGTGGGTTCAATTCCACACCCGTGGGCGTTGAGTTTGGCCATGCGACTTGCTTTGGTCAATGGAATGTGAGCAGATGTATATGGGAAGAGTCCTTGAGCGTGCTGGTGCAGTGTGGCTCTGTGCTCTGGTGACTGGCCATGGGAGGAGCATGTCTGGGTGGTCTGGGACCCAGAACAGGAACACAAGGAACAAACAAGAGCAGGACTGGAGCAGAGCACCCATGGTGCTCATTCTGGGTCGGTGAAGGTCATAAGTTGACCTGCAGAGTCATGCACAGAAAATATTGCCATTGTTGTAAACCACCGAGGCTTTGAGACTGTTGATTACGCAGCACTGTTGTAGCAACAGCTGGCTAATACAGGAGATTACAAAACAGTTTACATCGTATGATACTGCATTTGTAAGGAAAACTTAAATTTGTACTTGGATGATTCCTTCTGTGTTTACATCCATAAGTAATTCTGGAAGGATAAACAATAGGAAAAAAGATTTTATGTTTTGGTAGTAGAATCATGAAGTATTTCTGTTTGCTTTTTTTATGCTTCCCTATATTTACAAAGAAGGAGCCTTTGTGGCACAGTGGTTAAGCTCTTGCCTGCTAAGCAAAAGGTCAGCAGTTAGAACCCACCAGATGAATCGTTGGAGAAAGATGTGACCTTTGGCTCCCGGAAAGATGTACAGTCTTGGAAACTCTATGGGGGCAGTTCTACTCTGTCCTTTAGGGTTGCTATGATTGGGAATTGACTCGACAGCAACGGATATATTTACAAAAAGCAGGCACTGGTGGTTCCATGAGGGAGAACTGGGTTTAATTTCCCGCCAGTGCACCTCATGGGAAGCTACCACCCGTCTGTCAGGGTAGGCGTGCATGTTGCTATGATGCCGAACAGGTTTCAGTGACTCTTCCAGACTAAGACGGGCTAGGAAGAAAGGCCTGGCAATCTACTTCAGAAAATCAGCCGGTGAAAACCCTGTGGATCACAAAGGTCTGATCCACAGCTGATCATGGGGATGGTACAGGACTGGGCATAGTTTTGTTTCATTGTGCCTGGGGTCCCCATGAGTCAGGGTGATTTGACGTCAGCTAACAACAGCAAATATTTACAAACATAATTTGTACACATTAAAAAAAAAAAAGAATACATTCCTTGGTGAAATAATCAACTTTCTTTTATCGATGTAAACATCTCTGAAATCATTAAAATCTAAAACCTATATCGGGTGGAACTTTCCAGAATCTTCTCTAGATAGGGCAGAGACCCTGTCTATTTTATTTCCCCATAACACAGCACATAGGGATACTCAATAAATGTTCATAGAATTAAATCAAAGAGTATTCATGTATTGTTGCCTAGCGTCTACTCTCCAAATACGATTTTCAAAAATAATCCAGTCAGTAGATTTTTATATAAAATATAATTCACATATAGTATTCCCACTGCCATCGAGTCGATTCTGACTCATAGCGACCCTATACGATAGGGTAGAACTGCCCTATAATGTTTCCAAGGAGTGGCTGGTGGACTAAAACTGCTGACCTTTTTGTTAGCAGCCAAGCTCTTACACACTTCACCACCAGGGCTCCACATATCATATTGGTCCTTTGTAATTCTGAAAACATCAGCAAACACTGATTGACTCCCTGAAATGCAAGAATAACAGGATGTATTTCTTGAACCAAGGGATGGTGATGGCTTCATCTTCTTTGCTTGTTTGTTTCTTCTAACTGACCTTGAATCTAAAGATGTGGGACTGTGTTCCTACTCACCTGCCTCACACAAGCAGAGCTGGAGGGATCTGGCAGTGGTAGCATCATGTCCAGTGGGGTTGCTGGTGTGAACGGGAAGGAAGATGCTGGGGCCTGTGGCCTTGCGATAGCATTCTCAGCCATGTCTGCCGAAACACTTCCATAAGTGCTGGTCCACGTGACAGGTGTGTGATTACTGTGCTTGTGAATTTAATGCACCAAACACAATTTTTGTGATCCATAGTGGTGGTGGAAAAATCAAATATTGCCTGTGTTTCAATTTTTCTGTGCTAAATTCTAGGTTTACTTTAACTTGGAGAGCACACTTTTGCCTCTGAGGACAAAATTTCGGGAGATTTACCGCTCTAGTCTATATGAGGATATGAGCCTTTGTGGTCTATGTAAGGGGTATAGACTGTAAGAGGAAATCGTGCAGATGTGCACTCTCCGTACCCACCTGGGTGCAGGTTGGGTGCTCCTGGCAGCAAACCCTGTCATGGCTGCATTCCCATGGCCACAGCTCCTGGCTCCCAGGCAGCAAAGTCTTCAGGAACCCTTCCAAAGGCTGAGCTCCAGGCAGCAAGGCTTACATGTGAACTCCTGATACTTCCCTTGAAAACCAACACTTCAGCCCATTCTGGCTTGACCTGAAAGGGTCCTGAGTAGTGGTTTGGGATGGAGGGGCAGATGGGGTTTGGGGAGAGGGGTATGTCTGTTTGCACAGGCTTAACATATAGACAGACCACCTGTTGGGTCCATGAAACGCTAAGATGCTCACATAATGATAAATGACAAGTTTTCTAGCAAATAAATATAGTAAATATTGCTCCTTAAGTTGCCTAAAAAAAAAAAAGAAAGAAAGAAAGAAAGAAAAAATACAGTTGCTGTTGAGTTGATTCTGACTCACAGCAACCCCATGCGTGTCATAGCAGAAGTGTGCTCCACAGGATTTCCAGAGGCTGATTTTTTGGAATTAGATCACCAGGCCTTTCTCCTGAGATGCCTCTGAGTGGAGGCGAACCTCCAACCTTTAGGCTAACAGCTGTATATTAACCATTTGCCCCACCCAGGGCCTCCTGGCCTTTAGTTGTTGTAGATGACCCCCTGCACAACAGAACGAAATGCTGCCCATTCCTGTGTCATCCCTGTGATTGGTTGTGGATTGGACCATTGTGATCCATAGGGTAGAAGTAGATCACCAGGCCTTTTTGCCTAGTCCATCTTAGTCTGGAAGCTCCGCTGAAACCTGTTTAGCATCCTAGTAACAGGCCAGTATCCCCTGGGATTGGCTGGTTTAAGGGAGCAGAAGCCTGGGGCTGAGTTTCTTGGCCCCCTCTGAGGCAGCGTTCATCAGGACCTGTGGTTGATGCTTCCACCCGACGGAGGACCATTTAAGAGACCAGCATCCTGGACTGCTAGGTCCATCCTATCCTTCTTCAACTCCCAGCCACTACCAGTCCCCAAGGATCTCATCAAAACATGTGTGGCAGGGCTGTTCTTACTGCAGATTGAATGTTCACTTCCGGGCTTGAAACACAGAGCCACAGAGATGGGCATTTACCAGGCAGAAGACCCACGGTATTCTCATTTTGGCAGCAGAAGAAAGAGCAGATGGGATTGGCCCTGGGGATCTTTTTCTGGCCCAGGGGCTAGAAGGGCAGGAGTTGAGGAATTTGGCCATCATCACTTGGCATGCTGGGGACAAAAGATGTAGGGCCAGTGTGCAAGTGTTTGCCATGTGAGGCAGAACTAGAGTGTCATGACAACTGATGTTTATTCGGATCTCTTGCTAAGTAGTCCCTGCTGGCACACACAGGCCTGGGCAAAGCTGGGCCAGAACATTGATGTTTGACAAAAGTGACATCCTGTCACTGAAGGACTCATCAGTAAACCAGGGAGTGGACACAGCAAACTGTATCCAAGTCACTCATCCATCTTAACCCACCCTCCTCATCTCTGACTCTGATCCCGCAAAGGCCCTGGGAGCGTAATTGCTGGGTGTTGGGGTGACATGGTCCCTAATTTCTAGCAGGGGATGCTTCCCCCTCCCGGCATTGCTCTTCACCAACCACGCTCACCTGTGAAGGAAAACTCTGGCCACTATAGCCAGCATGCTCTGCTCTAGTCCTGTCAACAGGCCACTCAGTTATCCTCCAGCTTAAGGTGCCTGTGCCAGAGAACAGTCCAGGTGGGAGGCTGCTGTTCAAAGTACACTTTCAAGGAAGGGGCCTGCAAGTACTCCTACATTCCACTTTAAAGACTTTTCTCCGTGGTTGGCTACATAGAGTTAGAGAGAGGGAAAGGCTGGACCGTTTCTACAGAAACAGTATGTGGTGGTGTGTGCAGACACACTTCCTGTGCTAAGGTGATGGTCACAGTACAAGTCAGTGTCCAAAAAGAACATCTAGACCAGCACCCCCCACACTAGAAGAGAAGCCCATTGCAGGGGGCTGAACCCCACCAAGGATGCCCTCCTCCTGCCAGAGTTGAGCAGAGGTATCGGACGAGGATGGTCTCTCCCTGCTTAATCCGTTAGATGGACTGGGGACTGGGACCCAGGAGTGAGAAGGGCTGGGATGGGTCTCACCCAAAAGACAGAGCTCTCAGGAGGGTGAGAGCCAGAGGGACGCTGCACACCTTCATGGAGATGCACACCTACCAGAGCTGGCATTCACAGATGTCTCAGCAATATGGCATCCTCTGGGTGCAGCCCCATGGTGGGGAGACTTCCCTGTTTGCCAGCTGTGAGGAGGCAATCTTCCCAATGA
Source organism: Dugong dugon (assembly GCA_030035585.1). Lineage (NCBI taxonomy): Eukaryota > Metazoa > Chordata > Mammalia > Sirenia > Dugongidae > Dugong > Dugong dugon. Next base: position 82,343,588 of record CM057475.1, on the reverse strand, counting down.
CAGCTGTTTAATAAGAAGGCTAGTGAGGCAGTGGTGGTTCAGTAGTACAATTACTGCCTTCCATGTGGGAGACTCGGCTTTCATTGCCAGCCAATGCACCTCATATCTAGCCACCAGCTGCCTGTCAGTGGAGACTTGAATTTTGCTATGATGTTGAACAGGTTTCAGTGGAGCTTCCAGACTAAGACAGACTAGCAAGAGGGGCCTGGCCAGTTACTTCTGAAAATCAACCAACGAAAAAATCCTGTGGATCACAACAGCCCAATCCCCAGCTGATCATGGGGATGGTGCAGGACTGGCAGCATTTCATTGTGTTGTACAGGGGGTCACCCTAGTGGCAGGGCAACTCCATACAGCTAACAATGGCAACAACGTGAGAAGGCTGTGGAGATGGGCTGTGTATCCACTTACCACTTAGGGAAGCGTGCTTTTGACTGCACTGGGCCAGTGAGATGCCTTCACGTGGGGAGTGTGCACAGAAGGGAGCACCCAGGCCACGGAGCAGCACTCCCATCGACGTTGTGATCCCTACACTCACATCTGTTTAACAGAGAATGAGGGTGAGAAAAGAGGCATGGCTGATAATGGGCGCCATTCATGTCTTCTATGGCCACTGAAAGACTGTGCCTTTAGTTCAGCCAGCTGGTTTCAAAGCAGTGAGAGAGCAGGCTATGAAGGGCAGGCTGCCTACAGCCCTAGCTGGTCACTTGGATGAGAACGCTACCTTGAGAGTTATTAGCAGATATTTGTTGGAATTATGAAACATGATCCTCACTACAGGATGTTGGTCCTGTGAAAATGCATATTTTCACATAATTGTGAGGAAAGCAAAGCCTACTGCTACTGTCTCCCTGGCCCACTGCCAGCTCTCTCACCATGGTGCTAAGATCAATGGCTGGAACCAAGCGCATCTTGTTGCCTCCACCTCTTGACCGACCTCTCTCTGGACTACGGTGGTAAACGGTGCCCTCATTTTTTAAAAAAAAAACTTCAATTAAAAATTTTTTTTGTTCTTATCTTTCTCACTGAAGAAAGACACACTCTTTGTATAAAAATTAGAAATTAGATAGCCACAATAAGAAAATGGAATTGCCTGTAATATTAGGACCCAGAGTTTACCTACTCTTACTGTTTTGCTATATATTCCCTTTTGGTCTTTTTCTAGGAAGTATACAGGCCCCTTCAATAACAGTGCTGGTATTGTATGCATTATTTTGTAACTCTTTCCTCTTAACCATACACCACAAATGTCTCCACAAGGCCAAATATGCTTCCACAAGGTAGTTTTTAATAACTATTTGGGAGTCCACCACCCCGAGTCTATCAGTACATCTCCTGCTGCTGGACACAGAGTATTTCTAGTGTTTTGTTTTTGATGTTGTAAGTGACCCTGTGGTAAACATCCTCATAGCTGAATCTTTGAGGACACCAACAGATGCTTCCTGAGGATGAGATCTGAAAGGCATCTCCTCTGCATAGCATCTCTTTCATTCATTGGTTTCCATGACCTGCATTGCTCACTGTCTTCATACTCTCTGTCTATAAGTCAGTCTCTCCTGTTGGCTCCTCAGTCTATACCTGACCTTTTACAAAGTAATCCTCAGACTGATATCCCAATTATCTTCTCCTCTGTCTGTTCATCAGTGCCTCTCTACCAGAAAAGAGAGCAGAATGGAAAGCTCAATGGGTCTCCCTTGTTGAGGAGCTCTGCCCTGGGGTCCCCATGAGATGGCACCACTTACAGCTCTGCTTGCTCCCTGACTGAATGATCTTGAGGTGCAACCCCCTGCCCCTGATGGTGCCCCTGACTTATAGGACCATAGTTCCAGCTGCCCACTTAGATGTCCCACCGGTACCCCAAATTCACCTAGTCCAGGAAAATAATAATCTTATATCTCTTCCTGTGCCCTCCACTTTAGTTATCACATCAAGTTGCAAAGGTCAGTGATCCCTGAGAAATGGGAAACTAACAAGGTGAGACCCACAATTTCTCCAACTTATTGCCTAAAGTCTCCAGGCTGTGGTGTAGGGAAGGAGAACTCAGGTGTAGTCCAGTGGTCTCCCTAAGTTGAGGAGATGGAGGTGGGCATCTGGGGAGACCAAGGCAGCTAGAGGTCACAAGGCATAATCTTGAGAGGAGAGAGCTGCACAAAAAGAACTTTAGAAATTTATAGAGGGTCTCACTTGAGTCTTTAGTTCAGTTCTAATCAATGCTTACAGATGAGGAAACACCTGAGGTTGGAGAAAGAACCACCCCAAAAGGAAAGAGAATACAACCACCAGAGCTCATAAAAAGCTGTTCATAGTTCCCGCTCCCATCAGCAAAAATGGAATCAAATGTGGTACTAGAAGGTTTTTTGCCTTGGTAGTGTGGCAAAATTAATCCTAGATGAAATACTCATATGGTGTTGTCTACTAAGTCTTAAAAGCAAGAGTAGAAACGATCAAACCGTTTCCAATTAACTTAATTGCATCTCTGAACAAAGCTCAAAATATTCATAGGAATGCAAAAAATGCACAACATCCAAAAAAGTAAATTCACACAGTCTTGTATTTAATAAAAAATTACCAGATAGGCAAAGAAATAGAAAAATACGGCACAAAATGAGGGAAAAAAATCAAACTGACCCTAAAATGACATAGGTAGATGTCTTAGTTATCTAGTGCTGTTATAACATAAATACCACAAGTGGATGGCTTTAATAAAGAGAAGTTTATTCTCTCACGGTCCAGTAGGCTAGATGTCCGAATTCAGGGTGCTGGCTCTAGGGGAAGGTTTTCTTTCTGTGTTGGCTCTGAATGAAGATCATTGTCATCAGTCTTCCCTTGGTCTGGGAGCATCTCAGTGCAGCAATCTCAGGTCCAAAGAACGTGCTCTGCTCCCAGCACTGCTTTCTTGGTGGTATGAGGTTTCCCTGTCTCTCTACTTGCTTCTTTCTTTTATGTCTCAAAAGAGACTGGCTTAAGACACTATCTAATCTTGTAGATCTCATCAGTATAACTGCTGCTAATCCATCTTATTACATCATAGTGATAGAATTTGCAACTCAAAGGGAAATCACATCAGATTACAAAATGGTAGACAATCATACAATACTGGGAATCATGACCTAGCCAAGTTGACAGATATTTTTGAGGGAAACAATTTAATCCATGATAGTGGGTGAGGACATTATAATTGTTATCATAACCATGATCTATATTTTCAAGTAGCAAGAGAAGAGGTTGGGCATGTTAAGTGGAGACATGAGAAATACAAAGAACTACAAATATAAAAACTATAATGTTTGAGGTGAAAAATAAAACTGGAAGCTATAATGGCAGATTAGACATTGCATAAAAAATATTAGTAAACTTTAAGTCATAGCCATGGAAACTACCCAAAATGAAAGAGAGAGAGAGAAAAAATAAACCAACAAATAGAGCATCGGTGAGCCATGGTACAACTTCAAGCAGTTTAGTAAACTTGAAGTTATAATCCTGGAAAGGTAGAAAGGAAAATTCTTTTGAAGAGACAATGGCTGATAATTTACCAATTTGTGGAAAACTATTGAACTCAGAGATCCAAGAAACTCAACAAAGCCAATCACTAGAAACATGAAGAAAACTACTCAAAGGCACATAGTAATAAAATTGTTTAAAACCAGTCATAAATAGAAAACCTTAAAACTGTCCAGAAGATGAAAAAGGTACATTGTGTGCAGAGGAACAAAGATAAGGATAACAGCATATTTCTTGTTGGGAACAATGCAAGCTAGAAGACAGTGGAGACAAATCATTAAAGTATCAGGGGAAAAAAAACTGTCAACCAAAAATTCTTCACCAGTGAATATCTTTCAAAATGAAGTGGAAATAAAGACTTTGTCAGAAACACAAAGCTGAAAGATCACTACCACAGAACAGCACTAGAAGAAATATTAAAGTTATTTAGGCAGAAAGAAAATGATACCAGATAGATATATAGATCTACATAAAGGAATGACAAGCTCCAGAAATGGTAACTATGTAGGTAAATTATATATATATATATATATATAAAATCTTTAACACATAATTGATTGTTTAAATAAAAAAATAAAAACAAGGTAGTGGGAGTTAGTATCATATATAGAAGCAAAATGTGTGATAACAAAAGCACGAAGGCTGAGCTAGGAGTAATATTCTTTTAAGGTTCTTACGTTATACATGGGAGCCCTGGTTGCACAGCGGTTAAGAGCTTGGCCGCTAACCAAAAAGGTCGGCAGCTCAAATCCACCAGCCGCTCCTTAGAAACCCTATGGGGAAGTTCCACTCTGTCCTATAGGGTCGCTATGAGTTGGAATAGACTCAACGGCTATGGGTTTGGTTTTTTTTTTTTTTAATGTTATACATGAGTTTGTCTAACATCTCTTGAAGTAGACTGTGACAAGTTAAAAATGTATATTATAAACCTTAAAGCAGCCACTAAAATAACAAAATATGAGAGTTAAAACTAATAAGTCAATAGAGATAAAATGGAATTATTGAAGAAATACCCAATACTAAAAAGAAAAGAAGTAAAAGGGAACAAAGAACAGATGGGACAAATAGAAAACAACAAGTTATAGATTCAAGCTTAACCTTATGAATCATCATATTAAATGTAAATAATTCAAATGCTCTAATTAAAAGGCAAAGATGATCAACATGGATTAAAAAAAGCAAGACCCAACTATATGCTCCTTTAAGAAGTACATTTTAAATATAAAGACAGAAATAGGTCAACAGTAAAATAGTGGATAAAGACATACCATGCTAACCCTAATCAAAATAAATCTAGAGTGATTGTGTTACCATCTGTCTTAGTTATCTACTGCTGTTATAACAGATATACCACAAGTGGATGGCTTTAACAAAGAGAAATTTATTCTCTCGCAGTTTAGGAGGCTAGAAGTCCAAAGTCAGGGTGCCACCTCCAACGGAAGGCCTTGTCTCCCTGTAGGCTCTGGTGGAAGGTCCCTGTCATCAATCTCCCCCTGGTGAAGGAGGCTCTCAGCAGAGGGACCCCGGGTCCAAAGGATGAGCTACGCTCCAGGTGCTTCTTTCTTGGTAGTATGAAGTCCCCATGTCTCTCTGTTCCCTTCACTCTTTTATATCTCAAAAGGGATTGACTTAAAACACAATCTAATCTTGTAGATTGAGTCCTGCCTCATTAACATAACTGCCTCTAATTACACCTCATTAACATCATAAAGATAAAATTTACAATACACAGGAAAATCACATCAGATGACAAAATGGTGGACAATCATACAATATTGGGAATCATGGCCTAGTCAATTTGACACATATTTTTGGAGGACACAATTCAATCCATGAGGCCATCAAAGAATACTTCAGAGAAAAGAATATTTCCAGAGATAAAGGAGTTCATTTCATAATGATAAAAGGTCAATTTATCAAGAGGACAAAACAATTCTAAATGTTTATGCACCTAATAATAGCTTTAATATACATTGAAAAAAAACTGATGGAACTTCAAGGAAAAATTTGCATACACAAAATTTAACTCAAAATGAATCATAGACTTAAACATAAAACCTAAAACTGTAAAACATTTAGAAGAAAATATGGGAGAGAATTTTTTGTGTCTTGGGTTAGGCAAAGATTTCTTAGATATGACACCAAAAACACAATCCATGAAAGAAAAAAAAAATTTGGCTTCATCAAAAGTAAGAATTTCTATTCTTTGAAAGACACTGTCAATATAACAAAAAGCAAACCACAGGCTAAGGGAAAATATTTACAAGTGATGTATCTCCTAAAGGACTTGTATTCAGGAACTGAAAAGAGCTCTCAAAACTCAATAATATGAAAATGAACAACCCACCAAAAACAAAAAACAAAAAACCATAGGTAGAAGATATGGATACTTAATCAAAGATAGTAGAAAATAGAAAATCAACACACAAAAATATGTTTAACATCCCTATTAATTAGGAAAATGCAAATGAAAACCACAGTGAGATAGTGCTACACACCAATTAGAATGTCTAAAATAAGACTGACCACATCAAGTGTTGCCAAAGATGTGGAGGAACTGGAACTCTCATACTCTGTTGTTGTTGTTGTTAGGTGGCGTTGAGTTGGTTCTGACTCATAGAGGCCCTATATACAACAGAATGAAACACTGCGTGGTCCTGCGTCATCCTCACAATCATTGCTATGTTTGAGCCCGTTGTTGAAGCCACTGGGTCAGTCCATCGCATCAAGGGTCCTTGTCTTTTTCGATGACCCTCTGCCTTACCAAGCATGACATCCTTCTCCAGGGACTTATCACTCCTGATAACATATCGAAAGTACGTGAGATGAAGTCTCGCCATCCTCACTTCCAATGAACACTCTGGTTGTACTTCTATCAAGACAGACTTGTTTGTTCTTCTGGCAGTCCATGGGATATTCAATATTCTTTGTCAACACCACCGTTTGAAGGCATCAATTCTTCTTTGTTCTTCCTTATTCTTTGGCCAGCTTTTGAATACATATGAGAGGACTAAAAATACCATGGCTTGAGTTAGGTGTACCTTAGTCCTCAAAGTGACATCTTTGCTTTTCAACACTTTAAAGAGGTCTTTTGCAGTAGATTTGCCCAAAGCAATTAGTCATTTTATTTATTTATTTTTTTATTGTACTTCAGGTGAAGGCTTACAGAACAAATAGTTTCTCATGAAAGAGTAGTACACATATTGTTTTATGACATTGGTTAACAACCCCACAACATGTCAACCCTCTAACTTCTCAACCTTTTTTTGGGTGAAATTACACATAGCCAAAGACACACGGTTTCAAAAATTTCCACATGCACAGTTCAGTGACATTGACTATGCTCTTCCAATTGTGCTGTTATTCTCACTTAAGATGAAGGCTTACACAACAAAATAGTTTCTCATTTAACAGTTACTACTCATGTTGCCCTGTGACAATGGTTAACAATCTCACAACACATCAACAATATCCTTATTGAACCTTGGGTTTCCTATCGCCAGCTTCCTTGTCCCCTTCTGCCTTCTGGCCCTTGTCACTGGACTATTGTACCTCATGAGTCTCATTTGGTTTTACGGGGCTGTCCATTCCCAGGCTGAACAGTGAACCTCGGAGATAACTTCACCACTGAGATACAAGGGTGTCTGGGGGCCATACTCTCGGGGTTTCTCCAGTCTCCTTTGGCCAGTAAGTCTGGTCTTATTTTTGTGAGTTAGAATTTTGTTCTACATCCTTCTCCAGCTCTGTCCACAGCCCTCTGTTGTGATCCTGGTCAGAGTAGTCAGTGGTGGTAGCTGAGCACCATCTAGCTGTACTGGACTCAGTCCGGTGGAGGCCTTGGTAGCTGTGGACCACTAGTCCTTCGGACTAATCTTTTCCTTGTATCCTGTTCTCTTCATTCTCCCTTGCTCCCAAAGGGATGAGACCAGTGGAGTATCTTAGATGGCTGCTCACAGGCTTTTAAGACCCCAGACGCTACTCACCAAGGTAGAATGTAGAGCATTGTCTTTATAAGCTGTGTCATGCCGATTGAGCTAGATGTTCCCCGAGACCATGGTCCCCACAGCCCTCCTCCCAGCAATTCAGTCCATCAGGGAGTTTGGATGTGTCTATGGGGCTTCCATGACCTTTCCTTGTACAAGTTGTGCTAGTTTCCCCTGTATTGTGTACTGTCTCACCCTTCACCCAAGATACCACATATCTATTGCCTATTTAGTATTTCCCCGCCAACCCTCCCATCCCTGGTAAGCAACAAAGATTGTTACATTTTGTGTGTGAACTTTTTCATGGGTTTTTACAATAGAGGTCTCATACAATATTTGTCCTTTTGTGATTGACTTACTTCACTCAGCACAAAGTCCTCCAGTTTCATCCATGTTATGAGATGCTTCACAGATTCATTGTTGTTCTTTCTCATTGCATAGTACTCCACTGTGTGTATGTACCATAGTTTGTTTATCCATTCATCTGTTGATGGGCATCTAGGTTGTTTCCATTGTTTTGCTATTGTGAACAATGCTGCCATGGACGTAGGTGTGCATATGTCTATTCGAGTGATGACTCTTATTTCTCTAGGATGTATTCTTAGGAGTGGGATTGCTGGATTGAATGATACGTCTATTTCTAGCTTTCTGAGGAAGTGCCATAGCATTTTCCAAAATGGTTATATCATTTTACTTTCCCCCTGAAGTGCATAAGAGTTCCGATCTCCCCGCAGCCCCTCCAACATTTGTTATTTCCAGTGTTTTTGATTCGTGCCAGTAATGCCAGGGTGAGATGGCATCTCATTGTGGTTTTAATTTGCATTTCTCTAATGGCTAGTGATCGCGAGCATTTCCTCATGTGTCTGTTGGCCGTTTGAATGTCTTCTTTGGTGAAGTGTCTGTTCATTTCCTTTGCCCATTTTTTAATAGGATTATTTGTCTTTTTGTTGTAGAGGTGTTGGATTTTCTTGTAGATTATGGAGATTAGACCTTTGTCTGACTTGTACTGTCCAAAAATTTTTTCCCAGTCTGTAGGTTCTCTTTTTACTCTTTTGTTGAAGTCTTTTGAAGAGCATAGGTGTTTGATTTTTAGAAGATCCCTGTTATCTAGCTTATCTATTGGGGTTTGTGTGTTGATGGTTATGGTTTGTATCCTGTTAATCCCGTGTATTAAGGCCTGAAGTGTTGGTCCTATTTTTTCTTCTATGAACTTTAGTATTTTAGGCTTTATATTCAGGTCTATGATCCATTTTGAAGTAGTTTTTGTATACGGCATGAGGTATGGGTCCTGTTTCATTTTTTTGCAGATAGATATCCAGTTTTTCCAGCACCATTTGTTAAAAAGACTGACTTTTCCCCATTTGATGGACTTTGGGCCCTTGTCGAAGATCAGGTGACCATTGGTGAATGGATTTACATCTGGGTTCTCAATTCTGTTCCATTGGTCAATGTATCTGTCATTGTACCAGGACCAGGCAGTTTTGACTACTGTAGCTGTATAGTAGGTTCTCAAGTCAGGTAGTGTGAGTCCTCCAACTTTATTCTTCTTCTTCAGTAGTGCTTTACTTCTTCGGGGCTTCTTCCCTTTCCATATAAAGTTAATGATTAGTTTTTCCATCTCTTTGAAGAATGTTGTCGGTATTTGGATCAGGATTGCGTTGTATTTGTAAATTGCTTTGGGTAGAATGGTCATTTTCACAATGTTGAGTCTACCTATCCATGAGCATGGTATGTTTTTCCGTTTATGTAGATCCCTTTGGGTTTCTTGCAGTAGTGTTTTGTAGTTTTCTTTGTATAGGTCTTTTACATCCCTGGTCAGATTTATTCCTAAGTATTTTATCTTTTTAGGGGCTATTGAAAATGGTATTGTTTTCCTGATTTCCTTTTCATTGTTCTTATTGGTGTATAGGAATCCAACTTATTTTTGAATGTTTACCTTGTATCCTGCTACTCTGCTGAATCTTTCTATTAGTTTCAGTAGATTTCTCCTGGAGTCTTTAGGGTTTTCTATGTATAGTATCATATCATTTGCAAACAGGGACAGTTTAACTTCTTCATTACCAATTTGGATGTCCTTTATTTCTTTTTCTTTTTCTTGCCTTATTGCTCTAGCTAGAACTTCCAGCACAATGTTAAATAGGAGTGGTGATGAACGGCATCCTTGTCTTGTTCCTGTTTTTAGGGGGAATGTTTTCAGCCTCTCTCCATTAAGAATGATGTTGGCCATTGGTTTTGCATAGATGCCCTTTATTATGTTGAGAAATTTCCCTTCTATACCTATTTTATTGAGAGTTTTTATCAGGAATGGGTGTTGGACTTTGTCAAATGCCTTTTCTGCGTCAATTGAGATGATCATGTGATTCTTTTCTTTCCTTTTATTTATGTGGTGGATTACGTCGATGGATTTTCTAATGTTGAACCATCCTTGCATACCTGGTATGATTCCTACTTGGTCGTGGTGTATTATCTTTTTGATATGATGCTGAATTCTATTGGCTAGAATTTTGTTCAGAATTTTTGCATCTATATTCATGAGAGATATTGGTCTGTAATTCTCTTTTTTTGTGACATCTTTGCCTGGTTTTGGTATCAGCATTATGCTGGCTTCATAGAATGAATTTGGAAGTGTTGCTTCCTTTTCTATGCTCTGAAATAGCTTGAGTAGTACTGATACAAGCTCTTCGGTAAATGTTTTGTAGAATTCTCCAGTGAGGCCATCTGGGCCAGGGCTTTTTTTGGTTGGGAGTTTTTTTGTTACCTTTTCAATCTCTTCTCCTGTTATGGGTCTGTTCAGAATTTCAACATCACTTTGTTGTAGTTTGGGTAGGCCGTTTGTTTCTAGAAATTTATCCATTTCCTCTAGGTTTTCAAATTTGTTGGAGTATAGTTTTTCATAATATTCTGTTATAATCTTTTTTATTTCAGTTGGGTCTGTTGTAATGTCCCCCATTTCATTTCTTATTTGGGTTTTTGCATCCTCTCCTGTTTTTCTTTTGTCAGTCTGGCCAGTGGTTTGTCGATTTTGTTGATTCTTTCAAAGAACCAACTTCTGGTTTTGTTGATTCTTTCTATTGTTTTTCTGTTCTCTATTTCATTTATTTCTGCTCTGATCTTTACTATTTCCTTTCCTCCGGTGGCTGTGGGCTTTTCATGCTGTTCTCTTTCTATTTGTTTGAGTTCTGTAGTTAATGTTTTGATTTTGTCCCTTTCTTCTTTTTTGATATGTGCATCTATTGCTATAAATTGTCCTCTGAGGACTGCCTTTGCTGTGTCCCAAAGGTTTTTGTATGATGTATTTTCATTCTCATTTGATTCTAGGAAGTTTTTGATTCCATCTCTGATTTCTTCTATTACCCATTGATGTGTAAGCAGGGTATTGTTCAGTTTCCATGTAATTGATTTTTTTTCCTTGCTCTTTCTATTGTTAATTTCTACCTTGATGGCATTGTGGTCAGAGAAGATACTTTGAATTATCTCAACGTTTTGGATCTTGTTGAGGATTGCTCTGTGGCCTAAGATGTGGTCTATTCTGGAGAATGTTCCATGTGCATTGGAAAAGAATGTGTACTTTGCAGTGGTCGGATGGGGTGTTCTATATATGTCTGTGAGGTCAAGTTGGCTGATTGTGACCTTTAGGTCTTCTGTATCTTTGCTGAGTTTCTTCTTAGTCGTTCTGTCCTTTACTGAGAGTGGTGTGTTGAAGTCTCCTACTATTATTGTGGAACTGTCTATTTCTCTTTTCAATGTTGTTAGAGCTTGTTTTATGTATTTTGGAGCCCTGTCATTGAGTGCATAGATGTTTATTATGGTTATGTCTTCATGATGGATCGTCCCCTTAATCATTATATAGTGTCCTTCTTTATCTTTTATGGTAGATTTTGTTTTAAAGTCTATTTTATCTGAGATTAGAATTGCCACTCCTGCTATTTTTTGGTAGTTGTTAGCTTGATATATTTTTTTCCAACCTTTGGCTGTTAATAAATTCATATTTTTGTTTCTAAGGTGTGTCTCTTGTAGACAGCATATTGATAGATCCTGTTTTTTTATCCATTCTGTCACTCTCCATCACTTTATGGGTGCATTGAGTCCATTTACATTCAGTGTGATTATTGATAGATGTGAGTTTGTTGCTGTCATTTTGTAGTGCTTTTTTTGGTGGTGCTGAAGTTTTCTTTGTTCTTCTTACTCTCTTGTGTTGAGTTACTTTTGTTTGTGGATTTTTTTTTTCATTTCTTTTGATTTTGTAGGTTTTGTTTTTGCTGAGACTTTGTGTTTCCTCTTTTTTTTTATGAGTATGTTTGTTAACTTTCTTTGTGTTTACCAGGAATTTTACCCTTGTCTTTCTAAGTTTGAAGCAGTCTACCATTACTTGGTATTGCCTTGCTTTCCTCTGCATTAGAAGGTTCTATACCTGTGCCATTTATTCCCTCTTTTATTGTTTTGATACTGTTGTCATTTACTGATTAACTGCTCTGATTCCCTGTTGTACTTCTTTTGGGTTTGGATAGTCCTCAAAAGTTCATTTCCTAGATTGGTATCTAGCTGGTACGATCCTGCATCCTAGATTCTGCCTGTGAGCTGAAGCTGTTTGTCCTCTGATCGAAGAGCTCCCTTTAATAATTCTTGTAAGTTTGGTTTGACTTTTACATTTTCCCTTAATTTCCTTTTATCTGGAAATGACCTAATTTCACCATCAAATGTGAACAAGAGTTTCGCAGGATATATTATTCTTGGCTGGCAATTTTTTTCTTTCAAGATTTTATATATGTCATCCCACTGCCTTCTTGCCTGCATGGTTTCTGCCGAATAATCTGAGCTTAGTCTTATTGTTTCTCCTCTGTATGTGACTTCTTGTTTTTCACGAGCTGCTCTCAGGATTCTTTGTTTGTCTTTGGTTTTGGCGAGTGTGACTATGATATGCCTTGGTGATTTTATTTTGGGGTCTCATCTATATGGGGTTCATTGAGCTTCTTGGATGGCCAGATTTTCATCTTTTGTGATATTGGTGACGTTTTCTGTCAGCAGTTCTTAAATGACCATTTCTGTATTTTCTGTTTTCTCCCCTTGTTCTGGAATTTCAATCACTCGCAGGTTTTTGCTTTTGATTGTATCCCACATAACTCTCAGGGTCTCTTCATTTTTCTTTGTTCTTTTTTCTGAGTTTTCCTTAAACAGAGTTGTATCCAAGTGTTTGTCTTCAATTCCACTGATCCTGTCTTCCACTGTTTCATATCTGCTTCTCAGCCCTTCTATGACACCGTCCATTTCTGAAATGTTGTTGTTTATCTTTTGGATTTCTAATTGTTGTCTTTTTATAATTTCTAGTTGTGAATTTATTTTGGCATTTTGTTCCTGTATTATTTTCCTGAATTCTTCCAATTTTTTGCCTGTATTTTCCATGAATTTGTCTATTTTTTCCTCATGTTTGTCAGCTTTTTGCCTCAGCTCTTGTAGAATTATGAGTATTAGAGATTTGAATTCCTTATCAGGTAGTTCTAGTGCATTTTCTTCCACTGGAGAGTCATCTGGTATTTTATTTTGGACACTTACTGGAACCTTCCTGTCTTGTTTTTGTAAATGTTTTGATATTGTCTGCTGTCTTCAGGGCATTCAGTAGTTATTTTTCTCGTTTATTGATTGTAGATTTGTTTGTTTCATCCCCCCTTTTTTAAAAAATATGACTATGTATGAGCAGGTGGGCTGTGTGTTCTTTGTTGTTTGTGCATCTGTGGGCAAATACTTTTTGCTTCCTTCTCCAATTGGCAGGGTCAGTCACTCAGATATGGTACGGCAGGGCAGGTCTAGCTGAAGAGGAGTTACTGGGACGGGTTGTTTGTGGCACTTACTACAGCCACCAGAGCAGGTTGGTAATCAGTGCAGGGCAGGTTCCAGTAGGCCGTGCCTGTACTGCTTGGTGGTGTGATGTCAAGCGCACGGTGTAGGTAGGCATGATGCAGCGAGGAGACTGTTATGTGTGGAGCTAAGATGGATATGGGAGAGAGGAGAGCGGAACAGGAGACAAAAAACATCAAACAAACAAAATGAATGCTAGGGGAGCTTGCTGTTGGAATGGAGAGATGAGAGACTATGAAATGGAGAAAAACAGAAAGGGGAAGAGGAAGAAAAGAATGAATAAATAAAAATCAGAAAGGTTAAAGAACTGCAAAGTTCCCAGGGATCCTACTGGTGCAGCTATGAGGTCTGGCGAAGTCGTTCTCATGTGTTGCAGTACAGCCTGGCTAGAAGGCATAGAGGTATACAACGCCAGGTATTCAGGGAACAGAAAGAGAAGGAATATATAGAGAGACGAGAAACTGAGCAATGAAGAAAGACAAAAAGGGAAAAAGAGAGAAAAGAAAGCAAATAAAAAAAAAAAAGAACAAGAAAGGCCCCCCAAAAAACAGAAAAAAAAAACCAATGAAAAAAGAAATGCCCTTAGGGATCCCTCTACACGTCTGTGCAAACCGAGGGGGAAGTCCCCCTGCCACACAGCACCGCCTGGCCAGAAGGGGCTCCCAACTGAAGAAAAGGAAAAGAAAACAAACAAACAATTCAAAAGAAACAAACGAACAAAAGCCCCGGGATCCCACCAGCGTGGCAGCGCAGACCGGGAAGCAGCTCCACACTCGAACGGAGCTCCACTGCCCCTCAAGAAGAAGCAAAGATGGTGCACAGAGCCAGGTATTTGAACGAAAGGAGGGGGAGGGGGTGAAAGGTAAGGAAGAAATCAAAAGAAACAGAAAAAAAGCAAATCTAGGAGCCAACAAATGGCACTCAGAAAGCCAACCCGTTCAGGTGTATGGAATCCAAGCAGCCGGCGTTTCCCGGTCAAGAGATTGTGGCTGCGGGAAGCAGAGGAGGCCGAGTCAGGGTGAAGAAGAGTGGGGGGTGGGAAAGCGTATATTGCAAATTACCGGTTGTTTTGTCTCCTGCTGGATGCTCCGTGAGGCGGCTTTCTCGTACCCCCTGTTTGCTGATCTATGATAGGAGTCCAAGATGGTGGATCCCCGCTGCGTTAGCTGGTAGGGGAAATCTGCATGAATCTCTCCTCGCTCTCCATTCTCTGTCAGTTTTCTCACTCCATTTGGTGCTTGGCTGAGTTCTTTACCTCTTCATTTGATGTTTTAGGGTTTCAGGATTGTTGTATTCTCTGTTCAGCTTAGTTTTTTGGATCTTTGCTATGGAGGGACAGCATGGTGTTTCTGCCTAGAGTGCCGTTTTGCTGGAACCAGTCATTTGATTTCTTGACTGCTGCTTCCCTGGGCATTGATCATGGATTCAAGTAAAATGAAATCCTTTACAACTTCAATATTTTCACCATTTATCATGATGTTGCTTATTAGTTCAGTTGTGAGGATTTTTGTTTCTTTTATGTTGAGGTGTAATCCATACTGAAGGCAGTATTCTTTTATCTTCATCAGTAAGTGCTTCAAGTACTCTTCAGTTTAAGCAAGCAAGTTTGTGTCATCTGCATATCTCAGGTTATTAATGAGTCTTCTGCCAGTCCTGATGCCACTTTCTTCTTCATATAGTATAGCTTCTTGGATTATTTGCTCAGCATACAGATTGAGTACTTATGGTGAGAAGTTGCAACCCTGACGCACATCTTTCCTGATTTTAAATCATCCAGTATTCCTTTGTTCTCTTTGAATGGCTAGTGGGAATGTAAAATGGTACAAACACTTTGGAAAACAGTATGGAAATTTCTTAAAAGATTAAAGTTACAGCTACCACTTGATCTGGCCACTCTACTCCCAGTTATTCACCCAAGTGAGTAGAAAGAATATGCCCATATAAAAACCTGTACATGAATGTTAATACAAATTTTGTTTGTTATATCCCCAAACTGAAAATAACTCAATGTTCATCAACAGGTAAAAGTAAAAAAATTACTGTAGTATATCCATTTAATATAATATTACCCAGCAATGAAAATGAATGAGCTATCATTGATAATGCAACAATATGGAGGGATCTCAAAATAATTATTTTGAGTGAAAGAAGTTAGTCCAAAGAATAGTGTATACTGTACTATTCCATTTGTAGTAAAACTCTAGAAAAGGCAAACTAGTCTATCGTGACAGAGAGCAGATCAGAGGTTGCCGGGCAGAGGGGGATACTATGAATTGAATTGTGTCTCCCCCCATCACATATTTGGTATTCTAACCCCTATACATATGGATAAATGTAATCCCATTTGGGAATAGGGTTCTCTTTGTTATGTTAATGAGACCATGTAAGTGTAGGCTAGTCCTTAATCTAATCACTTCTGAGTTATAAGGAGCAGCATAGATGCAAAGATAAGCAAAACAAATGAGGGGAAGACAGACGTGACATGAAGACCACCAAGAAACCGAGGAACAGAAGTTTCTCCCAGAGTTGACAGAGAGAGTCTTCTCCTATAGCCGGTGCCCTGAATTCAGGCTTCTAGCCTCCTGAAAAGTTAGAAAATAAACTTCTGTTCTTTAAAGCCACCAACTTGTGGAATTTCTGTTACAGCAGCACTAGCTGACTAAGACAGAATGATATGAAGAATCACAAAGGGGCAGGAGGGATTACAAAAGGAAACTTCTTTGTGAGGAAGAGTATGATCATTATCTTGACTGTGATGATGGTGTTCATGGATGCATACATATTTCAAAACTCATCAAATTGTACACTTTAAATACGGACAGTTTACTGAATGTCAATTATACCTTAAACAGTGGCTAAAAATTTGTGAGAGCTGTTTCTTACTTTATTAAAATATTTATAAATGGCTGATTCTTTCCGACTGGAAGAAGAGCTTGAAGATGGGGAGGGAAGTGTATCCTTGGATAAAAGCCCCAAGAAAGCTGTCCTGGTCCCTGTCAGCTGTCACAGGTGCCTGGGTTGTGACAATGACCAGCCATGAGTCTGACCACCCATCCTGCTCTTGCTGCGTTGACATCAGTTAAGTGTGAAAGTCATCCTCTTGCCTCATTATCATGAGGGTCACCATGAAGGCACCAGGATATACACGCGCAGCCCGCAAGACTATTCAGATAGAAATTGCTGCCCGTGATTTATGGTTTTAATTAAGAGCTTTTTAAGTCTTAATTAAAAAGGTACAGGAGCATTCAGTATTTAAGAAAAATGCTTTTGTGTTTAGGTCAATTGAATAACATAAAATAAAATGAGATACATATTTCTAGTCAGAAGCTTCACATAAGAAAGGAGTGTATATAATTAAAAAGTAAATTTAAACTGATTTGGGCATAAAGGCTTTATAATGGGGGAAGTTGGATGAGGGGAATATTTTGTTCCTTTATTGCAACATAGCTGGGTATTAGACTCCACACTTTAATAAGGTTGCTTTCTGGGATGGATACCGAGGCAAGGAAGTTAACGTGAGCATGAGGATGTTATTGATGATGACTGACGCTCCCCAGTGGGCATGGAAGGGCTCCACTGGACAGAGAACATTTCTCAGATTACTGCTCCAGTGTTTTATCTGTTTTGTTTGCTCCTCAGACATGGGGAATTTGGTGAAAAGCACTAGGTCAAAGTCTTATTTAGTAACACACAAATCCACCATGCAAATGAGCTCAAGGTCACAGGGTCTGGGAGAAGGACAGGATGTGCTGAAGAAAGTCCCACTTGCCTTGGCAGAGGGTGAGTTCAGCAGAGCCCCTGCTCCAGGCCTGGGGAAGCCAAACTTTGCTATAGGCAGGGTCGAGGGAGCCTACGCCTTTGCATTGCAGACCTACAGGAATGAGGGTGAATGGCATCAGGGAGGGGGACTCCAAGACACAGGCTCCTTCTGTGGACCCCAGGCAAGCTGTAGCAGGAGAAGGGAGGGACGTCGGGGATGTGAGAAGAGCTATTTATCTCAGAAATCATAGCCTCAAGGCTCTGGGCACCCCATGTGCTGCAGAGCCTGGAGGGACCAGTGTCCAAGGGTGATAGGATCCACGAGTGATTGACTCACAGCAGTTCTCAGTTGTTTTGCCTGCTGGACGTTTGCCAAGATGTCCTCCCGGCCATGTTTCCTGGTGTGACCTCAGACTTTACTGGAGTGTCCTGATTCCCTGGGGCCCCCTGGAATTCCATCCAGTCTTGCCAGCAGGACCACCCAGAAATGGCATTCTTCTTGGCTATGATGCTGAGTCTGGCCTCCCTGCCCAGACATGGCCTAGAGCACATTGCAAGCCCGGGACACATTTGTGCTGGGACCTCTGATTCCCCAGGCCATCATGGCTGTTTCTTCTCCAGACCTCCTGGATGCTCCCCTTGGGGCCGACCCTCTCCCTCAGCTCCCTTTTTGCTCACTTCTTGATCCTTTCTCAGGACCCATAACCCTGCTTGACTTTGTAGCCTGGTCATTGGCTGAACTGGAATCCTGGAACGTGGGCCCACTGAGGCAGATAGCTCAGTCCCGCCAACCTGCCATGTGCTGGTAAGCCTGGGTAGAGGGGCTGGTTGGTGGTCCCCACATTAATGAATCATGTATTTAGAAATATAAAATTTAATAACGAGGTGAAATATTTACTTTGTAAATGAGCAACAGAAGACTTATCAGATACGGCCTTCAAATAATAAGCGTGGATATGACATTTAAGGGACTCTTCAATTATAAAATGAAATGACCATGTACATTTTCAGGGGCTGCCTCCTGCACCAAGAGCTGTGCACTTGCTGTTAGGACTGAAGGGTTTAGAATCCCAGCTCACTTTTTCCCTCCATTAATCAGCTTTTCTTTTCCTTTATGATACTTCTGATTCTAAAGCAATACAAATACCAAAGGGAAAAGGAACCAAAACCATCCACAGTTGCTCAAAATACTTTTTTTCCAAACTGCAATTTCTGATTGCTCATCATATGCAGATCATGCCTTGGAAGCACTATTAAAAAAAAAAAAAAACTGTTTTGAAACAGAACACAATTCCTTCAAGAAATGTTTGCTTGCTGATTCAGTAGTACCATTTAACTGGCTTAAGAAGAGTTACCACTTAACTCAATTAAAGGACTGTTTTTCAGTCACACCTTAAATTACCCCAGGAGGCATCTTTCACAAAGGACTCTTTGAGCATCTGAGGATGTGGAGAATGTCACCTCAGCTTGGTACCATGACAGGCCATGCTTACTGTACTCCTTACCTCCTGTAGCACAAATCAAACATGAAGATGTAAATCATCAAACGTTTAAATCACTGAGCAGCTGGGAAATCGGTTTGTTTTTCAAATCACATTTGTGATAAGTGATAGAAAATAAACACCAACTGTTTGATTCCGTAAGAGAAACATCATATGTTCATAACTAAAACAAACAAAAGACCCCAGAAAATAAAACTCTGCAAAGAATCAACACATCAACTTTTTAAAAATTTCCTATAGTTGCACCATTCTACACTCAACTCCCTGGGTTTTCAGGGGTTCAAATACCAGGGCACATCACACTTGTTCACTGTGACTCGATCTAAACTGCACAGCCTCTTCCCTACTCTGGCCCTGGGCATACCCTAGCACTCTACCTTCAGAAGAGACCATCTGATGGTGTGGAAGGAGGAGAAACGGAGGGGAGAATACAATCCTACAGCAGCTCCTAGACTTCAACCTCATAAAACTATGGTTTACGGGGTAAGGGTGTGGTTTCTGGAAGCAGAAGATTGGTCTGCCTTTAAATCTTCTCTTTGATGCTTAGTAGCTCTGTGACCTTGGGCCATGGTGACCTTGTAAGCCTCAAGCTCATTAGTATGATAAATAGGATATATAAGTGTTCTCACCCTTTTGAGTGAGTAAGGAGGTGATGAGTTAATGTGTGGAATGGATTGAATTGTGTCCCCTAAAAAATGTTGTAAATCCTAACCCCTATACCAGTGGATGTAATCCCATTTGGGAATAGGGTTTTCTTTGTTACGTTAGTGAGGCCATATTAGTGTAAGATGTGTCTTAAACCTACCCACTTTTGAGATATAGAAACAGCAGATTAGACACAGAATCAAGTAAGCACAAACGGAGGGGAAGATACATGCCATGTGGAGATCACCATGGAACTCAGTAATGCCAGGGTTACAGAAGCTGAGAAGAGTATCTTCCCCCAGAGCCAACAGACAGAGAGCCTCCCTGTAGAGGTGGTGCCCTGAACATCGACTCTAGCCTCTTAAACTGTGAGAAAATAAATATTTATTCATTAAAGCCACCCACTTGTGGTATTTCAGTTACAGTGGCACTAAGAAACTAAGACAGTGCTTAAAGAATTTAGCTCTCACGTAGAGAAAGTGGCAGAAAATGTGACTACACCTTCCTCTTAGTGTTACTATTAAGTAATTTTTGAAGAGCAGCTTGTTGTCAGGAAAGCTGGGGAAGTGGGTCAGTGAAAGTGGTGGGGTTGTGAGCCCCAAGGGCCTGTCCCTGTACAGAAACACTGAAAAAATGAGCAAAAAAGTCACAGTTAACTTTATTAGCACTCTAAAGAAAATAGTCAAAAGTTTACAACAATCAAGTGAATGATGAATCAAGAAAAAGGCATTTAAAACACTGTAGGAGACCTTTTTGCCCCACATTCCTCACCACACCTCAGCTGTCTTGAAGGTGGCAGCCCATGTTCCAGGTGTGTGTCTCTGGTTCTGGAGGGAGCAGAGTAGACTTCGTTTCCAAGAAATTGTGTTTGTCTGTTTTGCCCTGTCTGCAGGTTCCCTGAGAGACTGACTCTAAGCACTTGCCTTTGATTTGCCCAACTTGGAACCTTGTCAGCACAGAAAAGCAGCTAAGTAGAAGGAATTCCCCAAAAACATTGAAAGGAAAATGAACAGGCTACTGATATCTAGGTCAAAAGATTAAAGTTGGGCAAACAATAGACATACCAAAAATCTGGTAGAAAAATCTGGGGAGAGAGTTACTTTGAGGTTTAAAGGCTTTGTAAAGCTCCCATGTATAATGAGGAATTTAGAAAGCTATGTATATGCCCAGAGCAAGATGCACACTCAGAGAAGACCAAAGAAGACTGTAAGCATTCACCTCCAGTTTATTTTTAGGCTTAGTGAAAACAGAAAACAAAGGCTAAAACAGAGTTCTAAATGGGCTGGCTATACATTAAGGAGTGCCCAAACACAGAGCCAATCTGCAAAAAACAGGAAGTGGCTTTTTCTTTCCCTCTTTTCTCCTCCTCTTTCTCTTCCTCCTCCCCTCCCCCTCCCTTTCTCCCTTTCTCCCTCTTCTTCTTCCTTCTTGTCTTCCAAGTGTTCAAGGAAATCTCTGTCAAAACAGTAGCTGACCACAGTCTAAAAGAACTGAGACTTCAGAGACCGTACATGACAAAGAATACTGTCTTTAAAAATCATTTATAAAAATCACTAAACAAAGAAGCAATTACAGCCCACAACAATGAACAGCAAACCCTGAAGAAGGGGAAGAAGTTGATTTTCACTGTTACCACATTATGATATTAAAAATGTCCAGTTTTCAACAAAAACTTACAAGACATGCAAAGAAACAAGAAAGTATGCTCCAATTCCAGGAGAAAAAAATAAATAACAGAAACTGCCCCTGAGGAAGCCCAGACATTGGTTTTCCTAGAAAAAGACTTTAAACCAACTGTCTGAAATACAAAAGTGCCAAAGAAAACTATGGACAAATAACTAAAGGAAACCATGAGAATAATGTCTCAGTAAATAGGGAATATCAATAAAGAGATAAAAACCATAAAAATTAATATAGAAAATCTGCAGCTGAATAGCACAATAATTAAAATGAAAAAGTCACTAGAGAAGTTCAACAGCAGTTTCAAACTGGCAGAAGAAAGAATCAATGAACTTGGAGATAGGTAAATTGAAATTATCCAGGTTGAGGAGCAGAAAGAAAAAAGAATAAAGAAAATAAACAGAGTCTAAGAGACCGGTGGGATACTGTGAAATATATGCATAATGGGAGTACCACATGGAAAAGAGAAAGAGACAGAAAGACTAATTGAAGAAATAATGTCCAAAACTTCCCAAATCAGATAAGATGCATGAATCTACACATCAAAGAAGCTCAATAGACTCTAAGTAGGATAAACACAAAGAGATTCACACCAAGACACTTACAATCAAAGGGTAGAAAGCCAAAGACAAATCGACAATCTTGAAAGTAGCCAGAGAGAACAACATATTATGTACAATGGATCCTCAATATGATTAACAGAAACCATGGAAACCAGAAGGCAGTGGGATAACATATTTAAAATGCCAAAAGAAATGAAACAAAACAAAAACTAAACCTGCCAACCCAGAATTCTATACCTGGCAAAACTATCCTTCAAAAATGAAAGAGAAAGGAAGACATTCCCAGATAAACAAAATCTGAGGGAGTTTATCAGTAGTGGGTCTACCCTATAAGAAACACTAAAGGGAGTACTTCAGGCTGAAATGAAAGGACACTATACAGTAACTCTAAGCCGTATAAAGAAATACATAAGACTGGTACAAGTAATAACATAGGTAAATATAAAATCCAATATCATTTGTATTTTTGGCTTATAACTGTTCTTTTTGTTTTCTATATTGTTTAAAAGACACATAAAAATTGATGTTAACTAACACGGTATAAATATGTAAGTTGTGACAAGATAACATAAAGGGTAGAGATGGAGTTGCATAAGAGCAGAATTTTTGTATAATATCAAAACTAGGTTGATATTAATTCAAACTGGATTGTTATAAGTTTAATATGTTAATTGTAATCCTTATAGTGATCACTAAGAAAATAACTAACGTATATAAAGAAAAGGAAATGAGAAGGGACCTGGGACGACGGTTGGCCAGCCATCCTGCACCTCGATGCTCTTGTCTTGGAAACAACAAGAGCAATTATCCTGCAATGCTTGCAGGAGACTTGATGCAGAAATGTGGATAAAGTACTGAGCATATGGGCATGTGATACACCATCCCTGTTATTACTTATGTTCCTGTGATACTTTCACTCCCAAAGTGACAGCTTTGCAGTATGGGGGATGCACACAGATCATAGAGGGGCCAGATATGGGCAGACCTTGTCTCTGTCATGGAAGTTTGAGGGTTGACCTAGCTTTTGAAAGATGGAGCTCTCAACGCAGTTTGACCTAAGGGCACAGGTTGGGAGGAATCAAAACATAGCATCACTCCAACCCCTCCAAACAGTGATTAAGCAGGTCAGAACTAGAAAGAGCTGTAGACATGGAAAAAGCCACACCTCTCTAATTTTGTGGATGAGATCCCAGGCCCTGGGAGCTTATGTGTTGGGTCAAGCCTGTACCCCAGGCTCTCAGACAAACAACATTTTTACTTTATACAAGGGCTAAGATAATAGGATGCTCCTCAGACTTGCTTAATTATTGAAATTCTTCTTAACATATTTTAACTTGAAAAATTGTTTTCCTTATACTTTTTTTTACTGAATTGATCTTTTGGGTCATTCAATGGAATAAGCAGGTTGTTTTAAAGTGATTCTATAGATTTGTTGTAAAGCTGTTTTCTTTGCTCTGAGGCCCCAGTGAGGATGCGATGTTCAGACCTGGACCAGCTGTCTTCAGCCTAGTCCTATCTGGATCAGTCAAGTCCAAGGGGAGAAAGTAATGTTGCATCTCCTGGACATTCCCTCCTGTCCCAAGGCAAAGGCAGCTCTGCCCGTTGGGTGTTTGATGGTGGGGTGGTGGTGAGGGGATGTGACACTGGTCCAGATACCCCTCAGGGGGCTGGGAGTGCAGCAGGGGTGGGGAAGACCAGGAGTGAGAATCTGTCCTGCCGGGCGTCTCCAGCCTTCCAAACTGGGAAGGGAAGAGGGGTTTGTTTGTGACCCTGAGGTGGGTGTTTGGTTCCTGGGCCCCTGCCACACTAGGATCCTTTATTTATTCCTCAAGTACTTACTGGATACCCACCATGCTGGACGTCTTCCCTTGTCCCTCCATGTGTGCTGCCCAGCCTTCTTCAGCTGCCCTGTGCCCCAGGGGGCAGGGCTCCAGAGGCATCTTCCGCAGCTCCTTGTCCTCTGGCTTCTAGTTGGTTTGGCCGATGAGATCCCCGCAGGAGAGCAGAGGAGGGCAGGGCAGTGGGTCAAACATTTATTCTCTCCCTCCTATTCACTGGGGTCTGCTGTAGCCCTGAGGGGCAGTTCTTGCCATAGGCTGCCCTGCCCTGCCTCTTGTCTGGCTGGGCCTAGGTGAGTAGTTGTGTCTGGTCAGAGCCCCACCCCTGTCTCCTCTCAAGGTGGAAGTGGCCAGGCTCCACCCATCAGAGGCACTTACTTGAGATTTTGATTTGGAGGCAAACAAGCTCCATGTGCAGCTGCTGTTTGGTGGCTGAGGTGACCACGCGGCATCTGGATCCTGGTAGCAGCCATCCCGAGGGCCACAGGTCAGGTTTCTTTCCAGAGCAGCCCTGGTGCTGGTGGCAGCAGTGGTGGCAGTCGATGAGGTCCCTGCCTTTGGTGTCAGTGGTGGGAGTGGTGGGGTGTCCTTACCAGGCGGTTCAGCTCTGTGGCTTTGGCTCAGCTCCTAGAGCCGACCCTGGGTTGGCTTCCTTGGCCTCCCAGGACGTGAGCTGCCTGACTTCCAGTACTTAACCAGCCCATGTGGACCCTGTCATCTGCAAACAGGGGTGACGGATGCTGGCAGAGCTGGTGTCTGACCCAGCTTGGTGACCGCCAGCTCCCACCCCTTCCCAAGCTCTGTCAGTGTAGCTTTGTCAAAAGTCTCAGTGAGGTTTCCTTTGCTGGGAAATATTGCTGAGGCCACTTCAGGGGAGTTGGGAGACTTCCCAATTGCCTGTCCTTTTAATCAAGGTGGCTTCAGAGGTGCTGATTGTTAATCAGGGGAATAATGGAAACAGTACAGACACTGTCAGCCTTGGCGATCAAGGTATTTCTTCTTTTCTCAAGAGCTGGGGAACTGTTGGCGTGCTCATGAAACCGTGATTTGTAGAGGATGAGACTATATGAAAAAGAGACTCTTGAAATACTGCATCGTTTCAAAGGCAGACTTGAGAACAAAAATTTGCGGGCGGGAGGAATCTCCTTATAGGGGTAGGGCAGGGCTGAGACCCCAAATGCAGCCTGGTCACAGGGCCGCCTCTGTGGGGACCCCTGGGTCCTGATCCCAGGGTGTGTGGCCTTCCTTTTCCTTTGCAGGCATTACCAGGAAATCTGCTCACAGCAGGGATGACAGCACCAGAGTCAGAGCTGGGATGGGTTTGGATGCTGTTGCTCCACTTGCTGGCCCTGGGGCTGCTGGTATGCTGCAGAGTGCTGTAAGCTGGGGGCGATGACCCGGTTGACCTCACGCTTCTGGGCGAGGTGGATGCCAAGTCTCCTGTGTCTGACCCTGAATCCACCATGCATGGTGTCAGGGACACCAGAGCAGACCATTTCCTCTGTCATTCAGGGAGTGTGCTGTTGGCAGAGTCCTTGTGTTTCTTCCTCACGACTGGGTGCTTATGGTACTCTCCTGGTGTCTTTGGCTCCCTGGATACAACCATGGCAGAAGAGACTTAACATCTGCCCTGCAGGTTCCCAGATACATCTTGTAGCCCTCCTAGGGCAGCCTCCTACCTATGGTAATGCACTGCCCACCCCTTCTGGAAAGGCTTCTCCATCAGTCCAGGGCCCAGAGAGCAGAAGGGGCCTCACAGTGAGCGGAAGTGCCTCTCAGAGAGCGGGCAGGACCTCACAGAGAGCAGACAGGACCTCACAGTGAGTGGACGGGGCCTCTCAGAGAGTGGACAAGGCCTCTCAGAGGGCAGACGGGACCTCTCAGAGAGTGGATGGGACCTTGCAGAGAGCGGACAGGGCCTCTCAGAGAGTGGATGGGACCTTGCAGAGAGCAGACAGGGCCTCTCAGAGAGCAGATGGGACCTCTCACAGAGCAGAGGGGACCTCTCAGAGAGTGGATGGGACCTCACAGAGGGCAGATGGAACCTCTCAGGGAGCAGATGGGACCTCTCAGAGAGTGGATGGGGCCTCCCACAGAACAGACAAGACTTCTCAGAGAGTGGATGGGACCTCTCAGAGAGTGGATGGGGCCTCTCACAGAGCAGACGGGACCTCTCACAAAGCAGAGGGGACCTCTCAGAGAGTGGATGGAACCTCTCAGAGAGCAGACGGGACCTCTCAGAGAGCGGATGGGACCTCTCAGAGAGTGGATGGGGCCTCTCACAGAGCAGATGGGACCTCTCACAGAGAAAATGGGACCTCTCAGAGAGCAGATGGGACCTCTCACAGAGCAGAAGGGACCTCTCAGAGGGCAGATGGAACCTCTCAGGGAGCAGATGGGACCTCTCAGAGAGTGGATGGGGCATCCCACAGAACAGACGAGACCTCTCACAGAGCAGAGGGGACGTCTCAGAGAGCGGATGGGACCTCACAGAGGGCAGATGGGACTTCTCAGAGAGCAGAGGGGACCTCTCAGAAAGCAGAGGGGACCTCTCAGAGAGCAGACGGGACCTCTCAGAGAGTTGATGGAACCTCTCAGAGAGTGGATGGAACCTCTCAGAGAGTGGATGGGGCCTCTCACAGAGCAGACAGGACCTCTCACAGAGTAGAGGGGACCTCTCAGAGAGTGGATGGGACCTCACAGAGAGCAGATGGGACCTCTCAGAGAGCAGATGTTGGCCTTGAAGGAAGTGTAAGCATGGACAGTCACATAAGGAGGGGGCGAGGTGCAGGGGACACCAGGACAGGGTGAGGCAGATGTCTTGGTTCTGTGCTTGGAAGAGCCTTCCCAGGCAGGTTCCCTTGGTTGTAGGTGGTGCATAGATGGTTTGGTGTGAATGGAGGCTTCTGGGGACAGGGAGAACTCTTGTCTGATGCGATCCACGAAGGCCTGTTATCATCCTGCGAAGAGTCCCTGGAGCCTGGACCAAGGGCCCCACATGCTGCTCTCACCAAACCCAGTGCTTGGGCCGGCGACCATCCTCCTGCACCTGCTTTATCTGTGTCAACAGGCCCATCGCCGTGAAGACAGATCTATCACCATGGAGACAGGCCCACTGTCATGGAGACTGGCCCATCACTGTGGAGACAGATCCATGGCTGTGGAGACAGATCATCACTGTGGAGACAGGCCCACTGTCATGGAGGTAGGCCCCTTGCCATGGAGACAGATCTATCACCGTGGAGACAGGCCCACTGTCATGGAGACAGGCTCAGTGCCATGAGGACATGCCCGTAGCAGTGGAGACAGGCTTACTCTGGCTGAGGAAGGGGCTATCTGCAGTCACGGAAGCCCCCCTTGGCCAGCTGGGGTTTAGCCAAAGTAGAGTTCTTTGGAAATAGGAACAGAAATAGGATCAGGACCCAGCAGGCAAAACGAAAGGGTACCCACAACTCTGCTGCTGGCTGCAGACGCTTGTTCCCATGGCAACTGGCAGTAGCTCGGCAAGAAAAAGGATTGTGTCAGTGTCGGTGGTTCTCTCCGGTCCTATCAGAGCAAAAGTACTGCATAGTCAGACCCAAGGAAGAGGGCAGGGATGGCCACGGTACACAGTTCCCACAGTCAGGAAAAGGATTTTTCATTCTTAAAAGAGAAAGGAATCCAAACTTTATCCATAAATAAAAATTTTGATTACAAAATAGCAATACTTAACATTACATTTTAGTTTAAAAACATAATCGAGGCCCATAATCGGTCTCTTTCAGTTGGATCTGCCAGGAAAGGCCCAGCATCTTGTTGGGGTAACAGGAGAGGGGTTCTGCTGTTACCTGGGGTGCACTATGCTTTCTTCCATGTTTGTTCCTTTTGCTGACACTGAGTGCTTACCACTTACCAGGCAAAGTGCTGGCTGTTTGTAGGGACTCACCCTCCCCTCCCCTTCCCTCCCCTCCCTTTTCCAGGTCTCCCCTTCTCTCAGAGCACCCCTCACGCCCCAGATGCCCCTCACTCCCCAGAAGCTCATCACTATAGCACTAGAGTGGGACAGACTTGTAACCTAGCAACCCAGCACATGTTTTTTACAAGAGAATCAACCACTCCACAGAGACCGGAGGGTGTTGTGGAGCATGAGCCTTTGTGGGGTCGTCAGGAGAGTTTGTCAAGCCCATCACAACTGAGTTTCAGACCTGGTATCACTTCTCTCATCCTCCTCATGGGCTGTAACCTCCCAGGGAAGGCAACTTCCATTGCCAAGCATAATAAGTAGGCTCAATAAACACTGTAAAATAAACAACCAGGTCAGAATGCAGCTGATTATCTGTTCTTAATTGGTCGATATGCAACATATTTATCACTGGTCACAGAGGAAGATGTAAATATTTGTAAACACTTAAATTGGACTGGAATTCCCTTAAGTAATCTCCCTTATGATCCAGCCATTCTCAGCCAACAATAGGCAATTGTGCCCAAAACTCTCCTAAGAAGCTCATGTACACAGACAAATAAATAAACTCAAGATAATAAACACAGAAATCCGTATAACAGCAGAAAAGTTGTAAGCCCTTATTTCGGAAATGGGAAAACTGAATCCCACAGAAGATGTACTAAATCACACAGATAATTCATATTAGCAATGAGTTCGAGCCTAGTACCAAGGCCTCTCAAATAGGACTTGTCTTTGGCACAATACTACTGTTTTTTTTCCCCTCTCTTTCTCTCATAACATGGCATGGATAAAAATGGGAAGAAACTACTTCATTCTCATTTCATGGCGTTAAGAAAGCTGATGCTTTTATTCTGTCATTGGAATGGATTTCCAGATAAAATGAAATACAGGACATCCAGTTAAATTTTACAAAGGATTCTCAGGGTACTCATAGAGACAAACAAAGAAATTAATATCCATAAAAGAAAAAGAAACTGTGGAAACAGTACTGGTGGAAATGAAATAAGAAAAGAAGGATACATGAAAGAATGAAAATTGCAGGCTTTGAAACAAAACAAACTGGTACTCATGAGGGGGGACAAAAGGAGGAATTAGTGAGCTGGCGACAGCACTGAAGCTCCCCCAGAACAAAGCAGAGACAAAGAGAACAGAATGAAGAAGTGCAGTTGGGGGACATGGCGGGTCGATTGAAAGGCCTTATCATATGTCTATGCAATACCACAGGAGGAGGAAGTGGAGTATGGAAGACAGGCCACCCAAGAAGAGCTAAAGGGTTAAAACTTCCCATTATTAAGGGAAAACCTGAATTCTCAGGTGGAAAGTGTGCTCTGAGTACTGAGTAGGAGCAGTAAAAACCAATTCACTCAGCCACTCTGTAATGATATGGCAACGCATCAAGGCCTAAAAGAACCATCAGCACTGGTTGAGAACCAAGATGGACTATCCCCAACAGACGTGATACAGGGGAAGTGCTTTCTGCACCAACAGATGGCCGTCAGTGAGAAGAAGAGTGGGCCCAGGGTGTGCGAGGCGGACTGAGGAAGACTAAGGTGCTCCTGACCCAAGCCATGGTCTTTTCAATCGCCTCATATGCATGCAAACGCCGGACAATGAATAACGAAGACCAAAGAAGAACTGCCACTTTTGAATTGCAGTGTTGGCAAAGAATATTGAATATACCATGGACTGCCAAAAGAAAGAACAAATTTGTCTTGGAAGAAGAACAAGAATGCTCCTTAGAAGCAAGAGTGGCGAGACTATGTCTCACATACTTTGGACATGTCATCAGGAGGGATCAGTCCCTGGAGAAGGACATCATGCTTGGTAAAGTGGAGGGTCAGTGAAAAAGAGGAAGACCCTCGACAAGATGGATTGACACAGTGGCTGCAACAATGGGCTCAAGCATAACAATGATTGTGAGGATGGCGCAGGATCAGGCAGTGTTTTGTTCTGTTGTACATGGGGTCACTATGAGTCGGAAATGACTCAGTGGCATCTAACAACAAACATACGTGTATATGTATATGTTTGGGTATGTGCGTGTATACTGGTTTCAGTCAAGTAAATTCCCACTCATAGTGACCCCATGTGAAGAGTAGAGCTGTCCTATAAGGTTTCCAAGGTTGTAATCTTTATGGGAGCAGATAGCCAAGTCTTTTCTCCTGAGGAACAGCAGGTGGATTTGAACTGCTGACCTTTCGGTTTGTAGCAGAGTGCTTAACCACTGAGCAACCAGGGCTCCTTTGTGTGTGTATATATGTATATCGTGTGTCTCTCTCAGACACACACAGACACAGTTATTCTGTAGAAGCAGGGCTTCTTGAAGAAATTGAACAGGGCTGGGAAAGCACAAGATGGTGCTGGAATGTCTTGCTGTGGCAGAAAGCATGGTTGTCTTCACAGAATGATGGTGGAAAGGACACAGGAACCAGTCTGAAGGGACTCTCACTGACCCAATCTGGAACAATCTGGGCATCAAAACAATGACAGTAATGGACTATAACCCATAGAAAAGAGAAGAGTCTACGAGTCTATACAGATCACATCTTATAAATAAGGGAAAGAAATGGCTCCCTTTTGGTAGAGAGCCTTGGATGGGTGTAGAGGTGATGGAATTAGAAAATTGTCGTTCATCAACCATCACATTAGTAATTGCTTCGGCCAAGGGTCACCAATGGATGCTACAACTGTTGGCCAGAGTTTCAGAGAGAAAACAACAAAACAGGGTGTTTATGTAGTCTCAAAGGGCATTCCCGCTACATCCTCATTAGTTACAAAGGAAAAATAGTAACTCCACAGTGGAGAAAACTGGGGGGCACCGCCAACATCATTACCAGGTGATCAAACTTAACATCATCAGTGAAGGGACAAATTGGCATCACGTGGTTCCTGCCACAATGCCCTGGAGGGATGCAGCATGGCTTTTCTGGTATTCCTGCCCAAGACGCATGACCTAAAATTAGTCACGAAGAAACAGTAGAGAATCCCTAACTCAGCGAGGGTCATCTTACAAAATAAATAGCCTATACTTTTCAGTAATATCAAGGTCACAAAGACCAAAGGAATCCAGGGCAATTGTTCCCCATGAAAGGAGAGTAAAAGAAGCCCTGGTGATGCTATGGTTAAGTGCTCAGCTGCTAACTGAAAGGTTGGTGGTTTGAACCCACCCAGCAGCTTCATAAGACAAAGACCTGGCAATCTGTTCCAGTAAAGACTACAGCTTAGAACAACCTAAGGGGCAGTTCTGCTCTGTCACATGGGGTCGCTATGAGGCTCCCAACAACAGCAACAAATGAGACTAACGGCCAGGACAGCAAACACCAATACATGATGCAGAACTGGGTCTTGGACCAGAAATTTTTTCTTCTGCTCTAAAGGACATTAGGGGAATGATGGGCAATTTTTTTTTTTTTTTTAGTACACGTAATTTTTTTTTTTTTTGTTGATTGTTGTAGTTTAAAGGAAGTTTACATTTCAAGTTAGTCTCCCATACAAAATTTATACATACATTGTTATGTGACCCCAATTGCTCTCCCCAGACTGAGACAGCACACTCCTCCCCTCCACCCTCGATTACCCATGTCCATTCAACCTGCTCCTAACCCTCTCTGCCTTCCCATCTCACCTCCGGACAGAAGCTGCCTGTTTAGTCTCTTGTATCTACTTGAGCTAAGAGGCACACTCTTCACGAGTATCACTTTATGTCCCACAGTCCAGTCCAATCCCTGTCTGAAGAGTTGGCCTCAGAAATTGTTTTAGTTCTGGGCTGATAGAGAATCCAGGGACCATGCTTTCTGGGGTTCCTCCAGTCTCATTCAGACCATTAAGTCTGGTCTTCTCACTAGAATTTGAGTTCTGCACCCTACCTTTCTCTTGCTCCATCAGGGACTCTCTGATGTATTCCCTGTCAGGGAGGTCATTGATGATAGCCAGGCACCATCTAGTTCTTCTGGTCTCAGGCTGTTGAAGTCTCTGGTTTATGTGGCCCTTTCTGTCTCTTGGGCTAATACTTTCCTTGCATCTTTGGTGTTCTTCATTCTACTTTACTCCAGGTGGTTGGGACCAACTGATGCATCTTAGATGGCCGCTTGCAAGCTTTTAAGACCCCAGACGCCACTCAGCAGAGTAGGATGCAGAACATTTTCTTAATAAGCTTTGTTATGCCAATTGACCTAGATGTCCCCTGAAAGCATGGTCCCCAGACCCCTACCCCTGCCGCTCTGTCCTTTAAAGTATTCAGGAAACTTCTTAGAGAATTCTAATCTACTGTCTAGTTAGTAAATAACCCTCACCCTCCCTCCCCACCCTTGTAACCATCAAAGAATGTTTTCTTCTGTGTTTAAACCTTTTCTTGAGTTCTTACAATAGTGGTCTTATACAATATTTGTCCTGTGAATGACTAAATTCACTCAGCATAATGCCCTCCAGACTCCTCCATGTTAAGTTTCACGGCTTTATCATTGTTCTTTATCCTTGCGTAGTATTCCACTGTGTGGATATACCATAATTTGTTTATCTATTCTTCCGTTGATGGGCACCTAAGTTGTTTCTGTCTTTTTGCTATTGTGAACAGTGCTGCAGTGAACATGGGTGTGCATATAACTATTCGTGTGATAGCTCTTATTTCTCTAGGATACGTTCCAAGGAGCGGGATAGCTGGATCGTGTGATACTTCTATTTCTAGCTTTTCAAGGAGGCATCAAATTGATTTCCAAAGTGGTTGTACCATTTTATATTCCCACCAACAGTGTATAAGTGTTCCAGCCTCTCCACAACCTCTTCAGCATTTATTGTTTTGTGTTTTTTGGATTAATGCTAACCTTGTTGGGGTGAGATGATATCTCTTTGTAGTTTTGATCTGCATTTCTCTAATAGCTAAAGATTGTGAGCATTTCTTTATGTGTCTATTAGCCTCCTAAATATCTTCTTTGGTGAAGTGCCTATTCATATCCTTTGCCTATTTTTTAATTGGGTTATTTGTCTTTTTGTTGTCGAGGTTTTGCAGTATCCTACAGATTTTAGAGATTAGAGGCTGATCGGATTTGTCAGAGCCCAAAATTTTTTCCCAGTCTGTAGGTTGTCTTTTGACTCTTTTGGTGAAGTCTTTTGATGAGCATAAGTCTTTGATTTTTAGGAGCTCCCAGTTATCTAGTCTCTCCTCTGGTGCTTGTGCACTGTTACTTATGGTTCGTATTGGGTTTATGCCATGTATTAGGGCTCCTAGTGTTGTCCTTATTTTTTCTTCCATGATCTTTATCATTTTCGATTTCATATTTAAGTCTTTGATCCATTTTGAGTTAGTTTTTGTGCATGGTGTGAGGTATGACTCTTGTTTCATTTTTTTTGCAGATGGATATCCAGTTACGCCAGCACCATTTGTTAAAGAGACTGTCTTTTCCCCAATTAATGGACTTTGGGCCTTTGTCAAATATCAGCTGCTTATAGGTGAATGAATTTATGTCTGGATTCTCAGTTCTGTTCCATTGGTCTATGTACCTGTTGTGGTACCAGTACCAGGCTGTTCTGACTACCATGGCAGTATAATAGGTTCTACAATCAGGTAGTGTGAGGCCTCCCGCTTCATTCTTCTTGAACAATGCTTTACTTATCCAAGGCCTCTTCCCTTTCCATATGAAGTTGGTGATTTTTTTCTCCATCTGATTAAAAAATGCCTTTGGAATTTGGATTGGGATTGCATTGTATGTGTAGATCACTTTTGGTAGAATTGACATTTTCACAATGTTGAGTCTTGCTATCCATGAGCAAGGTATGGTTTTCAACTTATGCAGGTATCTTTTGGTTTCTTGCAGTAGTGTCTTGTAGTTTTCATTGTATAGGTCTTTTACATCACTGGTTAGATTCATTCCTAAGTATTTTATCTTCTTGGGGGCTAAATGGTATTTTAAATGGTATTGTAAATGGTATTGATTTGGTGATTTCCTCTTCAAGGTTCTCTTTGTTGGTGTAAAGGAATCCAACTGATTTTTGTATGTTTATCTTGTATCCTGAAACTTTGCTGAAATCTTCTATTAGTTCCAGTAGTTTTCTTGTGGATTTTTTTAAGTTTTATGTGTATAAGATCATATCATCTGCAAATAGAGCTACTTTGACTTCTTTCTTACCAATCTGGACGCCCTTTATTTCTTTTTCTAGCCTAATTGCTCTGGCTAGGACCTCCAGCACAAAGTTGAATAAGAGTGGTGATAAAGGACATCCTTGTCTGGTACCGTTCTCAAGGGGATGCTTTCAAAGTCTCTCCATTTAGGATGATGTTGGCTGTTGGCTTTGTATAAGTGCCCTTAATTATGTAGAGGAATTTCCCTTCTATTCCTATTTTGTTGAGAGTTTTTATCATGAGTGTGTGTTGGACTTTATCAAATACCTTCTCTGCATTGATTGATAAGATCATGTGGTTCTTGTCTTTTGTTTTATTAACGTGATGGATTACATTGTTTGTTTTTCTAATGTTGAACCATCCCTGCATACCTGGTATGAATCCCACTTGATCATGGTGAATTATTTTTTTGATATGTCGCTGAATTCTATTGGCTAGAATTTTGTTGAGGATTTTCACGTCAATGTTCATGAGGGATATTGGTCTGTAATTTTGTCTTTTTTTTTTTTTTTGGTGTCTTTACCTGGTTTTGTATCAGGGTTATGCTGGTTTCATAGAATGAGTTTGGGAGTATTTCATCCTTTTCTATGCTCTGAAATACCTTTAGTGGTAGTGGTGTTAACTCTTTTTTGAAAGTTTGATAGAAGTCCCCAGTGAAGCCATCCTGGCCAGGGCTTTTTTTTTGTTGGGAGTTTTTTCATTACCTTTTCAATCTTTTCTTTGTTGTGGGCTTATTTAGTTGTTCTACTGCAGTTTGTGTTAGTTTAGGTAGGTAGTGACTTTCTAGAAATTTGTCCATTTCCTCTAGGTTTTCAAATTTGTTAGACTACATTTTTTCATAGTATTCTGTTATGGTTCTTTTAATTTCAGTTGGGTCTGTTGTGATATCACCCCTCTCATTCTTATTTGGGTTATTTGCTTCCTCTCCTGTTTTTGTTTTGTCAGTTTGGCCAATGGTTTATCAATTTATTGATCTTTTCAAAGAACCAGCTTTTGGTCTTATTAACTCTTTCAATTGTTTTTCTCTTCTGTATTTCATTTAATTCTGCGCTAATTCTTGTTATTTCCTTTCTTCTGGCGCCCGAGGACTTTTTTTGCTGCTCTCTTTCTATTTGTTCCTGTTGTAAGGTTAATGTTTTGTTTATGGCCCTTTCTTCTTTTTGGATGTGTGCATTTATTGCTATAAACTGACCTCTGAGCTCTGCTTTTGCTGTGTCCCAAAGGTTCTGGTAAGACTTTCCTTCTCATTTGGTTCTATGAATTTCTTTATTCCATCCTTAATTTTTTCTGTAACCCAGTAGTTTTTGAACAAGGAGTTGTTCAGTTTCCATGTGTTTAATTTTTTTTTCCTTGCTTTTTCTGTTACTGATTTCTACTTTTATGGCTTTATCATGCTTTGTAGTACTTTGATGCTTTGGATTTTATTAAGATCTTGCTTTATGGCCTAATATGTGGTCTATTTTGGAGAATGTTCCAGATGCATTGGAAAAGAAAGTATACTTGGCTGCTTTTGCGTGGAGTGTTTGGTATATGTCTATGAGATCAAGTTGATTGATTGTAGCATTTAGATCTTCCGTGTCTTTGTTGAGCTTCTTTCTGGATGTTCTGTCCTTCACCGAAAGTGGTGTGTTGAAGTCTCCTACTACTATTGTGGAGCTATCTATCTCTCTTTTCAATGCTGTTAGAGTTTCTTTTATGTATTTTGGAGCCCTGTCTTTGAGTGCGTAAATATTTGTTATAGTTATGTTCTCCTGGTGTATTGACTGTTTAATTATTATATAGTGTCCTTCCTTATCCTTCGTGGTGGTTTTTACTTTAACGTCTATTTTGTCAGAGATTAAAATCGCCACTCCTGCTCTTTTTTGAGTGTTGTTTGCTTGGTATATTTTTTTCCATCCTTTGAGTTTTAGTTTGTTTGTGTCTATAAGTCTAAGGTGTGTCTCCTGTAGGCAGCATATAGACAGATCATGTTTTTTATCCAATCTCTGTCTCTTTATTGGTGCATTTAGTCCATATACATTCAGCGTAAGTATAGATAAGTACGAGTTCAGTGCTGTCATTTTGATGTCTTTTTTGTGTATTGTTCACAGTTTCTTCACTCCATTTAATTTTCTGTGCCGAGTCATTTTTCTTTATGTGTTTTCTTTTCATCTTTTTCATTGTAGTTCATTTTGTGTTTGCTGAGTCTTTATATTTTTCTATTTTTTTTTTTTTTTTTTTGGCTTGTAGGATTGTTAGTTTCCTTTGTGGTTACCTTAATATTTACCCCTATTTTTCTAAGTTTATACCAGTTTTTTATTTCTTTATATTGTCTTGACTTCCTCTCCATATGAAAAATCTATGTCTACATTTTTTAAGTCCCTCTTTTTTGTTTTAATGTTGTCATCTTTTACATAGTGACATCTGTTTCCCTATTTTCAGTGTTTTATCTTTAGTTTATTTTTGTGACTTCCCTTTCTAGGTTGATATCTGGTTGCTCCGTCCTGTGTTCTAGTCTTGGGTTGTTACCTGATGTTATTGATTTTATAACTGGAGGACTCTCTTTAGTATTTCTTGTAATTTTGGTTTGGTTTTTGCAAATTCCCTAAACTTCTGTTTATCTGGAAATGCCCAATTTCACCATCATATCTGACAAACAGTTTTGCTGGATATATAATTCTTGGCTGGAAATTTTTTTCCTTTGAGGCTTTATATATGTCATCCCATTGCCTTCTTTCTCGTGTGGTTTCTGCTGAGTAGTCTGAGCTTATTCTTATTGACTCTCCTTTGTAGATGACTTTTCGTTTATACCTAGCCGCTCTTAAAATTCTCTCTTTATCTTTGGTTTTGGCAAGTTTGATTATAATATGTCTTGGTGACTTTCTTTTGGGATCTACCTTATGTGGGATTTAATGAGCATCTTGGATAGATATCTTGTCATCTTTCATGATATCAGGGAAGTTTTCTGCCAACAAATCTTCAACAATTCTCTCTGTATTTTCTGTTTCTTACCCTGTGCTGGTACTTCAGTCACTTGTAGGTTATTCCTCTTGATAGAATCCCACATAATTCTTGGGGTTTCTTCATTTTTTAAAATCTTTTTATCTGATTTTTCCTCAAATAAGTTGGTGTCAAGTGATTTATCTTCAATTTCACTAATTCTGACTACCATTGCCTCAGTTGTGCTCCTATGACTTTCTATTGAGTTGTCTAATTCTGACATTTTATTGTTTATCTTCTGGATTTCTGATTGCTGTCTCTCTATGGATTCTTGCAGCCTGTTAAATTTGTCGTTATGCTCTCCTCTAATCTTTTTAATTTCCTCTATTGTGTGTTCTGTGTTTTACTTAATTTCCTTCTTAATCTCTTGAAGAATTCTGTATATTAATCTTTTGTATTATGCCTCCAGTAATTCCAAGAAATTTTCCTCATCTGGAAAATTTTTATATTCTTTATTTTGGGAGCTTGCTGAAGCCATCATGGACTACCTCTTTATGTGATTTGATATTGACTGTTGTCTCCAAGCCATTAATAAGTTATTATATTTATTCATTTCATGTTTGCTTACTGTGTCCTAGCTTCTTGTTTTGCTTTGATATGCCCAAATAGGCTGCTTGTGTGAACTAGTTTGATTATTGGCAGCTTTGATGCTCTAATGTCCTGTTACCAGGTGGTTAGATCTGTTACTAGGTATGTGAGCTCAGGAGTATGCCCACTCCTCTTTTATGGATTCAGCTCAGGTGCCCAGCTCGATAGCCACCAACTGTGTGGTGTAGGCTCTCACCTACAGTCCTAGACAAGCATGGGTGATTTGTGTGGCAACAGGCATCTGGCTGCAGTAGGGGGACAAACTCTGAGCAAGGCAGGAAGCTGACAGCCCCCCCGAGTGTCCAAGAGGAAGGTGTGTCCCTGTTCCCTAGAGCATGTAGGTGTGTAGGTTTTGCAGCCAGACTATGAGCACCCAGTGCTGTTGGCTGTAAGGACTGGGGGGCATCTCTTATTCTTGGGTCCCTATCGCAGGTGGCTAGGTGGCATGGGTGGGTCCATCAGTCCTCAGGCCCCTGATGTGGGTAGGCGAAGACCTTGCTTAATTGGCAGAGCAATGTCAAATGTCACAAACCTGCCACTTCACAGCTGAAACAGTTGAAGTTAGACTTCAGGTATATACCCTGTAGTACTGCGGTAATGAGAGCCTACACTGTTGAAATGGGCCCACACAAGTCTATGCAGGGGGAAAGGCATTCAAATTCCTTGGATCCCTTATACCTGTGCCTAGGCAAAGGAGCTGTGCCTACCCTGGGTTCCTGGCTTAGGGGATCTGGCAGTTTATTTTTTCCCCTTTTTGTTAATTTATTCACTTTCCAAAGCAGGGAGAATGGCTCCGGGCGTGTGACAGATCCTACTTCCGGCCCAGGGAACTAGGCAACTGCTGAAGCTGGTCTGGGACCCAGTGCAGACCAGGAAGGAGGGAGGTAAATGGGAGAGAGGTTTTTCCCTAAGAAGGGTGTTTTTGATCTGTGCAGTAGGCCAGACACAAGTACTTACCTTTCACTGGTCAAGGGCTTCTTCTCACTGGTCCTGGGTGGCCAAGTAGACAGACTCTCTGCAGCTGGGTCTCTCCTGGTGCAGAATACACCTCCCAAGCACCCCTGCTTGCCTGCCTCACTGCTCACCCATGAGCTGATCAGGCCTGAAGGGCTCAGGCTCTTGCCAGATCAGGTCTGGCAACTCCTCGCTGCTTACGAACCATCTTTCCCCACTCTGCCACTCGGTCCAGCACCTCAACTTTGCCTTTGATGTTCAGGGTTCCTAGATTGTCATATATAATCTATTCACTTG
Organism: Dugong dugon; assembly: GCA_030035585.1. Taxonomy (NCBI): domain Eukaryota; kingdom Metazoa; phylum Chordata; class Mammalia; order Sirenia; family Dugongidae; genus Dugong; species Dugong dugon. The sequence goes on along the minus strand of CM057475.1, from coordinate 82,305,388 downwards.
TTTTTTTGGGCCTTTGTTGTAAGTGGGTCCACCGGAAGCGTCTGACAACTCCGCCATCTTGGCCCTGACTCTGACTGGCAAATTTTGAATCATATCTGCAAATTAGGCTGTAATACTACATCATTGTCAATTTCCTGATTTTGATCATTATACCACAGTTACACAAGAAAGTATCTTTTGGTTTTAGGAGATATGTACTAAAGTATTCATGGATAAAAGAGCATTGCTCAAAAATGTATTCTCATATGGTTCAGAACAAATACATACTGGGAGAGAACATAATGAAGCAAACATGGTAAGGTGATAATTTGGGGGATTCTGATGAAGGCAAATGTGAATTCTTTGTATTAATTTGACAACTTTTTTTGTAAGTGTGAAATTATTTCAAAGTAAAGGTAAGGAAAATAAAATAAATGTAAGCAGATTAAAAATATACTTAGATACCATTTCATATTCATCATTTGGCAGAAATGAAAGAAATATCTGACAATGTCATGTTGTTGTTATGATTTGCTGTTGAGTCATTTTCAACTCATGGAGGCCCTATGTGTGCAGAGTAGAACTGCTCCATAGGGTTTTCAAGGCTGTGACCTTTTGGAAGCAGATCACCAGGCCTATCTTCCAAGGAGCCCCTAGATGGGCTTGAACCACCAACCTTTCTGCTAGCAGTTGAGCGCTCAACATTTTGTACCACCCATGTTCTCCCAACAATGTCATAGCGACACTAATGTGTATTACTGATGGGCATGTGACCTGGGGGTGGCTAGTAAGCATGGAAATTCCCTGACTCATGACTGTCAATCAATAGAAATACTCATATATATTACTGATGGGTATGTGACCTGGGGGGTGTCTTGTAAGCATGGAGAGGCCCCTGCCCCTGACCGTCAACAGCTCTGAGGGTTCTCTGAGCACCTCTGCACATGTGTAGGAGGATACCTGTGCTGAATTCTCACTGCAGCCTGGTTTACAACAGCAACCATCTGGAAATTACTTAAATGTCCCACACACGAATGGGTAGATATGTTTGATTATTTTTAAATGATGGACTTGTGTACAGCACTTAAAGTGAACGAAGGTGCTTAGCTTGCTAAATGTACCAAGACGGCTAATTCTGCAAAACAGCATTGTCTAGAAGAAAGTTTCAGAATGTTATATGCACTATGAAACAGTTTATACAGGATTAAAAACACCCCAAACCAGACTATTCCATTGATTATGAATACACATGACTTATTAGGAAACTTTAACAAGCAGGTAGGAATGATGTTGATTTCAGCGTGGTTATTATTTCTGGGGATGGAGGAAGAGACTAAAGGGGGCTCCAAGCGTATAGACAGTGTTTCATTTTGTTATCAATAATCAAAAACCAGTCTGACAGAATGTAAAGATTTACTGATGTGGTGGTGGGTGCATGTATGTATGTTAGTCTCTGTCCTTTGCAGGAAGGTTGGAATGTTCCCTAAATTAAACAAAACCTTCCCACATGATTTGACTCTGCCCCCTTCCCTGTGTGCCCCAGGATGGTTGGTGGACTCCACCCCTGAGGCCCCTGCCCTCTGGCTCCAGTTGGGATCAGCCAATGGAAATGTCTGGCAGGGATCAGGATGGGGTGACCAGCCACTTCAATTTACCCGGGACTGAGGGAGCTCCTGGGGAGTGGGAATTTCAGTGTTAGAACTGGAAAGTCCCTCAAATCGGGATGAATTGATCCAGATCAGAGAGTGGGAGGAAAGTGAGGTTTGGCCTTTGCTCTCTTGGCGCCCCCCAACTACCAAAGGGTTCTCGCTGGCTGTGTCCCTTCACTAGGGTCCAGTTCCACCAGGAACCTGTCCACACACCCATCTTTCTCTCTCTGGCCCCATCTGGCCTGGGTGACAAAGTTGCCCCCCACCCCATCACCTGCCCTGGCCACTACCCATCCCTGTGTTTCCCTGAGCCCTGCGCACACCTGGTAAACAATCCCATTGCTAAACCTCACTCAGATCCCAGTGTTCTGGCGTCTGCTCCTACCCCTTGCCAGGATGCTGGCTCATACAGCCTGCTCACCTGTTGATCCCTCTGCTCCAGAGGTCTCAGAGGGCAGGGCGAGTTCCAGCCACAGGACTCCAAGGAGCCTTGGTTTCCTGCATCCTCTGTGCATAGCAGGGCTGGAGCAGGGCAGTGGAAATGGAGTAGGGCTCCCTGGTGGTGCAAGCGGTTAATGTGCTTGGCTGCAACCCAAAAGGTTGCCATACAGAATTGCCTTGGAAGAGAGGCCTGGTGAACTACTTCCAAAAAAGCAGCCATTGAAAGCCTTACAGAGCACAGTTCTGCTCTGAAACACATGGGGTTACCGTGAGTCAGAGTCGACCTGACAGCAACTGGTTCTGGTCAGTATCATCCCCCTGGTGCAGGACCACCCTTGCCCTGCCCCACCTCAGCTCTTAGATGGAGCCACACCTCCAAGGCACACCTTACAGGGTTTCTGGAAGGAAACCCCTCTAATTCCCCAAGTGAGCAGGCAGGAGGCAGAGCCCAGGGCCAAGTGCCCCTGGGTTGGGGGTGCCAGTGAAGACGGTCCTGAACTCTATCTGCCTTTCTGTTGATGCTGACGAAGTGCGTCCTCACTGAGGGCCTGAGAGGTTTCTGGATGCGACCCTTCCCCGAGTTGGGGTAAGGACTCTGCTCTCTGTCCGCTGTCGAGAGCGATCCTCTTACACAGAACACATGGTTCCCTCAGCTGGGCTTCCGCAGGCTCCGTTACAAAGAACAGCAACTGCAGCTTGAGGAACTGTATGGAAGCCTCTCGCTAAAGTGCAGGAACTATTTCTATCCTGACTACTTCGTTTGAGTGTAGCTGATACTTATTTATGACCTAGGCAGCCCATATTTCAATTTTATCAGATTGAATAGGTTGCAAACTAAGAACAGCAAATCTAAAACTACATAAAATTTCTAGAAAAGGGCCAAACAGGTGTGTAATTGGCATCGGAATGACTCTGAACTATCAACTTTTGTGTATCATAATGCATTTTGGTTATTGCTATGTGGGGTTAGCCACAGGTAATACAGTCGGCTTCGCTCAAAAGACATCCACTTAATAATGTCATTTTCTTAATTAGGGTAGGGAGTAGAACCATTTTCACATAATGAAATAAAGGGAGTTCAAAATCTATTTTATTAAAACACCTGTGGTTTCCTAAGTTCAGCAGAAGAAAAGTCTGTAGGAAAAAAAAGATGCAATTTGTTGACGAGACTGCAGAACAGCTTTAAGGGTAGAAATTTTGTTTTTCAAAGTCATGATAATCTTCTCATATAAATATAGGTGTAAACATCCAGTTACCTCCAATGACAATCCTATTATAATGTGGGAGGCTCTCAATTTAGCAGACATTCAATCTTAATGGAATTGGAAACTTCAGGAAAAGGGGCTTAAATTCACTCTTGGGAAGAGCATAAACCTGCTTGGGGTGTGAGGCTCCAGGCCCCCCATTCCACCCCAGAGAATTCCCTCACGGAGGAGGCACTTTCTCAAGGTCATTGTGGTTTCTGAAAAGTATCGGTGGTCACCAAGGTAGGGTGGCCAAGGTGATGTAATCTACTCATTTGAGCAGATCCACTTATATGTATGTAGTTCATGTTTACTTGACCCAAGTTGTCACTTGTTATGCACATGCGTTTTAAACGTTCATTATGATCTGAAGTGTGGTGGCAACGCATTAAAAGTCAACTTTGATTCCTAGTTGGAAAAGTTATGGTTTCGTGATAGATGTCAATGACAAACTCTAACTTAATAACGAAAAATTTGCTTTATAACCAAAAGCTTAGTAATAACGGGGTTATTTTTGCTGTGGAGTCGGTTTCAATGCATGGCAGCCCCATGTGTGCAGAGCAGAACTGCTCCATAGGGTTTTTAAGGTTGTGACCTGTCTTCCCAGGTGCCTCCGGGTGGGTTTGAACCACCAACCTTTCTGCTAGTATTCGAGCACTTAACCATTTATGCTACCCAGGGACTTCAATAATGGTGTTTAATACTTTGGTATTAAAAAAAAAAATACGTATAATTTATAATGCCTTGCCTTCCCTGGAAATCTGGCAGCCTCCCTCTCTAGAACACCGAGTGTCCTAAGTTGTAAAGGCCTCTAGCAAGTCAAGAGGTGTCTCGAGGGCCACTGTTACCCCAGGGCAGTGGGGGCGGGGTAGAGAGGAGCATTTGCCCCCAGGCGCAAGTCCAAGGGGACACCAGACGAGGGGTGGGTTGACATTCCAAGGGGCCACAAACATGAAAGGCGCCGATGAAGGCATCCGGACAAGAGGGGGAAGGCGTTTCTGCTGATGCTTTGCTGCTAAATCAGTGTCTCTTCATCTTGAAACTGGGGGGCAGGGTGCATAACTTAGAGACTGCCCCTGGGCGCTTGTTCCTCTTTCTATGCCTCTGTGTTACGTAACATGCGCTCTTGGCCCGCGGATGTGGGGTTTTCTGTTATGAGTTGAAATCGACTGGTTGCCAATGGGTTACGGGTTTGGGCATCGTCAGTCCCGACAGAGAGAGGAGCTGGTGCCAACGCCCCTGGGGTGGGGGGCAAGCTAGGCCTCTAGAGGAGGACCAAGAAGTCCAGCAGGTGTGGGACGCAGTGACTGGCGGCTGGCAGGTGGAAGTGTGGACAGTGATGGTGGAGAGTTAGGCCGGGCTCCATCCGCGTGAGAATTGCCAGCCAGAAGAAGGAGTTGGATTTCATGCTAAAGGCGATCTGAAAGCACTGGCGGAGGGTTTTACGGCTGGAAACCACACGATCTGATTCAATATTTTAAAAGATTATTCAGGCTGCTGTGTGGAGAATGGATTTGTAGGACAGCTCAGTCGTAGATACTGTATTCCAGCAAAGATGGGACTCTGGCCACCAGCAGGGGGATTTTGTCATGGGATCCGGGGAAACACAATAGGGTTGAATTTATTTAACAAGCTCTTAATGAAGGTCGCCTCCAGCCTACATAGCGTCTTTGTGAGACTCTGGAATGGCGCCCCGGGCAGGCCAGGGCTGCCCACTCACGGTGGGGCCAACAGGGGGCGCTGCCTGCCAGTCCCCACCTATGCCTTTCTCAGGCGTCCTTGTGACATAACCACCTTGTGATGTCACACATGTACACCTGGACGTGTACTCACCCAACGCCTGCAGATTCCCTGAAGGGAAACCAAGTATATTCTATGAAAGACAAATGGCGGGGCCAGGCGGCCCCCAGAGTCACCCTGCTTGGGGGCTGCCTCCACGTGGGGATTTCTCTCTGCCTGTATTGCATTATTTATGCTCAAGACAGCGTGCTGGCGTTGAAAGCTCAGGCAAAGCCAGGCAGCTGTGGGGCTGAAATCCCCGATCCTTCACTCAACGGGATTCTGGGTAGTGTGATCACTTAACATGATCGGCTGCTAACTGAGAAGTTGGAGGTTCGAGTCTACCCAGAGGAACCTTGCAAGCAAGGCCTGGCTATCTGCTTCTGAAAAGTCAGTGCAGTTCTGCTCTGACACTCATGGAGTCGCTTCTCACCTCCCTGCTCACTTGATGCTCCTGGCCATCAACACCGATGATGTGCCTGCCCAAGGGTGGCTTCTGTGTGGCTTCCGGGATTTGTGAGAAGTTTGCTTTCCAAAGACAAGTGTGAACAGCAGTGGTAGTTGTTAACTTTGGGGACATGCTGGGTCATAGGCATTGCTAGGAAGAACAAACTGTTGTAGTTAGCTGCTGTTGGGTCACCCCAACTCACGGCAACAAAATGCCGCCCGGTCCTGCACTAACCCACAATCGGTTGTGGATAGGATCATTGTGATCTATAAGGTTGTCACTGGCTGATTTTCAGAGGCAGATCACCAAGTCTTTCTTTCTAGTCTCTCTTAGTCTGGAAGCTCCACTGAAATCTGTTCAGCATCAGAGCAACACACAAGTCTCCACTGACAGATAGGTGGTGGCTGCAGATGAAGGGCATTGGCAGGGAATCCAACCCAGACGGAAGGCGAGAATTCCATCACTAGTAAAGGCAAAAAACAAAACTATAGCCAGAAGGCCAATTCTGTGAAGAGCCCGCAAAGCCCTGCCAGTCTCTCCTCCCCATGCCGTTTTTGAAACCCCCTCAATGTTGTAGGCCCCCCCTTTGAAGGACTACAGGGGACAAGCGTGGTTTGCACCTGGAGATGATCTGACTGTGGGAATCAAAAGCTACAGGAGGAAAGACTAAATGATCAGTGTGGCCAAACAACTCAAGGGGACTTTGAAAATGGAGTGTTTCAGCAATTCAGAAGGAAATAAAACTTTTAATCTCAGTCTCCAAGTTGAATCAAAATTTGATAAAAACATAGACCTTAATAAACGATTCAGAGAAATGGGAAAGGGTTTCCAGTTCAAGGGAGTGGAGTCAGGCTTGCCGACATAACCTCCGTCTTCAACGTCTAATGAAATGATACTTAAAATTAGTGAGTCAATCAAACAAACCCGAGGCGCCAAGTAACAAAACTCTCTCAGGGAGCACCCAGAGAGGGAAGCGGTGCACTTTTATCCCAGGAGTGTCGGGCGGTGGCGCAGCCTGAGTGTGGCTTCGCGTCTGCCCCCTTGTTTGGGGTGTGTTGTGGGGACAGCAGAGGAGGCAATGAGACTCTGAGAACTCATGGTAGAGTTCCCCGTTTGGAGAGGATGGGACTGGGGTGAGGGGCAGTGGGGGGAGGACCCAAGAGGAACCCTGGAGAAGAAGAGCCCTCAGATCTCAGCTGCAGCAGAGGTAAGACGAAGTCCCTGACTCACCATTTTGGGGCTTGACAGCTACGAGGGGAAATTGACCTAGAGCTGAGTTCCTGGAAAGAACCTCCCACTCCCTTAAGGACTCACCCACCCCTCTTTCCACCTCAAATTGCCCTGTAGGCCACAGCCGAGAGGAAATGTGGTGGGAGCTGATTATACCCATCCCCACAGCCCCCCAAGACCAGTGCCCCACCCTCTACAGCCCTGGTCATCCCAGTCTCCACCGGGTCACCTGCACTTGTGTGTCTTCCCTCCCCTCCCCTCCCCTCCTCACATCCTTCCCTGGACCCTCGGACCCCTTCAGCCTCTGCCACAGCCTCTTCTCTAAATGCCCCCTCTGCAGTCACTGCACCCCTACAGCACTCTCAGGCAGTGGCCGTGACCTCCAACTCTGCTCAGGCAGTGGCCGTGACCTCCAACACTGTTCAGGGGGTGGTTGTGACCTCCAACACTGCTCAGGGGGTGGCCGTGAACTCCAACACTGCTCAGGGGGGTGGCCGTGACCTCTAACTCTGAGTAGACCTGGAGATGCTCACTGTTCTGCTTCCCAGGACCCTTCCAGGCCATTCCTCTCCCTGCTTAACTCCTTCCAGGCTCAGCCATTGACCGCCGACCCACTCTCATCCTCGTTGCTGACACCCGGTGCTCTGGAGGCTGTCGCTGTCCTTGGAGCTCTTAGCACTTGGCCCTCTGCCCTTGTTACACATCACGCCTCCACCCTTCTTGGCAGCCTCAGCGTCTACACGGATGGTCCACTGGTCCACCCACACTTCTCTGTCCCATGACCGTCCACTGCTCCCCACCTCTGATGCCTTCCACCACACCCCAGACCCTCTTGCTGTGGTACCTGCGGCCTCGCCGCCTCCTCTAGCACTGCAGCCCCACTCAACCACCGTTTCATGGGCCCCACCTTTGCCAACGTCCTTAGTCCTCATTGTGTCTTCTCGTCCCTCCTCAGTGTCCACCGTGGTCACCACTGAACGTAGCCCCTCCCGTGGGAACTCAACTTCCGGGGTCCTGTCTCTGCGTCCCTCTCACCCCAGCCCCGGTGACACTTACTGCCCAGTGGAGGAGTCAGTCCTGAAGCTGCCCTTTCAAATCTTTCCCCATGATGCCAAGGGCCCTGGGTTGAAGCCTGTTTATTCTCCAGCTCAGCCCTCCCGCCTCCTCGAGCCAGCTCTCTCCTCTTTTCCTATTGCACCAGGAAAATAGGAGCACCAGAGGACACGACTCATGTTTCCACCACCCGCTCGGCACCGTGCCCGCACCTGTGCCTGTTCTGTTGTCCGCAGCTGCACCAACAGTGCACCTCCTGAACTGTCAGAGCTTCATAGCAATGCTTGTTGTAGGGAAGGGCAAGATAGGGCTTCTTGTCCCCTTCTTACAGAATCATTAAAATAAATTATGTTGTTGTTATTAACTGCTGTCCAGTTGGTCCCCGACTCATGGCGACCCCATGCACAAAGGAATGAAACTCTGCCCATCCCTGCACATCTCCGTGATCGGTTGTGGATAGGACCGTTGTGATCCATAGGGTTTTCATTGGCTGATTTTTGGAAGTAGATCACCAGGCCTTTCTTTCTAGTCCTCCTTAGTCTGGAAGCTCCTCTGAAACCTGCTCAGCATCATAGTAACACACAAGTCTCCACTGACAGACAGGGACATTGGCAGGGAATCGAACCTGGGTCTCCTGCATGGAAGGCAAGAATTCTACCTTAGAGCCACCACTGTCGTCAGTCAAAATAAAAACTGAAAACCAATAAAAGGGCAAGGAGGTAGAGAAGAAGAAAGCACACGTGATGCCAGAGCTGGAATGAACCTATCAGCAATCATAATAAACACAAACGGTCCATAATCACTAGGAAATGGCTCTGCATGTTACCACACTAAACTCAGCACATTCATGAGTGAACACAAACAAAATGGGAGGAGGAGAATTTTCAAAAAAAGAATTTTTTTTTAAGTCCTCATTCTTGAAAGGAAAGTGTTTGAGGTATGGTTGGTACTAGACAAAATGGTTGCAGGTCAGCGCCGTGAAGCCAACTGGAGACCTGTTTCTTTCTGGTCTCTGGAGGTCCCTCTGTCGTCAGAGTCGTCTTCGTTTGCACCTCCTGGAACCTGACTTGAGACAATGACTTGGTGGAGAGCAGTTAACTTGTGAGACAGTCCTGAAAGCTGAAGGGGAATGTTAGTAGTCAGTTAGGGACAAGGAGGGCTAACAGAGGTGAATTCTGAGCTGTGGGGGGGTCCCAGGTGGTCAAACAGCAAATGCCTTTGGCTGTTAACTGAAAGGTTGAAGGTTTGAGTCTACCCAGAGATGCCTCAGAAGAAAGCCTGATGATCTACTTTCAAAAACTCAGCCACTGAAACCTTATGCAGCATAGTTCTATCGTGACGCACATGGGGTCAGCGTGAGTTGGGATCAACTCTACGGCAACTGGGAATGACCTGAGGGAACTGGGGTGCGGTAGATTGGGGTACCCTGAGGAGCCTGAGTGCAAACCTCAGGGCTATCCTACTAGAAAATGGATGTTGGGGCGTCACTGTCCCCACCCCACTGGCTGAGGTTGTCCCCAGTGCTTTTCTGTGTTAGCCTCACCTCCCCGTGGAGCCGCCTCCATGGATGGGGCAGAGGAGGTGCAGAGAGCTGTCTTCCACGGCTGTGCCCACACCGCTGGGCTCCCTCATCTGCGATCCTGGCCTCAGCACCCCCTGTGTCAAATAACAACATGTGTTAACAACACAAAGGCAAAGGCTTCCGAGGAACTGGTGGGAGATTAAAAATCCTGTTGGGCTGTACACAGATGAAATAGATAAGAACAAACGTCTTTGGAACTTTAACTGATGTGATTCAGATGATGTGTGCTGTGATGTAGCTGAAGAGCTCTGCAGTTAGACTAAGATTTGAATTCTGCTGCTCCGTGGCAGAGAGATCTGAAGCACATTACTAAACATCTGGGTCTCAGCTTCCTCTTTATCGAGATGAGCATAAAAATGCCGACCTTCTAGGGCTGTTGTGCAAATCAGTAGCTGAGCATGACCGTTTGCACCACACAGGGTCTTCCTTCCCATGATGCACTGCTGCTTGTCTATTGGAAAATGCTATTCGAGGGTAGGCCACTGATCCAGCGTGTTGTTTCTAACAAGGGAGTCTTAGTTATCTAGAGCTGCTATAACAGAAATACCACAGGTGGGTAGCTTCGACAAACAAATTTATTTTCTCACAGTTTAGGAGGGTAGGAGACTGAATTCCGAGCGCTGGCTCCAGGGGAAGGTTTTCTTTCTCTTTCGGCTCTGGAGGGAGGTCCTTATCTCTTCAGCTTCTGCTTCTTGGTTCCTTGGAGATCTCCATGTGTCTTGACATCTATCTTACCTCATCTCTCTCTCTGCTTGCTTGTTTAATCTTTTATATCTCAAAGAGATTGACTAAAGATACGCCCTACACTAATCCTGCTCCATTAACATAACAAAGACAACCCATTCCCAAATGGGATTATAACCACAGGCATAGAGGTTAGGATTAAAACACATATTTTGAGGGTACACAATTCAACCCATAACAACGGCTGATTTTTGGAAGTAGATCGCTAGGCCTTTCTTCTGAGTTGCCTCTGGGTGGACTTGAACTATCAACCTTTTGGTTAGCAGCTGAACATGTAGCCATCATTAAAAGTTAGTTACTACCAATGAGAAGAATACAAATATTGGACAAAATTTGTGTATAAGATAAAAATTTTAGTATTTAAAAAATTTATAACGGTGAAATAACTAGAAACAACCTCCATGCCTGAGACAGAGGAGGGGGAACATAAACCAAGGAATTTTATATTATCATTAAATCATGTCTTGAAGCATATTTAATAACATAGGCAAAAGCACACCATACATCATGTGAAAAAAATAAAAACATTAACTGTATGTATTCTAATTTTATGAATATATTTACAACACAGACATGTAAGGCTGGAAAGAAGTATTTCTTGGGAACAAGATTACTGTGAACTTTTGTTTTCTTCTTTAGACTTTTTTGGATTTCTTGTGTTAAGTGTAATGATTATGTGATGTGTTAATTTGATTAATAGACAAATACTCTACATTTAGTAAAATGGTACTGAGAATTTACATAAATACAGAGTATATGAAATTTTATATTAAACACAACAAATGTCATATCAGAAATTTGCATGCTTTTACCTGAAACTACTAATTCATCATTGCATTTAACATTACATCTAAGAAAAATATTATTATTATTGTAACTGTATATTTACCTGGGACTGTCTTGGTATTGAGGGTCCCTGGGGAGCACAAACATTCTGTGATCAACAACTAACTTAAAGTTTGGCAATTCAAACCCATCCAGCTGTGCTGCAAAAGAAAGGCCTGGTGATCTGCTTCCATAAAGATTACAGCCAAGAAAACCCTATGGAGCTCAGTTCTAGTCTACAACACATGGGTTGCCATGTGTTGGAATTGACTCTGTGGAAATGGGCTTGGTTTGGTTTTGGTGTATTGGTGTCATGTAACTTTATTCTACTTTACAAATTTAATGAACCTATGATTAAATGTGATTTTAATTTGTACACCTTTGTAAGAGTTCTCATTGTAAGAGTTTCGTATACTATTGACAATTAAAAAAATATATCCTTTGGATGTCTCCTTCTGGACAAAGCAGGGCAACAGTGACCAGGTTTGCCCTCTGAGTCAAACAACTAAAAACTTGGATGAAATGTAGGAAATGAAGCTTGTCAGGACAAGGGCTCTCAGTCAGCGATGGACAATGACCCCTGAGAGGTGGAACGTGAACCCGACAGGCCCTCCAGTTGCACAGGGTTACTTCCCGAAGAGTGTTTCCAGGCTCCTCATGCAGAGAGGAAACCTGATGTAGCTTGATAGTCTCCCTCTTGGACTCGACGAGGCACAGCTGACCATCCAGGAGGTTCATGTGTATAGAGTCCACGGGGCAGAGAGGAGGGAGATCACAGCGCATGTTCAGTGGGACTGGATGCTGTGATGGCTCTGTGCTTCATGTCTGGTGCTGCGGCTGGGATATTTGGAGCAGCTGGAGGCTTGCAGGGCATCTCTGCCTCCATGTGTCTACTTGGGCTTCATCACAGCATGGCAGTCCAAGGTATTACATGGTGGCTGGCTTTCCCTAGAGCAAGCTTTCCAAGAGGGAGGAAGTGGAAGCTGCCAGTCCAGTTAGGGCTGGGCCTGGAACAGCACAGCAAGGTGGTGGTGGTGTTAGCTGCCGTCCAGTTGGCCCCCACTCATGGTGACCTTATGCACAATGGAACAAAATGCTGCCCAGTCCTGTGCCATACTCACGATTGGTTATGGATAAGACGGTTGTGATCTAAAGGGTTTTTATTGGCTGAGTTTTAGAAGTAGATCACTAGGCCTTTCTTCCTGGTTGTGTCAGTCGGGAAGCTCCTCTGAAACCTGTTCAGCATTGTAGTGACACACGAGCCTCCACTGACAGATGGGTGGTCACTCATGAGATGCTTTGGCTGGGAATCGAACCCAGGTCTCCCACATGGAAGATGAGAAGTCCACCACTGAGCCACTACTGCCCCCTTGCATAGCATAACCCTCTCCATAGTCTATGGTCAAAGAAGTTGTAGGGCCAGCAGAGATTCATGGGGTTGGGGACACAGACTCCACCTCTTGGTGAGAGAGAGGCAAGGGCATGCTGCGGAGCAGAATGTGGGTTGAGAGGTGTTGTGGTGGCAGCTTTGGAGACTGATTCATGACACCTGTCGGCTGCCTTCTTCCTTGTTTGGTCCTCTCTACCTGTGACTTGGTTGCCAGAAGACCTGCAGGGATGAACCAGCGTTGGTACCTTCCCTCACAGAAAGACAAGCCCTTGACCCTCTGTGTTATGGTTGTGAGCCCCAGGAGCTTGTGTGCTGCACCCCGCAAATGCAGAGAAGTGGGCCCAGGAAATTGCATTGATCACAGCTATGCGTGGATATGGGTGGTTTGAAGTGGAGCAATACAGCAAATAATGGGTTTCCCAGTCTCCTTAATGGTTTTAATAGTATTTTCTTTTAATTGAAATAGTTTAAAAAACCCTTGGATTTGGTTACCACTGCTCCTTACTCCACCTTGCTGGTCCTTTCCATTTGTAATTAACAATATTTTCTTGAAGATATATGCATATTTTTATTACCTTTGAAACCTCAAACCCTTTCGTATACTGAAATTAAGCTGCAGCCTACTTTCCTAAAACTAACCAGATTCTCTCTCTCCAGAGAGGGGGTGTTTTGTCTGAGACCCGAGAAGCCTCATGAAGAGTGTTTCTGTCAGGGCCTCGTTGATCCCCCGACTCTGGCCCGACAGGCCCCAGCTGCTCTCCCTGCCTGAAGGCTCCGTCATCTGTGAGCTGCCCAGGCTCTTTCTGAAATGTGGTCTGGCTGTCAGCTCTGTGCCTAAAACCACTTTGTGGGTCCCTTCTGTCACAAGGCAAAGGGGGAAGGTTTTCACTGGCCATGTGAGGCTGTCATGCCCTGGCCCCATGGCCTGCTCTGAGCCACCTCCAGAGTTCACTCTGTACCTGCACACAGCCCTGTGCTGGCACCTAGCATGGGGCACTGCCGTGTTGCATGAAAAGCTGGGTGGCCTGCCCGTCTTCAGTGCCCAGGGCTGGGCTGAGAGGAAACGAAATAAGCTTGTGGAATGAATGGTAGAATGCTTTGCTATGTTGTTGATGTTTGGACAATTCTGAAACTTCCTGTAAATGTCGACTTTGAGTTACCACCATTCCTTTGATGCCAGTGGTGTTTGGATGGCGAGAGTTAACAGACATTCCACATACACCCACAGTGTAGAAGAACCTTTATTGAAAAGTTGTCAGGGAGGTTGGTGTGATCTTCTTTGCTCACCTAAGACACTTGGATGAGTTCAGCTCCTGCAGGGACTGTTACCTGGGGGCTCACACAGGTGGTCACTATCGGTCACCTTTGGGACTAAATGACACAGGTCTTACCTATTTTTAAAGCTCTCCAACCCTCAGAAAGTGAGATGCAGTCACTTCGGATTAAGACCCACAGTCTTGTGAGCCAGCTGGAAGAGACTGAGCATCAGGCGGGTCTGGGTAATTACGGTGGACACCCAGAGCATAATGAGCGGTGGAGCTGTGGCCAGTGATGGGCACAGATGGCGCCTGGCTCAACCCTGAGGCTGTTTCCGGGAGTTCCCTTTCTGATAGACAAGAAGGGCCTCCTGGCCTAAGCGGAAGTGGGGAGAGAACTCACCAGACGTTTGTCGAAATCAGGGGTATAGTAGCGAGGTCTGTTATAATGAAATTTCACTGTATCTCATTTAAGGAAATATGAAACAGCATTTCCAAGGACTGTTCACAGTATGCTCAGAGTACAATAAGCTCAGCATGGCGCGAGAAGGCGAAAATGGTTTTTTTCCATGGTCCAGTTTCAATCACAGAGGTAATTAACTCAGGAGTGGTTGATCTGTGTAAGCCTTAGAAATGTTGTCTTCCCTTTGAATGCAGTGATATCCAAGAGCTGGCAGTGGTACACCAGGGAGCCGCCACTTCCCTGTGATTTAGACTTTTACAAGTGACATAAATGACCGTATGGAATTTACATGAGGAGGGGCTGTTTCCACAATTCACGTTTTGGAATTGTGCCTTTTTTACATAAGAGATTGCATTTCGATCTTATCGGCACACAACATTGATGACATATGATTTCCATCCAAGGTGGTGAAGTTAGCAGCCACAGATACCAAGCATACCAAATGCCTTCTGCATAGATGTTGACTTTGAGCATCTTTCAGTAATGTTGGTTAAAGCATCGACTTAATACGTAACTGTTCATACAAGTGGGGGCTTCACCCTCAGACTAAAGTCCTTAACCCCTTTTATCTGCCCCCTCCATTCCATCTGTCCTCCAAGAGAACATTCCAGCACCCCTATCCTCACCATACACTCACCTGCCCACGTTGGGGTGTGAGGAGAATGGATGCAGTCTGTTCCCAGCCAAGTCGAGGTCCATCTTTGTGATGTCTTTTGAAGGGTGGAGGCTCAGGCTGGTGGAGGCTGTGGCACTTGTGGTCCATTAGTCCTTTGGACTACGTGATGCCTCTTGAAGGGTGTCCCCGATGCACCTTCGTGTCCTGGAGTTGGAGGCCAGGATTAATCGGAGGAGGAGGACTCTGAGGTGCTTTAGGAAAGAGCTGCAGCGACTCAGTGTTGGTGTTTGACGTCTTCCTTCCTGTCGTCATGATACTAGTGACTTCAGGGCTTCAGGAAGGTCCTCCTCAGACCACGGCCACCGGCTGAGACGCATGTCTCCTCCTGTCCCCCCCCAGTGCTGTACCACCTTGGAGCAGGTGTGTCCCCTGGTTAGGACATCCTGCAGGATCAACCTCTACCGGGAGGAAGAGTGCTGGGGACACCCAAGCCCACTCCCCTTCCAGAGATCCCTCCATGTCCTTGGTGCTTTGACCTTGTCTGTCTGTCCTGTCCTTGCACCTCGATCCTCCCATAGCACCTGTGCCCATGACCCCACACTATCCCTGTGGACACACTGGGCACTGATGTCCTTGTTTGTTTAAGGCCCCTGCTCCCTCCCCCAGACTCAAGGCTGCGCAAGGATAGAGGCTGTGCAAGACATGTTCATCCCATGCCCCCCTGTGTTCACCCATGCCCCCCCGTGTTCACCCCATGGCCCCCCTGTGCTTACCCTCTGCCCCCCGCCCCTTGCTGGGAACACCTGGCATGGTACATGTGCTATGCGTGTTTGTGGGGCCAAGGAATAAAGGAGGAGGTAGATGGCTCATCAACAGGCCCTGGCTTTTACAAGATTGCTCCAGAAATAGGGCAGGTTTCGGTATCCCATCTCCTCCATGCCTGCCCCCTTGTTCCCCGGGCACAGGGGCCCAGAGAGCCATTGCCCGCCCCTCCTCCGCTCTTCAGGGCTCCCACAGGGTGCTGGCTCTGAATGTTGGGGTGGGGGTGGGGTAAGCAGAACAGAGGCCTTGGCTCTGTCCACCCCTCCCCCAGCTTCCATCCTAAGGAATCAGGTAGCTGGGATACTGTCTCAGGAAACCTAATCACTGGAGATTTTTATAAATGACTAGGCTTGGCAGGAAACAAGATTGAACTTTCGGGATGATAAATCCCTCTTTTGATTGGTGTGAATTCCTCCCTTTGGGACTCTGAACGGGAACTGGGAAAAGAAAACCTTTACTTCTTTGTGCAAAAGCTGCTCCTGGTGGTTAACTGTGCCCGGAAATCTCTCAGTCCTTGAAAATCCAGAGGAACCACACCTGGCATTGCAGCTGTGATGGCTTCCTCCCCCTTAGGTGGCTCTCCTCCAGGACGCACCAATTACAGCTGCTCCTTCCGCCTCCCCAAGGATGTCCCTGGCTGTGTGGGACACATCGATTATAGCTGCTCCCTTAGCCTCCCCAAGGATGGCCCTGGCTGCATGGGACATGCCATGTTGGCAAGGGGGTGGGCTGCACAGCGCCACCTCCAAGACTCATCCATCTTGAGGCTGTGACGGGTGGTCCAGCATCATCCAGTCAACCAGAGGGCCCACTTAACAGCATATTGTAGGATCCTCAGGGCTCTTTAAAACGTTGCCCTCTGGTCTTTTATGGGGTCTTTATATCTTATGCCTACCACCCGTCTGTCAGTGTGTGGTACTGTGGGGGCTTGCATGTTGCTGTGATGCTGGAAGCTGTGCCACCAGTATTTCAGCTACCAGCAGGGTCCTGATAGCAGTAAGAAAAGGAGCCGTGTGGACATCTGGAGGAAGTGTGTTCCAGGCAGAGAGAACAGCAGATGGGAAGCTCATGGGCTCTCTGTTTCTCCCTCAAGGCCATCCCCTCCCTGCCAGGGCTGCTCCTAGCTGCCTTAGAGTAGGGCTCTGCCAGCTGCTGGCTCTGACTACACCTTGCAGGACAGACCTCCTACTGGGGACCTTTCTACCCGGGCAGGTGGCCAGGGAGTGTGCTTTCCCGCCTGTGTTGTCCTGCGTTATTGTGTGGAATTGACCACAGGGACAGAACCTCAGGAGTGACAGAGGAGCTGCTCCGTGCCCTCGGCTCTGTAGATCCCAGAGACTTCCAGAACACGAGAGCCACAGCCGTCACTGAGGCATCTGTTTAAACATGAAAAGGAAAGGAGGCCGCCTGGCGGGAGGGCAGCAGCCTTCCGGTAATGCCCAAAAGGTTTTCAGAGATAATTTCTCACTTTTAGTCAAAAAACAAAACAAAAAGTAATTTAGTAGCATGTTGCTTATAACAGTGCAAGAAATTTAAATCCCAGGCAAGAAGCTAAAGCCGCGCTAACAACCCGGATTGCTGTTAAACTTTATCCATTAAGCTTGTGGGTTAAGTTTGAAGGAATTCAGATTCACAGATAGTTTGCTGATGCAGTGCCATTACTTTGTGGAAATGAAGATATTCAGGTGCGAGCATTACTAGTTTATTGGAAGACATAACAGGGCATTTCCATCATGTTCTAAAATTAAAAATAAATCCTCAAGCAGAATTCCTGCGACATTAGCTTTGTTGGAGTGGGAAGGGGCCTTTCTCCTGTAGGGAACTGGAAATGGGGTCAAGAAAAAGTCTATTTCTTCCGTATGTCGCTAGATTCAGATGAGCTGCCATTATTCTTTCCTGAAGCCGATCTATTTGAAGTTCTATTAATGTCCTAGGAGTCCCTGGGTGATGCAAAAGGTTAACATGCCGGGCTGTTCAAGTCCACCCAGAGATGCCTTGGAAGAAAGACCTGGCGATCTACAAGTGAAAAATCAGCCATTGAAAACCCTAAGGAGCACGGTTCTACTCTGACACATGTGGGGTCGCCGGGAGCTGGGGTTTATTCGATGGCAATTTTTTTTTAATATAATGAAGGCTTTGGCATCCAAGACTGGCAGCCCCATGCCATGGAGGAACCTGGGCCTTTTGGACAGCCAGGCCTTGTCAAGCTCAGCCACTGTGGCTTTGGGAGGAAGAATGCAGGAGTCATAATGCTCCAGGATGCTTTGTGCTCTCTCCCCTCTGGGGTCACTAGCAGCCTCAGGTTCTGAGTGATGGAGTCATAGCAGAGCCGACCCCCTGTCAGCGGTGTTCTGTGCAAGCTTGTGGTGCAGACCTCTGTGGGCCCTCGCTGGGGTGGCCCTGGCCTTAGCTTCCTAGGCCTGCTGTAACGGGGACACCACAGGCGAGTGCTTTAACCAGCAGAAATGTGTTCTCTCACAGGTCAGGAGACGCCGGCTCTATGGGAAGGCTCCCTCTCTGTCGGCTCTGCGGGAAGGCCCTCATCTCAGCTTCTCTCACTGGCCCTCCTGGCTGGTAGACGGGTTCCGCCTCTGTAGACTTCACTTAGGGCCTGTCTTCCCCCAGCGTCTGCCTTCTTCTCTGCCTTATCTGCTTTCTCTTCTTCAAAAGCAATTGGTTTTAGACCCACTCTACACTGATATGGCCTCATTAACATAACAAAGAAAACCCTCTTCCCGGGTGGGATGACCTCCACAGGCTTAGGGATTAGGATTCTGACACACATTTTTGGGGCACAACTCATAACACGCTGAGTGAGGACAGAATCTCTGTGTGTTGAGCCATTGGGATCCGGAGTTGACTTGTTACCTCAGCAGAACCTGCCTGTCCTGACTGGTGCCACCGGGCTGTGGCGATGGCTGTGCCTCTTACTGCAGAGAAGCGAACATTTTATTAACGTTAGTGGACACGGTTGCTCTGATCCAAAAGTAAGAATGCAAAAGGAAATCCTTCTCCTGCCTCTTCTAAAAGCACCTCTTCAATCACCCACCTCCCTCAGCAGGTCTTCCTGAGGAAATAGGAATCTTCATAGGAACTGGGGCAGAGAAGATAAAGGGCGGCACTCACCTGGAACAGCAGAGCTCTGTGCCTAGCTGCCTTCAAACCAGGAAGCTCAGTGGCTGCAAATTCACCTCCTGAGTTCTCCTTCCCAGAAGATGCCTACCCCAAGATTCTGAACCATTTGGCACTCTGCATAACTCTATCTTTTGGTTCTTAGGTTTCAGCTAGGATTTTAAATAACCTAAGTTCAGAATGAAGAGATCCCCAATAACTGTATTTAAATAAATATGTATTTTAAATCCTTTACAGGTAAGGCTTCAAAAAAGCTTAAATACATTTTTTTTTTTTAATGTTAGGGAAAGTTTAGATTTGCTGTTAGGTTTTGTATGTTCACACACTGTAACCCTTCTTGGAGTCCTGGTGGTGCAGTGGTTAAGAACTCAGCTGGTAACCAAAAGGTTGGCAGTTGGAATCCACCAGCTGCTCCTTGGAAACCCTATGGGTCAGTTCTACTCTGTTTTAAGGGCTGCTATGAGTCAGGATAACCAGACAGGACAGAACTGTTGTTATTATTATATTTTAGAAAGGTGTCATTAAAAGCAGCCCGCATCGTCCGCGTCTGCACATCAGCTCAGAGTACCACCGTCTTTGTTCTGGGAGAATTATCTCAAGTGATCTGGGGAAGGGGCTGAGGGGATTGTGGGACTGGATGAAAGCCTTTCCCTCCCCCGTATATCTGGGCCAAGCTGGGCTGCTTGGGGGTGGACCCAAAGGCTCAGGGTCCCTGAGGGCAAATGGGGCCCTCTAAGCAAAGGTGGCTGCGTGGTGGGGCTCCCCCTGCTGGCTGTTCAGCGTTTCGGCCTCATGGGCTTTGCCCCCAGACCCTGCAGCAGAGCCCAGAGCTCTGCCTGGTCCCGTCTTCAATGCCCTCTGTGAGAGGGTGCCTGTCCATTCGTTCACAAGGACGTGAAAATCCAGCCAAGCCCTGTGAGAGCGCTTTCCCGTCTCCGGGATTTAGCCTCCCTGAGCGTAGGACGTTCAGGTTGCCCTTCTCTACCCAGCACCAAAGAGCTCAGCCCTGTGGGCAATCAACCCTTGTGGTCCTCCTGGGTGCTCAGCCCACTGACATCATATTTATATCTCTGGGCCCCGCCTCTCATCTGTCAACTTATTTATTGCTTAGCAGTCACAGTGACGGGGTGGAAGATAGAGAAGATCCTCGGGTGTCCCAGACAGCAGACGGACACAGACTTTCATGCTATTCTGTTTGTTCCACGAAATTAAAATTTCTTTTCTTTTTCATGTTTTTGATAGCCTTTGTTAAAAGTCATATGCTAATGTTAGTTTTGTTGGTCTTCAGCTATGCCTTCATTATTCCTCTCTGTTATTCAATCCCAGCAGCTGACACGTCACTCTCCCAGACACGAGTGAATGTTTGTGGCTGAGATGTCATCGCAGGCCCCACTATAACAACATTTCTGTTCTATAATCGTGTTGAAAAATCCCTTCTGAGATATTGGATTCTCTCGGCTTTTACCATAAGGAAATTCAACTAGGAAAGAGTCTCATCATGAAAATGTAATTTCCCTTTTATTTGGGAAATGCAGGGACAGAGGGGGTGAAAGGGGTCATTTGAAGGTAAACACAAACCATCTTCCCCTGCATGGAAATGATAATTACAAGCCCAGATAGACAGACTGGATGAGACCTTGATCGTGCACAGGGCTGTTTGTAATGAGTAATGTTTATTCTGTACTTACTGACTGCCTTCCCCATTCCCTGCGTTGATGGTCTGTCACAATGAAGCCTCCGTTTTGGGGTTCTGTTACAAGGAGCATGTGAAGTCAGGCGTGAGTGCTGCCCCTGCACGCTGATGAGTCATGAGCGGTGACACAGAATTGTCTGGCTGTGGCCCTGGTGTCTGGAAAAATTTTTCTCCTAACGAAGGTGTTCAGTTGGTATCCCAGCTTTGCTGATGCAGAGTCACTCCTAAGAGGCTGCACCATCTACAGACAGGTCACCTGAAGTTTAAGGGAAGGCAAAACCAAAAACCAAACCTGTTGCCACTCAGTGAGTCCAACTCATAGTGACCGTATAGGACTCCACTGCCCCCCAGGGTTTCCAAGGAGCGGCTGGTAGGTTTGAACTGCCGACCTTTTTGGTTAGCAGTCAAGCTCTTAGCCACTGCGCCACCAGGGCTCCCAAGGGAAGGCGTGAGTCTAATAAGTAAAAGGAGGACACCTTTCAGCTTTAAGCTTTGTAAGCTAAACCATGTCAGTGCTTCTCAGAGTGGGGTTCCATGGGCGCCCAGGTCTGTAACATGCTGTCGGGAGTCTGGTTCTCTGTCTCTGGGTTGACGCGGGCTGTTGCACCCATGGGCTCTGCCCATCATTTCTGCACCCAGATGGGTGTGGAGCTCTTCCCGTGGGGGCACACACACACCCAGGATCCCTGAGAGTGTGCAGCTGTTGGGAAGAGCTGCCATTATCGTCAGCTCACTTAGACGGTGAGCCTGAGTTTTCTCCTTTGCCTGCATAGCCACCTTGTCATGCAGGTACTATTTTTGTCCCGGTTTGACAGATGACCTGCGGGCTTAAAGAGGCAGACGACTTGCCCAGGGTCACACAGATGAGAAGAAGCAGAGCCAGGATCCAGACCCACGCAGGTGCCTGTCTTCGTCATAGCCCTGTGGTGTCTGCCGAGGACAGCTTCCTGGGACACGCAGAGGGAAGGAAAGTGTCGTCACCTGAGGGCCTACTGGAGCCCTTTCAGCGAGGAGCGGGGTCCCTGTCTGCTGGTGGAGCTGGTGGCCAACTCAACCCCCAAGGCAGCTGCACAACCAAGACTAAGGGCCAGACAGCTGTGCTGAATAATTCAGGGCAGTAACTCTCCCCTTTAGGAAAGAACATCAGCGGGAGGGGAGAGTGTGTGGTCCCCACCAACCCCCTGGGGGTGGCCATGTGGCTGTAGAAGGGAGGTGTTGCTGTGGCTGCCCAGGCCACCCCGCGGGGTGGAACCCAGACGCCTGGGGCAGTTCTCACCTGGGCCAGTCCAGCATTCACTAGGTTCTGTGCCAGCAGAGACTCTGTGCTGTGCTTGGGACCAATGACACACGGCAGCCAACGTGAAGAGCCAGGACTTAGATTTGACTGACTCAGAGGTGTGACATAGCTGAGACCTCCAGATTTCAGACAAGAGAGTCAAGTCAGAGCATTCGAATTGTAGTGCTTTAGAGGGTTGGAGGGACCTCACACATTACCCAGTACTGTTGGGAAGTATAGCGGTTCAGATGACACCACAAGGAAGCAGTCACTATGCCTAGGATGCGGGGCTCACGGGATGATGGGCCTGACAATGCCAGAAAAGAGGGAAGTAGGCGGGCGCTTCCGACCATCAGAATCCTGAGAGACACAACAGCCAGATGCGCGACTGGACCTTCTCTGCTGACAGATTCAAACAACAAGCTGTCAGGAGAAGTAATTCAGACAGCCGGGGCAGTGTAAATACGGGTTAATCTTGCTAATTTGGTTGAGTGTGCTGGTGGCATCGCTGTTGTAGAAGACAATGTGTTTTTCTGGTCTTCTCCTCTTCCTTTTGATGCATCCTGAAGCATACAGAGCTGGATATCTTTCATTTGCCCCTCAGCATGCACCCTCCCCCACCCCAGTGTGGACATCTTTGCTACCTCTCCCGTGCACCCCCCTCCCCCACCCTGCTCCAGGCCCTGGGAAGCCCACCTGTCTGGACTGCATCACAGGTTCCATGCACGCTGGGTTTCTGTTGCGTTTTGTCAATGGGGGGTGCTTGTAGAGATCCTGGGGGCGGGAAAGAATGAGACTGAATGTGGGTTCCTGAACTGCCCCCCCGCCCCGGTGTCTTTGGTGGGCTGAGTCCCTTCACTGGAACGTCTTCTCTTACCGAGTGGCCATTCCCTGTCAGCTCCTCCAGTGGGTTTGCCATGGCTTGGCTGGCTCCCTGCTGGACCAATGTGGATGTTTCACGACCCGTGTGATTTTCCTGGGCTCCACATGCCCTTTATCGAAGTCTTCTTAACGTGTCCAGTTTGAGTGTCTTATCTGTTTCTCACTGGGAGCCTGATCGATACTAGGGTGAAATGACATGATGTCTGAGATTTGAGTTAAAATGTTCCAGCCTGTGCCCCTGTGTGCACGGATGGATACACGCTACCTCAGTGGGGGTGGGCAATAAATGAAACAGGTGTGCCTGCTGGCCGTGGAGGTTGCCCGTCGGGTACATGCTGGTTTATTATACTCTCCCCAATGTATTTTCATGGTAAAAGTCATCAGAAACCTGTTGTTGCTGTTGTTAGTTCCTGTCCAGTTGGCTCCCACTCATGACTACCCTGCACATAACAGACTGAAACAGGGCCCGGTCATGCACCATCCGCACAGTTGTTGGTGTGTTTGAGCCCATTGTCGCAGCCATTACATCGAAAAGCCAGATGGTTTAATGGCAAGCTCTTACAACAGCTTAAAGGAAAACAACATTTCTATGCTATTTACGTTATCTCAGAACATAAAGAAAGTTTATTCTCCAATTAATTTTATAGTCAGCATAACACTGAACCAAAACCTCATAAAGTTAGCACCTCCCTCTATACCCTGTGAAGCCTACTATATATTATTCTAAGTAAACTATAACCCATTGCTGTCGAGTCGATTCCAACTCACAGCGACCCAACAGGACAGAGGAGAACTGCCCCATAGGGTTTCCAAGGCGCAGCTAGTAGATTCGAACAGCCAACCTTTTGGTTAGCAGCCGAGCTCTTAACCACTGTCCCACCAGGTCTCCAAGTAAACTATTAGCACATCAAATTCAATATTTTTATAAGATTAAAATGTGATATTTACAAGTATGGCTTATTTTAGAAATTAAAGGATGATTTAATATTAGAAACTATATGAACATAATTTATCATATTAATTGTTCAGAGAAACCAGCTTGTATGGTCACCAGGATAAATGTTTTAAAAGCATCTGTTTTAAGCTGTGGACTCCAGCTCCAGAAAAGCACACACACACATCCATGTACATAAGACGTGTCCCTTGCCTGTCGTCTGAAGAGGGGAGAGAGGCTGTGAAAGAGAAACAATGGCCGATGAAGGAAAAACAGTGCCCAAATCAATGACTTTTGTAAACACCCACGTTAGAAACACTTAGAGAACATAATGAATAAAGTGGTTTCATAACAGCAGCCAAACGTAAATTCCTGGAAGTAAATCTACACAACATGCAATCCCATATGAAGCCCTCTGTAAAACTTTACTGAGGGGTATAAAACAAGACAAATGAATGGAGGGGCTATTAGCTCAGTATTATAAAGATGTCTTTTTCTCCCTAATTAGTCTATAAATGCAATTCCAGTGAAAGTGTCTAAAGGTAACCAGGATGACTGAATAAACATTTTCACACTAGATATGAAAATAAGTGCGTCTCAGGTCAGATAGAGTAGGGAAAAATCAGCGGAACAGAACACACATGCACACACACGCACACACGCGCACACACACGTGCGTGCGCGCGTGCACAGACACACACACGCACACTACCAGATGATGGTGTGGGGTGGATGGTAGGAGGGCTGCCGAACGGTTGCCAGGAGATGAGATCCTGCATAAAGGAGTGTCTTGCTTCACTGTGGGGCAGGTCTCTATCTGTAGAAAGAAAAAAAAAAAAAAATCTGTGTTTGTGAACACTCCATCCGTCGGTTTGTAATTTCTGAACATTGACTCTAATCTGGTCTCCAGGACCCCAAGGTCTGTGTCTGCTGCTCTGCTCGCTCACGTTGCAGTTCTGGGGAGGGGGCTGCTGACCTCTCTCTGGAGGCCTGAGGCAGGGGCCACCTAGCCTCCCCTGGAGAGGAGCCTCAGGGAAGGCTTCTCACTCAGGTATCTCCCAACACCCTGGCCACATCCTGGTCTGCACAGTGAATTCTAAGAAAGGATGCAGTTTCGTAGAAAAATATTACTCTATCCAAAAAGTTGGTTTAGCAACACCAGGACTTTTCCAAAATCTTTTAGTGAATAAAAGTTCTGGGACTTTCCTGATGATGTATTATGTGTCCCTTTTTCCTGATTTCTTGTAGATGATCCGGTGTTGTTCGATGTCACTCTCCTGAGGGAGCGTTTTGGGAGACCTGCCTGGAAATTGCATCTCCAGTGAAGTTTTAATATAAGCTGCAAACAAAGCGGACAAGTGACTTTATTATATTAAAAGATCATTTATTCTATACATTTGCAGTGTAAAGTTATCTGTGGAATCTCAGTTTTATAAAAATCTGCAATTTAAATGAGCCTACTTTTATTGAATCATAGCATATTATTCCACTGTGGGTCTCACTGATGTTTAGAATAAGACAATATCTTTTTTTTTTTTTTTTCCTTAAGCAGCCTCTCTCTTTTCTCCCTTCTCCACATTCTGGATTTCAGTTACATAATTCTGCATAATTTCCGTAGTGTATTGTAATATTTTCTGACTTCAAAATGCATAACAAGTCTGTTTTTAAAACAGCAAACACTGGCTGAAGGATCACATGGCTTCACAACCTAATTATAAACACTTGGTGATCTCTGGAGACACAGCAAAGCAAATAAATGCATCTCCTTGGCTGAGGAGTGACATTTTGTAGTAAAACACTCTGGGCCGGGAAAGTAATTAAAACAAAGCACTGGTTCTGATCCATCCTGCTCAGGTGCGCTGAGATCACACCTCGAAAAACCATATTCAAGCCCTTTGACATTTTGGAGGAAGGAAAGCATCTGAGAAAGAGAAAAGCAGCCCCTGGCATCGGGGAGCTGGCCTGGCCCCGTCCTCAGGCCTTGGATTTCTCCTGGAGAACATAAGCCATCTCACAGAACATCTGCATCAGACAAGGCCACTCTGTGACGCTAGGGATCAAGACACAAAAAAGACCACGCCATAGTCACATTTGAACACAGACAAGAACTTGGGTATTGTCCAAGCCACACAATGATGAGCATGCCCCGTCCAATCACAGCTTTGGATCACTTCTTTCCTTCAGCCTTCTAGATCAGACTTCTTAAGAGACCGAACCGTGAAATTACCCTGCTTCCTGACAGCATCCTTTCCAGAGCACACGAAGTCCTGCTTCCTTAAGCCCTCCACAAGATCTCCTGACACAAGTCCAAATCCTGTAAGAGGTTCTTTCTTGGCTCCTTCTCACTGAGATGCCCCATGGTTCCCATGGTGCTTGTCATCTTGCTGCAGTGAGCAATGAACCCAAATTATTCAACCACTGGGGTGTCCCTGGTGGTCTTTCAGCCACAGGGTGTCCCTGGTGGCTTTTCAAGCATGGGTACTCTTGGTGCTCTTTCAGCCACAGGGTGTCTCTGGTGGTTTTTCAAACGTGGGTGCTACTGGTGGTCTTTCAACCACAGGCTGTACCTGTGGTTTTTCAATCACGGGGTGCCCCTGGTGGCCTTTCAATCACGGGGTGCCCCTGGTGGCCTTTCAATCACGGGGTGCCCCTGGTGGCCTTTCAATCATGGGGTGCCCCTGGTGGATTCTCATCCACAGGGTGTTTCTGGCGGTCCTGGCTGGAGAACATTGGCAGATCCAAAGAAGAACTTTCCAAACTAAAAAATTTGGAAGTAATCATTTTGTGTCCTGGAAATTCACTGTTTTCTCTGTCCTGCGATAGTGGATTTCTACTATATTGTTTGTAAAGACATCCTAGGGACACTCTGCCTGCTGCTTCCATGTCTGCCCCACCCTTCCAGACTATTCCTAGTCTAGGAGGCTCCTGGGCCCTCACTCCCCTTGCCCCCATCAGACTCTCAAGCCCTTTCCTGATGGCTGAGTTCTCTGGCTCAGCATAGTTTTGTGATTCCTGTGGGTACTGAGCTGTGACACCTCTCTGCGGTCACCAAGTCTCACATGATCAGGTCTCCAGCCACCTGGCCAATCTTGTGTCCTTCCTGACTGAGACCCAGGTGCTTGGGCCTTCCCTCCAGGGTGTGTGCTTACAGTCCTCGAGGCCCTTCTTTGGATGTTTGCATGGCTGGTCCCTCCTCCTTATAGCCTCACTGATGTTGCCTCCCTCACCACTCCTCTGTTATGGATTTAACTGTGTCCCCCAAAAAGTTATGTTAAAGTCTCTACCCCTGTACCTGTAGGTACGACCCTGTTTGGAAATAGGTTTTTTTTTTTTTTTTTTTTTTTTTTTTTTAATATTAACGAAGTCATATCAGACTAGGGTGAGTTTGAAACCTAATCCCTTCTGAGTGGTGTTTTATAAAAAGAGAAGAATACACACACACACACACACAGGGAAAGACAGATGCCATGTGACAATTCCTCCACAAGCTATGGAATGCCCAGGACTAGCGACAGGAGGGACCCTCCCCTACAGCTGCCATGACTTGGACTTTTAGCCTCTGAAACTAGGAGACAATGCACTTCTGTTCTCTAAAGCCACCCCAGGTGGTACTTGTCCCACTCAGCCCTGGAAGACTAAGACGCTCCACTTGGTGCTGGGGGGTATCTCATGGTGCTTTTTTACTGTCCAGAGGTATTTGTTTCTTCATGCATTGTCTCCTTCACCAGAATGGAAGTTCTGTGAAGTCAGGACCTGGGCAGACAAATTCACAGCTGTGTCCTGGTACCCAGAACAGCATCTCCCACAGCTGTCTGTGCTTTTTAGAGTGTTTTAAGTGATGAATTGTTAACCTTCCTTGTCATTTCCTGGTGTGAGAAGTACTGAATCATTTCTCCTTTCCTTGGGGACCTGTCTTGTCTCTCTCTGCTCTGGGCTCCTCCAAGCTTCTTACCCACACCTTCCTTCCAGGGACTTTACAGGTCACTCTGCTGTCAGGGAGCAGGTGGATTCCATGACTGGAAAAGTCTTGGTGCAAAGAATGAGCCGAGTGTTCTGAGCAGAGTTGGGGGATGCGGGGGCACTGGGCACCTGTCCCGGCTGCCCTCAGCCATGCTTGCTCCTTTAGCACTGGTCCGAGGGGTCTGGCCCTGCTCAGTCTCTCCTGCTCTCTTTGCATGTGCCCATGCATGACTTTGCCCTCCTTGGGAGCAGGACATGGCCTGTCCACAGCTGTTGCCACAGCCCCTGGAGCAGTGCCTAGCGAGGCTGAGTGCTTACCACTCGTCTCCACGTGAAAGTGGGAAAGTGCGAGGCTCGTCCAGTCTTGTTCTGAGAAGGGCAAGGACTCAGCGGCCTGCCCTCTGCAGGCCTCAGTGTGTGCTTATCGATGAGATGAACCCATTGTGCACAGACAGCTACTCAGTAGTCCCCTCCCCACTGCACTTCTACAGGGCACATGGCCCCAAGCAGAGACTACGTTTCCCAACCTCCACTAGGTGAGGTCATGTGACTAACTCAGGCCAATGAGGTGTGAGCAGTTTGGGCCAAAGAGAGGATGTAAGTTCCAGAGCCCATGGAAGCTCCTGGGAGAGGCTCTGTCCATCCTGTGGTTTAGGTGGTGTGAGGTGACAAACTGTGGTCAGAGCATGGGTGGAAGGCTGGATCTTTTGCTCCACCACGTGGAGCACACAGAGAGCTGAGATGGAGGTAAAGGCTGGACAGAGATGGGGAACTCCCCTGGCCTCTGGATGGAGCCCGGCCTGAAGCTGCTGAGCCCTGGGCTCTTTGCTTATGAGACCAAGTTTCCTGTGTGGAGCTGCCTGTCTATGCCGGCCACCCCTCAGGGCCAGGCTCCCGTCAAACATCCTGCCAGCCTGTTGCTGATTGTCCTGGATGTGTTATTAGGGTCAAAGTCCCCTCCCCAAAGGGGGTGGGGTGGGGCAGGGCAAAGCAGGTGTCATCCTGGGCCTGGGGTGGGGAATGGGGTGGAACTGAGGGCAAAGGGGCAGTGTGTCCTCACCTTGGAATCCTGTCCCCTAGATGCCTGCTGTGTAGACACAGAACTGAGACGGGTCTGGGTGGTGGGCAGGGACTCAGGCTGGGGACGCAGACTGCGTCTTGGAGAGGACAGTGGGCTCTGGACACCACTGCCCTCCCCGTCCTCTCTGCGTCCATTGTGTGCCTCACTCTTCCTCCCTGCACAGCGGGATGTTTATCTCCTTAGCTGCTCCAGAGCTCCCTGTGTTTACCTTCCTCACAGTCCTAGCCCTCGGCTCAGGGTTGGGCGAGTGGACATTCAGTAAGTGCTGGTTAGTGGCTAAATGGGAGAGGTGTTATCTACCCTGGGCAAGAGCAGTGAGAGCCGAAAGAGGAAATGCACCATGAAGCTGCTTCTGCCCTGCGGACACTCAGGGAGGCGGAGCCTCCGAGCTGAGCACTGATGGTTAGTATTTGGAAAAGTTAATGCTTAATCGGTTACTATATTGATTATGCTAATCAAATGGAAATGGATGTGGAGATCATTTTGAAAAAGGACACCAGAAGGGAGTGACGGATGAAGGTTGACCATCACCAGTGGAGACCCTCTACTTTTCTTTCAGTCATGGACCACCTAGAGGTGCCCCTAAAGGCAGGGGTGGTGCTGCGCGAGCTGGCCTCCCTCACCAGCCTCCCGGGAACTGGTCTTGACAGGAGCACATGTCTGCTCCCTTGGAGTTAGGAGTTGAATTGTGTCCCCTCAAAATCATGTGTTGTAAATCCTCACCCTTATACCTAAAGATGATGAGCCCTGGTGGTGCAGTGGTTAAGCGCTCAGCTGTTAACTGAAAAGTTGGCGGGTTGAACCCACCCAGCAGCTCCTCGGGAGAAAGACCTGGCAATCTGATCCCATAAAGATTACGGCCTATGGGGCAGTTCTACTCCATCACATGAGGTCACTATGAGTTGACAAAACTACTCAGTGGCAACCAACAAAGTAACATACCTGTGGATGTCATCCCATTTGGGAATAGAAATTTCTATATTATGTTAATGAGCCATGTCAGTGTAGGGCATGTCATAAGCCAATCACTTCTGAGATACAAAAGAACACATTAGACCTAGAACAAAGCCAGCGGAGTTGGAGGAAGACAGATACCACGTGAAGATCACCAAGGAACCGAGCAAAAGAAGCTGAAAAGAGACAAAGACCCTCCCACAGAGCCAACAGAGAGAGCCTTCCCCTAGAGCCAGTGCAGAGAGTGTGTAGGTGTGCGTCTGCTCTGTGTGTGTGTGTGTGTACATATATGTTTGTGTGAGAGTGTGCATGCACATACATGCCTTCCCCTGTGGTGCACACTAATGCAGGCGGGTTCCAGGTGGGCCAGTTTTCCTTGGTTCAGGATTGTCCCCACTGAGGGACTTGCACCAGCCTTGGCCCCTCCTACTAAATCACAGAAGCAACCCTGAGGGAACCATGCTCCTGGTGGGCAGCACTGGGGTGGGAAGGTTCGATCAAGATGGTCACCTTTTTTTTGGTGGAAAACTCACCATTAGGGAGGTGGGTCTAACCTTTTTTTTTTCGCCCCCTAATAGATTTTATAGTTTTAGAGCTCTTTTAGGTTTACAGAAAATTGAGCGAGTAGTACAGAGAGCTCCCATATGCGCCTTCTCCCTACACACTGTTTCTCCTATTACATACTAACATGGTGACTTCCTGTGGTGCTTTGTTGCAATGGATGGACCAATGTTGATACAGTGTTATTAATCGAAGTCTACAGTTCACATCAGGGTTCACTGTTTGTGTTGTACAGTCCTGTGGGTTGTGACAAATGCATCATGTCGTGTGTTCACCACTACAGCATCATACACATTAGTTCCACTGTCCTAAAAATGCCCTTTGCTCTGCCTGCTCATCCCTCCACCCTCCCCATGATCTCCTGGCAACCACTGATCTCTATAGCACTGACTCTGCAGTTTGCCTTTTCCAGAAGAGATACCCATTTTTGATGACTTCATATTATTTGTCTCTATAATTCAACCAGTATCCTGTTATCAGACATCTAGGTCGTTTGAGTTTTTCATGCTCACAAAGAACATGTGACATGATCCTGGTGTATACATCTGTGCATACTTCTCTGATTATTTCCTTTGTCTAAATGAGAAGAGGTGGAATTGCTGGGTACGCATTTCAAAAATTTTGTTAACATAAAGTCAAATTATCCCCAGGAAAGTTGTATACGTGTGTACTTGTATAGCAAGTGGATGAGCTGTCTAAAAGCAAATTCTTGGACCCTAAGTTTATCATTCAGATCTGGAGTCTCACTTAAGGAAGCATTTGCCTCTCTGTGGAAGTGTCTGGTCTCTGACTCAGGCACCACCTGAGAGGCTCTCTTGCCCGTGTTTGGACGTCAGTGTGACTCTGGTGTCATTGTTTGTCATTGGAGCCTTCCTTTCCTTCTGAAACTCTGATGACAGCAGCAATTCTTGGAGTGAACCCAGCGTCGCACATAAGTGCATGCACACATACATGCACATGAGGAGCTGATAAAAACACAAGTCCCAGGACCCCACCCAGACTCACTGTGTCAGATTATCTGGAGTGAGATCCAAGAGTCTACACTCGGCACACACTGTGAGGTTTGCAAACATTGTTCTTTTGTTGCCCTCGCAAAACCATCTCTGTACTAGGGATTCTTTAGGATTTAACTCTCAGGAAATGCATTTAACACATTGTCTCAGTCATGTAGTGCTACTCCAACAGAAATACCACAATTGGATGGTTTCAACTAAGAAAGTCCATTCTCTCACAGTCCAGTAGGCTACAAGTCCAAATTCAGGGCATCAGCTCCAGGGGAACACTTTTTCCATCGGCTCTGGAGGAAAGGCCATGTCATCAGTCTTCCTTTGGTCTGGGAGCGTCTGTGCACAGGAACTTCAGGTCCAAAGGACACGCTCTGCTCCCAGCACTGCTTTCTTGGTGGTATGAGGTTCCCATGTCTCTGCTCGCTTCTCTCTTTTATATCTCAAAAGAGATTGCATTAAGACACTAATCTTGTCAACCTCGTCAGTATAACCTCATCACAGTGATAGAATTTACAACACTTAAGGAGATCACATCTAATCTCATAGTGATACAGTTTACAATACATAAGGAAATCACATCAAATAACACAATCATACAATACTGGGAATCATGACCCAGCCAAACTGACAGATATTTTTGGGGGACACAACTCAATCCATGACACACATTTTGACCAATCTCTCCATGTTCTTCACGTATGATGTCTTTGATGTCATTCCACAACTCGTCTGGTCTTCGGTCATTAGTGTTCAAAGCGTCAAATCTATTCTTGAGATGGTCTCCAAATTCAGGTGGGATAGACTCAAGGTCACACTTTGGCTCTTGTAGACTTGTTCTCATTTTCTTCAGTTTCAACTTGAACTTACATATGAGCAATTGATGGTCTGTTTCACAGTGGCCCCTGGCCTTATTCTGACTGATGATATTAAGCTTTTCCATTGTCTTTTTCCACAGATGTAGTTGATCTGATTCCTGCGAAGTCCATCTGGCGAGGTGCGCACTGGTATATGTGCTGTCTGCGTTGCTGAAAAAAGTATTTGCAATGAAGAAGTCATTGGTCTCGCAAAATTCTATCATGCAATCTCTGGCATCGTTTCTATCACCAAGGCCATATTTTCCTACTACCGGTCCTTCTTCTTTGTTCACAAATTTTGCATTCCAATCACCAGTAATTATCAAGGCAGCCCAATTGCATGTTCAGTCAATTTCAGACTGCAGAAGTTAGTAAAAATCTTCAATTTCTTCCTGTTTGGCCTTAGTGGTTGGTGCGTAAATTTGAATAATAATCGTTTTAACTAGTCTTCCTTGCAGGCATATGGGTATTACCCTATCACTGATATCAAGACATTTGACTGTGTGGGTCATAACAAATTACGGACAACATTGCGAAGAATGGGAATTCAGGAATACTTACTTGTGCTCATGAGGAACCTGTACATAGATTGAGAGGTAGTTATTTAAACAGAACAAGGGGATACTGTGTGGTTTAAAGTCAGGAAAGGTGTGTGTCAGGGTTGTATCCTTTCACCACACCTATTCAATCTGTATGCTGAGCAGTTAATCCGAGAAGCTGGGCTATATGAAGAACATGGCATCAGGATTGGAGGAAGACTCATTAACAACCTCCGTTATGCAAATGACACAATTTTGCTTGCTGAAAGTGAAGAGGACTCGAAGCACTTACTGACCAAGATCAAAGACCACAGCCTTCAGTATGGATTACACCTCAACATAAAGAAAAGAAAAATCCTCACAACTGGACCAATAAGCAGCATCATGATAAACAGAGAAAAGATTGAAGTTGTCAAGGATTTCATTTTACTTGGATCCACAATCAACACCCATGGAAGCAGCAGTCAAGAAATCAAAGGATGCATTACATTGGGCAAATCTGCTGCGAAAGACCTCTTAGAAGGGCTGAAAAGCAAAGATGTCGCCTTGAAGACTAAGGTGTGTCTGACCCAAGCCATGGTGTTTTCAATCTCCTCATATGCATGCGAAAGCTGGACAATGAATAAGGAAGAGAGAAGACGAATTGATGCCTTTGAATTGTGGTGTTGGCAAAGAATATTGAATACACCATGGACGGCCAAAAGACAAACAAATCTGTCTTGGAAGAAGTACAATGAGAATGTCCCTTAGAAGCAAGGACGGCGAAACTATGTCTCACATACTTTGGAAGTGTTATCAGGAGGGACCAGTCCCTGGAGAAGGTCATCATGCTTGGTAAAGTAGAGGGTCAGTGAAAAAGAGGAAGACCCTCAACGAGATGGATTGACACGGTGGCTGCAACAATGGGCTTAAGCATAACAATGATTGTGAGGATGGCGCAGGACTGGGCAGTGTTTAGTTCTTCTGTACCTAGGGTCACTATGATTCGGAATTAATGGCACCTAACAACAACAACAATTCCACGTTCACCATCCCTCTGTGTGCCATCATCAGCAATCAATAGATGTTGTTATCCCAAAAGAAGAACTCCATCGTCTCAAAAGTTAGGAAAAAGCTGGGTTAAGTGCATTTTAGCATTTCTTTGTTGCCTTACTTCTCCAAGCCTTTACTGTGATAATGTGAATTTTGAAGAGGGGACCGTAACACATGGAGATCCTCATGGATGCACAGTTTGGGAAAGCTGGATTGGGAGCATATTCCAACTCTTTGCAGTGCTTTTCCGGAACCTAGGACTAAAGCATTGCACCACAAAGCTGGTCCCTTTGGTCCTGGCAATCGTCATCAATGGTGCATAAATAGTTGTTACTTAGATCTCGATTTGGTTCACACTGTGAGAGAAAGCTCAATGTACATACTTTATTTTAAGGCACAGAAAAGTAATTAATTGCCAAAGTTGAAGAGTATAATGTGTCTGTAAGAATGTTATATAGCTGTTTTTGATACCTTCTACGGCCTCATAATGTTTTCTTTCTTGAACCTATGGGTCCAATTTCATTTGGCTGAAATATTATGGACACCAGTTTCACGGGTTATGGAGCAGTGACAAATATTGGAAAAGCACTGGGCTGGAAGATAGGGAAATTGGTTTCTTATCCTGGTTTTGCTGCTAATTAGTTTTGTGACTTTGGATATATTCCTCGCCTCTTTCTGTTAGAGTTTTCACAAAGTAGGGATGTTAATCTAGAGATTTCTGGAGTCTTTTTTTTCTCCACTTTGAAGCTGTTATTGGTCATGGAAAATGGAAGACTCATGTCAATACATTATCCTTTCATCTGCTGGGCTGAGAGCTCCACTTGGGCAGAGGCAGTGAGTGTCACCATGGAGTCCAAAGCTTGGCCCAGGCCTGGCTTTTTTGTTGGCTGATGAAGAGGCCAAGCAGACATGGGAGGGCTAAATGCTTTCTTGAAGGAGAGAAATGGATTTTACTCTAGTGTATAGCTGATTGGTTCTGGTTTCTGTGCTGTACAGTTACTCATTTTTCTGAGTAACTTAAGTGAGCTATTTTGTTGTAACATTTCTCTTGATTATGATTCTATCTATCTGTGCATCTACCTGTCTATCATTTATCTGCTACCGATCTGTCTACCTACCCATCCATCCATCCATCCATCCATCCATCCATCCATCCACTCACCCACCTACCTATCATCCATCTCTCTCTCTAGCATTTATCTAGGAAAGTCGCATCTGTTTCAGAAATAGCCTTATAGCTTTGAAGTAACTCTTAGTTAAATTTTCCATTCAGACAAACTGAGCTTCGATGTTGCCATGCTAGAAAAAATTGTCCAGTTCACCAAGTCAACCATTATCGCCACATTTCCCTGCCTTTACCCTCTCTGTCCTCTCTGCCTAGAATGCCCTCAGAGGAAAGTTGGTCACGCTGCCCTCGGTGTCCTCACTTTAGCTTTCCAGTTCTCCACTCAAACCTTCCTCCCCTGCCCCATGTTCTCATGTGTGCATGCATTGCCCCACACACCCTACTTGGGAGTACGGTGGTACTCTTACCTGTTTGGGTCCCAGCTCTAGCAAATGTGGCTCCCAAATATTCATAGATCCTCTGCTATCCAGCACAGACTTCTGATCTCAGAGAGGATGCACTTTAACATCTTCTTTGGAAAATATGCAGACTGGCCATTTAGCACTTAATCAGAGCCCTTTGGAGAGCACATTCCTGTCCTTTAGACTTTGGAAGGCTAAACTGACAAGAGCAGGAGGTCCTACCAGTCAGATACACCCACGTGATACTTGGATGTCAAAAAGGACTTGTCAGGCTCTGGCGAGCACCTGGGGCCTCCTGCAGCAGCAATGGAAGAGGTTCTAGCATCTAGTCCCAGCATCTGATGTCCACAGTGGCAGTGATAACAGCAGTAAAATTTCTGCTAGAACATTCTCTGGGCGTGGTTGGCTGTTTCTCCAGGGAGCGTGGCTCGTAGCTCTACAGCTTCCCAGTGTGTGCCAATGCCCTCCTGGAAATACTGTAAACTAAAAGTCCTCTGCACTTGGAACATGTTAGAATTGCATCTGAGGTCTACAACTAAGAGTTCTGATCCATACCAGTCATCCAGGCTCACGAGTGTTCTCATCAACCAAGGGATTTCTGGCATCTTCCCTTCATTTAGTGTAAGCTTCTGGAGCCCCTGGGTGGTACAAATGGTTAATATTCTCAGTTGCTAACCCAAAAGTTGGAGGCACGAGACCACCCAGAAGTTCTTTAGAAGAAAGTCCTGGCAATCTACTTCCAAAATATCAGCCATTGAAAACTCTATGGAGCACAGTTCTACTCTGACACACATGGAGTCACCACGAGTCAGGGTGGACGCAACAGCATCTGGTGCCAGTACTGGTATCATGGAGTCCAGCTGAGGGTCAACCAGCTGAAAAATCAATTAAACCCATTTCCAGTTGATAAAGCTAGCACATTGAATCAGGAATCTCTGTTAAATTTCCAGTTTTCATAAAATAAACTTTATCTGAATGTAGGTCCCGCTCTCCTAGGTCCAGCATCCTCTATCCGAACCAATGTATACTCTTTAAGTTTTTTCTTTTTTATATGTGTTAGTAAATATTGTAATTCTTTTAGTAGGTATATCTTCTTTTTTGGGGTTTGATATTATGATTAGTTCCCTGAGTCATGAAGGGAATCTGCTTTTATTTACAGATCTGGAAGAAATGAAGAGTGTTAGGGATAGGACAAGAGAATTAGAATCTTTTTTTGCAATATAACTCTCTCTGGTGGGGTCATTCAAGGTTCCTAAGGTGAGGCTAGCTCCAGACTAGGGGACAGGCTTGCTGCTTCTGGCAAGGGAGGCTCAGTGGGTTGAAGGCTTGGAGTCCCTGGATTCATCCAAATCCTCCTAAACATTCCTATTCCATTTTTCAGTAGCCTTCCAAATCAAGGCCCTACTTCTTACTTAAGCTATTTGGAGAGGCCATAGATGTAACAATTTATGTTGTATTATGGACTGAATTGTGTCCTCTCGAATGTGTGTCAACCCAGCTAGGCCATGATTCACAGTATTGTGTGGTTGGCCTCCATTTTGTCATCTGATGTAATTTTCCTGTGTTGTAAATCCTAACCTCTATGATGTTAATGAGGCAGGATTAGAGGCAGTTATGTTAGTGAGGCAGGGCACAATCTACAGGATTAGGTTGTATTTTGAGTCAATCTCTTTTGAGATATAAATGAGAGAAGCAAGCCCTGAGAGAAGAGGGACGTCATGTCTCCAAGAAAGAAGCACTGAGATCAGGCAAGATTGATGACAAGGACCTTCCCCCAGAGCCAACAGAGAGAGAAAGCCTTCCCCTGGAGCTGGCATCCTGAATTTGGACTTCTCGCCTCCTAAACTATGAAGGAATAAGCTTCTGTTTGTTAAAAGCCATCTGCTTGTGGTATTTCTGTTATAGCAGCACTAGCTAACTAAGACATGTAATTCAACAGCCTAAGTAATCAGACTCCGCATCTGATGTTCAGCTCCAAGAGATGAGAGATTCCTTTGAGGTGGTCTTAGAATCTCCCTGGTTCCTTGATTGTGTCTTAAGTTGAGGATTTTCTACCTTGAGTTGTTTTATTTTTAAGTTTCTTATTCAATTAGAAGCCACCTACCTGCCCAATGGCCCCAGAATTACTCATGCCCATCCTACTTGTTGATAGCTCTACCAACTTGGTCTGCCAAACTCTGC
The DNA here is from genome assembly GCA_030035585.1 of Dugong dugon. NCBI lineage: Eukaryota > Metazoa > Chordata > Mammalia > Sirenia > Dugongidae > Dugong > Dugong dugon. The sequence continues at coordinate 82,268,254 of CM057475.1, read as the reverse complement.
TTCAGTAGGCACGTTATTCCAAGTATAGGTGATAATTTTAGTAACTGCTTCACAAGTCTGGGCTCTGCTTGGCTGAATTTAGGTTGCATGCAGACTCTTGCTGCAGGGCATGCTGGGAAATGCCTTTTTTTTTTTTTTTTTGGTGTTTTGTTTTCAGTCCTCCCCAGTGCAAGAAGGAACACCAGAAGGGGGTGGGTATTGCTGAACAGTCCATTCTGCAGTTGCTGTCTCACCTTCCAGTACGTTGTTTGTTTGTTTGTGAGCTTTCGGTTCTATTTGTTTCAGAAAATAAAAAAAAAAAAAAAGGAAAGAAAAAGAGAAAAGGCCTCCTGCCAGGCCTGCCACATCAGAGGGCATGGCACCCCTCACCATTTTCTGGCTGAGATGCTGCCTTGTGAAGTTTTATTTATGACTGGCGTTAGGTTCTGCATGTGTGAGTTCTGCCCAAGTGTCTCAGTTTCCATAACTTCCTTTCCTCCCGTGCGTTTGAATTAGAAGGTACAGAAGATTGATTAGACCTGTGAATAAGTTTGATGTATCGATAAGGACAATAACGTGCCCCCATTCACTCTGCGTAAGTGGAAGAATGTCTCCAGCTGACAAACTCCATCTTCCTTTGTTTGAGCAGCTAAAATATGTATATTTTCTGGGTGCATTTAGATGAGCCCCATTCTAGAGCTCGCACTTCTAAAGGGACATGCAACTGAGTTGTAATCATTAGGAATTACTTTATGTATTATGGCAATGAAGTTAATTTAATTAAGGGAAACTCTAAAGTTTGTTGTGCTTGCCAGAGATGTGAGAGATACCAGTAGGGGTGTCACAGTCTTCTCCAGCCCTTAAGTGAAAGTGATAGAGAGGCACACTGTGAAGGGAGTGTCGCCTTGTCACACCCAACAGAAGTAGCTGCTGCATGCTGGTGTCCGAAAGACATCACCATAAGTCCTGGCTGCTTGGGGCCCCAGTGAATGTACACTTCCCACCTCCACCTCCCCGTCACTCGGGCTGTTCTGGACCCCTTCTGAGTGATCCCCATCTTTGTGGCATGCCCGGGACAGACAGAACTTTGTAAAAGGGCTGCCTGATGCCGTGACACTCCAGGCCACCACTTTGCATTGGGGACCCATGAACACTGTTCTTACTTCTTCCTTCCCTGTAAAAGGGAAGACCAAGCCTGCCTGGGCTACAGGCTGCAGCTCCTTTTCCCTCCTTCAGTGGGCATGGCCAAGCCCAGCAGCCCACCTTCATCCTCAGCACAGAGGCCAACTCCTCCTCCCCAAGCTCAGGTGCCAGCCCTTTCGGAGCACCGCTGCCTCTGCACTCTGACGTGGCCGTCTCCAAGACTGTCCTTGCTTCTGTCTTCTTCACTCCACCTTCCTGTGTAAAAATATCCCTCTGGCTGAGGGGCAGGATGAGTTCAGCCCAGGAAAGAGGGCTGCAGTTACTGTCTTGCTGTGTAGTCCAAGGGGCTCTCCTGGGGTGACAGGGACATGGAGATCTGGTTTCTACCTTCTGTCATTTGGAAATAAGGTGTCCAGGCCAACCTCCACAGTCCGATTTATATGGCAGAGTCCTAATTGCCACCACCATGTTGCATTCCCCTTAGAACTGTCACAACACCCAGCATGCACCACGTCTGTCTTTCTGCCTTCATTGGACACCCTGCCAGATGGTGAGCCTGCACCAGGTGAGATGGAACACCTTCCTCCTATGACAGCACCATCACTCCGAGCTGAGCAAATGCTCCCAGTCCCTCTCAGAATGCCAGCTTGTCACAGTAGAGGCCAAACAGAGGGAGTGTTTCACCAAGCACCTGCTGTCGTTCTGAACATGAAAGGCTGAAGGTGAACGGGCAACACTGCTCTCCAGGGAAGGTGGCCCTTGCTTGTTTGCCTGAGAAGTGGTGAGAAGAACTTGGGTTTCATCTGAGTGAGAATTGATTTGTTGTTCATGAAAGTGAATTTCTACAAGGTGTATTGTGAGATTTTTGTCTTCCTGATCAATTGAAAGCATTTTCAGAATCTTCTAATTCCTGATATATTTCAATTAGGAAGAATGGCTCTTCAGACACAACATGATTGCGCTAATGGTTTTTGCAAGCGCCTCATATGGTCCCTTTCTAATCAGCATCATTACGCAGCAGTGTTTTGGTGTTGAGTGTAATACTTTTGGGACATTGCTAGGAAATAGTTGTGCTACCGCATCTTAATTTTCTCCACTCGATACTTCTTTTGTCACTATTAGTTATTGGCTGGTGCTGCGAAGGACTAGCAACTTATCTATTACTTATTCTTTCTGGGACCAGGCCAGGGAAGACCCACTTGGGGCTGAATTTAGATAGGGCAAGTGATTTTTTTTTCTCAGAATAAGGAATTAAAAAAAAATGTTTTTTAACCTTTTTAATTGGAAATCATTATAGACTTGCTGAAAAGTTGCGAAAATAGTACAGACAGTTCCTGTATGTCCATTACACAGCTTTCCCTGTGTTAATATCTTACATAACCAGAGTGCAATGATCAAAACCAGGAGATTACTGTCTACCGATCTATAGGCCTTACTTGACTTTCATTAGACTCACCACTGAAGCCCTTTTTCTGGTTTGGATCTAATCCGGATCCCACATTAGTCATCACGTCTCCTTGTTGTTGTTGTTAGGTGCCGTTGAGTCGGTTCAGACTCATAGCGACCGTGTGTACAACAGAATGAAACACTGCTCGGTCCTGCGCCATCCTCACAATTGTTGCTATGCTTGAGCCCATTGTTGTAGTCACTGTGTCAATCCATCTTGTTGAGGGTCTTCCTCTTTTTCACTGACCCTCTACTTTACCGAGCAGGATGTCCTTCTCCAGGAACTGATCCCCCCACAACATGTCCAAAGCATGTGAGACACAGTCTCATCATCCTTGCTTCTAAGGAGCATTCTGGTTGTACTTCTGCTAAGACAGATTAGTTTGTTCTTTTGGCAGTCCATGGTATATTCAATATTCTTCACCAACACTGCAATTCAAAGGCGTCAATTCTTCTTCGGTCTTCCTTATTCATTGTCCAGCTTTCCCACGCATATGAGGAGATTGAAAACACCATGGCTTAGGTCAGGCACACCTCAGTCTTCAAGGTGACATCTTTGCTTTTTAACACTTTAAATAGATCTCTTGTAGCTGATTTGTCCAATGCAATACAACTTTTGATTTCTTGACTGCTGCTTCCGTGGGCATTGATTGTGGATCCAAGTGAAATAAAATCCTTGACAACCTCAATCTTTTCTCATTTATCATGATGTTGCTTACTGGTCTGCTTGTGAGGATTTTTCTTTTCTTTATGTTGAGGTGTAATCCATACTGAAGGTTGTGCTCTTTGATCTTCGTCAGTAAGTGCTTCAAGTCCTCTTCACTTTAAGCAAGCAAGGTTGTGTTATCTGCATAATGCAGGTTGTTAACGAGTCTTCCTCCAATCCTGATGCCTTGTTCTTCTTCGTATAGTCCCGCTTCTCAGATTATTTTCTCAGCATACAGATTGAATAGGTATGGTGAAAAGATACAGCCCTGATGCACACCTTTTCTGAATTTAAACCATGTAGTATCCCCTTGTTTGGTTCAAATGACCGCCTCTTGATCCCTGTACAGATTCCTCATGAGCACAATTAAGTGTTTCTAAATTTCCATTCTCTGAAATGTTATCCATAATTTGTTATGATCCACACAGTCGAATTCCTTTGCATAGTCAATAAAACACAAGTAAACATCTTTCTGGTATTCTCTGCTTTCAACCAGGATCCATCTGACATCTGGTTCCACACCTTCTTCTAAATTTGGCTTGAATTTCTGACAGTTCCCTGTCGATACACTGCTGCAGCTGCTTTTCAATAATCTTCAGCAAAATTTTACTTGCTTGTGATATTAATGATATTGTTCGATAATTCCCGAATTTGGTTGTATCATCTTTCTTGGGAATAGGCATAAATATGGATCTCTTCCAGTCAGTTGGCCAGGTAGCTGTCTTCCAGATTTTTGGCATAGATGAGTGAGCACTTTCAGTGCTGCATCTGTTTGTTGAAACATCTCAATTAGTATTCTGTCAATTCTCAGAGCCTTGTTTTTTGGTCAGTGCCTTCAGTGGAGCTTGGACTTCTTCCTTCAGTACCATTGGTTCCTGATCATATGTTAACTCCTGAAATGGTTGAATGCCGACCAGTTCTTTTTGGTATAGTGACTTTGCGTATTCCTTCCATCTTCTTTTGATACTTCCTGCATCGTTTAATATTTTCCCTGTAGAATCCTTGAGTATTGCAACTCAAGGCTTGAATTTTTTCTTCAGTTCTTTCAGCTTGAGAAATGCTAAGTTGTTCTTCCGTTTTGGTTTACTATCTCCAGGTCTTTGCACGTGTCAACGTAATACTTCACTTTGTCTTCTCAAGCCGCTCTTTGAAATCTTCTGTTCAGCTCTTTTACATTATCATTTTTTTGTTTTTGCTTTAGCTACTCAACATTCAAGAACAAGTTTCAGAGTCTCTTCTGTCATCCGTTTAGGTCTTTTCTTTCTCTCTTGTCTTTTTACTGATGTCTTGCTTTCTTCATGTATGATGTCCTTGATGTCATTCCACAAATTGTCGGTGGAATTAGTGTTCAAAGCATCAAATATATTCTTGAGATAGTCTGTAAATTCAGGTGGGATATACTCAAGGCCGTAATTTGGCTCTCATGGACTTGTTCTAATTGTCTTCAGTTTCAACTTGAACTTGCATATGAGTGATTGATGGTCTGATCTGAAGTTGGCTCCTGGCCTTGCTCCAACTGATGATATTGAGCTTCTCCATTGTCTGTTTCCACAGATGTAGTCAATTTGATTCCTGTGTATTCTATCTGTTGAGGTCCATGTGTATAGTTGCCATTTATGTTGGTGATAAAAGGTATTTGCAATGAAGAAGTCATTGGTCTTGCAAAATTCTACCATGCAATCTCTGGCATCATTTCTATCACTAAGGCAATATTTTCCATCTACCAATCCTTCTTTGTTTGCAACTTTCACATTCCAGTCACCAGTAATTATTCATGCATCCTGATTGTATGTTCGATCAACTTCAAACTACAAAAGTTGGTAAAAATCTTCAATCTCTTCCTCTTTGGCCTTAGTGGTTGGTGAGTAAATTTGAATGATAGTCGTATTAACTGGTCTTCCTTGTAGGCATATGGATATTATCCTATCACTGACATCGTTGTACCTCAGGATAGATCTTGAAATGTTCTTTTTGACTATGAATGCAACGCCATTCCTCTTCAAGTTGTCATTCCTGGCATAGTAGACCATATGGTTGTCCGATTCAAAATGACCAATAGCAGTCCATTTCAGCTCATTAAGGCCTAGGGTATTGATCTTTATGCATTCCATTTTATTTTTGACGATTTCCAAATTCCTAGGTTCATACTTCATACCTTGCAGGTTCCGATTATTAATGGACATTTGCAGCTGTTTCTTCTCGTTTTGAGTCATGCCACATCAGCAAATGAAGGTTTTGAAAGCTTGACTTCCTCCGTGTCATTAAGGTTGACTTTACTTTGAGGAGGCAGCTCTTCCCCAGTTGCATTTTGAGTGCCTTCCAACCTAAAGGGCTCATCTTCTGGCATTATATCATACAATGTTCCACTGCTATTCATAAGGTTTTCACTGGTTAATTCTTTTCAGAAGTAGACCACCGGGTCCCTCTTCCTAGTCTGTGTTAGTCTGGAAGCTCAGCTGAAACCTGTCCACCAAGGGTGACCCTGCTGATGCATGGGGGTCACCTCTCCTTAGCCTTCTCCAATTTGGAAATGGATAGTGGTGATGGTTGCCTAACGTCTGGACATAATTACAGATAGCCTCCGACTTATGGTGGGGTTCTATCCCAATGGCTCTGTTCTAAGTCAGTTCTGATGGAAGCCGAATACCTCATTATTTTTTTTTTTTTTAGTTTTCATTACTATTTCCTTTTATTATCAGTCTCTTTATAAATCCTATCTTTGAACATCTATGAGTGAACATCTGACATCTGAGAATGATATCAGCAAATTACGAGATGCCACATTGAATGTAGCACATATTACTAACGATAAGATGTACTAAAAAAATAGACGGTTGTTAAGTGTGGTTTGTCGTAACTTGAATACATCGGAAGTTGTGAACTACCTGTAATGTCACTGAATTGTACACACAAAAATGGTTGAAATGGCAAATGTTTTGTTATACATATTTCACCACAATGATTAAAAAAGTGAAAGTCTGGGGTTGTCAAGTTGGAGTAATTCTAAAAAATAACCAATCAGTTTGGCACAAATGGTTAAGTGATCTGCTACTAACCAAAAGTTTGGAGACTCAAATCTACCGAAAGGCACCTCAGAAGAAAGGCCTAGTGAACTATTTCCAAAATGTTTGCAACCCTGTGGAGTACGATTCTACTCTGACACACACGGGATCACCGTGAGTCAGAGTCAACTTGATGGCAACTGGTTTTCTTCAAAGGTGTCCAGTGGAAAGGCTGAGTCATCTTACATGGGCAGAATCTGCAAGATTTGTTCTTTTGATGGATGCTGGGGAGAACATGATACCCCAGGACTTTGAAGGAGTCACCTGGGTGGAAGGAGGAACCCTTCCAGAGAGGGCAGCACCTGAGGACCTCAGAGTCAGAAGATGGATGGCAGAGTTGCATGTTAGCATGTTGTATTTGAGAGTCCTATAGGCATTCAAGGGGAGCTTTCCAGAAGGTGGCGGGATATTTAAGGTGTGAGTTATGAGTGGGGGAGCACTGGGCTGAGTTCACAAACTCAAATTATTAAGGTGCGTTTAGGTTAATTCGGGCTCCTGCTGAATTCACTTCCTTTGATTTCTTTTCTACTGAAAAGAAAGAAGATTTCATCCTGAGGACTTGTCAGCCTCTTCCTCATGACTGACCTTGGCCCTTTTTAAAAAATACTCTATTTTATGGGAACTGTGAGCACTTGACTCACATGGAGACATTTTCTGCTCTGTGGCAAATTCTGTGTCATTTCTGTCAGCGCCCGGACCACTTTTATTGTGGGCTTATTAGTTCCAAGTACATGATTCACTGTTTGCATTTTGAATACGATGTCTGCAAGTTTTTGGTTTTCTACTTTTATTCCCATTCAGGAATTCCTCACAAGACAGATACTAAAAATCAAGCTGTCAGAAAGCAGCTTTCCTTATGAGTTTTCAGCTCGTTTTGAGATTTATGTGATAAGTTGAAGTAAACCAACAAAATTTTACCACAGTTCAGCTGCATTTAGTGAGCTCCGGGGCTTCAGGGGCTAGGTCCCTGGCTTCAGATGGGGGGACCCCCGCCTCTTTGCTGCATATTGGACCCTGCCTTCTGCTGTCTCTCTCTGTCTCCTCTCGTCTCCCCTGCCTATCCTCTCTCCTCTGTCTCTGTTTCTCTCTCTCTTGCTGATCTGTGATTGCAGGTGAACAAAAGTAATGGCGTTCAGCAACAAACCAGAGCTAAAGATCCGGCCACAGTGGAGTAACATTTTGCCCCAAACTGCACTGGCTACCAGGGTGACACAGGTCCCTGAGTCCTTGGTGCTGCCACCGTCTGAGTAGCTCTCATTTCCTGGGATCAGCTGGAAGGACCACAGGGACATGCACATTGATGGATGCAGCTGGAAAAGAAGGGCTAGGCCATGCATGTCTCTTCCACACCATACAGACTGCCACCCACAAAAGAAGCAGGGAGAAGGCAAGGCTGGCCCCTTCTGTTTTCTTACCTGTACTCAGCATGGTAAACAGGTATAGCCTGTGTCACAAACCAAAACCAAATCCATTGCCGTCAAGTTGATTCCAACTCATGGTGACCCCATGTGTGTCAGAGCAGAACTGCTCCATAGGGTTTTCAATGGCTGATTTTCTGGAAGTAGATCACCAGGGCTTTCTTCCGTGGCGCCACTGGGTGGGTCTGAACAGCTAACCTTTAGAATAGTAGTTGAGCATGAACCGTCTGTGCCGCCGGGAAGCAACCTCCGGCAGAACTTCTTTAAACACTCTGGACCTTCTGGTGCCGAGGGCAAACCTGCTGCTCACAGCTCTTGCCAGGCTGCTGCTGCTTCTTCTTTTTAAGTGTCTTGCTTGGAAGATGTTTACCAGCAGAGGAAGGGAGAACTGATGCTAAGTGACAGTGGGGATCACGGCCTTCATTCATGGAGATTTGTGGAAGAGACGTTTCTGGGGAGTTTGCATATTTAGACCTTTCAGTGAAGTTTCTGCTTTACTCCTTCCTCCGCTCTCCAGAAGCGTCTCATCTGCAATATTCTCTGGCTTTCAGCATTATTTCATGGCCTCCCTTCAACCATCCTGAGTTTTCCTCTGCTTGCTACAGAGAATAACAAGATTGAATACTTTTTAACAAAGGAGTGAAGCTTTTAGATTCATTTATTTACTGGTTTTAAAAGACACATCTCGGAAGCCAAATTATATCTTACGAGGGTCGATAGCTGTGTTTTTACTGAGTGCCTCTGTAGCACCTCCTGGCCACGTTAACTAATGCATCTTGTTCACATCGAGGCCAAATTCAAGCATCATTAGTGCTCAAAAGCTTACGTAACTTCGCTTAGGCTATATCCACTTGTCTGTGTATATGCAGCTTAGACTTAAAGTGAAATCATCCCACTCAAGATTTTCCAGTCACTAATTTAACTATTTTCTATGATAAATACTTCTTGTTTGTTGTTGTGGAGCCCTGGTGGCACAGTGGTTAAGAGCTCGGCTGCTCACCAAAAGGTCAGCAGTTCAAATGCAACAGCTGCTCCTTGGAAACCCTATGGGGCAGTTCTGCTCTGTCCTCCAGGGTTGTTATGAGTTGGAATCGACTTGACCGCAATGGGTTTTTGGTTTGTTGTTGTTAGTTTCTGTCAAATTGACTCCTACTCATGGTAAGTCCACGTGTACAGAGTAGAACTGCTCCACAGGGTTTTCAAGGCTGCAACCTTTTGGAAGCAGGTCGCCTGGACTTTTATCCAAAGGGCCTCTGTGTGGATTCGAGCTGCCAACCTTTTGGTTAGTGGTTGAGCGTTTAACTCTTTGTGCCACCCAGGGGCTCTTCCAGCTACAGATCGTGAGGGCTCAGTCTGCATTGTAGTCAGCCAGTCACAGCTAGGAAAGTAGAAGCCAGTTTTTAGAGTAATGGCGCCTGGTGCTGTTGACCCGCTGGCTACTGGGTTCATCTCAGTTTAACTTACTTTATTTTGCCTTGAATTGTACATTGTTTACATGACTGTCTCCTTCCTGGACCCAAAGCTCCTTAAAGACGGTGCCCATATACACCATCTCCTCCCTCATCTGCTTCCAGGGTGGTGGATTTGGACTGAAAGCTGCTTTAGGGGTGGGTGAGTGATTGCTAAGAACGGTCACAAAGCAATGACAGAAAGCAAGGGTATTTTATCATCTTAATTGCTAGAATGAAACATTCATTTATTTAACTTAAGATAACCCATTATGATAAGACCCTAGGTTGCAATCTATTGTACTTTGCATGTCTTTGCAAACACCACTCACTTGATTTAACCAGTTTGTATTTGGCATGCATCCTTTTGGAACTTTGTTCAGGATAAGTTAAAAAATTGATCGGTGCAGGCTTGTTTCTAAGGAGATCCGTTATTTATGGCTTCTCAAGATGTTCATCTTTAAAATATATATATATATATATATGTCTCCCCTGTCCAACGAGTAAAACTCGATTTGGTTTCATTTGGGGAAAAACACAAATCTAATGAGCCATCTCGTTATAGCTGCTGGCACTTTGCTGAATAAATGAAAGAAGATGTTTATTGGTGTTTTCCGTCTCATTACAAGCACTTTGTCAAGGTCTGAACCCAGGTGCTGTAGCACTGAAATCCAGACGGTGGCCTTCAGCAGCTGGTGCTGGGCAGCTCCTCTTGCCCAGAAGCCAAGGAGCCGTCATTGTTTTCCATTTTCTGCACAAGCGGGGCGCCCTGCCTGTGCCCAGCAGCTTCCCCTTGGGTGTGGCTTGAGGAGAAGCAAAGTCCTTCTAGCTTTCTTCTCCAGTATCCACGAATTTGTTTACAGCAATGATGGACATTAGAAAGAAAGGAAAAAAATCCCCGCTGACAAGGCTTCAGCACTTTGTTTCCTTCCTGTCTTGAGCAGAAAGAAGCTCCTTGTCTGGGAAGAGGGAGCGGGTTTGACCAGTGCCAGGGATACCAGGTCAGGAGAGGAAGACCTTCCCCAGACCCTGGGCCTCTGGGCTGAAGACTGACCAAACTCTCCTGCGTGTTCCTGGGGTGGCTGAGGCCCCTCTTGGAGCGATGGTCCATCCCTGGGCCTCAGGGGCTCACCCCAGCACATTCAGGAAAAGCTGGGCCCAACCCATCCTGAAAACACCCACCTTCCTGGCCTTGAGCTGCTTCCTCATGCACACATTTTCTGATTCTTCTGTTCATCCATTGCTGCTTTGAAGCAGTAAATAAAAGTTTAGATGAAGGTTTTCTAACTGGTGCATTGCAGACATTTAACAAAGGATGCCCCTGGGTAGACAAATCCTGGGGGTTCTTTCCTGTGGGGCCCCCAGAGTCATTAAACCCCGAAAGTGCCTTGTGTTTTTCCAGGGGGGGGTGCATGCTATTGTAGTGTGTTTTGAAATGCGTTTGACCCTAGAACTTTTTGTTTTCATGAAAACTAGGTCCACAGCCCAGGCCTGGTGTGAGGTGCAGAGAGCTTGTGAGTCTACAGGCTTGTTTTTAAGCTCTGATTCACTAGCTCAGCATTCATTCATTCATTCATTCCATAGCTGATTCCAGAAACTATTGAGGGCCTGCTCTGCTTGGTCCTGGGGGTAGAAGGACAAACAAGTGGGTTATTTTCCCTCACGGCAATTCCTGTAATGATAACGGTAATGATAACAGACCACATGTGCTGAGTGCTGCTGACTTTGCCTTCTTTCTATTCTCCCCTTTAATTTCCATGGGTGGGTTCTATTATTATCCACACTATATGATTTGCTTGAGTCCTGGAACAATTTACCAGGAATTGGAAATCTTTGTTATCCCTAAAAGCTAGCCATGTGTTTATCATGGACAAAACAGGCTGCTACCGCTTCAGCACGGATGCTTTGCACATGCACTGTGTGCCTCTGGCTGTGTGTCTTCTCGCGTTCTCACCTGGCCAGCCCCTGGCCTCTGCGTGGCCCTAAGAATGCCCACCGTGGAGTCCCTCTCTGCACCCCCTTGTCTGCCCTGCGCCAGATGGGCACTTGAGGCACCATACATTTGGCTGAAAAAATTAGAATTTTCCTTTGTAAGAAAAAGTGAGAACTGAAAGTAAAATGCTGGTCAGTTGGACCATCCTCCAGAGAGTCAACAGGAAATCACAGGTCTGCACTGGCTCCTCCGTTCTGAGGGACATGGGGCCCCCACCAAGGGAAAGACACAGCTCCTGGCCCCATGAGGAAGCAGAAGGCTGAGGAGGAGGAGGGTTAGGCTTTCCTCCTGCCTCTTATGGAAAATGAAGGGAGATAGAGATGGTTGGTCCGCTCAGGCCCGTGGCTGTGGCCACTGTGTCGTCTGAATGCCTTCCCGCCTAGGAGGCTCACCTTCCAGCACTGTATATCACAATATTCCTATAGAAATTCCTACAGCTTTCCGTGGAAAGCCCGTCTGGGTGGCTTGTTACTGTGGTCTTCTGATTCTGTAGGATTGGGATGTAGGATTTATATTACTAGAACGTCAGAAGTCCATGGGTCTATTTACCTTTTGCAAATACTTTTGGAGTCTCTAAGGGAGTCCTGGTTGCTCAGTGGTTAGAGTGCTCGATGCTGACAGAAAGGTCACGGGTTCAAAACCACCAGCAGCTTTGAGGGAGAAAGATGTGGCAGTCTGTTTCCATAGAGATTTACAGCCTTGGAAACCCTATGGGGTCGCTATGAGTCGATATTGACTCGATGGCAGTGGGTTTGGGTTTGGTTTTTTAAGGGATGAAAAGGTGAGGATGGTCTTAAAATAAAAACAGAAACAGAAGCACGGCTTTGTGATGTGCATTTTTCCTGCTCCGGCCTGACAGTGTGTCTGGGGTGATAAACAGCCATTTCAGCATGGTGATGGAGTTGCTGCTTGAGGCCCTGGCCCAGAGAACCAGCACCAGGAGCCACAGCCCCATCTCCCCCCACCTCCCTCCCGCGACTGTGTCTGGAGCAGCCCTTGCCTCCCGCACAAGAGGCCCAGCGTCCAGTGAGGCACCCTGGTGTTGCTTTGGGGGGACACTAAGAACAGCCCTAAGGGTGGAGGAGAAGAGGGAGCAATGGGACCGTTTCGTCTTTAAGAAAGTTTGCTTTTGTTATCTTAGAAACAAAGCCAAGGAGGGTGTTGGCATGTGACTGCGCTTGCTGATCCAGTCGTTCTGTTTTTATAGGAATTTATCTTTTAAGCCAATCAAAATGCAGTTATATTGAACATGATAACATTTTATAAAGCTATGGTTATTAACAGGTCTCTGGGTGGCGCAAAGAGTTTGTGCTCAACTACTAACCTGAAGGTTAGTGGTTTGTACCCACCCAGCAGTGCGGAGGAAGAAAAGCCTGGAGATCTGCTTCCATAAAGATCATAGCCAAGAAAACCCTATGGAGCACTTCTATGCCATAAAACATGGGGTTGAGTTGACTCAACGAAAATGGGGCACAGAATCCCTAGGTGGCACAAACAGTCAAGCATCTGATGACTAGCTGAAAGTTGATGGTTTGAACCCACCCAGAGGTGCCTCGGAAGACAGGCCTGGCCATCTGCTTCCAAAAGCTTACAGATTTAAAAATCTTGTGGAGCCATTCTACTCTGCACACATGGGGTTGGAATTGACTCCATGTCACCTGACAACAACAACGGAAGGAGTCCCTGGGTGGTGCAAATGGTAAACATGCTTGACTGCTAACAGAAAGTCTGCAAGTATAAGTACACCCAGAGGTGCCTCAGAAGAAAGGCCTGGTGATCTACTTCCAAAAAATCAGCCGCTGAAGTCCCTGTGGAGCACATTTTACTCTGGCATCCGTGGAGTCCCCATGAGTTAGAATTGACTTGATGGCAACTGGCTGGCACAGGTTGTAAAGAAACCAGCCAAGAAGTTAGGTCTAGAAGTTAATGTGTCCCTGGCATCAGATATAGGAGAAAACAAGGTTTGACAGAATTCGCCTTATTTCATTATCCTAAATGAGCATGTTACTTTGTGTGTGTACACCCAGTCCACGCATTCCGCTACATCAATAGCTTTTTATTAGATTATTTAAGAGACGGCAGTGTTTGTCATTAACTTCTCTATTAATCATTTGAATAATATATGTGGTTACTGGCGAAAACTCAACCTTAAAGCTTGCTGTGATGTATTTTTTGAAATAAAAGTTTCAAGTTCATTTAAACAATTACTTTTTAAAACACTGTCTTTCTTGCTGTGGCTTCTCATTGATCAGATAATGAGAAGGCAATTGCTGTCTCAATTGTTTCCAAAAATGCCACGTGTGACTCAGACAAAAGGATTGGTAGACTGACTCAGGGCCAACCTCAGACGGCTCACCGCAATGCACCTAAATTACTCAAAAACGGTGTGGGCTGCCCTTGAGTTGGCCCCTGACCCATGCTGATCCCATTCACAGCTCCTTCCAAGGAGCACTCTGGCTATATTTCTTGTAAGACAGACTTGTTCGTTCTTCTGGCCGTCCATGTTGCTGTTGTTGTTAGGTGCCGTCGAGTTGGTTCTAACTCATAGTGAACCCACATACAACAGAACAAAACACTTCCTGGTCCTGCGCCATCCTCAAAATCATTGTTATGCTTGAGCCCATTGTTGCAGTCACTGTGTTAATCCATCTCATTGAGGGTCTTCCTCTTTTTTTTTGATGACCTTCTACTTTACCAAGCATGATGTCCTTCTCCAGGCACTGGTCCCTCCTGATAATGTGTCCAAAGTACATGAGTCTCACCATCCTCATTTCTAAGGAGCATTCTGGCTGTACTTCTTCCAAGACAGATTTGTTCATTCTTCTGGCAGTTCTTGAGATATTCAGTATTCTTCGCCAACACCGCAATTCAAAGGCCTTCTTCAGTCTTCCTTATTCATTGTCCAGCTTTCATACGCATATGGGGCAAGTGAAAACACCACGGCTTGGGTCAGGTGCACCTTAGTCCTTAAAGTGACATCTTTGTTTTTCAACACTTTAAAGAGGTCTTTTGCAGCAGATTTGCCCAATGCAATGTGTCTTTTGATTTCTTGACTGCCGCTTCCATGGGTATTGATTGTGAATCCAAGTAAAATGAAATCCTTGACAACTTCAATCTTTTCTCCATTTATCATGATGTTTCTTATTGATCCAGTTGTGAGGATTTTTGTTTTCTTTAAGTTGAGGTGTAATCCATACTGAAGGCTGTGGTCTTTGATCTTCATCAGTGTTTCAAGTCGTCTTCACTTTCAGCAAGGAAGGTTGTGTCGTCTGCATAACACAGGTTGTTAATGAGTCTTCCTCCAATCCCGATGCCCCGTTCTTCTTCATATAGTCCATCTTCTTGAATTATTTGCTCAGAATACAGACTGAGTAAATGTGGTGAAAGAATACAACCCTAACGCACACTTTTCTTGATTTTAAACCATGCAGTATCCCCTTGCTCTGTTTGAATGACTACCTCTTGGTCTATGTACAGGTTCAGCATGAGCACAGTTAACTGTTCTGGAATTCCCATTCTTCACAATGTTATCCATAATTTGTTATGATTCATACAGTCGAATGCCTTTGCAGAGTCAATAAAACACAGGTAAACATCTTTCCGGTATTCTCTGCTTTCAGCCAAGATCCATCTGACATCAGCAATGATCTCTCTCATTCCACATCTTCTGAATCTGGCTTGAATTTCTGGCAGTTCCCTGTCTGCTGCAACTGCTCTTGAATGATCTTCAGCAAAATTTAACTTGTATGTGATATTAATGATATGGTTTTGATAATTTATGCATTCTGTTGGATCACCTTTCTTTGGAATGGGAGCAGATATGGATCTCTTTCAGTTGGTTGGCCAGGTAGCTGTCTTCCAAATTTTTTGGCATAAGTATTCCGTCAATTCCTGGAGCCTTGTTTTTCGCCGGTGCCTCTAGTGTAGCTTGGACTTCTTCCTTCAATAACATCAGTTCTTGATCATATGCTACCTCTTGAAATGGCTGAATGTCGACCAATTCTTTTTGGTACAGTGGTTTTGTGTATTCTTTCCATCTTTGTTTGATGCTTCCTGCCGTGTTCAATATTTTGCCCATAGAATCCTTCAATATTGCAACTCAGGCTTTAATTTTTTCTTCAGTTCTTTCAGCTTGAGGAGTGCCTAGTGTGTTCTTTCCTTTTGGTGTTTTAACTCCAGGTCTTCGCACAAGTCAACATAATACTTTACTTTGTCTTCTCCAGCCACCCTTTGAAATCTTCTGTTCAGCTCTTTTACCTCATCATTTTTTCCATTTGCTTTAGCTATTCTATGTTCATGAGCAAGTTTCAGAGTGTTTTCTGATATCTGTTTTGGTCTTTTCTTTCTTTCCTGTCTTCTTAATGACCTTTTGCTTTCTTCATGTATGATGTCCTTGATGCCTTCCCACAACTCATCTAGTCTTCAGCCATTAGTGTTCAATGCATAAAATCTATTCTTGAGATGGTCTCTAAATTCAGATGGTATATTGTCAAGGTCGTATTTTGGCCAAATAAGTACCCTCTACCTCTCTGGTAATACTTTTTTCCCTAGATGTCTGATTTTCTCATGTTAATAACCCCACAATGGTTTCTTGTGCTTAGTGTTTTTTCATGGTGTTAACGAGTTGAATTGTGAGCCCCAAAAGGTATATTGAAGTTCTAACCTCTGATATCTGTGAGTAAATAAATAAATGACCTTGTTTGGACTTAGGGTCATTGCAGATGTAATTAAGTTATGATATGGTCACTAGCTAGGATAGGCCCTAATCTCTTTATGACTAATGTCCTTATAAAAAGAGGAAAAAAAGACACATAGAGACACACATAGAGGGAAGACTGTCATGTGAAACCAGAGACGGAGACTGGAACGATGTGGTCACAAGCCAAGGGACACCTGGTGTTACCAGAAGCTGGAAGAAGCAAGGAAGGATCCTCCCCAAGAGTCTTCAGAGGAAGCATGGCCCTGTCAGCACTCTGAATTTGGACTTCCAGCTTCAAAAAACTGTGAGACAAAATTTTTCTTTGTTTTAAGTTACATGGCTTGAGGTAACCTGTTACTGTAGTCCTAGAAAACATATACACATGGCGTATCTTTTTCCTCTCCTTTACCTTCCTCTCTGTGTTTTCCATTTAAGTCAAATGCCTTGTTAACAGCATATACAATTAGATTCTGGGGTTTTTTTTTATTTTATATTTGTCTTTTAGTCCCGTTTTACAATTTTGGCCTTTTAGTTACAGGATTTAAGCCATTTGCATTTAATGTAATTGTTGATATGGTTGGTTTTAAGTTTACCATCTTGCTAGAATTTTTCAGTTTGTCTCATTTGCTTTTTGATCTTTTGTCCTTCCTTTCCTGCATTTATTTTTGGCTAAATCAATTTTTTTTTATATTCTGTTGTGTATCTTCTCTTGATTTTATAACAGATCATCTCTTTATATTTTAGTTGTTGCTGTAAGGATTATAATAAGCATCCAGAACTTATCATGATCTACATTGAATTAACATTATCCCAATTCACACACAATGTAAGAATCTTATAAAACTATACCTCCATTTTCTACTTATCCCTTGTGTTATTATGGTCCTGTATTTTACTTGAACATATTACAAACCCCACTATTCACTGTTATTATTTTGCAAACAGTTACTTGTCTTTACAGTAATTAAGACAAGGGAAAAATCTTTTTATTCACATGTTTATATTTTGATGCTCTTATTCATTTCTATAAGGACCCGTGGTGGAGCAATGGTTAAGTGCTCTGCAGGTAACCCAAAGGTTGGTGGTTTGAACCCCCCCACCAGGGGCTCCATGGGAGAAAGACCTGGCAATCTGCTCCTATGAAGATTACGGTGTAGGAAACCCTAGGAGGCAGTTCTACTCTTGTCACATGGGGTTGTCATGAGTTACAAATTGACTCGAAGGCACGCAACAACAACAGTATCCAGCGCTGTAGATCCAAGTTTCCATGGGTTAGCATTTCCTTCAGACTAAGAATATCCTTCTGTATTTCTTGTAGTATGCATCTGTTGGCCACAAATTCTCTCCAACTTTATTTATTGGAAAATGTCTTTACCTTCATTTTTTGTTGTTGTTGTTGTTGTTGAATATAGAACTCTAGTTTGGCAAGATTTATTCTCAGCTCTTTAAATATATTGTTTCCCTGTCTCTGGCCTTATTTTGGATGAAAAGTCAGCAGTTATTCTTGTCGTTGTTCTGCATATGATGTGTATATTTTTAAAACATTTTTGCTTTTTTTCTTTCTGTATATATAGTTTTCATCAGTTTGGCTATAATGTGCCTTGTTGTGGTGGTTTTCTTTGAATTTATCATGTGTGATGTTTATTAAGCCTTTTGAATTCGTGAATTGCTTTTTTTTACATCAAATTTGGAAAACTTCTAGCCTCATGTACTAGCTTTTTTTCTCTGTCCTCCTCTTCTGGAAATTTATTTAGACATACTGTAGACTGCTTGGTATTCTCCACATGTTTTTAATTCTATATTCAGTTTTTCTTTTTCTAGTAATATTTTGGACTTTCAAAATAAACTTTTAATTTTAGTATAGCTTTAGATTTGTGGAATTATTGCAAAAGTAGTACAGAGAATTCCCATAGAATCCACACTTCATTTCTCTTATCACTAGCATCTTACATTGGTATGGTACATTTGACAAAATTAGTGAACTGATACATGATTCTTAACCAAAGTCCGTACTGCCTTCAGATTTCCACTATTTTTCCCTTTTCCTCTTCCAGGATCCCACCCAGGACACCACACTGCGTTTAGTCATCATAGGCTTTGGTTGGCTTGGACAGTTTCTCAGACTTTCCTTGATTCTGATGAACTTTACAGTTTTGAGAAGGACTAGCATGGCATTTTGTAGAATGTCCCTCAGTTAGGATTTGTCTGCTGTTTCTCTTGGATTAGACTGGCACAATGTGTTTTGGGGAAGAAAACCACAGAGGTGAAGTGCCATTGTCATCACATCATATCAAGGGTACAGATCATAAACATGACCTATCACTGTGGATGTTGATGCTGTTGTTAACTGCCATGGTCATCACATCATATCAAGGATACACACCATCAACATGACCTGTCACTGTGGATGTTGAACTTGATCAACTGGCTTGAGATGGTGTTCATCACTTTCTCTACTGTAAACTTACTCCTTTCTCAAACTGTACTCTTTGGAAAACCGTACTCTTCATGCACAGCTCATTGTATCCCCTCATTTCTGCAAAGCCTCTTTACCAGGGAGATGTCCCAGGCACAAGGGTCTTTCATTGATGACATTCAGCTCATCAAGTTTCCTTGCATCTCCGACTCCTCGGTAGTCCCGTGGAAAACTGTGACTTTTATTTTGCCTTATTTTAAATTTTTATTATTTATTAATGAAAGACTTCCAGGTTATATATTTGTCTCTGGTTTTAAAACTACTTCACATTAAGGGTTGCTTACTTTGATGTCTTAGATTCTTTGTAACTTATCAATCAAAACGCTTTTCAAGGGAAAATATTCAAGGGTTAGTTAATCCAAAGCTTTTACAAACAAAGCTTATCCCAAAGATAACACATGTCAAACAAGAAACCCCCAGGTTGTAATGAATAAATAAATAAAAGAACAAAAATACTCCTTACAAATTGAATGGTACTATTTTATTTATATATGTTTTATCACTACATCATAAATTCTTTTTCCAAATTTTCCAAATACCATTTTTGTAAGAGTGAATGTAGTGGAATACCTGAAACAATTTGTTAACGTCTTTTAGTGTCTCCTTTCAAAACACTGATTTTATAAAATTCGGTTGTATAACTCTTTGCATGAATTAACTTTGGGAAAATGATAGCAAAGTGTGGGGGTCTGGTATCTTACCATAAAGCTGAATACAATTTTAAGCAAGGCAGAAGAGTACCTCGACGGAAAGTGTCAGCAGCAGGGAAGAAAACAGATGAGAAGTATTGTTCACATGTATTTTATGAATATAAATATAAGATTAATTATGTAAAATTATTAATTAATTCCACAGAATAAAAAAAAATTCTCTTGATAAATTTTTGTGTGCTTAAGGAAATGAAGAAGCCCTGGTGGCACAACGGTTAAGCCCTTGACAGCTCACTGAAAGGTTAGTGGTTTAAACCCACCCAACGACTCCATGGGAGAATGACCTGGCCATCCACTTCTGTAAAGATTACAGCCTCGGAAATCCTATGGGGCAGCTCTTCTCTGTCCTATAGGGCTGCCATGAGTTGGAATCTCCTCTCTGGATGATACCTAACAACGATAGGAAAACAGACCTGCTGGTTAAGAGTTAGCTGACTGATCGCGTTGTCTTGACAGATGTGTTTCCACATCACGTGTGTTCTTATTAGTGTTTGGAACATTTGTATTTTTGGTTGCTACACATTTGAGAAATTATATGTCCACTTGCCAGGAATGGATCAATGGTGCAAATGTGGTTTATGGATCAGGCCACGGTGTCTGCACCTTCCCAGGGTGCTGGGCAGAGAGTGAATGGGTGCTCCTTTTGCACTGCTCGCAGCAGAAATGAAATGAGTGGTGGCCTGCAAGCCTTCTCTTAAGACACTGGGGCTGGTGGCCCAGGTGGGACGTCTTGGTGGTGCGTGTGGGCCCTGTGGTTGCCTTGGCCTCTGTGAAGGCCAGCCGATGGCGGTTTCACTGTGGAGGAGTGGCTATCCCAACACTGTGCAATGACGCAACTGGACAAATGCTTCCCACCTCAGGATTCTTTCCCGGCATTTGAGGGTTTGGTTCAGTCATAGGAAAGACATTGTCACATATTTTGAATCATGTATTAAAATCACATGCAAAAGCTGTGACAAATTGGACACAAAAATCTGAGCTCTAATGCAAAGGGACTTTTGTAGGAATGCAGAAGTTTCGTCTCCCAAATGGAGCCACTTCACCTGTGGGGCTGGGGAAGGCTACCTTTGTCCACTGAGCAGCAGAGGAAGGGCTGAGAGTGGACCCGACTGGAAATCATCCATTGTCTTCACGTTTGTGCCGGGTCAGATGCCCTGATCACTGGCAGGGCCCCATACCTGCTGGTGTGTAAGTGAGCTGGTAAAACTGGGGCCTCCTCTCCTACATCCTCTGGGTGAACCTTGCTGCACTTTTAGACTCTGGAGTTGAAGCCCCTGGGCATGACTTTGTCCTGAGCTCCCAAGGGCATTCCATGTGGCGACCAAAGCAGCCATGTGCCTCAGGACACCAGCCAGCTGCGCCTGCCCCCCCGCCACCAGTTCATGTGCTCTCTGCCCCCACCCACCACCCAGGTCGCTTTCTTCTCCTCAACTCCGAGAGAAAGTCAGGGGCTATGTGTGCTGGCCCTCTCTGAGCAGCAGCGCAATATGCATTCTTTATTTAACTGACCACCTCTCATTCCTTACTGCCAAGCCTGCAGCTAATGCTACCCGCACAATCACCACGGTCTTTGTTCAGGGAGCCCTGCTGCAAGAGGAAGCTGCAGTGTCCTTGATGTAAACCAAAACCAAACTAGGTGCTATTGAGTCGACTCCAACTCATGGCGACCCCACGTGTGTTAGAGTATAACTGTGCTCCACGGGGTTTGCAGTGGCTGATTTTTCAGAAGTAAATTGCCAGGCTTTTCTTCCAACACACCTCTGAAAGGTAGACTGGAACCTCCAACCTTTCGTTTAACAGCCGAGCACATTGACCATTTGCACCACCTAGAGACTACCCTTAATGTATGCCATCTCATTTAATCCTCACATTCTCTTCTGCAAGTCATTCAAACACGCCAGATGTGGCTCCAGGGGAGCTTCTACTTTACTTTCTTCTGGGAAGTCAAGCCCTAGCCATTACAGATGCTGCTTAGAATGCAGGTTTCACTTGAGCATCACCCAAACCCACTGCCATTGAGTCAATTCCGACTCATAACTACTGCCTTAGGCTGAGTTCTCTAGAGAAGCAAACCCAGTAAAGTGTATATATATATATATATATATATATATATACACAGAGAGAGAGAGAGAGATTTATATCAAAGAAATGGCTCACACGGTTTTTAGAGGCTGTAAAGTCCCAAAACCATGGTGCAGGAAAGAGGCTTCTCCTGACTCATGTAGCTGCAGGGGCTGGCAAGCCCAAGATCAGCAGGCTGGAGAGCAGGGCTGTTGCTCACCAGCTGTGAAGATCGATGAATCTCAAGATCAGCAGGCAAGACCACAGGTAAGCTGCTAGCTCAAGTTCCAAGAACCAGAAGTCAGATGAACAGGAGCCAGCTGCAGGATCCAGAACAAGCAAAAGCCCCGGAAAGGAGAACAGGAAGGACTAGGTGGAGGAGGGTGGAGACAGGAAGGCTGAGGGAGTGGTGAGCCACCACAGGCCCCGCCTCTGCCAGTATCACTCACAGCAGATCCCATCATGAGGGCGATCACATATCAAATCTCAAAAGGGAAGTGATCGCAACGTTACACGACTGCCAAATCACAGAGAATCGTGGCCCAGCCAGGCTGGCGCACCATCTTAACCGTCACTGTGACCCTGTAGGACAGAAGTCTCCAAGGCTGTAATCATTATGGGAATAGACTCCACATTATTCTCCCACAGAGTAGCTGGTGGGTTTGAACCGCTGACCTTTTGGTTAACAGCTGAGCACCTTAACCACTATGCCACCAGGGATTCTACTTAAGCTTTAAGAAAGTGAAATAAATGACAGCTGTCTGGGGACTTGTGATGGGGCTTTGTGTCTGTGTTGCTCATCGTTTATCTGTAAATCTCTTACTTTATAGAAAGTCACTGATTTCACTGGCATTTTTTTATAGCGATAAACCTTTTAGCACAAACAGGAAGTAGGGAGAAAATGGAGCTTGTTCTTCAGGACACATTAGCCCTTTATCAGCACAGGAGACCTGACGGACATGACCTCAGGTCACTGTTAAAGGCAGTTGCTAGCATGTTACTTGTTCAGAGATTCTACCGTCTGCCAACAAACCCCATGACCCTCGGCCTAACCCCCAAGGCCTGTCGTGGTCTGGCCTCTACTCTGAGGATTTGTTTGAGGGTTGAATGAAATAGTCCACTGAGGGTATTTAACCGGGTGTCTGGTGCATAGAATGGTTCCATGGAAGTGAGCCCTTTATAGTCATTGCTGTTTTTTAATTATTAATTTTATTAATTATTATTTTAAAATTTTTATTGTGGTAAATGTTACGGATTGAATTGTGTCCCCCTAAAATGTGTGTCAACTTGGCTAGACCATGATTCCCAGTATTATGTGGTTGTCCACCATTTTGTGATCTGATGTAATTATCCTATGTGTTGTAAATCCTAACCTCTATGATATTAGTCAGGCAGGATTAGAGGCAGTTATGTTAATGAGGCAGGACTCAATCTACAGGATTAGGTTTATCTTGAGTCAACCTCTTCCGAGATACAAAAGAGAGACTCTAGCAGAGAGGTGAGGGACCTCATGCCACCAAGAAGGAAGCTTCTGAAGCGGAGCACGTCCTCTGGACCCGGTGTTTCTGTGCTGAGAAGCTCCTAGACCCAGGGGAAGATTAATGATAAGGACTTTCCCCAGAGCCAACAGAGAGAAAATCTTCCCCTTGAGCCGGTGCCCTGAATTCAGACTTCTAGTCTCCTACACTGTGAGAGAATAAACTTCTGTTTGTTAAAGCCATCCATTTGTGGTATTTCTGTTAAAGCAGAACTAGATAACTAAGACAGTAAAATAAAAATAACAAAAAGCTTGCCATTTTAACCATTTTTAGGTGTACAATCCAGTGACATTAATTACATTCACCGTGTTGTGCCGCCATCACAACTAGCACCATGAGGAGGAGGGGGATGTCACAGATGGGAACACCATTTAGGGAGAAGGTAACTCCACAAGGTCAGGGGTCTTGGTATCTGCTGTGTGATGGATTGCTGTCATGTGTCCTTTCTTGCCATGGTCTTGTAACTCCCACCCAGGTGATTGGGTGGGATGATGCAGATAGAGTAATTGTAGCCCACCGAGGGGACTGGTCAATTTTGCCATCCCTCTGGGCTTGAGGTGAGCCAGCCCAGAGTTGGGAGAGAGGGGATCCCCCCACCACCAAGGAAGAACAGCCAGGAGCAGAGAGCATGTCCTTTGGACTCTGGATCTCTTCTCTGAGAGGCGGCTGGAACCAGGAGAAAGAGAAAGAGAGAGAGAGAGAGCTGTAATACTGAAGACAGTGAGAAGTGGTGGCAGGAGAGACCGG
Organism: Dugong dugon; assembly: GCA_030035585.1. Lineage (NCBI taxonomy): Eukaryota > Metazoa > Chordata > Mammalia > Sirenia > Dugongidae > Dugong > Dugong dugon. The sequence goes on along the minus strand of CM057475.1, from coordinate 82,244,828 downwards.
CAGGAAACCGAGCAGTGGGCTTCCCGGCCCACAGAGAGAGAAATCTGGGTGTCTTTGGGCAGAGGAAGAGGGCCAGGGAGAGGTGTGGCTGCAAGAATGGCTGGGAAGAGGCTGTCCTGATGGAAGAACTGTATCCTGAGTGTTCCTGAACCTGAATTGTAACCTGTTACTTCCCTAATAAACCCCATAATCATGAATATGGTTTGTGAGTTTTGTGTGGTCATTGCAATGAATTATCAAATCCAGTAGAGAAGCAGAGAGGGCTGTGCGAGGGATGGCAGAGAGAGGAGGCATGTCTGACCTCCTTCTCATAAGAATCAACCTTGGGCTGTTGATCTTGAGTCCCCATCCCCCTTGTGAAGAAAGAAGAGGTCAGACTCCTCCCTCATGTGGTTTTTACACTCTTTTTGGTCACTCATGGGTCACTCTGCTCAGAACAGAGCCTGGCAATGTTAAGCAGGCAAACAACACTTGGATGTCAAATGAATTATAAGCAAGGGATGAGGAAAAATTCTGGAGAATTCTAAGAGATTTCTTTTGGAGATTTTAGTTAGAAGTCTCCAAGGCATTCCAAGGTGGAAAGGGGAGACTCTTGGAGCTCGGAGACAGGAACATGTAGACATGGAAGCATGGGGTTACTGACCTATAGACAGAGTTCAGGACAAGAGAGGGATAAAATTAGGCAGGGAGAGGGCACAGAGTAAGGAGAAAAGAAGGCCAAAGCCATGCCCTGAGGAACCACAATTGTAAGGATTTAGGTAGAGAGGAAGGACATTGGGAAGTTTCATAGCAGGAGAGACAGAGGTGAACCAAGATAGTGAGGATGCTGCAGGAAGGCACAGCAGACATGTGCTGAGAGCTTCCCAGGGCACGAGGACAGAGACTGCCCGTTGGAACCAGTGCCTTGGACATCACAGTGCCAGGTAAAGGGTGAGCTGAAGCCAGGTGGAGTGGGCTTCACTGCCCAAACCAGCCACTAGGCTAGACACTGGGCAGGTGATGCTCCAAGGCAAAGGTTGTGGGTACAATGTCAGAGCTGGCTCCTGCTCAGATGCATGCAGCAGGTCAATTGATGATCACATGGGCTAATTATGCGTCCCCTCTGTGCCTGTTTTCTCATCTGAGGAATGAAAGATTGGAGAAATAGAATCAATGTTCGCTTCCAACATTTTCATCCCATGCTTTTTGTGGTGGATCAAAGAAAGATGCCGAAGGGGCCTACTGTTTTATTTTTCATTCCTCCTGCTTTTACGGAATCTATAACCAAACTTCAGTGCCCCCAAAATCCCAGTGAGAGATGACACACTGAATGCTTCTGGAGAATTGAGCCGGCTGCACTGCTACTCTGCATGGAGAGACAGAAAGAGAATTGTGACCCAGCAAGGCGCCTACCTGGCCACCCATTCCATGTCTGTTCCATTCCACAGATCCTGAAGCAAGCCTGGAAGTACTACGTGACTGTCCCAGATTCAAAAGGGTGAGTAGGGGCAGAGCTTGGTCTCCAACTCCTGGGCCCAGTCCTGTCCTTGGAGGCAGCCAGTAAGGAAATGTGAAGCTGAGTCCACTGTGTGCAGCCTCTGTAGTGGAGAGAGTGAGCCAGGAGGCTCCAGGCTGACTGTGGCCTTCATAAGCCTGGCTTCATGAGAAGAGAGCACGGAAGCCTCCCAGCAGCAGAGCAACGGAAAGTGGAAGACTCACTACATTTGAATCCCAAATCCACAGAGATCACAAGACTCAACACTTGCTCAGTGGTGAAAATATGAAAATGAATTCTGTAAGCACTTAATCTCTGGAGTTACTAGTTATGTAGTCAGCTAAAATTAGTTTTATGTGCTGAGCATGATGAGCTAACTTTCTAAACAGGAATGTTTTTCTTTGCTCATGTCAAACATTTCCCTTCAATGTCAAGCTCTAGGGAGCACCCTACTTGCACACCCACTGCACTTTTGTGATGTGGTGGTTGTCTGTGCAGGGCTGGGGCCCCTGTTGACACAAAATCGGCCTGGGTCGGGGCGGGGGGTCTCACCTGCTTGGAAGTCACTGGGTGGACTCCTTCTGCAGTGCAAAGCTATGATAGGCAAGAAAAGGTCTGAGGAATTAGATGAAAACCAAGATCAGCCTGTCAGGAGCATAGCCTGTGCTCCATCTGGGGCCTGAGTTTGCAGATGCCACATGGTTCCATTTCTAGTAATGTATCTGAGGCCATCACTGTGGGTTTGCTAGACCCTCTGCTCAGCAGTATTCACAGAGGCCCCTACAGCCTAGGCTGCACTTACTAGAGATGTAAGATGTAATAGCCCTCACAGGACCACAGAGTTCCCAAGGAGGGGCAAGTCTGCCCTGGGGTGCCTTCCAGCCTCCCCTTGAAAGGAGGGGACCAACCTCCCTAAAGAGGGTGAGCTGGGCTTCCATCTCCCAGGTGAGTCAGGGCTGAGGATCTTACCACCACCACCACCACCACCATACCACCACCACCACCATACCACCACCACCATACCACCATCACCACCACCACCATACCACCATCACCACCACCATTACCACCTCCATCACCACCACCATCACTACCATCACCACCACCACCATCATCACCTTTGAGTCAACTCTGATTCATGTTGACCCCATGAGTAGAACTGCTCCATAGGGTTTTCAAGACTGTGACCTTTTGGAAGAAGATCATCAAACTTTTCTTCCAAGGCACCTCTGGGTGTGTTTGAACTGCCAACCTTTCAGTTAGTAGCCCAGTGCATTAACTGTTTGCACCCCCAGGGAACCTGGGATTAGTGAGTTTACCAGGAAGGTGCCTCAATTTACTTGACACGGTGACAGCTGGAACTGGTGCAGCCAGGAGCATGCTGCCTGAGTGCAAGGCTTTCCTGCTTTCTGGGCACCCTGCTTTTCCTCTAGAGGGGTCCCTTTCCTCCTCCCAAACCCACTCCTGAGCGGAGCCCCAAGGAGCATCCATCTTGGCAGAGGCGGCTTTTCTTCTGAAGTGAACCATCTCCCTTTAGCCTCATAGAATTCATGTGAGAAGCTTTCAGGCCAATTCCCCATAGAACTTTAAAAACTGCAGAGCTTGTAACCTCAAAACTAAGCAGTGCTGAGAGAAATTCCAGAGAGTCTGCTTTAATTTGCATTTCGCTCACTTCCATGTTTGATCAGGATGAATCTGGGATGGTTTGGGAATGACGTCCTGCCCTTGGACTGCTCCTGGCAGAGGATGGGGGTGCTGTGCAGGCCATCCAGGTGCCGCTCTGGGCTGTGTGTGATGGACAGGGTAGGAGCTGAGGGTGAAGCAGCCAGGGATGGCACTGTCTCTGCTCATCCTGCGGGCCGGTCCCTGGTGGTGCAAACAGTTTGTACTCAGCTTCTAACCTAAAGGTTGGTGCTTCGAATCCACCCAGTGGCAATGTAAAAGAAAGACCTGGGGATCTGCTTCTGTAAAGATTTAAAAAAAACCAAACCCATTGCCGTCGAGTTGATTCGGATTCATACCAGCCCTATAGAACAGAGTAGAACTTCCCTCTTGGGTTTCCAAGGAGCAGCCGGTGGATTCGAACTGCCGATCTTTTGGTTAGCAACTGAACGCTTAACCACTGGGCCACCAGGGCTCCTCTGTAAAGACTACAGCCAAGAAAAAAACATATGGAGCACAGTTCTGCTCTGTAACACATGAAGTTGCCATGAATCGAAAGGACTTCATGGCAATGAGTATTTTTGGTTTAGACCACCCTCAGAGTCCTTGGAAACAGTTTACAAGTTCACTTGGCCACTAACCAAAAGGTTGGAGGTTCGAGTCCACCCAGCCGTGCCTTGGAAGAAAGCCCTGGTGATCTGCTTCCATTAAGATGGCAGCCATTGAAAACCCTACAGAGCACAGTTCTACTCTGACATGCATGGGGTTGCCGTGAATCAGAATCTACTCAATGGCAATGGTTTTTTTTTCCATCATACAGCCAGAGCAGACAAAGACCTGTGCTTTTTTCTCTCCTCTCTGCCCTGCACCTCGCTGTCCTTCAGTAACTGCTAATCAAATAGAATCTTCTAAAGGGCAAGGCCATTAATTTTAAGGAACTCTGTCCTTTCCTCACACACAGCTCATTTGAAAAGCACCCTGACAAATGCTTGGATTCTCACCTTCCTTATTAACTAGCACTGCTAATATCTGGGCTCTGTGTTTTGTGATGTTTTGGATTTTGCCCCTAGAGAAGAACCTAGTGCAGTATCAGAGCAGGATTCATGGCACAGGGGAGGCCTGGGATGTGGTGCCCGGCTACATGTGTTTGCTCATTCATTTATTCACTCAGGAAACACCCCAGGGGTCAAAAATCCCACAGATCGCAGGATAACATCTGCAGCTGCTCCGTGCATCAGGATAATCGATCTGGAAGTTCTTGCCCATCACTTGGGAAGACCTCTTCTTCTTTCGACCAAGAACCTCCCAGGCCAAGGGCAAGGTTGACCAGAAATCCTCTAAGGGGCATACTTCACTTGCAGGGTCCTTGCGTCTCTGATGGAAGTGGAGGCTGCTGATGGCTCGGGTGGGGTAGGGGGGTGGTTGGGGGATGGCCAAGATAGCACATTTGATGGACGCCTTCTAGGATTCCCAGGTGTAGCTGGAATACCTTTCAGCCACCTCTACCTGCCAAACCAAACCAAAAACGAAACCCGTTGCCATCAAGTTGATTCCAACTCAGAGATCCCACAGGACACAGTAGAACTGCCCCACAGGGTTTCCAAGGAGCAGCTGGTGGATTTGAACAGTCGACTTTTTAGTTAGCAGCCATAGCTCTTAACCACTGTGCCACCAGGTCTCCATACCTGCCAGACCAGGAGCCTCAAAATCAGAATTTGAGATCTTCAAGGAAAAGCAACACTGGGGCTTCTGAGCTGGCCTCCATAGCTTCTAGGGGCATTGGTATTTCCTCCAAAGCAAACTCCCGTCATCAGAGGGAGTAGAGCATGCACAGACTCTCTGACCTGGAACGGCCTCCAGAGACTAGGGCTAACTTCACTGAGACCCAAACGCACACGATCTGGAGGTGACAGAACTAGGAACAAGAGCTAACTGTGCGACTTTTCTTTAGAAACACTAATGCCCACGTCAGTCAGAGCAGTCTATAATGTTAGCGACACACACACACTTCAGGCCAGTAATAGAACCCTACTCTCTGCAGATAAACAGAGGGCTCCTCCTTACTGCTTTCTGGTGTACCCCATCTATGCAGTGAGAAAAGGTGCCAGAGAAGATAAAACATTCCCCACACGTGACTGCTCTCTGCAGCCTGGAGGGCTCTTCCAAATTAATTTTCTCATCTGTTTGCCTACCTCATCAAACTCTTGTGAATTAAATGAGACTAAGGATCTAAACCACACACAGTGTTGGTTCTCTTTCTTCTTCCCTCAGTCCTTGCAGGAAAATTGAAAGAACATAGATGAGAAAAGCAAGGGTCATAGGCAGTGGAAATAGTGAACCAGGCTATAACTCCCGGGCCAGTGCTCTCCCTAACATGTATCACCAACTCACACAGCAGCGCAGAATCCAACGAGGGATCACGTAACCAAGCTACTGTGGCTCTTTTCAATCTTGTTGTTCTCCACAAACTTATCCCAGCTTCCCATGCCCCCTCTGTGCCATACCACTCCATCCACGGTCTGTCACTCTTGAGGATGCAAGAATGTCGCTTCTACCAGGAGACCCAGGCCACTTCAGTACTTGCATGTCTTTCATCGAATCTGGAAACCTGTAAGGTATTATCTCTTTGTGTATTTCTTTTCCCTCATTCCCCCATTCTTTTTTCTGGAATTCCTTTTAAAATTAGAGCATTTCTGTGCTGAATTTAATTGTGGTTCTACAGCACTGCCTTATAGTCCTCTTTGACTTAATCTAGTATAGAATGGATGTATTTTAAATTTCCATTTCTCTGACTATATTTTTAATTTCCAAGATTTTTTATTTGTCCTTTTTAATATCCATATGTTCTTATTTTATTTCTTTCTACTTTTTGAAAGAAATACCTTTTAATCACACCAAATATAATTATTTTAAAGCATTTTAGTCTCTTTTATAGAATTATTCTCATCTGGAATAAATCCTTGTTGTGATTATTGATTTTTGTTGGCTGTATTTCTATGCCTTAATATTTCTTACATGTTTTGAATTTTGCTTTGGAGAATCATTTTTTTGTTTGTTTGGGTCTTTAGTTGTTTCTCTCTCCTCTATACTGACTCTTCTTTATCTTGCTGTGTGGCAGGTGCCTCTGGATCCTCAGTCCAGGCGTTTCAATGGTGGTTCAGGCGTGATGGAGCTTTGGCCAATCTGATCACCAAGCTAGTGAGCAGCCGTGTTTAATTTCTGGGTAGAGGGATGCTTGATGTCTTTCTCTCTCTGAACATTTGCTTAGCCTTTCATTGCGGGCTCCGGCAGCACTCAGCAGTGTTTTTGTTCAGCCTTGTTCTACAGGTGGAAGGAGTCCTATTCCACATCCTGGCTTTAACACTGAGCCTGCCTGTGCCCAGCCACATCTCATACAGGCTCTTCTTAGTCCTCTTTAGCCTGGACAGTCAAGCTCCTGACTGCTGCTGCCTGCTCCCTGAACTGAAGCCCAGCAAGCAGTGGGTTCAGTCCTGACCGCTGACTGACAGTTCTGCTGTTTCTTTCTCACAAAGCAAGGTTCATCTCGCTTCTGAGCCCACAGCTGTCTTTTCCACTCTCTCCTTTTCATATTTCATCTGTTGTTGCTGTAATTTTGGAGCAGAGGGGATACAGCAAAGCAGGAATGCACCGTGCCAGCTTGACCAAAATTAAGGTCCTTTGATGTTTACTGCTAAGTCCACTGGATGTTTCCCAGCCTAGAGATTAACCTTTGTGATTATGTGAGAACAAGACCAAACTAAACCAAACCATCGGAAACCGACTGGCGTGCATCATGCTCAAAGCTGAAGAGTTCACAGTGCATTAGGAAAGCTGGTGCCAAACTGCTTTGAAGAGAGAGGATACAGTTGCTATTTGTTTACAAATTGCAAAAACAAAACAAACCAACCAACCCAAAAAAGCCCACAAAACTTTAGGGAATTATGGAAAAGAAAGCAAAATAATTAAATTCCATTTATATAGTCATTTGGAAAGAGAACAGATAGTATGTGTAAGGTTTAAAAAGACCTATCCCTGTGCCAGCTATTTAATAAATCTGCATACATAAAGAAATAATGCTTGGCCCAAAGAATTACAGAGTCTTCCATTTTGCAAGAGAAAAGGCAGTGTCTGCCAAACACTGGTTACTAGATTCCTGGATTGTCTTATCCAGTCATGGTCTTGAGTTTCCTTTCTGATAATTTCATTTTCCAAAGAGTAGAAGGTCTGAAGAGAGTACTCCACAAGACAAGAGTGTACTGATAACTAAAATCAATAAGGCATGAGGATTTAGAGATGCCACCCTGTCACTGTGGACTTGTGATAATCAGTGAGGGGGATCAGAGACCGTTAGCTGTGGCATTAATGAAGGAGATGTCAAACATGTTCAGAGAAATGATAAGAAGGCCTAATTACATGGCCTGAGAGCCAAAGAAGGTTGGGATGTCATGATAAAATGCAATTTGATTGTGTCTCCTAAATAAGGCTAATAAGAAAAAAAGGAAGATGCACCGAATGAAGTCAGGGTCTCTCTTCTGAGATTGGCTTTGAAGAGGATGCAGACAATGATGGAGGAAAAGTTACGTCCCCTAAAAGAGGCCCCTATAACTGAGGGTGTAGTAGTTTCTGTGAGTGTGGAGGGAGAATAGAGTCCCTAATGAGCTGAGGCCTGGGAAAATACTGAGGAAGAAAACCTTGTTTTGGATGTTATAGGCTAGAGGATGTAAGAGGGATGTTCTGGTCTCCTGCTTGGGGCAATTGATGAGATGTCAATGCTTGAAAGGTCTCCTTCAATTCCTGCTTTGCTCCAATCTTCATTCAAGGGAAGAATCTCCAGACGATAAAGGGTAGGGTCGTTGGTAAAGCTGGAACAGAAAGTCCAGAAAAGGGTAGGACAGTACAGGAGCCCAGGTGACAACCTGAGAGAACTGGCCGGTGAGCTCATGGAATCTAAGCTAGTGCCATCAGACTCATCAAGATGGAGCAAAATATTAGAAAGCCAAAGAACACACCAAGCCATTCCAACTTTCCATAAGATTCAGGAGTGGGTTTGATGGCTATCATGGGCAAGATTTAAGAAGATACTAGTAAAGAGTTGCTTCGTTCACAGGGAGGAAAAGAAGCAGCTATCATGGCAACAAGCATGGGTTCACTGAGAACAAACTTCTCTAGTTAAAGCAATTTCTTTCCTTGGCAAGTTTACCAGATGGACAGGCAGGCAATGCAGTTGATAAAGCTTCACAGAGATAGTAGAGCTGACAGGATCTTCCATCTCCTGGTCGTGTTTCTGGCTTGGGTGCCAGACAGAGTCATTATTTGGCATGACAGCCCTAGACACAGGTGCCGTCTGCTCTGAGTCTTCCTTTCCTGCCCAGACATCTTCAGTTGTTTTAAGTGTTTCTGCACCTGGAGTATTCAGTCCTGAGTACTACATACAGAAGAAGAAGCACTCAGGGCTGGGTGCTGCAGGGAAAGTACATCCATTCAGAAAAAACTGGACCGTCTCCTCTTTTTCTGTACTCCTCTGAAGGAAATCTCTACTCCAGGAGCCGCAGAGCCGTCCCACTGTGTGGCTGACTCACTGGGCACTTGCACTCAACCTAAGTTCCAACTTTTTTATTTTCATCAACTGCTTTCTTTTAACCTGCAAAGAAGTATAGAAAAGTTAATGACTAGTTTTCTCAATTTCCCACCGTCTATCCAAGAACAGTCAGTTCAAGGAAAGAGGAAGAAGGTGAGTCTGAGCTAGAGTGAGGACTCAGTATGGAGCGGTTCAAGGAGCCCTCGTGGTGCAATGATTAAAGTGCTTAGCTGTCAACTGAAAGGTGGGTGGTTCAAACCCACCAGTCTCTCCTTGGGAGAAAGATGTGGCAGTGGACTTCAGTAAAGATTATAGCCTTGAAACCCTATTGGGAAGTTCCACCCTGTCTCATAGGGTTGCTATGAGTTGGAATCAACTCGATGGCAATGGGTTTTAGGTTTTTACGGGGCACTTCTACTCTGCACACATGGGATGTCTTAGTTATATACTGCTGCTATAACAAAAATACCACAAGTGGATGGCTTTAACAAAGAGAAATTTATTCTCTCACAATTTAGGAGGCTAGAAGTCCAAAATTAGGGTGCCAGCTTTAGGGGAAGGCTTTCTCTCTCTGTTGGTTCTGTGGGAAGGTCCTTGTTATCAATCTTCCCTGCTCTAGGAGCTTCTCAGCACAGTTATCTCGGGTCCAAAGGATGCACTGTGCTCCCGGCGCTGCTTTCTTGGTTGTAGGAGGGCCCCCACTCACCTAGTAAACTTCACCCGAAAGGCACTCAGCTATCTCACTCCTTGGGCAGGCACCAGCACTGTCTTGCACTGGTCTCCTCGTTCTGCTGCTGCTGTTTCTCTGCTGCTACAGCCATTTCTCTGGTATAACAGCTCCCCTCACTTCCTTCTGAGTCCTCACCAGAACTGTCTTAGATGTCCATAATTCCACGAACGGTCTCTTCAAGGCAATCTAGGCCTTTTACTGTTAGGCAATTTAAAAATCTTCCAGCCTTCACCCATTCACAGTTTCAAAACTGCTTCCACATTTTAGGTATATGTTAGGGCAGCATCCCACTCGCGGTACCAAATGTCTTAGGCTGGGTTCTCTAGAGAAGCAAAACCAGTAGAGCATATATATATATACATATATATATATATATATATATATATATATATATATAGAGAGAGAGAGAGAGAGAGAGAGAGAGAGAGAGATTTATATCAAGGAAATCACTCAAGCGATTGTACAAGCTGGAACTTCGCAAGTCCGTGGGTCAAGATAGAGGCTTCTCCTGATTCACATAGTTGCAGGGGCTAGCAAACCCAAGATTGGCAGGTCAGACTGCTCCCTCTGGATCCTGCAGTGGCTCCTGTTCGTCTGACCTCTGGTTCTTGGTACTTGAGCTGCAGCTTTTCTGCTGTCTTGCCTGCCAGTCTTGGGATTTGTCAATCTTCGCAGCCTATGATCAGTTGACTGAGGAAGAGAAAACTTGTGCCTGGTTTACAGATGGTTCTGTGTGATATGCAGGCAACACTCAAAAGTGGACAGCAGCAGCACTACAACCCCTTTTTGGGACCTCCCTGAAGGACAGTGGTGAAGGGAACTCTTCCCAATGGGCAGAACTTTGAGTAGTGCACTTGGTTCACTTTGCTTGGAAGGGGAAATGGCCAGATATATGATTGTATACTGATTCATGGGCTGTGGCCAATGATTTGGTTGGATGATCAGGGAATTGGAAGGAACTTGATTGGAAAAATGGAGACAAGGAAGTATGGGGAAGAGGTATGTGGACGGACTTCTTTGAATGGGCCAAAGATGTGAAGATATTTGTGTCTCATGTGAATGTTCACCAAAAGGCGACCTTGGCAGAGGGGGATTTTAACAATCAAGTGGGTAAGATGATGTGTTCTGTGGGAACCAATCATCTTCTTTCTCCAGCCTCTCCTGTCATTGCCTGATGGGCTCATGAACAAAGTGGCCATGGTGGCAGAGATGGAGGTTCTGCATGGGCTCAGCTACATGGACTCCCACTCACCAAGGCTAACGTGGCTACAGCCACTGCTGAGTGCTCAATCTGCCAACAGCAGAGACCTACGCTGAGTCCCCTGTATGGCACCATTCCTCAAGATGATCAGCCAGTAACCTGGTGGCAGGTTGATTACATTGGACCACTTCCATCATGGAACGGGCAAAGTTTTGTTCTTACTGGAATAGACACGTGCTCTGGATAAGGATTTGCCTTCCCTGCATGCACTGCTTCTGCCAAACTACCATCTGTGGACTTTAGAATGCCTTCTCCATTGTCATGGTATCTAACACAGCATTGCCTCAGATCAAAGGATTCACTTCACAGCAAATAAAGTGTGACAATGGGCCCATGCTTATGGAATTCACTGGTCTTACCATGTCCCTCATCATCCTGAAGCAGCTGGCTTGATAGAACGATGGAATGGCCTTCTAAAGACACAATTACAGTGTCAGCTAGGTGGCAATACCATACAGGGTTGGGGCAATGTTCTCCAGGAGGCACTAAATGCTCTAAACCAGCATCCAACATATGGTGCAGTTTCTTTCATAGCCAGGATTCATGGTTCAAGGAATCAGGAGATGGAAATGGGAGTGGCACCACTCACTATTATCTCTAGTGACTCACTCACAAAATTTTTGCTTCCTGACTGTGCAACCTTATGCTCTGTGGGTCTAGAGGTCTTAGTTCCAAAGGGAGGAATGCTCCCACCAGGAGACACAACACTAATTTCATTGAATTGGAAGTTAAGAATGCCACCCAGCCACTTTGGACTCCTCATGCCTCTGGGCCAACAGACGAAGAAGGGAGTTACTGTATTGGCTGGGGTGATTGATCCTGATTACCAAGGGGAAATTGATACTCATATTACATAATGATATTACATAATGGATGTAAAAAATATTATGTCTGGAATACAGGAGATCCCTTAAGAAGTCTCCTTGTACTACCATGCCCTGTGATTAAAGCCAATGGAAAAATACAGCAAACCAACTCTGAAATGGCTGCTAATGGCCCAGACCCTTCAGGTATGAAGGTTTGGGTCACCCCACCAGGCAAAGTACCAAGACCAGCTGAGATTCTTGCAGAGGGCAAAGAATATGGAATGGATGGTGGAAGAAGGTAGTTCTAAATACCAGCTTTGACCATGTGACCAGTTGCAGAAAAGAGGACTGTGATTGTTAAGAGTACTCCTTCCTTGTATGTGTGCATCAAATATTTTTGTTTTCATCACTTATAAAACATAAGATATAAACGGGGCTAATGCATTTTTGGTTGTATGCATGTTAGTTGTATCATGTTAGGCACAAGTATGACTTTGTAATTGTCTTCATTTAGAAAGGAAGAAATGGATGAAGTAAAAGAGCTGAAGAGAAGATTTCAAAGGAAGGTTCAGGAAGACAAAATAAACTATTTTAATGACATGTGCAAAGAGCTGGAGATAGAAAATCAAAAGGGAAGAACACCCTTGGCACTTCTCAAGCTGAAAGAGCTGAAGAAAAAATTCAAGACTCGAATTGCAATAGTGAAGGATTCTATGGGGAAAATATTAAACGATGCAGGAAGCATCAAAAGAAGATGGAAGGAATACACAGAGTCACTATACCAAAAAGAATTGGTTGATGTTCAGCTATCTCAGGAGGTAGCATATGAATGGGAACTGATGGTACTGAAGGAAGAAGTCCAAGCTGCACTGAAGGCATTGGCAAAAAACAAGGCTCCAGAAATTGATGGAATACCAACTGAGATGTTTCAACAAATGGTTGCAGCACTGGAAGTGCTCACTCGTCTATGCCAAGAAATTTTGAAGACAGCTACCTGGCCAACCAACTGGAAGAGATCCATATTTATGCCACTTATATGCAGCAGTGTATAGACAGGTAAACATCTTTCTGGTATTCTCTGCTTTCAGCCAGGCTCCATCTGACATCAGCTATGATATCCCTCGTTCCATGTCCTCTTCTGAATCCAGCTTGAATTTCTGGCAGTTCCCTGTCTATATACTGCTGCAGCCACTTTGGAATGGTCTTCAGCAAAATTTACTTGTGTGGGATATTAATGATATTGTTTGATAATTTCCTTGTTTGGTTGGATCACCTTTCATTGGAATAGAACCCAGGCTCCTATAATTGCGTCTGGAGATTGCCAGGAGCCAGGTTTGACTTCTGAAGCCATTTCCTTGAGATAAATCCTTCTCTTTCACTCTCTCCCTCTTCCTCTCTCTCTCTCTCTATTCGTATGTATTTGTATACTTCAATGGTTTTGCTTTGTAGAGAACCCAGACTAAGACAAATGTGATAAGCCCCCTCTCTGAATGATTCAAAAGGTGATGAAAGAGTCCAACAAAGGACTAAATAAATCCTTCAGTCATTTTCATTTATTCACATACATTCATCGAACACTCAGGATATACACTGGGGATTCAAATTGTCGATTCCGACTCATGAGACTCCATGTGTGCCAGAGTACAACTGTACTTCACAGGGTTTTCAATGGCTGATATTTTTGGAAGCAGATCTCCAGGCTTTTCTTCTGAGGCACCTCTGGATGTACTCAAGCCTTCACCTTTTCAGTTAGCAGAGCACATTAACCTTTTGCACCACCTAGGGTCTTCAGTGATGGGTAAACAGATGTAGGCCTTGTTAGAAGTGCTGTGAAGGAAAGCTTCAAGTGCAGAGTTATGTTTTGGAAGGATCATTTAGCTGAGATAACTGGGATCTTGTAAAAATTAAACACTTATGTTCATCAAAAGCCTTCACCAAAAGAGTAAAAAGAGAACCTACAGACTGGGAAAAAAATTTTGGCTATTACAAATCCAACAAAAGTCTAATCTCTAAAATCTATAGGCAAATTCAACACCTCTACAACAAAAAGTCAAATAATCCAATTAAAATATGAGCAAAGGAAATGAACAGACGCTTCACCAAAGAAGACATTCAAGCAGCTAACAGATACATGAGAAAATGCTCGTGATCACTAGCCATCAGAGAAACGCAAATCAAAACCACAGTGAGATACCGTCTCACCCCAACATTACTGGCATGAATGAAAAAAAAAACCCCAGAAAATAACAAATGTTGGAGAGGCTGCAGGGAGATCGGAACTCTTATGCACTGCTGGTGGGAATGCAAAATGGTACAACCATTTTGGAAAATGATATGGTGCTTCCTTAGAAAGCTAGAAATAGAAATATAGTATGATCCAGCAATCCCACTCCCAGGAATATATCCTAGAGAAATAAGAGCCATCACACGAATAGACATATGCACACCTGTGTTCGTGCAGCATTGTTTACAATAGCAAAAAGATGGAAACAACTTAAATACCCATCAACAGATGAGTGGTTAAACAAACTATGGTACATACACACAGTGGAGCACTATGCAATGATAAAGACCAATAACGAATCTGCGAAGTATCTCACAGCATGGATGAATCTGGAGGGCATTATGCTCAGTGAAATAAGTCAATCACAAAAGGACAAATATTGTATGAGACCGCTACTATAAAAACTCATGAAAAGTTTTACACATAAAAAGAAACAATCTTTGATGGTTATGAGGGAGGGAAGGGGTGAGGGTGGAAAAACACTAAATAGAAAATAGATAGATGGTAACTTTGGTGAAGGGTAAGACAGTACACAATACTGGGGAAGCCAGCACAACTTGTCCAAGGCAAGGTCATAGAAGCTCCATAAACACATCCAAATTCCCTGCGGGACTGAATTACTGGGCTAAGGGCTGTGGGGACCATGGCCTCGGGGAACATCTAGCTCTATTGACATAACATAGTTTATAAAGAAAATGTTCTACGTACTACTTTGGTGAGTAGCATCTAGGGTCTTAAAAGCTTGTGAGTGGCCATCTAAAGGTACTCCCCTGGTCTCACCCTGTCTGCAGCAAGGGAGAATGAAGAAAACCAAAGACACAAGGGAAAGATTAGTCCAAAGGACTAATGGACCACAAGTACCACAGCCTCCACCAGACTGAGTCCAGCACAACTAGATGGTTTTTGGCTACCACCACTGACTGCTCTGACAGGGATCACAATAGAGGGTCACGGGCAGAGCTGGAGAAAAACGTAGAACAAAATTCTAACTCATAAAAAAAGACCTGACTTACTGGCCTAACGGAGAAAACCTGAGAGTATGGCCCCCAGACACCCTTTTAGCTCAGTAATGAAATCACTCCAGAGGTTCACCCTTCAGCCAAAGATTAGACAGGTCCATAAAACAAAATGAGACTAAATGGGCACACTAGACCAGGGGCAAGGATGAGAAGGCAGGAGGGGACAGGAAAGCTGGTAATAGGCAACTCAAGGCTGAGAAGGGGAGAGCATTGACATGTTGTGGGGTTGGTAACCCATGTGTACTAATTGTTTAATGAGAAGCTAGTTGGTTCTGTAAGCTTTCATCTAAAGTACAATAAAAAAAAGAAGGAATCATTTAGCTGAATTGTGTGTGTAGGGGATGGAGATGTGAAAAGCAGTGCAGGAGAGGCTGCATAGGGGATGTGGCCCCTAGCTGCCACTAGTAGGTTACAACTTGGAGATATAGTTCATGACCATGAAAATATGACCTTTTAAACCGGGGTTGCTAATCCAAAGCTTGTTAATTATTCCATGATATTGATGGCAGGCGAAGCACAAACTAATTTTCTTACCAACATCATAACCAGAAACATCACCCATAACACATCTGGGAACCCATGCTGAAAATCTAGGAATTATTCTTGATTTATCCCTGACTTCACTATAGCTACCATAGCCAATCAATTTCGAAGTCCTGTAAATTCTGCTTCTAAATATTTTTCACATCTGCCCAGTTCTTTTATTCTTTACTGCTCCTACACTGGTCCATACAACCATCATCTCTCACCAGGATTATTCCAACTCCTCCTAGTTGGTCTTCCCACCCCCACTTTTTCCCTCTCCAGACCTTTGTCTTCTTCCTAAGTAGCTGACTAATTTACTACCTCACTGGACTCTAGCTTCCAGGGTCAAGGCAGTTCTGCACCATTGATTTTCAAACCTACATCCATTCTCTGCCCAGCTTTAGCAAAAACTAATTCCAAGCACTGGACCCCCTCTGTGACACATGGGTTACACACACACATGCATACAAACACATGCACACACACACACACAAGAAAACTTCTTGGATTTTCAAGAAGCATTATCATTTGGTGGGATCTTACAAGGAGAAATTTCAAAACACATCTGCTTCTTTACTGCTGATGCTTAAAGGCTCACAGGAATAGACTTTTGTGTAAGACTTGGCTCCTACTTCTGGAGAATTATGAGGCCATTAAATTGGCTTATTGGGTATTATTTCTGTATTTCTAGCCCTGACCAGGACTGACGAGTGGATATGTACCTTAAATGAAAAATAATTAAAGAGATAATTGAACTGTTTTAAAATCTTATCCTGAATTTGAACTCAATTGCTTTTAGTTCAAAATGTAGGCGGACTCAATACGAGACATGAACCCCCTCACATTCATCTCTGAGCTTCTATTTCAAGCAATTACCTTAGCTCATGTTGGCAATCTATTTCCTTTCGGTAACAGATTAGTAATCAAAAGTTGAGGGCTTTCAATCTGCGGTTTCATTTGAAAGTTAGGAGTACAGAGTTTGTTAGCATACAGCCACTCTCTGCAAACTCACCGTAATACGGCCGTCGCTAAAAGAGCTATAAATACATTCAGGATTCAAGAAGAGCAAGCAAAACAAATAGATAAAAAAAGAAGGAACGGGAGAGGTAAAGAAGACAGACAAAAGTGAGCAGCCTGAATTTCCCTCCAATTCTTGCTCACACTCTAAGAGGCTTGAACCATCACGAGGACATTGAGTTTTGAAATAGAACCTTGCAACTAAAAAACCCAAGTTTGGGGGCATTAAACATCAGCACAGACAGTCATGTCACAGGGACACGCCAATGAAATGCCAAAATGTGGTCCTCAATAAGTGAGGACATAGGTGACCTTGGCATTACTGATCATCTGGAGTTCAGAAGCCATTGCCCAGGTCGGTCTTTGGCAACACTTAGCAGGGGCATGCGGAGCACCTACCAATGCCCTGGTTTTGGAGATATGGAGGCAGTGCCTCGGATGGGACTCTGGAGAACAATGCATCTTCAGACAGGGCTCTGAGGACTGTACATGCTGTCCTCTGAACCATCGGCCCCCGGGGGCGGCTTGCCTCCGTCTCCTCCAGGCGAAGGTCCTGGAGTGCCCCTCACTATTGCCTGATCCCCACCCTGAGTTTCCCTTGGCCCCAGGCTTGCACACATGGATGTTCCCCAGAATATTTGGCATGATTCTGGAATCTGTGATGCTTTTCCCCAAGCGGACTTCTACTTCTGGGGCCAAGCTTGTGGCTGGTGTTGGCTCTGAGAAGGTGGCTCTGGGACAGGTAAACCTGGGGGAGAGACTGGGCTCCAGAGCTCTCTGCTGGTCAACCACGGCTGGGTTGCCTCTCCTTTCTGGTCCTCTGTCTCCTTGCCTGTGCAGTGGGTGGAGTGGAAGCACACACAGCCCAGGGTCCTTGAGGACGGCAGGGTGTACTGACCATGCATCCCACGGTCCAAAATCAGGCACGCAAGCACTCACACACTGGTGGGTGCACCTTCCTTGCTTTGGAGAAACTGGTGCTCAGGTAGAGTCTGACTCCAGCACCGCTGTCACCTGCCTTGTGCCCCTGAGAGATCCTCGAACTCTTGCAGCTCAGCTGTCTCCGGTGAAGTGGAGTTCACCCTCCAACCTAGCTCACAGAGCTGTCGCGAGGATGTGTGATAGTCCATCCCGCGGGCACACCACGAGAGCTCAGTCTGTGAGTGGT
Organism: Dugong dugon; assembly: GCA_030035585.1. Taxonomy (NCBI): domain Eukaryota; kingdom Metazoa; phylum Chordata; class Mammalia; order Sirenia; family Dugongidae; genus Dugong; species Dugong dugon. Next base: position 82,227,304 of record CM057475.1, on the reverse strand, counting down.
CGCCTCGTTAACCCTGTTGATGACGCCCTCCTCAGAGGCACTCTGTCTTATATCCTGGTTTCCCAGGCTCTTCACAGCTGATTGCCCAAGGAATCAACTGAACCCAAACGATAGAGACCTCCTTAGACCACGGATGGTATCTTGAATATTATTCAAACTAATACTGGTTTGGGCAGGGTAAATGTGTTGTTATTAATATTGGAAACTACAGGCTGCTTCAGGCTTGAGAACTAAGAGGGAAAAGAAGGTCAGGAGGTCTTTCAGCAGAGTTACACTGGACCAAACATTCCTTTGGGTGCAAATAATGAATTCCTGCAGGGAAAATGAGGCCCCTTTCTTCATATTGCATTTAGCCAACTCCTTTTTTCTTAAGCGATACTATTCCAGAAATCACCAGAAGGCATAGAGGAAACCCACCTATTTATACCAGTTCAGTCTTCCCGAATTGCTTCTGAGTCCTATCTTTATGCTCATGTGTCTGACCAAAAAAAAAAAAAAAAAAAAAAAGAAACTAAACTGTTGCCGTCGAGTCAATTCCAACTCATACTCACCCTACAGGACAGAGTAGAACTGCCCCATCCAGTTTCCAAGGAGCGCCTGGTGGATTCGAACTGCCAACCTTTTGGTTAGCAGCCTGAGCTCTTAACTGCTACGCCACCAGGATTTCCCTTATATGTCTAGGAGTATGTAATTCTTTATGAAGTGTAGAAATGAGGAACCATTTTAGTTAATGGCTCAGAAATTTCAGATATATTGATTTTGAATTAGTTCTAAGAGTAAATACTGAATTACTCTCCCCCAGACATATTTATAAAATAAATCTAGATGAGTCCAGATTGGATAACCCTTTTCAGATAATTGTCTTGGTATGTGTCCCCACTCTTGTGCTTAATCAAAATGTATGACCCTAAAAGGCAAAGAGAGAAACAAATGTCTTCAAACACGGTTTTAAGTGTCTCGAAGCCTGGGGGTATTTACTATTTTTCTCAGTAACCATGCTTTTCCTGTTTCCCATTTCCTATTTTCCAAATCAATAGAAAGTTATTGAATATGACTTGGGGGTTTGCAGAAAACTAATTGAAATAATGTTTTATGTAATGGCAACATTTTGGAAAGGCAGTAATGATAAAAAATCATGGACAAAAGACCATGCCTCACAACTTCTTGATGCATCCTGGCCTGCTATTTCTAAATTGTTAATCAAAGCCGCTGACTTATTACTTATGGGGAGATAGAATAAATCTTTATATCTCAAAAGCTTTTTAAATTATTCACTGTGCTTACTACTTTGTTTCTGAAGGGAGATTATCCCTTTTAATTGGAAATCTTCTATTATTTGTGTCAGAAATATTTGAAAGAACAAGTTGAAGCTCAACCACTATTAATAGCCCCGCTGCCAGGGAACATAATGAAAGACGAGACTACATGAAAGCTATTCATGGCAAGGCATACTAACCCAGGCGTTTTCATTAATCATGCCCCAAACCTTCAGCCCACATGGTCCAGGTCCCTTTTGTATTTTATCAAGTGTTTCGTAATTTCAGCCTCTCTCTTATTTAAGGCAACACTATTGTTTCTTCTGCTGTATCACCCTGAAGATTAGGTTATTATGTAAGCTCCAACAGCATGCACACGTGCACACACACTCACACATGTGTGCATGCACACCTGGCACCCCTACTGCAGGATGAACGATAGATAGATCCTTCTCCTGAGGTCTGGCAATGGCCAAACACAATTACAGGAGCTTGGTGTTCTTTGGAAATCCTGGTGGCATAGTGGTTAAGAGCTACGGCTGCTAACCAAAAGGTCGGCAGTTTGAATCCAACACAGCTCCTTGGAAACCCTATGGGGTGGTTCTACTGTCCTATAGGGTCTCTATAAGTTAGAATCATCTCTACAGCAATGGGTTTAGTTTGGTTTGGTTTTTTTGGTTTGGTCTCCTTTAACTAGTGGAGACAAAGAAGACAGCCCAGACCTCCACAGGGCTGATGCTAAATGCCATATTTGCTTTGGTGCTGTGTCTTATTGTTACTAATAATATCACACAGTCCCTGAGAAGGCTTTTGTCTTAAATAACTTGATGATAATCTTGGACCTCACCTGTAATTTATTGCTAGCATAACACCTAACATGCCTGACAGGGCTCCCAGAGATTTGGAGCAATGAAAGATATTCAAAAGTAACTCCAGAACACAGAGAAATTAGAGAGAGTCTTCAAAGAAACACAGAAATGAGTCCAGAGAACAAGCCGGCCCAGAAAATTGGGGAAGTCGGCATCTGCTGGAGCCTGAAATCTGGTCCTGACCCTGGCTCAGCGCTCACCTGCTTTTGGACTTTGGCTGTTTCGTTCCCTCCGCCAGCCTCACGTGCCTCGTCGGTGCAATGGATAACTGAGTGTAGCCCTCGTAGGGCTGTTGCGGTAAATAAATGAAGTAATTTGTGTACGGGCTTAGCGAGGCACCTGACACGGTGTTAGCTAACAGTAGCTGCTGGTGTTATGCAACTTCCAAACGCAGATGAAAGAAACCAGAATTTTTGTTTTTTAAATTAGCTAAAATCTGTACAGCAACACTATTGTTTGCAAGGCAGCTTTCTGCAAAGTGGCTATTTTCCCCAACACCAACTTCCATTGAAAATTAGCCATGGATTTCCACCACGGGGTGGAAAAAAAAGAGAATTCTCCCAATATGTCCACATGATATCTTGGGGCCAGCCAGTGTCCTTGGCTTGCTGTGCCCACAGGTCCATACCTGGCCTGTCCCCTCAGAGCTCCAGCCCCTGTCAGAGACCCCTCATCCTTGCAGGCCTAAAGCCCCTCACTGCCTTCTCTGGGGTCCTGGGCTCCAAGACTCCTGCAGACAGATTGTCAGCCGAGAGGGACGGATGGGTCTTTCCTCCAGACCTGGCTGTGGGCACTAGTATGTGGGGGATGCAGACACACACATGCTCAGCCAGCTCCTCCCAGAAATAACATCAGGGGAGGCTGCATGAGACGGGCCCCTGGCCAACAAGCAGAGGCTGACAGACGGAAGGCTCAGTTGTGTCTTCTGTGAAACTGCTCCGGAGGATTGTCCACCACACAGTGCACACATCACAGGGGACTTTAGCATGAGAAAACATGAGATTTCAGGTGATGCAGTAGTTTTCCTTGGAGTAGGAGAGTGACTGTCTTTGAGTCATGGAAGTTGGGATGCTGGGCTATAAAGTTACTGTATTTTTATGCAAATAACACGATCCTTCTATGTTTGTTTGCAAACAGCTCCCTCTCCACCCCAGGTATTTTTGTAAGCATGCTATGCTAATTTTTTGACAGCAAAGTACAAAAAAATTAGCATAGCGTTTATGAAAATACCTTGCAGGGGGCAGGCACAGTTGGCAAACAAATGTAGAAGGTGGGCTCACTTTATTTGTGTAAAAATAGGGTAATGTTTGAATGTAGGAACCATAGGGGCATATTTTGATTTAATTATCACACCCTTTCCACTTCCTGCAATAACCTTATTTTAAGAAATCATCATATATGTATGTATAGTACATATATAGTTATATATATATAGTGTGTGTCTTTTTCTATTTTCAACAGCTTTTTGAGATATATTTGCATCATACCATAAAATTCACCCCCTTCGAGTGTATAATCCAGTAACTTTTAGTATATTCAAAGAGTTGAGCATCCTTCACCAAATTCAATTTTAGAAAATTTTATTACCCTGGAAAGAAATCCCATACCCCTTAGCCGTCATCCACCAATCCCTCCTCCGCCCTAAGCCCTAGGTAATTAATACTTTCTGTCTCTATGGATTTGCCTGTTCTGGGCATTTCATATAAATGGAATTACACAATATGTGGTCTTTTTGACTAGCATTTCACTTATAATGTTTCTAAGGTTCAACCATGTTGTAACATGAATCAGTACTTAATTCCTTATCAAGGCTAAATAATATTCCATTGTATGGGTATGCCATGTTCTGCTTATCCATTCAGCAGTTGATGTGTGTGATGGTTAAGACTGTACGTCAGCTTGGCTGGGCCATGATTCTCAGGGTTTTGGCAGTTGTATAATTTTGTGATCGCTTCCCTGCTGATTTGATATGTGAGCACCACCATGATGGAATCTGCTGAGTGGTATTGGTACGGGCGGGCCTGGGGTGGCTCTCTGCCCCCTCAGCCTTCATCTCGCTGCCCTCTGCTATCTACTTCCTTCCTGCTTGCCTTGCCAAGGTTTTTGGTTTGTTCCAGACCCAGCAGCTGCCTCTTGTCATCTCACCTCTGGTTCTTAGGACTTGAGCTAGCAGCTTACCTGTTGATTGTGGGATTCATCATTCTTCATAGCCTGTGAGCAGAGCCCTGCTCTCTGACCTGCCCATCTGGGGCTCGCCAGCTTCTGTGGCTGCGTGAGTTGGGAGAAGCCTCTACCATGATCCACAGACTTGGGACATTCTAGCCTCTACAATCTCTTGAGCTGTTTCCTTGATATAAATCTCCCTCCATATATATTTATATGCTTTACTGGTTTTGCTTCTCTAGATAACCCAGCCTAAGACAATTGACATTTGTGGTGTTTCCACTTTTGACTACTACAAATAAGGCTGCTATAAAAATACATGTGCAGGTTTTTGTGGTGTGGACATGTGTTTTCACTTCTCTTGGGTATATGCATAAGAGTGGAATTGATGGATTACATGGTAATTCTATGTTTAACCACTGGAGGAACAGCCAGATTGTTTTCCAACGTAGCTGTATCGTTTCACATTTCCATCAGCGATGTATGAGAGTTCTAACTTCTCCACATTCTCACCAACACTTGTTATTGTCTGTCTTTTGTTTGTAGCCATCCTAGTGTGAAGTGACATCTCATTGTGGTTTTGATTTGCATTTCCCTGATGGCTAATGATGCTGAGCATCTTTCATGTGTTTATTGGCCATCTGTAGATCTTCTTTGGAGAAATGCCTCTTCTGCCCTTTTGCCCATTTTTTAATTGGGTTATATGACTTTTTATTATTGAGTTGTAAAAGTTCTTTATATATTCTATACACAAGTCCCTTATCAGATACGTAATTTGCAAAAATTTTCTCCTGTCGGTGGGATCTTTTCTTGATATTGTCCTTTGAAGCACCAAAGGTTTAATTTTGATGTCTAGGTTATCTGTTTTTTTCCTCTGCATGTGTTTTTGGTGTCATAGCTAAGAAACCATTGACTAACACAAGCTTGTAGTGGTTTATGCCTATGTTTTCTTCTGAGAATTTTATAGTTTTAGCTCTAGAATTTAGGTCTTTAACTCATTTTGAGTTAGTTTTTGTATGTGGCGTGAGATAATGGTCCAACTTCATTCTTTCGCATGTATCTATCCAGTTGTGCCAGAACCATTTGTTGAAAAGACTATTTTTTTCCCCACTTTATTGACTGGCACCCTTGTCAAAAATTAATTTTAGGGTTTATTTCTGGGCTTTCAGTCCTACCCTATTGGTCTGTATGTTTATTCTTATGCCAGTACCACACTGTCTTGATTCCTGTAGGTTTGTAGTAAGTTTTAAAGCTGGAAAGTGTGAGTCCTCCAGTTTTCTTTGTCTTTTTTGACTTTTTGGGGTCCTTTGCGATTCTGAATGAATCTTAGAATCAGCTTGTCAGTTTCTGCAAAGAAGTCAGATTTTGATAGGGATTGTGTTGAATCTGTGGATCAGTTTCAGGAGTATTGCCACATTAACAGCATTCTTTCTCTTCATAAACATAAGATGTCTTTCCATTTATTTAGTCTTTCATTTCTTTCCACAATGTCTAGTAGTTTTCAGAAAATGCGTGTTTGCACTTTCTTTGTTAAATTTATTCTTAATTATTATTTTGATGCTATTGTAAATGGAACTATTTTCTTGATTTCATTTTTGATTTGTCCATTGCTACTGTAGAAACATATAACTGAATTTTGTATATTGATCTTGTGTCCTGCAACATTGCTGAACTAATTTTTTAGTTATAGCAGTTTTTTAGAGGATTCCTATTATTATACTCAAGCTTCTTATATATACAAGATCAGATCATCTGCAAATGGAGAGGGTTTTACTTCTTCATTTTCAATCTGGATAACTTTTATTAAATTTTCTGGATGAATTGCCCTGGCTGGCATCTCCAGTACAATGTTGAATAGAAGAGGTGAGGGCAGGCATCCTTTTCTTATTCTTGATTTTAAGGGAATGCATTCAGTCTTTCAACATTGAGTAGGATACCAGCTTTGGGTTTTGTGCAGATGCCCTTTATCAGATTGAGGTATATATTTCTTTTTCTAGTCCATTGAGCATTTTTTTGGTAGTTGGCTGGATGTAAATTAAGAATAAATACCAAGACTGAGCTGCCTCGACAGCCTTTTAGGAATCACTACTATGAAACACAGGAATCACATCAACTACATCTGTGGAAAGAGACAATGGAAAAACTCAACCTCATCAGTCAGAACAAGGCCAGGGGCTGACTGTGGAACAGACCATCAACTGCTCATATGCAAGTTCAAGTTGAAGCTGAAGAAAATTAGAACAAGATTCTGAGAGCCAAAGTACAACCTTGAATATATTCCATCTGAATTTAGAGACCAAGAATAGATTTGACAGCTTGAACACTAATGACCGAAGACCAGATGAGTTGTGAAGTGACATCAAGGACATCATACATGAAGAAAGTAAGAGATAATTAAAAAGACAGGAAAGAAAGAAAAGACCAAAATGGATGTCAGAAGAGACTCTGAAACTCGCTCTTGAATGTTAAAGGGAAAGGAAGAACTGATGAAGTAAAAGAGCTGAACAGAAGATTTCAAAATGCCACTCGAGAAGAAAAAGTAAGCTATTATAATGACATGTGTAAAGATCTCGAGATAGAAAACCGAAAGGGAAGAACACAGATGGCATTTCTCAAGCTGAAAGAACTGAAGAAAAAATTCAAGCCTCGAGTTGCAATAGTGAAGGATTCTACAAGGAAAATATTAAATGACACAGGAAGCATCAAAAGAAGATGGAAGGAATACACAGAGTCACTATACCAAAAAGAGTTGGTCAATGTTCAACCATTTCAGGAGGTAGCACATGATCAGGAACTGATGTTACTGAAGGAAGAAGTCCAAGCTGAACTGAAGACCTTGGCAAAAAACAAGGCTCCAGGAATTGTTGGAATACCAATTGAGATGTTTCAACAAATGGCTGCAGTGCTGGAAGTGCTCACTCACCTATGCCAAGAAATTTGGAAGACAGCTACCTGGCCAACCAACTGGAAGAGACCCATATTTATGCCTATTTTCAAGAAAGGTGATCCAACAGAATGTGGAAATTATTGAACAATATCATTATTATCATACGAAAGTACAATTTTGCTGAAGATCATTCAAAAGTGGCTGCAACAGTACTTCGATAGGGAACTGCCAGAAATTCAAGTCAGATTTAGAAGAGGACGTGGAACCAGGGATATCATTGCTGATGTCAGATGGATCCTGGCTGATAGGAAAGAATACAAGAAAGATGTTTACCTATGTTTTATTGAGTATGCGAAGGCATCTAACTGTGTGGATCATAACAAATTATGGATAACATTGCAAAGAATGAGAATTCCAGAACACTTAATTGTGATTATGAGGAACCTGTGCATAGATCAAGAGGCAGTCGTTCAAACAGAACAGGGGGATACTAAGTGGTTTAAAGTCAGAAAAGGTGTCCATCAGGGTTGTATCCTTTCACCATATCTATTCAATCTGTATGCTGAGCAAATAATCTGAGAAGCTGGACTATATGAAGTAGGACAGGGCCAAGATTGGGGGAAGACTCATTAACAACCTGCAATATGCAGGTGACACAACCTTGCTTGCTGAAAGCGAAGATGACTTGAAGCACTTACTGATGAAGATCAAAGATCACAGCCCTCAGTATGGACTACACCTCAACATAAAGAAACAAAAATCCTCACAAGTAGACCAAAAAGCAACATAATGATAAATGGAGAAAAGATTGAAGTTGTCAAGTATTTCATTTTACTTGGATCCACAATCAATACCCATGGAAGCAGCCGTCAAGAAATCAAAAGACACATTGCATTGGGCAAATCTGCTGCAAAAGACCTCTTAAAAGTGTTGAAAAGGAAAGATGTCACTTTGAAGACAAACCCAAGCCATGGTGTTTTCAATTGCCTCATATGCTTGTGAAAGCTGGACAATGAATAAAGAAGACAGAAGAAGAACTGACGCTTTGAACTGCAGTGTTGGTGAAGAATATTAAATATATCATGGACTGCCAAAAGAATGAACAAATCTGTCTTGGAAGAAGTACAACCAGCATGTTCCTTGGAAGCAAGGATGGTGAGACTATGTCTCAGATACTTTGGACATGGTTTCAAGAGGGATGAGTCCCTGGAGAAGGACATCATACTTGGAAAAGTAGAAGGTCAGCAAAAACAAGGAAGACCCTCAAAGAGATGGATTGACACAGTGGCTGCAAAAATGGGCTCAAGCATAATAACGGTTGTGAGAATGGCACAGGACAGGGCAATGTTTCATTCTGTTGTGCATGGGGTCGCTATGAGTGGAAACTGACTCCATGGCACCTAACAACAACAACAACACTATCAAACAAACAACAACAACAAAAAAAAAAAAATCAAGATTTTCAGTTGTGAAAATCAAATTATTTCCGTGAATCAAGGGTAAATAAATTTTAGAATAACTTACATGGGTAGACCTTATTCCTATATCCTTTCCCCCGGAAAATCATATTCCAATTCCTTTGGGTTCACGGGAGAAACCACTGGCCTTTTTCTCGAGGTGCACCATATGAGAACTCAGAGAGCACAGTAAGAGGAGTGTTTGGGTAGGCTGTTCTATCCCTCCTCCTCTAACTCTACTCCCATTGCTGATTTTACTATGTTTATTAATATAGTCCTTTTCCTTATTACAAAAGGAGAAACACTTTAGAAATTTCTATAATCTAATAAGCTAGTTTATCAATTGCTATTGTGCTGACTCAGACTCTTGGCGACCCCATGTGTGTCAGAGTAGAACTGTGCTCCATGGGGTTTTCAATGGCTGATTTTTTGGAAGTAGATTACCAGGTCTTTCTTTAGAGAACCTCCAACATTTTAGTTAGTAGCTGAGAGCTTTTGTACCTCTGAGGAAAGTACTAATGCCATCTCATCAACATGATAGTTTTAATTCTTTGTCTGAACTCTTTGAACTTGGGACACGCTAAGGGATCTGTATTTGGGAAATACTATGTTTTCCAGTTTTCACCTAGGGTCTGTTCAAAATTCAATGAGTGCTCTGAAGAAATTGATGTTTTATGATGGTTAAGTATGTGCATCAGTACTGCCAACTGCTCTTTGAATCTGCTGCAGAGGAAGCAGTCTGGCTCCCAGCTGAGGGCCACACCTGGGCAGCAGGTCAGGCACCTGGAGAGGCGGCGAGGCTGCTCAGGGCACGAGGAACTTCAGCTGAGGAACTGGGGGACCAGGGCAGGGAGAGGGCAGCCTGCCCTTGTTTCTGCCGATGGGGCCAAGTGGGCAATACAGCTGGAAATGCAGGCGAACCCTGCACCGTCAGCCTTCCTTTGAAAATTTGCCGTAGAATTTCTATTTGGGGCACAGTGGAGACATGAGACAGACTCTACAATGAGCTCAAAGAGGAACAGATCCTTCTGCTTATTTGTGTGAGATGAGGCACCAAGAAACATACCCACTCGCTGCTACATGAACTGGGACTCTATCGGCTATAGAGAAACCACTCACGGTAGTAGTACACACGTACACGCACACACATAAGCACACACGTGCACATACACACAAATATGCACATAGACATACCTAGGTGCACACACACATACACAGAGCCCATAAACACAAACACACACACACATGAAAAGTGCAAATGCACTCTGTAATCACACACACACAAATACATATACACACATGAACACACACAAATTCAGAATATATATAAATGCACAAGAATATATGCATACATACACACACACACACACCCATACACCTTCCTTCATGAAAACACATGCACAAACACAGTCATGTACATATACACAAGCATACGTGCATGCAGGTACGTACGCACACGTGTGCACACACACACACTCCATTTTAACACCACAGACCTTGCATGTCCTTATCACAGGTGACATGTAATTGGTTATTAAAATGAAACATTGAAATATACACCTGCTTTACATAATAACTGCATTGTCATGAATGACACATCTTTACATACAATCTCATGTTCATGCCCAGGTGCTTTTCTGAGAGGAGGGGTTTAAAGTCGGCAGGGGAGGAGGGGAGGAACTGTGCCTGAAGCCTGCAGTACAGAGCACCATCATCCTGTGATTAAGTAGCAGTGAGCTTTTATGATTTTTATTATCGTTTCAATTTTCTCCTTGGATTTTTTAATGAGAAAGAAAGTCTGGTCTAGAGAGGCAATCCCAGGTAGCAGTTGAACTTCCCACACAGGTGAGAACGATTCTATGAGTGTATTTCAGAATAAGACACAAGTTCACCAACGGTAACATTTAAGGCAAGTAAATTCTGATATAATGCTACATGTGTTATGTTAAAAACTCTCAAATCTATGTATTCATTGTGTTTTTATAATTTATGCTCATTCTTTAAGAACATGTACTTGCTTTTCATTATCTGCAGAGTTTAGATCTGAAAGAGAAGCTAAGGCTTATTTCTTAAGTGCTTTTTTTCAAAAACAGATTAGCTCTCCTGATTTGCTTCCTCAAAAAATGACCATCTATAATGATTAAAGGGTCAATACACCAGGAGGACATAACTATAATAAATATTTATGCACCCAATGGCAGGTCTCCAAAATACATCAAACAAACTCTAACAGCATTGAAAAGAGAGATAGACAGCTTCACAATAATAGTAGGAGACTTCAACACACCACTTTCGGTGAAGGACAGAACATCCAGAAAGATGCTCAATAAAGACAAGGAAGATCTAAATGCTACAAAATCAATCAACTTGATCTCATAACACTCCACTCAACAGCAGCCAAGTATACTTTTTTTTCCAATGCACATAGAACATTCTCCAGAATAGACCACATATTAGGCCATAAAGCAAGCCTTAACAGAATCCAAAGCATCGAAATATTACAAAGCATCTTTTCTGATCATAAAGCCATAAAAGTAGAAATCAGTAACAGAAAAAGCAAGGAAAAAAAAGAAAATCAAACACGTGGAAACTGAACAACACCTTGCTCAAAAAACTACTGGGTTATAGAAGAAATTAAGGATGGAAAAAAGAAATTCTTGGAATCAAACGAGAATAAAAACACATCCTACCAGAACTTTGGGACACAGCAAAAGCAGTGCAGAGAGGTCAGTTTATAGCATTAAATGCACACGTCCAAAAAGAAGAAAAGGCCAAAATCAAAACGTTAACCCTACAACTGGAACAAGTAGAAAGAGAGCAGCAAAAGGAGAACTCAGACTCCCAGAGAAAGGAAATATTAAGAATTAGAGCAGAATTAAATGAAATAGAGAATAGAAAAACAATTGAAAGAGTTAACAAGATCAAAAGCTGGTTCTCTGAAAAGATCGACAAAATTGATAAACCACTGGCCAAACTGACAAAAGGAAAACAGGAGAGGAAGGAAATAACCCGTATAAGAAATGAGATGGGTGATATCACAACAGACCCAACTGAAATTAAAAGAATCTTAACAGAATACTATGAAAAATTGTAGTCTAACAAATTTGAAAACCTAGAGGAAATGGACAAATTTCTAGAAACTCACTACCTACCTAAACTAACACAAACAGAGGTAGAACAACTAAATAAACATATAACAAAAGGAGAGATTGAAAAGGTAATTAAAAAACTCCCAACAAAAAAATGTCCTGGTCCAGATGATTTCACTGGAGAATTCTACCAAACTTTCAGAGAAGAGTTAACACCATTGCTCCTAAAGATATTTCAGAGCATAGAAAATGATTGAATACTCCCAAACTCATTCTATGAAGCCAACATAACCCTGATACAAAACCAGGTAAAGACACCACAAAAAAAGAAAATTCAGACCAATATCCCTCATGAACATTGACGTGAAAATCCTCAACAAAATTCTAGCCAATAGAATTCAGCAACATATCAAAAAAGTTATTTATCATGATCAAGTGGGATTTATACCAGGTATGCAGGGATGGTTCAACATTATAAAAACAACCAGTGTAATCCATCACATAAATAAAACAAAAGACAAGAACACATAATCTTGTCAATCAATGCAGAAAAGGCATTTAACAAAGTCCAAGACCCATTCATAATAAAAACTCTCAACAAAGTAGGAATAGAAGGGAAATTCCTCAATATAATTAAGGGCATTTATACAAAGCTGACAGCCAACATCATCCTAAATGGAGAGACTTTGAAAGCATTCCCGTTGAGAACGGGAACCAGACAAGGATGCCCTTTATCACCACTCTTATTCAACATTGTGCTGGAGGTCCTAGCCAGAGCAATTAGGCTAGAAAAAGAAATAAAGAGCATCCAGTATGGTAGGGAAGAAGTCAAAGTATCTCTGTTTGCAGATGATATGATCTTATACCTAGAAAACCCCAAAGAATCTACAAGAAAACTACTGGAACTAATAGAAGATTTCAGCAAAGTATCAGGATACAAGACAAACATACAAAAATCAGTTGGATTCCTTTACACCAACAAAGAGAACCTTGAAGAGGAAATCACCAAATCAATACCATTTACAATAGCCCCCAAGAAGATAAAATATTTAGGAATAAGTCTAACCAGAGACATAAAAGACCTATACAATGAAAACTACAAGACACTACTGCAAGAAAACAAAAGAGACCTCTATAAGTGGAAAAACATACCTTGCTCATGGATAGGAAGACCCAACATTGTGAAAATGTCTGTTCTACCTAAAGCAATCTACAGACACAATGCAATCCTGATCAAAATTCCAATGGCATTTTTTAATGAGTTGGAGAAACAAATCACCAACTTCATATGGAAAGGAAAGGGACCTCGGATAAGTGCAGCATTACTCAAGAAGACGAACAAAGTGGGAGGCCTCACACTACCTGATTTTAGAACCTATTATACTGCCAAGGCAGTCAAAACAGCCTGGTACTGGTACGACAACAGATACGTAGACCAATGGAACAGAATTGAGAATCCAGACATAAATTCATCCACCTACGAGCAGCCGATATTTGACAAAGGCCCAAAGTCTGTTAATTGGGGAAAAGACAGTCTCTTTAAACAAACGTGCTGGCATAACTGGATATCCATCAGCAAAAAACTGAAACAAGACCCATGCCTCATACCATGCACAAAGACTAACTCAAAATGGATCAAAGACTTAAATATAAAATCAAAAACAATAAAGATCATGGAAGAAAAAATAGGGACAACACTAGGTGCCCTAATACATGGCATAAACACAATACAAACCATAAGTAACAATGCACAAGCACCAGAGGAGGAACTAGACAACTGGGAGCTCCTAAAAATCAAACACTTAAGCTCATCAAAAGACTTCACCAAAAGAGTAAAGAGACAACCTACAGACAGGGAAAAAATTTTTGGCTCTGACAAATCTGATCAGCATCTCATCTCCAAAAATCTACAAGATATTGCAAAACCTCAACAACAAAAAGACAAATAACCCAATTAAAAAATGGGCAAAGGATATGAACAGGCACTTCACCAAAGAAGACATTCAGGCAGCTAACACACAGGAAGAAATGCTTACGATCATTAGCCATTAGAGAAATGCAAATCAAAACTACAATGAGATACCATCTCACCCCAACAAGGCTAGCATTAATCCAAAAAACACAAAATAATAAATGTTGGAGAAGTTGTGAAGAGGCTAGAACACTTACACACTGTTGGTGAGAATGTAAAATGGTACAACCACTTTGGGAATCAGTTTGGCACTTCCTTGAAATCTAGACATAGAGGTGCCGTAGGATCCAGCAATCTTGCTCCTTGGAATATAGCCTAGAGAAATAAGAGCCATCACACGAATAGATATATGCACACCCATGTTCATTGCAGCATTGTTCACAAATAGCAAAAAGATGGAAACAACCTAGGTGCCCATGAACGGATAAATGGATAAACACATTATGGTATATTCACTCAATGGAATACTACGCATTGATGAAGAATGATGAATCCGTGAAACACCTTATAACATGGAGGAATCTGGAAAGCGTTATGCTGAGTAAATTAGTCAGTCACAAAGAACAAATACCACTATTATAATAACTCAAGAAATGGTTTAAACACAGAAGAAAACATTCTTTGATGGTTTACAAGGGTGAGGAGGGACTGAGAGGGTTATTCACTAACTAGATAGTGGACAAGAATTATCTTGGGTAAAGGGAAGGACAGCACACATTACAGGAGAAGTCAGCACAACTGGACTAAACCAAAGCTAAGAAGTATCCTGAATACAACCAAACACTTCTAGGGACAGAGTAGCAGGGGCAGAGGTCTGGGGACCATGCTTTCAGGGGACCTCTAGGTGAATTGGCATAGCAAAGTTTATTAAGAAAATGTTCTGCATCCTACTTTGGTGAGTGTTGTCTGGGGTCTTAAAAGCTAGCAAGCAGCGAGCTAAGATGCATCAACTGATCCCAACCCACCTGGAGTAAAAGAGAATTAAGAACACCAAAGTCACAAGGAAAGCATTAGCCCAAGAGACAGAAAGGGCCACATAAACTGGAGACTGCAACAGCCTGTGACCAGAAGAACTAGATGGTGTCCGTCTACCACCAATGACTGCCCTGACAGGGAACACAGCATAGAGACCCTGTTGGAGCAGGAGAAGAGTGGGGTGGACAACTCAAATTCTAGTGAAAAGACTGGACTTAATGGTCTGACTGAGACTGGAGGAACCCCAGGGAGTGTGGCTCCCAGACGCTCTGTCAACCCAGCACTAAAACCATTCCTGAGGCCAACTCTTCAGTCAAAGATTAGACTGGACTATGGGACATAAAATGATACTTGTGAAGAGTGTGCTTCTTAGCTCGAGTAGATGCATGAGACTAAACGGGCAGCTCCTGTCTGGAGGTGAGATGAGAAGGCAGAGAGGGTCAGGAGCTGGATGAATGGACATGGGATATCAGGGGTGGAAAGGAGGAATGTGCTGTCACAGTATAGGGAGAGCAATTAGGGTCACATAACAATGTATGTATAAAGTTTTGTATGAGAGACTAACTTGAACTGTGAACTTTCTCTTAAAGTACAATAAAATAAAATTTTAAAAAAAGGAAAAAAAATGACCATCTCTTGGGTTCAGGGGTTGGTGTTAATGCTCAGATTACTGGGATGTCTTTATGATTTCCCAGGCCTCCCACCTGGTCCCCCTTTTCCCCCCTCCCAAATAATTTCTGTTTTAAATTAGCAGATACTCTAATTTTCTTTTAGGAATGTTTTTGCCAACATCTAGGTCAGCCCGCGGGGGCCTGACATGTATGTGAACGTCTCCCCTTGTGATGAAACGGTGGGAAGGAGTTTAGTAGAGCCGCCTGCAGCGGTCGATTGGGAAACACTCTCGTGGTTGTTTATAATCACAGTAGCCTCCTTACGCCTCTGAAAACTTCTCCCCTAAATGTCGGCATGATTTTTGCTGAAGAAGTAATTTTAAATAATCTCTCACTTTCTGAATATAGTTTTAGTTCTGTATATGTATTATACCAAAGATTTCTTTATAAATTTATTTAAATATATCTTTATTAGCCTTTATAAAGAAAGCATTTAGACTTTGTCCTATTTAACAGCATTGCATGTTATTCAATTACTTTAATTTTGAAGAAAAAAGGCAACATTGTTGATGAATAGGTTTGGAAATGACACATATGTTTCCTTTTAGAACAGGATATGTAGATATGTGTCTATAAAACCAAACCAAAACATTCAATATCATGGCATCAAAATACGTTTTAAGAAACAAAAGATTCCTTAGATAGTTGTTTAGAATTCTTCACCTTTGAAGGAAAAAAATATATTATTTTCCTGCTTTGTGGCAAAGTGAGAGAAAAGATTTCAGATTTGTATTTTGAAGCATTCTCTGTTTTCACCCACTATGTGGGTTGTCTGCTTTTTGTACCTAAATAAAAAGCCAAATTGGAAAATCCTATTTTATCTTTACCATTGTTTTCTAAGTATGTACGAGGATTTTGATTGAATGTTTATAACTCTTGGATCTGGTGACGTTTATCTTGGGCAAATTTGTCAAATTATTATAATTTTTATTCTCTTCTTAGCTCTTTTAATATTAGCTTTCTTAGCTTACTGACTTTAACCAGTGGTTCATTGTAGGCATAACTTGGACAGGATAGACCAAGAAAAACCAATTAAAAACAATTTAGTTGTCAGAACTACGTTAGCAGTTAGAATGATTCAGATGTGTTCTGAAGACAAGTTCTCTTGCTCACCACCAACCACCTGGCACTTAGTAGTTTATTTTGAAGGGGAAATCATAAAATAATAATTATATTTGTTCATTTACAAAATATAAACCAGAACAGACCTTAACATCTTTAATAATGAAAACCCCTCGTATCATGGGTTGTATAATGCTTCCCTGGAGGAAGCCAGAATCACTTCTTTCCAGAGCTGGGTCCCTGACAAATAGCAAGAGTAGAGCTGTGTCATCAAAAGCATTATCTTCCAGAGATCAAGTGGACCTAGGCTCAGAACATGCAAAATTTAACTCTTAAATATCATCTCATCCATCCATCCATCCATCCATCCATCCATCCATCCATCCATCCATCCATCCACCTATACATCACCTATCCATCCATTCATCCATCCTCCACCCTCCCACCCACCTACTCATTTATCCACTCATCCATTTATCCACTCACTCATCTACCTGTCCATCCATCCATCCATCCATCCATCCATCCATCCATCCATTCATCTATCATCCATCCATCCATCCATCCATCCATCCATTCATCTATCATCCATCCATCCATTCATCTATCATCCATCCATCCATCCATCCATCCATTCATCTATCATCCATCCATCCACCCACCTACCCATTTATCCACCCATCCATCCACCTGTCTATCCATCTATTCATCATCCATCTATCCATCCACCTGTTTGTCCACCTATCATCCATCCATCCATCCATCCAACCACCCATTTATATATCTCTTCAAATATTAATTCAGCACCAACTAATTCCAGGCTCTGGGCTGAACACTGAGCAGTCAAAGATGAAGACTCCGATGCCAATCATCTTTCAGATATAGTGCAATCCATGAACAACCTATTCTCTTGGTCAGATGTTGTGGTGGATGTCTTCTGTTCTCTTCTTCGTCTGCATTCTCTCCCGTTTTCACCCTGCCCTGTGCCCCTGAAGTCAAATCTTCCTTGACCTCATCAGGGAACATGGATTGCATCAGGGGGCATCTTGTGCTCTGGCTTCTGGTTGGGTTTAGCCATAGAGAGTACAGCAGGAGGTCCCAGGGATGGAGGAGACAGAGATCAGGGTGTTTGGTCCCATGGGTTCCTCCCTGAGGGGACTTGCCTGCTTCTCCACACAATGTGCCCTCTCTAGGTCTCTCTCTAATTATCTGCCCCAAGTTTCTGCATTATTACTTGTGGTTTCTCAACATCTTGTCTGTAGTCTTGTTAAACTCTCTTCAAATTACTCAACCTAATGTGCCATTTATTCTCTGCTGAGGAAGGGACGGATAGAGATGTTCTTCATGAGGACTCTCCAGCTTGGCGGCTGTGGCCCAGCCTCCTTTCTGGTATCTATTTCTAGATTTTACTAAACTCAGTATAGCTTTATTCCCATTAGCAAGTCACTCAGCATAATTTCAGGTACAATTTTTGCTTATTACTATGAGTGTTGAAGCCAGAACTGGTTTCTGCTCTCTCTGTCTCTCTCCCTCTCATAAAAAGAGACCCCCTAAATTAACAGACAAACACAGGACTCATACAACCTTCATTTACTGCAGAGAGAAAACTTGTGGTATCGTTACGTAGATCTTGGTTACCTGCATCAGAAAATGATCCGTCTAGAGCCAGCTCACTGGCCTGGAGAATGCATGAATAATGGATATTTAGATGGCATCCACAGACCCATTCGCTTCAGGAAGTATCTCATTGCCAGACACCCAGAAGCTACACCCTTTGGTGAGTGGCTGCACGGGGCTGCTGGGGACTGTCCTTGCTCCTCTTCAGAGGTGTCAATCAAATAGAAAACCCGACTCATTACTATGTAAAATTTGAGAAGTATGCAAATGAGCACTCCCTAAACAAGGAAAATGACAGGACCTTTCTTATCAGTCCAATAACACACTCCCACAAGCTGTGATGGCTCCTTCTGCAGAGCCGTCAGCTCAGCTCTTTGCAGGCTGTTGAGCTGTTAACATGTGCACCATTTTATAGCCTGTTAAGTTCAGAGGAGAAAAAAAATTTTTTGTGGCTCAGGTAAGGGAGTGACATTGTGATTTGAGAAGCTTTTAAAACACATATTAAAATATTTATTTTGAATTAAGAAACTGAAATGAATTGTCTTGCATTTTGCCTAGTTTTCTGAGTGCTCCAGAAATTATTCCCCCGCTGTATTCTTTCTTTCCTCCCTATTCTCTCTTCTGCACAAATCACATGCCCATCAGCATGTTTTTGACTGTGTCAGTTCACGATGTTTAATCTAACTTTTAATACGATTAAAAACCAAATCAAACCCATTGCCCTCAAGTAGATTCAGACTCGTGGTGACCCCATGTGCTACTGAGTAGAACTTCTCCATAGGGGTTTCTAGGGCTGTAATCTTTAAGGAAGCAGATCGCCAGGCCTTTCTTCTGTGGCACCGCTGGGTGGATTTGATGCCAACCTTTAGGTCAGTGGTCAAGCACAAGCCATTTGCACCACCCAGTGACCTTTGAATGAAGTTACCTCATTTCAAAAACCCTGACCTGGGGGAGGGGACTATTGTCACTTTGAAACAAATCTTCCCGCTTTGGTTTTCCAAATAACATCTCAAATTTACGACCTTGCGTTTAGAAGGACGTGACCTACAGGCGACGGAGCCCAGGGCAGCTCTGCTGGATCTGCTCTCGTCTGTTGTCTAGTAACGAGTCTGACACTGGGGCGCTGGTGCTTCGCCCGGTTGTTGGACTAAGTTCCAGAAGACTCTGCTGGGCATAGATGGGCCAGGGAGGCCTCCAAGACAGATTTTCAAAAATGATAGATAAGGCTCGGAAGGCCAGCATATGTGAGTTTCTTTCTTTCTTTCTATTTTATTTTATTTTTGAGACCAAAAGTAGCTATCATAACTCTTCAAAGGGCATGACATGGTCCCATTCTCTCCCCTAGGGCATCAAAACCTCATTAGAAAAAGGTCCTAAAGAGGTGGAAATTGCCCGTTGTTTTTCTTCATTTTTTCTGACTTAATCTGGCTCCTAACTTAACTTTGAGAACATTTTAAAATCAACCAACCTTTCCAGTGCCCCTCCACCCCTTCACAGGATTAATCAGTTGCTGTCAAGTCAACTCCAACTCACCGCAACTCCATACGTCAGAGCAGACTGTGTTCCATAGGGTTTTCAGTGGCTGGTTTTTTGGAAGTAGTTCAGTAGACCTTTCTTCTGAGGTGCCTCTGAGTAGCCTCAAACCACCAGCCTTCCAGTTAGCAGCTGAGCATGTGAACTGTTTGTACCATCCAGGGCCTCCTCTCACAGGAGTAGTTTTGGGGAAGGCAGCAGAGAAAAGGAAGCCATAGATGGAAGGGAAGGCAGAGAGCAGCCCCGGAGCAGCCCCCAAGCCGTCTCAGCCACACTGCTCCCGAGGCAAGAAAAAGAGTAGAAAGTTTCCTCTCAGTTTAAAACTTGCAAGACCACAAATGTGTTTGTTTCATTTCGCATCTGTCAGTTGTGAATCAAAGGCTTCAAGCTGTCATGCTCTATGGCGAAAGCGTCAAAAAAGGGAATATTCTAGGAGTTGGGTATTAGGGTTGTTGACAAAAGCACAAAAATGCAGGAGAAAGTAAAAAGGCAAAAAATAATGTTAAAAAGCAAAGACTCGCTGCATTACAAAGCTTTCTTTCTTTTTTTTTTTTAAGGCTACTGAGTTATTCATGTTGCTTGTAAGAGTGGCCATGTTTTAGACGTGACAGCCCTGATTTGGGGTTGGGGGGGTAAGAAAAAAGAGGGGCTTCTTGGTGGGCGCCTGCTGTCACACTCCTGACGCCAGGACTCTTCCCTCCGTGGACATCTGACGGAGGTGTCTGAGGCGACTTTGGCTCCAGTGTCCACACCAAGGCTTTGCTGAGGAATTCTCCATCACCATCACCTCTTCTAGAGTGAAGTCTCACCTCCTCTCCACCCAGCTTGTGAAGGGCCTTCCCCAGGTGGGTGGCTAAGACAGGCAATGGTTGTTGGACGTGGGGATCCAGAGAGGTCACCAGTCGGCCGGTCACCTTGTAGGAACACTTTAGGCTGCTGCAAGCTGCTTGCGGTAGAGGCTGAGTTGGAGACAGAAAGGATAGGAAATAGGCAGAAGATTCATGTGGGTGTGGGCAACACTTCCTTGCCTTTTGTGGCCATTCTCCTTAGATAGCAGAGGGAAAGCTAGAAACACAAACATTGAACATGCAATCAACCGTTGTGACTGCGGCCATCAGCTCACAACAACCCCACGCACAATGAAACAAAACGATGCCCTATCCTGTGCCATCCCCAAGATGGGTTGCAGATTAAACTGTTGTGATCCGTAGGGTTTTCATGGGCTGATTTTCAGATGTAGATCACCGGGCCTTTCTTCCTAGTCTGTCGGAGTCTGGAAGCTCCACTGAAATCTGTTCAGCATCATAACAACACACAAAGCCTCCACCGACAGGCAGGTGGTGGCTGCACATGAGGTGCATTGGCAGGGAATCAACCCAGGGCTCCTGCATGGAAGGCAGGAATTCTACCATGGAGCCCCCAGTGCCCCCCACAAGCAATAATGTGGGTTCTCTATTCACTGGTTCCTGTGCCTGGTCAAGGCATCCGTGACTGTGGAGAAGCGTAGAAGAGGTGGCTGGAGCTTGCTGAGCTGACACAAATCCACAGCAGACAGGACTTGTGCGTTTATCAGCAAGAATAGCATTTATCCTAATAAATGTGCAATTTATCCTAATTGGTGTCATTTAACTGTCACTTAACCGTTGGTAGAACAGAGCTTTGGGAGACGTTCGACAATAATCTTCCTGACAAATATTCAGCAGTCACAGATGGACACTAAATAATAAGAAATTGTATTTATTAAAGGAGAGTCCTCTTCACCACCTTGTTAAACGTGTTCCAATGAGCTTGTTCCTGGGCACAGTGGGGACCCTGTGGCGGTAGCCACAGATGGAGAATGGGGGCGTTTTAGCTGCTTACGGGTGGTCTGTGCCGATTTGGTGTCATTCCGGGTTTCTAACTGTGCTTGAAAGACAACTCCTTCTATCCTTTGTGCTCCAGCCACTGAGAGGACCGGCTGGCAGGGCATGCAACAGGCCGTGTGTAGATGCAGTATGATCCTATGATTTATTTAGGCCACTGTGCAGTCAATAATTAATGAGGCTGACTCTGCTGATCGCGAGGAAGTTCTGAAGGACTCACTCACTTTGTTCAGACACTTGATATTCCACGTGGTCTCGGGGCCGCAGCGTCTCTAACGAGCTCTGCCTTCCTGGGCTAATCACGTTAGGCTGTAAACGGTGGAGCGGATGAGGAAAACCACATTAAAAACAAGAATTCTGCAGGCACACACGTAAGGAACATGCCACTCAACACTGAGACATGAACAGCGATGGGCTTGCCACTTTAACGGGGAGCTAAGGGCAGTGTGGGTCCCTCAACGGGAGGCTTTATCATCCACAACGCCTCCATCAATGAGCTTAACGGTGTCTTTAGGAATGCCTCATTATTAAAAGGAGGCCGGTCAACCCCTGGAAAAACCCCAAACAGACCCACATTCAAACCCCAGTCCTGTGCATTGGGATCCGCGTGACCCTGGACAAGCGACCTAACCTCCCTGACACTCGGTTTCCTCATCTGCTGCGAGAAGGCAGCAAGGAGCAAAGGCCACACCTTCCTCCGTTTGTTTGTTCACTCAGAATCACGACAGCCTAGGGGATCAGCGCTGTTATTGCCCCTTTTCGCAGATGAGAAAACTGAGGCGCAGAGAGGCTGAGTAACTTGTCTCAGGTTACATAACCACACGCCTTATTCTAAACACCCTGGAGACACCCTGTTTTAAGTTCCAGGAACCAGGAACATGCGAAGAGAAATAAATGCCCTAAACAACATCGCCAGCGATGGGAACAGGTACGCGCACCAGTTCTTCATCAAGCCTCCTCAGAAGTTGCTCAGAGGGGCTGAGGCACTGAGAGGACATTTTGGGAAGCACCTGCCCCAGGAGTTTGTGTTTGCTGCTGGGTTAATGGGAAAACGTACTGTCCCTCTGCCACCAATCAGATGAGGGGATAGGAATTTCATTCCTCAGGTGATTTAAATAATTTATTGTGAGGCTTCTATTATTGATTAAAACTTCTAGGAAGTTGTGTTAGATACTAACACCAAATAAAGACTTGGTGGTTAAGTGGTAGAATTCTCACCTTGCACACAGGAGACCCGAGTTCAATTCCCAGCCAGTGCACCTCATGCGCAGCCACCACCTGGCTGTCAGTGGAGGCTTGTGTGTTGCTGTGATGCTGAACAGGTTTCAGAGGAGCTTCCAGACTAAGAGGGACTAGGAAGAAAGGCCTGGTGATCTACTTCTAAAAATCAGCCAGTGACAACCCTATGGATCATAGTAGTCCAATCCACAACCAGTCATGGGCAGGACTGGTTCTGTTGTGCATGCGTCTCCATGAGTCGGGGGCAGACTCCACGGCAGCTGACAGCAACCTGGCAATGCCCCCGTGTGATAGCGGTGCGGGAGGTCGAGCCCACAGGTTCTGCAGAGGAGCCAGAAGGAGCACTGGACTAGACCCCAATGGGCCTCAGATTCCTAATTAGACCTGCCCTCTTGGCTCAGAGTTGGGCAAACCAAGGTCAGAGGTGTGCACGTCTCCCATGCTACCCACAGAAGGGTGGGGGAGGAGAAGGACATTGCTTCCCTCACCCCATTTCCCCCCGGCCCCTACCTGCACACCCCATACACACAGGTTCTGTCCCTCATCCTTCCTGCCCCACAGGACACACTGCCGAGCACCGGGGTCTGACTCTTCAAGATACTGACCAGTCTCCTGGGTGATGTTGACTATAGGCCTGCTGGGGGCCAGGTGGCACTGCTACCATCCTTCCTGGTTTCACGCCGCACCCTCCAGCCGAGTCCCACCTACTGCCCACCAGCATCTGTGCACCCCAGAGTGGAGAGCAGCTGGGTCCTGAAGGAGTCCCAGGGGCCACAGAGAAGCCCACCCCATCCCCCAAGACACATTCCTGTGGGTCCTTTGGGGCATCAAGCTCCCCCTGCCCTTCCCCTGCAGTCTGGGCCCTTGTCTTGATTTAATAGACCAGAAACATGTACCTGGTGTTTGCTGTTGTCAGGAGCTGTGAAGTCAGCCCCGACTCACGGCGACTCCATGAGCAATGGAATAAAGCACTGCTCAGTCCTGCCTTGTTCCCATTATCAGTTACAGACTCGACCATTGTGACCCACAGGGTTTCACTGGCTGATTGTCAGAAGTCAATCACCAGGAACTAAAGCTGGGTCTCCCACTCCCACATGATGGGTGAGAATTCTACTACCGAACCACCAAGAAAGGTTGCTAAATAGCTCACAGGAAAAAACAAAAATGTGGAAAAGGTTTGCTAGCACACCAAGCGTGTGTGCTGCTCATATTGCATATAATAATAACAAACCATACGTTTTAGGGAGAGTTAGGACTACATGGTCAGAACAAAAACAATAACCAGACAGATTCTCCTGAAGGGGATCAACACCACATCTCTTCTTCTTTGCTCCAGGCTCCACGTGGGTCAGTGCATGGTGTTGACCTTCATGATGGGTGAGTGTCTGAATGGCGTGGGGACCAGACCTCCAGGCCACAGAGCAGAACCCAAATGCACACTGCCCAAGTGGAGTGATTTCATTTTATTTTTTTGAGATGTCTCTGAAATTCCAAATGGGGGGTACCATTAGGAAGGGTATTTGACATATTAGAGTAATGTTCTCATTCTGAGTGTCTGGCCAGCACGTTTTCATGTGGTTCAATGTCATGCTGTAGATTCCTTAAAGGTGATTAATCAGGGTCTTAATAACTGGCTCACCAGGATGCGTGCTGTGGTAATTATCTGTTTAAATTCTCCAGCTGGCCACTACAGATGTTGCTAATGCTGTACAGGTAGAGAAACATTCTTCACTGAGTGTAAGAAATGGGAAGAGCAACAGGCACAACCGCAAGTTGGACAAGTCTGTGCTACTCTGCTGTGCACCTACTGTGGATGCATCTGGGTATGTATGCAACAACCAGTCAGCTGGCAGAGCCAAGGACCAAGGACATGGCTCCTCATAGCTCTTCTACTTCATGGCTGAATTGGAAAATAATCTTTTTTCCTTATGTTTGGACAAATGTGATTTCTCAATTCATTTTAAACCCTCCTACTGATTCCCATTCTCAGGAATAATAGGTAACATCTGTTGAGCAAAGTTTCTCTAATATTAGTAATTACTAGTGGCTCATATTTGTATGGTATTTTTAGTGTGCCAGGCTCTAAGAGACCCCTTCTGTCGTCTGTATGAGTAGTGTGTTAGTTCAGGCAACATGAGCTACTGTAACAGACTCCTGAAGTTGGGAGATGGAACACAATGGAAGTTTATTTCATGCTTAAGTGATAATCCAATATGGAGGCTCCTGATTGGCAGGCAGCTTTCCTCCCCTCAGTGATCCTGGGACCCAGCCTCTTCCACCTTTGCATCTACCATTTTTGGACCTTGGCAGCATCTTAACCCAGATGACTGATAGGGAAAGAAAGGGTGGAGGAGGCGTGCCTGCTAGTTTACCATGTGGCGTAGACGTGACACCAACATTCCCACTCACATCCCATTGGCCAGAGCCAACCATTGCCCCGTGCCCAGTGTGAGAGGAGCAGGACGTGCATCCCTGGCTGGGCAGCTGTTCCTGTTGGTGATTCGGAATGATGAAAGAGGGAGCACACATTTTTTGAACAACAAGCTGTTTCCACCACAGATAGAGCATTCTTCCCATTTTACAGCTGAAAAAACTGAGGCTCGGGAAAAGTGAGGTCATTCAGCAGCAAGTAGCAGATTGGAGTCCAGTGACTTGAGGGGTCACAGCCCTGCAGGAATCCATGGACATGTCCACAGCACCACCAGAACCATGGGGACTGCAGACAATGGGGAAAACAAATCTTGAGGAAGCTATAAAATAATTGTGTTAAGTTATTAAGGAGAAAAAACAGAGTCTAGAGAACTGATGGTGACTCTTATGTCAAGTTGGCCATAGAATCAAACACTAGTCTAGATGTTTCTGTGACTGTGTAGATGTGGTTAACACCTACAGTCATTGACTTTAAGTAGAGGAGATTGCCTTCAGTACGGTGGGTGGGCCTCATCCGATACTCTGAAGGCCTTAAGAGTAAAAATTGAGGTTTCCTGAAGAAGAAGAAATTCTTCCTCAAGACTGCAGCATCAATTCCTGCCTGAACTTCCAGCCTGCCCTAGGATTTCAGATTTGCCAGCCTCCACAATCATGTGAGCCAATTCCTTAAAATAAATAAATAAATGGTAGGTATAGATCTATCTATACACATACATACCTGCTAAAAAAACCCTTTGCGGTCGAGTCGATTCTGACTCATAGTGACCCTATAGGATAGAGCAGAACTGCCCCATAGGATTTCCAAGGAGCCACTGGTGGATTTGAACCGCTGATCTCTTTGTTAGCAGCCGAATGCTTAACCACTGAGCCACCAGTTCTTCATATATACATATATATCTATATATAAACAAAACCAATAGGAAAAAAATATATATAGATATACATGTAATATTTCCTATTGGTTTTATGTATATATATATATGTACCTGTATATATTTATTTCCTATTGGCTTTGTTTACATATAGATATATATGTATATATATTTCTTGTTGGTTTTGTTTCCCTGGAGAACACTGAGTCATGTGAAGACATATAAATCACCAGCACATACCATTTCACAGGGATCAGAGAGGCAAACATTTAAGATTGACCATATAAAAAGTCAGAGAAGTGGGACCTTCTACATTGCCCTTGGACTGTGGATTTTCGGGCTTGTGAAGAATTGCCCCCTCATGTCCACTGAAGCTTAGGATATCCCCATGTATGTCTAGCAGGGCTCGTAGACAAGCCATTGCAGTGCTGTTTCTGATGGGAAAGAAGTGGAAACAATCACGTTATCCTCCAGTGGGGAGAGGGTGAATAAGTGAGCTGTAGTTTAGTCAAACAGTGGACTGCAGGTATTAAATAGGGTCAACTGGAGCTACATGGTTGCTCAGTGGTTAAAGCCCTCAGAAGCTAGCCAGAACGTTGGCAGTTCAAACCCACCAGCTTCTCCTTGGGAGTAAGATGTGGATGTCTGCTTCTGTAAGGATTTACAGCCTTGGAAGCCCTATGAGGTAGTTCTACTCTGTCCTATAGGGTCGCTATGAATCAGAATCAACTCAAAGGCAGAGGGTTTTGGGAGCTACATGAATCAACATAAATATCAGAAACACAATGTTGAATGAAAAAAGTAAGCTAATTTCATTTTAAAGAAGAGTGGTTATGATAATTGAATTTCCCCCCAAATTGTAAAGTTAACTGTACCACAACCCCAAAGAGCTTAGTCTAAATCACATGCTGGGTGATTCTACTCACGCCTACTCAGCTTGTAAATCTGCATTGTAAGTCCCAGGACAGAAAGCAAACAAGGGGTGAGCCAGGCAGTAGTGGGGAGAGGCTGCCCCACTTTAGATGGGGGTCAGGCAGCTGGTTGGAGGAGGGACGTTGAAGACAGGTCTGAATATGAGCAGGATCTAGGTAATGGGCTGCCTGGAGCAAATGCTCTGAGGTGAAAAGAGTTTGTCAAGTTCAAGGCCCTGGGAGAAGCCAGCGTAGGGTGCGAAGGGGCATTTTGATGTGAGGTTGGTAAGAGTGGCTGGGGTGCCCTAGTAGACTCTTGTAGACAGTGGTAAGGATCTTGGCTTTGACTGCAAGAGAATTAACAGGCTGTTGATCTGACGTATGTCTCAAGAAAACTGGAAAGCTGTAATGTAGTGGACAGAATGAATGGAATGGGTGTAAGGGGGAAGCATGGAGAAATCCATCCCAGTAATTTAGGGAAAGTAAAGGGTAAAGTGGAGGGTCAGTAAAAAAGAGGAAGACTCTCAATGAGATGGATTGACACAGTGGCTGCAACAATGGGCTCAAGCATAACAATGATTATGATGATGGCACAGGACCAGGCAGTGTTTCGTTCTTTGTACATAGGGTCGCTAGGAGTCAGAGTCCACTCAATGGCACATAACAACAATTCAGGGAGATGTGGACAGGTGGAGGGACTCGAGCTGCCTTTGGAGTTGGACTTCAAAGGACCTTCAGATGGGTGGATTGAGAGGGTGAGTGAGTCGGCAGGGTCTCCAAGAAGACTCCCAGCTCATGCATTGTTGAGCAAGACTGAAGCAGATTCCTCATAACTGATTACTGTGTAAAGCCATCCTCCAAGAAGCAACTCTCTCTCCCCCAAATGTGTGGCAGATAGTAGAACACTGAGAAGCAATTTGGTCAAGTTAACATTTGCTGTTTCAGTGAAAACAAAATTTCACATGTAGATGATTGTTCATAGCAAATATCTCAAGTGTCTCAGATTTCAGAAAGTCTCATCTTTCCTGGCAGCATCCTAGACAAGTTTTAGAGATGGACGTTCTGAAATGACTTCATTACAGGCTCTACAACAACAGAACCACAACAAATAAAAACAGTGGCCATCGAGTCAACCCCAACTCATGTGAGCCCTGAATTCTGGTGACCCCAATTTGTCAGAGTAGAACTGTGTCCATAGGGTTTTCAATGACTGATCTCCAGGCTTTTCTTTTGAGGTGCCTCTGGGTGAACTTGAACAGCCAACCTTTCAGTTATCAGCTGAACGAGTTAGCCATTTGCACCATCTGAGGACTACCACAGGCAATGAATTAGAGGTAAGAAACATTTTCTAGTATCTGCAATGTCAGTACAGCAAGTGTCCCTGCAGGTCCTAACAATTGCCCCATAGTTCCTAACCTGAGCCCTCTCTCCTAGGCACCTCATCCCTCCTCTTGGCTACAGTTTACATCAGTCTTGCATTTCTCTTGGGAATGCCTTCAGAGAAGATGAGCTTCACACCCAGCCCCAGGCAGTGTTTGGGTAATGAGAGATGTAACTGACCATCACCCAGCGGCACTAACAAGCCAGGTGACAAAGAGTCAGAGGGATCTGCTGAAGGTAATTGTGCTAAGAGCACCAAGCACTTGAATAAAAACAAGCACTTTTTTTTTTGTTTTTTGCTGCAAAATATTTTTCTCCTAAACAGATTTGTTTAATCGAACTTTTTATTTTGAGATCATTGTAGAGTCACATGTAGTTGTAAGAAATACTAGAGAGATCCCATGTACCTTTGCCTACAGTATCAATTTGCAAAACTGTAGAACAGCATGGTATTCAGAAGACTGGCACGGATAAAATCCACCAATCTTATTTTCAACACATTTTGTTTTAACATCTTAAAGTGAATTTTCAAAATTATCAGGGACACTAACAATTAAATACATAAGCATATCTAAACTGCAGAATTTAAATTAAAATTAATTTAATTTTTAAATTAAAAAGAGAATCAATTAGGAAAAAATGAAAAATAAATAATGAGAAATGAAAACTAAAAAAGAAAAATGAAATAAATGAAAATCAGAATTCTTAAAGAAATATCTCTATTCCTTTAGTGAGCTGAAACTTCTCATATTTATCATGGATCAGCCTTATAAATCATTTTTTAAAAACAAAATTGGGGAGATTTTAGCATGACACATATACATTCTAACAGGTCAGCTTGCTATAAAAATAAAAAAATCAACTATTTAAATTAAATTAACAATATAATGAATACTACATAGATTGAAAGATAGATACATAAATAGATAGACCTTTTAGGACACCAAGAGGCAGGTTTAACACTTGCAGTGGATTTTACAATTAGTGAGCTGTATGGAAATAGTGGTCTGGTTTTGGCTAGTTATTCCTGCAAATAGTTTTCAGATTATTAAAATAAAATTTCTATGAGAGCTAAAATAAATTCTCAGAGAAAAGCATTAAACGTAATTAGTGGTGAAGCTAAGGATGCTGATTAGTTGGGAGGGAACTTCCTATGAATTACCACCGTGGCCCTGTAAGTTGACTCCAATCTTCAACATAAAATCCACACGAAACGGCTTTTCACTGCTCATTAATGTCTATCCATTGGAGTGGGAGGGGTTTTGTGTGGGAGGTAAGGAGCAAGTAGAAAGGCAGAAATAGATGACTGACAGAAACAAGAAGTGATCGGGTGAGGAGAGTGGAGAGCGGGGAGTTGAGTGAGAGATAAAGGGTGAGGAAGACAGAGAGAGAGAAGAGAGGGGAGGAGAGGGAAGGGAGGGAGAGAAGGTAGACAGAAAAAGAAAGACAGAAAAAGCGAGAGAGGGAGGGATGGAGGGAGAAAGGAAGGGAGAAAGAGAGGGAGAAACTATGTAATTGTTGAAAACTGGTTATGAGAACTCCAAAACTGGTGTTACAGTGTACAGACAAATAATTATAGACCTCGTGGGTACCTGGGAGCCCTGGTGGTGCAGTGGTTAAGAGCTACAGGGAGCTATGGCTGCTAAGGAAAAACTCGGCATTTTGAATCCACTGGCCACTCCTTGGAAACCCTATGGGGCAGTTCTACTCTTTCCTATAGGGTTGCTATGAGTCAGAAACAACTTGATGGCAATCGGTTTTTTTTTTTTTTGGTGGGGTGGGGGTACCTGAGGACATATACACATTGCCACGGGTGTGATAACATTTGCATGACAAAGAATTCCAGCCATCAAGAAAAGGTAACTTGTGTTGACGAGAGTTCAAACTATAATCCTGGAAGTGTTGGAAGCATATTAGAGACTGGGTTTTCTAAAAACTCAGGATAGTAGTAGTGTTACTTCATGTCTGTTTAAATTGCACTTAAGATGTGGCAGGGGGCTACATACCCAAACAGAGACTAATGACTATTTTGAGGTGGAAGCAGAGGGAGATATGTGTCTAAACTTTCATCTAGAAGACATGATATGTGTTCTAACATGAGCAAGAACTGATCATGAAATACATCATGGAGTTGCGTTTTGTTGATTAGTAATACGTATTTTGGGCTCTTCAAGTTAACGGAGTTTTAGAGCTGGATGTGGACTTAGAAATTGCCATTGCTGAAGTCCTCTTCTTGCATCAGCAGAGGTAGGCTTGGGAAGAAGAGTCAATGCACCTAATGTCACAGAGCTGGCTCAAAGCTGAATGGGGATTGAAACCTAGGTCTCTTGACTCTGTGTCCCATGGAACAGGAAATAGAACTGGAACCCCGGCTGGCAGAGGTGGAGGAGGAGGGCTCCAAGTCCTCTCCCCAGAAAGGAACCATAAACTGGACAAAATGAACAAAACAACCATTTTAGTGCCTTAGCAGCTGACCAGAGTCTTGCAAAAGGCTGAGTTGTGCTCATTTGTGAGAAACTGATGAATCTGGGTAGGAGCAGTGGTAGTCTGTGGTGTTCTTGTTAAGGGTTGCCCTACCTTCCAAGCCCCCTACTGCTGCTTGGGCTACATGGTAGTTCTGACAGGTCAGGGCACACTGTGCGTTACCAACAGCTTTGCTGCTGGAGGGACGATCTCAACTTAAAGTGGTTGGCGAAGACTCCAGGCTCATCAGCATGTCAGAAATGAGCAGTGATCTCAGTGGTGAGGGAATGGGGAAGGCCAGCTGGTCTACTAGTCTGTGATGGCTGGTCTGGTTGGAACAAACAAGAGATGAACCAACCACATCTTTAGCAGGGAGATACAGGAAAGAGACAGTCATACTTCTCCACACATCCCTGGCTGACCAGGAACTGGCACACAGGCACAGAGACAACACAAAAGGGTTCAGTGGAGAGTAAAAGTAAAGCAGGCTTGAAAAGCACCCAAATTTTGAATGCTTCATGACCTTGAGTAAGGGAAAAAGTTCTTAAATACAATAACAAAGGCTCAATTCATTTAAAGAATGGATAAATTTTACCTTATTAAATTAAAAAAAACTTTTGTGCTTCAAATAACACCATTAAGAAAATGGAAATACAAGACAGACTGGGAAACAATATTTGAAAATCATATTTCTTTTTTCTTTCATTGTACTTCAGGTGAAAGTTTACAGAATAAATAGTTTCTCATTAAACAGTAGTACACATATTGTTTTATGACATTGGTTAACAACCCCACGACATGTCAACCTCTCCCTTCTCTACCTTTTTTTTTAATGAAAATATACATAGCCAAAGATACACCATTTCAAAAATTTCTACATGCAAAGTTCAGTGACATCGACTACCCTCTTCCAATTGTACTGCTATTTTGCAAATCATATTTCTGATGAAGAACTTGTATGTAGAATACATATAGAGCCTTTACAACTCAATAATGAGGCAGACAACTCAATTTGAAAAATAGCACAAATCTGAATAGACATTTCACTAAAGAAGTTATAAAAGTGGCTGAAAAGCACCAAAAATGATGCTCAACTTCATTAGTCAGTAGGGAAATGCGAATTAAAACCAGAATGAAATGTCAGTACACACCTAGAAGAATGGCTATAGTGAAATAATACAGACAACACAAGGTGTTGGAGAGAAGGAGAAACTGGAACCTTCAGACATTGCTGGTGAGAATGTAAACTGGTGTAGTCACTTGGGAAGATTGTTTGGCAATTTCTTAAAAAGGTAAACATATACTTATTATATATTCCAGAAATTCTATTCCTAAGAATCTCCCCAAGAGAAATGAACACACAAGTCCAGACAAATGCTCATAACGGTGGTATTCACCATTTTCAAAAACTGGATGCGTTATAAGTGTCCATAAATGATGAATGGATAAATAAAATGTGGTATACTTGTGCAAGGGAATACTATTTAGCAATAAAAAGTAATGAACTACTAATACATACTCAATCTCAAAAAAAAAGTGGGGTATTTTGGGAAGATGGTGTCATAAACAAACTACCATTCTAATCCTCCCCCAGAAATACAAGAAATTCAAAAAGGAAACAGTGCTCAGCTTTGAGGAACTCTGAATGGGGGAGCAGAAGAAAGCAGCTGGAAACTGTAGACATGCAAAAATCAACAAATCAATGCATTGTATACAGCAGGAATATTGCTTTTCCTACTGTCCCTATCCCTACCCCAGCACCTGGGCTGCAGGATCCTGTGAACTGTGGTAGTGGCCCCAGAAAAAAAGCCTGCTTCCCAAACTACCAAAAACAACCCCTGCCTGTACAGAGACAGGACCTCAAACTTCTGCCTTAAAATCAACAAGACAGACCTCCCTGGGGGTCCATTTGGAGTGTGCCAGCAACTCCCCTACTCAAACACTGTCACCTGAAAGCCTTCTGTGACTTGCTATAGGAGGTCCCTGCAGTGGAGTCTGCTCCATAGTCAGCACTTTACCTGTCTCCCTATGTGCCTCATAGCTCAGACCTCTGAAAGTAAAGGGACAGACCTCCTTGCGGATCAGTTTGCATCTGTCTATTCCCGCTTACAGTCAGGTCTGAGGATGGCTGACTGAGGCTGCTGTGTGCTAGGAAGTAGGCATCTTGAGTGGAGGCTACACCCACAGCCAATATACTATGGGGTGGGCTCTGATAGCAACAAGGCAGACCTCCCTGGGGGGCCATGTGGAGTGTGACTACCCCTCCCCCAACTGATAACTGTCAGCAGCTGGACTGATACAAACTCCTACAGAAGGTTCCCTACGGTGGAGTAAGGAGGTGGGTCACCCAAGTGGAGACTGCTCCACCAACCACCGTAGGGCCACTGGGGTTCTGAAACCAACAAGATGGAGGTACTTCTGGTGAGTGCCAGTCCCTCCTCCTCCTGAAATAGAGGAAAGTCTGCCTGTGCTTCCCCTGAATGCCAGCTCAGATGTAAGCAGCCCCCACAGAGCAGGGAAGGAAACTTTGGGCAAAACAGGAGGGTGACACCCAGCCCTGAAGGGGGCTCACTGTGTGTGGGTTTTCTGACTAAAAATTTGATTGCAGAAGCAGAGAAGAGAG
This sequence comes from Dugong dugon, assembly GCA_030035585.1. Classification (NCBI taxonomy): domain Eukaryota; kingdom Metazoa; phylum Chordata; class Mammalia; order Sirenia; family Dugongidae; genus Dugong; species Dugong dugon. The sequence continues at coordinate 82,193,973 of CM057475.1, read as the reverse complement.
TAATAACCAGAGAGAGGGGAATGTGTCTCCTGGGGGAAAGATTGATTAGTACATGACATCTCACCTGAGTGGCGGTGCCCACTGGTGGACAGACTGACCTCAGGATGTTCTCTGGTGTGTTTGGGAGAGATTGAAAGTTGAAAAATGAGATTGAAACTTTTGAATTGCAATTACACCAGGAAGGGAGAAGGAGCTATCACAGATAGGAGGAGGAAATGGTAAGCAAAGACTGAAGGCTCTGCCTACCTAAGAGTTTCTTGCAGAAAGTAATATGGGCAAAAGCACCAAATACTGGGGAAAGCTGAGAAAGTTAACACCCTTGAAAATTCCAGTGTCTCAGCAAAGAATCGCTGGACACACAAAGAACAGAGAAAAAAATAGCCCATCCAAATGAATATGACAAACACAGTGAAAGTGCATCTAGGGATGACCAAATAATGAAAAAAATGAAAGAATATAATACAACAACATTAAACATAATTAAGGAACTAAGGGAAAACATAGACAAGGAGCTAAAAAAATAAGGGAAACAATGCAAGAACAAAATGAGGATCTAAAAAAAGAGATATTGCAACTGAAAGGGACAATAACTAAATGAGAAACACAACAGAAGCTGAGAGAATTCATATCCACCAGACTGGCCCAACAAAAATTTCTAATGGGAGTTCTGTAGATGGAAGGAAAAAGACCCTAGAAAGTAATTCAAAGATATACATAAAAAGAAAGACCCTTAATAAAGGAAAATGCATGGACAAGTACAAGAGCCAGTAATAAGGTATTCATGCTTGTTAATTCTAAATGTTGTGTCCTTTATGTTTTTAAATAACAAATATATAAAAGGCAATGATAAACTTATGTTACAGAACACATGTAATGTAAAGACATAATTAGTGATAACAAAAGCGGGGAGAGGAATGAAGCAAACATAGAATTTCTTGTATGTTTTACTGAAGTTAAGTTGGTACCAACTTACCCTAGAATGTTATAGGTACAAGCTATTAAGTATAATATTCAAGGTAACCACTAAGAAAATACATAAACAACATACACAAAAGAAAAACAGAAGGGAACCAAAAACACTCATTACAATAAACCAACGAAACACAAAAGCAAGCAAAGAACAAAGAAGGCTTAAGACACACAAAAACAACAAAATGGCTGAAGTAAGTCACTCGTTATCAGAACTTAAACAGTGAATGTAAATGGACTAAATGCTCCAATCAAAAGGCAGAGAGTGGCAGAATGGATAAAAAAAACATGATCCAAGTATATGCTGTTTACAAGAGACACACCTTAAACCCGAGGACACAAATAGGTTGAAAGTGAAAGGATGGGGAAAAAATATTCCTTGCAAATAATAATAAAAGAGAGCTGGGTGACAATCTTAATATCAGATGAAGTAGACTTTAAGACAAAATCTTTCAGAAGAGATACAGATGGTCATCATATAGTGATAAAAGTGTCAATTAATCAAGAAGATTTGTGGTTGTTAGTGCCGTCCAGTCTGTTGCAACTCACAGCAACCCTATGTACAACAGTATGAAACACTGCCTGGTTCTGCACCATGCTCACTGTCTTTGTTTTACTTGAGCCCATTGTTGCAGCCACTGTGTCAATCCACCTCATTGAGGGTCTTCCTCTTTTTCACTGACCCCGTACTTTACCAGGCATGATGTCCTTCTCCAGGGACTGATCCCTCCTGATAACATGTTCAAAGTATGTGAGATGAAGTCTTGCCATCGTCAGTTCTAAGGAGCATTCTGGCTGTACTTCTTCTAAGATTTGTTCATTCTTTTGGCAGTCCATGGTATATTCAATATTCTTCTTCAATGCCATAATTCAAAGCCATCAATTCTTCTTCTGTCTCTCCTTAGGTGTTCTTCCAGCTCTACCTCTGCAGGGTGTCATTTCTCCTTCCTTCTTACACCAGCCACTGCACATTTCTCAGGAAGCTTGCTCTGAAAACAGCACTTCCTGCCTTTCAGGAGGCCATACAACAGCCTATTGGCTCCCTGGTCTTCTGTGCACCAAAGCTCCAAGCCAGTACACCCTCCCCAATGCACCAGGTACAAGACTGTCACTGTCACTGACAACCCTCTGGTATCCTCCCCTTTCCCACCACTTACTATTTCTGCCTTCCACATTCATTTTCCACTGGACCTCCAAGAAGTGTTTCCAACATTCTCTGTCACGGGCATGTGGTGATATTCCTACAACACTGGGGTGGGCAACAGAGACTTCTCTCGGTGGGAGGTGACCAGCTAGGGTGCAGGTTGCCCGGCCCCCAAGCCCTGCCTGTCCAACTTGAGGCGGTCGTACCAGGTTGTTCTGTGACTCCACTGGTTTCTCTGTCCTGTCCATGGCTCTCCCTGTTCTCCAATGCCTACCTTTCTCACAGGTGACCTGGAGCCTAAGGTGACTTATGGAGAACCCTGTGGTCCCCTTATTCCATATTTAGAGTAAACTCGCTTTTTGAGCAGGACAGCGTCACAGAAAAGATCCAAGTGCTGACATTCTGTCTTGAATCTGTAGCCTCACAGGTGCTATGAAATAACAGTTGCAACAGGAAGCGAAATGTTGGTGAAGTCCATCCTGAGCTGCTTGGGGCATTTGTGAGAAACACTCGCTGTTTCAGGAAGGAAGTGAGTCCATCCCACCCTGGGTGATAAGCTCCAACCCCAGAATATATGCCGAAAATTGTTAGAGTTGGATGTCAGCTGCAGTATCTCAAACCACATTCTGCCTGGATGGTCCCCAGAGCACATTCTAAACTTATCAAAAGAGTTCACCCTACAAGGTGTCTCAGGCATGTGGAAACATTTAGAAGAGGGGAAAGTGTTTTTTCTTTTGTTTTTAAATATTAAAAACACATTTCAGACCTCGACTCCGTGAGAGCTCCAGTTCTTCACCTGGATTCCCCTGGCAATGCCTCTTGACCACTTTTAGTATTTAAATTGAATCTTCAAAAATGGCAATTATTGGCTTTCCCCTTCAAATGTAATACATTTTACAGAAGCCGCATTTATGGAATACTGATTTGGAGAAGATGGGTTTTCAAGGCCTGAGATCCAGCTAAGTCTAGACAGTGTGCTATTTTGACAGAGAAACATTAGCATGCTGTCGTACATTCAGAGCATGCTCTCATTTTTCTTTCTTAAGCACATTTTGCAGAAAGCCATTTGACTTCGGGAGCCTGGGAGCCAGGCCCCACTACACAATGGATCTCGGGGGATGGAAAATCTGTCTGCCTACTGGGTTTTGGCTGGGCTGCTCTGAGCACAGTGTAGGGTCCGACCCATGGGACACCCAGCGACATCAGTCACAGCTCATTTCACACCCTTCACCTCAGAGTTTATCCACACCACCTTGGCCCCAGCTCAAGCCCTTTGAGGCTATTAGCCTCTCAGCACCCAGGGGAACTCAAGTTACACTTCATGACACTTTCTAAAATGTTCCCTTTGAAAGGTCACTGTCACACGTGGGATAAGTGTGCTCCTGCAGAACTGTCCAATTGCCTGACTTCCAGTTACTTTCTCCAAGGAAGAGTCACACTTAGCTATGGGTGTGACCTAATCACTTTTACATTAACAATAAATATTTAAACGAGGCTAACTTATTTCCACATGCTTATTTTTGAGTAGGAAAAATGATTGGAGTATGGCATTTTGTCAGAATCTTTTTAACTAAAAATACATATGTGATATATGCATTGATTTGTTGTTGTTGTTAGGTGCCATTCAGTCAGTTCTGACTCATAGCAACCCTGTGTACAACAGAACAAAACACTGCCCAGTCCTGTGCCATCCTCGTAGTCATTGTTATGCTTGAGCCCATCTGTCTTAGTTGTCTAGCGCTGCTGTAACAGAAGTACCATAAGTGGATGGCTTTAACAAAGAGAAATTTATTTTCTCACAGTCTAGTAGGCTAGAAGTCCAAATTCAGGGCGTCAGCTCTAGGGGAAGGCTTTCTCCCTCTGTCGGCTCTGGAGGAAAGTCCTTGTCATCAATCTTCCCCTGGATTAGGGGTTCTCCTGGCAGGGACCCCAGGTCCAAAGGACCCGCTCTGTTCCGTGCTGCTTTCTCGGTGGTACGAGGTCTCCTGTCTCTCTGCTCACTTCTCTCTTTTATATCCCAAAAGAAATTGGCTCAAGACACAATCCAATCTTGTAGCTTGCGTCCTGCCTCATTAACATAACTGCTGCTTATACCCCCTCATTAACATCATAGAGGCAGGATTTACAACACATAGGAAAATCACATCAGATGACAAAATGGTGGATAATCACACAGTACTGGGAATCATGGATTAGACAAATTGATACACATATTTTTGGGGGACAAAATTCAATTCATGACACCGTTGTTACAGCCACTAGGTCAATCCATCTGGTTGAGGGTCTTCCTCTTTTTCACTGAACCTTTACTTTACCAAGCATGATGTCTTTCTCCAGGGACAGGTCCCTCCTGATAACATGTCCAAAGTACATGAGACAAAGTATCTCCATTCTTGCTTTTAAGGAGCACTCTGGCTGTACTTCTTCCAAGATAGACTCATTTGTTCTTCTGGCAATCCATGCTATATTCACTATTCTTTGCCAACACCATAATTCAAAGGCATCAATTCTTCTTTGGTCTTCCTTATTCATTGCCCAGCTTTGATTTAGGGAAGCTTAATATACAGGGATTCAAATTCACAATTAGAAAGCGTTATGCCTATTTTGATAGACTCTGCGATTTAATTAGGACTCCTTTAAATAGAAGCAGCCCTCAAGTAATACTGTATCTGTTTATAAAACTCTAACTCTGCCCCATAAGGTTTTCTTGGCTATAATCTTTACTGGAGTAGATTGATCCCCAGGTCTTTGTCCCATGGAGCTGCTGGGTGGGTTCGAACCACCAATCTTTCGGTTAGCAGCTGATCACTTAACCGTTTGTGCCACCAGGACCAGATTACATGGAGCCATTATTATGGGTTTTGAAGCAGAGTGGAGAGAAAGCTACCCTGAAGTCACAAGTGATGAGCAGGATGAGGGGATTTGACACTGTCACATTACGCCTGATGCTGAGGAACCATTGGATAAAACGGGTCTTGTGGTCCTCAGTGACTAACCAGGGTCATTGTTTCTCTCTTCCTTAGGAACCGCATGGGAGATGAGGGTCATGGGCTTCGGGCTGTGCTCTCTACCTAGAGGGCAGCCCCCTCCTGCCTCCTTCCCTCCCTGGGGCCCCATCGGTACGCTGAGTTTCCCTGAAAACTCCCTGCACCAGCTTCATAGTGGGCAATTAAACTGTGAAGTTAGCTTCTGGTTTTACAACACCGTTCTCAGAAACTCCCAGTCTCAGTACTATCTCTCTGGGTTCTTACTGGCATTTTATCACTAAGCATGCAACTTTCACTGCCAGGAATTTACTCTGCAGAAGCTAATTGAACCCAATTATAACTGCAAGTACAGTGTTTGGCCCGTTTGCGTTTGTGCTGTTACGGTGATGGGGACATTTAGACTGCACGGGACTGCGTGCTTTCTGACAGCGTGTTAGGGATTTAGAATAAGTAACTCCCACGTGGGCTAAAGCATGTTTAAAGTTAGATTATTAAGGTAACAGGGTGCATATCTATATCCCAGAACACCACACAGAAATTAGCATGGAGTAAAAAAATCTTTTCTTCAGTCAAGAACAAGTACAGATTTTTAAATCCAAGTAACACGTTCTCTGACTAGCATAGCATCCTGGGAAAAGCAGCAATGAATACCAGAGACCTTCAGATGCTCGAGCGTCTTCAGCATTCCCAGAAGGAGCAGGCCTTGGACTGGCCCTGCCAGCTTCGTCACCAAAGGGCAGACTTAGTGATTCTGCAACCTACCGTTGAGAAAGGACAGCGAGGGCCGGGGGAGGGAGTTGGTGACGATGAAGTCCGGAGGTGCAGCTGCTTCTTGATGTTTTAAGAAATCTGAAGAAAGATCCTTTATTTTTTTTAACCTCAGATCCCAACAAGTGTAGATTTTTAGCCCAGGTTATTTCATCTCATTGTTGGTTTTCCTCAAAAGCCTCAATCTGAATGGGAGAACTCACGGGAGAACAACATTCACGTCTCAGCAACTCTCAGGAAGTAGCTAACGCTTTGCAGGAGACTTTTCTCGGGTTAGGGGGATTTGAGGATGTAAAATCTGAGTAATTAAATCTAGAGAATTGGTGTGAGATGCACAGCCACAGAGCCCTGCAGTGGGATGATGTAACAGAAGCTTTTCATCCCCATCTCTGGAGACAACATCTGAGTGCCTTCCGCAGGTGAGGACGCTGAGGTCCCTGCTCACCTCTCCTCCCTAGGCCACCTTGTGCACCTCCAGCTACTCTGGGCACCCTACAGCAGCCACTTCAAAATAACTCCATCATCTGATGGCCCCTAGGCTACTCGACTTCCTCTCTGGAATTTGTGTGCCAGTTGTACGTGTGGTGTGCCTGCGTGTACCTGTGTGTATGAGGTGAGTGTATGTGGCGTGTGTGTGATTGTGTGTGTGAGTGTGAAGTGAGTGAGTGAGTGTGATGTTCGTGTGTATGTGTGAGGTGAGTGTGTCTGTGAGGTTGTGTGTGAGGTGAGTTGTGTGTGGTATGTGTAACTATGCGTGTGGTGTGTGTGTGATTGTGTGTGGTTGTATGCGAGTGTGTGTGGTGTGTGTAACTATGTGTGGTAGGTGTATCTGTGAGGTGAAAGTGTGTGGTATGTATGTAAACATGTATGTGTGTGGTGTGTTTAATTGTGCAGTGTGTGTTTGTGTGTGAGGTGAACGTGTGTGTGGTATATGTATAAATACGTGAGTATGTGTGTGGTGTGTGGAAGTATGTATGAGTGTGCGTGTGTGAAGGCTAAAGGACAAGGATGGGCTGTCTGTCCATGAACCTCCTCAAACGAGGGAAGGCGCTTGACTGGCCTCACCACTGCCCCTCATTTCTACTGTGGAGAGAATCTCGGGGGCTGGAAGCAGGTTGCTGGTTGTGGGCCACATCTTCTGGGTCTTACAGTCTACTGGCCAGTCCCCTAAAGGGAGCTGGGTATCCCACACGTTGCAGAAGTAATGTTCACCTGCTGAAAGCTGAAACCCTGGTGGTGGGCAGTGTAGTTTCTGATAGAGACCAAAGAGGCTGGAACGAACTGCTGAACAATGCTGATGAGCCTCAGATCTTCGATGCCCAGACTTTTCTGCCATGTTGCAGATTTTAAAAGAACCAAGATCAGGTCTAGACTAAAGATGGGATGTACCCTGATGTTATCAAGTCCTTAAACCAATCTTGAAATGGAGGAATGGCATTTTCTCTGCAGATGGAAGAGGGTGTGATCCGCTTTGGACCTCGTTCCATGGCATTTTAAGCAATAGTTTGGGATCCTAAGGAAGAGAACTGGATTTCACAGGCAAGCAAAATTTCAAATACGGTTTGAAAGAAACAATAGATATGGGGTTGCCAACTTTATTTTTCTAAGAAGGAGCATAAGTTAAAGAAAACATTGACATCCACACACTCCTTCATCTCAGCTAAGACCTGATAGCCCCCAAAAGGAGAGATAACAGAAGCTACACATAAAAATGCAGTTCTTTAAATGAATTAAATTCAGCATATTAGAACAGCAACAACAGAACTGCTACTTTGCTCTTATTTTCCCCTCTAGACAGGATCCCCTCTGGGACCCCATGGAAGGATTGGTGTACTGTGTGGGCTGGGCAGACGTCACCCCTCCCCATAACCAGGCTGAAGTGGTTAGTTAGGTGCCTGTGTGTGCCTGGCATGGCATGGCCCCAAGTCTCCTCTGATTGAACGTGCTCTGCCATCAGGGGATGGCAGAGGGGCTGGAGGAGATTGGTGGGCAGGTGGCAGTGGAGGTCCAGGGACAATGAACCCTGGTGGCACCAGAATTCTAGCACATTCCTAGAGCAGAGTTCACAGAGCTGAGGTGGACAGCCAGCACTGTGCTGCCATCTGGCCCACAGAGAAAGCTGCAGCAGGTGGACACGCACACTCTCCCACACAGCGGCCTGTCCCTAGCTCTCTGTGGACAACTTGTCCCTGCAGCTACCTTTTCACAAAGCACTGAGGGTCCTGCTTGAGTGCCCATGTCCTTTCCTGGACCAGTGGTGGACTGGGCCTTGTGGTTCGCAGAGGGTGTTACATGTGGGGAGAACCATCTCGGGCTTCATTTTGCTCTTCATTTTTCTTTCCCTTTTCATTTTTATACTAGGGTGGGCAAAATGAAGTTGTGTGGCTGCTGGGAACCTCAGGGGGTCAATCAGAGCTCCACGTTCTCCTGGACTGAACCTTTCCCAGGCTGATCCCCCTGTGATGGTTAAGGCTGTGGTGCCAACTTGGCTGGACCCTGATTCTCAGTAGTTTGGCAGTTATGATGTAGTATGGCAGTTATGTAATGATGTAATCATCTCCATGATGAGATCTGCTATGAACAGCCAATCAGTTGAAAGAGAGTTTCCTTGGGGGTGTGCCCTGCCTCCTGTATATAAATGGGATGTTCCAGCAAGACTCTCACTCTGGTTCCTGCATCCAACTTGTCATCATCTGACCTCTGGTTCTTGGGACTTGAACTAGCAGCTTACCTTCCTATTTTGAGTTTATCCACCCCTGCAGCTATGTGAGTCAGGAGAAGCCTCTAGCCTAAGACCTGACCCACAGAGTTGGGACTTGCCAGCCTCTACAACTGTGTGAGCCATTTCCTTGAGATAAATCTCTCTCTCAGTAAAGTAGAGGGTCAAGGAAAAAGAGGAAGACCCTCAATGAGATGGATTGACACAGTGGCTACAACAATGGGCTAAAGCATAACAACGATTGTAAGGATGGTGCAGGACCGGGCAGTGTTTCGTTCTGTTCTACATAGGGTTGCTATGAGTTGGAACCTACTCAGTGGCACCACATAACAACAACAGCTCTCTCTCTCTCTAGATGGGTAGATGCTTCACTGGTTTTGCTTCTCTAGAGAACCCAGCCTAAGATATCCCCCAAGGACCCGGCCTCTTTCTGGAGTCAGGGCATGTGACTCCAAAGAGGAAGCTGTTGGTGGTGGTAGCTGCCCTCGAGTCAGCTCCAACTCACAGCAACCCCACATGCAGCAGAACACAATGCTGCCTGGTCCTGCACCATCCTCGTGATCATTGGTGTGCTCGGGTCCGTTGCTGTGGCCACTGTGTATCTTGAGTGACTTCTAACCTGGGGGCTCATCTTCTAGCACTACATTGGGTAATACTCTGTTGTGATCCATAGGGTTTTCATTAGATAATTTTTGTAAGTGAATCTCAAGGCCTTTCTTCCTAGTCTGCCTTAGTCTGGAAACGCTATTGAAACCTATCTACCGTGGGTGACCCTGCTGGTATTTGAAATATCGATGGCATAGCTTCCAGCATCATAGCAACAGCAAGCCACCACAGTATGACAAACCGACAGACGGGTGGTGGCAAGGGAAAGCTACTAACATAAAATACAGCATCGTCCTGTGAAAGGCATTTTACTTGTTGGTTTGGAAGGTCACGCAAACACAGTTACAGCGAGTGGCACTATCAGTTTGCATTATTAGACACTGAATATCCACACTCCCTTTGCAAGCTGTTTTAGTCTGAGTCTTCACTTTCACTTTATTTTTAGAAAATACCATATTCTGGGGAATTCATAAATGCAGACTAATGAAGAATATTAAGCTTTTCTTATAATCTTATTCCATGTTAAAAATAAAAACTAGAAAAAAACCTGAATTCTTAATTCTGCATTTAACTAACATTCTATTCAAGTATCTCAAAGCTCAATGTCAGTATTTAAATAAAGTTTTTTTTTTTTTTTTTAATTTCCTTAGTGAAGTGTGACTGCGTGTTAAATGGGTACCCACCAGAATCTTGCTTTGTGAGACAGTAGTAAAAACTGTGATCTATGACAGCTATTTCTGGAGGATAAGTTGCTCACTCTTTCCAAAGCGACAAAACCAGCAGAGTGAAATTTTGAAAAGAAAGCTGAAGTTCACGTTCCAGCTCAAGTAATGGATTTGATTTGCCATAAAAAAGCACTTTGGTTATGTTAACTGAAAGGTGTGATCTATCGCCTTGATCTTGATATGAAGTTTACTTCCATATACCACAAGAGTTAGTCACCAGTGGAGGCTCAGACACTTCTGAATTAGGATGGGTCTTTTATATAATTTACTTTTTGTGGACACAACCCAGCATATCTATAAATAACTATTCTTCAGAACATAAAATTCACCAGTAAAGCATATAAATTAAATATAAATTTTAAAGATATATAGATGACATATGTTATATAACACATGAGCCCTGGGGCTGAAGTGATTAAGAGCTCAGGCTCCTTGGAAACCCTCTGGGTCAGTTCTACTCTGTCCTATAGGGACGCTATGAGTTGGAATCAGATCTTATGTCGCCTCTTTCTGAAGTGCCATCTTCTTCTTTTTCCAGCACCTGTAGGAAAAATAGAAACAAAACACACAACTATCTCCTTAGCACCTTATCAAAAACTCTCCTCTATCTTCATAACATGCTATCCGTCTTGATAATTTTTTGATCTAACTTACACAGCCTGAATCCCCAGAATGTGTTTTGCCAGCTGGCATGACATTATTGAGTCATACATCATGGTGGTGACATGGCCACTAACTAACCAGCAGCCATTGCAGATGGCGGGGACGCCTTCTCAGAGACCTGGGCCAGGCAAATCACACGGCACTGAGGGTCTTAATGGTCTTTCCTTATTTGGTCTAGAAAATGACAGGACAGAAAACAATGTGTTCTATAATTCCAGAGTCTAACAAGCCTAAAGGCTTTGTTTTCTCATTAAAGATGAATGGCATTGACATTCAAATAGATCCCGCCCAACAGGTCCTTGAGACTTCACTTAGGTGATTATTGAAAATATTTTCCAGCCCATCACAGCCCAGCCACATCTGTCTTGATAAGTAATGGAAGCAGAGAGAACCACACGTGTTCATTGCTCCTGCCTCACTGACGTTGCCATGGGAGTCCGTTCTCACATCTGAGCCTCTTGAGACAGTCAGCAATGAGCTGAGGGAGGCGGTGGTCCAGGCTGTGTTCTTAATGACAGTTTTTGTATAATGTGTGCTACTCTCCTAAGGACATCCTCACCAGCGTCCATCCTGCCCCAGGGAGCCTGCTGGCCTTCCCTCCTCCCCAGTCTCATGTTTCCTTCTAGGCCATCCTTCTCAACTCAACTCTACTCCTTTGAACTCTGCCATCTACACTATACACCCCCGGTCATTTTCCTGGGTGTGTGACCCTAACCTATGTTAACGACAGATTCCAGATATTTGAGAAGTAGACTGAAAGATGATTTCATTATTCATTCTCCTTAGAGATATTTATCTAACAACATACTGTGACCACGTTTCAAAAATAAAACTTATTTTAACTGCTGCCTCTAGGGGAGCTAAATGTCCCTGTAGTATTGTAAAGACTGTTTCGCTAGGCTCCTTGTCCAGTGCTTCCTTCCCATGGCACAGGGGCTGTGTCTGCTCTGTGTGTCTGTCTGTCCATCTGGGTGAGTGACCTGTTGCAGCTGTGACAGGGGAGACCACTAAACAACATGGAAAGGAAACAGAAGTCTCGTATTCCCACCAGTCCCCTCCATTCAAGACTGTCTCCTCTTCCCTTCAAGCCCAATCCCTCCCTGACCTGCCCACCTTCTGGCAGAGAGAAAATGGATGTTTTGGGAGGGAACCTCTTCAGTTTTCAGTGTCTTCAGCCTGCCATCCATGTTCCAGGGGACCTCACCTTCTCACATGCCTGCCCAGCCCAGAGTGTCTCTCTCTATAAAGATGCTCCGGCACTTCTCTTCCTCAGCATAGGTACAGCAAGCCACTCATCAAGCAGCTCTCAGGTTTGGTTAATCCACAGGATAGTTTATCTATTCTCATTTGTAGAAGTTCTCAAACAAGATCTCCAACCCACTCTCCCCACTTCTGCCCTGCTCACTCCTTACCCCTCCCATCTCCTGGACCTAGCTCCCACCTGTCCCTCTGTAGGCCCCACTGTCTGGAGCACCAGGCCATCAGTTGCCGTGGTTTCCAACTCCTGTGCTCCACAAACATAAAAGAAGTCCCTCAAGTCAGTTCAAGCCTGGCACTACCCGCAAGGCAGTGCTTCTTCTCCTGACCTTCACTCTGGAAGTTAGGACCAAACCTCATGCCCCTACACTGCCTAAGATTTAGGACACGAGCCACACACCTTTTCCATTCCTCCTTGCAGCTGTCACCTCAGACTGAACATGCCCCAGACTGAATTCACCATGTTCTCATGAGGTCGCATCTCATTTATTCTTCCTGTCATTGAAATAGTCTTTGAGTATTTGCTCCATCCTACAGACCTGAGAAAGGTATGCATATTGTTAATTAAGATGTGACCCCTGCCTCAATTAACCCAAAGGAGTAGGAGGATAAGGTGAAGGAGGAGGAGAAGGTGGAAGAGGAGGAGAAGGTGAGGAGGAGGAGAAGGTGGAGGAGGAGGAGGAAGAAGAGGAGGAAGAAAAGGAGGAGGAGGAAGAGCCAATGACTATGACATGGGGTGGTCTGGGTTGCAGTGGCCCCAGCCCCAGCTGTCATTACGATTCAGCATTTGGGGATTCAGGCCCAGAGACCCCACCCTAGGGTCACAGTCCTTCCAGCCCTTGAGGAGAAGTTAAATGACAACAAGGTGGAGTGTGTGAGATTAGAAGAGTTCATGCAGAGGTGACTCCACTGCAAGCTTCATGGATGAAGGATGCAGGAAGATGTGGGGAGATGGGGGCTTTGCCCCCGTCAGCGAGGTTCCCACCGGAGAGATAGCTCTGCAAGCCTTCTGGGACTTACATTTAAAAACACAACAACACAGAATCCGTTACTGAAAACCTTATACTCCAAGTTAAAGGGTATAATTAAGAGTGTTGATTAGTTGGAGTTGGAAATGCAGGTGAGCATCATTAGCGCATTGCGGGATGGCAGCCAGAACATTCCATGATGGTCTGAGTCAGAGCGACCACAGACATTAAACTGTTTCCAATTTAAAGTTGAACTTCACGTAATAAAGTCGGCTACATGTGTTTCCAGTATAAGGAATTAGAGGCTGGTGCCAGCGGATCAAACGTTGACTCTGATAATTAGTTATGGGAGGCCTGGGTCCACAGGAACATAGAGAAAAAGTTATGCACCAAAAGGTAGAAACAGATAGATGATGACTGGGAGGACTTGGGGCTGCTTAAGAGACGTACTTGGTTTAATTGTGTTTATATTTAAAATAGGTAAAGAATTCAAAAATCGCTCTTGGGAAAGGGAAGCCATGGCAGGGGCAGAAGCAAACACTTTATGGGGCTCCAACATTCTACGCCTTAGCGTCCTGCTCCTGGAAGGGAAAGCTGCCCCCTGCCTCCCTCCTCCCTTCTCCCCCTCTCTCTTTCTCTCCCTCCCTGTTTCCCCCTCCTCTTTCCATCCCTCCTTGTCTCCCTTTCTCTTTCCCTCCCTCCCTCTCTCCTTCTTCCCTTCTTGCCCCCACTTTTGTTCTCCCTCCCTCCTTCCTTCCTTCCCTCTTTCCTTTTTCCCCCCCTCCTCTTGGGTCAGCATGGATGACCAGCTCCTCTGCCAGCTCCTGAAGGCCACAGCACCTTCAGGGAGCTTCTGCTGGCTCTGCCCAGGGCAGGAGGGGGCCCAGAAATCTCCTGGGGCAGATGGCGTTTGGATTGATTAGGTGATTAGGTGTTGGGGGGAGTGTTTTTGACAGAGGAAACAGCCTTGCGACAGCAACCACTACAGGGGGCCCTGGTCAGGGCCACGTGGGCCCAAGGACAGTGGAGAGCACTGTGAGCCACCTGGACCCACTCCTGCACAAAGCCCTCCCAGCCTGGGTGGTAATGGATCCCCAGCTCTGCCAGCCTTGGAGTGTGGCACCACCCCTTGCTGCCTCCCCTGAGCCCTTCTCACATCCGCAAACATTTGCTTTATTGAAACTCTCCTCAGTGACATGCTCCAGTCATTGGGAGCTGTCTCTTTCCTGTTGGGACCATGATAGATACAGCTATTCTCAGTTCACACTTTTCTCCACACCCTCTGCCCTTCCTAACAGTCCCAAGGCCAGGCCCCTCTGGGTCCACTTCACACCTCCTTCAGAGTGCTCAGACCCTGGATCCCTCCCGGGCCCAGAAGCCTCCAGAGGGTCCTCTCCACACCCCAGCCCAGCCTGTTTGTGGCCAGCTCTCTCAGCCCTGCCTCTCCTCTTCCCTACAGGGAGGTGCATAGCACCATGCTGTACCAGAGACTCCATATGCACAGATCCACAGGCCTGCTTCTTTACCGAGCATCTTTGGCAATTATGGGTTCATTTCACTGGCAATTGTCCAGATTTAGGGGCAGCTGGCCGGGACTACGCCCCTCTATGATCTGCCTCCTTACTCTGGGGTGCCTACAGTACTGCCCTCGACATGCCACAGATTCCCCTACCTGAAAGAGGTTGCAAAGTGCTACTGTGCTGCATTCTTAGCGTGAAACAATGGGTACATTTTAGACACCATAACTCATGCTTAGTTATGTGTATTGCATAGTCTGAAAGCAATTTTACATGAATTACCATTGATGTTCCACTTTTAAATCCACTGCATTTTAAGTTGCCTTTAGATTAAAAATATCTTGTTAGCATTTCACTCTGGTGAAGCCATAGATGAAGAGAGTTCCAACCTATTTCTAACATCCTGGAAAGACACGACTGGAACTCAAAAAACTCAGATAATAAGAGTCTTGCCTACTTCCTATACAACGGTATTTGAAAGTGGGGACCACAGCCTGCTGTGCTTATAAATAAGACCTCATTCTGAAGGAATTCGGGGTTTGGGGCCATTGTCTGCAATTACGGTCAGTAGTTCACAGTTAGTTTCTGCTGTTGTCTTCATTGAACAAAGTCAAACACTTGTATCTTTCTCTCAGAGCAAGTGCGTCCTGTTTTAAAAGCTTAGTTAGTTGTAGAAATTATTGAATCGGTGTATGCTCTGCTGTATATAGTCTAAACAACAACAAAAAATAAAATAACGTTCAGAAAAGCTTTCTTAGTGTATCTGTTTATTTGGCCCTATTTTTTTTTTTTTTTTTACAATTTTAAGGTGTAATTTCAGGGGTGGGCATTAAGGAAAGAAGAACATTGTTCAGTCCAATGATCGTGAAGATGATGCTGAACCAGCAGTGCCTTGTTCTGCTGAGCCTGGGGCCGCCATGAGTAGGAGCTGACCTAAAGGTAGCCAAGGGCCCCAACATGAAGGAAAGGAGACCTGTGAAGGTATACTGCAGTGGTGCTCATGTCCATGCATCCTGATGAAAGCTAGATGGAGCTGAGTCCAAGTGTTGTAGACAACATGAACACAATGTAGAAAGACAAAAACTGATACAATCTCCAGAGGTGGACAAGATCTCTCAGCTGTACCCAGTTGTTGGCCCCTGGTATACAGTCAGAGGCCTTTCTCCTAAAGTAAGGGCTTGTAGTCTTCCAGAAGGAGAACTCAGTCATGCAGAGGCCCCTGGAGAAGCCACCTCTTCCACCTCACAAGGAGCACTATGCTGACCCCCAAGAGCACGTAGCCATCACCAAAGAAAATTGTACTTTCAAGTTAACCTCAAAAGGGCCTGGGTTCTGGGGCCTAGCTGTTGAAACCTCTTACAAACATTTAATGAAATCTAAATTGAGGACACTGAATACTTGAAGTGCCCTTCATCCGGGCCTGCATTGAAACACGAGCTTAATGCCAAGTGTGGGAAAGACGGTTTATAGCGTCTGTTTCAGTCCTCAGCACAAATCCTACAACAGCCCTGCAGGGAGGACAACCCCTTTCCTTTGCCCATGGAGCCTGGGCTCAGTGAGGAGGAGGAGGTTTCCCAAGATCCCCACCTGGGGAAACTGTGCTTTATCCACCAGGCTGGTCTTCCTGTGCCCAAGACAAATGCAAGGAAGTGGCTGCTGGGAAGGAGCTGAACACGCAAGAGCAGAGCTGAGGCCCCTGGGGCCTGGGAGCCAGGTGAACCATGCTGGAGCAGGGCTGGAGGTGCAGAGGTAGCCATCTCGGGCTTGGTGCCAGGCTGAGGAGCTACAGTTGTGTGAAGTGGCCACAGAAGCCTCAGCAGAGGATGGGTGTGACTGCATTCATCCTGCTGGAATGTTTCCTCCAGGAACGTGGTCGTTCAAGCACATAAAGTGCTGACTACAAGGTGACCCAGAAGCTGCCCTAAAACGGAAGTAAGTCAGGGGCCTGTGACAGTGAACCAGTGTGCCACCCAGCACACGCAATCCAACAGGAAGTACCTCAGGGAGGCCTGTGACAGTGAACCAGCGTGCCACCCAGCACACGCAATCCAACAGGAAGTACCTCAGGGAGGCCTGTGACAGTGAACCAGCATGCCTTCCAGTACATGCAACCCAACACGAAGCCATCAGCGGGGAAATGCCAGGCTCGAAGCTGAGCAGGCACTAGGCAATACGTGCTCAGTTTATGTGTTAATTAATGAATAAAAGGGTGACTATTTTAATGAATGAATAAAAGAGTAGAAGAATATGAGAGCTAACGAATAAACACAATAGAAGGTCTTGGTTAGAATGGGAGAAAAATGTAGAACAAAACTCAAATTCATAAAAAAGACCAGACTTAACTGGACTGATAGAGACTGGAGGAACCCCTGAGACTATCACCCTAAGACATCCTTTTAACCTGGAACTGAAGCCACTCCCGGAGGCCACCTTTCACCAAATAAAAGATTGGCCTATAAAATAAACAATAACACCAGTGGGAATGTGCTCTTTTAAACAATCAATGATACAAGACCAAACTTCAACATTAACACAAGAGCAAGGATGAGAAGACAAGGAGGGCCAGGGAAACCAGATGGATGGAAACGGGCCAGGCGGGGTGGAAATAGTGAGTGCTGACACCCTGCAGAGATCGTAACCAATGTCATGCAACAATCTGTGTATGAATAGCTGAAAGGGAATCTAATTTCCTGTGCAAACTTTCACCTAAAACACAATAAAATATTAAAAAAATAAAGCACACACACACACACACACACACACAAAAGAATGAATGAAAGAATGACTGAATAGAAGCCTAAATGAACTCAAAAAGACAGAGAGAGGCAGAGAGAAAGAGAAGAAGGAAGGAAGGGGAGAAAAGGAGGGAGAAGTAAGAAAGAGCAGAAAACAGAAAGGAGAGAAGGGAAGGAGGGAGGGAGGGAGAGAGAGAGAGAGAAGCTAGAAAAGAAGGAAATGAAAAAAACAAGCAAGGAAAAAAACAGAAAAGAAAAAGAGGAAAGGAAAAGACAAGAACAGAGCAGAGCAGAGCAGGTGTGTGTGGCTTGTGGGGTCCTGTTCTGATGACACCTAAATGGCCCTGGAGCTGTGCCCTGGGTGGTCCCCCACTGACCTCTCTCAGAGAGCACCAGGGCCCCAACAGGACCCAACCTGGGTCCTCAGAAGGTCACTGGGACTGGCGATCTGCCACGTAGGACTGCAGCAATCTCAGTCTGAATCCCACCCGAGAAACTGAGTCATCCTCGCTTCCTGGGGAGCACTGCTTTGTGGTAACCAAGAGGGTCCCCAAAATTGGCATGTACAAGTTCCAGCCACTTTCTCTGTCCACAGCTGGCTGACACTGTGGCTGTCATTTCTGCCAGGTCCCTGGGGCAAGTCCCCTCCCTGCTCCAGGAGATCCCGCAGGGCTCGGGAGTGCAGGCTGGGTGCCCGATTCCCTGCTGAGCAGGAATCAGATTCACCAGAACATTGCTCTTAGCCTGGGACAGAGGCCCCAGCATAGGCCTCTAGGGGGCTGGCTCCTGAGAGGGGACCTCGGGGCTTCTCTCTGAGTGGGAAGTCCACCCACCCTGCAGAGCAGCCTACAAGAGCCTCCCCAGGCCTGGGCAGGGCAGGGTCTGACGCCCCTGTGACACTCTCACCTGTGTGTGTGTGTGTGGGGGGGGGTCATTCCCTGCTGGGCTGTGAGGAATGGGGAACCACAGAGGGCTGTGGTCAGAACTAGACCATTGGGCACCATTGTTTCAATGAAGAGACTGAGGCTTGGGAAGGACAGCGGCCTGTGGAATGTTGTGGAATTGAGAGGCCAAGTCTGGACACTTGTTAGGTGCCTTCAAGTCGGTTCTGACTCATTGAGAGCCCGTGTACAACAGAACGAAACACTGCCCAGTCAATCGTTGTTACGCTTGAGTCCATTGTTGCAGCCACTGTGTCAATCCATCTTCTTGAGGGTCTTCCTCTTTTTTGCTGATCCTTTACTTTACCAAGCGTGATGTTCTTCTACAGGGACTAGTCCCTCCTGATAATACCCCAAGTGTATGAGATGAAGTCTCGCCATCCTTGCTTCTAAGGAACAAGCTGGCTGTACTTTTTCTAAGACAGATTTGTTCATTCTTCTGGCAGTCCATTGTTGTTGTTAGGTGCCGTTGAGTTGGTTCCTACTCATAGCGACCCTAAGAACAACAGAACGAAACACTGCCCAGTCTCACGCCATCCTCACAATCATTGTTATGCTTGAGCCCATTGTTGCAGACACTCTGTCAGTCCATCTCCTTGAAGGTCTTCCTCTTTTTCGCTGACCCTCTACTTTACCAAGCACCATGTCCTCCTCCAGGCACTGGTCCCTCCATAGCAGTCACGGTATATTCAATACTCTTCACCAACACCATAATTCAAAGGCTTCAATTCTTCAGTCTTCCTTATTCATTGTCCAGCTTTTGCATGCATATGAGGTGATTGAAAATACCATGACTTGGGTCAGGCTCACCTTAGTCTGAGTCAAGATGGGTCTTGATCACTGGGCTATGGATGAGTTCAGAGTTAGGGCTCACTTGCACCCTAAGGCCACCGTGTCTCAGAGCAAACGAGGAATGCCCCACCCCAGCCCCGAGATCTGGGGCAGTGCCATGCCTGTGGGCCCTTCTTCCTCCCATCTCACCTGGGAGATGACCAGGCTGGCAAGGGTGGGCCTGGGGCTGCTCGGCTGTCGTCCTAGAAATTGTCTCTTTTTCTGTGTGATTGACAGGTGCCCATTAGGGCCAGGAAGGGGGCAGAAGTAGGGCCAGGCTCTGGGCTCAGGGCTGAGGTGGAGGTACACGGGCAGGGAATCACGGGCTGGGACCCGACCCTCCCATTTTCCCTGCCGCCCCTCACCCACTGTCTCCCCGAGCTCCTGGCCACCCCTCCTCTGAGGCATTTCCAGATTTATGGAATTTAAGTCCCAGGTTGTGATGGGGACACCTGTAACACCAAGCTAAAAAAATTACGGCGATTTTAGCGTTCTGCAAAATTCCTCTTCACAATGGGAATACATCAAACCCTGAGAAGCCAGCCTTCCAGTGGCAGGCATGTCCAGGGCCCCTCACGTGACTTGAAGATGTCATCTGAAGGACAGGTGCTCCCTCCTTCAGCCCCCAGGGCTTTGTCCTCTTCCTCATCTATGTGTTGGCTGTTAGCATACCGCATCTGGCGCCAAGTGTGAAAAATTGAAAGTTGGATAGGTATTTCTGCCAAGACTCTCCTCGCTGAGGTTGCTTCAAACATTAATCAGTCTTCCATTATAAATGGCTCAGATGTGGATCGAGGCTGGCTGGATTTCAAAGGCTTCTCTCTCTAACGAGCATGCATCAATAGTTTCCTAAACTAAAGGAACGGTACATGGCAGAGGAGGAGACATCATTATCGTCATTAATGGCGGTGGCTGCGCTCTGCAGCCTCCTGGGATCCCGGGGACGGTTAACAGCCCTCTCCACGCCTGGGGCACCTCCCCTTCTTTTATTCACGAATACAGACCTATGGGGAGCACAGGTAGGGCGCTTGCTCTGGGTGCCACGTGAGGGAGGGCCCCAAGTCGCCAATTAGCAGTTTCTATTGGTCATCACTGTTTCCATGGCCAGTGGTGAGAGGTCATTCAGCAATTTAACGCTAATTGCCCGAGGTGCTATTTTCCCTAGATAGGCCCCTGTTCATGGGCCCCATTCTCAGCCTCCTGTTATGGGTCCAGGTTGACCCAGGGCTGGATCCTCACCCCCAGGAAGCGCTGGCCTTTCAGAAGCTGCGGCAGAACTCATAGCTTTGATTTTTTTCTTTTTTTATAAATAAACATTTTCTCTCATTTGCTCTTCCCTCACTAGCAGATGCCTTTTTCAGGAAACAGCAGCTTCTGGAAGAAACCTGTAACTAATGTTTTTTTTGCTGTTGATGAAGACACAGTTACTCAGCAGACTCCGAGGAGCTGGGTGGCGCTCAGGCTTCTCCAAGCCTGAGCCCCCAGCCCCACCACCTCTGACATGTTTGCCGGGTGCCCGGTGAGCCCCTGCTGGGTTAGAGCACTGCTGTGTTGCCCCCTCGCCAACCAAACCAGCTGCTGTCGGGGAAATTCTGACTCATGGTGAGCCCATGTGTGTCACAGTAGAACTGCGCTCTGTAGGGTTTTCAATGGCTGCTTTCTCAGAAGTAGATCTCCATGCCTTTCTTTCCAGGCACCTCTGGGTGGACTCGAACCTCCAACCTTTGGGTTAGCAGCTGAGTGCTCAAACATTTTTGCCACTCAGGGACTCCCGACCCATACTTGGTGGGGGTTAAGCCGTGCCCATACTCTTAATGCATCTTCTTCCTGTGGGGAAGACGTACCACTCCCTGGTGGAGCTTCAGGGCCCTTGTCCCTGGCCCACACACGCTTTGCCAAAAAGAAGGAAAGTAGAGAATCGAAGCAGCTCCCCAGAGAAACATGTCTCTGCCTGGAACACCTGCCCTCTTATCTACTACGCCACACAGCAGCATAAGCCACCTTCAAAGGACACCAGAAAACAGCCAGCTCTTCTCATAGAATAAAGTCACCATCGCAAAAGCTGTTCCCACCTCGTCACTCCAGGAAAAGAGTCTTCTTCTTAAAAACTAAAAACCAAAATAACAAAAATAAAACAATAATGTCACAAGCAATTTAAGCCATTATCTTTAATTCAGTTCCCAATTTTACACCATATTTATCTCTTATTCAAGAGATAGATTTTGAATATACATAGAGAGAGACAGAGAGACAGAGACAGATATAGAGAAGGAGCCCTGGTTGCACAATGTTTAAAGCTCTCAGCTGCTAACTGACAGGTTGGCGGTTTGAACCCACCAATCACTCCGCGGGAGAAAGATGTGGCAGTCTGCTTCCGTAAAGATTTATAGTGTTGGAAGCCCTATGGGGGCAGTTCTATTCTGTCCTACAGGGTCACTATGGGTTGGAATCCACTCGGGTTTTGTTTGGTTTAGAGAGAGAGAGAAATCATAGGCCTGCAAAAATAGATCCCCTTGTGACGCTCTTTACTGTGACATTCTTGGAAAAGGAACACTTGGCTGATTGTCCTCCTGTCTTGTGATGATGTCAAAAGCAACATTCCATGGTGCAGGTCTAGCCCATGCCGTGTGTCTGTCCAGCCCCTTCGGATGCCGCCCCAGCCCTAGCATTCCATCAGAATGCCCCCCTCAGTCCTCACCACTGACACCCATGGCATTTAATAATTCATTTCCAAGCTTCAGATGTTCAAGATCCTTTAATTAGGGCTGCCACTTCTTCTTCTCTTGCTAGAAAATCTGCTTTTAACAATCTCCTTGAAATCTCTTGTACTACATACGGAATTAAAAACTAAGGTTGGACAGTTCAAACTGAGAAATTGTACAACGACTGAGACACTTAAAAGCTGGGTGTCCCTAATTAAGTTGACAGAATCACATGTCGCCTTCAAATAGGCACCCTTCCGCCAATAAGGCCAGGCCTTTCCTTCCTTTGGCTTTGCATTTCATATATATTTATACACATGTATATGTAACTGTGAGCAATGTTAGTTAAACTGTTATTTCGTATTAGTTTTTCAAATGCATGCAATTGTTCCTGCCCACAGTAGAAGTTTCATTAGCCCAGATCTGTCCCACACTTAAATCCCCACATGTAAAAGTTTTCTTGTTTATTTTTTCCCATGATCGGCACATTCCAGAGTTCTTACAAACCCACCAGAGAGCCCACCCTTGCTGTGCAAGAGGCCACCATGTCGTTTCCAAAAAGGGTTTCCACCTTCAGCGGCCACCATCCTTGGCCTGGTTTCCACCCTCGGCAGCCACCACGCTTGGCCTCGGGCCCCTTCCCTGAAATGGGGGTGGGCAGCAGGGCCCTGAGAGCAGGGGTGGCACACAGGCACACTCATCCTCCTCAGGGGTTTCCGAAGCGCCCTCCCTCAAAGGACCACCAGCACCCCCCTGCCCGCCCCCCCCAGTTAGCAGCTGAGCTCCGTAGTGGTTTGTACCAGCCGGGGGGCCCTTCGGGGCTTATGAGATCCAATATTTCCTGTTCAGGCTGTTTACTCTGATCATTTGTTAAAGTTCAAATAGTTTCCGGCACCGTCCCCTTGCCCCACATTAAACATTTTCACTCAGAGCTGTGACCCCCAGGTCTAGTTTCAGGACGGATTCAGAACGGGCCTAGGTGCCCTTCTCCTGCCTTGCACGGCTCCCACGCTTCAGCGGGAGACAAAGGGAGCAAAGATGCCTGCACGTCACCCAGGGAACCCAAGTCCTGTCCAAAGACAGGGACAGCCGCAGGCCTTGAGGGAGTCTGCTGTACAGGAGCACGTGTGTACCCCACTGGGCTACAGTGGGCCAGAGGTCTCCGCAGGGCACTTCCAGGGTCTTCGTGGAAGATCCAACACCCAGGGACTCCAGAAGCCCTAGGAATCCCCAGCGTGGCCCACCTAGCAGGCAGCCCTGCCTGCAGACACCTTGGCTTTTCAGTATATCTCGCTCACTGTCATTTCGGTGGGGACAGAAGGGGCACCGTCTGTCCCCTGGATTTTTTCATTCAGTGATGAACTCCGTGCAGTCTTTGTCTTTCTAAGTTGGAAATGGACCCTGCGCTTCCCCCCATCTTGTTATATTAGCCAGACCCAGCTTTGCTCCCGCAGACGCTTCGCTCAACCTGGCCACATGTAGGGTGTGTGACCTGGAAGACTCGGCCTCTCTGGCCTCAGTTTCCCCAGATGTAAAGTGAGGGTATGGACAAGCCTCCCCTGGGACTGATGACACGCACGAGGTCCAGCATGTCCTGGTGTGTGTACTCGGTACTCAAACCTGGGAGCACATGTCATGTTGTTCTAAGAGACCTGGAGACTTCCAGGCTAAAGTTGCTCATAACAGACACGTTTCCTTTCAGAAGCACAGCTTCACGTATTCATTCAGTAAATGTCTATTAAGGCCCTGGCATGGCCCAAGGGGTACCTTAGGGCTAGAGATAGATCTCACCACCTGTCTCCCAGTGTGCTGTACCGCGTTGGCGTGCATGTTGCTGTGATGCTGGAAGCTGTGCCACCAATATTTCAAATACCATCAGACTAAACTATAGTGGTCAGGTTCAGTGGAGCTTCCAGGCCAAGAAACACTAGGAAGAAAGGTCTGGTGATCTTCCCAAAATCAGTCAATGAAAACCTTATGAATCACAGCAGAACATTGTGTGACTCGCTTGCTTTGGACATGTCATCAGGAGGGATTAATTGCTGGAGGAAGACATCATGTTTGGTGAAGTGGGGGGTCAACAAGGGTGAGCGAGACTCCCAGTGAGATGGACTGGCACAGTGGCTGCAGTGATGGACTTGAACGTGCTGGTAATCGTGAGGATGGCCAAGTACCAGGCAATGCTTCCTTCTCTTGCTCATAAGGTCACATGAGTCGGAGCCGACGCAATGTAACTGTATCTATCTGTCTGCCTATCGGTCTATTTATCTAACATCTATCTATAATCTATTTATATCTATCTGTGCATCTATGTATGTATATGTGTATGCATGCATGTATGTATGTATATATCTACGTCTATTTTTCTATCTGTCTTCTATCTGTCTGTCTACCTCTCATCCATCCACCCTCTCTCTCTCTGAGACAGATCAGTGAGTAGGACAAACTCAGTCCCTCCTTCACACGAATTTCAGTCAGTGTAGT
Source organism: Dugong dugon (assembly GCA_030035585.1). Classification (NCBI taxonomy): domain Eukaryota; kingdom Metazoa; phylum Chordata; class Mammalia; order Sirenia; family Dugongidae; genus Dugong; species Dugong dugon. The sequence goes on along the minus strand of CM057475.1, from coordinate 82,169,957 downwards.
TCCTGAGCTCCTTCATTGATTCCAACTTCGGGTTGACAAATAGACCAGACCAGCCTGGCACTACCCCCTCACTGGCCTCCTCCTTGCTCGTTGTCACGCTTGCCTGTCCTAATTATGTTCCTTAGTCATCTGCACGCCTGTCACCCACCAACTCATCCCTACCTGCTCAGTCTCCTCCAGTTACAACGGCTGTCAGTTCTGGAGCTTCTAGAGCCTCTTGAAGGGGCCGACACGCCCAGCAGAAACGCCTGGCTGAGTCCTGAGAAACTGGCCTGCCCTGGCAGGGGCCCTCCCTAGCAGACGGCTCAAGATGTCATCAGCTGATGGTCACAGTGCCCAACGAGCAGAACAGAAGCAAACAGGTTATCGGGGAGTAAATGGATTCACCGTGGTCTGAGTTCCAGGCATCTTACTGCTGGTGAGTAACCTTTTCTGGAGAAAAGTACTTTTAAATTCCCAGCTTTATTTTTAGTTTTAAATCGTTGTTGTTGTTGCTAGGTGTATTGGCCAGGAATCAAACTCGGGTCTCCTGCGTAGAGGGAGAGGATTTTACCACTGAACCACCGATGCCTCTTGCCTTCCGTGCGCCTCAGGCCCAACCACCACCTGTCTGTCAGTGGAGGCTTTCATGTTGCTATGATGAGGTTTCAGAACAGCTTCCAGACTAAGACAGGCTAGGAAGAAAGGCCTGGGGAACTGCTTCTGAATATTGGCTAATGAAAACCCTACATTTTAAATTAGTTTGGACAATTTCTGATATTAACAGCCCTAATTAATGTGAGTATTCAATATTAGATTGACATCCAAATGCTTAGTTTAATAACTTCCATTGACAAAAACTTATTCCCTTTTCAAAGCACTTTTATATCTTTAGCTTGTTTTAGTACATTTATTTAAACCATGACCTATCTTTGGCAAATACCATTCTCCCATTCAGATGTGAGATGAAGCGAGGAAGGCAAGGCTATTTGCTCAAGGTCACAGGGCAAGTGGTAGAGTCCTGGTTAATGGCCAGGTCATCCAGTGTGTTCAGCTCTGAAGAAAACAAGCTCATGTGCTGCCCTTTGCTGAGAATTTGCTGTTGGCGAAGTGCCAGTGCCGTGAAATAGCTCTTATCATATCACTGACGTCCTCCATGGCCCCAAGCCAAAGGGCCCTTATGTCTCCTTAGTTTCAGCATAGACGGCCCTTCTCCCCTTCTGGAAGTACCTTTCTCAGACCCAGGGACATCTCCCAGGCTTCCCCCAACATAGGGCACCCCTCCTTAGCCTCTTCTGCAGGCTCATCCCTCCCTCATCTGTCCTCTAAGTGCCTGTAGGTCACAGGGTTGGGACCTTTTCTTTCTACTATCCACCTACACTCCCTGCTTGGGGACCTCATTCAGCCACACAACATTAGATCCTTCTAGATGATGACAACGTGCACATTTATCTCCCTGGCCTGGTCCTCTCCTAGGGGACCCAGGTCACATGTTCAAATGCCTGCTTGTGTCTTCCGCTGGGTCATCTCAGGGACACCCCAACTTAACACCTCTCAAAGTGTTTCTATTCCAGGCCACCTCATCTCCTGACCCATATCTGGGAGCAGTGCTTGATTCTTCCTTGTGGCACATCCCCTGTACCTAGCCTGAGGAGAACTACTGACTTTCTGTACAAAACATTCCCAAATCAGTCTATGTCACTACATGTATACTGCCACCTTCACACTATGAGCCCCCATCATCCTTCACCTGGACTGTGGTGATGACTTCTGTGATGATTGAGGTTGTGTGTCAGCTTGGCTGGGTCATGATTCTCAGTGGTTTGGCAGTTACGATGTAGTTTGGCAGTTACGTAATGATGTAATCACCTCCATGATGAGATCTGACATAATGTAATCACCTCCATGATGAGATCTGCTATGAGCAGCCAATCAGTTGAAAGGGAGTTTCCTTGGGGGTGTGGCCTACATCCAATGTATATGGACTTTCTGGCAAAGCTCTCTGGCTTTTGTTCTCTCTGGATCTTGCATCTAGCTCTTTATCATCTGACTTCCAGTTCTTGGGACCTGAGCCAGCAGCCTGCTATCTGACCTGCTGATCCTGGGTTGGTCAGCCCCTGCAGGTACATGAGTCAGAAGTCTCCAGCCTGATACCTGGGCTGCGGACTTGGGACTTTCCAGCCTCTACAACTGGGTGAGTCATTTTGTAAGCTCACTCTACGAATGCCAAGAAATTTCCATTAGTTCTTAAAGTAGCCCAAGCCAGATTTGGCCCATGTTGCGTGTGCAGAAAGGGCCAGCTGCGACCTGTAATTGACCTCAACAGAGGATGCAGCAACTGGAGGAACAAATCAGAAGGAAGATCATCACCTGGACTCTATCCTGAAGTGAAAAGTCTGACAAGAACCTCCTGTTTCCTGGCCGCCTTCTAGAATTTTCCCTCCCCAGTACACATGCGCCACTTGCAAATTGCTGCCCAAATAACATATAAGCCCTGCTTCCCCGTAGCTTCCTCCTGGATCCTTGCTCTGTGCCTTGCAATAAACTTACCTTCTCTTTCTCAGAGACCAGTGTCCAGATAATTGGCAAGTCTAAGTGTGACGGAATGGGATTCCCCTTTTAGGGGTCCAATAACAATTCCCTTGAGATAACTCTATATATCTATACGTACGTTTCACTGGTTATGCTTCTCTAGAGAACCCAGCCTGAGACAACTTCCCAACAGGTCTCTGTTCTTTAGTTCTTGCTCCCCTTAAATCCATTCTCCACACTACAGCCACAATGATTTCAGTACGTAAACCCAGGAACCCCCTGCTATAAAGCATTTCATGTGACTTCTACCTAATTCTTCACTGTGCCTGCACACAAGGCCATACAGAATTCGATCTTGCCAACCTTCCTAACTCATCTCATGTCTCGTTCTTCTTTATTCGCTCTGCTCTAGCCACATGGACCTCTTTAAATCCCTAGAGATTTCCCAGCTTTCTCTTGCCTCTGAGCTTTTGCCTATCTTGTGTTCCTGTCCAAGACACTTCTTACTTCTGTCTTTACTTGGAAGGTCCTACCGTAACTCAGGGCTCAGCTTGAACATCACTTCCACAGCTAGGCCTTTCCTGGCTGCTCCAATTAAAGTAAGTCGGGATGATGCTGTCTCTGCATCCTGTTGAACCATTTGGTAATTGTTTACTTGTTCATCATCTTCCTCGGTAGAAGGTAAGCACTGTGAGAGCAAGGTCTTATTCAGCATTGTGTCCTTCATCCCTGGTACCTAAAAAAACCCACCGCCATTGAGTCAATTTCGACTCATAGCCACCCTATAGGACAGAGTAGAACTGCCCTATAGGGTTTCCAAGGCTGTCATCCTTATGGAAGCAGACTGCTACATCTTTCTCCTGGAGAGCTGCTAGTGGGTCCGAACTGCTGACCTTGTGGTTAGCAGCCGAGCACTTTAACCACTGCACCATACCTAGTATATCATAAACCTCAGATGAATGAGTCAGTACCTTTACACTACGGTAGTGCAAACGGTTCATGCACTTGGTTGCTAACCAAAAGGTTGGAGATTCAAGTCCACCCCAGAGTGCCTTGGAAAAAAGGTCTAGTTATCTACTTCCAAAAGATAATCCATTGAAAACCCTATGGAATACAGTTCGGCTCTGACACACATGGGGTCGCCATGAGTCAGAGCTGATTCTACAGAGACTGGTGGTGGATTTTAATCTATGAGAACTCTGAAGCAGGAGGGGCAGAAACTTCACCAGGAAATGTTCTCCTCTAGTCCTGCAGGTAAAACACTTATATGACCCTCTCTCTCCTTTGGGTTATCTGGATTCTGTATTTGTTTGAGGGTATTTTCAAAGTCAGATTTTATGAGAAATACGAACAAGCAAAAAAGTTCTTCCACATATTCCACGTTAGAATGTTTATTAGCAAACATTAAAGTCATCAATTCTAGCCATTAAAAGGAAGGGCCTTTAATTCTATGTAGGGGTAATGACTTCCTAGTCTGAAAATAGACTTTCGACACAGGACGCCAGCAGGCTTGGCTGGCAGCAAGCGGCGTTTCGGAGACCTGCTTCTGCAGAAGCTGGTTTCTCCCTGACATGGCTGCAGGCGCTTGGCCCAGGCCCCGGTGGCAGCTGCAGAGATAAATTTCTTTTTACTTCGAGCTCATTAGCAAGAAGCAGCTGTTGGTTCAGCTGGGACGGAGGGTGCCTTCTTGTAGGAAAGGCTGTGTCTGGTGTTGACTCTGCCTTTCCATTCCCGCTGAACATCTGGGCATCAGTCAAAATGACCACACTGCTCCAAGGTTTGCCCTTGGTGAAACAGCAGCTGAGTTCTGGTTACTCCTTCTCTCAGGAATGATGCCGTGCTTGGCTTCGGTATTCTGGAGCCTGCAGCAGGGGCCCTTTTGGTGAAGGTGGTGTGGATTAACATAGCCTTGGGGTCTCCTCGTGTTCCCAGAAGTCGGGCACCTTATAACATCACGGTCAGTGCCAGCTTGTCCCATAGCAAATCCAAATGACACGGTGCAGGGTCACCCATCCAGCAGGGCTGGTGGCTGGCTGATGGCGGTAAACCTCATGTCTGTTCTCTTGCTGGCAATCTGAGTTCTTTCCATGAGCAGCTGATGCTGCCTCTTCCCAGTTCATACAGCCTTCAGCTTGTATACGGTCACCTTCACTAATTCATTTCAATGATGGAAAGTGCTCCACCAGTTCAGGTTACTTCTCCACCGTTTTCAAAATTCAAACTGAAGCCACATTGTCAGGAAGTCTCATGCCTCCCTCTTAGTATTTGCTCATCCCCGTGGAGTTGCTAGTGACCCCAGGACCTTGCACAAGATGTGAGGGCTTCCGTCTGCCTGGCCCACAATGAGACAGAGCCGGGGGCTCCCCTCTTAGCCCTTCTTTCTGCCTCTGGTGCAGCTCTTGGAGGCATCTGCGTCCAGGGCACATCCTGGGTTGGTCCTGGGGGTTCCAGGCACCAGCCCAGGCTCCATGGATTTCCAAACCAGCGACTCGCCCAGGAAATGGGCAGCCTTCTTTGAATTAGCTCTAGTGGTGCTTTGTCCTCTAACTCCCACAGTCTGGGGCAGAGTCGCTTTCTCCGTTCCTTTATAACTCCATTACTAGCTGGGTCATCACGACTGAGTGTTCGTTATCACTGTATCTGCTCATGCATCTGTCTTCATCAGCAGATCAAATGGCCTGTGCTGGACTACTAACCTAAAGGTTGGCGGTTCGAACCCACCCAGTGGCACTGCCGAAGAAAGGCCCTTTGATCCACTTCTGTAAAGATTATAGCCAAGAAAACCTTATGGAGTACAGTTTTACTCTGTAACACGTGAGGTCGCCATGAGTACATATATACCGACACACAGATATATATATATATATATATATATATATTATATATATATATGTGCATATATACGTCTCTCTCTGCATACATAATGAATAAATGATGCATGGATGGATGGATGGATTTTACAGAGTATAGTTGAAGACAGTGATTCAGAAAAAAAGTTGTTTCATATTTCTGTTCCAGTAAGTTCAGTCTGCTCAATAAAACTGTTTTTAGTAAACTTCTTATCACTGTTTAGTGTATATCTACACTATTTCTACAATCAAAATATAATTTCCTTAATGAAAATCACATTTGAAAATACCTTTGAAAAACAAAAACCCAAAAGCAGAATTCAGAAGAGTCTTATTATGGAGCAGATTATCAGGGAAATGCTTGCAATGTTAGCATGCTGATGGTGTTATTGAAGGAGGTCTGAGAGTATAGGGTGGTAGCTTAATTCTACTTACACTTCTCTGTACAATGGGCATGTGATGGTCATAAACTAACAGTAGGTTAAACAAAGAAAGCAGGATCCCAAACTGTATATACTGCATGATCCCAACTGTGTTTAAATGTGTGTGTGAATGTGTACCTCTATGTCTGTCTGTGTTGGTGTGAGTCTGTCTGTCGCTGTGTGTGTTTATCTGTGGGTCTGTGTGTGTCTCTACATCTATGTGTCTGTGCATCTGTTTGTCTCTCTGTGTGTTTGCATATGTCTGTACATCTGTCTGCGTGTCCACACGTCTGTGTGTGTGTTGTATGTGTACGCAGGGTGCTGTAACTGATTGAACAGTTCCTGCCCTGGAGAGTGTCCTCTGCTCTAAGTCTCTGTTTCCAGTTCTGTGGTTTTGGGAGCGCCGGTGATTTCATCTCAAAGTTGAAAATATCTCCTTGTGAGGGTTGCACAGTCCTCCGAGCAGTGTTTTTGTCCACAGTTTTACTCAACCGGTACTTACTGGGTACAGATGATGACCCGGGGTGCATGGGCCCTGGGGGGAGATGACCCCGGAGTTGACCCACCACGAGCGGTGGCAGTCTCAGGCAGAGCCACCTGTGCCCACCCCCACCAGGCAGGGAGCGGATCGTGTCCGTGAGCGGCCCAGACAAAGTGCAGCAGATTCCGGGAGAGATCAGCACCTGCCGCTTACAGTGCAGACAACACACAGCTTCTGCCAGCATCTGCCAGTGTTTACTTGTCGAATGTCTTCCCGACGAGTTTAAGTACTTTTAATACTTTTCTTTTTATAAGGAAAAATAAAAACTCTTAACTAGTTTTTTTATGTGATACTTGAGAAAAGACAATGAGAAAAATCTGTAGAAAATAACAAACTAAAACAGGGTCACTGTCTTCTTTACAGAAACTAAAACTCTTAGATGAATGGAAATATCCTGACAGAAAGAAGTCAAAACAATGGCTTCAAAACTAGAAAATGGGAAAAAAAAGACCTTGAGGCAACCTAACAATCCGGGGTGCTTGCTTTGTCCTCTGCAGGTTTGGCCTTGGTGCCCACTGTAGTGGAAAACTGGGTCAATTCTTCCTATCTGTCATGCATTGTATGCATTTTTGGCTAGTTTGGCAGGAAGAGCCTTGATGCAGCTAGCTGCTGTAGAGTGGGCCCCTGACTCAGAGACCCCACGCACAAGGTGGGGTGGGGACTGGACCATTGTGATTTGTAGATTTTCATTGGCTAATTTTCAGATGTAGATCACCAGGCCTTTCTTCCTAGTCTGCCTTAGTCTGGAAGCTCTGCTGAAACCTGTTCAGCAACATAGCAACATGCAAGCCCTCACTGACAGAGGAGTGGTGGCTGCATATGAGGAGCATTTGTAGGACTCGAACCCAGGTCTCCTGCAGGGAGGTGAGAATTCTGCCACTGAGCCACACTGCCCTTGATACAGGTTATTAATAAAGATTGGATCCAAGAAGCACGCGGACCTCTGGAGAAGTGGGCAAGGGGTCTTCAGACCACACTGCACCTGCTGGGACCCCTGCCGAGTGGGTGCTAAGCCCCACTGCCTCGGCACAGCAATGGAGCTGAGGGTCCTATACCACAGCTTCAGCCACAGGTGCTGAGACACAGGAAAACCCAGACGCTCCCAACAACCCCACTGTCCAGGAGAGCAGGTGCAGTGAGAAGCACGGCTGGCCCCTCACCTGCCTCCCAAATCTCCCCCAGCACATCTGACCACTCCCACAGGACAAGGGCCTGGATATGCTTCAGCTTTGCCCTCAGGAAATGCATGCATGATGCGGAGGACTGATTTGTGGTGTTCACCACGATGTTCATGTACGAATGTCCCATCTGCTGTGTGCAACTCATAGCTCCTGTCACCCTGTCCAGAGAATGGTCCCAAGTCTGCAAGCCTGGTAGTGGCCGGCTGGTCACGGGGCAGATTCCACTCTCCACCCAATCTGGAAATAAAACAAACTCACCTCTCAACATGGAAAGCTGGTCATTGTTTCCCCCAAAACCAAATTTCACAATTACAAATGCCATGCTCAAGCCGAAGTCCAGACTTTGGTCTTCACTGACCCCCTTTCATTGGGTTGAAAGATCTCATGTCAATTTAAACCACCACCCATCTGTCCGTTTGTCATACAGTGGGGGCGTGCATGTTGCTGTGACGCTGGAAGCTCTGCCATCGGTATTTCAAATACCAGCAGGGTTACTCATGGTGGACAGGTTTCAGCTGAGCTTCCAGACTAGGACAGACTAGGAAGAAAGGCCTGCTGATCTACTTCTGAAAATCAGCCAATGAAAACTCCATGGATCACAACAGAATATTGCCTGACACAGTGCTGGAAGATAAGCCCCTAGGTTGGAAGGCACTCGAAATACACAGTGGCTACAGCAATGGACTTGAGCAGACCAATGATGGTGGAGATGCTGTAGCACTGGGCAACGTTTCCTTCTGGTGTACAGGGGCCGTCAGGAGTTGGAGCCGATTGATAGCAGCTAACAGCAACAACATCAGTTTACAGAGAAGCAGCTCAGGCATCCGGAGACAAATGGAGAAACTTCCATCCGTGCCTCCTTGTGTGGCCTGTCATCTCGGGTACCCCATTGCCTTCCTTCAGTGGGTCTTTGCCCAGCGCCCTCCCCTGCTGGGTAGTGGGCATGTATAGATGTATGGTGGGCCCAGGAGATGCTCTGTAGGCGTTAACTGGGGACTGCGTTTCCCTGGAGCTTGCTCTTCAGGCTGCTAGAGGGACATAGGGAGCAAAACCTGTGAGGCAGACCGGGAGGGCATGGGGTGCTGCTTACATGGCGGACCTCAGGTGCAGATGGCAGGGGTTGCAGGGCGGGAATAGTGGGCCAGGCAGGATCCTGGGAGGCTCCCTTCGCCTTGACGTTGAGATTCCAGTTCAGATCAGTGGCCGTGGAATCAGGTGCTGGGGTGGGGTGGGGGCGGTGGCATGAAACCTGAGGAAGAATGACTGGGGGAGAAAGGGTGACCAGGGCCAACAGGCTCCACCTGCAGGGGCAGTAGCTTCTCAGCTCCAGTGGCTGGCCCCGTGGGAACATGTGTCCGCTAAGTGAAAGCTAACACAAAACCAGACCCTGAATACCTGGATATTCCGTGTGTGAACCCTTCCAGTTTACAAAAGTTGACAATTGATTTGCATTCGATAAACCCTGAGGCTACATGAAGGAAGGCTGTGACCAGTGCCCACCCCTGGTCTTAGGGTGGACTCTGGGTTCCGAGAGGTCCAAGTCTCACCCTCAGAAAGCAGAGGAGGGGCCGGATGACTCAGGGAAGGCTTTCTCCCCCTTAGTGTTAAGGATTAAACTGTGTCCCTCCCCCAAGAACACCCAAAATATGTGCTGGGTTCCTGGCCCTGATCCTGTTTGTAATAAGGTTTGGCTTTTGCTAGGTTACTGAGGTCATACCAGTGCAGGGTGGGTCCTAAACCTAGTCACTTCTGAGTTATAAAGAGAGCAGAATTGACACAGAGACACACATGGAAAAGACAGACGCCATGTGAGCATTGTCTACAAGCCAAGGAATCAAGGAACACCTGGAGCTACTGACAGGGAAGGAATCGGCACAGCCCGGACCTTGATTTGGGCTTTCAGCCTCCAGAACAGTGTTACGGCAGCTCTAGGGGACTGAGATGCTTAGTAACTGTGCTCACTGACTGGCACTGGGGCGTATTTCCCCTTCCTGATTTCTTGTCTGGATTTCTCTGGCTAACTTCCAGGCCTCGGGGATTTTAGCACTCTCAGGACATTGGGAAGAATAATAATAATAATAAAGTGGACTGGCATCTAACCAATTCTCCATATTATGATGATTTTTCTTAGAGATTGCGTTTTTTAGAAATGTTCTCTCTCTCTCTCAATTTTCTCGTCTTTGTTGGGAGAATGTGTAGGTGGGAGAAGCAGGAACCGGAAGTAGAGACTGAACCAGGCCACCAGAAAAAAGTTGAGGGCTCCAGCTGCTGCTCCTGGAAACTGATGGTCTGGGGGTGGACTCAGCTGACAAGCATGGGGGAGGAACTACCCCAGCATCACCCTAGACCCTTGGACTCTTGGCTCCTGGTCCTTGGCTCCTGGTCCTCCCACCAGCCCACCATGGCCCAGCATTACCCCAGATCCTTTGACTCTCATCTCCCAGTCCTTCCACCAGCTCTCCATGCCCAGAAGTGGGGGAGCTCAGAGTACATTCATTGCTTGCTCTTGTGGCTTCAGATAGCAGTCATTTGATATGCCTCCCACACCTGAGGTCCGAATGGGTGTCACATGGCCAAACCCAAAGTCAAGGGTGGGCTATGTGCTGCACCTCTGTGCTGGAGAGGCCAGCACACCCGGGGTGGGGGCGGCGGTGAAGAGTGGGGCAGTGGATGCCCACCAGCAGAGCCCGAGGCCCGTTGTCACTTTCCAGACCATCCCTCTGTCAGTGTCCCATTTTAATCCATCCTAGAGACTCATTGTAATCAAATTCCATAGAAGAAAAACAAATAAAAGAATAACCAGAGTATGAAGGAACAATAATGGAATTCTGGTGAGAAAATTGCTTGATAATTGCTAACGCTATGCCCATGGTGAACAAACTTATATATGTCCAAATTAACGTATAGTCATTTCACATAAATGTTAATTAAACCAACTATATTCTAATTTTCAGGTCTTGCAAATGATTGAGGCTACCAGACTGAGGCAGCCTTGATGTCTAGAAATGGCAGATAGAACTTTCTCTGTCATTTACCTCATGTGTTCAGAGAAAATGCCCCCCGGTGCCTTGCATATTTGACTGTTAAAAGAAACACCTGTCTGGCTAACTCAATATCTACTTACTGATTTAAAAAAGAAAAGAAAAGAAAAAGTTTTCTCATCTATTCCAACTCACGGTGACCCACATGCATCTGTGTAGAACTGTGCTCCATAGGATTTTCAATGGCTGATCTTTCAGAAGTAGATTGTCAGGCCTTTCCTCCTAGGCCTCTCTGGGTGAACTCGAACTGCCAAACTTTCGGTTATCAGTGGACATGTTAACCATTTGATACTGGTCATTAATTTGGAATTCCAATAAAAATCTGGAAATCTGATTGTAGTTCTGGGTGGGTTTAATTATCCTACTCTTCAGCTGCATCAATGGACATGTTCTTTTGTATTTTTACTGCAGGCCAGCTGTGATTTTGATGCTGTGTGTACAGCAGCCTATGAGGAGGGCTGTATTGTCTGCAAAGACGGTCAGCTCAAAGACTCACAGGCAACATGTGGTGGAGCTAACATTTGAATGGAGATCTGTAGTACAGCCAGATGCTCCTTGGAAGCAAGGATGGTGAGACTTTGTCTTTTTTTTTGTTTTAACAATTTTTTTTTAAAAAATATTTTATTGTACTTCAGGTGAAGGCTTACAGAACAAACAGTTTCTCATGTAACAGTAGTACACATGCTGTTTTATGACTTTGGTTAACAACCCCACAACATTTTAACCCTCTGAATTCTCAGCTTTTTTTTTTTTTTTTTTGGTGAAAATACACATAGCCAAAGATACACCATTTCAAAACTTCGTACGTACACATTTAAGTGACATTGCCTATGCTCTTCCAATTGTGCTGCCATTCTCACCAAAGATGAAGGCTTACAGGACAAAATAGCCTCCCATTTAACAGTTACTACAAATGTTGCCCTATAACAGTGGTTAACAATCTCACATCACATCAACAGTATCCTTACTCAACTTGTGTTCCTCATCATCAGCTTCCTACTCCCCCTCTGCCTTCTGGCCCTTGTCACTGGACTCCTGTACCTCGTTAGTCTCATTTAGTTTTACTGGGATGTCCACTCCGAGGCTGAACAGTGAACCTCGAAGGTAACTTCACCTCTGAGCTGAAAGGGTGTCTGGGGGCCACACTCTTGAGGTTTCTCCAGTCTCCTTTAGGCCAGTAAATCTGGTCTTCTTTTTTTTTTTTTTTTTTGGGAGTTAAAATTATGCTCTACATCCTACTCCAGCTCTGCCCAGAACCCTCTGTTGTGATCCTGGTCAGAGGAGTCATTGGTGGTAGCCGGGCACCATCCAGCTGTACTGGGCTCAGTCCCGTGGAGGCCTTGGTAGCTGTGGACCATTAGTCCTTCGGGCTAATCTTTTCCTTGTATCCTGTTCTCTTCGTTCTTCCTTGTTCCCGAAGGGATGAGATCAGTGGAGTATCTTAGATGGCCGCTCATAGGCTTTTAAGACCCCAGACACTACTCACCAAGGTAGAATGTAGAGCATTATCTTTATAAGTAGTGTCATGCCAATTGAGCTAGATGTTCCCCGAGATCATGGTCCCCAGAGCCCTCCGTCCAACAACTCAGTCCCTCGGGGGGTTTGGATGTGTCTATAGGGCCTCCATAACCTTTCCTTGTGTAGGTTGTGCTAATTTCCCCTGTACTCTGTACTATCTCACCTCTCTCCCAAGTTACCACTTACCTATTACCTATTTAGTATTCCCCCCCCCCCCATCCCTGGTAACCAACAAGGATTGTTACATTTTGCATGTGAATTTTTTCATGGGTTTTTACAATAGAGGTCTCATACAATATTTGTCCTTTTGTGATTGACTTATTTCACTCAGCATGATGTCCTCCAGTTTCATCCATGTTATGAGATGGTTCACCGATTCATTGTTGTTCTTTCTCGTTGCATAGTACTCCATTGTGTGTATGTACCATAGTTTGTGTATCCATTCATCTGTTGATGGACATCGAGGTTGTTTCCATCGTTTTGCTATTGTGAATAATGCTGCCATGAACATAGGTGTGTATATGTCTATTCGAGTGATGACTCTTATTTCTCTAGGATATATTCCTAGGAGTGGGATTGCTGGATCGAATGGTACGTCTATTTCTAGCTTTCTGAGGAAACGCCATATCATTTTCCAAAATGGCTGTATCATTTTGCATTCCCACCAGCAGTGTATAAGAGTTCCCGTCTCCCAGCAGCCCCTCCAACATTTGTTATTTCCAGTGTTTTTGATTCGTGCCAGTAATGCCGGGCTTAGATGGTATCTCATTGTGGTTTTAATTTGCATTTCTCTAATGGCTAGTGATCGCGAACATTTCCTCATGTGTCTGTTGGCCATTTGAATGTCTTCCTTGGTGAAGTGTCTGTTCATTGCCTTTGCCCATTTTTTGATAGGATTGGTTGTCTTTTTGTTGTAGAGGTGTTGGATTTTCTTGTAGATTATGGAGATTAGACCTTTGTCTGACTTGTACTGTCCAAAAATTTTTTCCCAGTCTGTAGGTTCTTTTTTAAATCTTTTGGTGAAATCTTTTGAAGAGCATAGATGTTTGATTTTTAGAAGATCCCAATTATCTAGTTTATCTGTTGGGTTTTTTGTGTTGATGTTTATGGTTTGTATCCTGTTAATGCCATGTATTAAGGCCTGAAGTGTTGGTCCTATTTTCTCTTCTATGAATTTTATAGTTTGAGGCTTTATATTCAGGTCTTTGATCCATTTTGAAGTAGTTTTTGTATATGGTGTGAGGTATGGGTCCTGTTTCATTTTTCTACAAATGGATATCCAGTTTTGCCAGCACCATTTGTTAAAAAGACTGTCTTTTCCCCATTTGATGTATTTTGGGCCCTTGTCAAAAATCAGGTGACCGTAGATGGATGGATTTACATCTGAGTTCTCAATTTTGTTCCATTGGTCAATGTCTCTGTTGTTGTACCAGTACCAGGCTGTTTTGACTACTGTAGCTGTATAGTAGGTTCTGAAGTCAGGTAGTGTGAGTCCTCCAACTTTATTCTTCTTCTTCAGTAGTGCTTTACTTATTCGGGGTTTCTTCCCTTTCCATATAAAGTTAATAATTAGTTTTTCCATCTCTTTGAAGAATGTTGTTGGTATTTGTATCGGGATTGCATTGTATTTGTAGATTGCTTTAGGTAGAATTGCCATTTTCACAATGTTGAGTCTGCCTATCCATGAGCATGGTATGTTTTTCCATTTATGTAGATCCCTTTGGATTCCATGCAGCAGTGTTTTGTAGTTTTCTTTGTATAGGTCTTTTATATTCCTGGTCAGATTTATTCCTAAGTATTTTATCTTTTTAGGGGCTATTGAAAATGGTATTGATTTCCTGATCTCCTTTTCATCGTTCTCTTTACTGGTGTATAGGAATCCAACTGATTTTTGAATGTTTATCTTGTATCCTGCTACTCTGCTGAATCTTTCTATTAGTTCCAGTAAATTTCTCGTGGAGTCTTTAGGGTTTTCTATGTATAGTATCATATCATCTGCAAACAGGGAGAGTTTAACTTCTTCATTACCAATTTGGATGCCCTTTATTTCTTTCTCTTGCCTTACTGCTCTAGCTAGAACTTCCAGCACAATGTTAAATAGGAGTGGTGATAAAGGGCATCCTTGTCTTGTTCCTGTTTTCAAGGGGTATGTTTTCAGCCTTTCTCCATTAAGAATGATGTTGGCTGTTGGTTTTGCATAGATGCTCTTTATTATGTTGAGAAATTTCCCTTCTATACCTATTTTATTGAGAGCTTTTATCAGGAATGGGTGTTGGACTTTGTCAAATGCCTTTTCTGCATCAATTGAGATGATCATGTGATTTTTTTCTTTCCTTTTATTTATGTGGTGGATTACGTTGATGGATTTTCTAATGTTAAACCATCCTTGCATACCTGGTATGAATCCTACTTGGTCGTGGTGTATTATTTTTTTAATATGATACTGAATTCTATTGGCTAGAATTTTGTTGAGAATTTTTGCATCTATATTCATGAGAGATATTGGTCTGTAATTTTCTTTTTTTGTGATGTCTTTGCCTGGTTTTGGTATCAGCGTTATGCTGGCTTCATAGAATGAATTTGGAAGTGTTGCTTCCTCTTCTATGCTCTGAAATAACTTGAGTAGAACTGGTACTAGCTCTTCTGTAAATGTTTTGTAGAATTCTCCAGTGAAGCCATCTGGGCCAGGGCTTTTTTTGGTTGGGAGTTTTTTTATTACCTTTTCAATCTCTTCTCTTGTTATGGGTCTGTTCAGATTTTCAATATCACTTTGTTGTAGTTTGGGTAGGCCGTATGTTTCTAGAAATTTATCCATTTCCTCTAGGTTTTCAAATTTGTTGGAATATAGTTTTTCATAATATTCTGTTATAATCCTTTTTATTTCAGTTGGGTCTGTTGTAATGTCCCCCATTTCATTCCTTATTTGGGTTATTTGTGCCCTCTGCTGTTTTTCTTTTGTCAGTCTGGCCAGTGGTTTGTCGATTTTGTTGATTCTTTCAAAGAACCAACTTTTGGTTTTGTTGATTCTTTCTATTGTTTTTCTGTTCTCTATTTCATTGATTTCTGCTCTGATCTTTACTATTTCCTTTCTTCCTGTGGTTGTAGGCTTTTTTTGTAGTTCTCTTTCTATTTGTTTGAGTTCTGTAGTTAATGTTTTGATTTTGTCCCTTTCTTCTTTTTTTGATATGTGCATCTATTGCTATAAATTGTCCTCTGAGGACTGCCTTTGCTGTGTCCCAAAGGTTTTGGTATGATGTGTTTTCATTTTCATTTGATTCTAGGAATTTTTTAATTCCATCTCTGATTTCTTCTATTACCCATTGATGTGTAAGCAGATTATTATTCAGTTTCCATGTGTTTGATTTTTTTCCCTTGCTCTTTCTAGTGTTAATTTCTACCTTGATGGCATTGTGGTCAGAGAAGATACTGTGAATTATCTCAGCATTTTGGATCTTGTTGAGGATTGCTCTGTGGCCTAAGATGTGGTCTATTCTGGAGAACGTTCCGTGTGCATTGGAAAAGAATGTGTACTTTGCAGTGGTTGGATGGAGTGTTCTATATATGTCTATGAGGTCCAGTTGGCTGATTGTGTCCTTTAGGTCTTCTGTATCTTTGCTGAGTTTCTTTTTAGTTGTTCTGTCCTTTACTGAGAGTGGTGTGTTAAAGTCTCCTACTATTATTGTGGAACTGTCAATTTCTCTTTTCAGTGCTGTTAGAGTTTTTTTTATGTATTTTGGAGCCCTGTCATTGGGTGCATAGATATTTATTATGGTTATGTCTTCATGATGGATCATCCCCTTAATCATTATATAGTGTCCTTCTTTGTCTTTTATGGTAGATTTTGTTTTAAAGTCTATTTTATCTGAGATTAGAATTGCCACTCCTGCTCTTTTTTGATAGTTGTTAGCTTGATATATTTTTTTCCAACCTTTGATTTTTAATAAATTCACATCTTTGTTTCTAAGGTGTGTCTCTTGTAGACAGCAAATTGATGGATCTTGTTTTCTTATCCATTCTGCCACTCTCCGTCTCTTTATGGGTGCACTGAGTCCATTTACGTTCAGTGTAATTATTGATAGATGTGAGTTAGTTGCTGTCATTTTGTAGTGCTTTTTTTTGTGATGCTGAAGTTTTCTTTGTTCTTCTTACTCTCTTGTGCTGAGTTACTTTTGTTTGTGGATTTTGTGCTCATTTCTTTTGTTTTTGTAGGTTTTGTTTTTGTTGAGACTTTATGTTTTTCGTCTTTATTTTTATGAGTTGGTTTGTTAACTTTTTTTGTGGTTACCATGAATTTTACCCTTATCTTTATAATTTTGAAGCAGTCTACCGTTACTTGGTATCGCCTTGCCTTCCTCTCCTTTAGAAGGTTCTATACCTATGCCGTTTGTTCCCTCTTTCATTGTTTTGATGTTGTTGTCATCCTTTGATTGATTTCTCTGATTCCCTATTGTATATCTTTTGTTTTTGGAAAGTCCTCTGTAGTTCAGTTCCTAGAATGGTATCTGGTTCATGTGAACCTGCGTCCTGGGTCCTAGTTCCTGCCTGAGGGCTGAAGCTGTTTGTCCTCAGATCGAAGAACTCCCTTTAATAATTCTTGTAAGTTTGGTTTGACTTTTGCATATTCCTTTAGTTTCTGTTTATCTGGAAATGACCTAATTTCACCATCGAATCTGAATGAGAGTTTTGCAGGATATATTAGTCTTGGCTGACAATTTTTTTCTTTCAAGATTTTATATATGTCATCCCATTGCCTTCTTGCCTGCATGGTTTCTGCTGAATAATCTGAGCTTGGTCTTATTGTTTCTCCTCTGTATGTGACTTCTTGTTTTTCACAAACTGCTCTCCGGATTCTTTCTTTGTCTTTAGTTTTAGCGAGTGTGAATATGATATGTCTTGGTGATTTTCTTTTGGCGTCTCTTTTATATGGGGTTCGTTGAGCTTCTTGGATGGCCAGCTTTTCATCTTTCATGATATTGGGAAAGTTTTCTGTCAGCAGTTCCTCAATGATCCTCTCTGTGTTTTCTGTTTTCTCCCCCTGTTCTGGGATGCCAATCACTCGTAAGTTTTTGCTTTTAATTGTGTCCCACATAACTCTCAGGGTCTCTTCATTTTTCTTTGTTCTTTTTTCTGAGTTTTCCTGAAACAGAGTTGTATCCAAGTGTTTGTCTTCAGTTCCACTGATCCTGTCTTCCATGGTTTCAAATCTACTTCTCAGCCCTTCTATGACACCATCCATTTCTGAAATCTTGTTGTTTATCTTTTGGATTTCTAATTGTTTTTTTTGTATAATTTCGAGTTGTGAATTTATTTTGGCATTTTGTTCCTGCCTCATCTTCCTGAATTCTTCCAATTTTTTGTCTGTATTTTCCATAAATTTGTTTATTTTTTCCTCATGTTTGTCAGCTTTTTGCCTCAGTTCTTGGAAAATTCCGAGTATTAGTGATTTGAGTTCCGTATCAGGTACTTCTAGTGCATTTTCTTCCACAGGAGAGTTATCTGGTGTTTTAATTTGGACGCCTATTGGAGCCATCTTGTCTTGTTTTTGTAAATGTTTTGATATTGTTTGCTGTTTTCGGGGCATTCAGTAGATATTTCTCTCGTTTATTGATTGTAGGTTTTTTTTTTTTGTTTCGTTCTTGTGGTACAGCTGGGCAGATCTAGCTGAGGAGGAGCCACTGGGATGTGTTGCTTGTGGCACTCACCGCAGCCACCAGGACGGTCGGTAGTCAGTGCTGGGCAGGTTCCAATAGGACGTGCCTGCACCGCTTGGTGGTGTGATGTCTAGTGCACGGTGCAGGTAGATAGGGTGCAGCGGGAAGGTGGTTATGTGTGAAGCTAAGCTGGATATGGGAGAGAGGAGAGAGGAGGAGGAGCAAAAAGCGTACAAACATAAAAGAATGCTAGGGGAGCTTGTCGTTGGAATGTACAGATGAGAGACTATGGGATGGAGGCAACCAGAAGGGGGAAGAGAAAGAAAAGGAAAGAATGACCAAATAAAAATCAGAAAAGTTAAAGAACTGCAAAGTTCCCAGGGATCCCACCGATGCAGCTATGAGGTCTGGGGGAGTTGGTCTCAATTTTCACAGCTCAGCCTGGCCAGAAGGTACAGAGGCATACATCGCCTGGTATTCAGGGATCAGAAAGAGAAGGAAGATATAGAGAGACGAGAAATTAAGCAATGAAGAAAGACAAAAGGGAAAAAGAGGTAAAAGATGACAAAACTAATCAAAAAAGGAAGAAAAATAAAATTGAAGGAAAAAAAAAAAAAAAGGTCAACACCAGCAGTCAGTGCCTACTAATGGGACCCAGAGAGCCCCCACTCAGGGGCACGAATTCCAAGAAGCCGGTAGTCTCGGGGTTAAGAGACCCTGGCCACGGGAAGCAGAGGGGCCAATGAACAAAGGCCCCGGGATCCCACCCGCGCAGGAGCCCAGACCTGGAAACAGCCACATGCCCAAACGCAGTCCTACAGCCCCGCAGGAGAGAGCAGAGACGGCACTCGGAACCAGGCACCCAGGCTAAAGGAGGGGGAGGCGGGAGAAAAAGGTTTACTAGCTGCCAGCAAACGGCTCCCAGAAAGCCGCCAGCCCAGGCGCGCGGAATCCAAGCACCGGCGCCCCCCAGCTCAGGGACTCCGGCCACAGAAAGCAGAGGGGCAAACGAACAAAGGCCCCGGGATCCCCCCCGCGCGGGATCCCAGACCTAGAAACAGCCACATGCCCGAACGCAGCCCTACAGCCCCGCAGGAGAGAGCAGAGACGGCACTCGGAACCAGGCACCCAGGCAAAAGGAGGGGGAGGCGGCAGAAAAAGGCTCGCTAGCTGCCAGCAAATGGCTCCCAGAAAGCCGCCAGCCCAGGCGCGCAAAGTCCAAGCACTGGCGCCCCCCAGCCCAGGGACTCCGGCCACAGAAAGCAGAGGGGCGAATGAACAAAGGCCCCAGGATCCCACCCGCGCGGGAGCCCAGACCTAGAAACAGCCACACGCCCGAACGCAGCCCCACAGCCCCGCAGGAGAGAGCAGAGATGGCACTCGGAACCAGGCACCCAGGCAAAAGGAGGGGGAAGTGGCAGAAAAAGGTTCGCTAGCTGCCAGCAAACGGCTCCCAGAAAGCCGTCAGCCCGGGCGCGCGGAATCCAAGCACCGGCGCCCCCCAGCTCAGGGACTCCGGCCACGGAAAGCAGAGGGGCGAACGAACAAAGGCCCCGGGATCCCACCCATGCGGGAGCCCAGACCTAGAAACAGCCACATGCCCGAACGCAGCCCTACAGCCCCGCAGGAGAGAGCAGAGACGGCACTCGGAACCAGGCACCCAGGCAAAAGGAGGGGGAGGCGGCAGAAAAAGGCTCGCTAGCTGCCAGCAAATGGCTCCCAGAAAGCCGCCAGCCCAGGCACGCGGAATCCAAGCACCGGCACCCCCCAGCCCAGGGACCCTGGCCACGGAAAGCAGGGGATCCCCAGCTGAGGCGGAGAGGGGTAGGTGGTGGGAGAGCGCGCACCGCAGTTTACCGGTCGTTCTGTCTCCGACCAGATGCTCTGCAAGGCTGGTCTCCCGTTCGCTGGTCTCCGATAGGAATCCAAGATGGTGGATCCGCGCTGCGTTAGCTGGTAAGGAGTCTCTGCCTGAGTCTCTCCTCGCTCTCCGTTCTCTTTTAGTATTCTCACTCCGTTTGGTGTTTGGCTGAGTTCTTTATCTCTTCATTTGGTGTTCTAGGGTTTCAGGATTGTTGATTCTCTGTTAGGCTTAGTTTTTCGGATCTTTGCTGTGGAGGGACGGCGTGGTGTTTCTGCCTAGAGCGCCATCTTGCCCCCAGTCTCCTTCTCTGGTATCATTTCTATCACCAAGGCCGTATTTTCCAACTACTGTTCCTTCTTTGTTTCCAGCTTTCACATTCCAGTCACCAGTATTTATCAGTGCATACTGATTGCACGTTTGATCAATTTCAGACTGGAGAAGTTTGTAAAACTTTTCGATTTCTTAATCTTTGGCGTTAGTGGTTGGTGGGTAAACTCGAATAATAGTCTTATTAACTGGTCATCCTTGTAGGCATATGACTATTATCCTGTCACTGACAGTGTTGTATTTCAGGATAGATATTGAAATGTTCCTTTGGATGATGAATGCAATACCATTCCTCTTCAATTTGTCATTCCTGGCATAGTAGACCATCTAATTTTCCAATCTAAAATGGTCAATACCAGTCCATTTTAGCTCACTAATGCCCAGGATATCAATGTCTATGAGTTCCATTTCATTTTTGATGATTTCCAGTTTTCTAATTTCATACTTCATACATTTCACTTTCTGATTATTAATGGATATTTGGGGCTGTTTCTTCTCATTTTGAGTCATGCCACATCCACAAATGAAGGTCTGGAAAGCTTGATTCCATCCATGTCATTAAAGTCTACTCTACTTTGAGGAGGCACCTTTTCCCCAATCGTATTTTGAGCGCCTTCCAACCCGAGGGGCTCATCTTCTGGCAGTATATCAGGCCATGTTCCACTGCTATTCATAAGGTTTTCACTGGCTAATTCTTTCAGAAGTAGACCACTGGGTCCTTGTCTTAGTCTTTCTTAGTCATAAGCTCAGCTGAAACCTGTCAACCATGGGAACCTGCTGGTATTTGAAATACAGGTGACATACCTTCCAGCATCACAGCAACACGCAAACCACCACAGTACAACAAACTGAGATGCGTGGGGATATCATAATGGATAATGTTTATTTATCATTTCCTATGTGTCTTCATCTAAGGGTTTTGCATGGATTGGCACATTAGACAGAAAACAGTTTCAAAATTTGCCCAAAGCTGCACAGAGTTAGGATTTGAACTCAGACAATCTGACTACAGAATCTCACTCTTACCACTACTATGTGTCATATACACTGGTGGCATAGTGGTTAAGAGCTACTGCTGCCAACCAAAAGGTTAGCAGTTTGAATCCACCAGGTGCTCCTTGGAAACCCTATGGGACAGTTCTACTTTGTCCTATAGGGTTGCTAGGAGTTAAAATTGATGTAATGGCAACGGGTTTGTTTGTTTGTTTGGTATGTATAATATAATAATATACAGTGAGCCCTCTGTAACCACAGGTTCCACATTCACAGATTCAACCAACCCCAGATCAAAAACATTTGGGGTGAAAAAAAAAAAAGAGAGAGAGAAAGTCCCGAAAAGCAAAACTTGAATTTCCTGCATGCCAAGCATTCTGCTGAATCCATGCATATGCAGTGGTGTGTAGACATCCCCTGCTGTAGCCTCCCGCCATCTCCCTGATCCCCAGTCTCTCCAGCACTCATTTGTTTGAGCATTATTCACCTTGTATCTCGTCATTATTCCCTAAACAGCACAGTATAACAACTATTTTACTTAGTATTTACATTGTGTCAGGTATTTTAAGTAATCCAGAGATGATTTAAAGTATACAGGAGGATTTCATAGGTTATATGTAAATACTATGCCATTTTATATAAGGGAGTTTCATATCTGAGGATTTTGGTATCTGTGGGGGGTCCTGGAACCAATCCCCTGTAAATACTGAGGGACAACTGTAGTTATACTTCTGAATTTTTTTTTTTTAACTTCACCACATGCTATGGATTGAATTGTGTCCCCACAAAAGACATGTCCTAACCCCTGTACTCGTGAACGTGACCCTGTTTGGAAATGCGGGTGCTCTTTTGTTATGCTAGTGAGTTCATAGTGGAGTAGGGTGGACCCTAAATGTAATCCCTTCTGAGTGGTGGCTTATAAAAAGGGAAAACAAACACAGAGGCACACAAGGTGAAGACACCATGAGAAGGTCCATCTACAAGCCAAGGAACGCCAAGAAATGCCGGGACTACAGAAGCTGAAAGAGATGAGGACCCTCCCCAGAAGTCATGGAGAGAGAGCCTAGCCCTGACCACCAATATTAAAGCACAAACAATTTACACCCCAAAATCTGACTTCCAGCCTCCAGGACTGTGAGAAAATAAATTCCTGTTCTTGAAAGTCACTTACTTGTGGTATTTTGTTACGGCAGTCCTGGTAAGTTAAGTCACCACATAACTTGGACTTCTTTACATGTCAGATTTTTAGATTATTTTCTAATGGCTGTAGACGATTTCATTTGCATGGATGACCAAGAACGTATGTATTTAGTGTCTGTTAACAAACATGCAAGTTGTTTGAAGAGGGCAGTGGT
Organism: Dugong dugon; assembly: GCA_030035585.1. Classification (NCBI taxonomy): domain Eukaryota; kingdom Metazoa; phylum Chordata; class Mammalia; order Sirenia; family Dugongidae; genus Dugong; species Dugong dugon. The sequence continues at coordinate 82,147,704 of CM057475.1, read as the reverse complement.
GGCTCAGTGGTTGAATTCACCTTCCATGTGGGAGACATGGTTCAATTACCCACCAGTGCACAGCCACCACCTGGCTGTCAGTGGAGGTTTGTGAGTTGCTGTGATGCTGAACAGGTTTCAGCGGAGCTTCCAGACTAAGGCAGACTATAAAGAAAGGCCTGGTGATCTACTCCTGTGAGAGAAAACAAAAACAAAAACAAAAACAGCCAGTTTAAACCTTGAGGATCTCAGCAGTCTGATCCTGCTGTGATGGAGTTATCTGCTGGGGGCCGACTTGACGATAGCTAGTAACAATAGCAAGTTGTTTGAAATATTTTTTCTTCTATCACACTTCATGTAATGATGATCCTCATTGTACATACTTGTTTGTGAACTGTTTGATGAACGTCAGGAAGAAAATCTGCCATGCCAAAGGACAGACATACGTTTCATTTTGTTAGGTATTGGCAAATTGACTTTTAACTCTCAACAATACAACAGTCAATGAGAGTGACTGTTTCCTCCACGTCCTCACTATTATATATATATATATATATATATATATATATATATATATATATATATATATATATATATATTTTAGCTTTTGCAAATCTGATGGGGACAATGGTAGCTATTGTTATTTTTATTTGCATTTCTTAATCAGTAGTGAGGTTTAGTGTCTGTTCCTACTTGTTATTTACCATTTGCATGGCTTTTTCTGGGAATTTTATGTCTTTTTACCCACTTTTCCTATTGGCCTTTTAATTTTATTATTTTGTGAGATCTCCTTACATATTAAACACAATGCTGGCTGCAGCAATTAGAAGCAATTAACTAGATATTCATAAATCAACATGGATTATAGCGTTGAATGGAAAATGTAAAACTATTGAACTAACCTATAGCAGTATATGTTTTACATAAATTAATGTAACACATACATGCATTCTTCTTCTGGAAATAGTGGGAAAGTTAATTTAGATCCACACTGCTACCAAGAAAAATGAGAAAATCTGGACAAACTATGCTGAGGAAATTAAGGAAGACCTAATTCAACGGAGGGATGTGATGTGCACGAATTAGACAATTCAGTACTGTAAAGCTGTCAATCTCCTCCAAATTTATCAACAGAGAAAATGCAAAACTAATCAAAATTCCAACCACTCTTTATCTCTTGTGGTAAATTAGCAAGCAGCTTCTAAAATTTATATGGAAATGCAACGGTCTCAAAGAGTCAAGGACATGTTGAAGAAGAGGGAAAGTAGCAGAACTTATTCTCCCTCATGTCACTATTTATTATAAACGGGAATCAGTGAGGTTGGTTCTGGAGAAAAGATAGACAGACAGACAGGTGTGGCGGAACAGGGTCCAGGAACAGATCCATGCATGTGGACACTTGGTTTATGACACAGGAAGCATTACAGAACAGGGGTGTAAACGCTGATGGGTCTATTGGATATCCATATCAGAACATAAAACCCGGAGCTACAGCGAGTTAAGGGCTGCTAGCCACATGTCATGTCTTCTGTTAATTGTTTTTCAATCATTAAAAAATGTAAAAATGACTCTTAGCTCACATGTTGTACAAAAACAGACGAATTTAGCCTGTGGGCTGTTGACCCTGGTTTAGGTTAGGGTGATCGATTCCAACTTTATCAGCCTAGCAGAGGAAAAGTGAGTGCTCTCTGGAAGAATTAGCAGCCCCTGGACCCTTCCCAATTTTGTACGTACAATCCCTAGCATTCAATACAAAGTCACCAGGCGTATGAGGAGATAGGGCCACACGATACTTAGCAAAGCCAAGTGAAGACAATAAAAATTAGTTCTCAGGTGATGCAGTGTTGGCAAAGACTTTAAAACACCAATGACTAATATCTCTTAGGAGATAAACAAATAGATGGGCAAAACAGATAAAAAGATGGAGAATTTCACCAATCAGATGAAAATACTAGATCCGAAAGAGACAATATCCAAAGTTAAGGATGGGGTTAATAGAAGAATTAGACACAGCAGAAGATAGGATAAATAAACTGGAAGATAATTAACTGAAGGAACCCAAAGCACATAGAGATAAAAAAATAGAAAACACAGAAATGTCGGGAGCACATTGGGAAAAGACTGAAAAGATCTAAAACAGTTGTAATGGGAGTTCCAGAGAGTATATTCTGTCTGGTTTTTAAGAAATAAAACGTAAAAATATGTAAAGAAAGATTGCATAATTGCTGGAAAAAGTAATACTATAGAACCAAAAAGACTTGTGAAGCCTGAGAAGGAATAAATAAAATATTAATAAAACCGAACAAAACAAAGAATCTAGGTTTTACAGTAGAAATGCTGAAAACAGGGAATGTCTTAAAAGAAAAATAAAGCATTAATTTCAAAGGAACAGCAATGAGACTGAGGGCTGACTTCTTGACAAATGGTAGAAGCAAGTCAGAAGGGGTGGATAACGTCTTTAAAGTGAAAGCGAGAAAAAGAATTATTTGCATTAATACTTTCCAAACGATTTATTGCTTTCAGCAGTAAAACAATACTGAACACAGCCCAGCATCTTCTGAAATTTTAAAAAAGACCACTTGAAAAGTATATGGTTGTAAGAAGCATTCCTTTCTAACAATTGTATACACAGATGACTTCATGGTTCAAATGGGTCCTCCAAAATTTAATAAAATAAAAATTTATAATAGCATACAAAATGCCTTAGTATCAATGTATACAGCATTTGGAGTCTCTGGATGGTCCAAATTGTTAAGTGCTTGGCTACTAACTGAAAGGCTGACAGTTCAAACCCATCCGAAGCTGCATCTAAAGAAAGCTCTGGCAATCTGCTTTTGAAAGATCACAGCCCTGAAAACCCTATGGAGCAGTCCTACTCTGCACACATGGGGTTGCCATGAGTTGGAATGGACTCAACGGTAACTAGTTTCTTTGTTTTTGCTTTCTTTTTCTTCCTTTTTTTTTTTTTTTTTGGTATATAGCATGTACCATTTATCAGGCCCTGTTCTAAGCACTGTCCACGTGCTAGCTCATCCTTTAAATGCAGAGGGAGGTTGTGTGATGTACACCAAGGGGCACAATCTATTGAGCTGCTCTAAGACTCCAGTTCTAAGCCCACAAGCTGCGAGACCCTGGGCCAGCCTCATTCTCTGTGGCTCAGCTGCCCCATGTTTTAAATGGGTTTTCACCAACATCTTCTTCAAAGGGTGAGTCTGCGGATTAACTGAGGCCCTGCAGGTGACACCCAGGTAAGGGGCGGGTGCACAGTGGAAATCAGAACTCTACCAGCTCCTCCTCAGGCCCAAGCTGGGGTGCCACAGCAGAAACAAGGTACAAACACAGAGGCCCCCCCTGGCTCCTCTGGCTTTGTCTGTCTTCAAGGATGCTCAGTAACTGAGTAAGTGCTGCTTCATTTTACAGACGAGAAAGGACACCTGTCTTCCAAGGTCACCCTGCTCTCTGCAGACAAGCAGATGAGAAACCCTGGTCTCTGGGCTTGCAGAGTGCACCCCACCCCCAGGCTCACTTGCGAGAAGTCATTGCTGCAGCAGCAGCTGGGTGACGTTCAGAAAATGGATCCGAGTAGGACCATACCTCACGTTTATTGGTTTTTAAAAGGATTCTGAGGCCATTTACCCAAACTAGGTTATTAAGACAACCTTTTCTAGCTGTCACATCCACTCATTGGCTCTTCCTTCTTTTCTTCATTTTCGTAGCCAATGGGAATATTAAAGGCTTGCTTAGTGAACTAATTCTTCAAGTTCAAAGAGAAATACAAGCTACGTGCTCACGTGGCCTCGTCCCTAATCTCTTTTGCTCAGTGGGAAAATTTACTGTGGTCCATTTTTCCCTTCACAGACCATTGGTGACACATCGTAGGGGATAATAAGTGAGAAAATGAAATTCTCTCTCCCTTCCAGATACACAAGCACATCCTTCAGTCCTGGTACTTTTATTTTGTCTCCCTCCCTGGCTTAGCCTGAGGGCTCTGCATGTCTGGCTTTGCTTTTAAAAGCGAAATACTGAGGCTGTTGTCACACGTTGTCCATCTCTTCCTGAAGGATATTCCTAGAACCGTCTCATTACCGCCACGTATACTGATAGGTCATCTCTTTTTCTGAGTGGTTAGAGAGCAGGCCCGCAGAACGGCTTTTGATAGCGGTTATGTTGGAGAGCCCATTGGGGGGAAATATACGAGGAAACCCCGTCTGCAGTAGACCTCTGCAGCCGCCCGGGGACTCTGCGCCCTCTGTGTCTCTGAGGCCCAGCTGCCTCCCACACTGGCCTGGGGTCTCCCCGTCCCTGCTTCTCCCTCCCCCTGCCGACTGGCCTCTCTGTCTGCACTTTGGCTGCAGATGACACATGTGCTCCAGACAGAGACAAAGCTCTCTTCAACGCCCCTTGCTCCTTGCTAACACCCATGATAAGCTGCGTGGCACGGGGAGGGCGGCAGCTACAGGTCACTGTCTGTGGATGGCTAGTGGACTCAGCCCCTTTGGTTCTTATTAGCATGGATGGTACCCTTTCCCTGGCCCCCTGAGGAACTCAGGGAGGGGCTCAGCCTATCCAACCAAAGACACTGACTAGTCAACGCTGCCCTGCCTCCCCCTGGGGGCTATTTCCATCGTGGCCTGGGGGGTTTCTGTCCTACCCACTGCACCAAATACAAGCAGGATTGCTGCTGTTGTTGTTGTTAGCCGCTGTTAAGTCGGCCCCTGACTCACGGCACAAGGAAACAAAGCGCTGCCCCGTCCTGAGCCGTCCCCACGGCTTGTTGCGGACAAGACCACTGTGGTCCGTACCAGCCCCGTACATAATCTCCCCTGCTCCATCTACCCTCTTGCATAATCTCCCCTGCTCCAACTGCCCTCTTACATAATCTCCCCTGCTCCATCTGCCCTCTTACATAATCTCCCCTGCTCCAACTGCCCTCTTACATAATCTCTCCTGCTCCATCTGCCCTCTTACATAATCTCCCCTGCTCCAACTGCCCTCTTACATAATCTCCTCTGCTCCATCTGCTCTCTTTCAATCAACCCTCCTCACTGCAGAGAGTCAGCAATCTTTCTAAAGGGCAAGTGGGTCATTGAAACCTTCGATGTCCCTCCACTGTCCCCAGAAAAAGTCCATAGATTTGGTTTCCAAGGTCCTTCTTTTTTTTATTATATTTTATTGTACTTCAGGTGAAGGCTTACAGAACAAATAGTTTCTCATGAAACAGTAGTACACATGTTGTTTCACGACATTGGTTAACAACCGCACAATATATTAACCCTCTAAATACTCAACCTTTTTTTTTTTTTGGTGACAGTATACATAGCCAAAGATAGACCGTTTCAAAAATTTCTACATACACAGTTCAGTGACATTGACTATGATCTTCCAATTGTGCTGTTATTCTTACTTAAGATGAAGGCTTACAGAACAAAATAGTTTCTCATTCAACAGTTACTACAAATGTTGCCCTATAACAGTGGTTAACAATCTCACCTCAACAATATCCTTACTCAACCTTGGATTCCCTATCACCAGCTTCCTTTTCCCCTTCTGCCTTCTGGCCCCTGTCACTGGACTCCTGTACCTCATTAGTCTCATTTGGTTTTACGGGGCTGTCCACTCCCAGGCTGAACAGTGAACCTCGGAGGTAACTTCACCACTGAGCTAAAACGGTGTCTGGGGACCATACTCTCGAGGTTTCTCTAGTCTCCTTTAGGCCAGTAAATCTGGTCTTTTTTTTGTGAGTTACAATTATGCTCTACGTCCTTCTCCAGCTCTGTCCAGAACCCTCTGTTGTGATCCTGGTCAGAGCAGTCAGTGGTGGTAGCCGGGCACCATCTAGCTGTACTGGACTCAGTCCGGTGGAGGGATTGGTACCTGTGGACAATTAGTCCTTTGGACTAATCTTTTCCTTGTATCCTGTTCTCTTCATTCTCCCTTGCTCCCGAAGGGATGAGACCAGTGGAGTATCTTAGATAGCTGTTCACAGGCTTTTAAGACCCCAGACACTACTCACCAAGGTAGAATGTAGAGCATTGTCTTTATAAGCTGTGTCATGCCAGTTGAGCTAGATGTTCCCTGAGACCATGGTCCCCACAGCCCTCCGCCCAGCAATTCAGTCCCTCAGGGAGTTTGGATGCGTCTATGGGGCTTCCATGACCTTTCCTTGTACAAGTTGTGCTAGTTTCCCCTGTATTGTGTACTATCTCACCTTTCACCCAAGATAGCACTTATCTATTGCCTGTTTAGTATTTCCTCCCCACCCCTCCCATCCCTGGTAACCAACAGAGATTGTTACATTTTCTGTGTGAACTTTTTCATGGGTTTTTACAATAGAGGCCTCATACAATATATCTCCTTTTGTGATTGACTTATTTCACTCAGCATAATGTCCTCCAGTTTCATCCATGTTATGAGATGCTTCACAGATTCATCATTGTTCTTTCTCAATGCATAGTACTCCATTGTGTGTAGGTACCATAGTTTGTTTATCCATTCATCTGTTGATGGGCACCTACGTTGTTTCCATCATTTTGCTATTGTGAACAATGCTGCCATGAACATAGGTGTGCATATGTCTATTCGAGTGACGACTCTTATTTCTCTAGGATATATTCCTAGGAGTGGGATTGCTGGATCGAATGGTATGTCTATTTCTAGCTTTCTGAGGAAGTGCCATACGATTTTCCAAAATGGTTGTATCATTTTGCATTCCCACCAGCAGTGCATAAGAGTTCCCATCTCCCCGCAGCCACTCCAACAGTTGTTATTTCCAGTGTTTTTGATTCGTGCCAGTAATGCTGGGGTGAGATGGTATCTCATTGTGGTTTTAATTTGCATTTCTCTAATGGCTAGTGATCACGAGCATTTCCTTATGTGTTTGTTGGCCATTTGAATGTCTTCTTTGGTGAAGTGTCTGTTCATTGCCTTTGCCCATTTTTTAATAGGATTATTTGTCTTTTTGTTGTAGAGGTGTTGAATTTTCTTGTAGATTATGGAGATTAGACCTTTGTCTGACCTGTACTGTCCAAAAATTTTTTCCCAGTCTGTAGGTTCTCTTTTGACTCTTTTGGTGAAGTCTTTTGAAGAGCATAGGTGTTTGATTTTTAGAAGATCCCAGTTATCTAGCATATCTGTTGGGGTTTGTGCACTGATGGTTATGGTTTGTATCCTGTTAATGCCATGTATTAAGGCCTGTAGTGTTGGTCCTATTTTTTCTTCTATGAACTTTATAGTTTTAGGCTTTATATTCAGCTCTTTGATCCATTTAGAAGTAGTTTTTGTATACGGTGTGAGGTATGGGTCCTTTTTCATTTTTTTTGCAAATGGATATCCAGTTTTGCCAGCACCATTTGTTGAAAAGACTCTCTTTTCTCTGTTTGATGGACTTTGGGCCCTTGTCGAAGATCAGGTGACTGTAGGTGGATGGATTTACATCTGGGTTCTCAATTCTGTTCCATTGGTCAATGTCTCTGTTGTTGTACCAGTACCAGGCTGTTTTGACTACTGTAGCTGTATAGTAGGTTCTGAAGTCAGGTAGTGTGAGTCCTTCAACTTTATTCTTCTTCTTCAGTAGTGCTTTACTTATTCGGGGCTTCTTCCCTTTCCATATAAAGTTAATGATCAGTTTTTCCATCTTTTTGAAGAGTGTTGTCGGTATTTGGATCTGGATTGCATTGTGTTTGTAAATTGCTTTGGGTAGAATTGACATTTTCACAATGTTGCGTCTGCCTATCCATGAGCATGGTATGTTTTTCCATTTATGTAGATCCCTTTGGGTTTCATGCAGCAGTGTTTTGTAGTTTTCTTTGTATAGGTCTTTTACATCCCTGGTCAGATTTATTCCTAAGTATTTTATCTTTTTAGGGGCTATTGAAAATGGTATTGATTTCCTGATTTCCTTTTCATCATTCTCCTTATTGGTGTATAGGAATCCAACTGATGTTTGAATGTTTATCTTGTATCCTGCTACTCTGCTGAATCTTTCTATTAGTTCCAGTAGGTTTCTCGTGGAGTCTTTAGGGTTTTCTATGTATAGTATCATATCATCTGCAAACAGGGACAGTTTAACTTCTTCATTACCAATTTGGATGCCCTTTATTTCTTTTTCTTGCCTTACTGCTCTAGCTAGAACTTCCAGCACAATGTTAAATAGGAGTGGTGATAAAGGGCATCCTTGTCTTGTTCCTGTTTTCAAGGGGAATGTTTTCAGCCTCTCTCCATTAAGAATGATGTTGGCCATTGTTTTGCATAGATGCCTTTTATTATGTTGAGAAATTTCCCTTCTATACCTATTTTATTGAGAGTTTTTATCAGGAATGGGTGTTGGACTTTGTCAAATGCCTTTTCCGCATCAATTGAGATGATCATGTGATTCTTGTCTTTCCTTTTATTTATGTGGTGGATTACGTTGATGGATTTTCTAATGTTGAACCATCCTTGCATACCTGATATGAATCCTACTTGGCCGAGGTCTATTATCTTTGTGATATGATGCTGAATTCTATAGGCTAGAATTGTGTGGAGAATTTTTGCATCTATATTCATGAGAGATTTTTGGTCTGTAATTTTCTTTTTTTGTGACGTCTTTGCCTGGTTTTGGTATCACTGTTATGCTGGCTTCATAGAATGAATTTGGAAGTGTTGCTTCCTCTTCTATGCTCTGAAATAGCTTGAGTAGTACTGGTACAAGGTCTTCTGTAAATGTTTTGTAGAATTCTCCAGTGAAGCCATCTGGACCAGGGCTTTTTTTTGTTGGGAGTTTTTTTATTACCTTTTCAATCTCTTCTCTTGTTATGGGTCTGTTCAGATTTTCAACGTCACTTTGTTGTAGTTTGGGTAGGCCATGTGTTTCTAGAAATTTATCCATTTCCTCTAGGTTTTCAAATTTGTTGGAGTATAGTTTTTCATAATACTCTGTTATAATCCTTTTTATTTCGGTTGGGTATGTTATAATGTCCCCCATTTCATTTCTTATTTGGGTTATTTGTGTCCTCTCCTGTTTTTCTTTTGTCAGTCTGGCCAGTGGTTTGTCGATTTTGTTGATTCTTTCAAAGAACCAACTTTTGGTTTTGTTGATTCTTTCTATTGTTTTTTTTGTTCTCTATTTCATTTATTTCTGCTCTGATCTTTACTATTTCCTTTCTTCTGGTGGTTGTGGGCTTTTTTTGCTGTTCTCTTTCTATTTGTTTGAGTTCTGTAGTTAATGTTTTGATTTTGTCCCTTTCTTCTTTTTTGATATGTGTATCTATTGCTATAAATTGTCCTCTGAGGACTGCCTTTGCTGTGTCCCAAAGGTTTTGGTATGATGTGTGTTCATTCTCATTTGATTCTAGGAATTTTTTGATTCCATCTCTGATTTCTTCTATTACCCACTGATGTGTAAGCAGGGTATTATTCAGTTTCCACGTAGTTGATTTTTTTTCCTTGATCTTTCTATTGTTAATTTCTACCTTGATGGCATTGTGGTCAGAGAGGATACTTTGAATTATCTCAACGTTTTGGATCTTGTTGAGGATTTCTCTGTGGCCTAAGATGTGGTCTATTCTGGAGAACGTTCCATGTGCATTGGAAAAGAATGTGTACTTTGCAGCGGTTGGATGGAGTGTTCTATATATGTCTATGAGGTCAAGTTGGCTGATTGTGTCCTTTAGGTCTTCTGTATGTTTGCTGAGTTTCTTCTTAGTTGTTCTGTCCTTTACTGAGAGTGGTGTGTTGAAGTCTGCTACTATTATTGTGGAACTGTCAATTTCTCTTTTCAGTGTTGTTAGAGTTTGTTTTATGTATTTTGGAGCCCTGTCATTGGGTGCATAGATGTTTATTATGGTTATGTCTTCATGATGGATCATCCCCTTAATCATTATATAGTGTCCTTCTTTGTCTTTTATGGTAGATTTTGTTTTAAAGTCTATTTTATCTAAGATTAGAATTGCCACTCCTGCTCTTTTTTGGTAGTGGTTGGCTTGATATATTTTTTTCCAAGCTTTGACTTTTAATAAATTCACATCTTTGTTTCTAAGGTGTGTCTCTTGTAGACAGTGTATTGATGGATCCTGTTTTCTTATCCATTCTGTCGCTCTCTGTCTCTTTACATATGCATTGAGTCCATTTACATTCAGTGTAATTATTGATAGCTGTGAGTTTGTAACTGTCATTTTGTAGTGCTTTTTTTTGTGGTGCTGAAGTTTTCTTTGTTCTTCTTACTTACTTTTGTGCTGAGTTACTTTTGTTTGTGGATTTTCTTTTTTTCATTTCTTTTGTTTTTGTAGGTTTTGTTTTTGCAGAGACTTTATGTTTTTCATCTTTATTTTTATGAGTTCGTTTGTTAACTTTCTTTGTGGTTACCCTGAATTTTACCCTTATCTTTATAAGTTTGAAGCAGTATACCCTTATTTGATATCGCCTTGCCTTCCTCTCCATTAGAAGGTTCTATACCTATGCCGTTTATTCCCTTTCATTGTTTTGGTGTTGTTGTCATCCATCGATTGACTGCTGTGATTCCCTGTTGTATTTCTTTTGGTTTTGGATAGTCCTCGAGAGTTAATTTCCTAGATTGGTATCTGGCTTGTACGATCCTGCTTCCTAAGTTCTACCTGTGAGCTGAAGCTGTTTGTCCTCAGATTGAAGAACTCCCTTTAATAATTCTTGTAAGTTTGGTTTGACTTTTACATATTCCCTTAATTTCCTTTTATCTGGAAATGACCTAATTTCACCATCAAATTTGAACGAGATTTTTGAAGGATATATTATTCTTGGCTGACAATTTTTTCTTTCAAGATTTTATATATGTCATCCCATTGCCTTCTTGCCTGCATGGTTTCTGCTGAATAATCTGAGCTTAGTCTTATTGTTTCTCCTCTGTATGTGACTTCTTGTTTTTCATGAGCTGCTCTCAGGATTCTTTGTTTGTCTTTGGTTTTGGTGAGTGTGAATATAATGTCTTGGTGATTTTCTTTTAGGCTCTCTTCTATATGGGGTTCGTTGAGCTTCTTGGATGGCCAGCTTTTCATCTTTCATGATATTGGGGAAGTTTTCTGTCAGCAGTTCCTCAATGATCCTCTCTGTGTTTCTGTTTTCTTCCCCTGTTCTGGGACGCCAATCACTCGTAAATTTTTGCTTTTAATTGTGTCCCACATAACTCTCAAGGCCTCTTCATTTTTCTTTGTTCTTTTTCTGAGTTTTCCTGAAACAGAGTTGTATCCAAGTGCTTGTCTTCAGTTCCACTGATTCTGTCTTCCACGGTTTCAAATCTGCTTCTCAGCCCTTCTATGACATCATCCATTTCTGAAATCTTGTTGTTTATCTTTTGGATTTCTAATTGTTGTCTTTGTATAATTTCTAGTTGTGAATTTATTTTGACATTTTGTTCCTGCATCATCTTCCTGAATTCTTCCAACTTTTTGTCTGTATTTTCCATGAATTTGTCTATTTTTTCCTCATGTTTGTCAGCTTTTTGCCTCAGTTCTTGGAAAATTCTGAGTTTTAGAGATTTGAATTCCCTATCAGGTACTTCTAGTGCATTTTCTTCAACAGGAGAGTCATCTGGTGTTTTAATTTGGATGCCTACTCAAACCATCCTGTCCTGTTTTTGTAAATGTTTTGATATTGTTTGCTGTTTTCGGGGAATTCAGTAGTTATTTTTCTCATTTACTGATTGTAGATTTGGTTGTTTCGTCCCTTTTTTTAAAAAAAATTTAACTATGTCTGAGCAGGTGGACTGTGTGTTCTTTGTTGTTTGCTTGTCTGTGCGCTCAATACTTTTCACCTCCTTCTCCATCTGGCAGGGTCAGTCACTCAGATATGGTACAGCAGGGCAGGTCTAACTGAAGAGGAGTTACTGGGACGGTTTGTTTGTGGCACTTACTTAGCTACCAGGGCGGGTCGGTAATCAGTGCTGGGCAGGTTCCAGTGGCCATGCTTGTACTGCTTGGTGGTGTGATGTCAAGCACACAGTGCAGGTAGGCAGGATTCAGCAGAAAGATTGTTATGTGTGGAGCTAAGATGGATATGGGAGAGATGAGAGATGAACAGGAGCCAAAAAACATACAAACAAACAAAATGAATGCTAGGGGAGCTTGCCGTTGGAATGGAGAGATGAGAGACTATGAAATGGAGAAAAACAGGAAGGGGAAGAGGAAGAAAAGAAAAGAACGAATAAATAAAAATCAGAAAGGTTAAAGAACTTCAAAGTTCCCAGGGATCCCACCAATGCAGCTATGAAGTCTGGTGAAGTTGCTCTCAGGTGTCGCAGTACAGCCTGGCTAGAAGGCGTAGGTGTATACAACACCTGGTATTCAGGGATCAGAAAGAGAAGGAAGATATAGAGAGATGAGAAACTGAGCAATAAAGAAAGACAAAAAGGGAAAAAGAGGGAAAAGAAAACAAAACAAATTAAAAAAAAAAAGAACAAGAAAGGCCCCCCAAAAAAACAGAAAAAAAAAAAAAACCAACAAAAAAAGAAAAGTCCTCAGGGATCCCTCTGCACTTCAGTGGAAGCTGAAGGGGAGTTTCTTGCCACACAGCTCCGCCTGGCCAGAAAGAGCTCCTAACTCAAGAAAAGGAAAAGAAAACAAACAAACAATTCAAAACAAATGAACAAAAGCCCCGGGATCCCACCAGCGCGGTAGCCCAGACTGGGAAGCAGCTGCATGCTTGAATGGAGCTCCACAGCCCCTCAGGAAGAAGCAAAGATGGCGCATGGAGCCAGGCACTCGAGAAAGGAGGCGGAGGCGGTGAGAGGCAAGCAAGAAATCAAAAGAAGCAGAAAAAAGAAAGCAACACCAGCAGCCAACAAATGGCCCTCAGAGAGCCAGCTAGTGCAGGCTGGTGTTTCTGGACAAGAGACTGTGTCCGCGGGAAGCAGAGGAGGCCGAGTGTGGGTGAAGAAGGGTGGAGAGTGGGAAAGCATATATCACAAATTGCCGGCACTCTGCAGCCCCTCAGGAAGAAGCAAAGGTGGTGCACAGAGCCAGGCACTCAAGTGAAAGGAGGGGGAGGTGGCGAGAGGCAAGTGAGAAATCAAAAGAAGCAGGAAAAAAAAGCAACACTACAGCCAACAATGGGCACCCAGAGAGCCGCCCGCTTGGGTGTGTGGAATCCAAGCAGCCGGCACTTCCCAGTCAAGAGACTGTGGCCGCGGGAAGCAGAGGAGGCTGAGCGGGGGCGAAGAGGGGTGGGGGTGGGAAAGTGCACACTGCAAATTACCGGTTGTTTTGTCTCCTGCCGGATGCTCTGTGAGTTTGCTTTCTCGTACCCCCGTTTGCTGGTCTCCGATAGGAGTCCAAGATGGTGGATCCGCGCTACGTTAGCTGGTAGGGGACCTCTGCATGAATCTCTCCTCGCTCTCTCTTCTCTGTCAGTTTTCTCACTCCATTTGGTGCTTGGCTGAGTTCTTTATCTCTTCATTTGATGTTTTAGGGTTTCAGGATTGTTGTATTCTCTGTTTGGCTTAGTTTTTCAGATCTTTGCTATGGAGGGACGGCGTGGTGCTTCTGCCTAGAGCGCCATTTTGTCAGAACTCCTTCCAAGGTCCTTCTTGAAAAGCTCCCACCCACCCCCCAACACATACCGTAGGTGCCCCTGCCCCTGAGCTGGAGCCAGTTCCTCACGTCTCCAGGTTCCTGGTCATCCTCAGACCTTGCCCTTGAGGCTTCTCAGGCCTCGTGACTCCCAGGAGAGGGGCTGCTCTGACTGGGAGCAGAGCATGCCCGGTGTAGCTTCTATAGTGTCTTTCTGCCTGACACTGGAAACAAATTTCTCTCCTGCTTACCATGTCTTTGTGCTTTCCTTTTTATGAATTAAATTTTTATAAAGTCCAATGGCAGGTCTCCCCTGTCTTGCTCCATACGGGAGTTTCGTGTCCACTCTACACCAGAGCCTACCAATGGTGGCCGCATCTTGCTTTTCTGTAAGTTAACATGTGAAGCAACATGAATACTTTAGAATAAGGTGGTGAAAACTTGAGGCTCGGTCTGGGTGCAGGCCTTTTCTCCAGTCTCCGAGGACGCTGGCAGCAGGAGAAGGTGTCAGCGGCCATTCTGTTTGAAGTGTCTTGTCAGGAGGGCTGAACAGGGGAGTGGCTGCAGTTGCAGGGGGGTCTTTAAGCTGAATTTAACAGGGAGCCCTGAGGCTGTCTCACCTTGTGATGGGTGCGCTGGCTGAATTCCTCTTGTGAGAGGCCAAGTCAAATCTGGAGCGGAATTAGTTGTTGGTTTGGACACACATGTTAAAATCTGGAAATGACTGTGTCCTTGGTGGCCCCGGCTGCAGGATGGTGGCAATATCAAGCATCATTTCTGCTCCCGGGGGCTCGGCATCACAGCTCTGTTGTGTGGAGGCAGCCATGCTTGCGAGGCCAGATGTGGTGGGGTGAATGTGTTGGTTTCTGTGGAGGTAATCCTGGCTGCAGTGGTTATTGTACTTACTCCAGCTGCCATTGGGTTGACTGACTCATGGCGACCTCATGAGTGTCAGACTAGTACTGTGCTCTAAAGGATTTTCAATGACTGATTTTTTCAAAAGTAAATCCCTAGGTCTTTCTTCTGAGGTGCCTGTGGGTGGACTCAAACTTCCAACGTTTCAGTCAGCAGCTGAGCACTTAATTGTTTTCACCACCCAGGGGCTTCTATTGTGCTTATACCTTCTACTTGAAGGTCTTTTTCCTTTTCGTTGAGGACAGAATGGGCTGAAGCAGTGCACATAGAGCCCCTGACAGTACTAGCTGGTCTCTCCTCCTGGCAGGTCTGGCAAGAGAGTAGTTTTCCTGACAGTGGCTATGAACTTCACAAAGGATCTCTCCTTTGACCCTCATGGCAGCCAAGTGTGGTGGACATGGCAAGGATCAAGGTCCTACAGAGGATGACTACACCCTTTCAGCTTTGATGATGCTGACTCACCTCCACTGGGCTCTCCTGTGTGGCAGGTTTGGGACTAAAACTGCATTTTGAGGCTCCATCCCACTCCGTTCTCACCACAGCCCGTCAATCCCCCAAATATCTGCTCAGTACATGTTTCTTGTAGGCTGAGTTTCCCTTTTCTGTATGCTGTTAGTCCTCAGAGTTTTCTCTCCAAATATGGCCATTCACAGAAAATACAATAAGCCCAATTATCACTTGGGAAGACTGATTATGTCTTTATTTTGTACTGCACTGATACTTTGGGCCTGACTTGTAGATCTAACAGGACGGACAAGAGCTCAAAGGGGAAACAGGCTTTTCCAGGCTGAAAAGGAGTGCCCTCATGCTTTCTGATAGTTCACTGCTGTTTGCCAAGTCATCCTTACGGAAGTCCCTGGTATGTAGCCACTGTCATTCACTACCACTGTAAAACCTCTGCCCTCCAACTGCAGGGTGCAGAGATCTGCTTGGTCCTGCTGCCACCCAAGACTCACCTCGTATGTAAGCCTCCCCAATAAACTCCTTTGCTGCCACCATGGAGTTGCCTGCTTCTTTCTTCAATCTCTCAGCACCTTCCATTTTTGGAGGCAAGTTTCAAATTATAAGTCTATGCTGGGACAGAGCTTAACAAGCAACACTGAAGTAGTCTTTTTTCAAGTGACCACACTGGGTTTGAGTCAGCTTCACTGAGTCAGTCAGCTGACCTGGAACCTCAAAGGAAGAAGGAGAGCTGTCTCCAGAAGGAGAGCTGTCTCCAGAGCCAGATTGGGTGCCAGGCCATGAAAAACTGTCCTTGTCTTCATGTCCTAGAGGAATCTCAGCCTCAATGGCTTTCTGACCTGCTTAGGCAGCCTGGTCCCCAGCAGCAGAACACCTGCTGAGGCTTCAAAATCGTTTATAGATAATTCCTGCAGCTATTCTGGCTATTATTGAGAGACATACATTTAAAGGCCTCCATTAATATGGATTAATGTTAAATGAGGTTGCGTAGCTTGTTTTACACATTTATCTCCTATTGATGAACTTGTCACCTGCACATTCATAGTTACTATATTTTGATTTAAGATTAACACTTAGAATGAAATGTGAGCATCAACAACCTGCGGAATGGCTGCGATCCCCATTAATTGAAGGGAGTGTGATGGACTGATAGAGAGAGGTTGTCTGTCTGTAATCCCCACCTGAGGCAGGAATCAAGTCAGATTATGTAAGCACAGAGGTTCCAAAGGGGATGTCTGCTTTCTATGGCAATAATTCATTTTCAGTCTAAATGTTTCCAAGTTTAAGATGGCTTCAGTAATGATAGCATTGCCTTCCAGAAAACACAGAGAAATAAAGCAAGGATGCAGATGTACTTTAGAAGAAGTTAAAGAGTTATCACATCTGTGTAACGCGCCTGTGACGTTTCACTTTTCTGTGTATCTATGATCCCCCCTCTCCGTGAGTGCACTCTTGTCCCTCCCTTTTTTTGAGAAGGAAAATAGAGGCTCAGAAAGGCTCTGTGACTTGGTCTGTAGGTCACAGGGCAGTCCAGGGCAGGGCATGGTGCTGGTCCCGGGCCTGAGCCTAGCCTGATCCCACTGGCCTGGCCCTCTTGGTCCTCTGGCTCCCTGGACTCCATCTCCTTGCTGCCTCCCTCAGCCTCAGCCCTGCCCAGCCGTATCCCTCATGAATGACCATGCCCCATCTTAGGTGGCCTCTGTTCTCCAGCATGCAGAGCTCTACACCTGTCTTAACACCTCCACACAGACCCTGCACTGCTCTGGCATACCCCGCCCCAAGCTTGGAGGTGAGGCCTCGCTGATCAGCACCATGTGCTCCACCAGGTATTCATTAGCTGGGACAAGAGGCAAGGAGCATGGCATACAGGGAAGGTGCTGCTTCTTCTCTGTTCTGCTCAGAATACTTAGATCTGACCTTAAGTACTGGTTAAAATGTGGCCTGCAGAGCTGCTTGCCCTGGGAGGAGATGAGGTGACAACCAGTCTCCTCTGCAGACGGGTGCCTCATCCAAGCCTTCCATCTGAACAATAATGTTTGCTCTACTACTGATGGCTTGAAAGAGTCATCGCTTTCCCTGGATCCTGACGGCACCCTGAGAGATGCGCTCATTTGCCTCTCTCAAGCCTGCCTGGTGTGGGTGGTGAGAGCAGGTGGTCAGGAGTGTGTCCACTGGCATCTGGCTTGAGCCTTTTCTTTTCTGTTAGCCATGTGGCCTGGAGAGTCACTTCTGAGCTTAGTTCCCTCGAGTTTAAATGAGAGAAGTGGCACACATTTCCTGGGCTGTTCTGATGACTAGTGATGTGATACAAGCAAAGCACTGGCACTGAGCAGATCCTCAGGGATGGAGGCACTGTTGTTGTTACTGCTGCAGCTGCTGCTGCTTTGGGTCTCGGACCAGGACCTGCACCCTTGCCTCCTACCCCTGCTTGACCACGCTCTTCCATTCTGTCTTGTAATGGCACCACCTCATGACAGAAGCCCATTTTCCAACTGCCTATGGTCTGTGTAAGCAGTCCTGGTTGCACAGTGGTCAAGCACTTGGCTGTTAACCAAAAGGTCTGCAGCTGGAACCCAACAGCCACTCTGAAGGAGAAAGATGTGGCAGTCTACTTCCGTAAAGATTATCACCTTGGAAACACTATGGGGCAGTTTCACTCTGTCCTACAGGGTCCCTATGAGTTGGAATTGACTCGATGGAAATGGTAGTAGTAGTGGTACTCTCTGTGTTCCCAAACATCCATGGCTGTCCCATAAAACACAGCATCTTTAGCCTACTGTTCAAGACATCATACAGCTCAAACCCAACTTCTCTTCACAATTAACCCAAAGTCCTTCCCACGCATGCTCTCTGAGCCAACAGGATTTTGCAAACTGCCCCCCACCCACGTGTTTAGCTCCACCTCACCTTGCTTTCTGCTAGGGTGGAGGTGAGGTGTGAGAAAGAACGTGGATTCCTCTTACAGGTGCACACCTGGGCCATGCCTTACCTGTTCTGGCATGCAGTGTCCTCACCTGCACAAAGCAGATAGTGTTCCTCATCCCCAGGGCCCAGAGCAATGGGGGTGTGAGCTTCATGGGTGCAATTTGGGACTTCCTGTTTCCCATCCCAGAAGTGGTGCGTCCTCTTGTCTCTGCAAAGTGAAGTCACAGGTGTCTGTCTCCTGAGCGTCACTGTTGTTTTACCTTCTCCAGGTCTCGTTTAAAGCACCAGCCATTTTGCACTGTGGCGCCCCCCCCCCGTCACACCAGGGCCCAGCCTTCCCTCTGAGGGGATAGGCCTTGTCTTGTATCTAAGCCCCTACCTCATGAACTGCAGGTCTCCCCCTTATGACCCCCCAGCTCCTCTTCTTCCTCCTCCCAGCACCTGACCAGAGCCTCACACATGTGCAGACCCACCTGCTCTCTGCCCTTTGGAGAAATGACATTTATATCTGCCTAGATGCTACTCTATACAACAAGGCTCCTGACGTATAAAATGTTTCCATGTTATTTATTGCCATTTCCAGGAAGAGAATATGGATGTAGATCTAAGCCATCAATATTGCTTAGTATTTACTAACCCACACATTAATGCGAAATTCCAGAGCAACCATCTCCATTTATCTGCTCCGTGGCTGCGTCTCTCTAATGGAGCCTGCATTTCTGGATGAATCAGTAGCGGACTCAGTGGGGACTGAGTTTCAACTTTGTTATTGCCTCTGCCAAGTGGCACAGGCTACATTCCAGGGGATAGCGAGGCTGTCCTGCACAAAGGCTGCTTGAAATAAAGCAATTTCCCTGTGATCAGCAGCGAAATCAGCTGGAGACTAAGACAGGCTGTACCCTGGTGCCAAATACATGCACTGACAGGGAGTGGAAGGGAGCGGTTCCTGGTGATGTTACACTCCAGCTCTTCTTTTCAGGGTGTTATGGATTGAATTATGTCCCCCAAAATGTGTGTCAACTTGGCTAGGCCATGATTCCCAGTATTGTGTGGTTGTCCTCCATTTTGTCATCTGACATGATTTTCCTACCTGTTGTAAATCCTACCTGTATGTGGCAGAATTAGAGACAGTTATGTTAATGAGGCAGGATTCAATCTACAAGATTAGGTTGTGTCTTAAGTCAATATCTTTTGAGATATACAAGAGAGAAGTGAGCAGAGACAAGGGGGGACCTCATATCACCAAGAAAGAAGAGCCGGGAGCAGAGCGCATGCTTTGGACCCAGGATCCCTGCACTGAGAAGCTCTTAGACCAGGGGAAGATTGATGACAAGGACCTTTCCTCAGAGCCGACATAGAGAGAAAGACTTCCCCTGGAGCTAGTGCCCTGAACTCAAACGTCTAGCCTCCTAAACTGTGAGAGAATAAAATGCTCTTGGTTAAAGCCATCCTTCTACAGCATTTCTGATATAGCAGCTCTAGATAACTACAACAGAGGGTGATGAAAACGAGTGGTGAAGTCAACACCCTTCTGAATGGGGTTCTCTCAGCCAGGGGGGCTTCTGGTGGTCAAGAAGGTCCTGAGATGATGGAGCACTGTGCCTTTGGGAGGCTCTCTGGTCAGCCAATACCTTATCTGTGGGACATCTACTGGAATGGCCGGAACGATAATTCTCTGAACTCTTGGTGGTGCTATTTAGGTGGCTGTGGTCTTGCTGTGCTCTTCCAGTCAAGTCTTTCCAGAGGTCAGAGTCAGCCTGCGGCCAGTGCGGGGGAGGTTGGGGGCGGGGGATCAACCTTCCAGTATGCCAGGCTCTGCCAGACCAGGGCTGCTGAGACATGCTGAAGGTTAGGAGGGTGGGTAGGCTTGGACAGGATGGCTCTGCCAGCTGATGGTAGGCTTGTTGCCACAGACATGCTTGTGTGGCCAGCTCCTCATCAAGACCCCTGCCCACCCCCCATCTACACCAAGCAGGCGGGCCCTTCTTCACTCCCACTACCTCCTCCTGCTTTATCCCCCAGGCTGTCCTGGATACACATTTGTCGCTGTTGTAATAAACCTAATGTGTTTATTTTTATCAATTTGGATTGTAATGTTTCTTCATTAACTAGCATTTATAGTCAACACTTCTCCTCCACTTTATACATGGTTACTCCGAGATAAATTATGCATGCAATTGGTAATCAACAGAATTCTGCCTTTTCTTTTTTAATTGTTGTAAAAATACAGATAACACCACGTTTGCCGATTCAGCATCTTTCACGTGTACAGTTCGGTGACCCCAGTGACACCAATCATGTGATACAACTATCACCAGTGTCCATGGCCAACTTGCCCGTCCCCGTAAACAGACACTCAATGCGTCCTAAAAATGGCTCCCTCTTTCCTCCTCTCTCCCACCCCTGGTAACCACTGTTAAACTCTTATGTTTATTTCATATAAGTGAGAGCATACAATATTTGTCCTTTTGTGATTAACTTACTTCACTCAACGTAATGTTTTCCAGGCTCATTCACGTTGTAGCATGCATCAGGACTTATTTCTCTTTATGGCTGACTGGGTACTCATTGTTACTTGTTTTTTCTAGTGATGGATTTTGGGGTGAAGTACACCGTGTGACCCCTCTTTCCCACATCTTTGGCTCTGAGATGTGACTGATCCTGCCCCGGGCTATTCTATTTTGGCAGGCCACTTGGCTGCCTCTAATGGGCTGTCCCATTACCTATTGCCATTGAGTCAGCTCCAACTCATAGCCACCCTGTAGGACAGAGCAGAACTGCGGTTTCCAAGGAGCAGCTGATGGATTTGAACTGCTGACCTTTCGGTTAGCAGCCAAGCTCTTAACCACTGTGCCACCGGGGCTCCCTAATGGGCTGTAGGAGTATGGAAATCATTCACTCAAAGCTCAAAGTCTTGAGTCAGTATGTGGGACTCTGCTCTATGGGACCCTGAAGGGTCTGAGATGGACAGTCCCTAGCGGAGATGGCTCTGTAATGGCAGTGAGCTGAACACAAGCAAATGATTGAAAGCATTTGTTTTAAAGGAGTGTTTTTCAGGCTGGGACTCTTGAAAGCTGTTCTCTAAATGGTCACATCCCTCCCGTCCTGAAACAAAGGCTCTGTGGACTTCCTCGCCAACACTGTGCTCCTTTTCATCTGAAAACAGAAAAGGCCGAGACGGCAGGAGGTCAGTTTCCCAGTCCATCCTCGTTGGTAGTTTCAAGGTCACTGATCACAGACTGGATGGAGGAGAGCCATCTGTGTGATTTGGTGACTGAGAGGCAGACGGGAGACTTTCTGGAAGCCAGATCTTTGGGCAGCAAGACTACCCACTGAGTCCACTCTGGAGCAGGGGTGTGAGACTCCCATTAGCCCGATGCAATGATGTTTTAAAATTAATCTTTGGCTAGAAAGAAGCACTTTATTCAAAACAGCATCAACAACTTGGCTATGTTTCCATTCCTACTGCACATTTTCCCTTCTTTCTGCAGATTCTTTAAGGAATTTGTTAGCTGTTGCCAGTAGGTCCCCAACTCATGAGACCCCATCACAGTGGAATGAAGCACTGCCTGGTCCAGTGCCATCCCTATGATCTGTTATGGATCAGGCTGTTGTGATCCATAGGGTTTTCAATGGCTGACTTTTGGAAGTAGATTGCCAGGCCTTTCTTCCTGGTCTGTCTTAGTCTGGAAGCTCTGCTGAAGCCTGTTCAGCATCATAGCAACACGAAAGCCTCCACTGACAAATGGTGGTGGCTGCATATGAGGTGCATTGGATGGGAATTGAACTCAAGACTCCTGCATGGAAAGCAAGAATCATACCCCTGAAACACACTGCCCTCATTCTAGGGAACTAGCAGACCCTTGATTTTGAGCTGGGGTGGGATGTCTCACTGTCAAGCAGGAGGATAGAGGACTGCCCATGCCTCTAATGTCGGCTCTGTGGTGAGCCTGTAGCCAAGGTCTCACGTGAAGGCCCATGGAGAGTGTCTGGTGCAGACAGGTACCACACCTGTGTTCTTGCCCAGACCCTCGGCCGTCTGGCACAGTGCACAGGGATGTGGAAGGCCCAGGAGCTCCTCAAGCCCACGCTTGAATACGCTATAACATCGCAGCCTCCTTGTGTGTCAGCACGTTAACCTCGGTGAGCTCCTTGCATGGGCCTGGGCATGGGTATCTTAGCCCCCCAGACCCCATCAAGCGTTGTACCACAATGCTGCCAAGAATCGTTTTACCTGAAAACTGTTTAGAGGGCTTTCTGGTCAACCGCCTACTCCACCCATAAAACAAGCCATCTCTACCACTGTCCTCCTTGGGGGCCCACTGGGATGATGCATTTGCACGACAGCTAAACAGTTTAGCCTGCTGGAAAAGGCTGCCTCATACTGATTCTCTAAATGTAATTTGAACAGCGTCCAATTGCAGAAAACTTCCATTTTCATGGGATTAATGCTAAGCTGTTTCCTCTGGAATCACTGCCATGTTTATTAAGACTTGGTCTACTAGAAAAGTCCTGGTTTTATCACCCTAAGGAAGGGTATCAATGTTCCTGGTTATGACAGCAGAACGCTAAGCAGCAATTCTATGTTAATTAATTTAAAAATGACTACCCCACCCCGGTAGCTCCATCCAGAATTAGGAGCGAGCTGTCATTTTGCAAATATGCTCACTTATCAGCAGAGGTGTTTGATATGGATTTAGAGGATCATCAGTAGGCTGGGATCAATGTTAAGAGGGACTCAATACTCAGGAATTGTCTGCGTGCTAAACTGTCTCCAGTCTTTTGAGAGACCAGCAAACACCATGCACGGTCTTGGGAAGCCTTGAGCAGTTGACTTAGTGAGATGGAAGGGTGGCGAAGAAATTAATCACGGAACGTTTCTAAATCCACGTGACTGGTGAAGAAAGGAAGGAATGTGTGGTACGGTGTTTGTGGCCTGGGTGGTGTTTGTGCTTGACTACTAACCCAAAGGTTGGTGGTTCGAACCCACCCAGAGGTGCTGGGGAAGAAAAGCCTGTTGATCTGCTTTCATAAAGATTACAACCAAGAAAACCCTATGGGGCAGTCTTCTCTGTCACATGGGATCATCATGAGTCGGAATTGACTCAAGGGCTGCGGGACTGGCTGTTGTGGTGTTGTTTTTCACAAGATAGGATATGACTCAGGGCAGCAGGTAGTTAAGAGGTAGAAGTACAGGGATGCACATGGAGCCTCCTGAGGACAGAATTCCCACTGAATTGTGAAGTGTAAGCTCACTGGCTCTTAAGTGCCACCCCTTCCTCACCCTGCTCACCAGTCATGGCCTCCGTACCCCAAAATCTGGGGACCTTTCCAAGTGGCTGAGCCCCACTCTTCATCTAGCCTCCTTGATGCCTTCTCTGCCTGCCCCATCCCTGATGGATCTGGGTAGATGTGACTAGCTCTGCTCCAAGAAGAGAGCTTCTTTGGTTTCCCATGTTTCTTCTTTGGGGAAGATCAGACATTTATAGTTGGTTCCTAATTATGCAGAGTATATAAAGCATTTCATTGTCACTGGGTCATCTCTCAGGTCAACATCAGTGTGAATATTCTGTTGATGCAGATTGAATGAGGAGACCCTCAAGGTGGTCACCAGTGAACCCCAAGGCCTCTCCAGTGATGGATTACTGGGGCTTGTCCCCTGAGCAGTCCTCCCCTTGGCTGCCTTACAGTGGCCCAGACTTTATATGTGCTTTGTCCTTTACCTTGAGTTGGATGGCCATCACCTGTCTACCCCATCGCCTTCTCCAGCAACGCCGGGACTGCTCTCTGTCAGACACGTACTCTCCATTCCACCCCTTGGCACTGACTCCACGGCCTTCCTTTGCTCTCTCCTCACCTGTGCCTTTTCCTTATCTCAGCCAGGTGGCTGAGCTCTCCAGAGCAGAGTCCTTGTCTTATTCTAGGCTGCCCCCTAGGCACTCAGAATGGTGTCTGGAACAGAGATGAAGTCCAGCCCGTGACTGTGAATCCCAACCCCAATTCCCACTCACACCGCTCCTTCCCTATTGTACCAAACAACCGATCAGCATCGTTTCCTCTTCGTTCCAGGGAACAGTGTATCCTCCACATCTTGAATAGCAGCCAGTGCCTGGAGAACCGTGAGTCAGAGCCGAGTGTCCTCCACTGAGCTTGGAGAACGGTGTGAGTCTTTGGCATCACACTCTGTTCCTGTTACTCTTCCACTCGCTTTTCACATTGTCTTTTTATTTCATTAGCCTGAGGCCTCCTGTCTGAAGTCTGGTTGGCATGCCCTGCTACCTGACCCTTCCCCTGGGAGCTGGTCCACTCCCCAGATAATACCTGTGCCCAGGATCACCGAATACCCTCATAGGCCCTTTTCCCATAGAAACATCATCTTTCTGAGGGAGACTCTTCAGACCCTGGTCTAACATTGACCAGATACTCGGTCCCCAGGCAGTGCAGCCTTCTAGGCAGGAGGTCTTTCAATGCAACATGACAAATGGAAGCAAACTTTATGTCAGAGTTCACGTTTGCATTTGGGATGTAGAATGTTTCTTTCAACTGGGTTTTATCAACTGTCAGGTTTATCAAATCAAGAAAATGGCCTTTGGGGGCAAGATTGGGACAGCTCTGCAAAGGACTCATGGCATCCTTCTTAAACTCCTAGTCACATTTCACCTGCAATTCTGCCAACTTTCAGTATTCATAATGGAGGAAACCTGTTTTTGACAATGGCCTCTTCCTGTAAACGCAATGGACAGTGGGAGTGTGGGTGCCACAGATGATGTGAAGAAAGAGTTATCTCTCTCTAGAGAAGGGCATATGAAAGGCTTACTGCTACTGTCATCTTGTCTTGGAAAAGAAGTAAGAATCCCGAGAAAGGCTTGAGGTTTGAGAGCCACTCTTTGGAGTGAAGGAAGCCATTACTACCTTCTTTAGATTTAGCATATAGACAAGATAAGCAATCGAAACTGTCACATGTAGGCCGTCACTTGTTTGAGGTGCCCTAAGGGAGGAAGATGTCTGGGTGGAGGTGAAACCAGGTGGCCACTGCACAACACGAGCTTGGTGGGCACTGGGCCCTGGGCTTGTTTATGCCCTGACCCTTGAGGAGCACATTTCACGTGAGGTTTCCAAAACTGGCTTGCTTTGAGCATTCCACTGAGCAAAGAACATAATCAAAGGACCCACTGCTTTGGGCAAATCTGCTGCAAAAGACCTCTTCAAAGTTTTAAAACACAGAGATGTCCCTTTGAGGACTAAGGTGTGTCCAACCCAAGCCATGGTCTTTTCAATCACCTTATATGCATGTGGAAGCTGGACAATGAAAAACGGAGACCAAAAAAGAACTGATGCATTCACATTGTGGTGTTGGCTAAGAAGGTCAGGGAAAACGAGGAAAACCCTAAGTGGGATTAACTGGCACGATAGCCACGACAGTGGGCTCACACATACCAACTATCGTGAAGATGGTATAGGACCAGGCAACGTTTTATTCTGTTTTATTTGCATAAGGTCCTTGTGAGTCAGAGCTGACTCCACAGCAACTAACAATAACAACGAGCAAAGTACTTCAGTCGGGGCTCAGAAGCCATCACACCATTGTCTGGAGAAGACCTGCTATCCACTAACCACTGCCGCCCTCCAGGATAGGGTATTCAGTGGGACCAGATTCCTGCTTGGGGACCAGAGGGTCAGACCTGGAAGTGGTAAGTGGGTGCCACTGCTTTATCAGGGCAGCACATAGCACAGTGGTTGAGAGTATTAAGGATGGAGCCCAGGTCTACCATGTATGAGTAGCGTTCCCTGGGACAGTTCCTTCCTCTCTCTATGCCTCCAGCTTCCTGGCCTGTAAAATGGGGGTAATAACAGTTTCTAGATCTTAGATTATTATAAGGATTAAATGTGTTGATGGTTGAGAAATGCTCAGTGCATGAACTCATGGGATCTCTCTTGTCCTTTCCTTACCTATCACGATGCCTGCTCCCTCAGGTAACAGGGGATGCTGTGTTCTAGAGCCCACAGCTGTACGTGGGTGGGTGGGACCGTGATAGCCCGTCTAGCGCCATCTTTATTACTCTTATTAACTTAGAGGCCATCTGGAACTTCAGGATTGACGTTTTCCTAGGAAAATCCATGTAAATAATCAAGACATGGGGAGAAAGTGAGAAGAGAATGGATTCTGGGAAAGATGACCTCGCATTTGTTGGCCCTTTCCCATTAGCCCAGTAGAGACATGCTTTAATGTAGTGGACTGTGTAGGAAATTCTGTAGGGTATTGTTGAATGTTTTGCATATGGAAATTGTAACTGCATCTTTATGTTCATAATGTTCAGCTACATCTCTTGATTATCTTCCAGAGGTTTCAAATATGTCTATTCAAAATAGCGGCCGGTGGTGCTCAGTGGTAGATTCCTCACCTGGGTTTGATTCCTGGCCCGTTCACCTCATACGCAGCCACCACCCATCAGTCAGTGGAGGCTTGCGAGTTGCTGTGATGCTGAACAGGTTTCAGTGGAGCTTCTAGGCTGCGGTGGACTAGGAAGAAAGGCCTAGTGCTCTACCTCTGATTTCAGCCAATGAAAACTCTGTGGATCACAGTGGTCCAGTCCATAACCTATCACGGGGACAGCTCAGGACAGGGCAGTGTTTGCTCCATGGTGCATGAGGTCACTGTGAATCCGGGCTGACTCGATAGCAGCTATCAATAACAACAACAAGTATTCAAAACCTAGGTTTACAATGTGAATCACCGTAGTGAATCCATCCTTCCGTCTAGCCTTGAGAGTTCCCCTCAGCTCTTGGGCTCTGTGTTTAGGACACTTTTTGTTAGAACCTTGACCCTGAGGCAGGGACAAAGTTGTGAAAATGGGAGGAAAAAGAAAGATAAGTGACACTTCTGAGTCTTTCCTAATCATGCAACACACTGACAGATTTATCAAACTTAAGAAAAAATTTCCATAGAAAAGTCACCCAAGACAGCAAAAGATTTGC
Organism: Dugong dugon; assembly: GCA_030035585.1. Classification (NCBI taxonomy): domain Eukaryota; kingdom Metazoa; phylum Chordata; class Mammalia; order Sirenia; family Dugongidae; genus Dugong; species Dugong dugon. Next base: position 82,120,933 of record CM057475.1, on the reverse strand, counting down.
AAACTCGTTGCAAGTTTATTCAGAGAAACAAATGACTGGGACTGGTGAGCATGCATCCTGCTGCAGCTCGGCTTTCGGCCAGCAATCGCAAGGACAGACTCACGCCCAGAGCACCGCAGGGACATGCATCTCGTCAGCCAGGGCATCCTCTGAAAGTTAGATTCTGCTTTTACAGTTGTGTTACTGCCCCCTTGTAGGGGCTAAGGTAACGTCACCTGCAAGGTTGCCCTCAGGTTGGATCCAAGCTGATGTCTTTTAAATGTCAGCTGCTAACAAGCTTGCAGTCACACCTGGTTCCCTGATGGCTCTTTGTCCCCAGGAGAGAGGTCCCTCCTTTCAGGAAAAAATGGGGCGTACCAGGATTCCACTCCTAAGTTCTCACCAGGCCAGCCTTCCCTGGGGGCTTTTGTCCAGAGACAATTAACAACGACATTAAGATAACAAGAAGTGTCTAGAAGCGAGCACTAGTTGAAGATGAGTCCACTGTGTTGGAGACTCGGATGGTGACACGTGGCCTGTTCTTCCTCTCTGGGCAGTGCAGATGGTCTCGTTTGTGCTATTGGTTTACTGATTATTTTGGAAAGCAGAGCTAAGAAGCCACTAATAAATTAGACCAAGTTCAGATCTGAAGAACTCCTTTTTAGGTACACTCTTTGTGGTCTATTTAATATTATGAAAATGTTTGCAATTTAACAATGCCCATTGTAGTGGTAGGATACAGGCAATGGGAATCTGTAGGAATGAAGGGCTCATACCCAAGTAGTGTCTGTAGAGGACATGCATTCACAAGAGCAAATCTCCCCTGGAAGAGTAGGGCAAGGGAGCAGCAGGAAAGACATACATGCATGCACTCACATACACATACACACTCTCACACATACATACAACTCTTACACATATATAAATATACACACATACACACATACAACTTATATACATACACACATATACACATACGTATACACATACACACTCATGCACACATATATACCTACACACTCACACAGTACTATACACTGTCACACACATATACACATACACACATACATATATACACATACACATGCACACACATATATACATAGATACACAAGTACATATACAAAGATACATTCACACACATATACATATACACATACATACTCACACACATATATACACATAAACACTCAAACATATACACATTAACACACACACCAACACATATAAAGGTATACACGTACACACTCACATACGTATATACACATCCACATCCACACACATATACACATCCACACTCACATACATATATACACATCCACATCCACACACATATACACATACACACTCCCATGCATACAGATACACACTCATATACATGTGCACACTCACACATACACACTCATACACATATATGCACTTATACACATTCACATACATGTATACATACATACACACACATACATACGTAAACACTCAAACACATATACACATGTACACATACACACCCACACAGATACATATACACAGTCACACACATACATATATACACATCCAGACACACATACACACTCACACACATATATACACATATACATCACACACATACACATACAGACTCACACATACATATACACACCCACATTCATATACACATACACACACATACATACATAAACACACACGTATACACATACATGTACATATATACATACACACACATATATACACATAAACACTCAAACACATATACACATACATGCAGGTATACTCATACAGACTCGCACACATACCTATATAGACTCACAAACATACATACACAGACACACACTCACACACACACACACACAGGTAAACGGACCATTCAAACAGTGTCTGATGTGGGCTGTGACGGTGCCATCCTGGTCCTCAGGGTGATAAAGAAGGGCTTTTTCCTGCGGTGGGCGTAGGGATGAGGTCAGGGAAGGCTTTCAGAAGGAAGTGATGTGAGGGCCCTAAACAACACGAGATGGCTCTTGCCCACAAAGGACTCTGGGGAAGAACTAGGGCACCTGGCCGGGAAAAAAACAGACCAAACACTTGACTCCATGGTGACATCAATAGGAACCCAGTGGCTTGTACAAAAACAGCCCCATCCATCATAGATTAGACATGTTTTTTCCTGGGGGCCCTGCAGGTATCCTTGCGCTAAGTATGTAAACCTCCACCCCACACTGACATGCATAGACCTCACCCCAGTGACTTGGTGAGTCCCTGTCCATCATGGGAATCTCGGTGCCAACCTCCATGTGTAAGTCCCCTAATAAAAGCAGATCTGATCAACCTGGCTTTTTTTGCCCCTTTTTTCGGAATTCAACCTGTGTCCCTCAGAGTGGCTCCTGCCACTGGTCTGTGGGATGCTGCAGTGAGGACTGAGTTGAGATGTTAGAGACAGGTGAAGAGAAGAGACTGGATGTTGAGGGCACAGGAGCAGGTGCTGAGGCCCGGTGGTGGGAGTGAGTGTGAACCTCTAGTACAGAAAGAACTTGGGAGGGTCAGGTGTGTGGGGGGGGGGGGGGGGGCAGGGAGGCCGAGGGCTGAGGCACCGCTAGGCTCCCCAGGCCTTAGATGAGACATCCCATAGAGTTTACACACCAGCCCAGGACTTACTCAAGGCTTATGTTTAATGAATTTTGAATTTCAAAGAAAGATCACTGTGGTTTCAGAAGCTCAGATAATCGGATACAAATACCCAAGGGATCTATGTGAACACTCCATGCCTTCACCCTGATACCACAGACATTCCATGGTCATTTCGTAGCTGGAAGGCAGCCCACCAGGGATCTGCCAAACCATCTAATGGACTGACCATACCCATCTTCGGTCATTCGCACACTAAAATCAATTTCTACACGCAACATTTAGTTATTAATTTTTCATTCCAAAGCAATCAGTAGTCACTGTAAAAAATTCAAAGGCCCAGGAGTGTTCCCTGGCTGTTTGCATTTCCCCCATTCTTTCTCCTTAGGCATGATCACATGATCAAGGTCCCTGCCACGCTCCTACCCCCCCAGGCCCCATTCTTTGAGAAAGCTGCAGCTTAAAAGGGGGCTTTCGGTCAAGTCCATTGGGAGATACCAGGCTTGGACTTTTTCCTACTTCCATCCTAGAATGTGCCCTGACAACTCCCCCAAGAGCAATGAGTTCTGTTGGCGAGGAAGAGCATCCCGCTCAACATCGCGGTACAGGGTGGACCCACAGAGTTGAATCATCAGAGTTTTCAGACAGAAAGATAACAAAGTGGCTTGCTGTTGTTGCTGTTATTGCTATTGTTGCTGTTAGCTATTGTTGCTGTTAGTTGCCATCAAGTTGGCTCCAGCTCATAGTGACCTTATGGCTAAGAGAACGAAAGGTTGCCTGGTCCTGGGCCATCTTCATGATCATTGGTATGCTTGAGTCCAATCCGTAAGATTTTCATTGCCTAATTTTCAGAAGTAGATCTCCAGGTCCTTCTTTCTAGTCTGTCTTAGTCAGAAGCTCTGCTGAAACGTGTCCACCAGGGGTGACCTGTTGGTGTTTGAAATACTCATGCCATAGCTTCCAGCATCACAGCAACATGCAAGCCACCACAGTACAACAAACTGACAGACAGGACTGGATCCAGTATGAAGACACAGAGGTAGATGCTGGTGACACTGGCCACTAGCTGGCTGCTCAGTGCTGGCCTCCCGAGTGACGGGGTTTTGACACTGTCACGACAGTCCCATCATACCACTTCGCATATTCCAAAATGGAGTAAGCCACATAGTGAAGCTCGGTGGCTGTTATGCAAATATAGAGTAGAGTGACTCAGAAGGTGCGGCTTGCACCTAAGATGTTATACACACATGGAGGAGGCTCAGGGAGCCCCAAGAATGCCCACTGCAGAACAGCAAAATGTGGAAGACCATGTGCCGAAGTCAAACCCGTGCATTGCATGGATGGGTTGCAAATGTCTGTGGTAACCCTGGAAATGGATTCAAAGGAATCCAGAGAAATGTTCCAGTGGCTGGATTGGGTCAGCTTGCAGATCTGATTCCAAATGCTGGAGTCAGCAGGCCTCGCAGAGCAGTGTGACCATCCCACCTGGGCTCATCAGGGACTCCTGGTGCCATAACCCAGCCACCATGGAAGCCTGCTGACTTTCAGGGTGCTGCGCTCAGCACGCTGCCCTCCACACAATGACCAAGTTAGCAATTAGCATCAGCTGCCTCTAGACACTCAGTTTTTATCACTCAATGTCCTGATGAATAATGCGGGCTCAATCAGCCCTATTGTCTATAATTTGCTGGCATATTGCTTCATTGCAGAGAGAAATGCCTTCAGGTATTGGATCTCGGCCTCCCAAAAATGAACTCGGAGGAACAATGAGCCATTTGCAGGGAAGGCTATTATGGGGGAAACTGAAAAACTCATCTTCAGTGAGTACCCTGAGATTTAAACGGTCTCCATATCTTCACATCAGCTGAAAGAGTAAGCATGCCTATAAATGACATTGTCTCAGATCTTTGGACATCGCTATTCATGTTTCTGCTCATTGTGGCAAGTGATCTTCAAGATATGTGTCACAGTTATACCACACGGGAAGGAGTCATTGTAGGGGAATTAATGGCCTCCTTGCACCTCGGGAGGCCTGTCAAGTGAGACAGATGTGTTACAGACACGGGGGGAGGAGTGAACTGAGGGGTGGAGATGGAGGTGGTCTCAAACTTCAAAAATATGGCTTGAAGTAGACATCATTGATGGATTCTGCCACTTGTTTCATGCAATTTATTAGGATGCAAGAAGATCAACACAGTTTATAATTATTATTTATGAAGGTCTTTCCCACATAGAGCCAAATCAGCAAACACCGTTGAGATCCCAGCCTTAAGCACACAGAGCACAGCTAAAAATCCTGTTTGGAAGAACAAAACCTGAATGACAATGCACTGAATTTACACAGCTTTCCAGCACATTCTTTCATTACCTAAGGAGCACTCCCTAACGTTAAGAATTTGGGAAGATGGGTTGGAGATGGTCTCCAAGTTCATTTCCTCTGGACACCTGGCCAATGCTTCAGTTTGATAACAGCTGTCTTTGCAGCTTTAAGGGGAATTGTATGGCACAGCCGAAATCCTGATGGAGGGAACGGGGGCATAGAATGAGCTTAGACATCATGTAACTGAGCATTCTGCTATTTTAGCTACGTGAGCAATTCACATTGAGATCTACTGGTACAATATTCCTAAAGACACTTTAGGGACGATAGAGAATTTGATACAGAATGCAAATTAGTGACGGCCTAAGTGTGTTCAGGATATTAGAATTTGTGGAGAGCTGGCACGTCCATCACCCAACCTCATTCTCACACCACAGGTACTGGTCTTGGATACAATCATTCCTCAGGAAACAAAGATTTGGTCACTGACTCAAGGCCACAGAGCATTAAACACTTGGACAAGGTGAGGTCATGCCACCAGGAACCGAGCAGGTCTCCTGCAACAGTCGCCCGTGGGGGACTGGGGCCCAGAGGTCAGGGCAAGAAGAGTCGAGAACAAGCCTGGGTGTGAGGTCCAGGTGGGTAGAAAGAAGCCTGGAGGACAGGACTAAAGTGACCACGATGACAGAGTGAATGCAAACTGACCTTTGAAAGGGTTCCCCAGGCTGCAGAAGGTGGGAGGCTGGTGAGGAGTCAGCACACCCATCTGGAGAGGGGAAGGTGTATGTTATTCTGGGTGCCCAAGTGGGTGTAAGTGCTGCCTGTCTGAGCTCAGGGTGCAGGCGACCCAGAGCTCCTTTCCTGGACAAGACAAGCCCAGGGCCATGCCCTGTCCACATTCCCACAAGAGTTTCTGAGTGCTTGCACGGCGTGTCCTGCTCTGGGGGGGGGGGGTCTCTCTGTCCATCTCCTCTGTAATGCTGATTCACCCCTGCTGGGGAGTAGCTCATGACAGAAGCAGCCAAGAAGAGATAGTGGCTGGAGAGATGGCCGCTATAAAGGGCAGTGGGTCAGCAAGACTGTCCAGCAGGCAGGAAGAATGATATCAGAAGGCTTCAGGGGGACCTCTGTGTCCATTATGTGTCCTGGAGACCAGTCACAGAGACCCCAGAGAGTCCGGCAGGCACTCCTTCCCAATGACACCGGAGAGCAAACACGAGCTGTACAGGGTTCCATTCCATGTTGTCATGCTGAGGCCACTCCAAAGAATCAGAAGCCACTGTCAGAATAATTCTCCAGTTTTCTGGAGACTTCCACATCAGTAAACTTCCAAGAATGTCCCAGAAATTAATCAAATGGTCATTGACACCATCCAATCAATGGATATTCCTCAAGGTAGCCCCATAGAGGTGTATGGTACCACACTGGCTGCTGGAGAGTTGGGATTGTGCTTCAGCCTGAGGAAGACGCAATGACACGTGATTCTGTAGCAGCTGGAACCTCCATCCACAAATGAGAAAGGCAAGGCCTCCAAAGCTTCTGTTGGTGAAGATACCAAAGAGAATGTAACCATGCTCGATAGCGCCGCAAACAATGACCCTCACTGATGGCCAATAGCCACAGCTGCAGCACCACACCTCCTCTGGTGGGCTCGGGAAAGCCTCGGTGCTTGCAGGTCACAGGCCTCTCCTTATGTGTACATTGAACAATCCAAGCTGGGCGTGCAGCAGGGGATGGGGCGCAATGAGAATCAGGTGCCTGCAAGTGTTCCCTTCCTGACTGGATTCCTTTTGCCGGGGAGTCTTCCTAATGCCCTGGGTTTACGATGCAATTTCAGTGTAATTAAAACGTGCATCACCCAATTATGTAATTAATTACGTTCTGCTTCAATTGTAGTTTCTAATTGACCCCGGGCTGCTGGCTCTGCACCTGGAGGCTTCTGACACTGGAGCACGAACAGGTGGCTGACTCCACTGTCACATCGCTCACATGCAACAGCCAATTAGGTGAGCCTCGGCGAGTCCACAGGCCATGCTCCACTGCCCGGAGCCGACTTCATAGGCAAGGCTGTCCTGAGCACAGGTATGACAAAGAGGCAGCTGCAGAACGGCAAGCCAGGAGACCAGAAATTCCCTCTGGTGACAGGCCCTTGAGCCTGAGAAGGGCCAGGTGATGGCCAATGAGCCCAAGGTCCCTGGTGGTCATGGAGAGGTGGATGCAAACTCAGTTCAGTGAGTGCATCCGCAACATCTACACCTGCCAGCTCCATCGTCTCCAAAAGGAGTCCTGTGTCTTGTGAGAGAAACCAGTGGAGTGGGAGACTTGACCTCACTCCATGGAATAAAGATAAATCCAGGACTGAAGAACCTAGGGGCTTTCTATAGCCCAAACCACAGAAAACTGCTGATTGTATATGGCCCCACAGCTTCCACAACTATCTCAAACCACCGATCAGACTGGTCAGATGATCTACAAAACTAATAGTAGAAATCACTTTAGCTAATAAGAAAACTGGTGTGTGAACCCCACGGGAAACAGGGCAAAATGGAAGTCTAAGAATGTGGTCCAAGCTTTCTTGTGAACACAGTCGGCCCTCATCCCTCTCCAGACGACTATGACACCCTGGCTTTGGCAGATAACCTGCCGCAGGAGCGTGTTTTAAAGCGCACGGCCCAGGTAAGCATCCAGTGGTGTTTGCCCCAGTCAGTGCAGTCCTGGGGCTGCCACACCTACCTGTGCAGATGTGATGCTGTCACAGTGTCATGTCAGTCACAAGCCATCACGTCACTGTGCAGAGCTGCACAGGTGTGATGACACTTTCCATAGTATGGAACTATAATGTCTTGAGAAAGGGCCCCCTTTTCATCCACACTAAGGTAGTGTGCCAGCTCGTGGTGGCCCCAATTTCCAGCTGTTGGAGCTTCTGAGCTCAGAGGTTAGACTCTCACTGAAGAGATGATGATAAGAACACACAGCACTGGGTGCAGATGTCGGATCATCCGGGGTGGGAGTGGACAGAGACAGGACTGCGGAGGTGAAACCAAGGAGGGAGAGGAGCCATGTGGGAGGCAGCTGGGCACAGGCACAGGTGAAGTTTCTGGCTCCCCAGGTCTGTGGGCTCCTCTAGGCCTTGCTCGTCTCATGCCTGGAGGGGAGAGGCAGCTGATGGAGCAGGAAGAGGAGCTTGGAGCCAGGTAGGTGAAAAGGGAGGCAGAAGTCCTCAAACAGGCAAGAGCAGAGCTGAAACCAGGGAATTCTTCACCAAGAAGAAGAGTGGGCAACAAAGGGGCAGCTAGCCCAGGGGCTACCTAGGGGGCTGGCGGAAGTTGGGTTAAGAAAAGAAGAGAGACACATTGCATACCTCCATATTTTCTCTAAGGCAAGCATCGGAGACTCATAAACAGGAAGGCAGAGAGAATTGAGGAAGCCTGAGAGATTCCAACAGAGGAGCTGTCTTAGGCTGGTTTCTCTAGAGAAGCAAAACCAGTAAAGCTTATAAATATATGTTTATATATAGAGAGATTTATATCAAGGAAACAGCTCATGTGACTGTAGAAGCCGAAACATCCCGTGTCCATGGATCAGGATAGGGCTTCTCCTGATTCACGTAGCCGCAGGAGCTGGCAAACCCAAGATGGGCAGGTCAGAGAGCAGGGCTCTTGCTCACAGGCTGTGAAGGTTGATGAATCCCAAGATTGGCAGGCAAGACCGCAAGGCTTCTCCTGATTCACGTAGCTGCAGGGGCTGGCAAACCCAAGATCTGTAGGTAAGCTGCTAGCTCAAGTCCCAAGAACCGGAGGTCAGATGAACAAGAGGCAGCTGCTGTATCCGGAACAAGCCAAAAACCTTGGCAAGGTGAGCAGTGGATGATGGAGAGATGAAGGTTGAGGGGGCGGTAAGCTACCACAGGCCCCCCTCCTGCCAGTACCACTCAGCAGATTCCATCAAGAGGGTGATCGTATATCAAATTTCAACAGGGAAGTGATCACAACACTACGCAACTGCCAAAACACTGAGAATCATGGCCCAGCCAAGATGACACACGATCTTACCCATCACAGGAGCCTCGGGGGAAAGGTGTGAAGAAGATAGGAGAGAAGTCTTGGGTGCGGGTGCCCCGGACCAGGCCCACCAGCAGTGGGGCTATTCCTCCAATGCTCTCCCCTCTGAGCTTTGCTAGTTTAAAAACATATTTTAACAACCTTTTCCAAACCGCAAGTTCTGTCCGCTCCACAGACACGCAGAATAGAAAGAAAGCTGTGATAAAATCAACAACTCCAGCCACTCTTTTGGTAGGTACGAGTGACGTGTTAGCTTTGATTTACGAATGCAAATAAGCAATGCCAAGCCAGAAAGAACCCACAAAGGTGCCGAAATTAACAGTCTATAAATCCTTTAAAATCCCTCATTAAGCCATCTTTTTTTTTTTCCCCCTTGGTCAAATTGATTTTATTGAACTGCACATACTCAAATTTAATACTGTAAAAACAGGCAAATTCAGAGTCAAAAGCTTAAGAAATGCTATCTCTACTATACTGTACTATGTGGAAATATAGCACATGTGCAGAAACTTATACACATATATTAAGTAGATATTTTTGCTACTTGCATTTTTTCAAATTCACACAGAGATCACAGAAAATACATATTTATCACCCATACTAATTGTTGAGTAATATACATAAAATTTTGTTAGTAAAAGTAAAAAACAAATTTAAAAATTAAAATATAATTTTGAAAAAGTGTGTTGATAAAAAATAAAAAAAACTTAAGGTGATGTACTAAGGTTTTAGGCATAGGCAGATTAAAATTTTGAGCCTGAATTTGTCTATATATATATATCCATTGCTGTTGAATCAGTTCTGACTCATAGAGACGCTATAGGACAGAGTAGAACTGCCTCGTAGTGTTTCCAAGGCTGTAATCTTTATGGAAACAGACTGCCCCATCTTTCTCCCCACAAGTGGCTGGATGGGTTCAAATCACTGACCTGTTGGTTAGCAGCCTAGCATTTAACCACTGTGCCACCAGGGCTTCTTGTATATATGTACATGTATATCTATATGTACATGTATATAAATATCTATCTATATAGATATGTTTATGATTATTTGAAAAATTCTAATTTTCTGCTGAGTTTGAGTTTCTGGGTTTCAGGATTCTTTTTCTTTTTTTTAATTCTACTTCAGGTGAAACTAAGCCATCTTTTAAGAATTCTTTCAGTCCTGTAAAATAGGATCATTTTTATAAGGTTTACTATAATCATGATGAACAGAGCCACTTTTTTACCATTTGAAAGAAAAATGCATTAATAAAATAAGATTTATTTTTATGTATGGGTCAAAAATCACGTTTGATGTGAAGTAATCTGTTTTACTGTGCACTGCCAGGAGAATGAACCAATCATTCTTAGAAGAAATGCCATCAGAATGCTCCTTAGAAGCGAGAATCGCGAGATTTCAGCTCGCTTACTTTGGACACATCATCAAGGAAAGACCAATTTCTAGAGAAGCATATCATAGTTTGTAGACGGTCAGCGAGAAAGAGGAAAACCTTTGGTGAGTTGGATTGAAACAATGGTCACAACAATGGACTCAAGCGTACCAGTGAGCAGGAAGATAGTGCAGGACTAGGCAATGTTTCCTTCTGTCATACACAGGTCAGTGGAGGGGGTGGTGGTGGGGGGTGGATTATCCAATAGGCCAATAGGCAAGGTAAGCATGGTGCTTACCTTGCTTAGATCATCTGTAGTGAACAATTTCACATGTTTTCACCACATCAAAGATTCTGCTTCTAGGTATGGCTAGTATCTGTCTCTCTCCTGACCCCACAGCACCTTCCTACAGAATCAAAGCCTCTTTTCAAATTTACAAACCCTGACGGGGACGGATTACCCAATGAGCAAGGTAAGCACAGGCTTACTTGTGCTGACTAACTAATTTGTATTGACCAGTTTCACATGGAATCGACTTGACAGCAACAGGTTTTATACACATATATATATCCTTGAGAACACATGGTGTGTGTGTAAGTGTGTGTGTGTGCGTTTAGACAGGGGGCTTTTCAGATTACCAGCCAAATGAATGATAAATAATCTGGTGGACTTTCTGGACTTGGTGGGATGTATTTTTTACCATGAGTTGGAGCCAAATCGATGGCAGTTAACAAAACAATCTGCTTTGTTGGGGCTTATATTCTTGAGAGGCTCCTGGGGAGCACAAATGGTTTGTGATCAACTACTAACTTAAAGGTTGCTGGTTCAAACCCACCCAGCAGTGCTGAGGAAGAAAGGCCTGGCAATGTGCTTCCCTAAAGATTGCAGTCATGAAAATCCCATGGAGTATAGTTCTACTCTGTAACAACGGCGTTACCATGAGTTGGAATTGACTCAATGACAACAGGGTTTGGGTTTTGTTTTTATCCTCGGGAACATATTATGTATGTGTGTGTGTGTGTGTGTGTGCGCGCGTGCGTTTGGACACTTGGACTTTTCGGATTACCAGCCAAATGAATGATAAATAACCCGGTGAACTTCCTGGACTACCTGGGGCTTGTTTGTCATTGAAGCTACAGAAACAGTGCAGAGGTGTTCGCTGCCTCATCAGGACACGGGTCCTGGAAGACGCTGCCCCAGGAGAACCTGGTCCGGAAACGAGCTACCAAGGTCGCTTGTTGTGCTGGGTTTTTCATTTAAAAAGATTTCACGTTTGTGGCTTCTATCAAGAGTTTCAGTGTTTTGCCGGTAGTCAGGCAATTAGGATTGGGGGACAACAAAGACCTCGGTAAAGTCTCTCAGCCCAAAAAATGCATCAATTAAACAGCCCTGCTCATCTATTTTGTGTGGCCTGTGAGGTAGGACATGGGTCCATCTGCTTCACAAGTTTGAATGAAGGAGGATTTAACAGACTCTGAAAATATGCAGGCTGGATGGAGGCTGATAACGTTTGGTTATGAATAACATTAGCCAATGAGTCTAACCGGAGACTGGTACCCTCTCCGCTTTTACCCCTGAGATTATTAAATAGATAAAGTGAATTTTTCAAAACCTTTTGATCGTCGTAAATTATTCTCGCCTTTCAATGTGGGGCCTTTCTTTTCCCTTTGTGTCTATTTCCCCTCAAATCCAATATGCCTTTCACTCAAATCACTTACTTTTCGGCAGGATGCTGTGTGAGCCATAGACATACGGTATCTGTAGCAAAGGTCTCAGACATTCCAGGAAGATCTAAACGAGATGCATGCGGTAGTCCAGGCTCCAGGTGGCTCCATTACAAACCTACGGGACTGTGTAATCACAGACTTCACCTAAAAAAAAAAAGCAAAGATAAGAAAAGGAAAAAGAAAGGCTCAGACAATTTTTGGAAGGAAGCCGGTTGCATTTGTGTTTAGTGGTTAGGGCCAGAGAGTGGTCATTTAAAAAAGGCGTGTAGAAACCATCCAAATGAAGCCCACGGAGACATGGGCAGTTCTTGTGGATTAACACACAGGTGGGCTTGCATGCATGCCCACACACACACACCCACCCACACACAGGCATGTCCGCACACACACCCATGTCCACACACATGCCCACACACACCCAGCACACCCAGACACACAAGGCACTCCTGTACACACACACGCCTGTGCACACAGGATCACACCTGTACACACACACAGGCATGTCCACACACACACATGCCCGTACACACACAGGTATGTCCACACACACACACAGAGGCATGCACATACACACCTGTGCACACACTGGCATGCCCGCACACACACACACACAGGCATGCACACACACCCGTGCACACACTGGCATGCCCGCACACACACACACAGGCACGCACACACACACCCGTGCACACACTGGCATGCCTGCACACACACACACACAGGCATGCACACACACATCTGTGCACACACTGGCATGCACACACCCGTGCACACACTGGCATGCCCGCACACACACACGCACACACACACAGGCACGCACACACACATCTATGCACACACTGGCATGCCCGCACACACACACAGGCATGCACACACACATCCGTGCACACACTGGCATGCCCGCACACACACACACACACAGAGGCATGCACACACACAACCATGCACACACTGACATGCTCGCACACACACACGCCTGCGCACACAAGAGCAGTGGAAGCTGGCGAATGGACCAGTAGAGCTGTAGCTGACAGCTCTTGAAAGAAGCTAGTTCATTCAGTGAGAAGGTGACGAGCTTGGGTGTGGGGTCAGTCAGGCCTGGGTTTGAGCCCTAAGCTCTGCCATGTACCGGATGCGTGAACCTGAGCCTCAGTTTCCCCACTCAGGAGATGAGGCTGGATATTCGATGGCTTGTGGCGAGCCTCTGACGTCAGTTGCTGTCGAATCATCTCCAACTTATGGCGACCTCACGTGCATTGGAGTAGAACTGTGCTCCATAGGGTTTTCATTGACTGGTTTTTTGAAAGTAGATCACCAGGCCTTTCTTCCAAGGTGCCTCTCAGCACACTCAAACCTCCAACCTCTTAATTAACAACGGGCTTGTTAACTGTTTGCACCACGCAGGGACTCCAAGAGCTCTTGGGAGATGGGATAATATGTGTCCTAGGCCTTCGGTGAATGATCACATTGGCAGGAGGGACAAAGCATCTGTCTCCCTCTGCTGCTCTGTCCTGATTCTCCGCTTCCTGCAGGCAAACTTGCACCTGAGCGGAGGTGAGCAATTGCCCGGTTTGCCCAGGATGTTTGCTGTTTAAAACCGAAAGATTGCCACCCCCAGGAACCCTTCAGCCCCAGGCAAACCAGGGGGGCTGGTCCTCCTGCTCTCCCCTTCCCATACATACTGTCTCACTCCTGGAGTTTTGGGACGACATTTATTGGAACACTGGTTCAAAACCAAACAAACAAAAACCTATTGGGAATAAAGACTCTGGGAGCACAGTCTAGACTACTCATTGATTAGTTTAAGACCAGGAATTACAGTTGGGTCATTTCTTACTAAATGTGTATGATTGCTTCAGACTCCTTCAGAGTCTAAAGAAAGAACTGATTTGTTGACAATAAAAGATCTAGACAGATGACTTACTTTGTCTTTGATGGAGGGTTTTTGTTTACCTTTATTTTTTTGCATGTAGTAAATAACCTAAAAAAAAAAAAAATAGATTGCCAAAATAGGTATTTCCGTTTGGATTCTTTTCTTTCGTTCAAAATGTTGAGAAAGAAATAGTAAGCATTCTCCCATCAGGTACATATTATTCTGATACTGTTTTTAGTAGTTAGCAGTTATGGTCAGCAGAATAATGTCTTCTCTCCCAAAAACGTCCAGGTTCCACTTCTCAGGACTGGGAATGTTATTACATGGCAAAGGGAGATCAGGTGGAGATGGCATGGAGATTGTTGATCAGCTGACCTGATGTGATGATTGTGGTGGGTTGTCGTGAGCCACCTTCAGTTCCGGGGTCATTATGTGTGGAAACTGGAGGCAGAAGAGAGTTACAGAAAGAGATGGAAGGTGGGTCAGAGAGACGCACGTTGCTGGCTTGGAGGATGAGGAAGAGGCCAGAGCTGTGGACTCAGGCTGCCTCTAGAAGCTGGAAGCTTCGGTTCCTCGGGCGGGGAAGGAGAGTCAGGCTGGTGAGAGAGGGTTGGGGACACCTGGACGTGATCCTCTCTCCCCTGACTGCCCATCCTTCTTCAGGTGGACCCAGAAGGTGCTCACCCATGCTGGGTGGCAGGGCAGGAGAAGAGGGGCCTTTGGCAGAGAGAGGAGGCTGCCTGGGGTGTAGGGAGCAGAGCCCATGCCCACAGCTCTTGTCCTCTCTCTCCCTCACCTCTGGCTACTTGTCAATGCCAGAGCATCTGTGCCACGGTGGCTGCGCTCGGTTACTTGATGACCTGGGTGCTCCTGCTTTGCTTGCAGGTGATACTTAAAGTTTTGTGGCTGTGGGTCTTCTGTGAGTTTGGAATGACTCACCCTCCCTCCTTTTCCCCTTTCCTCCCCACTCCCTTCCCACTGGCACGACATCTCAGGGGAGCGGGGACAGACATGCAGGTGGAGGCAAGTTTGCAGACATGGTGTGCATTACACACACACACACACACACACAAACATTTGGAGACATTCACAGGATGGTTCAAGCCTATCTGACACACCCTTGGGCACCATTACACTGAACTTGAGGCTCAAGGCCTTAGACCATAACTGTTGATCTCCAAGTAGCCACTCTGAACTTACTTGACAAAATTAATCTGTTTCTCATGGAAAACGACAAACATTCTTGCCTGGTTTCGCTGTGTATGAAGAACAAACAACAGACTTGGGAGTACTCCCACTCAGAAGGGAAGAATCATGGCCCTGGGTGGACCTACAACCCTGGGAGGAAGCACTAGCCAAGAGCACAAACAACAGAGTGATTCACAGCACAAAGCCTTCCAAGGACGTTTCTGAAAGTCTTCACTTCGTGAACACCCTTCCATCTGTGCCCACATCTTGCGATGTGGAGCTACAAAGGTCTTTGAAATGAAATTGCAGAATGAATTCAGGACTGCAGGGCTAGAGGGAAGGTCTCAACAGGGAGGAGCCTGGATGAGCTGTGAGAAAAACGAAAGATGGACTTAAGCCTCTTTGGGTGGCAAGACGTGTCCATAGCCCAGTCTCCTGTGCACTGCAGTCTCAGGATCCTGGGGTCCAGACACGGAGAAGTGGGGAGGCCAAGGATAGACCCAAAGGGAAGTGCTGGAGACCGCCCCTTGCCTTTGGATGAGGAGAACTGCACCCGTTGGACCTCAGGAAGAAGCAGCACCATTGACAGGTCCCGACCATCCTGTGGGTTCCTGGTGGTGCAAATAGTTAAACACTCTGCTGCTAACCCAAAGGTTGGAGGTTCTAGGTCACCAGAGGTGCCTCAGAAGAAATGCCTGGCAATGTGCTTCTGAAAAATCAGCCACTGAAAACCCTATGGAGCACAGTTCTACTCTGACTTGATGGCAACTTTTTCTTTTTTCTTTTTTAAACCATCTTGTGTAAGGCGGGGATGCTGGCTGGTGGGAATAGCAAGCCCATTTTCAGTGGTGTTGTGTCCAAAGCTAAAATTTGTTCCTCACCTAGGGAACCCAGGGAATTAAAACAAGAACTGAAAAGGGGGATGGTCCCTTACCTCAAAGAGATAAGATGGAGCTCAGTGAACCCAAATCTGGAAACTCCTGCATCATTAGGAAAGACCAGTCTCTAGAGAAGGATATCATGGTTGGTACAGTAGTGGCTCAAGGAAGACGAGGGAATCCCTCAATAACACAACAGTGAGCTCAAATGTACCAACGATCACAAAGATGGTG
The DNA here is from genome assembly GCA_030035585.1 of Dugong dugon. Taxonomy (NCBI): domain Eukaryota; kingdom Metazoa; phylum Chordata; class Mammalia; order Sirenia; family Dugongidae; genus Dugong; species Dugong dugon. The sequence continues at coordinate 82,104,681 of CM057475.1, read as the reverse complement.
CAGGACCTGGCAATGTTTTGTCTGTAGTACGTAAGGTCACCATGAGCTGGAGCCTGCTTGATGGCAACTGGCAACAAGCATAGCTGAATGCTCAGTCAGGCCCTCCTCCCAGGCTGTCTTCTGCACAGTGAACAGCCCCAGTTGGGTTCCCGTGTGTGCTGGACCTTGGTCCTTCACTTTGCCTGCTGGTCTGTGGACCCCTTTCCTACATTTGGGGAATCCCCCACCTTGTGAGTCCACCCACCACACTCCATCCTCCCCAGGTAACAGGTGACCACACAGCCGCCTGCCTTCTGCCTCCCTGGTGGTTGGGTGCAGACTCTAGTCTGAGCCGGGAAGGAGCAGGAAGCTGTCTTAGGCTGAGTTCTCTAGAAAAGCAAGACCAGTGAAGCAAATATATGCTGGAGAGAGAGATATTTATAGCAAGGAAATGGCTCAAGTGGTTGTAGGGGCTAAGAAGTCCCAAGTCCATGGGTCAGGTGTCAGGCTGGAGGCTTCTTCTGACTCACGTAGCTGCAGGGGCTGATGAACCCTAAGATGGGCAGGTTCAGATGGCAGGCTGCTGGCTCAAGTCCCAAGAACTGGAGGTCAGATGATGACAAGGTGAATACAGCATCCAGAGCACAGTAAATGCCAGCGAGCTTTGCCAGAAAGTCCACCTATATTGGATTCAGGATACATCCAAGGGAACTCCCTTTCAACTGATTGGCTGCTCATAGCAAATCTCATCATGGAAGTGATTGCATCATTACCTAACTGCTAACTGCCACACTGCATCATAGCTGTCAATGCGCTGAGAATCCTGATCCTGCCAAGTTGACCCACAACTTTAACCACCACAGAAGGCCTTCCATCTGCTCCACAAGGCTGTTCTAGCTGGAACTTCTGTGGTTTGGAATAGATTTTTTGAAGCTGAATCTGAAAGCCTGGCTGCCCTGGTCTTGGCCACCTGTGAAGATGCTGAAATGTTTGAAAGTGACATATATCCACACATGAATTCTAAAGTATCATAATTCTGATCTTGGGAAAGGAAGTGACAGCGGTGGACTTGGCTCTCGAGGCTGCTGTCTGAGAGGAAGAGAAGGGAGTCCGGCAACAGGGCTGCTCAGAACCCTCTGTGCTGAGCCCCCATCACCTGCTTCTCTGGTAAGTGCACCGGCAGTGGTAGAAAGGACTCTGAGTGTGAACCCAGTGCTCGGAGGTAGGCTGAGTGCTTTGGCTCACCCTGACTTCCTTACGTTTCACCCGCATGCCCTAATCTGCTGCTGGCATCCCCTACCACTAAGGGGACTGCTCCTCCAGGGCAGAGGACAAGCATGGGCAGGTATGGGCAAATTGGGCTTAAAGGAGACATGAACCAGGTCAGAATGGCCATTTTAGTTTTGTGACAAATCCTGTATAATGTGTGGTGTTTTTTAATATTTTTTTTCTGTTTGAAAGAAATAGTGGGTGACTACATACATGGGAAGAAGCCCTGGCGGTGCAGTGGTTAAGTTCTCAGTTGCTAACCCTGAAGATCAGCCGTTGAAACCCACCAGCTACTCCGTGGGAGAAAATGTGGCAGTCTGCTTCCATAAAGATTTACAGCCTTGGAAACGCTATGGGGCAGTCCTACTCTGTCCTATAGGGTTGCTATGAGTTGGAAGCAACTCGACAGCAGTGAGTTTGGTTTTGGTTTGGTTTTGTATATGGGAGACCCTGGGTGGTGCAAACACTTAACACGGTTGGCTGCTAACTGAAAGGTTGGAAGTTTGAGTCCATCCAGAAATGCTTCAAAAGAAAGACCTGGTGATCTACTTCCAAAAAATCAGCTGTTGAAAACCCTATGGAGCACAGTTCTACTCAGATACACATAAGGTCACCATGAGTTGGAGTCGACTTGATGGCAACTGGTTTTACATCAGTGTAAGTCTACTTTAGGAGTTGATTTGCTCTTTTCAGAAGTTTCAGACACAGGACAAATGGATCTATCTGATCCGATTTTCTTCAGTGCAAATCTGGGGCCAGTGGTCTTTCTTCATTAGCAGCACTGTGTCAGTATGGAGCAGGCTCCCCAGAAAATAGACATGTCCCAACATCTCCAAACAGCTTCCTCGAAGGACTAGTCACCTACAGGACTGCAGGAGCTCAGGACAAATGTCCCATTGTCCAGATGAAGCCACTTCCTGCTGCCTTGGTATTTTTCTTATCTGTGCCCATTGTAAGTCTTTGACCATAATTATCTTCATGTTTGCTTATAGAAGCTTGGTGATAAGGACTTGCCTCAAGTTACCTTAAATTCAGGTCATAAATTTTAGTATAAACATTATACTACGGGGAACTCAGTCAGGGTAAACACACACACACATACTCACAAATATACACACATACATTCAAGCATACTCACACACATACACTCACACATATACGCACTCACATACACACATAGACTCACACATGTATACTCTCACACACACACATACACTCACGCAAAAATACATACATTCACATACACATAACACGCTCATACACACACACGTTCACACATGCATACACTCACACACACAATACACTCATACACATTCATATATTTACACACATACACGCACATACATTACACGCACTCACACATACAAACACTCACGCTCATACACACAGACACACAGACACTCATACCCCTACGCTAACACACACATACATACACACACACCCACATACACACACTCACACATACATACAGACATACATACACTCACACACACACACAGACACACACATTATTGCATTTACTCGAACTGTCTTTAGACTTTAGACTTTAGGTCATGCTCCAGTGTTATTTTTAATCCCAACATAATTTACCAACGACTGAGGTAGTCACCATGGCAGATACTCCACAGTATAAGTAATCACAGCAAATTGCGTGTGTAACAAACTAATCCACATGTTTACTCCTGCGCCACCAAAAGTCATCACATTAGGTGGCCCCAGAAAAGACGCCTATGGCCTGGCTGTGACTGTGGCGGCTTCAGCCTGGAGGGTGGAGTTGGATCCACATCCGGGAAACCAGTCGACAGTCTACCTGCTTCAGGAACTGTGGGGCAAACCAGTTCAGAAGTACGTCTCAGCCAGTTTGAGACCTGTGCACTCCAGACCAGGACGGAAGCTCGGAAGAGAGCTTCATTCCCTGGGATGAACAGGAAGGGTCTGAATTACGCTACCCAGCGAGCAGGTGGGCAGCGCATCAGGTGTTCCAGACCCTCAAGCATGGACTCTGGTGCAGGCCCTAGAAGCAGGTCCCATAAAGCGACTAACAGGAGGTTTTACACGGTAGGTTTCTAGTTACTGCCTCGCAGAGACAAGGAGAACTACAAACGGAGAAATCGACAGCTTGTCAGTCACCCTTGGCCAACACACCAGCCAATGAAGGCTTCCCTGGCTAATCACCAATCCAGACCAACCAGCCCCGTGCCTGCGGTGACAGGCGTTTCTCTCTCCCAGACGTGGATCCCAGTCTCCGCTGAGCAGTGGTGTTATTGGAGCCTGGTTCTCTCCTGCCCGTTCATGACCGTCAGCAGCTCTGATCACAGTGGCCTGATTTAGGCAGAAGGGCTGGGGGTGCCCAGGGAGAGGGTGGGCTGATGGAGGCTGACTAGCCAGCGTGGAAGCTGACTTAGAGGGCCCTTGGGGTACCATGAGGAGAGAGTCACTTCCTGTGCCGTTCGCTCATAGCAGGAGTGGGGAGGAACCTGTTCCAGACAGAGCGAAGACGCTACATTTCACAGCTCTTTAGATAAAACACTCTGAAGGCACAGAGAAGCTTTCCAGTGGGTGAAAGTACAGAAAGTTCTGTCACTAGGGAAAAAAAACACATTAAAATATCACATAACTATTTTCAGACCCTAAAGTAACAAGGATACAATACGTGGGCTACTGTAGTGGCAGTATGAAATCGAACAGCTTAGAATTTCAAGGTCTAAAATGTGCTTTAAAATAAAATGTCTTCATTAACCAATATGCCAGAGACGATTTTCTTGAAAATAAATTCCTGTTCAGCCTTCCCGAGTGAAATAAAACGGAGCTGCTGACAGGTGGGGGGACACAGACCGAAGCAGCTCAGAGGTCTGCTGACTCCTGGGGGCGGGTGACCCCCTGGCAACAATCATCCTGGCAGTGTCCATTTTAACTGCCTGCTCTGCGCAGAATCCCCTGGTGGCATGGATGCTTCAGTGCTCGGCTGCTAACTGAAAGGTTGGAGGTTCAAGTCTACCCAGAAGTGCCTCATCTGCTTCTGAAAAATCAGTCACTGAAAACCCTATGGAGCACAGTTCTGCTCTGACATACGTGGGGTCCCCATGAGTCAGCATTGACTCCGTGGCACCTGTTTTTATGGGGCAGGCATGGGGAAGATCACACAGGGGCATCAGTTCTGAAAAAACAGACGCAGCCAGCCTCAAGAGGGTTCCAGTCCACAGGGAGACAGCCATTTATACCTCGCAATTAGTTGTAAAGTTTCAGAGCCATACTGCTGAGGAGGGAAGGTTCCTCCAAGTGCTGTGGGCACTTAGAGACGGGGAGGGGAAGGGACGGGCTGTCTAGGCTCCGGGGAGGGGCTGGGACTGGGGACATCTTCTCTGCGGGAGTGGTACCTGGAACACAGTCCTTATGATGAGCCTGAGATAGTACCAAGGACAGTTCAGGGGGAGGGGGGAAGGCAGAGATGTGGCTAGAACAGCGTGCAAAGGGCCTGTGGCAGGCGGCAGAGGTCTGAGGGAAGGCTGGTGAGATGGAGCACAGAGAATAAATCCATGCCTGGAAGAGGGTCTGCCAAACAAAAATAAAACAGTGCAGAGAGCTCTCTATCTAAGTTCTTAAATAAATAAACTGCTTTTCAAATTAGGTCATTGCTGGAAATTTTGAAGTCAACTATGGTTTTTAAAGGCATTTCATTGAATATTGGTGATCTTGGTTAACGATCATCAAAATGCAGAGGAATTCAGTTACTAAAACAAAACAAAACAAAACAAAAAAAAAACCCTGCATTTTGGGCTACTCAAGGGGTGGAAAATCTCATTTAAAATACCCAACTTTAATAATATAAAGGAAGAATATTCCAGTAATTACTAAAACCACATTTAGCAACTGGTTTGGTATATTTTTAAATTGCATCGTGATGTCACATCATTTCTCCATTTATTATGCTTTGGGAAAGTGCTTGTTGGAGGGCATGAAAAAGACATTTCTTTCCACCAGCAGACTATGAGCTGCTCGGATTTTGCAGAGCAAGGCAGACTGAAGAAAACAGTCTGTTACTAAGAGGTCACCTGCTCCCGTGCAGTCTGTGGCCTGAGAGATAGGGACACTTCTCAAGACAGGAAAACAAGCAGAGTTTATCGTGCAAAACATTTTGCACAAAAAAGGAGACATCTTGAAAATCTTCTGTGATATGTGGTTAAATATTAAAAGCATTAAAGGAAAATAAAAAACATGAACTAGATTTCTCTCACTTTAAAAAGCTTTAGGCGCTTTAGATCTCGAACTCTGTATAATGGAGGAGACACCAGGTCAGGACCCAGGAGCTCTCTCTCCCTGCCCTCTCCACCTTCTCGGCCACTTCTCCCCTCCCCCCTCCCTCCTTCCCTCCCTACCTCCTTACACACCTTGACCACAGCCCGGGCAGGTCCTGGGGTGGGGTGGGGCATTCAGTCTTTACCTGAAGGGGGAGATGGGCAAGTCAAGACAGCCCCTTTGAGGCTGATTGATAAATATCATGATATTGGCATGCACAGGACTCCAAGCCCTCTAACGCTTTTGTGGGGGGGCAGGGTCGGTGGCGGTTCAGTGGAATAATTCTAGCCTTCTACTTGGGAGACCAGGGATCCATTCCCCTGAGTGCCCCTCATATGCAGCCACCATCTGTCAGTGGAGGCTTATGTGTTGCTGTGATGCTGAACAGGTTTCAGCAGAGCTTTCAGACTAAGACTAGGAAGAAAGGCCTGATGATCTGTTTCTGAAAATCAGCCAGTGAGAACCCTAGGGGTCACAATGGTTTGATCTGCAACCATCACGAGGATGGCGCAGGGCTGGGCAGCATTTTACTCTCTTGTGTGTGGGGTCACCCTGAGGGGGAGCCCACTCACCGACAACTAACAACGACCCCCTTTGAGGACAGAGGCCGCCAGGCAGACTTACCTAGCACATGGTCCTCAGCGTGGCCACACAGTGGAATCACCTGGGAAGCTTTGAAACCCCTGGTGCTGAGGTCAGCCCAGAACAACAGAATCAGAATCTGGGATGGGACCCCAACGTGGGCCGAGACAGAGTCCTGCTGACCAGAGGGGACCCTGGGCTGAGTCCTGAAGGACGGAGTTCTTGGGAGAAGGACGAGTGTGAGGAGAGCATTCTGGGCAGACAGGGTGCTCAGCGGAAGGGGCCGAGGCAGCGGGGCGGCGTGACCAGCTGGGCAGTCGGCCCCTGATCACGGCCCACTCTCCCAGAGGCTCAGGTGGCGGCCATTTTCCTTTTCCAGGGTGTGTGCCTGGAAGCGCGTTAGCCTCACCGTGGAAGGAGGGATTGCAGGGAGAGGGGGCAGTCAGAGAAGGGGCAGGGGTTGGGAACCCGTCCCGAAGCCTGGAAGGCCCCACTTCTGCTCCATCTCGGCTTCCAGCAGTGAGCGGCCCTAAGGGCTGACTCCGTACCCTGGTGACTGAGGGGAGTTACAGCTAAATAGCGGCGTTGTCCTGAATCTGGTGTCTTTGGGGGGCACTTCTCAGGGAGCACAGTACAGCTCCCAGCCTCCCAGGTGCTGAGAGGCTGCCAGCTCCAAGGCTGCACAGGACCCTGAAGCCACAGGAGACCCTGCAGCACATCACCTCTCCTGCCTTGGAGGCTTCCTGTGAACCTAAGTGCGTGTCTGCTGAGGAGAAAACCGGGCGTTTGAAACGAGGATTCCAGAGGGGCCTGGAGAAAATGCAGGCAGGTCACTGGCCTGGATCCTGCTGGCAGAAACCTGCTCAAGGGACTTCCTGTCCTGCTAATATCATTGGGACGGAACACTAGCACTGGCGGGCTGATGGAGAACAAAGTCAAAGGTGTATCCACCGCAATAATAATGATGAAATAAAGAATCCAGGTCCATTGTTGTCTGGACGCGAGACCATCGCAAAGGCGGGGAAAGAATCCAGGTCCATTGTTGTCTGGACGCGAGACCATCGCGGGAAAGAATCCAGGTCCATTGTTGTCTGGACGCGAGACCATCGCAAAGGTGGGGACAACAAGCTGGGGATGTGCACAGCCACCGCTGTCCCCGTCTAGCTATGCATCTTCAATGGGTACATGATTGCGAGACCTCTTGACTGTGCCCAGCACTTCAAGGAAGGGGACGGCTTGAGAGAAGGGGCCTCGGGGGAGACTGTTGATGGATAGATATAAAGATATTCACAAACGTTCCTGATGAGAGAAAAGCGAGGACCTTTTCTTGTTACCTGCTGTCATTTGAGATAAGTAGGGATGAGGGAGAATTACTGAAGATGTTACAGTGAAATCCTGGAGAAACTGCTCTACCAAGATGCTATCTGCAAACGACACATTTTACCGCTTTGCTTTACTGGGTTCTGCTGCCCTGTGGTTACATGTCAAATGACTTTCAACAGCTTTTCCTGAGGAGCGCCCACCAAACACAAGCCCAAGGGTCTTAAGCAATAAAAATTATATGTTTTACTAAGTTTCATTAACACTGTTAAAAAAATAAAGTTTTATTTGTGGCAAAGCTTTTCAAGACATTTAATAGATGATGTGCATTGCCAATTCCCAGGAGGGAGATAGTACAGAGTGCTTCCCAGACTTAGGTGACCACAGAACACTTTGCTTCTTCAGAGCATCTCTTGGGACTCATGTTTCAGAAAACACACATTGGAAAGTACAGTTTCACACCATTAGGATGAGTTCTTACTATACACAAGTAATAAAATAACCAGGCAGCAGAAGGCCATTTTGTGTCTGATTAACTTGGAAGCAGACTCCGATGTAGACTTTCCTAGAGGAAGTTTACTGGAAGTGGTCTTGAAACAACACCTGGGTGGCGGGAGAGAAGGAAAGAGAGAGGGAGAGAAGGAGAGAAGGAGGGGGAGAGAAAGAGAGGGAGAGAAGAAGGGAGGGTGGGAAGGCAGCAGGACTCCTCAGAGGGAGGAGCTGACCTGTCTGCGAGGTGTTTGCAAGAAGGGCTCAGAAGATGTCACCAGAGCTCTAGAACAGGTTGACTCCTGAGACATCCATCCTCTGTCCCATCCTATGAAATGCCAGAAATGTTGCACCAACTATTGCATCCTCTTTCAGTAGAATCCTACCTCAGTTAACCACAGGTAAGAGCTCTAGTAATTTCATCATTACTAGGGTACCAGCACTTCGTCTACCACCAGCCATGGGGTCCTCATGCCTGCCAGCTGCTGGGCAACCTGCTCCAAAATCCCTTTTCAGATTTGGCTTCCTCCTTGGACCTCTCCTGACACCATGAGTGGGCAGAGTTTTCGGGGAAACTGGAAACAGAGATGTGCTTACAGGAAGTCCATTGGGAAATGCTCTGGGGAAACCACATCTGTGGGGAAAGGAGGAGAATGGGATTGGCAGACAAAAACAGCCGTGGTTTTTCAGGATTGCCCCAAATGGTGGCCAGGGGCTGAGCCTCTGCACCCCCATGTGGACCAGTCAATGGCTGCTAGCTATCCTCAAGGAAACAAATCTGTCTTGGAAGAAGTACAGCCAGAATGCTCATTAGCGGCAAGGATGGTGAGACTACGTTTCATACAGTTTGGACATGTTATCAGGAGGGACCAGTCCCCGGAGAAGGACATCACGCTTGGTAAAGTAGAGGGTCAGCAAAATGAGGAAGACCCTCAATGAGATGGATTGATACAGTGCCTGCAACGATTGGCTCAAGCATAGCAAGGATTGTGAGGATGGCGCAGGACTGGGAAACGTTTTGTTCTATTGTACACAGGGTCACTGTGAGTTGGAACCGACTCGAAGGCACCTAGCAACAGCAACGTTATAAATGAAGAAACTAGGGTTCAGCACGCAGCTTTACGGACAATGGTAAGTCAAATTCTGAACTTCCAAAGCCCATACTTCTTCCTGTATTCATGCTGTTTCTTCGACTGCTTTCTTTCCCTCCAAATGTCACAATCACATGGCAAAGCAGAAGATATGTGACATTCTCTGTAACTGGACTTACTGCTGTCTGTGAGGTTGCCGGGTGCCGGATGCCAGCCTCACTGCATCGGCATCTTCTCGTTTCATGCAGAAGCATGGGCTCTGGAGCACATTCATCCTGGGTGTCTGTGATGGGAGCTTCTCGTATGCAGCCCCTTGCCCGCCGCCTGCCACATGCACACTCACCCGGCGCAGCCAAGCGGCAGACGGCGCTCCATGTGCTGTGCTGTACAGCGTGTGACACCAGGGTTCTGCAAAGTCCTAAGGTGGAAAATGCTATTTGTAACTGAGGTGACTACCTTTGTAGAAAGGAGCTCTGGTGGTGCAACAGTTAAGCGCTCAGCTGCTAATAGAAAGGTGGGTGATTTGAACCCTCCAGTGGCTCCATGGAAGAAAAGACGTGGTGATCTCCTGGAAAGATTACAGCCTAGGAAACCCTATGGGGCAGCTGTACTCTGTCACGTGGGGCTGCTATGAGCTCGGATCTACATGATGGAACACAACAGCAACCACCTTTGGAAAACTTATAATTCTGACAACCAGGGAGGAAACTGTTGCAAGTATTTTAAACCCCTGTGTAGACCCAGCTCCCATACATTCACTTTGTGAACGCTAAGAAAGAATTAGCTGGATTTGTGTGTTGGAAAAGTAGCTGAGGAAATATTGTACAGATTGAGGATGTGGTGCCGCCAAGTAGCATGACTTCTATCCTGTTAAACGTTTGTAAAGGAAGTATTTCTCCTCCCACTTCTGCAGAGACAGACAGGAAGTCCCCAGAACCCCGGGTGTCGGGTGGGGGTGGCATGGCTCAGGGCGGGACACTGACGCCCACCTGGGAAGACGCAGTCAGCAGTCACGGCTGCTGGTGCTGATGCCCAGGCAGAGGTGAGATGCCTGGGAAGGTGCTGAGTGCTGTGTCCCACTGCCTGAGTTCCTGAAGCTGGAGAAGGGAATTTGTTTTGTCAACCAACAGATGGAGTGAATGACCTCCACATTGTCATTCCGAAAGCCAGCTCTGCTCACAGACTCGGGGCCCAGGGGGAGTTAGACTTGGTGACATAGACTGTCAGTGTTTCTGCAGAGCTGGGCCATGTCTCATACATCTCCATGAGCCTGGCATGTGGCACCTAATGAGTGCTCAATTAATGCTTGTTGAATAAATGAACCCAACAATGATGCTGACCATGGCAAAAACAAAGAAAACCAATGGTGTTCATGAATTCTGTGTCCTGGGCAGAGTCCCTGGGGACATAAACAGTGAATGCAACAGGCTGTTAACAAAAAAGTTGGAGGGGGCGGGGCAAGATGGCGCTCTAGGCAGAAGCACCTTGCCGTCCCTCCACAGCAAAGATCCGAAAAACTAAGCCTAACAGAGAATCAACAATCCTGAAACCCTAGAACATCAAATGAACAGATAAAGAACTCAGCCAAACACCAAACAGAGTGAGAATACTGAAAGAGAATGGAGAGCGAGGAGAGACTCATGCAGAGATTCCCTACCAGCTAACGCAGTGCGGATCCACCATCTTGGACTCCTATCGGAGACCAGCAAACGGGAGAACGGGAGAGCAGCCTCGCGGAGCGTCCAGTGGGAGACAGAACGACCGGTAAATTGCGGTGTGCGCTTTCCCACCCCCCACCTCTCTCCGCCTCGGCTGGGGCTCCCCTGCTTGCCATGGCCAGGGTCCCTGGGCCGGGGGGCGCCGGTGCTTGGATTCCGCGAGTCCTGGCTAGCAGCTTTCTGAGAGCAGTTTGTTGGCTGCTGGCGTAGCTTTTTCTGCCGCCTCCCCCTCCTTTTGCTTGGGTGCCTGGCTCCGAGTGCTGTCTTTGCTCTTTCCTGCGGGGCTGTGGGGCTGCGTTCGGGCGTGTGGCTGCTTCCAGGTCTGGGCTGCCGCGCTGGTGAGATCCTGGGGCCTTTGTTTGTTAGCCCCTCTACTTCCCGTGGCCGCAGTCTCTTCACCAGGGTCTTCCAACTGCTTGGAATCTGCGAGCCTGAGTGGGGGCTCTCTAGGTGCCCTTTGTTGGCTGCTGGTGCTGCCTTTTCCTTTTTTTTCCTCCTGCTTCTTTTGGTTTCTCGCTTGCCTCTCGCCACCTCCCCCTCCTTTCACTAGGGTGCCTGGCTCCTTGCACCCTCTTAGCTCCTTTCTGAGGGTCCCCAGAGTGCAGGCAATTTGTGATATATGCTTTCCACTCTCCACCCTTCTTCACTCACACTCGGCCTCCGCTGTTTCCCATGGACACAGTCTCTTGTCCAGAAACACCAGCCCACACTGGCTGGCTCTCTGAGTGCCATTCATTGACTGCTGGTGTTGCTTTTTTCTTTTTTCTTTTTTAATTTTATTTATTTTCTTTTTTGATTAGTTTTGTTTTGTTTTCCCTCTTTTTCCCTTTTGTCTTTCTTCATTGCTTAGTTTCTCATCTCTCTATCTCTTCCTTCTCTTTCTGATCCCTGAATACCAGGCGATGTATGCCTCTGCACCTTCCGGCCAGGCTGTGCTGTGAAACCTGAGACTAACTTTCCCAGACCTCATAGCTGCATCGGTGGGATCCCTGGGAACTTTGCAGTTCTTTAACTTTTCTGATTTTTATTTGTTCATTCTTTCCTTTTCTTTTTCTTCCCCCTTCTGGTTTTCTCCATCCCATAGTCTCTCATCTGTCCATTCCAATGACAAGCTCCCCTAGCATTCTTTTATGTTTGTATGCCTTTCACTCCTGCTCCTCTCTCCTCTCTCCCATATCCAGCTTAGCTTCACACATAACCATCTCCCCGCTGCATCCTGCCTACCTGCACCATGCACTTGACATCACACCACCAAGCTGTGCAGGCACGCCCTATTGGAACCTTCCCAGCACTGACTACCAACTGTCCTGGTGGCTGCGGTGAGTGCCACTACAACCTGTCCCAGTGGCTCCTCTTCAGTTAGATCTGCCCAGCTGTACCACAAGGACGAAACAAAAAAAAAAAAATCCACAATCAATAAGCTAGAGAAATATCTACTGAATGCCCCAAAAACAGCAAACAATATCAAAACACTTACAAAAACAAGACAAGATGGCTCTAATACGCGTCCAAATTAAAACACCAGATAACTCTCCTGTGGAAGAAAATGCACTAGAAGTACCTGATACGGAACTCAAATCACTAGTACTCGGAATTTTCCAAGAACTGAGGCAAAAAGCTGACAAACATGAGGAAAAAATAGACAAATTTATGGAAAATACAGAAAAAAATTGGAAGAATTCAGGAAGATGATGCAGGAACAAAATGCCAAAATAAATTCACAACTCGAAATTATACAAAAACAACAATTAGAAACCCAAAAGATAAACAACAAGATTTCAGAAATGGACGGTGTCATAGAAGGGCTGAGAAGTAGATTTGAAACCGTGGAAGACAGGATCAGTGGAACTGAAGACAAACACTTGGATACAACTCTGTTTCAGGAAAACTCAGAAAAAAGAACAAAGAAAAATGAAGAGACCCTGAGAGTTATGTGGGACACAATTAAAAGCAAAAACTTACGAGTGATTGGCATACCAGAACAGGGGGAGAAAACAGAAAACACAGAGAGGATCATTGAGGAACTGCTGGCAGAAAACTTTCCCAATATCATGAAAGATGAAAAGCTGGCCATCCAAGAAGCTCAACAAACCCCATATAGAAGACAGCCCAAAAGAAAATCACCAAGACATAACATAGTCACACTCGCCAAAACTAAAGACAAACAAAGAATCCTGAGAGCAGCTCGTGAAAAACAAGAAGTCACATACAAAGGAGAAACAATAAGACTAAGCTCAGATTATTCGGCAGAAACCATGCAGGCAAGAAGGCAGTGGGATGACATATATAAAATCTTGAAAGAAAAAAATTGTCAGCCAAGAATAATATATCCTGAAAAACTCTCGTTCAAATTTGATGGTGAAATTAGGTCATTTCCAGATAAACAGAAACTAAGGGAATATGCAAAAGTCAAACCAAACTTACAAGAATTATTAAAGGGAGTTCTTTGATCTGAGGACAAACAGCTTCAGCCATCAGGAAGGACCTAGGACCTAGGATGCAGGTTCATACGAACCAGATACCATTCTAGGAAATGAACTCTTGAGGACTATCCAAAACCAAAAGAAATACAACAGGGAATCAGAGCAGTTAATCAGTAAATGACAACAACATCAAAACAATGAAAGAGGGAATAAACGGCATAGGTATAGAACCTTCTAATGGAGAGGAAGGCAAGGCGATACCGAGTAAGGGTAGACTGCTTCAAACTTAGAAAGATAAGGGTAAAATTCAGGGTAACCACAAAGAAAGTTAACAAACCAACTCATAAAAATAAAGACAAAAAACATAAAGTCTCAGCAAAAACAAAACCTACAAAAACAAAAGAAATGAACACAAAATCCACAAACAAAAGTAACTCAGCACAAGAGAGTAAGACGAACAAAGAAAACTTCAGCACCACAAAAAAAGCACTGCAAAATGACAGCAACAAACTTCCATCTATCAATAATTACACTGAATGTAAATGGACTCAATGCACACATAAAGAGACGGAGAGTGGCAGAATGGATAAATAAACAGGATCCATCAATATGCTGTCTACAAGAGACACACCTTAGAAACAAAGATGTGAATTTATTAAAAATCAAAGGTTGGAAAAAAATATATCAAGCTAACAACTACCAAAAAAGAGCAGGAGTGGCAATTCTAATCTCAGATAAAATAGACTTTAAAACAAAATCTACCATAAAAGACAAAGAAGGACACTATATAATGATTAAGGGGACGATCCATCATGCAGACATAACCATAATAAACATCTACGCACCCAATGACAGGGCTCCAAAATACATAAAAAAAACTCTAACAGCACTGTAAAGAGAAATTGACAGTTCCACAATAATAGTAGGAGACTTTAACACACCACTCTCAGTAAAGGACAGAACAACTAAAAAGAAACTCAGCAAAGATACAGAAGACCTAAAGGACATAATCAGCCAACTGGACCTCATAGACATATATAGAAAAATTCATCCAACCGCTGCAAAGTACACATTCTTTTCCAATGCACATGGAACGTTCTCCAGAATAGACCACATCTTAGGCCACAGAGAAATCCTCAACAAGATCCAAAACGCTGAGATAATTCAAAGTATCTTCTCTGACCAAAATGCCATCAAGGTAGAAATTAACACTAGAAAGAGCAAGGAAAAAAAATCAAACACATGGAAACTGAATAATAATCTGCTTACACATCAATGGGTAATAGAAGAAATCAGAGATGGAATTAAAAAATTCCTAGAATCAAATGAAAATGAAAACACATCATACCAAAACCTTTTGGACACAGCAAAGGCAGTCCTCAGAGGACAATTTATAGCAATAGATGCACATATCAAAAAAGAAGAAAGGGACAAAATCAAAACATTAACTTCAGAACTCAAACAAATAGAAAGAGAACAGCAAAAAAAGCCTACAACCACCAGAAGAAAGGAAATAGTAAAGATCAGAGCAGAAATAAATGAAATAGAGAACAGAAAAACAATAGAAAGAATCAACAAAACCAAAAGCTGGTTCTTTGAAAGAATCAACAAAATCGACAAACCACTGGCCAGACTGACAAAAGAAAAAAGCAGAGGGCACAAATAACCCAAATAAGAAATGAAATGGGGGACATTACAACAGACCCAACTGAAATAAAAAGGATTATAACAGAATATTATGAAAAAGTATATTCCAACAAATTTGAAAACCTAGAGGAAATGGATAAATTTCTAGAAACACACGGCCTACCCAAACTACAGCAAAGTGATATTGAAAATCTGAACGGACCCATAACAGGAGAAGAGATTGAAAAGGTAATAAAAAAAACTTCCAACCAAAAAAAGCCCTGGCCCAGATGGCTTCACTGGAGAATTCTACAAAACATTTACAGAAGAGCTTGTACCAGTTGTACTCAAGCTATTTCAGAGCATAGGAGAGGAAGCAACACTTCCAAATTCATTCTTTGAAGCCAGCATAACACTGATACCAAAACCAGGCAAAGACATCACAAAAAAAGAAAATTACAGACCAATATCTCTCATGAATATAGATGCAAAAATTCTGAACAAAATTCTAGCCAATAGAATTCAGCATCATATCAAAAAAATAATACACCACGACCAAGTAGGATTCATACCGGGTATGCAAGGATGGTTCAACATTAGAAAATCCATCAACGTAATCCACCACATAAATAAAAGGAAAGAAAAAAATCACATGATCATCTCAATTGACACGGAAAAGGCATTTGACAAAGTCCAACACCCATTCTTAATAAAAGCTGTCAATAAAATAGGTATAGAAGGGACATTTCTCAACATAATAAAGAGCATCTATGCAAAACCAACAGCCAACATCATTCTTAATGGAGAAAGGCTGAAAACATTCCCCTTGAAAACAGGAACAAGACAAGGATGCCCTTTATCACCACTCCTATTTAACATTGTGCTGAAAGTTCTAGCTAGAGCAATAAGGCAAGAGAAAGAAATAAAGGGCATCCAAACTGGTAATGAAGAAGTTAAACTGTCCCTGTTTGCAGATGATATGATACTATACATAGAAAACCCTAAAGACTCCACGAGAAACCTACTGGAACTAATAGAAAGATTCAGCAGAGTAGCAGGATACAAGATAAACATTCAAAAATCAGTTGGATTCCTATACACCAGTAAAGAGAACGATGAAAAGGAGATCAGGAAATCAATACCATTTTCAATAGCCCCTAAAAAGATAAAATACTTAGGAATAAATCTGACCAGGAATGTAAAAGACCTATACAAAGAAAACTACAAAACACTGCTGCATGAAACCCAAAGGGATCTACATAAATGGGAAAACATACCATGCTCATGGCTGGGCAGACTCAACATTGTGAAAATGTCAATTCTACCTAAAGCAATTTACAAATACAATGCAATCCAGATCCAAATACCAACAACATTCTTCAAAGAGATGGAAAAACTAATTATTAACCTTATATGGAAAGGGAAGAAGCCCCGAATAAGTAAAGCACTACTGAAGAAGAAGAATAAAGTTGGAGGACTCACACTACCTGACTTGAGAACCTACTATACAGCTACAGTACTCAAAACAGCCTGGTACTGGTACAACAACAGAGACATTGACCAATGGAACAGAATTGAGAACCCAGATGTAAATCCCTCCACCTACAGTCACCTGATTTTCGACAAGGGCCCAAAGTCCATCCAATGGGGAAAAGACAATCTTTTTAACAAATGGTCCTGGCAAAACTTGATATCCATTTGCAGAAAAATGAAACAGGACCCATACCTCACACCATATACAAAAACTATTTCAAAATGGATCAAAGACCTGAATATAAAGCCCAAAACTATAAAGTTCATAGAAGAAAAAATAGGACCAACACTTCAGGCCTTAAGACATGGCATTTACAGGATACAAACCATAAACATCAACACACAAAACCCAATAGATAACTTGATAACTGGGATCTTCTAAAAATCAAACACCTATGCTCTTCAAAAGACTTCACCAAAAGAGTCAAAAGAGAACCTACAGAGTGGGAAAAAATTTTTGGACAGTACAAGTCAGACAAAGGTCAACTCTCCATAATCTATAAGAAAATCCAACACCTCTACAACAAAAAGACAAACAATCCTATCAAAAAATGGGCAAAGGCAATGAACAGACACTTCACCAAAGAAGACATTCAAATGGCCAACAGACACATGAGGAAATGCTCGCGATCACTAGCCATTAGAGAAATGCAAATTAAAACCACAATGAGATACCATCTCACCCCAGCATTACCGGCACAAATCAAAAATACTGGAAATAACAAATGTTGGAGTTGCTGCGGGGAGATGGGAACTCTTATACGCTGCTGGTGGGAATGCAAAATGATACAACCATTTTGGAAAATGATATGGCACTTCCTCAGAAAGCTAGAAATAGACATACCATTCAATCCAGCAACCCCACTCCTAGGAATATATCCTAGAGAAATAAGAGTCGTCACTCGAATAGACATATGCACACCTATGTTCATGGCAGCACTGTTCACAATAGCAAAACGATGGAAACAACCTCGATGTCCATCAACAGATGAATGGATACACAAACTATGGTACATACACACAATGGAGTACTATGCAATGAGAAAGAACAACAATGAATCTGTGAAGCATCTCGTAACATGGATGAAACTGGAGGACATTATGCTGAGTGAAATAAGTCAATCACAAAAGGACAAATATTGTATGAGACCTCTATTGTAAAAACCCATGGAAAAATTCACATGCAAAATGTAACAATCCTTGTTGGTTACCAGGGATGGGGGGTGGGATACTAAATAGGCAATAGATAAGTGGTATCTTGGGTGAGAGGTGAGACTGTACACAGTACAAGGGAAACTAACACAACCTGCACAAGGAAAGGTCATGGAGGCCCCATGGACACATCCAAACTCCCCGAGGGACTGAGTTGTTGGACGGAGGGCTCTGGGGACCATGGTCTCTGGGAACATCTAGCTTAATTGGCATGACACTACTTATAAAGATAAGGCTCTACATTCTACCTTGGTGAGTAGTGTCTGGGGTCTTAAAAGCATATAAGCGGCCATCTAAGATACTCCACTGGTCTCATCCCTTCGGGAGCAAGGGAGAATGAAGAGAACAGGATACAACGAAAAGGTTAGTCCAAAGGACTAACTGTCCACAGCTACCAAGGCCTCCACCGGACTGAGTCCAGTACAGCTAGATGGTGCCCGGCTACCACCGCTGACTGATCTGACCAGGATCACAAGAGAGGGTTCTGGACAGAGCTGGAGAAGGATGTAGAGCATAATTCTAACTCCCCCCCCTCAAAAAAGACCAGATTTACTGGCCTAAAGGAGACTGGAGAAACCTCAAGAGTGTGGCCCCCAGACACCCTTTCAGCTCAGAGGTGAAGTTACCTTCGAGGTTCACTGTTCAGCCTGGGAGTGGACAGCCCAGTAAAAGCAAATGAGACTAACGAGGTACAGGAGTCCAGTGACAAGGGCCAGAAGGGTGAAGGGGAGTAATAAGCTGATGATAGGGAACACAAGGTTGAGTAAGGATACTGTTGATGTATTGTGAGATTGTTAACCATTGTTATAGGGCAACATTTGTAGTAACTGCTAAATGGGAGGCTATTTTGTCTTGTAAGCCTTCATCTTAAGTGACAATAACAGCACAATTAGAAGACCATAGTCAATGTCACTTAAATGTGTAAGTAAAAAGTTTTGAAATGGTGAAAAAAAAAAAAAGTTGGAGGGTCAAGTCCACCTAGAGGCCCCTCAGAAGAAAGGCCTGGCAATCTACTTCTGAAAAATCAGGCACTGAAAACCCCATGGAGCACAGTTCTACTCTGATGCACGTGGGGTCTCCATGAGTTGGGATTGATTCGACAGCAAGTGGTTTGGTACAAACATTACTGAACAGATAAAACTGAGATAGAAGCAACCAGAATGTTTTCTATGTAAAATTATTGTGTGTTTTCTCCTCTAGTGCAGACGAGCCTTACTTTTTGCAAGTGGTAGCTGCTCCCCTCTCCCCGCCAGTCCCACCCAGAGGGGCTGAGTGCTGTCTGAGTCTGTGTGAGCTGAAGGGGCTGCCCAGGCACAGTGGGTGTGGGGTCTTTGGCTGGAGCTTTTAGGGACTGGCTGCTGGGCCCTCTTCAGCCTTGTAAACACCCCACCCTGCCTGCCACAGGGCTCTCTAGACGACCTTGTTGTTGCTGGGTGACGTTGAGTGAATTCCGACTCATGGCGACCCAGTGTGACAGACTAGAACTGCCCCATAGGATTTTCCTGGCTGTAATCTTTATGGGAACAGATTGCCAGGTCTTTCTCCCATGGAGCCGCTGGATGGATTTGAATTGCAAACCTTTCGATTAGCAGTTGAGAGCTCAACTGTTGTGTGAACACGGCCCCTTATCCATCCATAAGCCCAGGCTCTGTTCTGTGGTTTGGTGTCTCTGCACCTTTTTAGAGGCTGCTTGTCCTGATGGCAATATCACTTCTGCTCTCCTGATATTACTGCTGGTCACCAAGACCCCACTCCTTTCTCCTTCCCAACAATGGGAGGGTGCCCCTTCCTTGCTCCTCAGAGGTAGGCGGGTAGTGTGATTTGCTCAGCCCGATGGGTAGTAGGCAGAGTGGATGGGTGTCCCCATAAGGTAAGCATTCCATTGTGGTTGTCAGGCCCCCAGGGATAAGGAAGCCGAGTGTCCAGACGGTGCCTCTTCAGGAAGTTCGGGCCTTTCTCAGCCCTGACGGCTGAGTCACCCCAGGAAGAAATACTGTCCTGGAGAGACACAAGACCCAGAGTGGACTTTGCATGTGCAAGAAACTCAACTTTGCTTTCAAAGCACTGAGGTTGGGGGATGTTTATCACTGTAGAATAACCTCACCTGTGCTGACAGATAACGCCTGCCTTGTCCACCAGGGATGGGCCTCCTCCCAGTTCCGGTTCTAGCATCTGTCCTGTCTGGAGCACCCCGTGTCCTCTCCTACCCTCCACACAGAGCTCCCGCCTGCCTCCCGGGGCTTCTCCTGTTACTTGAACATGGCGCTCTCTGGGTGCTCTATCACAATCGATTACAAGTATTTATTTGCACGTCTGCCTCTTGTTCTTTAGTGTGAGCTCCTCAAGGCAGGCGCCGCGATGGCCGTGTTATTGTTACAGCTCCAGTGCTCAGGAACGGGTGCCCAACAAATGAATGAATGACAGCTTTGCAAAAAGAGAGGAAAAATGGTACAATGCAGATGACTACTCACTAATTTAATGTTTGTGTGAATTAGAAGTATTTTATGTTGTGTTTGTTTTAAATGGGACACACATATTATACTGCTGCTAGAATTTAATTTTAATTAAGCAGCCACTTCTGCTGAAGTTGTTTTTGGTTTAATCTTTTAGCGCAGCACATTGTTCCTGAACAACTCTGCCTGTGACTTTCTCGTCAGCACTGTGAGAGATGGGAGACAGCCTGACTTTCGTTGTGAGTCTCTGTACTTGCCTGAAAATGGAGTCAGCTCGGTATGAGCAGGCACCTTTCTGAGTGGGGCTTTACCCATCACCCACCCGCCCATGTTCCCATCCACTCACCCACCCACCCACTCACTCACTCACCTACTCACTCACTCACCCACCTTCCCAGTCACCCACTCACCCATCCACCCACTCACTCATCCACCCACTCACCCACTCACTCATTCACTCACCCACCTTCCCACCCACTCACCCACCCACCCACCCACTCACTCATCCACCCACCCACTCACTCACCCACCTTCCCACCCACTCACTCACCCACCCACTCAATCACTGACCCACTCACCCACTCACACACCTACTCACTCACTCACCCACTCACCTACCCACTCACTCACCCACCTTCCCACCCACCCACTCACCCACTCACTCACTCACCCACCCACCCACTCACTCATCCACCCACCCACTCGCTCACCCACCTTCCCACCCACTCACTCACCCACCCACTCAATCACTGACCCACTCACCCACTCACACACCTACTCACTCACTCACCCACTCACCTACCCACTCACTCACCCACCTTCCCACCCACCCACTCACCCACTCACTCACTCACTCACCCAAACACCCACTCACTCACCCATCTTCCCACCCACCCACCAACTCACTCACTTACTCATTCACTTACTCACTCACTAACTCATTCACTCACTCATTCACTCACTCACTCATTAACTCACTTTTTAACCATCAATTGAGGACTCACCGGGTGCCAGCATCTGAGATACCGTGTGTACAAGGCACAGCCCTCGTCATCGTGGAGCTAAAGGGTTCTCACTCTTGTCCTCAGTATGCTTGGCCCTCTCCCTGCAACACGTCCCCACTAGAACACACGCATTCACGCACACGTCTTCAGACTCAGAGTCCAGAGGAGTGGGCCAGCGTGTCCAGGGTGCCTATGGCGGTTGGCATGCCCTGAGGACACAATACCACACACGGCCACTGACCCTGTGATCTTTTCCACAGTAACCTCCAGTAGCCGTGCATAACTACAGACTATTTTTTAGCGGAACTCTAGTACTTCTGCCTTTCCAACAAGTGGGCAAGTCTCCGAGCATTACTTCACAGAAGGGACATTATCTGCTTTAAGGAATTTTGCCAATTGCTTTCCTTCTCAACTTCAAAGGAAAATCTCTTCAGTGTGCAGACTGTGTGAAGAGATAACCAACTACCTCCAAGAAGTGGAGCTGCTGAGACAAGACAGACTGCTCAGACTAGAAACCCCGTCACGTTCAGCCTGCTTCAGAGGGTTGCTAGGATGCTGCTGTGAGTGTATTTAATGAAGAGAAAGTTGAGAGTCGGGAGGATGCCTGTTCAGACGACCCAGAAGGTCTCACTCGTGAAATTGTTGGTGGAGGTCTCTCACTTTATGGATCTGAAAACCTCAGCGGAAACTGACTCAAACCAGTCTATTATAAGACATTAGATCATAACTTGTGAATACCCATTGCCGTTGAGTGGATTCCAACTTACAGAGACTAAAAACAAAAACAACCAAAAGAGGCCCCAAATTTGGAGCCCCCTTGTGGTGGCTAGAAATGTTCATCAAATGTTAAACTCTGTTTCCATTGGGGAAGATGCACTTGTTGGCAAAGGATGCATCCGCGTTGGGTTCTTGCTCGGACGTAAGAACTACGAGGCTGGTTAATGAGAGGCTGTCTTCCAAAGGGCCACATTCTTTGTCCTTCTCCTGTGGCCACAAATCATTGATGAAGAGGAAAGGAAGCCACTTTATCAAGGGGCATGTCACTGACGTCCTCAGCCCTTGAATGTTTTATGCTGTTGAGACTAAGCAACAGGCTGGAGTAGAGACCCTGTGACAGACAGAACTGAATATTGAACTCGAGACACCATGGGAGGGAGTCGCCCCCACCCTCATCAAACAAGTCACTGCTCAGAGCCAGCATGGGTTTGGATGTGGATCAGAGCCTGAGAATCAGCAGAGCGTTGCCTGTTAAGGCGGAGGGTGAAAACACTTATGCTGAGTAGATGTATTTTCCCACTGAAAATCGCAGTAATTGATCATTAAAGCTGCCGCAGAAAATGCCACCATCTTGCCCATTCGTCTCTCTGTTGTTAAAATAGTTTCATTCCTGTACCTCCCCTCATAGTTCAGTGCAATAACCAACGTTTTTGTCAGATTGTTTTGCCAGGGGCTGCCCTCATATTCCTTCAACGGAAGCTTCGTTTGCAAGCACGGGGCTTGCCCAAGTGGAGCTGGAAGGGAAAGGCAGAGACGTTCTTTGCAAAATGACAGAGAAACAATGTGCACAGTTGACTGACTGTCTAATTCTGAATGACCCTGACTAAATAATTAATAGAGACAACAGCGTCTGCTTACTCAACCCGGCTTTATACAATAAAGTAGGTTGCATATCCTGGACCTGTAATAGTCATTTCAAAACCAGAAACTGGGAAAATCAGACTGGTCTCAAAGGTGTGAGCACCCGCAGGAGACCCTGTGATTATAATGAGCGGTGCGTGTAAGTCAGGTAATTTCAGGAAGTCCCTCATCGAGGTGTGAGCAGCGGAGGTTTCTCTAAAAGCCTGTGTGTGACAGCAGAGTGAGAACACTGTCATCTTCGATTATTGTCATTTGTTCAGGGCTCGGAACAAGCTGATAGCAGGGGCTGCACCACAGATAATTAGGGGCCATGTGGCTTGCTGGGGCACCGTGCCCGTCACTTGTGGCGTCAAATGGGATGTGTTTCAGTAAGGCGACAGGCTGAGAACAGCCGATTTTGTGAATACGGAAACCAAAGCCTGATGAGCAGCGTTTTCACTGGGGGTAGAGGGAGAGTTAGTTTGCATGGTGGTTGAACTCTCATATTTTTAGAATGCACCCCCAGCAATGGAACACAGCCCTCTATGTGCTTTAACTAACTCTCCCTCAGAATTTTCCAGGGTGCCTAGGGATTTTCAGACAAGCAGCATTTATGAGGGCAGTTTCCAGCTTTCAGGGTCTGGGTGATCGCTATTCCTGGGACACTTTGTACCCTGATGCCTCTCTCTTGACCTTTTGCAAATTCTCACTTGCACACATTTTTGGTGTTAGCAGGGGGTGGGGACTACAACTCAGAGAGGGAGTAGCATCTGATACTGGAGCTCCACGGGGCAGGGCGTTTTCTACTTGGAGCTAATTATCTTGGGATGAGAACACGGAAACCTAGAGTGAAGAAGCAATTTGTCCATGGTCAAAGTGCAAACTTCAGTGGGTCATAAGGCAGCGGGAAAATGTGGACAGAGTCAGCTCCAACTCATGGCGACCCCATGGACAATAGAATAAAATGTTGCCTGGTCCTACACCATCCTCACAATCACCGGCATGTTCAAGTTCATTGCTGGGGCTATTGTATCAATCCATCTCACCAAGGGTCTCTCTCACCTCGCTGGCCCTCTACTTCACCAAACATGATGTCCTCCTTCATCAGTTGATCCCTTCTTATGACATGCCCAAAGCAATTGAGTAGGATATTATTCTGTTGTGATCCATAGGATTTTCAGTGGCTGATATTTGGAAATAGATTGCCAGGCATTTCTTCCTAGTCTGTCTTAGTCTGGAAGCTCTGCTGAAACTTGTTCACTGTTGGTGACCCTGCTGGTATTTGAAATACTGGTGGCATGGCTTCCAGCATCACAGCAACATGCATGCCCCCACAGTGGGACAGACTGACAGACAGACGGTGGAAAGGGAGAATGGAGCTCTGGTGAAGTATCTTGGGTGAGAGCTTGGGGTTGGGGTAGAAACTACACCTGCGCATCCCATGTCAAGTCTACCTCTTGGTCACCACGTGGTCTCTGTCCACTCCTACAGAGGGGTTGGTGATAGCACAGGGAATAAGGCATGTTAAGTAATTGTCTCAACTTAGTAGAGACAGTTTGCCCACTGGCCGTCTTTCTCAATTATGTACTAAAGCACTTCCAAGTGAAGGGTCTCCTTGTATGATACTGAGCTATAAACTCCTGTGGACTGAGATAAACCGATTTGGAAGAAGGACTATTATCTCACTAGACGGCAAAAGGGAGAAGAGAAGCTATTGGCTCATGCTGGAGAAGAAGCTCCAGGAAATGGGAAACTGGCTGCATTTGGCATTGCTTCAAAGCATTTTCAGCTTCTGTTTTAATAAGATGACATTGAAAATAACCCCACATTTCTTTTTAAACTCAGAAAATGAAAAATCTCCTCAGATATTTCCTGCCATAAAAGTAAGTCCAAATTATAGGGGAAGAGAGTCTACATTATAAACTAGATGCACCTTGGGTGTCCCTGTAATGTTAAGCCACAAATTGATGTGGGGAGCATGATTATTACGTTCTGCCAAGTGCAGGAGAGAGGCGTGGATTCCTTTCATTTGTGTACCGGTGGGTGGTAAGGCGGGAAGAAGAAGCTACTGGCCCATCCTTTAGGGATGTCACAAAATGGGTGATGGAGGAAAGGAAGTTCTCCCTGCAGTGTCAGGTCTGAACCAAGGCCCTTTTTTGACGACCAGTACTGACATCCTCTGTGCGTCTGGCATTGTCCTAGGTGCTGAAGGCACAATAGTGAAGAAAAGGGATTAAAAACCCCTGTTCCAACCCACCAGCCTCTCTTTGGAAACCCTACTCTGTCCTATAGGGCCACTATGAGTTGGAATTGATTCAACGGCAGTGGGTTTGTTTTTGTTTTGCCCTTCATAGGAGGAAGGAGTCCTACCCAAGTCAGCAAGCATGGCTCAGTCACAGGACCATCCATTGACCTGTAGATTCATGAGCAATAACCAATGCACGGTGTTTGAAGACAAAAACAACAAAAAATTCTGTGTCTTCATGGGGCTTACAGCTTACCTCCTAGTGAGTAGACACGGGCAGTAAACAGAGAATAAATGATGTCTGCAGTGAATCGGAAGATGGTGAACGCTATGGGGACTCGCTGGGAGGTGCAAACAGTTAACACTCTCAGCTGCTGGCTGTAAAGTTGGAGGCTTTTCAGAAGAAAGCCCTGGCTATCGACTTCTGAAGAATCAGCCACTGAAAACCTAGAGCATAGTTCTGCTCTGATGCTCATGGGGTCACCATAAGTTGTGGTTAACTTGATAGTAACTGTTTTTTAAAGGTTATGGAGAAAAATAAAGCAGATGTGAAGGAGACGCCGGGGGTGCAGGGAGCCCCAGAGATCGTCTGTGCTTCGGGGAGTCCGTGTGGCTCACAGCCACTTCCTTATGAGGGAGAATGTTAAGTCAAATTATTAACTCTGAAAGCAAAATCATACATTGGCAGATGGAACTTGGCCGAGTCCAGTTCACTTACGACTTAGCTGATCCCTCGGAAGCCACCTCAGGGGCTTTGTTGAGCTGAGTCTCAAACCGTTTAATTTTGCTTTTGAAAATTTAAATTCTACACTAGGTCAAACTTTCATTTATTTCATTTTTATTGAACGGCCCCACTACTGATTTACTTACTTTTTTTTTTTCATGATGAGATAAAAACACAATCATGTATCCCACTGACATCTGCGGGACCGGGCCAGGGTCCCTCCTGGGGTGTGAGGTGGACCTTGTGTCAGAACCCTAACACTGATACCTGGTGTGCAGGTGACTGGATGCCTCCCTTCTGAGAGAATGACCTAGAAAAGGAGAAGTCAAAACAGAACCACCTAATTCTTGCACTGTCTCTCGCAGGGGGTGGATGCTTCTTTCCTTTTAATACTCCGGAGTAGATGACGTCATCGGTGTTGATTTCATTTTGGAATCACTGTGGTTGAAGTGACTTTAAGCCCACCCCTTCTGCTGTCCAGTCCCCATGAGCACAGGTGCTTCTTCCAGGCCCTCCCGGGGGCAGGTCTGGCCCCGTAAGAGACTCAGGGGTTGAGAGGCTCAGAAACGGGCTAGTTCCAGAGAGAAGTGGCCCACCCATGTCTGTGCCCCGGGGCCAGGGAGCAGCTCCATGGTCCCCAGCTCCCGGCCACCCTGTGTCCCTGCTGGAGGGGATGGGGTGGCAGTGCACCATGGATGCAGCCCCACACTCACTCCTGGACACTTTGCAGTGCCCTGTGAACACTCCTCCAGGGTGTTTTTGTGGCCCACACTTCTCTCCCCTCAGGCCTCCAGCAAGGAACTTACAGGGCCCAAAGCTGGCGAACTGCATGTCCCCATGGGCAGCCCTGTCCTGGGTGAGGCCCCACTGATAGGTGGAGGGTGGTTTGCACTGGACCAGATTTGCCTTCGGTGAAAGTCACCCTGCCAAGCAAGTTCTTTCCTCTAAAAACAGGAGTCCACCCAGGCTGGACTCACCTGCCACTATATGGACTCACCTGCTACCCACGTGGCCTCTCCTTCCTTCACAAGGACCATCTTCCAATGTCCTTGATGGATTAATGCACAGAGCCCAGAGCAGGTGTGCATCAACTCTGCTGCATCGTCCAGATCAGCAGGAGCCCAGGTCTGCAGCAGGGACTTACTGCAGCCCTCCTCACGTGTGTGCATGGGCTGGCAGTGCATGGCTGAAACTCGGACTCCAAGCCTGAGTGTAACTCCCAGCTCTGCTCCTTACTAGCTGTGTGACCTTCTACAAGTTACTCCACATCTCAATGCCTCCGTGTGTGACCTGTAAAATGAGGTCGGTGATAACCGAGTTCCTACCTTCTAGGTTTCTGTGAGTCTTGAGGAAGTGCTGTTTAAAGACATCAGAACAGACCCTGGCACAATTAGAATCTCCAAGTGTTTGCTGTTATCCTGGTTTGAAGATCCGTCATGGCTCAACCTTGTTCCTTTACAGCACTTTTCTAAGAATCCAGGAATTATGGTGAAAATGTACCTGTAGCTCAGATCTTAGACGCTGATTTTAATGCCAAGTGGAGCTGGGAGCCATATTTAAGGTCCCCCACACACCATATATACACATGTATGCACACGTACACATCATATATATATGCACACACACACACACACAGTAACCTAAACAAGCCACAGAGCTCCATGTGGTCCATTCGCAATCCTTTGCCTCATCCCAGAAACACGGCCAAAAACGTCAAAGTAAGGATTTTGTTTATCAAAATAAGAATTTCTGATCTTTAAGAAGACTTCCTCCTTCAAAGACAGGGACAGGATGGGGGAAGGGTGAGGAAAGACGGGTATTGTCATTGCACAGAAGTTAATAATCATGTTCTGGTTACTCGTCAATGCCATGTGTCCCAACAGACACCTGTAACGCACGGTGTCTGCCTGCTGACAATGCAGTTCCTACCCATTCGTTAATCCAGCCGTTCTCATCAGGTTCTGAGAGCAGAAACGAGGGTTTGGGCTAGGAAGGGCCCCAAAGGTCAGGACCAGGCTAGGTGTCAGTACTAGACCCCTGGGTTGCCAGTGCTCAGAGGGGGGCGCGAGGGATCCTATTGCAAATCAAGGGCTTTGTCCCAGAGCCCAGAGCCCTTGCCAAAGGTCCCTTGTTTGGCTGGGAGACAGAGCTGGCCCCCACCAGGGCCTCCATTGTCCCTGGGCCTGAGGTTCAGCCCTGCCCCCCTCCACAGCACCCCAGGGGAGGAGCTGGAGCCATCCCTGTCCTCTGGTCTGTGACTCCTCCGGGGTGTTCCTGACAGCAGCACACAGACACACTTACTCCAAGGCCACTCTGGTTTGCTCAGGGGCTTAGGGCAGCATCCCAGAAAGGCAGCACCCACCCCACAGCCCAACCTCCCTGATCCTGACCGCATCTCACATTCTGGCTGCTGGGAACAGGCGGTGCCCACCAAGACCAAGATTTTATTAAGAGATCATTTCTTTCCAGCAAGAAAACTGTAGCTTGGCTGTTCGAGATCTATGGACGATAAAAAACGTTGCCACACAAAGAGACGCTCACAGCAGCCTCGCGGTGTACCCAGCAACAGACTTCGGTGCAGGAGGAAGATGCCTGGCAGGACTGTTATCCAGGCCATCTCTTAACCTTCACGTATTGTTTGCACCATCGGCGAAGAATTGTAAATGCATCATAATTCAGCCCCTTGCGCAGGCTGGAGGACAATCAAAGGGCTCCGAAAGGAACGGGGCTGGATAAAACAATAGTTAGGAGTCGGCGGATAAATATTCTGCCAAACAGCAGGCTCTGGAGTGCAGGTCATCCCTGGGAAATAAAGAATGGGCTTAAATCTGCCCCTCCCAAGTAACAGAAGAACTGGTGCTGGGATTTAGACTCCCTTCACTTTTGCAAGGAAGCCTGGGTGGTGCAAATTGTCATCATACTTACCGCTCGCAGCTCACCAAAAGGTTGGAGGTTTGAGTTCACCCAGAGGTGCCTCGGAAGAAAGGCCTGGTGATCTACCTCTGAAAAATTGGCCATTGAAAACCCTGTGGAGCACAGCTGTACTCTGACTCACATGGGGTCATCACGAGTTGGGGTTGACTGGACAGCAACTGGTTTTGGTTTTCAGCACGAGTGAAATTGCCAGCAATTAAGGAGCTCAGCTCAGGACACCTGCTTTCACATGCACGGAGCCCAAAGACGAGAGGCAGCAAGAGTTAAAGGCCGCCTGAGGCCTCTCTTGTTGGAAAGGGTGGCCGTCTGTGAGAATTGAAACGCAGCTCCCTCTGTTCTGTGCCTTCTCTCAGCAGAACTGGAGGGGGCTGTGTTTTTGGTGAAGTCTTACACCTTGGGTCAGTGGGCCTCGATGATCCCATGTCGACGTTAACAAGTCTGTGGACTCCTTGCAGCTCATTCAGCCCCAGGAAGTCATCTGCACATCTGGGCTCAGGCTCCCTCTGTTCTCAGCCTCGTCCGGGCTTGGGGAGGTGAAGCGGGTGACTGCTGTCCGCCAGGTTCCCATGTATGTTCTATGCGTCGCTCTCCAGGGTGAGAAGGACGATTCTGAGCACCCTTCTGTAATGCGATTGAGGGAAGGACGTTTCATGGCCCTTTTGAAGAAAGATTTCAGTTGGGAGATCTCGAGAAGGCGTAGATCCGGTCCAGCAACACAATGCCCTCCGCTCTTGGAAGAGGGCTGCCTTTCACAAATACCACATAGGGGTTTTAACGAATGGCAATTTATCCTCTCAGTTTGGAGGCTAGAAGTTCAAATCAAGGCATCGGCTCTAGGGGGCGTCCCTCCTGGTCTGTAGCCCTGGGTGTGGACATCCTTGGTTCATTGGCCCCTTGGCCTGTAGACAGATGTTGGTGGTGTCTGTCCTCCTCTGTATGTGTCCACGCTGCTGTTTTCACATGACACCACTCGGGAGGGATTCAGTTTAGGACCCACCCTACTTGGGCTTGACCTCACGAACGTAACAGAGGAAAACCTGCTTCCAAACAGGGTCACATTCACAGGTATAGGACCAGGATTTTCACATACCTTTTGGGGACACAATTCCATCCATAAAACCCAGGATCGAGGGACTTGAGGCAAACGCCTTGCTCTGGCTCCCAAGGGGTGACCAGAAATCTTAGGGCCACGGGCCTCCAGCTTTAGTGGCCTCAGAATCTTCCGTGACCCCAGCCCAGAGTGCTGGCCTCAGCTGGTCTGGGAGGGGTCTAGAAATCAGCGTTTCTCACAGCTTCCTGGTGGGGCCGATGTGGTGGCTGGAACCTAACTGGCCTGGACTCTGCCAGCCTGAGAAAGTAGGTTGTTTGCTGGCAGGAGGCCAGAGATGAGGATCTGGTGGAGGATGGGCTTCTCCCAGGCTCTGCCTGGGGTACCAAGTCTACAGGAGGTGATCCCTGGAAGACGCTGCATTTGCTTCCTGCTGAGAGACTCCCCTGAAGCCTCATGCTAGTGTTGAGGGAAGACAGGCTTTCACCAGGCATCTTTCTATCCTGATGCAAAGCCCTCAGTCTACCCTGATGTAAAGTCCTCTGTCACTTTAAAGGACAAGAAGCTTGTCCTCACTTTTAATTCACGCCAAGCTACAATGCCACCAGATCTTCCCAGATTTTTCCACTAAATCAGATTAGCTTTCAGAGACTCACACTTTCCAATGAGCTGCAAGGTCAGAGGCACAAAGTGGCAGGGAGATGTCTGTCATGGTGTTGGTTGGAATGCATACTCTGAGCTGGAAATCGTCATAAAATCTGTGGGTTGTTCCCCTGTCTTACTGTCATTACCTGTCTGCTCTGTCTGTCTTCCCCATCAGATGGTGAGCCCGGCCCATAGGCCTTGGAAAATGGATTGTGAGAAGGAAATAAGGAAAGAGGGAAGGAGAGGGGAAGGGAGGAAGGAAAGAAGGGAAGGAAGGAAGGAAGGGAGAGAAGGAGGGAAGAAGAAAGGGAGGGAGGGGAAAGTGGAGGGAGGGAGGAAGGAAGAAAAGAAATGAAAGAAGGAGGGAGGGAGTCAGGGAAGGAAGGAAAGAAGGGAAGGAGGAAGGAGGAAGGGGAAGGAGGAAAGAGAGGGAGGGAGGGAGGCAGGGAAGAATGGAGGGAGGGGGTTGGTTCACACCCACCATGTCCATTGTCTGTGAGCTGGTCAAAGCCTCCTTGTCTATCTCAGAGCCCTAAGAATCCAGCTGAGACTCCAATGGCCCACTCTGTGTTCAATAAGCAGCCGTTGTTGAATGAGTAAATCTGATTTTCCGCAACTATTTACCAACGGACTTCTCTCTGCCTGGCTCTGTGGTGGCACAGCATGGGACCTGGAATGACCACATCCTTCCTGGCTCCTGGTGCATGGCCTCAGGCCCACCCCCACCTCAAGTCTCTCTTCACTGTGACCAAGTCCCAACTTCGAAGGCCCCCGAGGTGGGCATTCATCATCTTGTACAGATGCCTGGCTGAGCACCTGGTGATGATCCTCCTCCGGTGTTCCTGAGGACTCTGAGCAGGCTGGGCATGAGAAGAGCGAGTGTTCAGGCCAAGGCCCAGTCTGTAACACACACCTCGTCATTCCAAGCAGGTCATTGTCCTTGGAACATCTCTGGTCTCAATGTTGTTGCTAAGCCCCCTCCACCACCACCACAGCAATAATGACGCAGAGAACACAGACAAACCACACACCATGGAACATGCTCATCCTGTGCTCTTTGAGGCCATCTTCATTTTGAAGACTTTACCAATCCAATTATCCTAGAGTTGACTCTGCCTCATGGCCACGCCATGTGTGTCCGAGTAGAACTGTGCTCTGTAGCTTTTCCAATGGCTGATTTTTTGGAAGTGGATCACCAGGTCTTTTTTCTGTGGTGCCTCTGGGTGGACTTGAACTGCCAAATTTTGGGTTAGCAGGCAAGCACATTAACCATTGGCACCACCGGGGACTCCATTCCAGGTATAGAAACACTTAAAGGAACTGAAGACGTTGTCCACGGCAGCATGCTGCAGCTCATCTGCTGGGGCCAAAGCATGCAAAAGAAGCCAGGACTTCCAGATGTCTCTCACAACCCAATTCTAGATCCACTGACAGCCATTTGGCTACAGACAAGCGGGAAGGTCCAAACAAGACCAAAGGAACTGCTTGGCCATCCACATTCAGGAGCCAAATGAATGTCTATGGCTTTAAGCCATTGCCTGTGGGATTGTTTAGTAGCAAAGATAACCGATCCACCTTCATTATCTGAACTGACAGCTGTAAGCCCAGGCTTAGGGGGCTCTCCTTCCAGGGCCACCGGCTCATCAAGGCCAGGAGGGCTGGGTCACAGTGGGATGTCTACCCCACCTCGTACAAAGCTCTCAAGGAAGCTGTGCTTACTGGAGCAGGAGACAGGACCTCTCTGCCAGGGACTCACCCTGTGGTTCCTGAATCACCACGGTCTCCTGTTTTGTGATCTGAATGGTGACAGCATCCGGTCCTGTACGGAGAGAGAAAGGTGCCTGCTTCCTTCCAGGAGATAAGTGTGGTGCTTCCCGGGCGTGAGCTGTCCTTCCAGGAAAAGAATTAACCTCAGTCTTGAATAGAGGAATGCACACCTGGTCATTCTCCCTGAGCCGGAGCCTCCACTATCACGCTGAGCACAGCCGCACGATTTGACAGGGCTCTTAACAGCACGGAGCTCTAATAATCAATGCTAAAAAGATAAAATGATGTATCTGGACAGTGACAGACTGAAGAATAGAATTGGTGGAATTAAATTAACCTAAAATTGGAAGCAGAAACAGACACTGACTTCCCTTATCTGAGCTAGAGAAAAATTCATTTCTGTGTACATTTAAAAAAAGTATTTCATCCAGTTATTTCAGGATCTCGATTACTCTTGAAAATGAGACAAGCTGGCAATTTAAAACGGTTTTCTTTTACTATTCAGTGCCAAAGGGAAACAGGAAAACGACTCTAGTTTAATGAGTAAAATTTACATATCCTACTGACCTTGCAGGGAACCTCGCAGTATATGGATGGAGCACAAGGCTTGGGTGCCAGCGGATTTGCACTTTCCTTTCACGTGGTTGACATTTAAAAATACTTCTGAGTTAAGAAAAATATCAGACTAACCCTTCTTTTCCGTAATGAAAGGAAGGGAAAGAAAGACCAGATATACATTTCTCATGAGTGAGGAGGCACGGAGTCAAAATTCCCACGAGTCCATTAATGGGGATATGTGGGCTCCTTCAGGAGGGTCACTGAGAGAGGAGGGGGTGCCGCTTAAAGCCCAGAGGAACCTGAAGGTGCTCGGATTCTTCTGGGGTGCACGCAGGATGGTCCCGTCGGAACACCCACAAACAAGGCTCTGGGTGATGTGGGCAGCAGCAGTCTGCCTCAGAGACATGAGGTCTGCACGCCAGCAAGGCCGGGGTGGATGGCCGCTGTGAGGGGGGTTCGGGTCATGGCTTGGAGGCATAGGACTGCCCACCTGCGTCTCACTATCTGCGCTCAGACCTCACCGGACTGTGGCTTTGCTCATGGAAGTGGCAGTGCTCCTGACCACCAGGCTGCCCATTCTGCCCACCTGGACAAGCAGCTCCTTCCCCTTCCCAGAAATGCTCTTTGCTCAGAGAAAACCCCTTGAGTTTTGGTTTTGCCCAGATTTCTACCTCAGTTCTTGCTGAAGACCAGTTTCCCCCTTGGTCCTCAAATTTGCCACACGTGAGTGTTAATAAGCCTTCCCAGCTCCTGCTAGGATGGAGAACCCAGTATCCATGATACTGCCCCTGTCTCAGACCTGTGAGCAATGAGGCTCCTGCCCTCTGCAATGGGGTCATCAGAGCAGTGTCACTCCTTCATTCATTCATTCATTCATCCAAGGAGCATTAACTGAGGGTTTGCTATGTGAGAATGGATGATAGAATTCCTATCCTCAAGAAAATCATATCATATAATATGACACGTAGGAGCATAATACAGACACACAATAGTATATGTATAAGTAGATACTTAGGAGTCCCTGGGTGGCACAAATGGTTAAGCACCCGACTACTAGCTGAAAGTTTGGCGGTTCGAGCCCACCCAGAGGCTCCTTGGAAGACAGACCTGTCGATCTGCGTCAGAAAGGTCACAGCCTTGAAAATCTATGGAGCAGCTCTACTCTGCACACATGGGGTCGCCATGAGTCAGAATCTACTTGACTGCAGCTAACAACAACAACATACTATACTTATCATACTTGCCAGTGTCTAAGGAAGTATACGAACCACAGTGTAGGAAGGTGTGGCACTAGAAACGCCAGCAGTAACAAAATGCTTTTCTTAGGAGAAGATATTTGATTTAGGCCTTGGTATTTGAGGAGGCAAAAAAAAAAAAAAAAAAAGATGGTAGGAGTAAATTCCTCAGAGAGGATTCACAAAATGGAAAGGCATTTATACTATGAAATGAGCAAGGGCATCACCCATAACTCAGGGAAACACACACGCATAGACACCTAGCTAATAAATATCATTTGAAAAATGATTCAATCTCAGTAGGAACCCAAACTTGGTAAATTAAAACTACAGGAACATATTACTTGTTGCCAATCAGGTTGGAAGGATTTTAAGAAAGATAACATTCTATGACCACGCAAGATGAGCTGATTACACTCACACACTAGTGACTTAGCAACATGTATCAGGAATCTTGAAGGAGTTTGATCCCTTTGGCCTTCTATAAATCTGATGTGAAGACAAACATTTATAGTCAGAGACTGTCACACAGTATTGCTCATATTAGCAAAGCTGGGAGGCTCCAAGTACTCCACATAGGAATATGAAACATAGATAAGTTATTATGTGGTTATTAAAAAACATGTTTATAAGAAATGTCTAACGGCATTGAAAAATAATAATTATTCTTCATAGGGCACCATCAATAAGGTGAAAAGACAATCTGCAGAACACTGTTATCGTTAGGTGCCCTTGAGGCTGTTCTCACTCATAGCGACCCATGTACAACAGAACGAAACAGTGCCCGTCGTGCACCATCTTCATGAATGTTGTTATGGTTGAGCCCACTGTTATAGCCACTGTGTTAGTCTGTCTCATTAAGGGTCTCCCTCTTTTTTGCTGACCCTCTACTTTACCAAGCATGATGTCCTTCTCCAGGGACTGATTGATCCCTCTTGATAACATGTCCAAAGTATGTGAGACGAAGTCTCACCATCCTTGCTTCTAAGGAGCATTCTGGCTGGACTACTTCCAAGACAGATTTGTTTGTGCTTTTAGCAGTTCGTAGTATATTCAATGTTGTTTGTCAACATCATAATTCAAAGGCGTCAGTTCTTCTTCAGTTTTCCTTACTCACTGCCAAGCTTTTGCGCGCATATGAGGCAATTGAAAACACCATGACTTGGAGCAGGTGCACTTTAGTCCTTAAAGTGACATCTTTGCTTTTCAACACTTTAAAAGAGGTCTTTTGCAGCAGATTTGTCCAATGCAATGTGTCTTTTGATTTCTTGACAGCTGCTTCCATGGGTCTTATTGTGGATCCAAGTAGAATGATATCCTTGACAACTTCAATCTTTTCTCCGTTTATCATGATGTTGCTTATTGGTCCAGTTGTGAGGATTTTTGTTTTTTTTATTTTGAGGTGTAATCCATACTGAAGGCTGTGGTCTTTGATCTTCATCAGTAAGTGCTTCAAGTTCTCTTCACTTTCAGCAAGCAAGGTTGTGTCATCTGCATAACACAGGTTGTTAATGAGTCTTCCTCCAATCCTGATGCCCCGTTCTTCTTCATATAGTCCAGGTTCTCAGATTATTTGCTCAGCATATAGATTGAATAAGTATGACGAAAGGATACAACCCTGACGCACACCTTTCCTGACTTTAAACCACGCAGTATCCCCTTGTTCTGTCCAAACAACTGCCTCTTGATCTATGTACAGGTTCCTCTGACCACAATTCTTCGCAATGTTACCCATAATTTGCTATGATCCACACAGTCAAATGCCTTTGCATAGTCAATAAAACAGAGGTAAACATCTTTCTGGTATTCTTTGCTTTCAGCCAGGATCATCTGACATCAACAATGATATCCCTCGTTCCACATCCTCTTCTGAATCCGGCTTGAATTTCTGGCAGTTTCCTGCCGATGTACTGTTGGAACCGCTTCTGAACGGTCTTCAGCAAAATTTTACTTGAGTGTGATATTAATGGTATTGTTTGATAATTTCCATCTTCTGCTGGATCACCTTTCTTTGGAATAGGCATAAATGTGCAATTCTTCCAGTCAGTTGACCAGATAGCTGTCTTCCAGATTTCTTGGCATAGATGAGTGAGCACTTCCAGCACTGCATCCATATGTTTAAACATCTCAATTGGTAATCCATCAATTCTTGGTGCCTTGTTTTCCACCAATGTGTTCAGTGCAGCTTGGACTTCTTCCTTCAGTACCATCGGTTCCTGATCATATGCTGCTTCCTGAAATGATTGAACATCTACCAATTCTTTTTGGTACAGTGACTCTGTGTATTCTTTCTATTTTCTTTTGATGTTTCCTGAGTCATTCAATATTTTGCCTGTAGAATCCTTCAATATTGCAACTCGAGGCTTGACGTTTTCTTCAGTTCTTTCAGCTTGAGAAATGCTGGGTGTGTTCTTCCCTTTTGGTTTTCTAACTCCAGGTCTTTGCACGTGTCATTTTAATACTTTACTTTGTCTTCTTGAGTCATCCTTTGAAATCTTCTGTTCAGCTCTTTTTCTTCATCGTTTCTTCCATTCACTTTAGCTACTCGACGTTCAAGAGCAACTTTCTATACAGAGCAACTATACATGTGGACTTCACTGGACGGAATACACAGGAATCAAATCGACTATATCTGTGGAAAGAGACGTTGGAAAAGTTCAATATCATCAGTCAGAACAAGGCCAGTGGCCAAATGTGGAACAGACCATCAACTGCTCACATGCAAGTTCAAGTTGAAGCAGAAAAAAATTAGAACAAGTCCACAAGAGCCAAAATACGACCTTGAGTATATCCCACCTGAATTTACAGACCCTCTCAAGAATAGATTTGACGCATTGAATATTAATGACCAAAGATCAGACAAATTATGGGATGACATCAAGGACATCACACATGAAGAAAGAGGTCATTAAAAAGACAGGAAAGAAAGAAAAGACCAAAATGGATGTCAGAAGAGACTCTGAAACTTGCCCTTGAATGTTGAGTAGCTAGAGAGAACTGTAGAATAGGAGAAAATATTTGCAAATCATACATCTGATAAGGGGCTTGTATTCAGAATGCTTTCGACTCAATAACCAAATAACAATAATAAAGGAAAGAAAAAGACGAACAACTCAATTCAAGAAATGGACAAAATATTTAAGTAGACATTTCTCCAAAGATATACCAATAAAATAAAGATGATATTAAAAAAAACTAGAAAAGAACATAAGGGAAAATCTTTGCAAACTTGGAATAGCGAATATTTATTGGGACACAGAAAACAAGAACTGTAAAAGAAAATATTGCTAAGTTGTACTTCAGTATATTTAAAACTTCAGCTCTTCAAAAGACACCCCTGAAAAAATGAAACTACATGCCACAAACTGGGAGAAAATAGTCACAATACATATATCTGACAAAAAAAAATTTGTATCAAAAATATACAAATAACTCTTATAATTCAAATAAGAAAACAAATAATCGTAAATAGATAAATAAATAAACGACAAAAGATTTGCACAGACACTTCAACAAATAAAGTATTATTTTGCATGCATTGAACTATACACTTAAAATGAGTTCATTTTATTGTATGCAAATCATATGCCACTGAAATTGATTTCAAATTTTAACATCAAAAACTCGGCAAAAAGTTTCTAGAGACTCTTTTCTTCTTGACTATGTAAGAATGGCCAATAGGCACACGAACAGATGCTCCACATCGTCAGCGATCACGGAAAGGCAAATTAAAACCACAGTGCGATAAGACGGCACACACGGCCGTGTGGGTAAAATTAAAAAACAACGGGTTTTGGTGAGGTTGAGGAGCAACTGGAATGCTCATACATTTCTGGAGAGATTAAATGTGGTACAACTTCTTTAGAAAAGAGTTGGGCAATTTCTTATAAAGTTAAACATGAACACTTGTAACCCAGAAATCTCACTCAGATATTTACTCAAGAGGTAGGAAAACATGTGTCCACACAATGACTTGTGCATAAATGTTCATAATAGTTTTACTTATAATAGTCAAAACCTGTAAATGACTCAAAAGCCCATCAGTGAATGAATTGAAAACCGAGACTAGGTAGATTTATATAGTGAAATACTACTTAGTAACAAAAAGGAAAGTACTTAATCATTATAAAACATGCATAAATCTCAAAAACACTATGCTAAGTAAAAGAATCAAAATATAAGTATGTACATATTGCAAAGCTGTTTTCGTATTAAATTCTAGAACAAACACCTCTAATTTATAGAAAACAAAGAAGATGAATGGCTGCCTGAGGTCTGGTGTGGGCCTTTCGGATGGCGTTCCACAGGGCACCTTCTGGAATGATGGACAGGTGCTATATTATGACTGTGTAGTCGATACACTGGTGTTTACATTAGTCAAAAACATTTAAATGTGTATACTTTATTGTGTGTAACATGTACCTTAATAAGTTTAAGAAGTAAATAATTAATAAATTTAAGAAGTGAAAATAAAAACAATAACAACAGCAAAAAACTAGAAAAAGCAGAAACAAAAAAGATTATTTCCCTACATGCAATTCACTGTCAAGAACTGTAATAGGAAAGACGCCATGTGCCCCCAGGATTCTATGAGACCGTAGCACGCGTCATGGAGCTGTGTGGCCGTGAGACTGAGTGGACACATGGTTGGCGGCATCTGGGAACCTGCCTGAAGGAATGGCTGACGTGGACCAGAATAGAAAAGTGGTCAAATGAAACATCACTTTCAAATGAGGAGAACTTGGATGTGGAGCCATCTTGAGACAGCCAGCTGAAGAAAACTCGGGGTTTGAAAGGCGCAGCTTTCGAGGTGGCTCCTCTCTCTGACTTTTCCTCCCCACCACGCCCTCGGCACAAAGCCAGCTGCTCCTCCCTGAGCCTGTGGGTGGGCAGGGCCACGGTCCCCCCCACCTCAGCTCATCAGGTGCACAGTGACTACGCCTGACGTGCAGTTTGGTATGCAGACGAGTGCTCCTGCCTGCACCGTGTGGGGACAGAGGGGACAGAGGGTCAGGGTCCTCTCCAGGTCACAGGGTTAATGAGGGGGAGCCAGAACTCACTTAGACCCCTCACCACTCAGTGCAAAGTGTGGTGTCTCCCACAGGCATCTGATGTCTCATGTAGACGAGTGTGTGTGAGTGTGTGTGTGTGAGTGTGTAATGTGTGAGAGTGTGTGATTTCATGTGTATAAGTGATAAAGATTACATTTCCCAGACTCCCTTGCAGACAGGCGTAGCCATGTGACTAAGCAGGGGCCTCTCAGTGGACGTAGCTATATGTCTAGAACCTTCCTCAAGCAGCAGCTGGCAGGCACCTGCTGACCGTTCTCTCCCCCTTCAACACCCGTTTACCCCGTGGCTGAAACTCATTCTGGAACCATCCGGTACATACCAGGGGGCCTGTGTTCCGAGGGTGCCTGGGGCAGTCCCAGCCCTGGACTGTCCTCAGCACTTCTGTGTGTGAGAGAAAACCCCAAATATTAG
Source organism: Dugong dugon (assembly GCA_030035585.1). Lineage (NCBI taxonomy): Eukaryota > Metazoa > Chordata > Mammalia > Sirenia > Dugongidae > Dugong > Dugong dugon. Next base: position 82,065,430 of record CM057475.1, on the reverse strand, counting down.
TGGCTTAAACACAATATCTACACAAAATGGATAGACGTTTATTTTTGTTGCTTGCTAGCTGAATCGAACCTCAACCGTTGGTAGAGAAGGGCATGCGATTTTATGTCTTAGAACCATCTTAATCATAGTGTATCTGTGTTATGTGTACTTATAGAAAAAAAAATAACCTGTCATATGTATAAACGAAGTGGGACCAGAGAAAAGCAGAGAAGGGAATCTAAGATACCAACTAGGAATAGGAAATTGGGACAGGATTCCCTATTTACCCAGTGTTTACAGGATAAGGACCACAGGTCTGGGGGACCAGAATGTCCCAGCCCACATGCTCTTGGAAGCAGGCTTCCTGGCACTCTTCTTGGAGTGGATATTAGTTGGGCTTCTACTCTTTCCTCGAGGAGTGTCTGGGTGGTGCAAATGGTTAATGCACTCAGCTGCTAACTGAAAGGTTGGAGGTTCAAGTCTACCCAGAGGTGCCTCAGAAGAAAGGCCTGGCCGTCTACTCCTACACAACCAGCCATTGGATACCCTATGGAGTGCAGCTGTACTCTGACACACATGGGATCGCCATGCGTCAGAGTCGACTCAATGGCAATGGGCGGTTGTGTGGCCTTTGCTGGCATCCCCACAATGCTGTAAGCCCAGTGCTGGGACGCCGGATGTGTTCTCCAGAGGAGAAAGCTGAGTCTCGGGTGTTCAGTGTCTTCCTCGGTGCATCATCAGAAGGAAGGTGGAGGCAGAGTTTGAGCCTGGCAGTGGAACCCCAGAGCCCAGGTTGTCCAGAAGGCCCAGAGCCTCTTGATGTTCATCACTAAAGAAGGCTGCACGGAGGGATGGGGAGGCCTTGACCAGGGCATCTTCCCTGTGGAAAGATGGGAGGAGAAAAGAGGAAAGGGAATCAGATTCACAAACTGAAGGACGCCTCAGGGGGTGAAACAACGCGCTTTTGAAGCATCCAAATCCACATGCAATTTGCTACGGTGGAAGTGTTCACTGTGTGGACAGAAGAAGCTGTAAAAACGACATAGAACCAGGGACACCCCACACTTTGCGTTGTCTTTGCATCCCACCATATCCACCTCCATGCTATCTTCTAAATAACTCTAGAGCCACCAGCAGCCAACTGCCCCCCGATGCTGCAGCTCTGCACGGCTACCCCTTCCTGGCAATTTGGGAGAAATGATGAAATCGTGTGTGGGCCGATGGTAATTCAGCCCTCAGGAAAAGTCTGTCCTCAGAATGGAATATTATTCCGTCCTCATCAGCGGAGGGTAGGTAGCTTTTGTTTGGGGGCTGACAGTGCAGCTGGATGGGTGGGCCTTGGAGCCCTTGAGCCCTCCCACCTAACACCTAGGGCAGCCCAGTGGGGCTTCTTTGGGTTTGAAATGGCCTCTGTCAGGATACTTGGCATTAGGGTTGCAAAAAGCAGATAAATGTTTGCTAGAAAGGATTTTGTATATAGACTGATGATTAAAAGGGGGACAGGCCATTTCATATGTTTTATGTGCTGAAAGTTTTTTTAAAGAGATTTTGTCTTCTTGTTTGCTTGTTTTATCTATTAGTTAATATTTGGGGGTGGCAAGGGTGTTTATTTAACACCCTGATGGCTCCATTAGCCACATGTTACTCATATTCATTTATTCATTCACCCACCCACTCCCGCAAGCATTAACTGATCACCCATCCACTGTGTGCCTGTGATATGCCAGGCACCGTGCTGGGTCTTGGGAACATCGGGGCTCTTCCATTTGCAGAGGAATGACCATTTCACAGTCACTGTGACATTACTATGTGAACACGGAAGACAGTGACCAGCCCTGCCTGGACGTACAGGGAAGGGCTCACACAAAAGGAGGGTCTGCTGAGAAGAGGCTTCCCACAGATGGAGAAGATACTCTTCCAAGAGTAACACCTTCCAGGTAAAGAAACTGCAAAGGTCAAAACCAAACCCAACACTCTGGCATATTTGGGAAGTGGCTGGGACCCAGAGGGACAAGGTTCCCTGTTGGATGTCAACTGTGGCCACTGTCAAGGACCAGGAGCCTTTGCCAAGGTGCCTCCACATTCTTGTCACGATGGGGCGTTTGACTTCCCTCCACCTCTATGGTTTCTCAGTCCTGAGGCTGGTTCACCTCCATTACCAGGACACCTCCAATGCTGCCGTTCATGCAAGTCCCCTTCTGCACTAACATGTCAGTGTCTCCTTGTCCTCTGGAGAAGCCTCTGCGAGAGGGGCAGAGGAGGAAGCTCAGCTCTAGAAATCCACGTGGAGCTCAGCTCGTCTCAAATTGCTTTCCTTCTTTGTGACCTCCAGGCGGGTTTGGAGACATGTGATGGCCACATGCACCTGCTTCTCCACCAGCATCTCCCTGGGAATCTCATGATCACTGTGTGCTTAGCACCTGCTTCTCCACCAGCATCTCCCTGGGAATCTCATGATCACTGTGTGCTTAGCACCTGCTTCTCCACCAGCAACTCCCTGGGAATCTCATGATCACTGTGAGCTTAGCGGCATCCTTCTTTAGGAGTTCTGTTCTGCTGCTCCCCAAGATATGTGGACTACATCTGCTAGGAGGAGTCTGGGATGCCACATCATTCACATCAGTATGACTTGGTACTGAGTCAGTCCTTTGTCTGTATGAAGAGGCTGCTTTGGGGGTCTCCATGGTACCAGACATGCTCCTAGGGTTTGCAGAGGTGAGTGGCCAGGTTGTTGCTGATGTTAGGAAGGAGTTCAGTCCTCCTGGGTGAAGCTCCTCCTTGCCCCTCTCGCTCCTCGCCAGCTTCTGCTGAGTCCAGGTAAGATGTGGCTGCCTTTGCATCTTTTATTCACAAGTGTGGCGTAAACCGGGCTCCCAGTGGTCATCAACAGTAGCATGAGTGATGTTATTTAAAAGTACCTTGCCACTTGATAGTAAAAGTAGAATTATTCTTGGAGTGGAATTCATCAATCTCTAAGTATGGTTTTGAATGCTTTTTCTTACAGAAGGGCAAGATTGAATAAAAGAACAGGAGTGGCATTCCTGATGACTGATTGCCATTTCACTTTACGTTCTTCTATAAGGAATCTATTTGAGAAATTCTTCCTTTTGGGGTGCTGTTCAGTAGAGAGTACATTTGCATCACAATGGCTCCCTAAGAGCAGAGACATCTGCACACCAACAGCAGCTGGTCTTGGCAATGTGGAAGCATCAGAGCACCAAACCCCAGCCCCCTTCCCCACCATGACCGACACAAGTGGCTTAGACCATGTCATGCTGGTTAAAAATGATTGGGAAATGTGGGGTAACACATGCCTTACCTCACTGCTCAACAACATTCCAACTTCTTCATTAAAACCAGCAATTGGCACAGTAACAGAGCTATTTACTTACCTCCACTCAGTGCTTGGCTGGGTGGGCACAGCGAGGGAGCTTCAGTCCAGAGAGATGCTATTGATAGCTGCTGTTGAGTCAGCTCTGACTCATGGTGACCTTATATACGAGAGAATTAAATGATGCCCAGCCGTGTGCCATCTTCATGATCATTGGCACGTTTGAGTCCAGTCGAACAATATTCTGTTGTGGTCCACAGGGTTTTCAGTGGTTGCTTTTTGGAAGTAGATTGCTAGGCCTTTCTCCCCAGTCTGTCTTAGTCTGGAAGCTCCACTGAGACCTGTCCACCATGAGTGACCTGCTGGTATTTAAAATGCTGGTAGCACAGCTTCCAGCAACATAGCAACATCCAAGCCACCATAATACAACAGATAGATAGGTGGTGGAGGCAGTGATGAAGGTATCATTTTAAGGGAAGGATATTAAAGCAGTCCAAGCTATTTCCATCCACAGGGGTCTCTGGGGATGACATGCGAGAGTGTGTGATAACTATTGGACCTTGTTCTCCGCCTTCCAAAGGATGTCTCTGCTTTGCCCATCTCCATGAGAGATCTCTTGACATAGTTTCAAGGTTATCCTTCTTGCTATTCTCTTACTCTGTGACAGTTCTTAATGGAGGGAAGGGGAACAATTTTTCCCCTCAGGGGATATTTGGCAATATATGGAGACATATTTTGATGATCGCAAGTTGGGGGGTGCTATTAGCATCTGGAGTACAGATGTCAGCAATGCTGCTAAACATCCTATAATGCCCAGGATGGCTGCCCACAACAAAAAAACTAAAATTACAACAGACTTCAGAACCAAGAAAATTACCAGAGACACAGAAGGACATTATATAACAATAAAAGGGTCAATCCACCACGAAGACAGCAATCCTAGATGTGTATGCACCAAACAACAGAGCTGCAAAATATGTGAAGGAAAAACTGACAGAGTGGAAAGGAGCAATAGATAAATCACAATTTATCTTCAACAACTTTCAACAATGTCTAGGAGATGTAAATAACCTCTCAACAACTGATAAAACAACTAGACATAAAAGCAGAAAAGATACAAAAGAACTCAACAACACCATCTACCAATTGAGCTATTCAACATTTATGTAACTCTGTACCCAATTACAGTAGAATAGACATTCTTGGCAAATGCCCATGGACTATACCAAGATAAATCATATTTCGGGCAGTGAAGCAAACTCAACATATTTAAAATAATTGAAATCACGCACAGTGTCCTCTTCAACCACAACGGAATAAAACTAGAAATTAGTAACAGAAAGATAACAGAAAGAAAATCTCCAAACACTTAGAAACTAAACACAACCCATCTAAGTAATCCATGAGTCATAGAGGAACTCTCAGTGGAAATAAGCAAAATGAATTGAAGTGAATAAAAATGAAACAGAACATAAAAAATTTGTGAGACATTAGGTAAAGTCACGGTTAGCAGAATGCTTATAGCATTAAGTACGCAAATCAGAAAAGGGGAAAACTCTCACGTCAGTAACATAAGCGTCCATCTAAAGACCCTAGAAAAGGAAGAGTAAAATAAACCCAAATGCATTAGATGAAAGGCAATAATATAGATAAGAGCAGAAATCAGTAACTTTGACAATAGAAAACAATAGAGAAAATCAATGAAACAAAGAACTGGCTTTTGAAAAGATCGTTAAAATTGACAAACCTCTAGTAAGACTGACAAATAAAAAGAGAAGAAACAAAGCACCAATATCAGGAATGAAAGAAGAATATCACCCTGCAGACATCAAAAGTGTAATAATCAATACTGCCAACAATAATATATGCATAAACTTGACAACAGGATGAACTGGATCAAGTCTTTGAAAAACACAAACTATTACAACTTAACCCAATATGAAATCGATCATTTGAATAGCACTGCAGATATTAAGAAAATGAAGTTTGTAATTTAAAAACTCTCAAAAAAGAAATCTCCAGGCCCAGATAATTTCACTGGAGAATTATATTAAACATTCAAAGAATAATTAACACCAATTCTATACAATCTTTCCGAGAAAATGGAAGAGAAAGGAATTCTTCCCAACTACTGCCCTTATCAGGTCCTCACACTCCTGGGTCATTACGCACTTATCCTAATCACCTGGGGCCAGGTACCCAACAACTAGGGGCAGCCTCTATGCCCCGGAGCCTGCAGAACTATTCAAAATGCCCAATACCTGGGAACCATGGTCTCTGGAAACATCTAGGTCAATTGTCATAACATAGTTCATAAAGAAAATGGTCTATATCCTACTTTGGTGAGTACAGTCTGGGATCTTAAAAGCTTTTTAGTGATCATCTAAGATACATCTATTGGTCCCATCCCATCTGGAGCCAAGGAGAATGAGGAAAACCAAAGACACAAGGAATATATTAGCCCAAAGGACTAAAGGACCTCATGAACCACAGGGTCCACCAGTATGAGCCCAGAAGAACTAGATGGTGCCTGGCTACCACCACTGACCACTCTGACAGAGATCATAATAGAGGGTTATAGACAGAGTGGAAGAAAAATGTAGAACAAAATTCAAATTCACAATAAAGACCAGACTTACTAGTCTGACAGAGACTGGAGGAACCCCTGAGACTATGGCCGCCCAACACCCTGCTAACTCAGAACTGAAGCTACTCCCAAAGTTCACCTTTCAGCCAAAAATTAGACAGGTCTATAAAACAAATAGTAACACACGTGAGGGAGGTGGTTCTTCGATGAATCAAGTGTACGAGACCAAATGGGCAACACCTGCCCAAAAGCAAAGATGAGAAGGCAGGAAGGGACAGGAAAACTGGGCGAATGGACGTGGGGAACCTGGGGTGGAAAGAGAGAGGGGGAGCATACTTACACATTTCGAGAATTGCAACCAATGTCACGAAGCAATTTGTGTATAAATTTTTGAATGAGAAACGAATTTGCCTTGTAAATGTTCACCTAAACCAAAAACTCATTGACGTCGAGTAATTCTGACTCACAGCAACCCTGTATAACAGAATAGAACAACCCCATAGGGTTTCCAACGAACAGCTGGTGGATTCAAATAGCTGACCCTTTGGTTCACAGCCAAGATCTTAATCACTGTGCCACCAGGGCTCCAAACATTCACCCAAAGCACAATTAAAAAAAAAAAAGGGCAATACCTAGGCAGCTCTGGAAGCCAAGCTGACCCCACCCTACGTGCTGTACATAAGCCCTCTCTTACAGTTCCAGCTCGTTGTCACCTTATCCCTGGGTGCACCGCACTGCTCTGCCTCACGGTGTCCTGCAGTTTCCTCTCTGGGACCCATGAGAACTACCCTCTGTTTCCTGGCCTTCCTGCATGTGTCTCACTTCCTCATGCCATGCCTGACAGACCATCCACCACACCCCTAGACCCTCTGTGGGTCAAACTAAACACAACCAGGGGACCAGCTGGAAGGGGCACTCTTTTAAGAGAGGCAATATCCCTATGCCCAACCCATCAGCAGGGCTTGGAGGTTTGGCCATTGGGCCTCTGCCTCCCAACGATTTATCATCATCTTGTGGGGTGGACTTCATGCAGGGAAGTGCCTGCCACTTTGCAGGAGCCCCCATCCCTCTGACTTCCTGGTAGCCAGGAACCTCACAGAGCAGGTTACTCAGCAGTTAGATGCCTAGGTGTCCCCCCACCAGCGTCCGCAAAAACCTCACTCTCTCTCTGGGTCTCATGGTTCCATGTATGCACCCTTATTTTACCCCTGAGCTCTTTAAATAATGGAAACTCTTGCCCTGTCTAATTCTGAACACAGTAAAGGTCAGGAGTTGGATGCCCTGGGGATTGGTCCCAAAGCATGTATATTTCAATATATTCATTTAACAATTTGGAAAAGTCAGAGAAAAGGTTAAGTGGCCAAATTTGCTGAATGCACAGAATTATTTGAGTTCACTGTTGAGGGAAGAAAACACACAGACTGCCTCCCGTGACATTCTGCTTTTTTTTTCACCCTAAGAGTATTTCATCAAGGTGAACAATATTAAGACAATCAACGGTGCAGAGAGCACATTTTGTCACTGCCTCATCTCTCTCTGTTGAGATAGAACTTACTGTCGAGAGCAGGAATTCAGATTTAAGAGATTGCGATCACTGGATCCAGAGTTGGCAGCTCTCAGAAACAAGTGCTGTTGAGCAAAATCAAAGGTTTGTGGAGAACAGTAGCCCAGCCCAGACCCTTCTGGAGAGGAGCGGGAAGGGGCAACGTGTGAAGAAGCCAAACGCGGGCGTGTCCACCTCAGCAATGCCCGGACACTCTGGGGTCCTGGAAAACCTGGGCTCTGGGGTCAGGCTCTTCAGGTCTGAATTCCAGTCATCCTCCTAAGAATGCTGGGGCCATGGTGATGGCTATACCACAAGGTTGGTGTCTTTAAACAACAGAAATTTACTGTCTCACAATTCTGGAGGCTGGAAGTCCTAATTCCTTCTGCGGCCTCTCTCTGAGATTCTGGTGGCTGCCAGCAGGTGATCTTTGGCATTGCTTTGATTCTAGACGGGTCCTCACATGGTATCCGTCTTCCCCGTGTGTGTGTGTCTGTATCTAGTCTACCCTTTTTCTATCTCAGAAGAGAACTGGTTTAGGAACTCCCTACGCCTGTATGACCTTATTAACATAACAAAAGAAAATTGCTATTTGCAAACATGGTCACATTCATAAGTATTTAAAAAAAACCCAAACCCATTGCCCTTGAATTGATTCCAACTCATAGTGACTCTATAGGACAGAGTAGGACTACCCCATAGGGTTTCCAAGGAGCAGCTTTTGGTTAGCAGCTGAGCTCTTAACTACTGCACCATCAGGGCTCCTCCACAGTATAGGGGTCAGGAATTCAACACGTATTTCTGAGGGGGCAGAATTCAATCCATGACACCTACCAGTTATCAGCTCTGTGGCACTAGGAAAATGACCAAACTTCTCGGTGCCTCAATTTTCTCATCCTTGAAATGGGTACAGTGACATGCCTTGCACGTGCCATTCTGGATTTGGTGGTAACTGGGGTTGAGGTGGAAACCCTGATGGCTTAGTGATTAAGAGCTCAGGCTGCGAACCAAAAGGTCGGCAGTTCGAATCCCTCAGGTGCTCCTTGGAAACTCTACAGGGCAGTTCTACTCTGTCCCCTGGGGTCACTATGAGTCAGAATGGCAATGGGTGATTGGTGGGGATGAGGTTTTGGGTGTGTGTTCAGTGTCTGTGAGTCACGTGATGATTCTGTACACACTGTTATTTGCACATATTATTATCTGACGTGTCATAACCGGGTATTTTAAACTAAGCTCTCCAGAACTCTGCACCTGCAGAGCATGTCAACCTGACCTGAGCTACAACCACTGTAGCTGGGTTTGGGGATGGAGCACCGGCCTGCCCTGTTCTTTGGACTTTGAGCTCCAGCATGCAGCTACAGTGTGGGCTGGATCCCGGAGGTGATAACCATACTGCAAAGTACCCCTGAATTGCAGGCAGCGGGTGCCTGTTCACTTGGAGGTTGCTACCAGGGAACAGGAGGCCTGGGTGCTGGTGGATGTTTGGAATTCCGGTCAGCTTAGGGACAGAGCACGCTCTTCTCAGGAGCCTCAAAATCCTGTGCCTCTAAGGAGCTGTGCTCTGGGGTGTGGCATGAATTCAGTCCCTCACCTTGGGGTTCATGCTAATTGGAACTTGGTTGCAATCCGCCTCTTCGCTGTTGGGGAGGAGGGTGACCAGTGTCTGCTAAGTAAAGGGTAGCCCATGTGCAAAGCAGGCTGACAGCTCTCCAAGAAGAAACCACTGCTCCTCAGTGAGCTCATTGCCAAGAGCTCCGACTGCTCAGGGCAGGCACAGCAGGGCCCCCCCAATAGCTCCCAGCGGCTGCCTCCAGCTGCCAGCTCTGCATCCAAACAGTGAAACTGTGTTAAAAACACCCTCTATAATCTGCACCCTTCCCCGAGTCAGACTAAGCCACTTCTCCCACTAAAGTATTTGCAGTTAGTGGGCTTGTAGCATGGGTGTGAGTGTTACCCGCTTGCCCGTTCCCACGTGGCGAGGCCACCGGGCCGTTAAGCTGAAGAAGGCAAAGCATCTCTGCCCGTGCACTCGGATGCCAGGAGCCCCACCACTCCTCGCTCTAGCTGGGAAACCTGGGGAGTGAGCCCCTTAGCTGGGCAGCCTGGAGCAGGGCAGGAACAGTCGCTTCACCTGGTAGGAGACAATGGGTGTCCATGCGTGTGAAGTATCAGCATGTTGTGAGCATGGAGGGCTGCTGCCCACGGGGCAGGTTTGTCCTCTCTGCCTGGTGGTCCGCTTACTTAGCCTGCATCGTGGGCGCTTGAGCCGGTGGGCTGTTCAGAGACGGTGGGAGCGATTTCCCCTCTCCCGAAGCCCAGATCACGCCCACGTGCATGGGGTGAGGACAGGGGATGGATGCTTGGCTGAAAGACTCGCTGATCCCTGTTCTGCACACACTTTTCTTGCTTCCTTGTGGGAAGGATCCATACATCACATTCTGATTAAAGATCCTGCTAGCTGCACAGCAGTAGACCCCCAGGCACAGGGGGCCTCTAGGGTGCTCCAGTCCAAGGTGCTGGAAGCCTGTCCTAGAGGAACCCAGCCCTGCCCCGCCCCTGACTGCCCTCTCCCGTCTCCTCCTCTCTTCGTCCCACTGCCCCACCTCTTGCATCTCAGGCCGCCTGGGTCTGAGGCGCAGGAGGATGGCGGCCACGTAGGGAGACTAGAGGGAAGCCTAGCCATGCCCACGCTTTGCTGTCTGGGACGTCCTTCCCTCCCGGAGCAGGCTCGGGTGTTCCCTATACTTCACCATCCGTGTTTGGTGTTGTCACCCCCTGAATGCTGAGCCTCACTAGACCTGGCCCCAGGCTGTCTCCTTCACTCTGCTCTCCGGCGCCCAGCACGAAGGCAGCCTCTGGGCGAGTCACGCAGAGCAGTGAGGGCCTCTAGGCAGACTGTCCCTGTGCGGCATGGCAAACATCCCTCCTTGGCGCCCTCAGCAGGACACAGCTCCAAGGCCCCTGCTGTGTCCTGTTTGCTGGGTGGACATGTGAAGGGCAGGTCTGTCTGCACCTCGGGCTCCCTCATGAACCCCTGAGACCCTGGGTGAGGCCTCGGTGCAGTGGAGGATCCTCTGGTCCAGCCCCTGAGCAGCTGTGGATTTCGGAGGATGTGGTCCTGGTGGGAAGGAAGGAGCACAGCTCCTGCTCTCAGCGCCTCTTCACTGAGCGGGACTGACGGTTGTACGTGCAGCCTGAGAGGTGCCCCCAGGAGGGTACAAGGTGCAGGGTGCAGGACACAGGGTGCACGGTGCAGGTTGCAGGGCTCAGAGCATAGGGTGCAGTGTATAGGGCTCAGAGTGCAGGGTGCAGGGTGCAGGGCACAGGTGCAGGTCGCTGGGTATAGGGCACAAGGTGCAGGGCCCAGAGCAGAAGGTGCAGGGCAGTGGGTGAAGGGTAGAGGACAGAGGGTGCAGGGCACGCTTCGAGCCCACCAGGGGTCTCTGCCTAGCTTCGGTGTCCTGGAGCCAAGCCATTCACAGCCCCTTTGGGTGAAGGAGGGAGGCCGCGGTTTATGAAGTGTCTACTGTTGGGCGTGGTGTTTCCATATGTGCAGCCAGTCTCCCAGAGTCTGTGCAGAAGTCCACCAAAATGTTTGCATTCCTTTTCCCTGATTCACTATACTTTTAGGTGTCTTCCAGATTTTCTACATTGACACTTTAGTAATAATAATATCCTTACCAAAAAAGCCCAGTCCTGCCCTACCATGTGTTTCTTCTCTTCATTTCTCAGGAAGGCGTGTTCCTCGTCATTCAGCCAGCCCGTGAGCGGTCTCTCTCCCACCCTCTCTGCTCACCTGGGGGAGCCCCTGCGTCTCTGGTCTCAGTGACCTTGGCAGCTGTTGATCTCTATTCCTTTGTTAGCTTCAATTCTGCCTCTGATCCCAGACCACACCCCTGCACCCAGAAGGGGGCTTCCGCAGCGACAGAGATGCATCTTTGTAGGTGTCCCTCGGAGCCTCCACTGAGTCTAAAGCCCACCTCTTCTGCTGCTGCTCATCCTGAAACACACCTCATCCCTGGACAGGGCTACTGGGCTGCAGGCTCCCAGGCTTAACAAACTTTGAAAATGGCTCCCACCGGCTTCCCCCTCACCTTGCACTGAGCCAGGTGACAGCCTGCCAGCTCTTCCTCCAAATGCGGGGCCTCCCATGGTGGTGGCTGCTCCGTGGCTTCCATCCAGGACCTCGTCCTTGGTGGTTGTCGAGTGTGCAGCGGGGAAGGCCGTGGAGGAGAGTCGGCTTTGAAAAGATACTCCGTGTGGGCAGTGGGCGGGCAGGGCTGCGGGCAACAGCCAGGAATTCGGCCTCCCTCCTGTTCCCTGGTGTTTATTTCAAAGCTGCAGCCCTGGAAGGAAGCATTTTCTTTCTATTAGATTTTACTTCAGGAAAAAAAAAAAAAAAACTATAAAAATAAAAAGAACCCTGCTACAGACTGCAAATTCTTATTTCACTGACCTCTCCCTAACATCCATCATTTTTTCCCTGAAAGGTACTAAAGAAGCCCAAACTCATCCACATGTGTGGGTAATTCACAGGCTGTTTCCTGGATGGGTCACCTCTTGCTTAGGTAATGTTGTGTCTCAGCTTGGCTGGGAATCTCTGCTGGCTTTTCTGGAGCGATAGGGGCAGGTTTTAGGTGACTTTTATTGGGTAGGCTAGCTTGAGGCTAGATTGTGTATTAAACCTTTTATATAGCAAATTTCTTACCGACTTTTACAGAGAGATTAAGGGCCTGGATTCCTGGGATGTGGCCACCTGACCTGTTCACAGGTGACCCCTGGGGACACTGGCCGTGAAGCACAGCTCCCTCTCAGCAGCACACGGAGCCTCAGCTCAGAGGTGGGGTCACTTGGCTCCTGTCCTCCAGGAGCATGTGACGTCCTGCTCACCTGAGTGGTACCTGGATCGGCCTGCCTCTTCTCTCTACCATCCTTTACTGTCCCCATGGGGCGATGCGGGGGGAGGGGTCTGTGAGGAGGGCTTCTCCTCCACACGGGGATGTAGGGTTGTTCCTGGGGTGAGTGGGGGGGTGGCGGGGAGCCCTGAGACCAACCCCATCCAAACAAGAGCCAGAGTGGGGGTGTAAGCCCACCTTCTCGGGCCCCGGTCATGGCAGTTAATTGACTAATGGAAACTTCCCCTTGTCTGTGTCGTCCACGGCTGTTTCTCAGAATTTAGCTCAGAGCATGGTCCAGAAAAGGCGTTGAAACCATGGCAGTAAACGAATAAAGTTCACCGTGGCAGGAACCAGCAGAGCAGTGTGGGCTCTTTGAGATTCTCTGCGTGAAGACTTTCTGGTGATTTTCTGGCTCTCTCCTCAGAGCCAGGCAGATGCCCAAGGCTCTGGAGGCTCACGGCACCGAACACCAAGGGAGGGAATATCACTGGTTGGCAGAGCTGACTTTACAGAACCACTCCAAGGACAAAGCTCTATGGGGATGGGGGTGAGACTCCCCCAAAGGGCCTGAAGCACCCCCAGATCCCAGCTAATCCCCCCGTCCCAGGAGCATGGGGCTCCTGCACGGCAGGGCTTAGACTTTGCTGGGAGAGTGAGGAGAGCTGGACACCATCACTTGAGGTCGTCCGCCACTGCCTCCCGTAGCTGGAGAGGAGACTGAGAACTTCTAGTCACCCGGCACCAGGATAAGGGCCCCGTATCAGCGACGGGCCTAACCCCCCTGATCTAGCATATTAGCATTGTACGTATATGCACATACAGACACACACACATGAATTAAGGGCTTAAGCCTGATAGTAGCGGGCTTCTCATCTGCATAGCTTTCTGATTTGAGGTGAGAAAAAAAAAAAAAATCCTGCCAGTACTTTTGCATCCAAGCGAGAGAGAAACTTGCTAATTGAAAAACGGTTTGTGTGGAGGAAAAATATGGAGATGCCAGCTATGTAAATTAGCATATGCCCCATCCAAAAGGAATCACGCCCCACTAGGAGGAAATTAAGCAAATTAGGAGGACGAGGAAATTACCCGAGAAGCAACCCCAAAGGCTGGGAGGGGGGCTTCAGTCTATCTCAGGAGGGTGGGGGAGCCGCGGAGGTGACAGAGGTGATGAGGACGCTGTTTGGGAGTCCCAGGTGGTCTGTGGGTGTATGAGGCGGGTCAGCCTCTGCCACACAGCTCAGGGTGGGCTTTTCATACCGGCTCTTAAATGCGTGCATCAGAACCCTCCCCTTCTGCTTGAGGTGGCCAGGAAGCCCCTTCACCAAATGCCCCTAAGCAGTGCTGAGCTTCCGCTGCTGTTAACTTTAGCTGAGTTTCTCGGGGTCTTGGCTACCCAAGGAGATTATCAGCACATGGACGTCGGCATCCTGCTCTGAGCAGGACTGAGGGCTGGCCTGGGTCTCCCACCAGATGCTGCGGGCAGGGGATCAGGAAGAGGAGTCCAGTGTCAGAGGGACCCAGTACCCAGGGTCCGTGGCTGGAGAAAGGTCCGGCCGAGCGGTTGGGCCGAGCGCCGCCTGGCGGTGACTGCAGGTACCGGTGCCCAGACAGCCGCCTTCCGCTTGGTGCCTGTGCCCAGAGGGTCCTCTGAGGGGCGCGTCCCCGGCCCCAGGAGGCTCAGGGTGTGGCGCAGAGGCCGCAGGCACCGGGTGCTGGAGGAGTACCGTCCCGTGTCGGGGACAGGCGGACACAGTGGGCGTCCCCGTCCTGTGCAAAGGCCCGGAGGCGGCCGCTTGGTGCGTTGCTTTGGATAGGGGCACAGGGGCAGAGGAGCCGCCAAGGCCCGCGGGGATCTGGGAGAAGAACTCAGGACCAGGAGCCCACGGCTCCATTTCCAGGCCTCGGGGACTCGCTGGGGGCTTGGGAAAGTGTCGGGCAGATTTGCCAGTGAGAAAGACACCCACCCGTGCCCCGTGTCAGTTGGGGTCCGCCCGCGGCGGTCTGCTCTGCGGCCCAGCCTCTCCAGCGCCCTAGACTCCGCTCAGCAGGCAGTACGGCCCGTGCCGTCCCGCTGGCGCCCCAGACCTGGCCCGGCGGCGGGACAGGCCCGGCTCGGCGCCGCCACCTCGGCCTCGACTCCGCGGCGCGCGGTCCCCGGAGCCCGAGCCGTGCGCGCCTCCCTGCCGTGCGCTCCGTCCGCGGGGGCCGGCCGCCTCCCGCTCGGGGTCGTGGGGCCCGGGGCCGGTGGCTGCCCGAGTGCGCCCCGCCTCGGGGCTTGGGGGCGCCGGCCGGGCGGGCCGGCTGGGCGGCGGCGCGGCGACCGGGAGGGGAGGGAGGCGGGAGGAGGGGCTCCCGGCGCGGGCCGGGGGCGGAGCGAGCGGCCGCCGCCGATCCAAGTGAGTTGGCTCCGGAGCCCGCGCCGCCGCCGGCCCGCACCTCGGGCGCCCGCCCGCCGCCCACACCGCCGCCGCCCGCGCGGGACGCAGGATGCTGGCGGGCGCCAGGCTCCAGCGGCGGCGGCGGCGGCAACCTCTCCTCTGGCCGATGAACGCGGACCCGCCGCCGCCACCGCCCTGGCTGTGGCTGGTCCCCGGCTCGGCGGGGCTGCTCCGGCTCGGCCCCGGGGTCGCGCCCCCGCCCGTGCTGCTCGCCGCGGCCCAGCCCCCCGCCGCCCCGCTGCTCCCGGCCGTGGCCGGCTGGCCGGCGCCCGGCGAGCCCCTGCTGCCGCTGCTGCCGCTGCCCTCTGCGCCAGAGCACGCCGCCGCCGCCGCGCACCACCACCCCTGGCTCCACGGGCAGGTAAGGTGTTCCCGCCCCACCTGGGCCCGGGGTCGCCGGCCGCCCTGGCCCCTCGCGCGGCCCTCGTCCGGCCCGGGCCGCGCCGGCGGTCTGGCTCGCGCTTCCTCCTTCCGGTGGTCATCGGCTCCCCAGATAATCAGAACGCAGCCTGGGCGCCATGCGTGGCAGGAAAGTTCAGGCTTCGACGTCCCGTTTTGCCCCTCGGTAGTTTTTGCAGCCTTTCTTCCCGGTCCCTCAACACAGCAGCCGAGCCCTGCGGACCCAGCTGGAGTTGGCACCGCCGGGCCCTAGCTGTCGCCCCCGCCGGGTTCGCTGTCCAGAGCGCGGTGCTGAAGTCGCCGGAGCCGAGCGTGGCCGCCCGCGCTGGGGCTGACTTACCGCGGGGAAGTTAATACTTTCACAGTCCCTGCCTGACTTGAAACGCAAGCTGGGAATCAATAGCTGTCTCTGATTCTGATCTGGTTCTTCTTTTCCCCCTTTGAAAACAGACTCAGTACAATCAATCCCTAAGAAAATTCAAACCAATGGAAGCCAGCAGCGGATCCTGCCCTGGATCTGCCTCAGCCCACCACCTTAGCTAGGGCCATGTCGCACTTTCGGAGAGTGTGGCGTGTAAAGCCTGGAAAATAATAATGGTATGAAAATAAGAGGGATTGTACCTTTGATGAAGGAGTAAGCCTGTTGGCTTTGGAAAGATCCATTGGTTGCCATCTAACTATGCAGATGTATTTAAATCGAGGAATAGCCTGTATTTTATTCCAAGTATTGCCAGTATTGAATGTTAGCATATTCAAACGAGTGGTATGTTAGAATACACGATCTGATTAATCCTATTCTATTATTATCTTGTGAGCTCTAAAAAATGTTCTTAAACTCCTAAACTGTCTTTAGACTTCACCACATACCACATATGTGGTGCTGGGTATCGTATTTTAATGTGTGGTGCAGTTCATGTTGGGTTTTATTGAGTAAACCTCTCAGTAGCCTTTGTAATATTTTGGAGAGGTTGTTGTATCCGAGTGCTACCACTAGAGGTATATAATGTCAAGGAACTACTTTTTTTTTTTTTTTTTTTCTGTATAGAAAACTGCATTTTTTTTCTTGTGCAAATTAAAAAAGAAAAAATCCGATAAAACTTTGTATTTATATTTTAAATCCTTTTATGTTACACATTTTGGGTTAAAATAACAATGTTTAGAACCAATAGAATATTCTTATATACAAGGATAAGCAAAAATGATTTTATGATTTTTAAAACAAATAGATATTGAAGTGTTCCATATCATTAAGTAGTGTACGTTGTTAGTCTTCCAAAGATGAGAGTTCTGTTATTGTAACTGGGGAGACAGCATCCTAAATTGTCTGCCCCTTTTCCGTGGTTAGTATTGGATTCTGTGCATCCGGAGCCTCGGTTATGCCACAGGCTCACTTGCTTTTTCTTTGCCTTAGAATCTATTTGCATAGCAGATCCTTGGGAAACTTTGAACCTTAACTCCTTAGCTATTTCCATTTTGAAAATACTAGTTAAGTGTTTGTTCTTAAAATGATAAATGAAATAAGTGTAAAATGTTATATTTAAAGTAATATAAAATATAGCTTTATGCTTGCTTATGAAAAAAATTCAAGAGTTATACAAGGAGTAGCTAGGATTGCCTCCTTTGCAGTGTGGTGAGGCAGAAAACCATTTACATCACAGTCTCACGTTTGGGGCTTAGCAGTTCTTTCTCAGTATTGAAGAAGAATGTAATGCTTTATAATGATACAGGTATGAAAACTTTGATACTTTTTTTCTCTGATTTGTGAATATTTAGAGTTTTTCTTGATTGGAGAAGGGGGGAATTATTTTTTGTAATCAGATATGTAAGTTTTACAATTCCCTTTTGAAAGCAGCAATTTCAGCCTCTGTGGGTGCAAAGGAGAGTTGACTGATCCAGGCTAACGCGCCTCCCTGTCTCTTTTCGGGTTGCAGTGGTCGTTTGGCACCCATTCACCTGTGACAGGGCTGTCTCCCTCTTCCATGGTGGAGCTGGTGCCCATCTTCCCTCATGTCTGTCCATCTGCCCTGCCACCTCCTGTTGGAAAAAGTTGGATAGACAAAAGGATACCTAGTTATAAGGTAAAAACACAAGTGATTTAATTGGATTAATGGAGTTTTAATTATTAAGTTGTTGGATATTTCCATGACAACAGGGAACACCGTGTATTTTCTAATTGCCGTGGATTGAGCTTCTAGGAACAGAGTGAGATCCTCTCAGAAGGAGATTGATCTGCTCGAAAACACCAGTTGACAGACAGAGTGTTTTGTTTTAGCTTAAAGCATGTGGATTGCACAGAACAATGTAAACTTTTTCCAATTCTGAATCAGAATCCTTTTTTTTTTTTATTTTTAATGTTCAGTTTTTAAATCTACAGCCATGGACCAAAGTCTAGCCTTGCACATTTATGTTATGAAAGTTTCAAATTTCCAGTGAGGCTTTTTTTTTGCTATTGTTGCTTTGAGTTTTCATCTTTCTATTCGTTTATCTCGGCTCTTGAATCAGAAATACTGGCTACACTTTGCTCATCTGAAAACTAAAGAAACTACTAGGTTGACTGTTTCTACAACCTGCTCATTATCACGCTGGTGTGATCTTCAGTCTGTAAACTGGCAGCTGGGGTGAACTGACTAAGTCAAGAGTTGAAGACACAGTTCTGGGGACTTGAACTAGGACATGATTGATAATGGGGGCCCACGGATCTTTCTTTCAACTTTAGAATGCAAGTTTTATGCAGTCCCCAACTGCAAAACGTGCGACCTTTGGGATCAATCTGAGATAAGTGTTTTCATTGCAGTGCTTCACATTCATCATATGCCTTGCCTCAAATGTTACGCTTGCTTTATTTTTGGACAGATAATTTTTAATAATTCCTTTGCTCTGGAGTCACCGTGGGTGCATCCTGAGGAATCCAGATTGTTCCCTGGGCACGAGAAGCCTCATCTGCTGGCAAATCAAGTAGCTCTGTCTCTCTCCAGGCCAGCCCCCGCCTCCAGGCCTCCTCCCACCGTGATGCTAGCTCCCCAGCCCATCCCAGGTGGGTGGCCACATGATGGTGACAATGTGCGTTTTCTTTCTGTACTCGTAAGTCAGTTTTAGATGAGGAAAGTATATTTGCCATTTCAATGGAACAGTAGAATGTAATTCATTCAGTAGAATATCTTTTTATCCGCATGATTATTTTTATAGAGGAATTGAGTCTTGGGTAGCTCGTCCACTATTCTTCTGGGAGATAGGCTCTGTTGTGCCAATGAAGAGATGGCGGAGGGATCTGCAGTGCATTGTGTTGTCACTGTTCGCCGGCCAGAGTTGGAGCCTGTCCTCCGTGGTAGCTCTTAATAGAAGCCCTACCTGATCAGTCAGCTCATTAAGCGGTACCTGTGTGGGTGAGGTGCATGTAATGGAGTTCATAGGTCCAGGTGAGATTTCTGTCAACTCCTGCCTTGACCTTGCCAGTGATAGTGGAGGAGGGGCTGCAACAGTTTCCTGTTTGGAAGATGGATTTTGTTCTATCTTTGGATTCTGGTGACCTGAAAGTATCCTCCAGCAGACTCTCAGGAAACAGTCCTTGGATGAAAGACTGTATAATAAGCCTGTATAATAACAAGAGGATAAAATCATCTTATGAATTTTTAAATTGATTCTTAAAATCACCTTAACATACAGTCATGTTATAAAAGCCACTACTGATCTAACAACACCTTCCATTATGCAATATTTTATGACTTCAGACTTCCATGATCTCCCCGAAATTTCCTCCCTACCAAGCTTGTCTCAATATGTGTCTCTAAAATGTGGTGGTAAGGAGATATTCGCCTGGATAATGTGGTGCTTTAGGAGATGTATTTATTTTACTCTCTGTTTGCCTACCTTATTTATTCTTATTTGCTGTGAATCTTGTTTAGCAATAAGCCAGGAAGAGCAACTCAGTTATCTGTGTATTTTTTTTACAGAACTTAATGATTCTTGACTGAAACTCGCCTTGTGTCCTTGTAATTGCGCATATTACTGATTAATTAAACAGAATGAGCATCAGAAGGCATATACGTTTATAAAACATTTTACACTGAGATGATCATGTTTCCTATTTGACGTAATGATGACAAAAGATGATTAGACGGCATGTGTTATACAAAGATGCCGTGTCTGGAGACAGCTCTTTTGCTATGTGGGAGGAGGACGTTTTAATTTTCTAATGCATTGGCAATAACTGTCACCAAAACAATCAGCACATTTAGTTTAAAAAGTAATGAAATCAGCCCACCTGTTCCAATGAAGGTTTTGAGTGAACTTCCCTTCTCCTTTCCGTGGGTTCTTGAATAGCATATAGACATTTCCCAGCATGCCTTAATCCTTGTCTGAGGAAACGCAGACTATTAAAATGCTAAATATCTATTTAGCTGGAGAAGCTTATGACAACTCAGTATAGATTTTCTAGCATATAGGCATTGCCTTCTCACGACTGCATGGCAAATATTTAATACTTTTTTAAAACATATTATTCACATCAATTTTCTCTTTTCCACTATTTTAACGGATAAAATAAAATAACTTTCTTATTAGCCTGGTTGACGACCTTTTATCCTCACCCAGTCTACCATTTGTCGCATCTCTGCTTCTGTTCTTCTCTTAGTTTTTCTTGACTTATAAACCGTAGGTGAATGTGGTGCTGGAAGTTTTACTGACTGTATTTCCGAGAGAAACGTGCCTCCTCCAAAGTTAATTTAACAGCAGTAATTGGTTTGAGATGCGAGTTTCCAATATGTCTCATGACAAATTGGGTTTTTGATAAATTTCTGAATTACTAGAAATCGCCCAGCTCTGGGAAGTGTGTGCTGAATATTCCTTAGAACACAATGAAGGGTTTGTTCATGTGCTTGTTGTTGTTAGGTGCTGTTGAGTCCATTTTTGACTCATAGTGACCCCATATGATGGAGTTGAACTGCCCCAGCCTATTCTTAGGCTGTAATCTTTATGGAAGCAGATTGTCAAGTCTTTCTGCCGCAGAGAGGCTGTGTGGGTTTGAACTGCCAACCTGTTGGTTACCAGCCGAGCTCCTCACCACTGTGCCACCAGGTCTTCCTTGTTTCTTTGCTGCTCACTGCTGAACAGAAAGCCTGGGGAGGGCCTAGTATAGATGAGAGGCAGGGGGACCTGCAGGTCAGTTAAAAATCAAGACCCACTGCTTCGATCTTACTGTAATGAACTAGAAAAATCTAACTTTATTGGAACATTTTATACGTAAATTTTCAGAAATATTGTGAAACGTTAAAATTGCTGTTAAAATTTCTATTTTAATTTGGATAATTCATCTAAAATTTAATAACTGTTATAGATACTTCATGTTGATAGTCTTGATGTTCTTGGTGTACGTAAGACATCATTCATAATGGCAGTAATGATGATCATCTGACATTGGACTCAGATCTAACAAAGCCTACCAGCCACTTTGAAAGTGTAGAAAGCAATGGTTCATGTTTATAGTCTTCTCACTCGTTCGACAAACCATTCAGAGTCCCTGGGTGGGGCAAGTGGTTAAGTGTTTGACTACTATCTGAAAGGCTGGCATTTGGAACCCACCCAGAGGCCCCTTGGAAGAAAGGCCTGGCTATCTGCTTCTGAAAGGTCACAGCCTTGAAAACCCTCAGAGTGTAGTTCTGCCCTGATGCACATGGGGTTGCCATGAACAGGAGTCAGCTCGATGGAGGCTGGTTAGACAAGCTATTGTGGAGTGCCTTCCCTGCAGCGTGGTTCCGGGAGTTAGGGCAATAGGAGGCTCTGTTCAGGGTCTCCGAATCTAGTGGGAAAATGGCTGTGTCGGCAGATAATCATACAGCAATGTGACAATGCGTGCTCACTGCACAGGATGTGATGGCAGTACTTGGGGGCGGGGGGAGTATCAGGGGAGGCCTCGGTGGATGGCACCTGAATGGCTCACAGAGGCTCAGCAGAATTTTATCAGGGCAGAAGTGGGGGACAGGGATTCCAATAGAAGGGAGTAGAACGTCCTGAGGCAAAAAAGCACGAGGGATGTCGTATGCTCAGGGCCTTGCATGTATGGCTGAGCCACAGGGGAGGTGGGGAAGTGTTGGGGACGGAACAGCAGGTGGTCCAGGCCCTGGCCACCTCTTCACGCTAGATGGATCCCGTTGGAGCTGCATTGTGGGTGGGCCTGTGGCTCTTCACGGAGTGTTGTGTGAATTTCCATCGTTCCTCCTCTCTGAATCCATGACCTCTTCATACAAATAGGAATTCATCCTCCGAAAATGGAGCAACCCCAGTGATTATTACCTTTTCACCAAGTAAATCGAAGCATACAAAAATATGCAACTGTACAAGGAACTAAGATCTCCAATCAATAATTTAATGGCTCTTTAAAGAATTATCCCTAATTATAGTGTGAATGGGCTGAGTTGAGAACCCATTTATTCCCAGGCCTTGGAAATTGATTCAGGGCCAGACAGGCAGGAGGAGCAAGCAGCTTCTATTCATCACCACCGTGTTCCACCACCTTGGGGATGGCAGGTGTAGAGCTGGGCCATCCCCTCCCTTCTCTAGAGAAGCTTCAGGGCACAGAAGAGGGGACATCGGCTGCTTCCTCTCATCCCTCAGCATCTCCCTTCTTCCCTGCACTATGCTGCATCCCCACTCCTTTCCAGAGAGGAAAGTATCTGAGTATATGAGGTTAGCCAGGTAGAGGCAGGGCCAGGGTGGAAATGCTGTTCCTCAGGGGTTTTTTTCAGACTACTACTGAAAATGAGAACTTAATTGTCTTTCAGAGTTTTCAAGAATAAAGTTGCCTTCTCGTATTCAGAGCATCAAGCAATGGAGTATCGATATTCATGGCTGGTCTGGGAGACTGTCTAATGTAAAGATGTCAGTTCTCTCCAAACTGATCTATAGATTCAGCGCAATCCCAAACAAAACGACGACTTCATAAAAATTGACAAACTAATTCGATCATTGATATGGAAAGGCAAAGGAAGGAGAATAGGCACGACAATTTTGAAACAGAAAAATGTGGCAGACTCATACTCAACTGATTTGAAGGCTTTGGTAGAGCTGCAGGAATCCAGTCTTTGTGGAACTGGCAGAGGGATGGGAACAAAGGTCAGCAGAGGACAGCAACAGAACATTCAGAAAAAGAGCTGTGCACATGTGGGTATTTGATTTTTGACAGTGATGCAAAGGCAATTCAATCAAGAACGAGTTGTTTTCACTAAATGGTTCTGGAAGAATTGGGCATGTGTCTGCAAAATAAGCAGACACACAAACCTTGGTCCATACCATGCATCATATACCAAAAAAAAAAAAAAAAAAAAAAAGCTCAAAACAGATCATTGTCAGATTAACCCAAAACTCCAAAAACTTCTGAAAGAAAACAGAGAACATCTTTGTGACCTTGAGCTAGGTAACCCGTTCTTAGATATGACACTAAAAGCAAAAGATAGAAAAGAAAATACATTGATAAAGTGGACTTTGAGAGCACTTTTAATAAAATGAAAAGGAAAGTCACATACAGGGAGAAAATATTTGCAAAATATATATCTGATAAAGAACTGGTATCCAGAATATACAAAGAATTTTTTCTCAACTGCATAATAAGAAACAAACAACCCAATAAAAATGGTCAAAATATATGATGCAACACTTAACCGACAAAGGGTATGTGGATGGCAAATAAGCACAGGAAAAGATGCTCAACATCATATATCATCAGGGAAATGCAAATTAAGTCTGCAGTGAGAGCCTGTACACATCTGTTAGAATGGCTAAACACCCAGCCCAACGAGAGTCCATACAAAGCTTGGGGCGATATGGGGCACCTGAAACTCTCATTTCTCACTGGTGGCAATGCAACACGGTACAACCACTTGGGAATCAGTTTGGCAGTTTCTTATGAAGTTGAACATATACTTGTCATACAACTGAGCCATCCCACTCTTTGGTACTTGTCTGAGAAAACTAAAAAGAGCTATCCACACAAAACCCAGCATGTTTATAGTGACTTTGTTCATAACCAACAAAAGTGGGAAACAGCCCGAGTATCCATTAACCGGTGGATGGATAAAAACCGTGTTGCTTCCAAACCATGAAAGACGACACAGAAATAAGAAGGAATGAAATTCTGACACATGCCTCAACATGATTGAGTCTTGGGAGTGTTATGCCACGTGGAATAATCCAGAATCAAACACTTAAATAGTGTGTGATTTCATTTTCATGACTTCTTGGGAAAAGCAAAAGTATCAGAATGGAAAACAGATCTGTGGTTTCCAGGCGTCGGGGAAGGATAGTGACTGCAGACAGACAGGGGGAACATTTTGGGGTGCTGACCTTTTTTTTTTTTTTTTTTTTTTTTGACTACATGGCTGTATGCATTTGTTAAAAATCAGAGAATTGGACACCTACAAAGGGTGAATCCCACTGTATATAAGCTGTACCTCAATGTGCCCACCTTTTTTAAAATGAGAGATTTAAGAGGCATACCCAATAGAATATGTGGATCTTATTTGATCCTAATTTGAGCAAACTAAACAAAAAAATTATGAGACTATTGGAGAAATCCAAACATTGTGTGTTTAATAATTTTAAGATATTATTGTTAATTTTTGTGTATGATAATAGTTTTGGGCTTATGTTTGTAAAAAGAGCCCCGTATTTTATAGATACCTACAGAAATACATAAGGATGAAATAATTGATGCCATGGGTGTACATCAAAATAATTCAGCGAGGGGCTGAGCACGTAGGTGGAAAGATAAAGCAAGACTGACCATTAGTTGGTAATTGTAGAAATTGGGTGATGGGTTTATGGGGTTCATTATACTATTCTCCATTATATTATTACTGAAATTTTTAATAACAAAAATTGAATAAGAAAGGAAAAACTCTGATCCTACATCAGGCCATGAATCAAACTTCAAGAAATTACAAAAAGCAACTACATAGACATTACTTACTGACCAGCCTGAAAATTACTGCTGCACCATAACGTGATGTCCAATGATCTGGAACTTAGAAGACTTCCAAAAACAAATGGTAGATCAAAAAGTAAATGGATATCAGTCCCTGGGCAGCACAGTGGTTAAGTGCTTGACTATTAGTGGAAAGACTGGCAGTTCAAACCCACCGTGAGGCACCTCAGAAGAAAAGCCAGGTGCTCTGCTTCTGAGAGGTCACAGCCTTGAAAACCCTATGGAGCCATTCTACTCTGCACACATGGGTTCACCATGAGAAGGAATCAATTCGATGGCAGCTAACAATAACAACAAGTCAAGAACATTCAGGGAAGAATCAGTCAGCATAATGAGAAAAAATAAATGGAGATCAAAATTACAAAATTAAAACACATTAGAATTAATAATTGTGGCCAAGGAGTCCTACAAGCAAATCTAACATCTGAAATGATGGCAGTGTTAAATATGAAAGCAGGAACACAATAGAAATTACCTTTGAAACAAAGACATTAGAAAGTAGAGACAAATAAGGAAAATATGAGGAGGCCAATAAGAAAAAGGAAAGCGTTAATAGTTATAAAAATCAAAGGCATTAATAGTTATATAAAAATTAAATTTATTAAAAATGTTCCCTCCACCCCAGTGGACACAAAAACAAATTACGTGGGGAGAAAAGCCGTATTAACTGGATATTAGTAATTATTTTTGTAATTAGATAAAGGCTTTTCTGGGAAATAATGAGGTATTTGACTTGCACCAAGACAGCACAGCTGCATAAAATGTAGGCTGAGGCTTGGCCCCTTCTAACTGGACGCAGGCTCCTCGACCTTATCCTCATCTTCCCCCTTGACTTTGAGTGCCCGCTGCACACCTGGACTCCATGCAGCCAAGAGATAACACTGAAAATAAAGTATCACTTGAAAATGAGTCTTCCTGTTGTTGTTAGGTGCTGTCGAGTCGGTTCCTACTCACAGCGACCCTGTGGACAGCAGAAAAAACACTGCCTGGTACCTCTCCATTCTCACAATCATTGCTATGTTTCAGCGCATTGTTGCAGCCACTGTGTCAGTCCATCTGGTTGAGGGTGTTCCTGCATGATGTCCTTCTCCAGGGAGTGGTCCCTCCTGATTACATGTCCAAAGTACGTGAGACGAAGTCTCACCATCCGCACTTCTAAGGAGCGTTCTGGCTGTACTTCTTCCAAGACAGATTTGTTCGTTCTTCTGGCAGTCCATTGTATATTCAATATTCTTTGCTGACACCATAATTCAGAGTCATCAGTCCTTCTTACATCTTCCTTATTTATTGTCCAGCTTTCACATGCATTATGAGGCAATCAAAAATACCCTGGCTTGGGTCAGGCTTGCCTTAGTCCTCCAAATGACATCTTTGCTTTTTAACACTTTAAAGAGGTCTTTTGCAGCAAATTTGCCCAGTGCAATACTTCATTTGATTTCTTGACTGCTGCTTCCATGGGCATTGATTGTGGATCCAAGTAAAATGAAATCCTTGACGATTTTAAGGTTTTCTGTGTTTATCAAGATGTTGCTTATTGGTCCAGTTGTGAGGAATTTTGTTTTCTTTATGTTGAGGTGTAATGCATACTGTAGTCTTTGATCTTAATCAGTAAGTGCTTCAAGTCCTCTTCACTTCCAGCAAGCAAGGTGGTGTCATCTATATAACACAGGTTGTTAATGAGTCTTTCTCCAATCCTGATGCCCCATTCTTCATATAGTCCAGCTTCTTGAATTATTTGCTCAGCATACAGATTGAATAAATATGGTGAAAGGATACAACCCTGACTCACACCTTTCCTGATTTTAAACCACGTAGTATCCCCTTGTTCTGTTCGAACGACTGCTGCTTGGTCTATGTACAGGTTCCTCAAGAGCACAATTAAGTGTTCTGGAATTCCCATTCTTCACAATGTTATCCATAGTTTGTTATGACCCACACAACCTAATGCCTTTATATAGTCAGTAAAACACAGGTCAACATCTTTCTGGCATTCTCTACTTTCAGCCAAGATCCATCTGACATCAGCAATGATATCTCTGGTTCCAAGTCCTCTTCTGAATCTGATTGGAATTTCTGGCAGTTCCCTGTCGATGTATTGCTGCAAACATTATTGAATTATCTTCAGCAAAAATGTTACTCTTCTGTGATATTATTTGATAATTTCTGCATTCTGTTGGATTACCTTTCTTGGGAATAGGTGTAAATATAGATCTCTTCCAGTTGGTTGGCCGGGTAGCTGTCTTCCAAATTTCTTGGCGTAGACGAATGAGCACTTCCAGCGCTGCATCCGTTGGTTGAAACATCTCAGTTGGTGTTCCGTCCATTCCTGGAGCCTTGGTTTTTGCCAATGCCTTCAGTGCAGCTTGGACCTCTTCCTTCAGCAGCATCAGTTCTTGATCATGTGCTACCTCCTGAAATGGTTGAATGTTGACCAATTCTTTTTGGTATAGTAACTCTGTGTATTCCTTCCATCTTCTTTTGATGCTTCCGCACATCATTCAATATTTTGCCCATAGAATCCTTCAGTATTTCAGCTCGAGGCTTGAATTTTTTCTTTAGTTCTTTCCGCTTGAGAAATGCTGAGTGTGTTCTTCCCTTTTGGTTTTCTATTTCCAGGTCTTTGCACATTTCATTATAATACTTTATACTTTGTCTTCTTGAGCAGCCCTTTGAAATCTTCTGTTCAGCTCTTTTACTCCATCATTTCTTCTGTTCACTTTAGCCATGCTTTGTTAAAGAGCAAGTTTCAGAGTCTCTTCTGACATCCATTTTGGTCTTTTGTTTCTTTCCTGTACTTTTAATGACTTTTTGCTTTCTTCATGTATGATGTCCTTGATGTCATCCCAAAGCTTGTTTGATCTTCAGTCATTAGTGTTCAATGCATCAAACCTGTTCTTGAGATGCTCTTTAAATTCAGGTGGGGTATACTCAAGGTCATACTTTGGCTCTCTTGGAATGGTTTTAATTTTCTTCTGCTTCAACTTAAACTTGTGATGGTCTGTTCCTCAGTTGGCCACTGGCCTTGTTCTGACTGGTGATACTGAGCTTCTCCATGGTCTCTTTCCAAAGATGTAGTCGATTTGATTCCTGTGTATTCCATCTGACAAGGTCCACATATACAGTCACCGATTATGTTGTTGAAGAAAGGTATTTCCAATGAATAAGTCCTTGGTTTTGCAGAATTCTATCATGCAATCACCGAGGCCTATCCTATCACCAACGCCTTATTTTCCAACTACTGATTGTTCTTCTTGGCTTCCAACTTCTCATTCCAATCACCATTAATTATCAATACATCTTGATTGCATGTTGGATCAATGTCAGACTGTAGACGTTGGGAAAAAATCTCAATTTATTCGTCTCTGGCGTTAGTGGTTGGTGTGTAAATTGGAGTAGTATTCATATTATCTAGTCTCCCTTAGTAGGTATATGAATATTATCCTATCACCGACAGCACTGCACTTCAGGATAGATCTCGAAATGTTGTTTTTGACAATGATTGTGATACCATTCCTCTTAAATTTGTGATTCCTGGCATAGTAGACCATGTGATTGTCCTATTCAAAATGGCCAATACCAGTCTGTGTCAGCTCACTAATGCCTAGGATATCAATCTTAAAGCATTTCATTTTTGATGACTTCCAATTTTCCTAGGTTCATACTTTGTACATTCCACATTCTGATTATTAATGGCTGTTTGCATCTGTTTCTTCTCATTTTGAGTCATGCCACATCAGTAAATGAAAGTCTCAAAAGCTTTACTCCATCCCTGTTGCCTTTGGCTGGGTTCTCCAGAGAAGCAAAACCAGTAAAATGTATAAATATATATATAGAGAGATTTATATCAAGGAAATGGCTCATGCAGTTGTAGATGCTGGAACATCACAAGTCTGTGGGTCAGGATAGAGGCTTCTCCTGATTCATGCAGCCACAGGAGCTGGCGAACCAAGATCTGCAGGTCAGACAGTGGGCTCTTGCTCACAGGCTGCAAAGATGGTTGAATCCCAAGATCTGCAGGCAAGAAGGCAGGTAAACTGTTAGCTCGTGTCTCAGGAACCGGAGGTCAGATGAACAGGAGCCAGCTGCAGGACCCACAGTGAGCAAAAAGCCCACGAGCCTTGCCAGAGAGTCTACTTATATCCGATGCGGGCCACACCCCCAAGGAAACCCCCTTTCAACTGACTGGCTACTCACAGGAGATCCCATTATGGAGGCGATCATATTATATCAAATCTCATCATGGAAGTGATCACAAAATCATACAACTACTGAGCTACGTCTTCAATTCCAAACCACTGAGAATCATAGCCCAGCCAAGCTGACACACAGCCTCAATGATCATGCATGTCATTAAGGTCGACTCTACTTTGAGGAAGTAGCTCTTCCCCTGTTGTGTTTTGAGTGCCTTCCAATCAACCTTGGCTTCATACCAAGGATTTGCTAGTAAAATCCCCCAAGCTCCGTAGAATCATCTCAGGACACAGGGTTTGTTCCAGAACATAGAAAAGGATGAAACACTAATATATTTTATGAAGCCGGTTACCGACTTTACCAGTGTTTTTCAGAAATAGAAAAAAACAAAACAAAACAACAAATAAGCTGTTCAGACAGATCTCAGTTAAAAGGATAGCTGCAAAAATCCTGAAGGTGTTTCTGACAATTGAGTAGTACAGTAAACAATAACACTTGTCTGGATAAAGTAGAGCACCTTTCGTGATTGCAGAGGATATAATAGAAAAGATGCTGATGGTAACACTCACTGTCTGGGTCCAATGAGAAAAGTCACATTCATTTTAATCGGCTACGTTACGACGTTTTGTCTGATAAAATGAAACAGCCATTGAGAAAAAGAGAGACTTGAGATTGGAGTGTAATTCCTCAACATGATACAGGATATTCATCTAAAAACCGCCTCGGTGCATGGCAAACACTGTCAGCATCCCCCTGATTATCAGAGTTACCTTCGATCATGTTATTTTCACTGTCTTCTGGAAGTTCCAGCCAATGCAATAAGAAATGAAACAGAAATACAGGATACCACTTGGAGGCTACTTACTTTTGTATTTTGAAAACTCATCACATTCAATTGAAAAACTCTCGGAATTAAAAGGACAGTTTAGTGAAATAGGTTGATAAAATATAAATGTACAAAGGACAGTACACTTCCTACATCCTAATAGCTATTTAGACATTATAATTTGTTAAATACTCTATTTGCATAGTGTGGGAAAAAACAAATATCTGAAACAACCATCAACACAGGTAGGTGGACCATAACCTCTACTTATGAATGGAGCCCAGACAAAGAAAACTACAATTATATGCTGAGAAATTATATTTTTTAAAATGGAGAGACCCACCATGGTCTTGAATGGGAAAATAGAACATTGTGAGGATATCAGCTGTGCTTAATTTATGTATGTAAAACAATTCTAATTATATTACTAATTTTTCAAAACATGAGAAAATTATTTAAAATGGTTTCTGTTGGAAAATATACACAAGATTAACAAAAATGTACCTTTAACTCTATAAGAGGGATTTAATTTATTATACTAAATTTATACCAGTTATTTTTTTTAATCTGATACTGATGTAGTAATCTTTGTATAAAACCCATTGCTGCTGAGTCGATTCTGATTCACAGTGACCCTATAGGACAGAGTAGAACTGCCCTATAGTGTTTCCAAGGAGTGGCTGGTGGATTTAAAACTGCCAACCTTTTGGTTAGCAGTTGAGCTCTTAACCGCTGTGCCACCAGGGCTCCAGTCTACATATAGGTCAATGTAATAAGTTTTTTAAAGAATTACTGTATAGGACAATTCATTCTATTACTGTAATAGAAAAATAGACAAACATGAACAGATGACTCTGAATAATTATGAAAGATCATTATGAAATATATGGTTTACTCACAAGTAATTCAAGAAATACAAATTTAAACCACCAAATATAATATTCTCCAATTCACTTTGCACAGACTTTCCAAATAATTGGTTCTACTCAGTGTTTGCAAGGGTGCAATAAACCAAACCCAAACCCATTGCTGTCAAGTTGAACCCAACTCATAGTGACCCTACAGGATAGAGCAGAACTGCCCCATAGGGTTTCCAAGGAGCGGCCGGTAGATTTGAACTGCCGACCTTTTGGTTAGAAGCCGAGCTTTTAACCACTGAGCCATCAGGGCTAAGGATGCAATAGACCATGCCTTCTCACTACCGGAAGTAGTACATAACGGGCCATGTAATGTGACTTCCCAGCTCTGGGTGGCACAAATGGTTTGCGCTCCACTACTAACCTAAAGGTTGCTGGTTAAAACTCACCCAGCAGTGCCATGGAAGAAAGTCCTGGTGATCTGCTTCCATAAAGATCACAGCCAAGAAAGCCCTATGGAGCACTTCTCTTCTCTTCTCTGGGAGATTGCTATGAGTTGGAATTGACTTAATGACAATGTTAATTTGACTTTCAGATCCTTTACAAATTAATACAGTTTCATGCAGTGATTCAGCTTTTATGGTAGGTTAAAGAAACAGCACACATGCATGAACAATGACTCAGCACTTGTTTGTAAAGGAAAACCAAAATCGCAGATGTCCGTGGGTAGGTGATTCGGTAAGTGAAATACAATACGTTGATACTAAATAATTGAACATTCTTCAACCACTGATATAATCCCATTTAGAACATTATTTAATGGCAAAAGAAAATGTTCTTGTTTTGTGGAAAGTTTTTGAAAAACAGATTACGAACTGTAGGAACAGTACAATCCAAATTCTGAGAGCGCTAGACTCACACACACACAGATAAGAAGGGGAAGGCAGTCTAAGCAGATGTTAATTGTGGTTATTTCTGGATGCTAAGGGGAAGGGGGGCCTTTTATTTCCTACCATATAATATCTTTTATTTTCCATTTTATTTTATTTATTTTTTTTTTATATATATTTTATTGTACTTCAGGTGAAAGCTTACAGAGCAAATAGTTTCTCATGAAATAGTAGTACACATGTTGTTTTTTTTGACATAGGTTAACAACCCCACAACGTATTAAGCCTCTAAATTCTCAACCTTTTTTTTTGATGAAAATTACAGATGGCCAAAGATACACCGTTTCAAAATTTTCTACATTCACAGTTCAGTGACATTGACTACGCTCTTCCAACTGTGCTGTTATTCTCACTTAAGATGAAGGCTTACAGAACAAAATAGTTTTTCATTTAACAGTTACTACACATGTTGCCCTATGACAATGGTTAACAATCTCACAGCACATCAAGAATATCCTTACTCCACCTTGTGTTCCCTATCACCAGGGGGCTTCCTTGTCCCCTTCTGTCTTCTGGACCTTGTCAGTGGACTATTGTACCTCTTTAGTCTCCTTTGTTTGTTTATTTATTTATTTATTTTTATTTTATTTAAACACCATTTCAAAACTTTTTACTTACACATTTAAGTGATATTGACTATGCTCTTCCAATTGTGCTGCCATTCTCGCCCAAGATGAAGGCTTACAGGACAAAACAGCCTCCCATTTAATAGTTACTACAAATGTTGCCCCATAGCAGTGGTCAACAATCTCACAATACATCGACAGTGTCCTTATTCAATTTGTGTTCCTTATCATCAGTTTCCTACTCTCCCTCTGCCTTCTGGCCCTTGTCACCGGACTCCTGTACCTCGTTAGTCCCATTTAGTTTTACTGGGGTGTCCATTCCCAGGCTTAACATCGAACCTTGAAGGTAACTTCCCCTCTGAGCTGAAAGGGTGTCTGGGGGCCACACTCTCGAGGTTTCTCTAGTATTCTTTAGGCCAGTATATCTGGTCTTCTTTTTTTTTTTTTTTGGGAGTTAAAATTATGCTCTACATCCTACTCCAGCTCTGTCCAGAACCCTCTGTTGTGATCCTGGTCAGAGGAGTCATTGGTGGTAGCCGGGCACCATCCAGCTGTACTGGGCTCAGTCCCGTGGAGGCCTTGGTAGCTGTGGACCATTAGTCCTTTGGACTAATCTTTTCCTTGTATCCTGTTCTCTTCATTCTCCCTTGCTCCGGAAGGGATGAGATCAGTGGAGTATCTTAGATGGCCGCTCATAGGCTTTTAAGACCCCAGACACTACTCACCAAGGTAGAATGTAGAGCATTATCTTTATAAGTAGTGTCATGCCAATTGAGCTAGATGTTCCCCGAGATCATGGTCCCCAGAGCCCTCCGTCCAACAACTCAGTCCCTCGGGGGGTTTGGATGTGTCTATAGGGCCTTCATGACCTTTCCTTGTGCAGGTTGTGTTAGTTTCCGCTGTACTATGTACTATCTCATCTCTCACCCAAGTTACCACTTACCTATTACCTATTTAGTATCCCCCCCCCCCCCATCCCTGGTAACCAACAAGGATTGTTACATTTTGCATGTGAATTTTTTCATGGGTTTTTACAATAGAGGTCTCATACAATATTTGTCCTTTTGTGATTGACTTATTTCACTCAGCATGATGTCCTCCAGTTTCATCCATGTTATGAGATGGTTCACCGATTCATTGTTCTTTCTCGTTGCATAGTACTCCATTGTGTGTATGTACCATAGTTTGTGTATCCATTCGTCTGTTGATGGACATCGAGGTTGTTTCCATCGTTTTGCTATTGTGAATAATGCTGCCATGAACATAGGTGTGCATATGTCTATTCGAGTGATGACTCTTATTTCTCTAGGATATATTCCTAGGAGTGGGATTGCTGGATCGAATGGTACGTCTATTTCTAGCTTTCTGAGGAAACGCCATATCATTTTCCAAAATGGCTGTATCATTTTGCATTCCCACCAGCAGTGTATAAGAGTTCCCGTCTCCCCGCAGCCCCTCCAACATTTGTTATTTCCAGTGTTTTTGATTCGTGCCAGTAATGCCGGGGTGAGATGGTATCTCATTGTGGTTTTAATTTGCATTTCTCTAATGGCTAGTGATCGCGAGCATTTCCTCATGTGTCTGTTGGCCATTTGAATGTCTTCCTTGGTGAAGTGTCTGTTCATTTCCTTTGCCCATTTTTTGATAGGATGGGTTGTCTTTTTGTTGTAGAGGTGTTGGATTTTCTTGTAGATTATGGAGATTAGACCTTTGTCTGACTTGTACTGTCCAAAAATTTTTTTCCAGTCTGTAGGTTCTCTTTTAACTCTTTTGGTGAAATCTTTTGAAGAGCATAGATGTTTGATTTTTAGAAGATCCCAATTATCTAGTTTATCTGTTGGGTTTTTTGTGTTGATGTTTATGGTTTGTATCCTGTTAATGCCATGTATTAAGGCCTGAAGTGTTGGTCCTATTTTCTCTTCTATGAATTTTATAGTTTGAGGCTTTATATTCAGGTCTTTGATGCATTTTGAAGTAGTTTTTGTATATGGTGTGAGGTATGGGTCCTGTTTCATTTTTCTACAAATGGATATCCAGTTTTGCCAGCACCATTTGTTAAAAAGACTGTCTTTTCCCCATTTGATGTATTTTGGGCCCTTGTCAAAAATCAGGTGACCGTAGGTGGATGGATTTACATCTGAGTTCTCAATTCTGTTCCATTGGTCAATGTCTCTGTTGTTGTACCAGTACCAGGCTGTTTTGAGTACTGTAGCTGTATAGTAGGTTCTCAAGTCAGGTAGTGTGAGTCCTCCAACTTTATTCTTCTTCTTCAGTAGTGCTTTACTTATTCGAGGTTTCTTCCCTTTCCATATAAAGTTAATAATTAGTTTTTCCATCTCTTTGAAGAATGTTGTTGGTATTTGTATCGGAATTGCATTGTATTTGTAGATTGCTTTAGGTAGAATTGCCATTTTCACAATGTTGAGTCTGCCTATCCATGAGCATGGTATGTTTTTCCATTTATGTAGATCCCTTTGGGTTTCATGCAGCAGTGTTTTGTAGTTTTCTTTGTATAGGTCTTTTATATTCCTGGTCAGATTTATTCCTAAGTATTTTATCGTTTTAGGGGCTATTGAAAATGGTATTGATTTCCTGATCTCCTTTTCATCGTTCTCTTTACCGGTGTATAGGAATCCAACTGATTTTTGAATGTTTATCTTGTATCCTGCTACTCTGCTGAATCTTTCTATTACTTCCAGTAAATTTCTCGTGGAGTCTTTAGGGTTTTCTATGTATAGTATCATATCATCTGCAAACAGGGAGAGTTTAACTTCTTCATTACCAATTTGGATGCCTTTTATTTCTTTCTCTTGCCTTACTGCTCTAGCTAGAACTTCCAGCACAATGTTAAATAGGAGTGGTGATAAAGGGCATCCTTGTCTTGTTCCTGTTTTCAGGGGGAATGTTTTCAGCCTTTCTCCATTAAGAATGATGTTGGCTGTTGGTTTTGCATAGATGCCCTTTATTATGTTGAGAAATTTCCCTTCTATACCTATTTTATTGAGAGCTTTTATCAGGAATGGGTGTTGGACTTTGTCAAATGCCTTTTCTGCATCAATTGAGATAATCATGTGATTTTTTTCTTTCCTTTTATTTATGTGGTGGATTACGTTGATGGATTTTCTAATGTTAAACCATCCTTGCATACCTGGTATGAATCCTACTTGGTCGTGGTGTATTATTTTTTTGATATGATACTGAATTCTATTGGCTAGAATTTTGTTCAGAATTTTTGCATCTATATTCATGAGAGATATTGGTCTGTAATTTTCTTTTTTTGTGATGTCTTTGCCTGGTTTTGGTATCAGCGTTATGCTGGCTTCATAGAATGAATTTGGAAGTGTTGCTTCCTCTTCTATGCTCTGAAATAACTTGAGTAGAACTGGTACGAGCTCTTCTGTAAATGTTTTGTAGAATTCTCCAGTGAAGCCATCTGGGCCAGGGCTTTTTTTGGTTGGGAGTTTTTTTATTACCTTTTCAATCTCTTCTCTTGTTATGGGTCTGTTCAGATTTTCAATATCACTTTGTTGTAGTTTGGGTAGGCCGTATGTTTCTAGAAATTTATCCATTTCCTCTAGGTTTTCAAATTTGTTGGAATATAGTTTTTCATAATATTCTGTTATAATCCTTTTTATTTCAGTTGGGTCTGTTGTAATGTCCCCCATTTCATTTCTTATTTGGGTTATTTGTGCCCTCTGCTGTTTTTCTTTTGTCAGTCTGGCCAGTGGTTTGTCGATTTTGTTGATTCTTTCAAAGAACCAACTTTTGGTTTTGTTGATTCTTTCTATTGTTTTTCTGTTCTCTATTTCATTGATTTCTGCTCTGATCTTTACTATTTCCTTTCTTCCGGTGGTTGTAGGCTTTTTTTGTTGTTCTCTTTCTATTTGTTTGAGTTCTGTAGTTAATGTTTTGATTTTGTCCCTTTCTTCTTTTTTGATATGTGCATCTATTGCTATAAATTGTCCTCTGAGGACTGCCTTTGCTGTGTCCCAAAGGTTTTGGTATGATGTGTTTTCATTTTCATTTGATTCTAGGAATTTTTTAATTCCATCTCTGATTTCTTCTATTACCCATTGATGTGTAAGCAGATTATTATTCAGTTTCCATGTGTTTGATTTTTTTTCCTTGCTCTTTCTAGTGTTAATTTCTACCTTGATGGCATTGTGGTCAGAGAAGATACTGTGAATTATCTCAGCATTTTGGATCTTGTTGAGGATTGCTCTGTGGCCTAAGATGTGGTCTATTCTGGAGAACGTTCCATGTGCATTGGAAAAGAATGTGTACTTTGCAGCGGTTGGATGGATTGTTCTATATATGTCTATGAGGTCCAGTTGGCTGATTGTGTCCTTTAGGTCTTCTGTATCTTTGCTGAGTTTCTTTTTAGTTGTTCTGTCCTTTACTGAGAGTGGTGTGTTGAAGTCTCCTACTATTATTGTGGAACTGTCAATTTCTCTTTTCAGTGCTGTTAGAGTTTTTTTTATGTATTTTGGAGCCCTGTCATTGGGTGCATAGATATTTATTATGGTTATGTCTTCATGATGGATCATCCCCTTAATCATTATATAGTGTCCTTCTTTGTCTTTTATGGTAGATTTTGTTTTAAAGTCTATTTTATCTGAGATTAGAATTGCCACTCCTGCTCTTTTTTGGTAGTTGTTAGCTTGATATATTTTTTTCCAACCTTTGATTTTTAATAAATTCACATCTTTGTTTCTAAGGTGTGTCTCTTGTAGACAGCAAATAGATGGATCCTGTTTTCTTATCCATTCTGCCACTCTCCGTCGCTTTATGGGTGCATTGAGTCCATTTACGTTCAGTGTAATTATTGATAGATGTGAATTTGTTGCTGTCATTTTGTAGTGCTTTTTTTTGTGATGCTGAAGTTTTCTTTGTTCTTCTTACTCTCTTGTGCTGAGTTCCTTTTGTTTGTGGATTTTGTGTTCATTTCTTTTGTTTTTGTAGGTTTTGGTTTTGTTGAGACTTTATGTTTTTCGTCTTTATTTTTATGAGTTGGTTTGTTAACTTTTTTTGTGGTTACCATGAATTTTACCCTTATCTTTATAATTTTGAAGCAGTCTACCATTACTTGGTATCGCCTTGCCTTCTTCTCCTTTAGAAGGTTCTATACCTATGCCGTTTGTTCCCTCTTTCATTGTTTTGATGTTGTTGTCATCCTTTGATTGATTTCTCTCATTCCCTGTTGTATATCTTTTGTTTTTGGAAAGTCGTCTGTAGTTCAGTTCCTAGAATGGTATCTGGTTCATGTTAACCTGCGTCCTAGGTCCTAGGTCCTGCCTGAGGGCTTAAGCTGTTTGTCCTCAGATCGAAGAACTCCCTTTAATAATTCTTGTAAGTTTGGTTTGACTTTTGCATATTCCTTTAGTTTCTGTTTATCTGGAAATGACCTAATTTCACCATCAAATCTGAATGAGAGTTTTGCAGG
Organism: Dugong dugon; assembly: GCA_030035585.1. NCBI lineage: Eukaryota > Metazoa > Chordata > Mammalia > Sirenia > Dugongidae > Dugong > Dugong dugon. The sequence goes on along the minus strand of CM057475.1, from coordinate 82,028,448 downwards.
ATATATTATTCTTGGCTGACAATTTTTTTCTTTCAAGATTTTATATATGTCATCCCATTGCCTTCTTGCCTGCATGGTTTCTGCTGAATAATCTGAGCTTAGTCTTATTGTTTCTCCTCTGTATGTGACTTCTTGTTTTTCACGAGCTGCTCTCAGGATTCTTTGTTTGTCTTTAGTTTTAGCGAGTGTGAATATGATATGTCTTGGTGATTTTCTTTTGGGGTCTCTTCTATATGGGGTTCGTTGAGCTTCTTGGATGACCAGCTTTTCATCTTTCATGATATTGGGAAAGTTTTCTGTCAGCAGTTCCTCAATGATCCTCTCTGTGTTTTCTGTTTTCTCCCCCTGTTCTGGTATGCCAATCACTCGTAAGTTTTTGCTTTTAATTGTGTCCCACATAACTCTCAGGGTCTCTTCATTTTTCTTTGTTCTTTTTTCTGAGTTTTCCTGAAACAGAGTTGTATCCAAGTGTTTGTCTTCAGTTCCACTGATCCTGTCTTCCATGGTTTCAAATCTACTTCTCAGCCCTTCTATGACACCGTCCATTTCTGAAATCTTGTTGTTTATCTTTTGGATTTCTAATTGTTGTTTTTGTATAATTTCGAGTTGTGAATTTATTTTGGCATTTTGTTCTTGCATCATCTTCCTGAATTCTTCCAATTTTTTGTCTGTATTTTCCATAAATTTGTCTATTTTTTCCTCATGTTTGTCAGCTTTTTGCCTCAGTTCTTGGAAAATTCCGAGTATTAGTGATTTGAGTTCCGTATCAGGTACTTCTAGTGCATTTTCTTCCACAGGAGAGTTATCTGGTGTTTTAATTTGGACGCCTATTGGAGCCATCTTGTCTTGTTTTTGTAATGTTTTGATATTGTTTGCTGTTTTCGGGACATTCAGTAGATATTTCTCTCGTTTATTGATTGTAGATTTTTTTTTTTTTCGTTCTTGTGGTACAGCTGGGCAGATCTAGTTGAGGAGGAGCCACTGGGATGGGTTGCTTGTGGCACTCACCGCAGCCACCAGGACGGTCGGTAGTCAGTGCTGGGCAGGTTCCAATAGGGCGTGCCTGCACCGCTTGGTGATGTGATGTCTAGTGCACGGTGCAGGTAGGTAGGGTGCAGCGGGAAGATGGTTATGTGTGAAGTTAAGCTGGATATGGGAGAGAGGAGAGAGGAGGAGGAGCAAAAAGTGTACAAACATAAAAGAATGCTAGGGGAGCTTGTCGTTGGAATGTACAGAAGAGAGACTATGGGATGGAGGAAACCAGAAGGGGGAAGAGAAAGAAAAGGAAAGAATGACCAAATAAAAATCAGAAAAGTTAAAGAACTGCAAAGTTCCCAGAGATCCCACCGATGCAGCTATGAGGTCTGGGGGAGTCGGTCTCAATTTTCACAGCTCAGCCTGGCCAGAAGGTACAGAGGCATACATCGCCTGGAATTCAGGGATCAGAAAGAGAAGGAAGAGATAGAGAGACAAGAAATTAAGCAATGAAGAAAGACAAAAGAGAAAAAGAGGTAAAAGATGACAAAACTAATCAAAAAAGGAAGAAAAATAAAATTGAGAGAAAAAAAAAAAAGGGCAACACCAGCAGTCAGTGCCTACAAATGGGACCCAGAGAGCCCCCACTCAGGGGCGCGAATTCCAAGAAGCCGGTAGTCTCGGGGTTAAGTGACCGTGGCCACGGGAAGCAGAGGGGCCAACGAACAAAGGCCCCAGGATCCCACCCGCGCGGGAGCCCAGACCTGGAAACAGCCACACGCCCGAACGCAGCCCTACAGCCCCGCAGGAGAGAGCAGAGACGGCACTCGGAACCAGGCACCCAGGCAAAAGGAGGGGGAGGCGGCAGAAAAAGGCTCGCTAGCGGCCGGCAAACGGCTCCCAGAAAGCCCCCCGCCCGGGCGCGCGGAATCCAAGCACCGGCGCCCCCCAGCTCAGGGACTCCGGCCACGGAAAGCAGAGGGGCGAACAAACAAAGGCCCCGGGATCCCACCCACGCGGGAGCCCAGACCTAGAAACAGCCACACGCCCTCACACAGCCCTACAGCCCCGCAGGAGAGAGCAGAGACGGCCCTCGGAACCAGGCACCCAGGCAAAAGGAGGGGGAGGCGGCAGAAAAAGTTTCGCTAGGTGCCAGCAAATGGCTCCCAGAAAGCCTCCAGCCCGGGCGCGCGGAATCCAAGCACCGGTGCCCCCCTGCTCAGGGACTCCGGCCACGGAAAGCAGAGGGGCGAACGAACAAAGGCCCCGGGATCCCACCCACGCGGGGGCCCAGACCTAGAAACAGCCACACGCCCGCACGCAGCCCTACAGCCCCGCAGGAGAGAGCAGAGACAGCACTCGGAACCAGGCACCCAGGCAAAAGGAGGGGGAGGCGGAAGAAAAAGGTTCGCTAGGTGCCAGCAAACGGCTCCCAGAAAGCCTCCAGCCCGGGCGTGCGGAATCCAAGCACCGGCGCCCCCCTGCTCAGGGACTCCGGCCACGGAAAGCAGAGGGGCGAACGAACAAAGGCCCCGGGATCCCACCCACGCGGGAGCCCAGACCTAGAAACAGCCACACGCCCGCGCAGCCCTACAGCCCCGCAGGAGAGAGCAGAGACAGCACTCGGAACCAGGCACCCAGGCAAAAGGAGGGGGAGGCGGCAGAAAAAGGTTCGCTAGCTGCCAGCAAACGGCTCCCAGAAAGCCGCCAGCCCAGGCGCGCGGAATCCAAGCACCAGCACCCCCCAGCCCAGAGACCCTGGCCACGGAAAGCAGGGGATCCCCAGCTGAGGCGGAGAGGGGTGGGTGGTGGGAGAGCGCGCACCGCAGTTTACCGGTCGTTCTGTCTCCGACCAGATGCTCTGCAAGGCTGCTCTCCCGTTTGCTGGTCTCCGATAGGAATCCAAGATGGTGGATCCGCGCTGCGTTAGCTGGTAAGGAATCTCTGCCTGAGTCTCTCCTCGCTCTCCGTTCTCTTTTAGTATTCTCACTCCGTTTGGTGTTTGGCTGAGTTCTTTATCTCTTCATTTGGTGTTCTAGGGTTTCGGGATTGTTGATTCTCTGTTAGGCTTAGTTTTTCGGATCTTTGCTGTGGAGGGACGGCGTGGTGTTTCTGCCTAGAGCGCCATCTTGCCCCCCTATTTTCCATTTTAATGAGCGTGTATTGCTTTCATAATCAGAAGAATGCCATAAAATACTGGGAAATGCTTCTTCCTTCATGCCGTCGAAAATGAGAATGTTACCTGCTGCCAGAGCCTCTCGTCAGCCCCGTAACCCTCGGTGAGGAGAACGGAGCTGTGTCCATCTGTTCCAAAATGCCCACGCTGAGGAGAGGCTTTATTTATTTGTCTTCCCTCTGTACTGGCAGCGTCATACCATGGGGGCACCTGGGCAAGAGGTCTGTCATCTCCTCCTTGGAAACAGGGCACGCACCTGGGGTCCAGCTCAGGGGCTAACATCTGCCTTCCTTAGAATGAGCAGCTCTGTGGACCCTCACCCTGAGGGTTTGACTCTGGTTCCACCTAAGCTTGTATGTCCGTGTGCTTGCGAGTTGGGAGTAGGAGGTACTGGTGGAATCAAAATGTAAATAAACGCCAACTGCTGGTGGTGTAGTGGTTCAGCGCTTGGCTGCTAACAAAATGTTGGAAGTTCGAATCCACCAGCCGCTGTTTGGAAATCCTGTGGGGCAGCTCTGCTCTGTCCTGTAGGGTTACTGTGAGTTGGAATCGACTCGATGGCAATGGGCTTGGTTTTTGGTCTAGTCAAGAATCAGCCCCAACTTATGAGAAAACGAAACTGTGACCTCACAGCTGTTCCTTTATCTCAGCTTGTCAGACAGGGGCAGGTGCCCCTTCGGAGGTGTGTGGGCAAGGTGGGTGGGGGCCTGGCACCCAGCCATCCCTCAGGTGGTAGGATAAGCAGCTCCGTGACTCTGGACACCCAGTTTTACTTGCAGAGTGCAGGAGGCACGGGGCTTTTGCCCTGTGGTCAAGCAGATAGTTTAGTAGAAGATGTAATTACACTTGGCTTTTACAGGTGACATGTATGTTTACCAGGACATTTCTGTCTGTGGCGGCCAGCTTGGGCTCTGCCCTTGGCCCAGCTGGAATATTCTTGCTTCTCTCCAGTTCTAATGAAAACAACGGGGAAGAGCAAACCCAAGGAGTGCTACAAATTATGTCATCTGAGAGAAGCCAGAAAGATGCTTCACGTGAACAGGAAGGTGACATCATGCTTGAGAACGTAGACATCGGGGACAGACTGTCTGGGTTCCAAATGACCCTTGACAGTTGCTAGCTCTGTGAGCTTGAGAAAGTTACTTAGCCCTCTGTGCTTTAGTTTTCTTATCTGTAAGATGGGATTACTGCAGGAATTAACTGAGTTCTTATCATAATCTTAATAACGAGTATTGACAGCTAACACTTATGTAGCATCTGCAATGGCAGTGCTATTCCAGCTGCTTTCCACAGGTGTTCCCAGATTCTCGAGCCAGGATGGGGATGTACTTTCTCTGAACTAAGCTGGGGAGACAGCTACCCTTCTTGATCGCTTTATCTCCGTATTTTCTCTAGACTAGACTGTACTTTGAGACATCATTGACATGAAAATTGACTGTGTCCCCAGACCCAGTGGTAAATTATTCAGACATCGACTACAAATTGAGGGACTATGGAGATAATGAAAAAGTTAAACGGGATTTGTGTTTATTGACATACTTCATATCTTTTTAAAGAACTAGGAATTTCTGTCCCAGTGATTATTATTTTCCTTGAATTTATGGGGAACATTCCACAAAGCAATGCTTCTGGGAGTCACAGGATGAGAGTTCTAAGTTATGAATCTGATCCTGACTCACTCTGTTAGAGGATGAGACGCAAGGGGAACAACTCGGGAGATGACGGGATTCCGTGATAACTGGAATTCAGAATCCAGATTAGAGGTAATTATTCCCTTACTTAAAAGTCCCTGGTGGTGCAAATGGTTAAGCACTCGACTACTAACCAAAAGGTTGGCAGTTCAAACCCACCCAGAGGAACCTCAGTGGAAAGGTCTGGTGATCTGCTTCTGAAAGGTCACAGCCTGACCATTCTACTCTGCACACATGAGGTTGCCATGAGTCGGAATTGACTGGAAGGCAACTGGTTTGGTTTTTTGGTTTTTATTCCCTTACTTACTTATTGCAAGTTCCTCAATTCCAGTACTTATTCTAAAGCCACACTCTCCAGTGGAAATATACTGCAAACCACATGTGTAATTTAACATTTTCTGTTATTCATTTTAAACAGTAAAAGGAACAGGTGAAATTAATTAAAATAATTTAATTTTACTTAACCCAGTATATCCAAAATATTCTGATTTCAGCATGTAGTCATTGTAAAAATTATTAAAGAAATCATCCAGGTTTCCTTTTTTTTGGTATTAAGTCTTTGAAATCCAGTGTGTATTTTGCTCTGACAGCATACCTCAATTCAGACTAGCCACATTTAGGGTGCTCTGTAGCCACGTGTGGAAGTCTCCCCTATGGGACAGGGTAGTGCTAGAAGATAGTATTCAAGTCTATTGTGAAGATATCAAAGATCTATCTGGGAATATATCTTAGCATATTTACTAAGGCTCTAAGATAGCATTTCAAGGAAGTTTACTTACTGCCCGTTCTGTGAATAACTGAACCCAAATATGAACCCTTTGTGTCTATGATCTTGCTGTTGTTAGGTGCCGTCGAGTCAGTTCCGACTCACAGTGACCCCGTGTCCAACAGAATGAAACACTGTGGGTCCTGCGCCATCCTCACAGTCATTGTTATGCTTGAGCCCATTGTTGCAGCCACTGTGTCAGTCCGTCTCTCTGAGGGTCTTCCTCTTTTTTGCTGACCCTTTACTTTACTAAGCATGATGTCCTTCTCCAGGGACTTGTCCCTCCTGGTAACATGCCCAAAGTATGTGGGACATAGTTTCACCATCTTTGCTTCTAAGGAGTGTTCTGGTTGTACTTCTTTCAAGACAGTTTTGTTCATTCTTTGGACAGTCCATGGTATAGTCAATATTCTTCGCCAACCCCACAATTCAAAGGCATCAATTCTTCTTTAATCTTCCTTATTCACCGCCCAGCTTTTGCGTACATATGAAGTGATTGAAACGCCATGGCTTCCGTCAGGTGCACCTTAGTCTTCAAGGTGACATCTTTGCTTTTTTAACACTTTAAAGAAGCCTTTTGCAGCAGATTTGCCCAGTGTAATGCGTCTTTTGATTTCTTGACTGCTGCTTCCATGGGTGTTGATTGTAGATCCAAGTAAAATGAAATCCTTGACAACTTCACGGTGTTGCTTATTGGTCCAGTTGTGAGGGTTTTTGTTTTCTGTATGTTGAGGTGTAATCCATACTGAAGGCTGTGGTCTGTGATCTTCATCAGCAAGTGCTTCAAGTTCTCTTGGCTTTCAGCAAGCAAGGTTGTGTCATCTGCATAATGCAGATTGTCAGTGTGTCTCCCTCCAATCTTGATGCCCATTTCTTCTTCATATAGTCCAGCTTCTCAGATTATTTGCTCAGCAGACAGATTGAATAAGTATGGTGAATGGATACAACTGTTACACACACCTTTCCTAACTTCAGACCAGGTAGCATCCCCTTGTTCTGTTCGAACAGCTGCCTCTTGATCTATGTACAGTTTCCTCATAGCACAATTAAGTGTTCTGGAATTCCCATTTTTTGCAAAGTTATCCATAATTTGTTATGATCCACCCAGTCGAATGCCTTTGCATAGTCAATAAAACAGAGGTAAACATCTTTCCGGTATTCTCTGCTTTCAGCCAGGATCCATCTGACATCAGCAATGATATCCTTGGTTCCACATCCTCTTCTGAATCTGGTTTAAATTTCTGGCCGTTCCCTATTGATATATTCTGCAGCCACTTTTGAATGATCTTCATCAAAATTTTACTTGCATGTGAAATTATTGATATTGTTTGATAATTTCTGTATTCTGTTGGATCACCTTCCTTGGGAATAGGCTTAAATACAGGTCTCTTTCAGTTGGTTGGCCAGGTAGCTGTCTTCCAAATTCCTTGGCATAGACAAGTGAGTACTTCCAGTGCTGCATCCGTTTGTTGAAACATCTCAATTGATATTCCATCAATTCCTGGAGCCTTGTTTTTTGCCAATGACCTTCAATGCAGCTTGGACTTCTTGTAAGAATAGTTAAAAGGTCCATTTTATGCTGCATATGAGATATTTAAATGATATATGCTTATATAGTGTCTACCTGCACAAATGATTCAACTTCTATTTTAACACATTTTCTTTTCCCCCAAAGATAGGCATAATCCATATTTGTTAGGGATAAAATTTGGGAACTAACAAAAAGTGGAAGGGAAGAAAAAAAAAGTCACCCACAGCTCCAGCATAGATTTACAAAAAATGCTGATATATTGGTACATTACCATTCATGATAGAATATTGTAATCACAGTTTTGTATTCTACTCTGACTTAACATTTTAATATATATCTTTTCCATAATGTTATAAATTAGTAAATGACATTTTAGTGAATTTTAAAAAATTCAGAAAATGAACCAGAGTGTTACTTGACTTAACTATACCAGGAAAAACTATTTCCGAATTTCCAGTGTGCATCAATCCTCTCTAGGCATCTAAGGTCATTTCTTTATAGTAACTTCCCAGAATTTTAAAAGCCTTTTGATCCAAGTTGTCAGAGTGTCCTGGTCTGCTTCAGAAATAGACGGGGACCACTTAGGAGGATCACGGAAGTATCGCCGATCGGAGGACGGGTGTTTTGCTTCCTTTCTTTCCTCCTGCTTTTTAAATTTGTGTTTTTACTTTATGTTTACTTTGCATTCTAGGACTTCCAGTGCAGTGTCTAACGTAATAGTCACAAATGGACACCCTACTCTGTTCCCGTTTTAAAGGGGATACTTCTATTATTTTCCTTTAACAATGTTGTGTATTTCAGGTTTTATTAACTACCATTTGTTCAGCTTAGGAAAATCCCTTCCATTCCTAGATTGCTGATAGGCATTTGTCTCAGGCTGGGTTCTCTAGGGAAGAAAAACCAGTGAAACATATGTACATATATATGTATACCCAGTGTTGTTGTGTCGACTCTGACTCATAGCAACCCTATAGGACAAATCGAACTGCCCCATAGGGTTTTCGAGGAGTGGCTGGTGGGTTTGAACTGCCAAGCTTTTGGTTAGGAGCCGATCTCTTAACCACTGTGCTACCACATATATGTATATATATATGTGTGTGTGTGTGTGTGTGTGTGTGTGTGTATGTATAGAGAGAGATTTATCTCAAGGAAATGGCTCGTGCAGTTGTAGAGTCTGGCAAGTCCCAAGTCCCTGGGTCAGGTGTCAGGCTGGAGGCTTCTCCTGACTCACACAGCTGCAGGGGCTGTTGAACCCAAGAGTAGCAGGTAAGATGGCAGGCCATTAGCTCAAGTCCCAAGAACCAGAGGTCAGATGATGATGAGCCAGATGCAGGATCCAGAGCAAGCAAAAGCCAGTGAACTTTGCCAGAACATCCGTAGGTACTGGATGCAGGCCACACCCCCAAGGAAACTCCCCTTACAACTGAGTGGCTGATCACATTAGATCACATCACGGAGGTGATTATTTTACATCACAAAATGGAGGATAACTACATCATTACACAGCTGCCAAATGTCATCATTACGTAACCACTAAGAATCATGGCCCAGCCAAGCTGACACACAATCTTAACCATCACGGCATTTTTGTTATCATAATTCAATGAATTTTTCTATGTTTTTCCTGTTTCTATTAAGATAATCATATGAGCCTTACTTTAATGTATTATCCTGGTGCATGACATTTAAAAAAATTATGTTAAATTGCTTTTGGATTTCTTGGATACACCCAGATTCTTCATGACGAATTGTCTGCTTACCTGCAGTGTGAGATTTGTTGCTCTGACTTTGTTTAGGGCCTTTGATCTATGTTCATATGTGAAAATGGCCTGTCGTTTCCCATTCTATACTCACTTGGTTTGAGTGTGAAAGTTATGGTGGCTTCATAGAATAAATTAGTGAACTATCTCTCTCTTTGGAAGAGTTTATATTGTGAATATTTAAATTAAGAAGTCTCAAGTTCAATATGTTGCCACTACTACCTCTCATTGAACAATACAAGGACGTTACAATTTATTACTCAACATCCTTCCTTCCTTCACACGTTTTAGTTGTTTGTTGCCTAGTTCTTTAAAAAAAATCAGTGTTATTATTACTGCTTTATACTTGTTAATTATTTGATTTTCTCAGATGATCCTTCCAGAATCATTTACCTTCTTTTTTAATTAGCTCTTTTATAATCTATTTTAATGTAAGTCAGCTAATGGCAAAATCTCTCAGCTTTTGCTCATCTTAAAAAAGGTATTTTTAACTCATTTTTGAACATAGGTTTTTTGGTTTGTTTGATTTTGTTTTGTTTAGTTTTTGGTTGGCAGTTATTTTTTCTCATCTCTTTGAAGGTATTCTTCCGGCATCTCTGGTTTCCATTTGTTTCTGCAAAGAAGTTTTCTATCAATCTAAATAATGTTCCTTTGTAGATCCAGTTTTCTTCTGATGTTTTTAAAATTTTCTATTTGACTTTTGGGTTTACGGTTTCATCATGGTGTGTCTAGATGTGGTTCTTTTAAAAAATTCGCCCAACTGTGTATTATGCTTTCTGTGGACTCATGTCTTTCATCATTTTCAAAACATTTTTCAAATCCTGCCTTTCCTCCATTGTCTTTTTTCTGTCCTTCCAAAATTTTGATAAAACCAAAACCAAACCCATTGCTGTTGAGTTGATTCTAACTCATAGCGACCCTATGGGGGCAGTAGAACTGCCCCCATAGGGTTTCCAAGGAGCGGCTGGTGGATTTGAACTGCTGACCTTTTGGTTAGCAGCCAAATGCTTAATAAGAATAATCCATATTTGTTAGGGACAAATTTTGATAAGTAATATGTTATTATTACTATTAATATTATTATTCCAAACTCAATATCCTTTAGCATTCTTTTCGTATGATCTTTGTTCTGTAGGCTGTATTCTGAATAATTTCTTTACATTTATTTTCCAGCTGCTAAGTTTCTTTTCAGCTGTGTCTAATCTGATGTTTCAACTCTCCATGAAGTTTTAATTTCAACAGATATAATTTTAATCTCTAGTAATTCCACTGACTTTTTCTTTTCAATTCTACTGTTTCATCCTTTATAGTGTCTTGATCCTTGCTCATCTTAAAATATTTCATGCAAAATTATTTCTGTATATGAAATTTCTGGTATCTCTAGTTTTCAAAGGTCCAATTTTGTTTTTTTTGTTTTTTTTTTTTTTTTGCTGACTATCACTCATGGTGGCTTGCTTCTTCTTATACCTGGTGTTCTTTGATTATGAGCTTGTCATTTGATGATAATATGTGGGGCTTCTGCAGACCTAAATTGATTATACTTTCCTCTGGAGGGGGTTTACACCTTCTTATGCATAACTAAGAGGCACCACCAACCCAGGACCAGACCACCCCCTTGAGGGTATAGCTTTTGCTCAATCCTAAAACTTTAAACTCAGCTCCCAATTTCTCTGCTGGCCAGCCTTCACATCTGCCTTTGAGACAAACCTGCCCCTCCTGTCTGCCACCTGTAGACCCTGGGAAGAGATGGAATCCTTGGAGACCAACTCTACCTTTGCCAAGCCTAGCAATGAATCAAAGAGTGAGTTCTATCCAGGGCTGTTCTTTTCTGCAGTGGAAGAGTCCCTCAGGGCACTTGCTCGTACACTGTGGGAAACAAGCTCAACTTTTTTGGCTGAAAAGAGAGAAAAGCCTATATACGCTTATTTCTGGAATTTGCTAATAAGAAATATTCTCCCAAAATAGAATCCATTTTTATTTCAGATTATATATCCTATGGTCTTATAGCATGGCAAAAAGCTAGATACACTGGTTCATAGATTTCTTTCGAATTATATATATCACGAGGTCGTTAATTCTGTCATAAAGTTAAGTTCACAACTAACAAAGTATCTTGTGATAAGCAATATTTTTGATAAAAACCAAATATTCAATGTCATGCAGATAAGGATGTGTGCTATTGGAGGGCAGATGCCCTGTCTGTCTTGTTTACCACTGGATCTCCCGGACCTGGCAAAGGGTCTGGTCTCTAACAAGGTCTTGATAAATACTAAGTCAATAATTAATTGAGCAAATGTGTATTGAGCACCTACTATATGCTGTGCACTAGTATACGTGCTGGGGGATAGAGTGGTGAGCAAAACAAATAAAAAAAATCTGTTCCCATGAATCTTACAGTCTAGTTTAGTTTGTGAATATTTTCGTGTATTAATGTATTAATAGATTGGAGCCTTGGTGGCACAGTGGTTAAAAGCTTGGCTATTAACCAAAAGGTCAGCAGTTCAAATCCACCTGCGGCTCTTTGGAAACCCTATGGGGCAGTTCTACTCTGTCCTGTAGCATCCCTCTGAGTGGGAATTGACTTGACGCCAACGGGTTTGTATTTTTTAAATTATTCATAGATTAATTAATAGAAATAATGTCTGTTCCTAAGCTCCCTGCATGTCATGACCATATTTCCTGTAATTGTCTCTGTTGAATTCATGTAAATATGATTTTGATTAGAATTCTGAGAAGTTTGAAAGCTTAAGATCTGACTGTCCAGTAGTCATTCATCAGGATGGCTATTTGGGTAAAAAGCTTTTAAGTAGTTTTGTATGAATTTTCATTTGTCCTGGATACTCTTGCAGTTATCTTTATAATATGCTTTTAGGTGTTGAACGTGGTAATCAGGGACAGATCAGGTTTTTTGGATCCTGAAACTCATACAAATTTGGGGGTTTTCTTGAAGGAGAACAATACAAAATTCCCAGTGCAGAAACAGGCATACAGCCTCAGGAGGGGTTTGTGCCAATGAAGGCCCTGGAGGTGAAGCCTCTTCAGCAGGAAGGAAGAAGTGTCTTGGAAAGAGTAGGCATGTGAGTGCTTCCTAATGACCAGGATTTGCATTTTGTGCTTGGGGCAGTGACCTGGAAGTCTCCCTACCTGCAGCTCCTTTGTTTCTCTTGCATTGATACGAACATCTTTTATAGAAATAATACAAACAAAAACAAGTGATGTTGAGTTGATTCCGACTCACGAGACTCGGTGTGTGTCACAGTAGAACTGTGCTCCACAGAATTTTCATTGGCTGATTTTTCAGAAGTAGATTGCCAGGTCCTTCTTCTGAGGCACCTTTGGGTGGACTTGAACTCCCAAACTTTCTGTTAGCAGCCAAGTGTGTTAACCGTTTGCACCACCCAGACTCCATGACCAGTGTAGTATTTACTTTTTTAAGCAAAATAATACTCATTTCAGGTAAGATTATCTTCATTCACCTCTAAAAAAAAACTGGAAAGGAATGGCTAAATTCTCAGGTCAATGGTCCTGTTGTGTTCAGCCCCCATGACAGAGAGACCAACTGCCGGTCGGCGGCATGGAGGGTGCAGGGTGTGCCTCCACATGCGTAGCCGTAAGACCACACATGTGCCTGACCCTCGGGAAATGTTGCTCATTTAGTAACAGGAAGATTGGATGCCGTTTGGAATGCAGACAGTGGGCTTGTACCATGTGCAGTACAAGTAGGAAGTCGAGTGACTGGTGGTGGCCGATTATTGCCTCTGTGGTCATGAGAAGCAGGCTGGCCGTGGAGACACTGGTGCAGACCGCGGTTAGAGGGAAAGCCTTCTGGCACGTGGCCACACTGCTAATTTGAATAATGACTTTTACAAATGATATTTTGTGATTGACTCGAAAAGGTCAAGATATGAATATTGAGGCAGAAGTGGAGGGCAGAGCCGCCAGGCTTTCTTGGAGGTGTGGATGGTGCAGCCTCTTTCCTTCATGCCCGAGGGCTGAAATGGTGAGAGAGGCCGTGGCTCCCAAGGGCGGCGACTGCAGCGGCCGGGCTCACCGGTGCCTCCTGAGCCTGTCACGGCGCCTCTCCAGGCTACAGTTGCACGTGGGTGCTTCCGTACATGGCGACCACGCAGGTGTGTGAATGCGTGTCACTGAGTGTGTGTGTGTGAACAAGTATGTGTGCTGTGTGTATGAATGTGTGTGAGTGTGTGTGATTGTGAATGAGTGTGTGTGTGACATGGTATGAATGTGTGTATGAGTGGAGGGTGTGTATGAGTGTGTGAGGGTGTGTGCATGTGAGTATGTGATTGAGTGTATATTTGAATGTGTGTGAATGAATGTATGTGAATGAGTGTGTATGTGCAGTTGAGTGTGCAGGCATATGAATGAGTGTGTGAGTGTGAATGAATGCATGTGTGTGTGTGTCCCTCTGCAGCCGAGAAGCCACGTGTATCCCGGCATTTCCGGATGTGTGTGTGTGAATGAGTGTGTGTGTGTGTGTGTGCATGCGTGAGTGTGTGTGTCCCTCTGCCCCCGAGAAGCCATGTGTATCCCGGCATTTCCGGATGCAGTCCAGGTCACCTGGGCCTCCTCCCCTGTAGAGGTTCCGGCGGCTCCGTCCGCAGTGGGCAAGCCTGGTGTAGCGGCGGCAGCGCCTGGGAGAGGCAGCGGGCGGCTGCAGTGAGCATCGCAGACAGAGCCCTGGTGGTGGTTTGGGCACGGCTTGGTGTGTTTCCTTCCGAAAGTGTCAATTTCCCATCTGTCTGTTTGTTTGGGGCTGTTGCCCTGAGGCCAGGGAGGTGGGTCCTTTGAGGTGTGGCTGTCCTGGCAGGGCAGGAGGTGGCCGGTGTTCCTCCAGCGTCCACCTCAGTTTTCTGTCTTCGTTTGGAATTTCCCTGGATTGCAGGTTATGGGGAGGCACGGTCTGTACTTTGGGCACTTTAAAGTTGTGACGGATCCACCCTGCCACACACCACTTTGCCACGCACGTCCACTTTGCTTGGCACTGGTGGGGCTGGGTTTCTCTGGCCTTGCCTGGGAATGCTCTAGGTCACCAGGTGTGAGAGTGGCCTGGTGCCCGGGACTTAGCCTAAGGAAGGATGTTTGTGGTTAAACACCCTGCACCAAGCATTTCATGCTCCTGTCTGCCTGCCTGCCACCTTCCTTCCTCCCTGCCTTGCTCTTTCCCTTTGTAAAGTCAGCACGTCTTTAGAAAGCCTTAACACGGTGATAGGTGATAGGATTAGCCGGGTTTTCCCGGAGGCACTTCATAGGGAGCACCCCTGTGCACTGGCGCAGGTAGACCTCCGGGTACTCTGTGCGGCAGGGACATAGTCCTTCCTGTGAGATGGAGACAGGGATGGGGGAGATGCAGCAGCGGTGGGGGGACACACCCAGCCCACTGGGGGACTGGGCAGTCACTGGGGTGGGCCAGGCTCAGGGAGACCCCATGGAGCCCAGAGGGATGTGATCTGCGGGCACCTGGAGTGTGTCTGCAGGGATGGCCTTTCCTCAGAGGAGGTCTGTCACGCAGGCAGGGCAGTGGGGAAGCACCCGGGGGCGGGGGTGCAGAGCAGGGCGTGGGTGTTGTCCAGGCGGAAGGCCGGAGAGGAGGGTCTGGAGGGTGACAGGGGGCCAGGAGCCAGCAGGAAAGCAGGAGCAGATCCTACCAGGCAGGTTGCCTCCTGGGGGTGGGGGTGGGGCGCTTGCAAAGGCCCCGGGGCAGGAGAGCGCCTGGGCCTCGGAGCCTGCAGGGACTTATGGGGTGGACGCACGAAGACCAACAGGGAGGTGGAGCCCAGGGGGCAGGGGGTAGGCGAGGATTTCCATGGGAGAAGGGTACATGGCAGGCTTGTATTCTGGAAAGATCTCTGCGCTCAGTGTGGAAGTAAATGGCCGGGGTGGGTGGGGGCAGGGGGCTGCCCTGTCTGACCTGCAGGCATGCACTCTCTGGGAGATGTTGCTGTCCGCCAAACACAGGAAGACTCTGATCAGGTCCCAGAGCTGAGGTGCCAGGAGGAGCTCGAGGACCACGTGCAAGGCCAGCCGGGTGCTCTGATCAAAGTCCTCGGGGAGCATGGGGCCACTTGCGAGCCACCTGAATCCCCCTCCTCTCTCCAGCAGACCCTTCCCCGGCTTTCCTTCCATGCTCAGCATTATTGAGGTCCGGGTATGAAATCACTGTCCATGCCCCAGCCCCGCTCGCCTGTCCCATGGGCTCCTGCCACCCCGCACCTTTTCCCACTGTTCAAGACCCTGCCTCCTGGCCTTCGCAATGGCTGTTCTCCTATCTTGGGACATCTTTCCTCCTGACACCCTCCCGGCTTGTCCTGCTTCCTGAAGGTCTCCACTGAGACATCGCTTCAGAGGCCCGCCTCAGCCCCCTTTATAGACGAGCACCCCATCTTAGTCACCCAGTCCTGCTGTAACAGAAACACCACAAGTGGGGGGCTTTAACACACAGAAATTTATTTTGTCACAGTTTAGTAGGCTAGAAGTCCAAATTCAGTCACTGGCTCCAGGGGAAGGCTCTCTCCGTTGGCTCTGGAGGAAAGTCCTTGTCTCTCCTGAGCTTCTGCTCCTGGGCTATCCTCATGTGGCGGCATCTCTTCCCCCACCTCTGCTCTGCTCACTTGTTTAATCTCTTTATATCTCAAAAGAGATTGACTCAAGATACATCCTACACTAATCCTGCCTCATTAACATAACAAGGACAACCCAGTCCCAAATGGGATTATAACTATAGGCACAGAGGTTAAGATTTACAACACATATTTTTGGGGGACACAGTTAAACCCGTAACACATCTCTCCAGCTCCTGTATAATGGAGCACCCCTCTGTCCCCTGTATAACAGAGCACCTCTCCTGTCCCCTGTATAACAGAGCACTCCCTCTGTATAACAGAGCACCCCTCCTGCATAATAGAGCACCCCCTCTGTGTTTCCTCACCCTGTTTGCGCCTCGTCCTCACTGCTGCCCCTAAAGCTACGTGTTGCCTCATCTGTGGTCTGCCTCCACAGACGTGAACCAGAACTTGAGAACACTCTGGCAGCAGGGTCGTCTGCTGGTCCCTGGCTCTGTCCCTGGAAAGTTCCTGCACTTGAGGTGCTCCGTGCCATTTGCTAAATGACTGAGTGGATGAGAGTGGCTGTGGACGGACGGTAACACTCCTGCAGGAAGAGAGAGTGGCCCCTGGTCTGGCCAGGGCCTGGGCAACACCTGTCAGCCTGCAGGAAGCGAGGCAGTGACCCAGACTTGGTAAAGCTTGCGTGTGTGTGCACCGTAGCAGGAAATGGTTCTTGGGATTCAGCATCTGGGGTTCAGCAGAGCGAACTCAGAACGCCTTCTTCCCCTCTGTAGTCTCTGCGGTAGGTGCTGGTTCTCAAGCCCTTCTGTCCCTGGCGGACCCATACAGGGGTCCCAGGAGCTGGAGACCTGAGCTCCATCCCGCCCTCCTGGGCCAGTTCTGCGCGCCACAGCAAAACCTTCTGGTTCCCAGCGGGCAGCTTTCATCTTCACTCCCTGCCAATGCCATGATTCCGGAATCTCTAACTCTCCTCATCCAGGGCCTCAGCCCTACAAGGACAGACACAGCCATACCCTATTTTACCAAACTGAAGCTGGAATTCAGTGTGGCGCATTTCAGCAGTGGCGATGTGTGACGATGGATTTTTCTAAAAATTTCCACCTTAGGTTTTCATTCTCAAATCCTGTGTACATCCTTTGGGGTATGTATGTAATCCTGACCCAGGGGCTATTTGAGTTTGGGGGAATAAAGCCATCCTCCTGGACAGGTCTCTCCTGGTTCCAGTCATCAAGACCTGGCCACCTTCCTGAGGAGTCTTGACAGTTGGCAGTCACAGGCATTTACCGCTGGAAACCCGGAGAGCACGCCCACCCCGGCAGGTGGTGGAGGGAAAGGCAGATTTGGTATCTCAATTATGAGGCATTCGATCATCTTAATTTCATAGCAAAGATAGGCACAGCAAAGCAGGAAAATTCCTAAAAATCATCAGCTGGTTGATTGCCTCGCAGCCTAAATGCGTCTCCAAAGAGAAAGGCTGAGAGCGCTTTCTGGGGCTTCGTTACTGCTGCAGGACGCTCTCGGGCAGGTATGAGGTGAGCGTAAAGCGTCTGCGTGCGGCTTCGTTGCTGCTGCAGGACGCTCTCGGGCAGGTATGAGGTGAGCGTAAAGCGTCTGCGTGGCACAGAGTGAAGTGGCTAGAAAACAGATAGATGCCTGGTGATGAACAGCACTTTTGCTTAATGCCTAAAGAACTCGCTCGCAAACTTCACTTCACGTGCGGACAAATAGGGTTCTGCCCTCTACTCAAGGTCGGTGAAACCTTGGGCGGCTGTCTGGAATGCAGTCTGCCTACTGCGGCCGCAGCGGGGTAAATGCATTCATTTAGGATGAGAGGTTGATCTTTCGTCACTGCTGTCACGGCCCATGGGAATAGACATGTCTTTGCAGCAGTGTGCACACCCCGGGACCCTCCATGTGGCAGACGGTGCCTGATCCCCCATGTGTAAGCCCCTCTCAGGAGTAAAGCTCGAAGTTGAGGAACGTAGGTGGACTCACCTAACCCACTAAAGCCGCTAACTGAATTAGTCCTTCAGGGGACAGGTGTTGTCTAACAACAACCACCCATGGGCTATGCATTTGTTAAGCACCTACTATATGCTTTTAACACCTTTGAATTGTGGTTTTGGCCAAGCATATTGAATATGCCATGGACTTCCAAAAGAATGAACAAATCTGTCTTGGAAGAAATACAGCCAGAATGCTCCTTAGAAGCAAAGATGGTGAGACTTCATCTTACATACTTTGGACATGTTATCAGGAGGGATCAGTCCCTGGAGAAGGACATCATGCTTGGTAAAGGAGAGGGTCAGTGAAAAAGAGGAAGACCCTCAACGAGATGGATCAACACAGTGGCTGCAACAATGGGCTCAAACATAGCAACAATTGTGAGGATGGCACAGGACTGGGCAGTGTTTCGTTCTGTGAGTCGGAACTGACTTGATGGCACCTAACAACATATGCATAGTAGTCCCTGGGTGGTACAAAGGGTTAGCACGCTAAGCTACTAACCCAAAGGTTGGAGTCCACCCAGAGGTGCCACAGAAGAAAGGCCTGGCGATCTGCTTCCAAAAAATCAGCCATTGCTTACCAAATGGAGCAGTTGTACTCTGACATGGGTGGGTCTCCATGAGTAGGGGTCAACTCAACTGCAGTAGTAACTGGTATACATGGGAGGTGGACGTGGCCTTTAGGCACCACCCCGCCCTCAGTTTATACATGTTTGCGGTCCAGGTAGGCATGTGGTGTCTTCTGATGGAACGTGAATCTGGGGCACCATTGATCATTGTCCTCGGGGTCAGCTGGGCCAGGCTGCAGGCACGTTGTTGAGATCCACACCCCAGCTCCTGCCTATTATGGGTCTGGGGTGCCAGATTGCCCTCCACCTGCAGGTGTGTGCTGTCAGAGGCCACCCGCGTGGAAGGCTCGGCTGACAGTGCTCATTAGAAGTTGTGAGAGCACTATTGTTGCTTAATGAAGAAAATTGCTACCCTGCCCTTTCTTCCACTTCCTTCCCAGACTCAGTTCATTACAGTAATCAGGTCGCTTATATTACTGAGTATTAGCAGCAATTTGTTCTCAGGGGTAGTGTAATTAGTCTATGGTTTTAATAAAATGGATATTCAAATGATTGTGCACTAAGTTACATGGAATCATGAAGATAACCATGAATTAATAATTCTAAACTGATGTGCAAAGCTGAGTGAATTAGCTACCTTCTTGGCAGTGATAATTCGCGTCCTGCCCTGGTACCGGCTGCATTCCCAGTGCAAAGGGCGAGCTACATCCAGTGTCAAATGCTCAAAGATTCCAGACGTGAGTCTGATTCGGGGTTTAGACTTCCATCCAGTGCTGTTCACGTGAGTGTGGTGGGTTCCAGGGGTGTGTTGGGCTGACACCGTAAGGTGTCCCTGATAGAGACAGGTTGAAGCAGTCCCTCCTGGGGAGGGGGCCCATCTGAGAGGGTCCAGTGGCTGCAAGAAGAGCTGGGTTAATCCGGGCTGGTGGCCCTTCAAGGCTGAGCACTGAGACGCGGCACTGTTCACCGCAGGGTCGGGGACACTGACTTGGGAGCTATCACCAACTGCTGGGGGAGTGGGGCGTGTCAGAGCACCACCATGGATCTTCAGGGTCTGCTCCACTGCCTGGGGCTCCTCTTCCAGAGGCTGAGCCTGCCAGCTCCCCAGATAACAGCTGAGAGGCGGGGGGAAGGAGTGGAGATGACAAGTGATGGGCTGGTGACTTCCAGCGGCCACTCATCTGGTGAGTGGTGGGCCAGAGTCAAGTGTCGCCCTCTCTGGCTCAGCACCTGTGGGAAAGTGGAGGAGGTCAGACATACTGGGGTGCCAGGTATGTCTCATTGACTCTGGGGCCTAAAATGGAACTTGGATATACTGGGGTGTCAGGCGAGTCCCCTGATTCTGGGACCTGGGAGGGAGGTTGGATATATAGGGGTGTCAGGCAAGTCCCCTGACACTGGGGCCCGGGAGGGAGGTCGGATATATTAAGGTGTCAGGTGGGTCCCCCCAGTTCTGGGGCCTGGGAGGAGACTTGGCATAACTCGAGAATGTCCGGACACGCACGCAAGCTGAATATCAACAACTGCTGGCATTACGGGGAGCCAGCGACTAGCCAAGTCTTACGTGAAACTCAACGAGTTTGAGAAGAGCCCTTTGCAGGACGGTTTCTGTGCTCAGACGTGTTGAGCTGTGAATCAGTGCAAACATAGGAGAGGCTACCTGGATGCAATTAAAAGCGCTTGCACAGAAAAACCTTCACAATTCCCGAAACGAGAGGGATGTGGACAGGGTTCTATCGCGCAGACTGGCACCCCTTCCGACCTCAGCTTTCAAGGCTCTGGGATGTTTACAAAACGGAACAAGTGCAGGTGGAACCGGTGTGGGTCCTTTGCACCCTGAGCAGATGCTATCTTGGAAGAGGGTTGTGAGCTGGGTTGGTTCTCGCAGTCGAATTCTGCGTGCTGAGCTCATCGTGAAGAAGCTGAGTTCTCCTTTCTGAAGGGCGGTTTCCCGTGTCTGCCAGGTAGATGACCACAATCACAATCTGCACAATCACAGCAGAACATGGAGGTAAGGGCTGTTTTCCTTCTCCGTGATCAGGAGTCCTCGGTGGGCGATTGTTATTCTGCAGACACACACCGGTCCACCGTGTGAATCTCAGCCCAGCAGGAGAAAAGAGCCCAGGAGATGCGGCTAGGTCATTTTATTTCTCCCATGGCATATTTCACAGCACGCAGTGTTCTTTCTGTTTGGGAAGCTTTTCATCTGGGAATATGTATCCCCTTCATCACTGACTGTTAGGTATTCTCCTGTTTACTGGGCTGGTTTGGAAGGGGGGCTTTCAGGGCCTGCTGAAACTCACGTCACTGTCTGGGTCTGCTTGGGGCCCTTATGGAAGGCCACACCTGCCCGCCCTGGGCTGGCACAAAGCTCAGCAAAGTGCTGTCCTGAGGGCGGAGGTGTCTGTGGGCCAGGCCCTGAGGAGGAGCCTGTGCTGTCCTAGTTAGCACGGACAGCCACGGAGGGTTGTTGGAGGACCTAGGCTGAGCTGAAGGAGCAGATTTCTGGAAGATCCTGGAGGCTGAGGCGCTGTCCAGGGTCTGAGAGGCCGCAGACTCCCTCCCAGGTCAGGGCTGGGCCCTGACCCCGGAGACCCAAGGGAAGGAGGGAGGAGGGGGCACCATGGCCACACCACCTGGCCTGTGGGCACCAGGCCTGAGTGCCTGGGGCTGGAGCTCTGCTCTCCCATCCCCAGGACTTTCCTTTACCTCTCATTTGCTTCGACCTGAACCATGATAAAGGAGCCCTGGTGGCGCAGTGGTTAAGTGCTCGGCTACTAACCGAAAGGCTGACGATTCGAACCCACCAGCCCCTCCACAGGAGAAAGGTGCAGCGGTCTGCTTCCATAAAGATTATAGCCTTGGAAGCCCTATGGGGCCATTCTCCTCTGTCCTACAGGGTCGCTGTGAATCGGGATGGGCTCGAGGGCATCAGGTTTGGTTTTGGTTTTGGAACCGTGAAAGCCCCTCTCCCGGGTTTGTCTCTGGTGTCGTTCCTGGCTTGTGTGTCCCAGCAGCCAGCTGGCAGTGGCCGCACCAGCACGCTTGTTTTCGAAGGAAGACCTTCCTCCCTTAGGAGTCATGAGCTGCTGTAGAAGCTGCCAAACTTCACTGAGAGGCCTTGCACTGCCTGGACACTTTACAGAGGTGCAGACAGACAGACGGACAAGCGGACAGCTGCCAAGGTGCAGCGAAGCCTTGCAGAGAGACTCTAGAAAGATGCCCGCCATTCGTGGAGGGCCCAGGAGGATCCTCACGGGAGGAACAGACAGCGGTGTGGTCAGCACCCACGGTGGGGCAGGCCCGTCCTCTGAGCCACACTGTCCCTGCTTTACAGGCAGGGAAGGGAGGCCAGGGAGGTTCCAGGCCCTTCTCCAGGTCACTCTGAGGCTGAGGTGAGGTGGGGTTTGCTGAGCCTGCTGAGATTTGAAGCTGGCATCACTCTGCCTGGGCAGCCAGGGGCTCGGCAGGAGACCTGACAGCAGAGCAGCAGAGCCCTGTGTCACTGGGGGTGGGACTGTTGAAGAGTGGGCCACCCTCACTGAAGCTTGGACGTGGCAGTTCACAGGCAGACACCAGGGAAGCCTGGACCAGGTCATCCCCCATGCCCCGGGGGCTCTACACGTGGGGGTGCTGGTCACTGGGCCTTTTGCTGCCCTGGGGACTGGGGTAACAGTGAAGACAGATGAGTAGGCCCCTGCGGAGCCCACTGTGCAGTGAGGGGGACAGGTCATCAGACAGGTAATTTGGCAGTGAAATGAGCAAGGTCCTTGGGCTTGGAGGTGGTTCAGCCCAGCTATAAGCCTCAGGTTTGCTTATTCGACACATCAAAACCCACCACTCTACCAGGAATTGGGTATCTCTTTCAAAAAACCAGAAGAACAACAAATACCAACAACACCAACAACAAAACATACAAAACCAAAAAGATCACATTATTAAAAGCAACAATTCTAACACATCTGCGGTGAATTTGCACTGGGTCATCACAGTTAGGCTTCAAGCAAGAGCAATAACTTTGACACGTGAAGACCAGTAACTAGTCCTTGTCAATACGTTAGGCATGTGAAGACCAGTTACTAGTCCTTGTCAATAACTTAGATGTGTAAAGACTAGTAACTACTCCAAAGGAGAACACAGTTCAATACTGACCGACTTCCTTATTCTTCCCAGCTGGAAATTGAAGCTCAAGAACACAACGCTCTTGGCGCCTCAAAAAGTTAAACACAGAACTTACCTTTTGAACCAGCAATTCCACTTCTAGGTGTAGACCCAAAAGACTTGAAAGCAAGACTCAAACAAATACTTGCACACTTGTGTTCACTGCAGCATTATTCACAACAGTTAACGGTGGAAACAACCATCAACAGATGAATGGATAATCGGAGTGTGGTGCCTACATACAATGGAATGTTCTTCATAAAGAGAAACCACGTTCTGATACATTGCTGTAATGTGGAAGAACCCTGAAAACATTATGCTGGGTGGAATATGTCAGACTCAAACAGACAAATATTGTAAGATCCCACTTATATACCTAGAATAGGCAAATGCATGGAATAGGAAGTTTATTAGTGGTTACCAGGAGTGGGTCCCAAAACCAAACCAAACTTGTTGCAGTTGAGTCGATTCCAACTCACAGTGACCCTGTAGGACAGAGTAGAGCTGCCCCATAGGGTATCCAAGGAGCGGCTGGTAGATTTGAACTCCTGCCCTTTTGGTCAGCAGCCAAATGCTTAACCACTGCGCCACCAGGGCCCTGAGTTTCTGTTAAGGGTGATGAAAAAACAAATTGGAAATAGGTATAATGGTAGCACGACATGGTGAATGTAGTCAATGAAACTGAATTGCGCACTTAACAAGGAAGAGTGAACGTACGCTCTAGACCCAGATCTTGTGGTGCACCAGCTCACCCTCTGCCCATTGCACGTCCACGTCCCACATATCTGTCTCACACGCCCACTGCAGACTCCAGACTCATCTTCCTGGGAAACCCACCGCACATCCCTGCCTGCCTGAAGTGACGGTTCTGATCAAACAGTCGTTTCTGCAGAAATAATTACCAGTGGGTAGATCTGTTGCCTGAAGGATTTCCACCGGAGCCGAAATCATTTGCCAAACAGACGTAACAGACTAATGATTGTTTATTTTTTTGAACATGTTGCTCAGCATAGAGAACACAACAGCTGGTGTCTGTCACCTTAAGGCTTCTCTTCGGCAGAAGTCTCGCCAGCCACCCATTGTTTACTCAGTACCGTCTGCCATCTTTGCAACCAGAGGTCTCCCCCAATGGGCCTCCTCAACCACAACTGTGTCGAGTCGAGGCCTTCATCACGCTCTTTTGTCAAGAGGCACATGTCAGTTGTCTAAAGTTTTATCTCCTGTGCAACCCAGTGACAGTTAGAGTTCCCGACTTAATGTTGGATACTCTCCTCCAACGTGGGCCATGGGGCCCATGAGGCTGGAGCAGCCCTTCAGGATGAGCAACCCTTGGGCAGGAGGCCCAGCGGCCAGGCCAGGGACGAGGTCTCCTCTACCCCCGCTGCTCTCTACAAGGCACCTGCCCGCCTCCCCCTCTGCAGAAGGAAGGGGTGACCGAGATGCCTTGGGCTGAAGGGTGCCGGTCCTCTCAGATTCTGAGAGTAGTGACGGGGGACATGCCTTCAGCCCCGCTGGGACCCTGAGCCAGCCCTGCAGAGCGGCGTCCACTCAGACATGTCTGGTATCATCACCAAGGCCTTTGTGGAAGTTACTCCCGCAGCAGTGAGCCCAGAGTTGCTCAGCTGTCAACAGAGGCAGTCCAGCGCCGTCCCCACATGGCCCTTGGCTGGATTACTTGGAGTAAAACATGCAGTGAAAGCTCCTTTTCCAGTTTGCAGTCGGTGGAGGAAGTCAAGGACGACGGTGACAATGCAGACGGCGGGGACAGCAGAGGCAGCTGGGGCTGAGTGCGGGGGGAGGAGGCTCTCTCCTCACGCCTCTTCCAGGGAAGCACACGGTTAAGTACAGTTTTGCTTAAAACACTGACTTTTATAAATAATCCTTATGGGAGAGCATTTCTGGCTTATCTCTTAGCTGGCTTAGCGGTTTTCTTGACTGGCCCCATTCCATCTCAGTGTTTATTTTACTGGATTAGGCATCTCTGCAGTCCTTTGGGAAACAAGCGATTATAATTATTTATCAGTCAGCACTGCACTGAACGTGGGTTCCTCTTTCAGACTTGGTTCTCCCTGGGGAGCAGCTGGCACCCTGGGGCCCCCTTGGCTGGCAGTCCACCTCGGCAGCTTATGTGGCTGTGGTGCCTCAGCACATTGGAGACGCAGAGCATCGTCTTCCCGGCCCCAGAGCCGTGTGCAGTCTGGCACGTGGGGACGCTTGGTGACAGCTGGGGAAAGGGTGCAGGGAAGGGGACAGGAAACACAAAGTGACTGCTGTGGACTGAACGGTGTCCCCAAACGTCCCCTCACCCTGCAGCTGTGAGTGTGACCCTGGTTGGAAATAGGGGTTTTGAAGGTGTCATCAGTCAGGTTAGCCTGTCGTGCTGGGGTAGGGTGGGTCCTAATCCCATACGTTATTGTTGTTAGGTGCCATTGAGTTGATTCCGACTCACCTTGGCCCCGTGTGTGCACAGTAGAACTGTGCTCCATAGGGTTTTCAAGGCTGTGACCTTTTGGAAGCAGATTGCCAGGCCTTTCTTCTGAGGAGCCTCTGGGGGGTTTCAAACCACCCATCTTTTGACTAATAGTAGTCAAGCACTTAACTGTTTATGACCAGGGGCCCCTAAATCCCATATGGCTGGTGTCCTTGTAGAGAAGGTGAGGGAAGACAGTGCCATGTGGACGCATCTGCCAGACCAGGAGCACCCAGGATCGCTGCAGCACCGGCCCGGGGAGAGGCAGACACAGCTCCTTTCTCTGAGTCTCAGGAGGGATCGCCACATCGATGCCCTGCTCTCAGACCTCTGGCCACCAGAACTGATAAATGTCTGTCCTTAGAAGCCACTTCGTTTGTGCAGTTTTGTTAAGGCTGCCCCAGGAAACCAAGGTAGCAGCCGAAGCCCCTGTTCCCAGGGCTTGGCCCCCCGACCCGGGCGCTCCCCGTATCTTCTTGCTACCGGCTGCTCCATCAGTCAGCTTCCCAGCAGCCACTCGGCAGAGCACGTCCTCCTTCTGACAGTGTGGTGGGCGCCCCCGGTGAGTGCGAGGTCTGAGCCAGGTCTGTGAACTGCGGGCTCCTGCCTCTGTTTCTGTCCTTGGTGAACTTCAAGGCGCAAGGCCTGGGCCCCCCTGGAACAACTGCAGTAAGACGGAAACCTCTTTTTTCAGGCTCAGCCTCCACTTACGAAAGAAAAAATTGTGATATTGATGATGAAATTTCTATCCTCACTGATAGGATTTAGTTGATTTTGTGAACTGATTGGAAAGTGTTACTTTTTAAAGGTTGGACTAAAAGGATTCCAAACAAGTTAAAAACTACTTTTCCAACTTTTTTTTTTTAAGAGGCATATAGGAGGTTTTATTTTATTATGTATGTTTTTTCTTTTTAGTGAAAGCATAATTTTTGGCAACAAAATCACAGTGATGAAAACTTTTCCAAACTTCTGTCTACAAAATGCTCTCTCTTTAAGATCTGTTTCTTTTAAAAGGCGTTATTTTTTCATTCATTGTTAAAAGGTCATCGTTTTAAACAATAGATTAAGTGCATTTTTTTTTTTTTAAAAAGCACTAACTGGCCTATTCGTGAGGGCCCGTTGGGTTGTTGTAACAAAAGTCCATCCATTTGGAGGCTACCTCCCTGTAGAATATGGTTCCCTTGAGCTCTCCCTCCCTCCGGCTGGCAAACTTCTCTCTGAAATTGTCTCGCTCTGTCGCCGTCTTGTGGTGCCGTGATTTAAAGATGCTGTTTAAAGTTTGCGTTTTCCTGAAGTCCCGTTGGTGGCATCCAGGAGCCTGTGGTCAGTGACACTCAGCAACATCAGGAAGGAGAGGCCCCAGGATGTGGCCCTTCCCTGTCTCCCTCCATGGCTCTTTCCCTGCAGGCCTGTGAGCATCTGGGGGAGGTTCCAAGTTGGGGAGGGGTAAGCACATGGGGGAGGTTCCGCGGTGGGGAGCTGGTGAGCATCTGAGGGTTCTGAGTTGGGGAGCTGGCAAGCATCTGGGGGAGGCTCTGAGTTGGGGAGCTGGTGCCCGTCTGTGTGTCAGACCCCAGTGCAGCTTCTCTTATCTATTGTCTGAATGTTAGACCACGTACAAGCACCGACCTTGCTTCCCGTGGGTGGACTTGCATAGCTAATGGCAACATGAAGGGGCGGTGAGGGGTGTGGACTGCACCGGGTGACACTTTCAGAGGGGGTGGCACCCAAATGACTGTCTATAAAATGTTTGTGCAGTGTTTCAGCAGAAATTTATTAATTTTTATAAAAATACTACTGCAGTTGATTATAACAATGAAAAATTTTCATAAGCCCAGCTTACATGTATCAATATCCCTACAAGGCTAAAGCCCTATGCTGATTTACTTTTTGAACCTTCTAATACCCTCCGATCAGAGCTGTCATTATCACCCGATTGCAATGATGGTTTGAATGATGTGGTTTCATCTGCACGCGCTACAAGCACGCACTGTTGTTGACGTTGTTGCCAGTGTTTCTGTAGTCGCTGATTTTGTCACATTTTCCGGTGTCTTAGCTACAATATTGCGGTGATTAGCATGGGGGGCGACACCATGATTTATGGCACTGGGTGCCACTGACCCTGGTGATGCCACTGTGTGTAGCCTCTCCTCACCTTTCAGCCCACTGCCGTGCGGGTGGCCATGTCTGGCGGGGTGGGATGTGGGGTCCTGGCACCTTGCGGGGCAGGGCCTGGCGTGAGAAGGTGGTCAGCGCTCACCTTGGAGAGCCGAGCTGCGGACTCCAGCACAGACTGCAAAGCTGCGGGGCCAAGGGCAGCCACTGCTCAGAGCTTCTGTGCAGGGCATGTGGGGGATGGAGGAAGGGGCATGTTGCAATGCCCGAGGGTCTTCGTACTTCTACAGCTGTCCTCACCTACCACCCACCCCTCTGGGGCTCCCAGGGCTCATGTGATTTGGAAAACTCTGCCAGATCATTCTGATAAGTCTCCTCCTGCCCCATCCCCACAGTATCTTCCCAGCAGAGATTTCCTGTCTTTCCCCTTCCTGTCTGTTTCCCAAAAAGCAGCCAGGATGAGCATGAGCTTGGCTTAAAACATGAGCCAGAGTTTGGCCCTTCCTCACAGGTTCTACAGAACTCCCGTGTGATCCAGCAATTCCGCTCACAGGTGTATACCCAATAAAAATGAATGCAGGGCCACAGGCAGATACTTGTACATGCATGTTCATAGAAGTACTATTCCCAGTAGCGAGAAGGTGGAAACAATCCAAATGTTCATCTGTGGCTATGTCTGTACTCATGTCTGTACAATGGGTATTATTCAGCCATAAAAAGGAATGAATTCCCACTGCAGGATTCATTGTAATATGATTAATGATTCATATTACCATGTGGAGGAACCTCAGAAAGACTATGCTAAGTGAAACAAAGCAGACATACCAGGCCACATATTGTATGATTCCATTATTATGAAATATTCAGAATAGGCCACTCCATAGAGACAGAGAGCAGACTGGTGGCTGCCAGGTGGTTGGGGAGGATGGGGAGTGACCGTTTAATGGCTTCTGGGTCTCCTTTTCAGTGGTGACTGTTCTGGGACTAGACAGAGGTGATGACTGCCAACATTGTGAACGTAGTTAACGCTGCTGAATTACACACTTTAAAATGGTTAAAGGATGAGCTTTATGTTAAGGGACTTTTACCTGAATAACAAAATACGTAAAATACGTAAAAGTCAGAGCAGGCTCCTCCTCTGCCCCACACCTCAGTCAGCATGAAAACCCGCCCGTCCACACAGCAAGTACCTCCCTGCATGGTCTGTGATGGCCTCCCCCTCGCCCACTCCACTCCAGCCTCACCGAGCTCCTGGGACACACTGGGAGGCAGCTGCCCCAGGGCCTTGGAACTCACTGCCACCCTGCCTGGGCTCTCCCCGGTGCCGTCCGGCTCCCTTCCTCATCCTCAGGCCTTGTGTCTGCACCCCCTTCCTGACCACTCTGTCTGAGGTTGAAACCCGTCTTCCAACTCTAAATCCCCCCACCTCGTTTTGGTTTTCTTCACTGTACCCATCAGCCTACGACATAAGCTGCGTAAACAAGACAAGCACACTCCATGGGCCTTCTCCACAGCAGGTACATTTGCCCGAGGCGGGGGCTTTGTCTGCTTGGTTGGCTTCTCTGTCCCTGGCACCTGGTCTGCACAATGCAGATGTGTTGAGTAAATGACAATCAAGTGTAGACATGTGACCTGTTTTATTTACTCAGTGTGATGTAACCCTTCTATATGGTGTTAAATAGTCTTCCTTGAAATTGTTGTTGCTGTTAGCTTTCCTGACTCATGGCGGCCCCTGGCACAAAGGGATCAGACTGTTGTGATCCTCAGGGTTATCATCGGCTGATTTTGGGGAGTAAGTGGCCAGGCCTTTCTTCCTAGTCGATCTTAGCCTAGAAGCTCTGCTGGAACCTGTTCAGCATCATAACAACACATTAGCCTCCACTGACAGAAGGTGGTAGCTGCGAATGGGGTGCATTGGCTGGGAATACAGTCCAGGTCTCCCGCATGAAGGGTGAGAATTCTACCCCTGAACCATCCTGAACTGAAATGATTATCCTGGCTGTCTCACATCCCCATGAGTGTGTGCACCCTTGTCACGTGATTTTTCCCCTTTGGCCGATAGTTCTGGTTTCTCGCAGTAGACCTTGTCTTCAGGGGTCGGACATCTGGATGAATGAGAGGCAGGGAAACACTAGACCAAAGTTAGGGATTGTATGAAGGTTTTTAAAATACATTTCCAAAAGACTTCCCAGAGCTAGTCGAACTAGATTTCCAGCATCAATACAAATGCTGCCTACAAACTATTTCTTAGAGACCAAATTTATTTGGGAGAATAAGGCTTCTATTTAAACAAAACCAAACAAAGGACAGTCCACGGAAGAGGCACAGACAGACGTGCACTTTCAAATGCTTCCATTAATGCCACAAAAGACAAGCGGAGTCCGGGTTTGGAGCCTGGGTCCTCGTCAGGAGCTGCCCACCAGAGATGGGTGTTGTTTTCTCCACTCAGGGGACCCATCAGGTGGCCGCCACACCCCCATGGACAAGCTGCAGCTCCTGTGCTCTGGGAGACCCCTCCCCGGCCCACAGCTGTCCCCTCCTCCGACACCCGCTCAGTTCCTCATGGGCCTGCCCAAGCCCGCCCTCGGTAACTGCGGCTTTAACTGAGCACTTTCTACGGCCATTTCCGATTGTGTCTGCAATACGTGCATTGGAGCAAAGTTAAAAACCCAGTTGCCATTCAACCGACTCCGACTTATGGCGACCCCACATGTGTTGGAGTAGAACCATGCTCTACAAGGTTTGTGATGGCTGTGATCTTAGGGAAGTAGATCACCAGGGCTTTCTTCCATGGTGCCTCCTGGGTGGACTTGAACCTTCAACCCTTTCAGTTACCAGTTGAGCACATTCAACATTTGCACCACCCAGGGAGTCCTAGAACAAAGTTACTTCTGTTAAAGCAAGGTGCCTGGGCTCCCTTTGGACAGCATGCTCTGGGACTCAGGGTACAGCCTGCAGTGGGGTGTGTGTGTGTGTGTGTGTGTGTGTGTGTGCGCGCGTGTGTGTGTGTGCGTGTGCACGCCAGGTGTTTCACTCATTGTGGGGCAAAACGTCCCACAATGCCCAGGACAACATGATAAAGACTGATCTGGCCCAAATGTCAGCACTGCCTTCACGGAGAGACCCTGGTTTAAATGACTAGAACTCCATCCACCAACCATGAAAACCTGTAGTGGTGTGTGGATAAGCTTATCTGAGAGAGTTGTTGTTGTTAGGTGCCGTCCAGTTGGTATTGACTCATAGCGACCCTGTGTATAACAGAACGAAACACTGCCTGGTCCTGTGCCATCCTTACGACTGTTGTAATGTATTGTTGCAGCCACTGTGTCAATCCACCTCACTGAGGGTCTTCCTCTTTTTTACTGACCCTCCACTTTACCAAACATGATGTCCTTCTCCAGGGACTGGTCCCTCCTGACAACATGTCCAAAGCACATGAGACAAAGTCACACCATCCTCGCTCCTAAGGAGCATCCTGGCTCTACTTCTTCCAAGACAGATTTGTTGGTTCGTTGTCTGCCGGGTACACAGTCACTATTTGGACAGACTGGGAACTTGTCCTAAGTGTTTACCCTGGGAGTGGTGGTGAAAACCACAGGCTTCCAGCCAAGGGAGCTTGTGCTGCCCTCGTGTGTCGGGAGCTTGAGACTTGCTGTGCTGACTTGTATGTCTGCTGCCCCCCTGGACCCAGGACCCCCGTTCTGCAGCCCTGAACCTCCTTTTCCATCTTCCACAGGTGGATGCCAGAGCAGCTGGAAGCCGGTGAGCAGTGGTCCCACTATAGCTATTGCTGCGGCCACCGCCGCCATGGTCTCTGTGGACTCTGAGGGACTCCGGGGCCTGTCCCCCGCCAGCGTCCAGCCGTGCCACTTCCTGACCTTGGCGCCCATCAAAATACCCCTGCGGAGTGCCCCCTTCTCAGGTAAGCGTCCAGGGGGGTCTTGCAACACCTTGTGCTACTGCCGGCATCTGTGGGTTTAGGGGGCCAGGTGGGCCTCTGGCGGGTCAGTGTCACGCTGGTCCTGGCTCACTTGTGGTGGGCGTGTGAGCCCACTCTACAGGGGATGTCCACTGCTCCTCAAACTGCACCCCTGTCCACTAAGCCAGGCCTTGTTTTGACAGCTGCCATGTTCTGCCATCAAGCCAACTGTAGCATTTCTGTTTGAAGTAAAAAGACCTCCCGGTATTGACTCTCTGGGGGTGGGCTGCATGTCCCCAACAGCGTGGAGACACACAGAGGTGTGTCATCTTCTTATTTGGAACATGGTGGAGAGCCAGGGCCACACACTGGGGAATAACATGTCATCTCAGTTAATGACATACCAGAAAGGAGACGCTGAGGCCGGATGTGGCTCTGGAAAAGCCTCCTCTTATGGCCTGCTGGCCTGGGGCCTCTGCACACAGGGCAGGGCCCACCCTCCGTGGGGCTGTGGCCTGGCTGAGTACCTTGGCCTGGGCCCTCTGCACACAGGGCAGGGCTTCCCTCCATGGGGCCGCGGGCTGGCTGTGTACCTGGGCCTGGGCGGCCACAGCCTATGTAAGCTCATATATGAGGTGGGGAAGCCCACTTTCTGGAAATTCCCTGGGGCAGGGCAGTGCTGGGGGCTGTCTGGTAAGATGAGAAGTGTGGAGTCGCGAGGATGTGTGGCTCGGGGCGGGGGGCCCGTACATGCCCTCAGCCTGTCTGTGTGTCTGTCCCTTAACTCTGCTCCCACGTCTGTGGCCGAGCCTCCTCCCTAAACAACAGTTCATGTCCTGAGAGCACATGGAGATTCTTTCTTCAAAGCGAGCACTGCCAGCATTAAAGTGGGAGGCGTAGGATAAGTGCCCGGTTCTTGAAAGCTGTATTCTTATTTTGCTTTTAGTTTTTCATGGGATGTGGTAAAACTTGAATGAGGATTCTGTGGAACAAAGTATTGATATCACTAATTGTTAGAATATCAGTGATGTCAGGAAACACAACACTGGTTTGATGATATCTATATACACACACCCTACGTATGTGCACATACTATGTACAGTATACGCATACTACATACAAATACTAGGGAATAATTAAACATCTAAGTTAATACTGTACACATATACATGTAGTAGATATAGTATATAAAAAAACAAACAAATTTGTTGTCTTCAAGTCGATTCTGACTTATATATATATAAAACCGAAATCTGTTGCTATTGAGTTAATTCTGACTCATAGCAACCCTGTAAGACAGAGTAGAACTGCCCCCGTAGGGTTTCCAAGGAGTGGCTGGTGGATTTGGACTGTCGACCTTTTGGTTAGCAGTTATAGCTCTTAACCACTGTGCCACCAGGGATCCCATATGTATACAGTATGTATAAAACCAAAAAACCCAAACCCATTGCTGTCGAGTTAATTTTGACTAATAGTATATATAGCATACGTATATGTAGTATACATATAGTATGTGCAGTATATGTATATATAATACACATATAATGTATGTGTATATAGTATTGTAGTATATGTACATATAGTATATGTATGTAGTATTATAGAGTATGTGTATATATATGTGTATATATATGTGTGTGTATATATAGAGTACGTATAAACCAAAAAAAAAAAAAAAAAACAAGCCCATTGCCATCAAGTTGATTCCAACTCATAGTGACCTTATAAGACAGAGTAGAACTGCCCCATAGAGTTTCCAAGGAGTGCCTGGTGGATTCAAACTGCGACCTTTTGGTTAGCAGCCGTAGCTCTTAACCATTATGCCACCAGGGTTTCCATAGTACGTTTAGTATATGTATATAGTAGGGATATAGTAGGTATAGAGCCACTATGAGTCAGAATTGACCTGACAGCAATGGGTTTGGTTTGGTTTATAGTAGGTATGGCACCCTGGTTAAGAGCTACAACTGCTAACCAAAAGGTCGGTAGTTGGAATCCACCAGACGCTCCTTGGAATCGACTCGACGGCAGTGGGTTTTGGATAGTAAGTATACTATATGTGTGTACAGTATATGTACCTACCAGTTTGTGGTAGGAAGACAAATAACTGAAGTCTCGGTACTTTCCCATTTTTGGACTGTTTTGGGTTATTAACTTCCTCACAGTAAATCTCACGTGGTCTTTCTCAACTTCAGATCATTGGCTTTCTGTGGTTCTCTGTTGGCGTGGTGAATTCACAACATTGCATTTTCAATAACAAAATCTGGTTTTATTTCCCCGTGTCAGTGAGCATGTATTTAGGGTGAGAAGGGGAAATAAATAAAATACATCAATAATCTCTTGTGTAGAGCATAATTTATAGCTGTGTCAAGATTTTGGTTAAAGAACATCAGCCTGTTGACATTCATTAAGGATGAATTACTATTTTCTGAGAAAATTCATCTTAGAAAGACCCCAAAGCTGCGTACCCCAGGGGTGACTTCCCTTCCTGTGTCTCTCATATGATTTATATAGGGATGGTGTAGTTAGGCATCTTTCCGTGTTTGTGTTTTATAAGGTTCTATAACCTAGTTTGCAGTAATGTGTGCTCAGTTAGAAAACACAAGCATCAGCATTAACTGCCTGAGGGTCTGTCAAAAAGATGGAGGTGGTGTTGCTCCAAAGAAGTTTCTGGAACTGTCCTCATGACATTGGCATTGATCCAATCCATCTGGACACCCTGCCCTGGAGGGAAGGTGCAGGTACAGGGGGAACATGGCGGGGGGCTGGGTGGGAACCCGGGCCCAGGCCATGGGTGGCGCTGGGTTCTTTGGCCAATCCCAGGCTGCCGGGGCAAGTGTGGCTCTGTCCGAGGACAGGGGCCAGTGGGTTCCTCCGGGGGTGGAGGGTGACCACTTAGCCGTGTGATCTTGGTCAGCTGTCCCCTCTTGAGTGAGGCCTGCTGTGCCCATAATGGAAACCTTTATAGCATTTCCCTTGGGCACTTTTTTGAAAGCCGAGACTTGAGAGAGGTTGAGGGGTAGATGGCTTTGCCGATCACGGTTGTTCTAGGCTGTTTCATTTATTTTTAAGCCACAGTCTGTCTCCTCAAAGAGTCAGGGAGATTGCTTTGCTAGTCACTGTTGTGATGCACAGTCTCATCAGAGGCTCTGCAGCCTTTGGGGATCCCTGACAGCCTTCAGCAGGGTGTGCTGGGTGCCGGCAGGAGACAGGCAGAATACTGGGCCCAGGGCTGGGGCGGGGGGGAGCCGAGGAGAGAGACTGGAATCAACAACAAAACAGACTTTATAGATGAAGAAAAACACAGCTGTCTGTGATTTTATAAAAGCATGTGACCTTTGATTTATCCATAAATGAATGATCCCACTTTTATCCAGAGATAACAGTTCACACTCTAGATAAATGAGTCCGGCTATTTTCTTCACGCCCTTGGCTTGGTAGAATAAGTCAGATAAGCTGAAAAGCCTCACTTGGCTTGTTCCTGTAGCTGCCACAGAGTGGCCCTCAGTTCACGGTGACCCCGTGCACAGTGGAATGGAACACTGCCCTGTACAGCGCCATCCCTGTGACTGATAGTGGACTGAAACACTGTGATCCATAGGGCTTTCACTGGCGGATTTTTAGAAGTAGACCACCAGGCCTTTCTCCCTAGTATTCTTAGTCTGGAAGCTCCACTGAAACCTGTCAGCATCATAGCAACATGCAAGCCTCCACTGACATGGCTGATGGCTGAGCATGAGGTGAACGGGCTGGGAATCGAACCCGGGTCTCCTGCCTGGAAGGCGAGAGTTCTGCCACTGAACCACATACCTCCTTAGTTAGTGGTTCTCACCGGGGGGTGATTTTTCCTCCTGGGAGACATGTGGCAATGTCTGGAGACACGTTTGGTTGTCATAACTGGGGGAGGGGGCACTGGCACTGGAATTCAGTGGGTAGTGGCCAGGGATGCAGTGAAACATCCCACAGTGCCGAGGACAGCAGCCGGGATAAACACTGATCTGGCCCAAACGTCAGCACTGCCTTCATGGAGAGACCCTGGTTTAGATGACTAGAACTCCATCCACCAACCATGAAAACCTGTCCCGGTGTGTGGATAAGCTTACCTGAGAGAGTTGTTGTTATTAGGTGCCGTCGAATATGTTCCGACTCATAGCGACCCCGTGTACAACAGAACGAAACACTGCCTGGTCCTGTGCCATCCTCACAATCGTTGTTATGCTTGAGCCCATTGTTGCAGCCACTGTGTCAGTCCATCTCGTTGAGGGTCTTCCTCTTTTTCGCTGACCCTCTACTTTACCAAGCATGATGACCTTCTCCAGGGACTGGTCGCTCCTGATAACATGTCCAAAGTATGTGAGACGAAATCTTGCCATCCTCCCTCATAAGGAGCATTCTGGCTGTACTTCTTCCAAGATAGATTTGTTTGTTCTGTTGGCAGTCCATGGTATATTCAATATTCTTCACCAACACCACAATTCAAAGGTGTCAGTTCTTCTTCAGTCTTCCTTATTGACTGTCCAGCTTTTGCATGCATACGAGGTGATTGAAAATGACTTTCAAAAACACAGACCTGCTCTATGCCCTGAAGGAAACAGGCTCAATGTTGGAAATAAGTGATTTAGAGTTGCATGTAATATTTAAAGCACCCCATGACCGGTTCCCAATTCAACAATAAACTAGGGCTTCTCTTTCAGATTGTGCTTGGCACATGCAGCAAAGTTAGTTACTTCTAATTCCCTCGTGTAGGACCCCGCACGTGGTGACATTTAATTGTTTACACGCCTGCCCCCTTCTGTCATAATTTCCCACACGTGTGTGGCTTTACAGGACAGACTTTGATTTTATCACAGTTCAGGAGGTTAGAAGTTCAAATCAGGGTGCTGGCTCTAGGGGAAGACTCTCTCCCTGTTGGTCTGGGGGAAATCCTTGTCTCAGCTTCTCTAGCCCTGGCTTTCCTCAGTTGCTTGGCGATGTACACGTGGCATCTCTCTTGCCCTGTTCGTGCTTCCTTGTCTCTGTGTCTCTGCTGCTGCTCCTTATTCCTCAGAAGAGATTAGGGTTAGGGCACAGCCTGCACTGATATGCCCTCACTAACAAAGCAAAGAAATGGGATTACATCCACAGGAATAGAGGTGAGGGTTCCAGCCCATATTTTGGGGGGACACAATTCACTCTGTAACACCTTCCCTAGACTGTACATCACCTGGTGGCAAGAAGGTGCCCAGCCTGCATCAGGCACGTTGACAGTCCATTACCTGTTTGTTGAACTGAGGATTCTATGCGCTGTTAAAAATGATCAAAACTCACCAAAATTTGAACATAAGGTGTATTCTGAGCAGTTATTCTGTATGCATATAGGAAGGCCATTTTGATTCTAAAAAAAGAAATGGCTCTTGAACAAGGTAGGTACAATGGAGCTTACAAAGAAGAGAGTAGGGAGAAATAGAGAAAATCAATCATTGGCTTATCTCAACATGACTGACTGAACCCTGCCTTCCCCCTTTACTGAGATCCACTGATAACAGTTTACTTCTGGCCTGGCTACTAATAATTTGGCCCTCTACTCCCCTGCAGCCATGAGACTTTGAGATTGAAATTAGAAGGTAATGGTTTGATGACAAGGAGCCCTGGTGGCGCACTGGTTAAGCACTCAGCTGCTAACTGAAAGGTCTGTAATTTGAACCCACCAGCCACTCTGTGGGAAAAAGATGTCAGCTTCCATAAAGATTACAGCCTTGGAAACCTATGGGGCAGTTCTCCTCTGTCCTATAGGGTCACTATGAGTCGGAATCGACTCGACGGCAGGGGATTTGCTTTGGGTTTTGGTTTGATGACTGCCCTTTTCTGCAGGATCTGGCAAATTTACATTCCATCGAGCAGTTTCTGGCAGGCTTTTGTAGTTTGGATCAGGATGTTTATGGCTAGTATTTGATTTCTTGGATAAGAAAAACCTTAAAATCAAAGTAACATGTCTCTTACTAATTTTCTTCTTCAATAGCATCAGCCCCTCCACCCCCAGCAATCCCCCGACGTCCCTGACTGTTCTCCATGTTGTACAGCCATGGGCTGAATACAGTCTGTTCTATGCATTTACATACTGTCTAGTGTTATTTTTTTACCCATTTGCTCCTGAGTCAGAGGGTGGTGAAGAGAGACGGGGGAAGCCAGGAGAGTGTGTACTTGGAGATGTGCGGCCGGTCAGGTGGCACACTCTTCTCTGCTTAAAGGCAGACTTTGGAAGGCTGGAAAGGAGCAGCTGAAGAAAGGTGAGCAGAGGTGGCATCTCCTGTTCATCCTCTCCCTGCAGCTTTCAACCAAACACGTTTTGCCTGGCTCCCAGCTGCTCCCTGGAGCCTCAGACCTTCAGGTGAAGGAAGGAACACATCCAGAAGGTAACAGGTGTCTCATACTATATTTATTTCTGTTTTTGAGGAGAGCATGAAGTTGATCAAGGGAGAATAAAAACACATAGAAGGAGTCATCCAAGAGAAGAGAAATGGCTTCCTGGTGTTCCCCTGCACTGAGTCACCCTGACCTCAGTCTCAACCAGGATTCTGCTCCAACCCTGTGCCGGGAAGGCAGGGAGGGTGCCCATGTTCCTGAGGATAATAACGCAACACAGCTCCAGCATATGTCCCTATTAGGTGAAACAAATGTTGTGATTCTTCTTTTTGAGAATTATGGTATTTATTTTTAAACCTTCACTCACCATGTCTCAAGTATTCAAGTGAAAAAGGTAAAATATGAGTTAATAGTTCTGGTCTCTAGTAGAGTAAATTACTATCAAATACAAATATTAAAAAGCACCATCTGCCTTGGAAACCATTTACCACCTGTTCTTGTGCTTCCAGGACTATTTAATGGTTTGAATTTAACATTTTGTCCTGCCATGGAACAGCTGGGAAGTGACTCGTTTTCTTCTGTCAGTAACTTACCAGCCAAGCTACATCACCAGTCCTAAGTCTCAGAGCTGGATTCTGCTTGGCAGCCTTTCATGTGGCTGTGGGCAGCAGATGTTCAAACAGCTCCTATAACATCAAAAACCCAGCCATGTGGGCATGGAGTCTTCCCCCTCCCCCCTCCCCCCCCCCTTTTTTTTTAAATCCAGAAATACTTTCCTCCTCCACTATAATCAAAATTGTCACAGTACATATTAACATTTGAGATTTTCAGGCATAAAAATACTGTAACAACGCAATTACCTACACCTGAATGCCTGCCTGAGGCTCATCTGGTTTCCTGAGAAAGACATATTATTTCTGATGGAGGGATGGCGCTGCTTTCAGTAGAAACATTGTTGGATTTAAAAAAAAAAGATAAAGAAACTGTGTATATTTTATTATTCACATAAGCAAGCTCATTATTACATTTAGGCACATAAGGTGCAGAATTTTCTAAGTGGAGATGCCGCTGTTGGGATCCAAAGGTTTTGACAGGAGTTGCTCTCACAAGGAATCTTTCTTATTAGCAAGTGCGTACGTTCTAGATGGCCCATCTCGAAGAGGATCCATCCTTGATGTCTTAGCCCCACGGAGCATCTGCCCTGTTCCCTACTGCCTTCTCTGAGAAACTCCTGACCCTTTATCTACGTTAGCCACTGCCATTGTTAGCTCCAACTCATTCTTTCTTTGAAAAAAAATTGGAAATGCATCACACATACAAAACCATGTGTATGTTTATGTCAAGTATAAAGAATGCTGATACAGTGGGTGCCCCCAGACCTTCCTCTGAGCTTAAGGAATAGACGTTTCCAGTGCACCTAGGCCCCCATGCAAATGGTTTACTCTTGGATGCTAACATAAAGGTTGGAGATTCGAACCCACCCAGCGACATCATGGAAGAAAGTCCTGGCAATCTGCTCCCATAAAGATTGTTGTTGTTGGATGCCATCGAGTCCGTTCCAACTCACAGCAACCCTATGTCCAACAGGACGAAACATCGCCCAGCCCTGTGCCGTCCTCATGATTCTTGCTATGCTGGAGTCTGTTATTGTAACCACTATCTCAACCCATCTCCCTGAGATTTTCTCAAGATTCTTCGCCAACACCATAATTCAAAAGCATCAGTTCTTCTTTGTCTAGCTTAGGCACGCATATGAGACAATTGAAAATACCATGGCTTGGGTCAGGTGCACCTTAGTCCTCAAAGTGACACCTTTGCTTTTTAATGAACACTGTAAAGAGGTCTTTTGCAGCACATTTGCCCAATGCAATACATCCTTTGATTTCTTGACTGCTGCTTCCGTGAGTGTTGATTATGGATCCCAGTAAAACAAATTCCGTGATAACTTCAGTAATTTCTCCATTTATCACGATGTTGCTTATGGGTCCAGTTGTAAGGATTTTTGTTTTCTTTATGTTGAGCTGTAATCCATACTGAAGGCTGTGGTCTTTGATCTTCATCAGTAAGTGCTTCAAGTCCTCTTCACTTTCAGCAAGCAAGGTTGTGTCACCTGCATATCGCAGATTATTAATGAGTCTTCCTAATCCTGATGCCTCATTCTTCTTCATATAGTCCAGTTTCTTGGATTATTTGCTCAGCATACAGATTAAATAAGTGTGGGGAAAGGATTCAAACTGTACACACATCCTTCCTGATTTTAAACCACACAGTATCCCCTTGTTCCATTTGAACGACTGCCCCTTGGTCTATGTACAGATTCCACACAAACACAATCAGGTATTCTGGAATTCCTATTCTTTGCAATGTTTTCTGTAATTTGTTACGATCCACATGGTGGAATGCCTTTGCACAGTCAGTAAAACACAGGTAAACATCTTTCTGGTATTCTCTGCTTTCAGCCAAGATCCATCTGACATCAGCAATGATGTCCCTCATTCCACGTCCTCTTCTGAGTCAGTAAAGGTTACAGGCTAGAAAACCCTCTGAGACGTTCTGCTCTGTCACATGGGGGCTCCATGAGTGAGAATTGGTAGATGGCAATGAGTTTTGTTTGTTCTGGTTTAGCCTCCCTAAGAACCACACCTCCTGACTTCCCCAGAGGTAATGACTTGTCTGAACATATGCCAGTCGTGCCTTTGCTATTTTCTGAACTGTTCTTACCAAATATATGTTCTCTCTAAACAATATATTGCAGATTTAAGTTTTTTTGAATTTCACATAGATGTCATCATAGTTCATGCATTTGTCCGTGATTGCATTTTTGCTCAAACCGGTGTGTGTTTTAAAAGCCTTCCCAGTGGGTGTCTCTCGTTGTAGTGCCATTGTGTTTGCTTTTGTGCAGTGTCCATTGAACAAATCTATAGGATGCACTGTCCATTCCAAGGCTGGTGGACATCTGGGGTGTGTCCCAAAAGGTCCACACAGTTGTCCACTCCTTCCTTCTGGAAGCACATTCCTCTTGTGGCTCACTGAGACCACGCTGCTGGTGTTCTTCCTGGTGGCTGTCTGCATCAGGTCGCCAATGGCTGCAGTGGGTGCTGGCTGGCCCGGCCCTCCTTTCTCTTCAGTGTTGAGGCGCTCCCATCCTAGATAATAACTAATCCCAGCTCTGTCTTCAGCCCCCATCTCTCCCTGAGCTCTATCTAGGTGGATAGGTCCAATTTCCCACTTGACACCTACACTTTCTAGTGGATCTCTCAAGTCTCAATTTTTTATAAAGGCAGTATTCATTTCCCGACACATGGTCCTACTCATAAAAGCAAAACAAAATTGTTTCTCCTGTAGTCTCCCAAATAAACCTGTTCCCCACCACCGCTGCCCCATAACAACTACCATCGAGTTGATTCCAACTCATAGCTAGCCTATAGGACAGAGTAGAACTGCCCCATAGGATTTCCAAGGCTGGTGGGTTCAAACCGTGGACCTTTTGGTTAGCAGCCAAGCGCTTAACCCCTGTGCCACAGGGGCTCCTTTTTTCCCCCTGTAGTACTCCCCAATTTGCTATTGAACCCTAACCTACCTCTTTGTTTGGGACAAACACCTATGGGTGAATCTTGATTCCCCCTTTTACTTATTACTTTACATCCAGTCTGTCAGCAGGTCCTTCTGTGTATACTTCTAATGGACACCCAAGTCCATGGGCTTCTCCCTCTCCTCCACCACCAAGTCCACGGGCTCCTCTCTCTCCTCAAGCATGGAGTCCATGAGCTCCACTCTCTCCTTCACCACCAAGTCCACGGTCTCTTCTCTCTCCTCCACCATGGAGTCCACAGGCTCCTCCTCCTCCACCACGGAGTCCACAGGCTTCTCCATCTCCTCCACCATGGAGTCCATGGGATACTCTTCCTCCACCATGGAGTCCACGGGCTCCTTCCTCTTCTCCATCACTGAGTCCGGGGGCTCCTCCTCCTCCACCACCACCAAGTCCATGGGCTCCTCCCTCTCCTCAACCACCAAGTCCACGGGCTCCTCCTTCTCCTCCACCACCAAGTCCACGGGCTCCTCTCTCTCCTCCAGCATGGAGTCCACGGGTGCCTCCTCCTCCACCATGGAGTCCCTCTTCTCCACCACCGAGTCCATGGGCTCCTCCTTCTCCTCCACCATCAAGTCCATGGGCTTCTCCCTCTCCTCCACCACCAAGTCCACAGGCTACTCTCTCTCCTCAAGCATGGAGTCCACGAGCTCCTCCCTCTCCTCCACCACCAAGTCCATGGGCTCCTCTCTCTCCTCCAGCACGGAGTCCACGGGCTCCTCCTCCTCCACCACGGAGTCCCTCTTCTCCACCACAGAGTCTACAAGCTCCTCCCTCTTCTCCACCATTGAGTCCATGCCATCAGAATGGTTGGACTGGAGCAGCTGCACATGATTTCTCTGCCCTACACCAACTTGTAGAAGTCCTTCTCCACCCGGGAGCCAGGGTTCACGTCTCAAAAACATATGTCAGACCAAGCCTTCCCCTGCATAAAGTCCCCCATCCCATGATTATCTCCCACTGAGCTGAGAACAAACTCCAGACTTCTCCCCAGAGCCTCAGACCCTCCCTGTGTGGCCCTCTTCAGTGCTCCCTCCACTTCCTGTTCTACCATCCCAGCTCAGCCTCTACCTTCCCAGTGGCCTGCGTTGGTTCCTGCAACACATCAAGCTCATGTCTGCCGCAGGGCCTTTGCACTGGTCACTCCCTCTGCCTTGATGTTCTTTGACCAGCCCTGCACAAGACTGGTTCTTCCTCCATAATTTGAGAAGTGGTCTCTTCCTCCCATTCTAAAGTACCTGCTGGTGCTTTGCCATATGGTTATTTACTTCTAAGCATTTATCATTGTCTGGAATAACTTTTGTTTTACTTATTTCTAACTTACTTTTTGTCTACTCACTGTGATGCTAACTCCATGAGGCCAGGTGCCTTCCATGTCTTATTCACTTCTCACCGAGTCTCTAGTGCCAAGAGCATGCTGGGGGCAAAGTATTCTCATTAACTCTTTGCTGAATGAATGACCAGCCAGATATTACTGGGCTGCACTTGGACTTCTGGGAGAGTCTCATCAGTGATACTGGGGGGACTGGTTAGCTAAATCAGAACTTCTTTAGTCTCTGTTTCTGTGTTCTCTGCAAGATAGTAAAGAGATGACAGACCTGCTGTCATTATGTTCATCCTACACCTCTCTCCAGTCCAAGGGAACAACCAGGGTCACAGAATGGGGAAACTCCTTACAAGCCAAAAGTTTTTATAAGCAGTGGGAGACTACCAGGGATCCTGGATCTGTACATTGCTCACCCTCAACATTGATCAGAATCCCTAATCAGGAAGCCCAAGCAGGAAATGAGGTTATTTTGCAACTTACTTCACAAAAGTGGTCACCTCCCAATTTTCCCTATTGTAAGATTTGTATTTCTTGGAATCCAAAACTTTGAAGCTGAAAGGGTGACCTCCCCACCAATCATATTATTTAAAGCTGGGAACAGAGCACAAGGCAGGTAAAAGATTGGGTTACCTGAATCCTGTAGCTAGGAAAGAGCAGAACAAGGACCAGAGCTCAACTCTCCTTTCCCCAGGCCCTTGTGTTTTCTCTCACATGCGCAGCCATCAATCCCTGTCAGCCATCACACTTGATGATAGAGCCATGGCACTAAAACCAATGACCCGATGACCAGAATATGGCCAGGCTGCCAGTGCTGAAGGAC
The DNA here is from genome assembly GCA_030035585.1 of Dugong dugon. Lineage (NCBI taxonomy): Eukaryota > Metazoa > Chordata > Mammalia > Sirenia > Dugongidae > Dugong > Dugong dugon. The sequence continues at coordinate 81,985,644 of CM057475.1, read as the reverse complement.
ATTGAATAAATTTAGCTCTGCTGGCCAGGCGGGGCCCTGGATACAAGACTGCAAGAGGCTGGGTGCCTGCTGCCCTGAGGACTTAAATGAAGAGTCTGTGAGCAGGCCCTGGACTTGGGGCCACTCTCACGCACTCCATTGCATATGGCGCCACCCTGTGTGAGCATCTCCAGCAGGGGCTACTTTTAGACCAGACGCTAGAAGGACCGTGAGGAAAGTAGGCTAGTCTGCAGATGGAGGGAGGGGGAAAGAGCTGCATGTTGTTGCTTTAATGAAAAACACTATTCAAGGTGACTCTGTCATCATGCTATATCACGTTGCTATAGCCACAAGCCACAGAATTGCCTTGGCGCACTCACTGAGACAACAGCAACTGGTTCCTTCCTGAGCTAAGCCATTTCTTTGCATGTGTGGAGAATGACACTGTCTAAATATGGTGGCCATTTGCCATTAGAGGCAGCCAGGAGTGAGGCTGGAGTAAAGAAAGGGGTAGCCTGGGTGTGCACTTGCTGGGAATAGGTGGCTCGGTGGCTCCCATTGAAGAGACTTTGGGTTCAGCTGCTTTGGTTTCTAAGGCTCAAACAGGCTCCTTTTGGTATATAAAGAAGGTGAATGCTAATATGGGAGAACTGTGCATATTTAGGGCTGTAGGTGGCAACCCCGTGTACCACAGAACAAAACGTTACCTGGTCCTGCGCCGTGTTCGTGATTGTTGGTATGTTTGAGTCCATTGCTGCAGGTATTGTGTCAATCCATCTCATTGAGGGTTTCCTTCATTTTTGCTGACTCTCTACTTTACCAAACATGATGCCCTTTTCTGGTGATTGGTCTTTCCTGATGATGCTTCCAAAATAAGCATCCCGAAGTCTGGCCAGGAGCATTCTGATTGTATTTCTTCCAAGACTGATATGTTCCTTCTTCTGGCAGTCCACAGTATATTCAATATTCTTCACCAACACCATAATTGAAATGGATTAATTCTTCTTTTGTCTTCCTTTTTCACTGTCTAACTTTTGCATGCATATGAGGTGATTGAAAAGACCATGACATGTGCCAGGTGCACCTTAATCATCAAAGTATCACCTTTGCCCAGTGCAGTATGTCGTTTGATTTCTTGACTGTTGCTTCCATGGATGATGGTTGTTGATCCAAGTAGAATGAAATCATTGACAGCTTCAATTTCTTTTCCATTTATCATGATATTTTGGTCCAGTTGTGAGGATTTTAGTTTTCTCCTTGCTCAGGTGTAATCCATACTAAAGGCTATATTTTTGTCTCACAACAGGAGTGTGTAAGCCTGTATTTATTCAGTGGCATCCTGATGATGTGTACAAAGTAAGGCGGGAGCTGACGTTTTGCTCTTGGTGCTAAATCTTCCAGAGGCCTCGTGGGAGTTGCTTTGAACAAGACAATGTTGATGCTTCCAAGTAGCTTTGGTGCTGTCTGGACTGGGCTCCACCTGGAAAAGTCATGTGTGGATGTGACCACCCCTCTGTGCTCTGGCTGTTCCGCTTGTGTGATGGAGGCATGTTCTCATATGCATATGAATGAAATTTATCTTAGGGAATTTGGAAAGAGCCCGAAGAACAGCATTAAGTAAGAAGTAGAGAGAACATTTCATCGCTTACACCCTCTGTTGTAAGTTAAATTTCCTATAGTGTAGCATCTACGTCTCTCTTGATTCCACCCTAATACCAGTAGCCAGATTTCTGGCAACATTAGCCTTCTGGAGACATGAAGAACAAAAGAAGGTGAGAACAGCTGCCCCAAAGTTCATGCGCTCTCCTGGCCCAAGGGGGCAGTGGGCAGATTTGGGGTGCAATCTGTAGAGACCAGAATGGTGGCAGAGACCCTGGGGCTGGCCTGCAGGCTCTGTGGCTGTGGTAATTTGCAGCACCTGGAGCAGTTGAGGGTAAAGGAAGCAAGGTTGTCCTGCGGTGGGTGGGCACATGACAAGCACCAGCAGAGAAGGAAAGGGTGAGGCAGAGGGAGAGTGGAGCAGAAATGTCAGGACTCGTGGTCCACATGGGCAGACAGAACTGCAATGCTGGAGGTAGAGGCCAGGGCAGAGAGATGTGCAAGAGGCAGCCGAGTGTCTGGGGACCAAGGTCAGGGTCCAGAGGGCTGAAGAGTCATCACCGTAGAATCTGGGCCGTTCTATGAAGTCATGAAGGCTGCTGCCACCAAGTTTTTCTGGAGTTTTTCAACGTCCAGAAAGAGATGCCACACACAAAAGACCAGTGGGATTCCCTACAGTGACCCCACTCCCCGAGAGCACACCAATGTTGTAACAAGCTGGTGCGCTCAGGTGGACTTCACCTCTTCCAGGCCTGTGCCCTCCAGAAGCACTGGTGGCAAGTGGGCCTCCATTTTGATGCTGACGAGGGGTAGTGGAGATGAGCTGAGAGATCCCTGCCCGCTCTGTGTGATGCTGGGGACAAACATGCACCTTGGAAGCTGTTTGGCCAAGAAAGGGATGTGTGCTTTTAGAACCGTCTGTTGGTAGATGCAAGTTTTAGAAGCGATGATCTAAAGGGTGCGCCTCCTTGTCTAATAGCACGCAGTCCTCCTCATCTGCATAATACATCAACTAAATGGCTTGCTAGTCTACTACTGTAGAAAGCAGAGAAAGAGAGGCTGCATGGCAGACCTCGGATAAGTGCTGCATTTCTCCCTTTCACCTTCTTTGTTCCTTGACAGAGTTGAGGAACGGCTGTGCTCGAACCCAGGTTGTGCTAACTCCCCAGATTCAGCCCACCACCCAGGTGTGTCTCCCTGTGATTCCTAGAACATTTTAGGATGACACTTTCCTAATTCTAATCTACAGGCTGTTGTTCCATTTGAAGGGTCTCATGTTCTGCTGATATTTGGCAACACAGTGTGTACTCAGCATTCCTTCGAGGTCTGTTATTGTTGTTAGTTGCTGTCAAGTTGATTTCAACTCATACACCTGGCATGTGCAGAGTTGAACTTTTGCATTTCAGTTTTAAGTATTCTTGGTGTATATTTATGTCTTGTATAAAGAGCCAAAGAAGATCACAATTTCATTCCTATGGTGTTTTTCCTCCTGCTCCTTGGTGGAGTATTGCTGCCTTGCATATGTCAGCACTGTGTGTTTTTAACTGGTCTAGTTTATAACGAGAGCTGTGCTAGCCGGCTCCGTTATCCAGGCAAGGCAGTCAGACAGGGAGCCAGCGTGGAGGTCAGGAGTATGAGACATGTAACATAGTGACTCCTCCAAGGTCACATGGCTGTGGGGACCAGAGTCTAACCGCATGACCATGGGTTTACCGTGCAGCCCGTTAACTCTCTTACTAGAATCTAGAAGGGAGAGAAGCCTGGGGATGAGAACTGCAAGACACAGCCCTCCCAGGCCTGGTGCGCCCTGGGCTGCGGACTGTGGACCTCACCCTTCTCCTGGAGGCGTGCCGCTCTTCTCTCGGGGAGAGTTCCCTTGTGGAAGCCTTGTTCTCCTCCTGCCCTTGCCATCCAGCTGCAGCGATGAAGAAGGGCTGACTGCAGTGAACCCCCCTTTCATCCCCAGCAGCAACGTGGAGCTCATGCCTTTGTGGGGCCCCTGGCTCTCGCAGGTACCTTCTCTCAGCTGGGCGGCCATCAGGGAAGGGCTACAGAATCCCCTTAAGGTGAAAAGGGAAATGAATGCTTGTAGGAAGGGGCCCTCGGGAAAAAATAGGGACATGGTGTTAGAACACCAATCTAAACTGTAGCTTGGTGAAGCCCCTCCATTTTGATGGCCTTTGCTTTCCCTCTATTCTCATCCCATCCACCTTTTTGGAAGTCTGGAGGATGTTGGCCCTGTCCATGGAGCCTTCCTGGTCCACTCTGTGCCACCAAATCTCCCCAGCTTTAAACACCCCTTCTGCTCCTTGCCCCGTTTGTCGTTTAGTTGATACTGAATTATTCAGAAGTGTAGACTCCATCACCCCATGTGGAATTCCCACTGTGTGGAGTCTCTGTGCATCCCACTCACTGCGAAGAATAGACCACAAGCAAGTAGAAGCTGCTCAGAGAGGGTTTATGGGATGGACGCCTCACAGCGAGAGGACAAGCAGCGGTGTTGGTCACATTGTGTTGGGCTATTAAAAGTATGTGGGAGAAACATGTGGAGTCTGCTTCCATAAAGATCACAGCCTTGGAAACCCTATGGGGTGGTTCTACTCTGTCCTATAGGGTCGCTATGAGTTGGAATTGACTGGACAGCAGTGAGTTTGTTTTTTTTCTTTTATTTTGGTTAAAAATATCAGCTTCATAAAGCACCTTCTTTCCTGTTTATATAGCACACAGAGAACATGGCCTTCTCTGTCATTAGCCAAGTCAACATGGTCTGCTGACTTAGAGAAGAGGAACCCAGGTATCCCACAGTGCATACTCTGTACAGTGTTGCTAGTGTCTCCGTTCTGTGCCCAGTCCCCATCCCTGTGTGCAGACGCACACCCACAGCTGCAAGTGGGAAGTGTAAGTGCTCTCAATCCACCTCTCACCTTCTCACGGACGTAAGCCATAGATCGCTTGGAAAAAATAGCAAAGCATAAATGAGAAAGTTAAAATTGCCCATAGTCCCTGTACCTGAGCAAGTGTCTGAGAGCCCTTGTACTTGCCCCCACTGTACAAGTGATGTGACTGGGCATCTGAGAACCCCTATACCTGCCCCCACTGTACACGTGATGCTGAGTGGGCATCTGAGAACCTCTGTACCTGCCCCCACTGTACAGGTGATATGAGTGGGTGTCTGAGAACCCCTATACCCACCCCTGCTGTACAGGTGATGTGAGTGGGCATCTGAGAACCCCTCCACCTGCCCCCACTGTACAGGTGATATGAGTGGGTGTCTGAGAACCTCTGTACCTGCCCCCACTGTACAGGTGATGTGACTGGGCATCTGAGAACCCCTACACCTGCCCCTGCTGTACAGGTGATGTGAGCGGGCATCTGAGAACCCCTGTACCTGTCTCTGCTGTACAGGTGATGTGAGCGGGCATCTGAGAACCCCTGTACCTGCCCCCGCTGTACAGATGATGGGAGTGGGTGTCCGAGAACCCCTGTACCTGTCTCTGCTGTACAGGTGATGTGAGTGGGCATCTGAGAACCTCTGTACCTGCCCCCACTGTACAGGTGCTGTTGAGTGGGCATCTGAGAACCCCTGTACCTGCCCCCACTGTACAGGTGATATGAGTGAGCATCTGAGAACCCCTGTACCTGCCCCCGCTGTATAGATGATGTGAGTGGGTGTCCGAGAACCTCTGTACCTGTCTCCGCTGTACAGATGATGTGAGTGGACATCCGAGAACCCCTGTACCTTTCTCTGCTGTACAGGTGATGTGAGTGGGCTTCTGAGAACCTCTGTACCTGCCCCCACTGTACAGGTGATGTGACTGGGCATCTGAGAACCCCTCCACCTGCCCCCACTGTACAGGTGATGTGAGTGGGCATCTGAGAACCCCTCCACCTGCCCCCGCTGTACAGGTGATGTGAGTGGGCATCTGAGAACCCCTCCACCTGCCCCCACTGTACAGGTGATATGAGTGGGTGTCTGAGAACCTCTGTACCTGCCCCCACTGTACAGGTGATGTGACTGGGCATCTGAGAACCCCTACACCTGCCCCTGCTGTACAGGTGATGTGAGCGGGCATCTGAGAACCCCTGTACCTGTCTCTGCTGTACAGGTGATGTGAGCGGGCATCTGAGAACCCCTGTACCTGCCCCCGCTGTACAGATGATGGGAGTGGGTGTCCGAGAACCCCTGTACCTGTCTCTGCTGTACAGGTGATGTGAGTGGGCATCTGAGAACCTCTGTACCTGCCCCCACTGTACAGGTGCTGTTGAGTGGGCATCTGAGAACCCCTGTACCTGCCCCCACTGTACAGGTGATATGAGTGAGCATCTGAGAACCCCTGTACCTGCCCCCGCTGTACAGATGATGTGAGTGGGTGTCCGAGAACCTCTGTACCTGTCTCCGCTGTACAGATGATGTGAGTGGACATCCGAGAACCCCTGTACCTTTCTCTGCTGTACAGGTGATGTGAGTGGGCTTCTGAGAACCTCTGTACCTGCCCCCACTGTACAGGTGATGTGACTGGGCATCTGAGAACCCCTCCACCTGCCCCCACTGTACAGGTGATGTGAGTGGGCATCTGAGAACCCCTCCACCTGCCCCCGCTGTACAGGTGATGTGAGTGGGCATCTGAGAACCTCTGTACCTTCCCCCACTGTACAGGTGATGTGGAGTGGGCATCTGAGAACCCCTGTACCTGCCCCCACTGTACAGGTGATGTGAGTGAGCATCTGAGAACCCCTGTACCTGCCCCCGCTGTACAGATGATGTGAGTGGACATCCGAGAACCCCTGTACCTGTCTCTGCTGTACAGGTGATGTGAGTGAGCTTCTGAGAACCTCTGTACCTGCCCCCACTGTATAGGTGATGTGAGTGGGCTTCTGAGAACCCCTATACCTGCCCTCACTGTACAGGTGATGTGAGTGGGCATCTGAGAACTCCTGTACTTGCCCCTGCTGTACAGGTGATGTTCAGTGGGCATCTGAGAACCCCTCCACCTGCCTCTGTTGCCGCTTGTGCAGTGCTGAGCTGTTGTCCAATATTGTGTGAGTGCTGGGATTGGCCTGCGTGCTCACACCCTGTGCTGAGCATCTTCAACATGATGAACTGCCAGCCACAAGAGGAGACCCTAGTCACTGTGCCCACGTGAGGGGTCTTGTGAAGACTGTGTCTCCCAGGACCGATTCTGAAGCAGTGTTGGTAAAGCCTGTGGCCTCTGGGGGTGCACACAGAACATGCCTCCATTTGATATGGCTGAGCCCCTCTCTGCACACACCCCTATTGTTAACCACATGAATAGAATGGCAGCAGCCTTATTCACTTCCAGGTAGCACCTGCCGGCCTAGCGTGGTGTTTGAGCAAGGCGTTCTCTCTCCCTGCTCGGGCAGGTGGGTGACATCAGAGCAGCATTGTCACGGGGAGGACACTGGAGTTTGCGTTGTTCTAGGAACAAGCCCAGAGTGCTGTCTGCTTTCCCCAGGCCCTTTGCCAAGCTGGCTGCTCCCGCTTTTCTGTGACTACTGAACGGGAGGCTGAGCACTCTGCTCCCGCTGCTCCCGCTGCACAGGTCCCCATGCACATGCAGCGTGTGTGTGCACGCCTGTACACGTGGCACTCCTGGCCCAGGAGAACCGGGAGAGGCAGAGTAATGAACGACTTAAATTGTGTCGGTGGGTAGGTGGAAGGAAAGCTCAAACCAAGAGAACTGACAGTACAATAGTTGCCAAGAGAAACAGACGTGTTTCTTGTACTGACGCGGACTCCGTGTGTGTATGCGCTGTGCCTCCCTCACAGTGCACACCGAGTGACCGCTGGTGGCCCGCGGCTCAGCCCTGGGCTCCTCCCTCCCCACCTACACTCTACTACTTCACCCTGACAGCCTAGGCCAACCGGACAGCTCCTGGCTGCAATTACACACTGCACATTTTTGCCTCCCAAATCCCTGTCCCAGCCTGGCCTGCCCCCCAACTCCAGACTTGCACGTCCAGGTGTGCACAGGACCTCTCCACCATGCCAAGCTGAACAGACCCCAAGCTGAGCTCAAGGGGGCTTATAGTTTTATCAAATAAGCCACAATTTTATGGTGCTCGTTTTTCTCAAGACAATATCTGGAAAAACCACCACAGCCTGGAGGAGGACCTGTGGCATGAAGGATGGAGGAGGGAGTGGAGGGAGGCAGGCGTGCTGTGGGGCCAGGCATCCTCACATCACAGCTACAGAGCTGGTGAGGGTTGCCATCACCCCCAGCGGTGAGTCTGTGGACGTGGCTCAAGGCCGGGCCGTCTCTCTAACAGGGAGGAGCCAGTGCTCACTCAGCAAGCCCTCGGATTCTCATGAGGGGTGTGCGCATAGCTGTCATTTTCCATGTGCTATACAACTGTGAAGTTTGTTGCGGGTTCACCTGGACTTGTGAAAGTACATGTGCAAGACTGATAACCCGACTGAGAAACAGGCAAAGGATCTGAATAGGCGTTTCTACAGAGAAGGCAGCCGGAACAGCAATCCGCGCTTGAAAAGATGCTTAACGTCATTAGACACAGGGAGATGCCAATCAAAACCACAATGAGAGGTCACTTCACACCCACTCGATGGCTCCAATTAAAAGGAAAAAAGATGGTCAATAACAAGTACTGGTGCAAATGTGGAAAAGTTGAAACCTCATACACTGCATGCAGGAATGCAAGATGGTGCAGCCGCTGTGGAAAACAGTCGGCAGTTCCTCAAATGGCTGATCACAGAGCTGCCCCGTGATCCGGCAAGCCCACTCCTAGGTATACCCAAGAGGACTGCAAACGGACGTCCACACAAGACTGATGCATGAATATTCATAGCAGCATTATTCAGAATAATCAAAAAGTGCAAACAGCCTAAATGTCCATCAGCAGATGACTGGATAAACCAAATGTCCGTCCGTGCCATGGAATATCACGCAGCCATGAAGAGGCGCGAAGCTCTGATACGTACACTGCAATGGGGCTGCACCTGGAAACGTGCTGAGTGAGGAAGCCAGACACAAAAGGCCATGTATCGTGTGATTCCGTTGATATGGAACGTCCAGAACCGACAAATCTGATGAGAGGATCCTGTGGGCTTCCGGGTGGAGAAATAGCGATGGTTAAGGAACACGGCGCTTCTCTTTAGGGCGATGGAGTGTTCTGCCATTGCTTGTGATGACGGCGCACAGCTCTGTGGCCAACCCGGAACTGTGTGCTCTGACGGGTGAGTGTGGAGTGTGTGCCTGTGTCCACCTGTCCTGCTGGCCCTGTAGCCAGTCCTGAGATGGGGCTGTCTCTCCGCGGCCTGTGCATGAAAAGTGGCCCAATAAACTGGGGAGGAAGTGGTTCCCGGGATGCTTCCGAGGAAATGCCCCACCCCGCGCTGCCGAGTGTGTTCAGGAGCAATTAGACTTTCCAACGTGCGCAGCTGACAGACGCTGAGTGTCTGAGGTTGTGGGACCATCGTCAGTAATCTTTCATTTTGGATCAGCCACGCGCTAGGCAGACACATCTCTCATGCGCAAGCCGCACGTGGGGCTTCTGATCCTTCTTCTCCTTTAAAGACTGTGGTAGTCAGGGGACGCGTTCTTGCCCAGAGCTCATGCTTTCTCGAGTTTGCCGAGCACCTCACACAGCTATACATCTGTGTGTGAGAGCATTGTGTGTGTGCCGGGATGTGCAAGAGAGTGTGCAGAGACAAGTGTGAGTGTGCATGAGGGTGTGGGTGTGCAAATATGCATGTGTGAGTCTGTGCATGTGCGTGACGATGTATGTGTGAGAGAATGTGTGAAGGTGCAAATTGGTGTGAGTGTGTGTGAATGTGTGTGTGGGCACATGTACATGTGAAAGACCGCAGCTGTGGCTGTGAGTGTGTGAAGACATGCTAGTGTGTTAGAGTGCAGGCATGCACGCTCGTGACTGTGCAACAGTGTGCAAGTGTGAGTGTGTGGATTGTGTGAGTGTGTGAGTTGTATGTGTGTGAGGGTGTGTGTGTCAAGGAGGAAAGGACAGGAAGCCAGGTGACAAGCGAGGATGGTGGTGGGGATGGAGGAAAGCAGCTCCGAGAAGCAGATTTGGGGACTAACTGGAAAACAGGTAAATGCAACAGCCTTGTGGGTTGTCTGAAGGCAGACGACAGGGAGAGCGAGGTCAAGGAGTGTCCATTTTCAACCTCTTTTTGATACGTGGCTGTCCCCCTTGACTTTTCCTCTGCTTTGCTGTACCCCATCTTACCACGTCCTCCCTCCTCTGGCAGAACCCTCTCTCTCAGGGTTCTGTGCCCCCCGGGCAGGGCCAGTGGTGGGGGTCCTGCAGGTGCGGAAGCACCACTGATTACTGACAAGGACAGTCAGGGAGAAATCCCTGGAACAAGGACAGATGGACAGACAGATCTGTGCCGAGGTAGATGGTGGTGATTTATACACACAGTTATTTCAAAATATGATAATAGCGAAAAACAAGGTGTATTTTACTGCAGTTAATGCATGATTACTTAAGTATATATACATAATTGATTGCAGTCAATAGAAAATGAATTTACATAGGCAAGCCGCTTTATGCCTGTCCAACCTAGGTGTGAGGAAACCTGGCGTTTGTTAGGACTCACAGTGAGAACATGCAGACTCCTTTGTGGTGTGTGTCTGGGACTCACGTTTGTGTCTGAATATTGGGATGGCACCACTGCAGCTCTTGTCTGTGTCCACGGCTGTTGAAGTAACTTGGATACCTGTCTCAAGCTGCAAGCCTGGGAGTTGGGTGCACCATGCTGCGTGAGCGTTGGGCGTAAGGGGCATCTGGGACAGGTGGGTGCTTGCTAGTTGTGTTTGAATCAGACCACCGTAACTCTCTCCAGAGTACATCCTCCAAACTTGGACTGCACAGTGGCCTCCCCTCTCCAAGTGCAGGCAGGACCAAGCACTGTCTGCACACCTTCTGAGGAGGGCATTCCCCCACCCCCAGGAGGGTCCAGGCTGCAGGGTGGAAGATGCAAACTCAAGCACACCAGCCATCGTGAGGGTGGCACAGGACAGGCAGTGTTTTGTTTGGTTGTATATGGTCAGCATGAGTTGGAACAGACTTGACAGTAGCTAGCACCAACCAGGAAGCCCTGGTGGCATATGGTTAAGAGTTATGGCTGCTAACCAAAAGGTCGGCAGTTTGAATCCACCAGGCGCTCCTTGGAGACTCTGCGGGGCAGTTCTACTCTATCCTATAGGATTGCTATGAGTCGGAATTGACTCGATGGCAATGGTGTTTTTTTTTTCTCTAGCAATGACAAACTAGAGGGTACCATGTGCGCTGCTGCAGAGGCTGCCCCTTGGGCTGGGTTCCTGGTGTAAAGATGCTCAGAGTTTCCGGGGAGGGTCACGGGCTGACCACCCTCTCGTGTTCCTGCCCTGTGCTTGGAGAGACACCTCTGAGGTTGAGGAGAGCCTGGGAGGAAAGGCAATGGGGCCTTCCCCATGAGAACCATGCAGGCACATGGGAAGCAAAAGGCGATTCGAAGCTCTCCCAGTACTTATTTATTTATGTTTAATTTTAAGCCTATTAACAAGGTATGATGTCGGTTATTTCCAAAAATAATTAGTCACCAACAAACTCACAGAATTCCAGTGAGGTTAAGCCTGGCAACACCGCCTCATGGATGAAATGCTGTAATTAACATGCCCCGTGGGCTCTTCATGGCTCTTTAATTAAGCTTTGCCCACACTTCTCTTGTGTGCAGTGAAGTCCTGTCTCCTGCTCCCCACCCTTCAAGGATGCGGGGGCTCCTGCGCCTTTCACCAGAGTGGACGCGTCACCGAGAAATCCCGAATTCTCTGATGAGAAGCCGAGACGGAAGTCCAGCTGTGTTCAGACCGTGCACCTTGGGGTGAGGGTGTCACTCGCAGGTTGCCACTGCTCAGCCCAGCCCGTTCCTTGACCGTTTCCAGGAGCCAAAAGGCGGCCCATGGGTCGGGGTCCTGTCCACCCCCTGAGCCCACCTGCTCTGCTGCTCGCCTGAGGTTGGGGTCCCAGGGCCACAGTGTCCTGGGTGGGAGACACCTGCCCCCTCCACCTGCATTCGCAGGACTGAGATTGGCCACGTCTCTCGTGGTTCCATTCCCAATGGGGAACCGTGTGGAGACTCGGCGTGAGGCCGATGTGGAGCAGCTGTGTGGGGCTGGGGGCACTCGGGCCCCAACAGTCACTGTGCTGTCCAAGTTACATGGTGACCTCGGCCAGAGGTCAGGCACGTCCAGGCTGCGCCACGATTCCATGGCCACCCCAGAGTCGGAGGAGACCCTCCCCTGCCTGGCACCTTGTTCGAAAACCATCCGGGGCACACCGCACCCGGGACATCCCTGAGAGCAAGTCCTCGTCCTCGCGGCAAGGATGGCGAGGCCATGAGTGGGCTGCTGCCTGTGCTCTCAGGACACATTTAGTGGAGGCTCCAGTGCTGAACCTTAGTGGTGCTGCTGATCTTTTGTTACCGTTGTAGAATGTACATGTACCACAACATGTGCCAATCTACCCATTCTCACATGTACAATTTGGTGACACCAACTGGATCAGTCATGTTGTGCAACCACCACTAATATCCATTGCCAAATTTTCCTTCACCATTAACAGAAACTCAATGCTTCCTCAGCTGTGACTCCCCCTCCCTCCTGCCCCTGGTAGCCACTAATAAACTTTGGTTTGTGTTGTTAGGTGCTGGCGAGTTGTTTTTGACTCATAGCGACCCCATGTTTCAGAGCAGAACTGCCCCACAGGGTTTTCTAGGTTGTAATCTTTATGGGAGCAGATCACCAGGTCTTTCTCCTGTGTTGCCACTGGTGGGTTCCACCCACCAACCTTTTGGATACACTTGCCTGTTTTAGAAATTTCATACGAGTGAACTCAGACAGTATTTGTCCTTTTGCGACTGACTTATTTCACTTAGCAAAATGTTTTCAAGATTCATCCATGTGATAGCATTCCTTTTTATGACTGAGTAATATTCCATTGCATGGATGGGCCACATTTTATTTACAGCAATTTTAGGATTAGGCTTCTGTGGATTACACCTGTAAGATTTCTTAGAAGTCCTTCTGTCTAGCTGAAGAGCCTACTAGGCAACAACTTAAAACTTTCAGAAATCTTATCAATGTGTTTTATGGCCGCTTTGGCCCAGTCCTCATTTCTCTTTGAGAATCATTTATCAGCTGGGGCACTGGGGTTGGGAAACAGTTTTCTTTTTCCAACCCTGAAAGTTGTGGCCCCTCCAAATTCTACCTGCAAACCGAGCAATCCTTCTTAGCTTACCTCTCTCTTCTTCTGTCTTATGGGCACACAGAAGCAGCCCAGTGACACTGGCAACATTTTGCCCAGAAATCATAATGTAAATGTAACACTTAAACGTCTAATTCTCTTCCACAAAATTGTCTCTCCTGACCCACTTCTTTATAATATGAGGATGTTAATACTCTTATATCCTCCTCAACCTCCCAAGTCCTAACATCTGTCAGGTACACTTTTACATTTTCAAGGGCATTAATAATTATATTCAGTCCTACAAGCACAACCAAGATTTTATGGCTTTGTTCTACAAGTTGGCTCCACAAGTAAACAAATACATAAAATAGTTAATTATTTTGCAATATTATAATTAAATAGATGTTGGTCCCTTCAAGTTCCTAACCACTAGGCTACTCTTACTAGCATCAACATCAAACAGATACCTCTACTCATCTCTAATTGCTTGAAATCACAGCGCTTTTTCATTTACTTAAAAGTTAGACCAGGTCTTTCTTACAGATTTTTGTTTGCTTGTCCCAGCATTCCTCACTTGTTTTGTATATTGCCAAAATCGTTTTCAAATTTCTTGCTTGTACTTATCCATTTCTATCATTCATTCATTCATTCATTTCCCTGAAGGCAGCCTTAAAACACCTGATCAATTTTCTGTTGGTAGTTACTCCCCGGGGCTGTAATACCCTAACTTATGTTACTCTTCTGCTGGTTTGGATTCACTCTTTCTTGAATTTTGTATTTTCTTCTTTCCTCCTTTGCAATCTCACTTTGCTGGAGTATATCCTAAAATAACATCACCATAAAGGCTATTTTGGGTTCCTTTGATGTTCCAAATTCTGATTTTGCCTTCAAATTTGATGGATAGTTTGTCAATTTGTACAAAATTAGGTTGAGTTATGTTTCCCTCAGAATTTAAAAACATTGTTCTATTGTCTTCTAAAATCTGATGTTGCAAAGAGAAGGGCTGGTTCCAGTCTGATCTGTAATACTCTCTATCATACTTGTGTTTTCTTTGTGGCAAATACTATGGTGCCTCTTTTGTCTTTGATATTCAGTGATTTTCTAATGATATCTAACCAAAAAAACCAAATCAAACCCTTTGCCGTTGATTCCAACTCGTAGTAACCCTATAGGACAAAGTAGAACTGCTCCACAGGGTTTCCAAGGAGCAGCTGGTGTATTCAAACTACTGACCTTTTGGTTAGCAGCCAAGCTCTTAACCACCATGTACACCAGGGCTCCCAATGATATCTAGACATATTTTAATATCGATTCTGTGGAAAACTCTGTAGGCCTTTTCTATCCAACAATTCATGTCCTCCATCATTTCTGAGAAATCCCCCTCCCTCCCTCTCTCTATACAGAAAGCGATGGGGAGACGAAGAGGGAGAGGAGAGGGAAGACAGAGATTGAGATCCCCCCGACCTTGTCTGCGTGTCTTTTGTGTCTGGGGTTCCTTTCAGTGGGCTCCCAGCCAGTGTGGGTTGATCCTCCATGTCTTTTATTGTTTTTCCTGTCTTTTTCACTTTTTTTCCCCACATTTTGGGTGACTTCCTTCACTTTGTTTTCCAAATCTATTGAGTTTTTATTCATATAATCTATGTGCACCCCGAGAGCATTGCTATGCTCTGAGTGGGTCTTCTTGCTGTTTTCTGTCTTTCTGTCTTGTATGTGACATCCTTCCTCGATGCTCCCTGGGTACCTTTGTGATGTTGTCTTTTATTTACAGGTGTATTCAGTTCCCTGAATTGTCTGTCCTCTGCCTCTTGGGTGACTTGTTCTTTTTGCTCTTCTTGGTCTTTCTCTTCTTAGCTGCCATTCTCCTCATTTGCACCTCATGTACCTCAGCTGCTCTTTCTATTTAAGAAATGGACTTGGGCCTGGTGTGGGCCGGGAAGTTATGGCCAGAGCTTCCTGGGATTCAGTTAAGCCAAGGACCCCGATGCCTCTGTATCCCCTGCTAAGGTAACCTAGACAATGGCTCTTCTGCCTCTTTCTCCCCATAACCTGCTTCCTGTGCTTCTCACTCTCTAGAAATATGTGGGAATCTCTTAAATACTAACGCCCCTCCCCTGCCCATCTTTTGGCTTTTTTGGTACTTCTGCATTGGTATTTTGAGGACTAAGGTACACCTGACCCAAGCCATGGTATTTTCAGTCGCCTCGTATGATTTCAAAAGCTGGACAATAAATAAGGAAGACGGAAGATTTGATGTCTTTGGATTATGGTGTTGGAGAAGAATATTGAATATACCATGGACTGCTAAAAGAACGAACAAATCTGTCTTGGAAGAAGTACAGCCAGAATGCTCATTAGAAGTAAGTATGACGAGACTTTGTCTCATGTACTTTGGACATGTTATCAGGAGGGATCAATTCCTGGAGAAGGACATCATGCTTGGTAAAGTAGAGGGTCAGTGAAAAATAGGAAGACCCTCAAGAAGATGGATTGATGCAGTGGCTGCAACAATGGGCTCAAGCATAACAAGGATTGTGAGGACGGCACAGGACCTGGCAGTGTTTTGTTCTGCTGTCCATAGGGTCACTATGAGTCAGAACTGACTCGACAGCCCCTAACAACAACACATTGGTATTTCAGGGCCTCAGAAAGGATGGGAGGCAAACACATGTCCTCACTGTAATCTTGAAGTAGAGGTCTGTACCTTACTTGTTGAGACTGTTTGATTACTGTCCCTCCCACCAGCCTATGGACTCCATGCCAGTGGGGACTGCTTGTACTCACTGCGTGTCCCCAGCACCTTGCTGGCCCAACCCTAATATCCTATTTTCTGAAAACACCTGGTGTGTACCTCCTGGTCGGGTTGTCTGTCCTCTGTTTTCTGGGGTGTTTTATGTCACCATCCCATACTAGGGCATCGTGAAGAGCCCTGGGAGGCAGCTAACTTGGGCAGGAGGCTGATGCTGGTGTCTTTGCGGGTGAGGAAGAGGAGTTGGAGAGAAAGTCAAGCTTCTTGATGTCCAGGAGCTGAGAGCAGTTTCCCCAGTGCCCTCTCCAAGTGCAGCCTGAGGTCCTCAAGGTCAAGGCTGTAAAAGCCCCTTTGCTTGGCTGCTCTGCTGACCCTCATCACTCTTTATCTCCAGCATGTCTGGTCTGAGTAGCGGGCACATTTGGCAGCCCTGCAGGTAAACCCAGAGCATTTCCTGTGGATTTGTGAGCTATGTTGGCTGACTACCAAACCTGTCCCCATCATTTGACCACTTGTCAAAACCTGCACAAAGCCTCCTTTAGAGGAAATAAAGAAGTAACCAGACAGCAAGGGAATACTTTCTTTGTTAGACGTGCCTTTATTTTAGGAGATAAGATGTATGTTGACATTTAATTCTCATTTTTAATCCGGGCATTGCTATAAATGTCTGCGGCAGGCCCTGTGTCTTTGGTTCCCTTATCAGCAAACCGTTCATGGACTGTTGCTTATTTATTTACTTTTTTATGTCAGATAAAAGCTGCATTCAAGTGGAGGTGTAGAATTACATTTCTAAAAGGCAGCGGCAGATTATTTCTGCTGCCGGTGTGCAGTTACAGGGCTGTGTGTCACGAGGTGCTCCGGGCTTTCCTCTTTCCCAGCGGGTGCAACTGGCAGCCCCTACAGACCATCCTGTGGGGATGGCGCTCCACCTGGCTTGCCACAGGAAAAAAGCCCGCATACTTGGGGCTTTGTGTCGCTGCTCCCAGAGTCTAAGTTTGTGGGGGCAAGGGGCCCGGGAGGAGCAGGCATATCCACGTGGGGAGAGGGAAGCCGCACATGGCCAGGCTGTGCAGGGGACACTCTAGTTACCAGAATGATGGATGACTGTCACTCGGCATGCTCTCTTCCGGGCTGCCTGGCCGAGGGCGTGCTTCGGAGTGGGCTCCAGGCACTGCAACGCTGAGCGGGAGCCCTGGACCAGCCCTCCTTCCCCTTCAGCCCAGGCTGTGTGCTGGGAGAGGGGAGGAGCATGGGGTGCAGCCCAGGGGCGTTCCCAGCATTCCCTGCAATCTTTGCCAGCCTCCCAGGTGTGTGCCTTTCATTCTCCTGAGCCAGGCCCTGTTCCCGCTGCCCCTTCTGATGCTGTGGGGTTGCAGACAGGAAGATGATTCTCTAGTCCACGCAGGCTCTTGGTGCATACGAACATCCAGGATGCTGGACACTGGGAAAAGCTCAGAATAGGGCTGCACTTTGCGTCCAGAAAACCTTTCCATGAGACAGGCTTTTCCCTTCCTTTCATCGTGGAGAAAGTGAAACGGAGCTTTCCCCTGCCCATTCACCTGCCGCCCACCAGCACCCAGAGCTGTCCAGGGGCAGAAGCCCAGCAGCTGGCTCCATGGCGGGCCCCTGGGCAACTTCTGGAGAGTCTCCTGCCCCAGTAACACCCCACCCGGAGTGCTGGGTTCTCCACCAGAGTCATTCTTGCTGGAGAAAGCTCCGTGCCTTCTGGAGACTTCCTTAAGATCAGTTATCTAAGGAAAGAGCAGCTGTTGTTCGTACTCAGGCAAGGGTTCCTAAATGAGATGGCCATGCAAACGGGGAACCTCAAGGGTCTGCGAAGGTAGTACCGCATCAAAGGGGACCGAAGGGCCGCTGCGGAAGGTTCTGAAGGCTGTCCAGGACCTGATGGCGGGCTCAAAGTCAGGGTCAGACCAGCCAAAGGGTGGCTGGATAGTCAGACGAGAGCGCCAGCTCGCCATGAGCCCCTGGGCAGTGGAGGAGCGGCCCCTGTCTGCACCCCCAGCCCCTGCAGGATGCACAGTGGGCACACTCAGCAGCCAGCTGTGAGTTCCTGGGTGGTGGAGGAGCGTCCATCTCTGCACCCCAGCCCCAGCTCAATGCTCGGTGGGCACAGGCGAGAGCCAGCTGTGAGCTCCTGGGTGAGAGCACCCCCTCTCTGCACCCACAACCCCAGCACAACACAGCGGACGCCCAGCGAGTATGCTGAGGAATGTGCATCCAGCTCACACAATGCCCGTCAGCCCCAGGCCAGGCTGGCAGGATGGAGCCCAGTGAGCTGCGGTGGGGAAGGGCCTGAGCTGGGGCTGGGAGTTGGGAGAAAACCAATCCCGATGTCCACAATGGTTCAGAGATTTTTCAAAACACAAAGCAATGTTTTCACGAAAGTGGAGCAATGTATTATGCTGTGCTTGAGTTAGGAACACTTCAAATTAGGACTTTGGTGGAAAGAAAGGGCTGTACAAAAATAGTCCGACTCCCAAATCAATAAAATACCTAGACAAGGAATGCATGGATAATGAGCAAACGCAGCTCGACCCTCAGTCATGTGATAAAGGAACATTAAAACTCGCAAACCATTGCGTGTGGCTGGGTTCAGGGCCCTTTCTGCCTTTAGGGGGAGATTTGGAAGAGAACCAGTTGGACTGGCTTTCAGCAGAATCAATACTTTCCACCCAGCTGACCCCTTGACTAGCTACTCAAGCAAGTCCGCTAAAAACAGTGACAAGACGCCACCTTTTGCCGTTAGGAACCTGAACCCCCCTTCTTCCCCGGGTCTGCGGGAAAGCTGTTCACGATGTTAGTTGTTGTGGGCTTCTTCTTGTTTCCTTTTAATATCTCAGATTAAACCCGTGAAGCTGCCCTAAGCCAACACCATTTTCTTTAAGGCTGTTTAGTGTGTCTGGGTAAAATGGGGGCTTGCTCTGGGGCTCCCCGTACCTCTGAGCGCTCTCAGGGATTGAGGGCAGGATCCCAAGTGTCTCCACTCAGCACTGGACTCAGCCAAGTGCAGCGTGGTGGCACGTTCACTCCTCTGTCCATTCAGAGAGGTTTACTGCAAGTCTGCCTTGTGTCCAACACCAAGGATGTGGAACTAAGTGATACATGGCCCCTGGTCTTGCCAAGCACGTGGTTCTGCAGATAATGACAAACACCTTCCCGCAAATCCACCAATAGGGCCCGCTTCAAGTGTGCCTCAGAGATACACCTCTTTCTTTTGAAGAATGTTAAAAAACCCTTTTAAATACTATGCAAAATGGTGAAATTTGATGAACACATGAAATTATCCATCTGCAATTTTACTTCACTGGTACAATGTAATTAAAATATTAAACTAGTAGATGTACTAATTTATCTCATTCATTCCTTTATTCTTCATTCACTTCAACACATATTGATTTAATACCTACTATATGTACCAGGCCACCACTCATCTGTCAGTTTATTGTACTGTGGCAGCTTGTGTGTTGCTGTGATGCTGGAAGCAGAGTCACTCATAGTGGACATGTTTTAGCTGAGCTTATAGACTAAGACAGACTGGAAAGAAGGACCTGGTAATGTACATCTGAAAAACATTCACCAGTGAAACCCTCATGAATAGCAGCAGAACATTGTCTGATACGGAGCCAGAACGGGTTGGAAGACACTCAAAAGATGACTGGGGAAGAGCTTCCTCCTCAAAGCAGAGTCGACCTTAATGACGTGGATGGAGTCAAGCTTTCAGGACCTTTGTTTGCTGATGTGGCACGACTCAAAATGAGAAGAAACAGCTGAAAACATCCATTAGTAACTGGAATATGGAATGTATGATGTATGAATCTAGGAAAATTGGAAGTTGTCAAAAATGAAATAGAACTCCTGAAGACCAATATCCTAGGCATTAGTGAGCTGAAATAGACTGGTATTGGTCATTCTGAATCAATCATATGATCTACTATGCCAGGAATGACAAATTAAAGAGGAATGGCATCACATTCATTGTGAAAAAGAACATTTCAAGATCTATCCTGAAGTACAACTGTGTCAGGGTTAGGATAATATCCGTACACCTACAAGGAAGACTATTATTCAAGTTTACACATCAACCACTAATGCCAAAGATGAAGAAATCAAAGATTTTTACCAATTTCTGCTGTCCGGAGTTGATAAAACATGCAATCAAGATAATTACTGGTGATTGGAATGTGAAAGTTGGAAACAAAGAAGATCAGTAATTGGGAAATATAGCCTTGGTGATAGAAATCAGGCCGGAGATCACATGATAGAATTTTGCAAGACCAACCACCTATTCATTGCAAATACTTTTTTTTTTTTCAATAACGTAAACAGCAGCTATACACTTGAACCTTGCCAGATGGAGTACACAGGAATCAAATCCCTACATCTGTGGAGAAAATGGAGAAGCTCAATATCATCAGTCAGAACAAGGCCTGGGGCTGACTGCAGAACAGACCATCAGTTGCTCATACACAAGTTCAAGTTGAAGCTGAAGAAAACTAAGTCAAGTCCATGTGAGCCAAAGTATGACCTTGAGCATATCCCACCTGAATTTAGAGACCATCTTGAGAATAGATTTGATGCATTCATTGAACACTAATGACCGAAGACCAGATGAGCTATGGGATGACATCAAGGACATTGTGATGGTTAAGATCGTGTGTCGACTCGGCTGGGCCGTGATGCTCAGTGTTTTGGCAGCTGTATAATGTTGTGAACACTTCCCTGCTGAGATGTGATACGTGATCACTCCCATAATGGGATCTGCTATGAGGAGCAAATCAGTTGAAAGGGAGTTTCCTTGGACATGTGGCCTGCATCGAATATAAGCAGATGTTCTGGCAAGGCTTGGGCTTTTTGCTCGTGCTGGATCCTGCAGCTAGCTCCTGTTTATCTGGCATCCTGTTCTTGGGACTTGAGCTAGCAGCTTACCTGTGGTCTTGCCTGCTGATGTTGGGATTCAGCTATCTTCGCAGGCTGTAAGCAAAAACCCTGCTCTCTGACCTGCCAATCTTAGGTTTGCCAGCCTCTGCGGCTACATGAGTCAAGAGAAGCCTCTATCCTGACCCACAGACTTGGGACATTCCAGCCTCTACAACTGCCTGAGCCATTTCCTTGATATAAATCTCTCTCTATAATGTATTTATGCGCTTTACTGGTTTTGCTTCTCTAGAGAACCCAGCCTAAGACAGACATGATACATGAAGCAAGCAAAAAGTCATTAAAAAGACAGGAAAGAAAGAAAAGACCAAAATGGATGTCAGAAGAGACTCTGAAACTTGCTCTTGAACACAGAGTAGCCAAAATTAATGGAAGAAATGATGAAATTAAAAAACTGAACAGAAGATTTCAAAGGGCAGCTCGAGAAGAGAAAGTAAAGTATTATAACGAAATGTGCAAAGACCTGGAAATAGAAAACCAAAAGGAAGAACACACTCAGCATTTCTCAAGCTGAAAGAAACAAAGAAAAAATTCAAGCCTCAATTTGCAGTACGGAAGGATTCTATGGGCAAAGTATTGAATGATTCTGGAAACATCAAAAGAATGGAAGGGATACACAGAGTCACTGTACCAAAAAAATTGGTCGACATTCAATCATTTCATGAGGTAACAGATGATCGAAATCCAATGGTACAGAAGGAAGAAGTCCAAGCTGCACTGAAGGCATTGGAAAAAATTAAATCTCCAGGAATTGATGCAATACCAATTGAGATGTTTCACCAAAGAATGCATCACTGGAGGTTCTCACTTATCTATGCCAAGAAATTTGGAAGACAGCTACCTGGTCAATCAACTGGAAGAGATCCATATTTGTGCCCATATTAAAAAAAAAAGTGATCCAACAGAATGCGGAAATTATAGAAAAATATCATTAATACCACAAGCAAGTAAAATTTTCCTGAAGATCATTCAAAAGTGGTTGCAGCAGGACATCCACCGGGAACTGCCAGGAATTCAAGCCAGACTCAGAAGAGGATGTGGAAAGAGGGATATCATTGCTGATGTCAGACGGATCTTGGCCGAAAGCAGAGAATACCAGAAAGATGTTTACCCATGTTTTATTGACTATGTAAAGGCATTCATCTGTGTGGATTACAACAAATTATGGATAACATTTCAAAGAATGGGAGTTCCAGAACACAAAACCGTGCTCATGTGGAACCTGTACATAGACCAAAATGCAGTCATTCAGACACAACAAGGGGATACTATGTGGTTTAAAATAAGGAAAAGTGTGTGTCATGGTTGTATCCTTTTACCATATTTATTCCATCTATATGCTAGCAAATAATCTGAGAAGCTGGACTGTATGAAGAAGAACATGGTATCAGCATTGGAAGAAGACTCATTAAGAACCTGGGATATGCAGATGACATGACCTTGCTTGCTGAAAATGAAGAGGACTTGAAGCACTTATTGATGAAGATCAAAGACCGCCTGAGGTCGCTATGAGTTGGAACTGACTTGAAGACATCTAACAACAGCAGCAACACATGTACCAGGAGATATTGCTGACGCTTGAAAACCTTGAGTGAGAAAGAAGATGAAAATGTCGACCTTTGCAGGGCGTACGGCCGAGCGTGAGAAGCAGGCAAACAAAAGATGCAGGAAGTAGGTGGATTATGTAGCGTGCTTGAAGCTGATAGTGTCATGGAGAACAGAAATTGTAGATAAGAAAAGGAAGATCTGGAGTACAGAGGGAGTGGTTACAGTTTAAAGAGGGAGTTGAGAAGATGACCTGTTGAGGGAAGTTTGAAGGAGGTGAAGGCTTTCGCTGTATAGATGTCTGGGGAAAGAACGTTCTGGCAGAAGGAACAGCTGCTGTGAAGGCCTGAATCAGGAGGGTGCTGGCCAAGCCCACAGAGCAGCAAGGAGCCGGTGTGGTTACAGCAATGTGTGTGAGAGAGGTGGAGGCGTAGGGAGTGAGGCGGGACGGCCATGGGAGTGGGTCATGGAGGGGCAGGTAGGGACCATCTGCAGTGTCCCAGACCTCCTGCTGCTGTCTGGCCCCTCCCACTAACAGGCACTCACGACCCATAAGTCAGCCTGGTCTTGGGGGCTGACTCTGCTGAACAGGATCGTTCCACAAAACAACACTCGCTTCTTTCTCAATGACTTCCTCCAAGGGTTGTCTTTTTTGCTTTTTTTGCCCCTTGGAGCGAGATAGAGCCCATGACTTTCTCCCATGCAATAGGCCTTTGGCTAAGCTGAAGCCAGCTCTCGAGGTCCCCTTGCGTTGTCCTGTCTCTAAGGCAGGGGCCACCAGTTTTCTCAAAACTTTCCCATAAGGAGCATTAAAGGGTTATAATGACTTTGCTCCACAGACTTCAGATTTCATTTCACGATTTTAACAATTTGCTGAGCCTAACAGCTAGTAATACATTGCAAGGTATTTGTAACAGCAATCATTCATGAAATTGCATTAGTAAAATTGACTTTTATCTTACTATGAAGTGTATTGCCAACAGTATACTTAAAAGACAGTGTTGGACCTCTCAGATACAATGGGTGAAGGATGATCAGAAAAGGAAATATAACGAAAACATAAGTACCTGCTAATCTGCCTCCAAAATTCCCAAGGAATTAAGTGATTTCTTAAAAGTTTAATACAGATTAAATTGGTGGATTCTCTTTTCACTGTAATATGTATTTGATAGTTTCAAGATTTATGTTTTAGTGTAGTATTAAATATGGATTACAAAGTTAAATATATGAAAAAAAAGCAGTGCTGAATAAGGACAATATCTGGAGGAAAAAATCTAATCAACTGTAGAGTTGAAAGACAAAAAAAAAAAAAAACCCCACAAAAGACAAGACAAGAGAGATTCAAATGCATGATCTAAATTCCTCTATGCTAAATGTTAAATAACCCCTATAATTAAGAAAATATGGCATCTGTCTTAGTTATCTAGTGCCGGTATAACAAAGTACCACAAGTGGATAGCTTTAACAGAAGTTTATTTTCTCACGGTTTAGGAGGCTAGAAGTCCAAAGTCAGGGTGCCGGCTCAGGGGAAGGCTTTCTGTCTCTGTCAGCTCTGGAGGAAGGTCCTTGTCTCTCTTGAGCTTCTGCTCCTGGGCGATCTTCACGTGGTTTGGCATCTCCTCCCCCTTCTCTGCTTCTCCAGCTTGCTTGTTTAATGGCTTTTATATCTCAAAAGAGATTGACTCAGGGTACACCCTACACTAATCCTGCCTCATTAACATAACAAGGACAACCCATTCCCAAACGGGATTATAACCACAGGCATAGAGGTTAGGATTTACAACATATATTTTAGGGGGACACAATTCAATCCACAACAGCATCGATGTACTAGAAAGAATATTTGTATTTGTATTTATCTTTATATTATTTATCAACACACACACGAACATTATAAAGAGAACACCTACGAATAAAGGGGTCAAGAAAAAGGAAATAAATGAGTTAATAAAAACGCAGAACAAGTACAACCTCATTAATAGCCAAAGGAATGTAAATTGAAACAGTGAAATCTCAATACTTTACTACTTAATAAACATTTCCTTCCTGCCTGCCTGCCTTCCTGCCTGCCTTCCTGCCTGCCTTCCTGCCTTCCTGCCTGCCTGCTTGCCTGCCTGCCTGCCTGCCTGCCTGCCTGCCTGCCTGCCTGCCTGTCTGCCTTCCTACCTGCCTGCCTTCCTGCCTGCCTGCCTGCCTGCCTGCCTGCCTGCCTTCCTTCCTGCCTGCCTGCCTTCCTTTTCACTAAAAAACCCAAAACCAGTTGCCTTGGAGTTGACTCCAACTGATGGCGAGCCCATGTGTGTCAAAAGAATAGAACTGTTGTCACAGGGTTTTCAATGGCTGGTTTTTTAGAAGTAGATCTCCAGGCCTTTCTTCTGAGGTGCGTCTGGGTAGACTTGAACATTTTGGTTAGCACCACCCAGGAACTCCCCTTCTAGAGTGACTCTCCCTGATTCTCCGAGTCCCAATTGTTGCATCACCAGAGTGGGTGATAACGTCCACCTTCGGGGGTGCACATGGGATGGATGAATGCAGGTGGGGCTCAGAGAAGAGGGCCTGGCATGCGGTAGGCGTTTAGTAAGCCTCGTTGTTGGCTGAGTGTATTGTTAATTTTCTGATGACATGGTTTTATTATCACCGATTAGGAGGCACACCGGGATGCCGCTGAACCTGGCGGCTCATTGCTGTCAGAGACACTTAGCGTCAGCTGTGCTGTAATGAACTTCTCGGGTGGCAGGCGTCCCCTGTGTCGGCAGCTCCTCGTTCGGCTACTCAGGGGTGTGCTTTGCCCCTAGTTCACCTGGCAGGCCTGTGAAGGGCAGCCCACTCCAGTCCTTGTCTGGGCACAGCCCATCAGCAGCACCTGTCTGTGTGACGTCTTGACCGGAGTCCAGTCTCTCAGGCCTGCAGCGCCCAGTGGCCATCAGGATCACTTGTGAAGGTCCCCGAGCACAGGAGACAAGCTTTACTGTGGTCCTGCATGAAGCGTGCTGTGGCCCACCTCCATGCCAGCATTGGAGGCACCACCCCTTGTAGGGGTCGACACCACAGCGCTTGTGGGAGCTGCCTGCACAGAGGGGGGTGGGCAGTGGCCCCTCTGCCCATAGCCCTGTGGAGTCTGGCCCCTCAGATGCTCCTGGAGCTCCCACCGGGAGCTTCCTGGGAGCTGGCCCTGGGGTACCTGAGGCTGGAGAGGGGCCGCGTCCAGCAGACGTGCTGAGGACTGCTCTCCAAGCCCCGAGCCTCGACGTCCATGGAGTAGGGCTTTCCCTGATCTCACCCCACACAGATGGCGGTGCTGAAATGTAGTGGAAAGTAGGCTCTCCCGGCAATGAGGGTCCACAGGGGGTCATTCTGGGAAGGAACTTTCCATGCCTTTTGCATACCTGTTGTCTTGCCCGGTGTCCTTGGTCTGCAGGAGCGGTTGCTGCAGGTGCAGTGTGACCCAGGTTCAGCTCTGCTGCAGCTTCCAGGAGGCCAGGGTGCTGGAGAGAGGTAGCCGGGAGGAGCCGGAGCCAGAGGAGGGAGGGGCGTGGGGAAGCTGGTCGCAGCACCACGCAGAGTGGACATGAGGACAGATCACGAAAGTGGCGCGTGCTCATTCAAACAGCCCAACTACTGAGACACATCTGCAGAAATCGTTGGGAACACCTTCAGTGCCAAGCCTGAACATCGTGTCTGATGAAGTAGAGGGTCAGTGCAAACAAGCAAAACCTTCAATGAGACGGACTGACACAGTGGCCACAGCAACGGACGCAAACATACCAAGGATCGTGAAGACGGCACAGGACCAGGCAATGCTTCGTTCTGTTGTACGAGGGGTCACCACGAGTCAGAGCCGACATGACAGCAACAACAACTGCCCTACCTGCACTCGGTCTGCTGTGGGTACTGCGGCTAGGAGTCTGCTCTGTAGCCTTCTAGACCTTCATTTTCTAGGAATACAAACACACACACCCACACACACGTGTGCACGCATGCACACATGTACACACCTCCTTTTATGAAAGTGAGTGCGTTTTCTCTGCATGCTTGGTGTCCGTGAATACGTGGATGTTATAAATTCTGTTTCTAGTCTACCAGTGACAGCCTGGGAGCTAGCATGGACATGTAATTAACCACTCGTGCACTCGTGTGTGAGCTAATAGCCACCTAGCTCAGGTGCTGGCTCACCCGTAGGGTATGGACTGGAGACCAGTCCCCCCAGACCTCAGATGTTCTGCTTTGAGCTGGGACTGAGACAGGTCACTAACTAAAAGTGCATCGTCCCAAACAGTCAGCAGTTGGTTTAAAACAAAGGTGAGAAGGTAAGGGGGCAGGGAAACTAGATTAATGGAAATGGAGCAACCAGAATGGAAACAATGAGAATGCTCACACATTGTAAAGAATGTAACCAATGTCACTGAACAACTTGTGTAGAAATTGTTGAATGGGAACCTAAAATGCTGTGTAAACCTGCACCGAAAACACAATAAAATATTAAAAAAAAAAATAGTGTGTTGTCGTGTCTGGTGCTTTGAGTAGGTGCTGGGTCAGTGACAGTGATAGCACTCTTGGATGGTTATTGCTCACATTAAAGCTGTCATATTTGTGATTAATAGCTGTGGCCATGAGTCACCAAGTTAGAATGGAGAGGAGTTTGATGACCTTTGCTTATGAGGCAGGAAAACGCATAAAGCTGGAAGACTAGTCACGGTGGAATACGCTGACAGTTGTTTTGCATGAAGGGCTGGGCGTTAGGCTTATGGATCACCCAGGACTGATGGAGCGGTCTTTGCTTCAGAGAAAGTCGGGCTCAGAGCTAGTTCTGTGTAAAAGAAGGCAGGTGACATATACCCGTGCTCATAAAACGCAATGAAAGGAAGTGGAAGCTGCAGTAAAATTTGATTAGATTATCCTGAAGTCAGCCTCGGACTCAGCTGAGAGCCCACTAGTTCTCTTGCTCATTAAGCTTTTCCTATAGAATGCCCCAGTGTATCTGGGGCTGTTTTGGGATTGCACTTACCTCGCAGAAGCACATGTTGGCGCTTGCTTAATTGGTTACTGACTTTTGTACTGGACGTTTAGTAGTCTGTACTGTTACTCTCCACTTAGACGTGGGTGTGAACCACCTTCTAGCGAATGGGCATCTGAACAGTTGCCCAGTAAGGATGAGACAGATAAAAGAGGTCTATGGCGTTGGCTGCAAAGACTTGCTCTTCTTAAAGATCGTGATATTATATGTGAAGGCATTTCACTTCTTCCCAAATCCCGTTTATTGGAAGAAAATTTAAAAATTTAAAAGGAATAATAAGAGAAGTAGCCAAAAAAGCTTTGTCCTTGGGCATTTGTTAAGGCTGGAGAAATGCAGCACCAGGCTGGGTTTGGCAACAGCTGTGGTGCAGAAGTTAAACCAGGAATAAGGACCCACAAAGTCATTAAGGGGTGCCTTTTCTGGGCCCCAAGGCACATGGAAATGTTGTTGGCTGTGTAGTCAGCCCCCAACTCATGGCGACCCCATGCACAATGGGATCAGACTATTGTGACCCATAGGCTTTTCACTGGCTGAGTTTTGGGAAGTAGATTGCCAGGCCTTTCTTCCTAGTCTGTCTTAGTCTGGAAGCTCCACTGCAGCCTGCTCAGCATCACAATAACACACCAGCTCCACTGACAGACGGGTGGTGGCTGCCCAGGAGGTGCATTCTCGGGGAATTGAACCCAGGTCTCCCGCGTGGGAGGCGACAATTCTACCACCACACCACCACGGTGTCTTATACAGAAATAGTCAGGACTCATGTTACTAGGATGCTACAGAGAAAGCAGAAGATGGGAGGGGACTGGGCCAGGGGAGGTGGTGGCCTAAGGAAGGGACGAGGGAATCAGGCCAGTGCTCTGGTCGACAGGAGGGATGGAGTGATGGAGGGGCAGAGGCTGGAGCCAACAGGACAGGGGAGAGTGAATATTCATGAGAGAGAAGGAGGGGCTTCCAGCCTGACCCTCCTGTACTAAACACTGACCTTAAAGACAGCCATGTCCAAATTTAAATTCTCATGCTAGACAGGCACCTTGAGAAGGGTTTCTCTTTCCTGTTTAAAAATGAGAAATAAGAGCTTTATTCCAAGAGAGCGCTATGTTAATGAATACGCTTGTACTCTTGGAGCACTAACGCAGACGAGCACCTTAGGTTCTTTGCCCACATCCCTGCCATCTATCTGCTCCATCGTGAACCGCCAGCTCGCTGAGGCAGCCAGCTAGACTGACTGAAGGGACTCACCTTGCCCCGGGCTGCTTGGCTGCGTCCACAGATCGGGGTATTTGTGAACGCACGTGTGTGTGCCTGAGTGCATCTGCTTTTCCCCTTCTGAATCCACTGGGATTCTCGGGAGGAGTGGTGGGGGGCTCTCTGTCCACTCCAGCCTTGATGGCAGGGAGGCCCCAGGTGGCCTGGGACCAGCTGGAGCACGAGGACACAGTGTGGGGACAACCTGTCCACCGAGTCGGAAGCTCCCGGTGGGCACAGACCCTGGGTTGGGCTTAGACCAGCCTTTGCCATTTTTAACCCTGGAGGCAAGCTCCTTATTAAAGAAAGCCCCCCTCCTGTGGCCTGTCCCCACAGAAGTTTCCAGAGAACAGGGCTCCAGACGGTGTGCTGCCCTTTCCCAGGGCTTGTGAGGGTGAGGGCCAGGCACTGTTGTCTCCTCTGCTGTTGTAAAGACAACAGAGGCAGGTGATGGACAGAGCGCAGAGCAGCCAGGGGGACGAGAGAGAGAGGGGAGCCAGCATCTCCTGCCCAGGGCCCACCAGCCCCCCAGCAGCGTCTCCTGTGGCTGGGAGCTTCGGGTGGATGGAGACATGAGCAAGTGTAAGAACATCTCACGTTCCACTTGTTTTCCTTCTGAAGCAGGCAGCCTCAGTTTCCCCAAGTTTTACACAAACATTAAAATCCAGCACTGCATCCTTCTATCTGCCCCCAGGTGAGGGGAGGATTCCTCTTTCTGCAAAATGGGCTCTGTTTTCCTTGGCTGCATTTTCACACTGTAAACTATCATTATATCTGATGTGTTTACCAAGTGGCTGAGTTACCTTGAATGCCTTAATATTGGATTTGTGAGGTGTTTTCTCCCTTCCACTTCAGCTGTCCCCTCGATTAATTCTCACTTCCTGCAGTTGTCTGCTTAATCAGACCACGCTTGGGTTCTTCGAGGCAGAGCGGGAAACCTGCTTCTGAGGGCTGATTTTTATGGCTGGAATATTAATTGTTACGGTTCTGAAGGAAAGCTGGGAATTTCATCATTTTATGGATTCTCAACAGTTCTGGAAGGGAGGAGGTCACCTGTTTGGGGGAGAGGCTAGTTTTCCTGACTGAAGAAATATTGGGCAAATTAGGTGTTTAAAGAAAAGTAATATCTGGTGTCTAGAATGTATTCCATCACTGTCAGTGTGTCTTGCTGTGGTGGCTTGCGGGTGGCTGTGACGCTGGAAGCTGTGCCCCCTGTGTTTCAAATACTAGCAGGGTCATCCATGGCCGACAGGTGTCAGTGGAGCTTCCAGACTAAGAAGGGCTGTCTGGCAATCTACTTCCAAGCATTGGCCAATGAAAATGCTACGGATCACAACAGAGTATTGTCCCCTGTGTTGGAAGACACCCAGAATACACAGTGGCAGCAACAGTGGACTTGCGCATACCAACAATTGTGAGGATGGTGCAGGACTGGGCAACGTTCCGTTCTGTTGTACATGGAGTCACCATGAGTCAGAGCCAACTTAACAGAAACTAACAACAACATAAAAAGTTACTCCCAGATACGTATTCTTCAAGTATTTCATCCCATGAAGACGGTTTAAAACAAAATCCCTCATTTTGAGACGGCATTCACTAGGCTGATTACAATTCTTTTTAGACTAATGCTGACTTTGGGTGTCATTAAGATGTGTGTCTCCGATCATGGCTCATGGGAGGAAAGCGTGGTGTCGAGAGCTGTGTACTGAGATGGAAATTGTCTTTATCTCCATCCTGTGCGGTCTGTCTCTCCGGCACTATCTCCCTGACGTGTGGCTTTGTATGTTGGCATTAAATGGTGACTAGCATCGAAATCAATGAAAGTGCATCCTTGGATTGCAATCAGAACACACGTGTGCGTGCCCAAGGCAGCTCGAGGTGCAGACTCGGTGCTCCGAGGTGGTATCCTCAAAGCCCTTGTACCACAGAATGAGGGATGTCCCCCCTCTCTGCAGGGGTGCAGTGATGTGCTTGCATAAATGAACACAGATACCTCCTATAGGTTGTTTCTCTTTGATCCTAGCCCATGATTCCAGTGTTTTCCCGTGTTTCTAGTCTGAAGTTTATACCCAGGGCCCATGGGCTGCCATAGAAAACCTGTCAGGTTGTAGTAACTCCCTTCTTCCCGAAGACCTTGTCCTCTGATAACTAACACAGTGCCTAATGTAGAGGAGAAGTCCAAGCTTAGTGTCAGAGGCCAATGAGTTGGAATCCTGGTGCTGTAGCCACTGGCCCTAGGCAGGGGCTGGACGGCTCAGAACCTCATTGTTCTCCTCTGTGAAATGGGTTGGCACGCAGACTTGTCCAAGTTGACACGTTGATCAACTTTAATAAGCAGAAGTGCCAGAAGTGCCTAGCCTAGCGCAAATGATGTGCAGTGACCCTGATTGCTGTCATTACCCACGTTGTTGGTATCATCCAGTATAGCCCACCAATCGCTCTGTCCAGCGTCCCTGACGTCGAGGTGTCTGATCAGAGCAGAAGGTGCGTTGGATCAAGGTTTGAACTTGCCTGCATTGTTGCTGTTGTTGTCTTCACAGATGGTTGGGGTCTTCTTACAAGTTTTATCTGGGAGGGCAAGGAGGGGGCTCGGGGACAGAGTGGCTACTAGGAGCCTCGTGGTATGCCAGGTTTTTTACAGATGTGATCTCCGTTAACCCTCACACGGCCGTTCTGTCTTAGAGCAGAAACTGGAAGTTGGGGAGTTCAAACAGCTGGACCAAAATCACACGGCTTAGTAGGCTCTGGGGATTTGTCTTAGACCCCTAGTGCTGCTGTAACAGAAATACCCCAAAAAGGGGCTTCAAGGGACAGAGCATTTTGTCATTGTTTAGGTGGCTAGAAGTCTGAATGAGGGTGCCAGGTTCAGAGAGGGCTCACTCTCTCCTTTCTGTGGGAAAAATCTTGTCTCAGTTTTTCTAGTGCCTTTCTCAGTGTTCCCTGGAGATCTCCGTGGAACATCTGTCTTCCTGGCATTCAGGCTTGCTTGCTTCTGTGCTTTATCTGCCCCTTTTATATCTCAAAAATGATTGATTTAAGACACAGCCTACAATGATGTGGTCTTATTAACATAACAAAGAAAACTCTATTCCCAAATAGGATTATATCCATAGGTATGGGGGTTGGGATTTGCAACGTTTATTCTGGGGGAACACAATTCAATCCATATCAGGATTTGTAGTCAGTTCTGACTGACTTATTCATTACTAAACATTTACTCATCAATAAAATGACAGATAGTGGGATACCCATCAAGGATTCCACAATAAATTAGATATAATGCCTGCCTTCATGGTTCTTTAAGTCTAAGGGGAAAGACAATGGTAAATACAGACAGTCCTTGCCAGGGTTCCATTCCAACAACCCCCTCATAAGCCAGTTCTGATGTTAAGTTGAACATCTCATTTTTTTTTATTTTCATTATTATTGCCTTTTATTTTCAGTATCTTTATAATTCTGATCTTTATTTGTTTTGGAGGATTGGAACATCGTATGTAGTACATATTTGTCATGGATTGAATTGTGTCCCCCAAAAACAGGTGTCAACTTGGCTGGCCATGATTCCCAGTATTGTGTGATTGTCCTCCATTTTGTGATCTGTTGTAATTATCTCCATTTTGTGATGTGTTGTAAATCCTAACCTCTGTATGTTAATGAGGAAGCCTGTGTACAAATCATTGTGCTAAAAATCTAGAACTTACTCTTTTCCCACAGGGCATCCTAGTAACCTACTAGAGGTCACAGAAAACATTGTGTTTGCCTTCTGATCGAGGAGGAAAATTATAATGAGTTTCTTACCTGCCGATAGAGATATGTGCCTTTCTCAGAAGGCTGCATTTCGTTCAGGAAGCTGACACATTTTTCAAGCTCATGGCCCATTAGAAGTGCACTAATTCATACAAGAATAGTAAGCAGTACATGGTTCAAACTGCAGCCAGTGCTGTCCAAACACAAATATCATTTGTGGACAATTTTAAAGCATTTGTCAGATCTGGGGCCTTAAGGGTGCCTGAGTATGCATAAATAATTTATTCTTTTGATGGATAGTAGTGTTTGCCCTGCTAACACTACCAGGCTGCGGAGAACCTGCCATCTTAATGGCTCGGAACTTGTAAGACTGTTGAATATTTATTGCACACTATGTT
The DNA here is from genome assembly GCA_030035585.1 of Dugong dugon. NCBI lineage: Eukaryota > Metazoa > Chordata > Mammalia > Sirenia > Dugongidae > Dugong > Dugong dugon. Next base: position 81,953,189 of record CM057475.1, on the reverse strand, counting down.
ACCCAGTTGTGTTCTAGACTGAGTAAGACGTTTTCCTCACGGGTTTCGGACTGTTGTTGATGAATGTGAATTAACCCCGAGAATTTGAGAGGTTTAGTGTATTCTGATGTTCTCTAGAGGAATGGGGATTTAGAACTTCGAAAATAAAACTACCGTTGCTGTCAAGTCAGTTCCAAGTCATGGCAATCCCACACGTGTCAGAGTAGAACTGCGCTCCGTAGGGTTTTCAATGGCTGAATGTTCAGACATAGATGGCCAGGCCTTTCTTCGGAGGAACCTTTGAGTGGACTCAAATCGTCAACCTTTCGGTTAGCAGCTGAGCATGTTAAGCATTTGTGCCACCCAGAGACTAGAACTTTGAAGCTTACAAGAAATAAGTAAAAATAAAAACACCTCCGTGAATGTAATCTGCCTTGCACACTACCTAGAAGTTGAAGTGATTTTACTTTGGGATGTCCACACAGATTCTCGTACAGTCTCGTGAGCAGAGAAGCCACTAACGTCAAGATGATGGGGGCTAGCTATCTTCAGAAAGAGCTCTGTCTCTCCAGGAGAATTTTAATGCAGCAGTGACATCCCAGAATGCAGACCATTTCCCTTGCTGGGCTGGGGTGTGTTTGAATGTCTGCATTCAGTGAACCCCAGCTAGCTGCACCGGGAATTTGCCGCCGGAAAAATGGTGCTACATGAGTCCATTTTGAGAAGAACGCTAATCTGTTTTTAATGAACTATAATAACAAAAGTACTTTTAAACATATGTTTGGCATATTTTAAAAATGTATTATCTCTCGAATGCTGCATTCCTTGTATATGTCTGTCGGAAATTTTTCATTTGGAGACATGGTCGATTTAGACAATGCTGCCTTTCCAAGGCCGTCTTCCCGTGCAAGGAGGAAGAAGACTCGGGTGGGGTCTTTCTGTGCTGTCTTTTCCACCTCTTCCACCTCCCCCAGACTTCTTGTCCAGGCTTGTTCTCAGAGGGGTCTGCCGGAGACCCCTCAGCTCTGTTCGCCTGTGTTACAGTCTCTGAATTGAGTCTCCTTACACATACCTCTGCTCTAAAGAACAGCAGTAAAGTTTTTAGAATAAAACTACTTTTGTATCTACATCTTAGACTCGTTTAGCATAAACAAGTGAAAAATAGGTTAACTTGAAAAAATAATAGGAAATTTGTCCTTAGCAATCTTTATAAAGTAAGGGCATGTAAGTGTACACGTGGCATTAGCAAGGATATTTGCCTCTAAAGGAGATGATTTCCTTTCTAAAACATAAGATGCGTTCTGCTGGACTCCTTTCTAAAGTGAACAGGCTTGGGGACTCGGGATGATTCCTTTCTCTAGAACTGGATGATGAACGTTAGGAAGAGCACCTTCTGCAGTGTGCAAGCTTTCAGGAGGGACAGGTGGAACATTTGGGTCTCAGACATGGAGAGAATACCATTCTCTCCTAACTTTTGCCCTCCCCTTGCCTTGGGAAGCCAGGTGTCTGTCCTACCTGTTACCTGGATTACAGGTAAGGAAGGGGGTGCAGAAGCTGCTGCTTAGACTCTGGGATGATCTGCCAGAGTGTGGTCCTGAATCCCGACCACTCTGAGTTTTGGGGGTCAGTTGGCTACTTTCTGCCAAGTGGAAGGTTGTCACTGAAATGATCCTTCCTGATAATTCCACCAACAGTCCAAGTCTGCAGGTAATGGCTGGGTGGTCCCTGAAGCCAGCCATAGTGGGGTTTCAGGCACTCAGGAAGTCTAGGAAGCCAGCTACAAAATAGTAATTACAGTAGCATTTAGCATTTAGGAAGAACTTACTACGTAGCATGCAGTTTTTATACATTTTATCTCATTTCATCCTCAGAACAAGTCTGTGAGAAAGGCACTATTATTGTCTCCATCGTACAGAAAATGAAGCAAAAGTACTGATAGGTTAATAGGTGGCCCAAGATCAAGGAACGGTTGTTGTTAGGTGCAATCAAGTCGGTTCCAACTCACAGCGACCCTATATACAACAGAATGAAACACTGCCCGGTCCTGTGCCATCCTCACTATTGTTATACTTGAGCCCATCGGTGCAGCCACTGTGTCAATCCATCTCATTGAGGGTCTTCCTCTTTTTCGCTGATGCTCTACTAAGCATGCTGCCCTTCTCCAGGGACCGATCCCTCCTGATAACATGTCCAAAGTACGTAAGACAAAGTATTGCCATCCTTGCTTCTAAGGAGCACGCTGGCTGTACTTCTTCCGAGACAGGTTCGTTGCTTCTTTTGGCAGTCCATGGAATATTCAACATTCTTTGCCAACACCACAATTCAAAAGCGTCAATTCTTCTTTGGTCTTCCTTATTCATTGTCCAGCTTTCACATACATATGTAGCAATTGAAAATACCACGGCGTGGATCAGGTGCACCTTAGTCCTTAAAGTGACATCTTTACTTTTTAACACATTAAAGAGGTCTTTTGCAGCAGATTTGCCCAATGCAATGCGTTGTTTGATTTCTTGCCTGCTGCCTCCATGGGCATTGATTATGGATCCAAGTATAATGAAGACCTTGACAACTTCAGTATTTTCTCTGTTTATCATGATGTTGTTTATTGTCCAGTTGTGAGGATTTTTGTTTTCTTTATGTTGAGGTGTAGTCCATACTGAAGGCTGTGGTCTTTGATCTTCATCAACAAGTGCTTCAAGTCCTCTTCACTTTCAGCAAGCAAGGTTGTGTCGTCTGCATAACACAGGTTGTTAATGAGTCTTCCTCCAATCCTGATGTTCTTCTTCATATAGTCCAGTTTCTCAGATTATTAGCACAGCATATAGACTGAATAAGTATGGCGAAAGGATACAACCCTGAAACACACCTTCCCTGACTTTAAGCCACACAGGATCCCCTTATTCTGTTCAAACAACGGCCTCTTGATCTATGTACAGGTTCCACATGAGCACAGTTAAGTGTTCTGGAATTTCCATTCTTCGAAATGTTATCCATAATTTGTTAGGATCCACACAGTCGAATGCCTTTGCATAGTCAATAAAACACAGGTAAACATCTGTCTGGTGTTATGCTTTCAGCCAGGATCCATCTGACATCAACAATGATATCACCATCTTCTGTATCTGGCTTGAATTTCTGGCACTTCCCCGTCGACGTACTGCTGCAGCCACTTTTGAATGTTCTTCAGCAAAATTTTACTCGCATGTGATAGTAATGACTTTGTTTGATAATTTCCACATTCGGCTGGATCACCTTTCTTGGGAATAGGCATAGAAATGCATCTCTTCCAGTCGGTTGGCCCGGTCGCTGTCTTCTAAATTTCTTGGCATAGACGAGTGAGCACTTCCAGGGCTGCATCCGTTGGTTGAAACATCTCAGTTGGTGTTCCGTCAATTCCTGGAGCCTTGTTTTTTGCCAATGCCTTCAGTGCAGCTTGGACTTCTTCCTTCAGCACCATCGGTTCCTCATCATATGCCACCTCCTGAAATGATTGAATGTCGACCGATTCTTTTTGGTACAGGGACTCTGTGTGTTCCTTCCATCTTTTGACGTTTCCTGCATCATTTAATATTTTCCCTGTAGAATCCTTCAGTATTGCGAATGGAGGCTTCGAATTTTTTCTTCAATTCTTTCAGCTTAAGGAATACCACGAGTGTTCATGTTCTTCCTTCTTGGCTGTAAGCTTAGCGAGCTAAAATGCAGAGGCCAAGAGGGAGCCAGGTGGAGCTCAAAGGCCTTTGGAGGGTTTGCCTGTGCTGGCCTTGGCTCTTCTCTTTGTCTGTCTCTCTCATACACACACCACACGTACATCCACACTCCTCACACATACACGTGCATCACACGGGCACACACACACCTCTCTCACACACACACACATACACCACACACCCCACACACACACACCACACACATACACATACCACACTCACCACACATCTCACACACATCACACACATAAACACACACCACATGCACACACACACCACACACATAGACACATACACTACGTGAGCACACACACGCATCCACCACACTCACCATACATACACACACACCACACGCACACACACGCACCACACCATGCACACCACTCCCACCATACACATACACACCACACCCACCATGTGCACCACATGCCCACATACACGTACACACACCACACACATCACACACGTACACATACACACCACACATACTCACACACCACACATACACCACACACGCCACGCACACCACACATAGCACATACACATGTACACACATACACACACACACACACACACGGACACACACCACTCATGCATGAGGTGTTAAGGCTTAATTCAATGCCACCATTTCATAGGAAGCCAAGTTTCCCTAGTGAGAAAATTAGAGAGTAAAAGCTAAAAGCTTTCCTAAAAGCCCTGGTCACACGGGGGAGCTTTGTCTGATGCAGGAAGTATCTCTGTGCTCTGGTGGCCCAGCCTGTCCTCTGAGCCTGGTTCATGGACTCCCTCCCCCCTGTTCCCCAGCTTTGGTTAAGGAGACGGGGACACGGGGGGCCTGTCTGGATAGGGAGAAGCCACAGGGCAGATGAGTATTGTTCTCACCTCAGGGCACCCACCACTTCAATTGGAAATGATGTCTGTGAGTTCCTCATTTTAAACTTTCTCCTCTTCAAGCATTTTATCCAATTAACTTATGCCAGAAAACCCGTTATGACCACAGTCTCAATTTTTGCACAATCACGAGTATGGCTTTATTTATTTTTTAGCAATATTTATTTCCTCAGTCACTTGGTGAATTCTCAGAGCAACTGGTATTCGTCAGGGCCATCGAGCATGCGCTGCACCTGTACAAGGACGAATGTGGTGAATTTAAAAGGGGCTTGATTCAATTCGCCCCTTGGCACTGATGCATCCCTGCAGATTGGGGGGTCCTCGTGGGCCCCCACATATTCCTCATACTACTCTCTTAATAAGAGAGTGATTCTTCAGTGTCCTCATTTGTAAAATGGGGACCATTAAACTATTGATCCCGAAGAGCGGCTGTGGGGAATAAAGGACGCCATACCTTCAGAAAGCTCAGTGCCGTGCCAGGCACACCCAGGCCTACAGCAGACTAGAGCAATTACATCATAGCATTCCACGTATGGAGCCCCTGCGTGGTGCCAACAGTTAAGCGCTCAGCTGCTAACCAAAAGGTTGGAGGTTCAGGTCCACCCAGAAGCACCTCAGAAGAAAGGCCTGGTAATCTATTTCCAAAAAATCAGCCATTTTCTACTCTGACAACACAGGGGGTTGCTATGAGTTGGAATCGGCAGTGACTATTTTATTTTTAATTAGTTTTGTGCAACTCACGGACTTAAGATTTCACAAGATTTATATCTGAAAATTTTATAAAACGGAGAATCCTATGGTGATGTATATGATGATTAAAAGATAAATATATTCTTAGAATCTAGCTTTGAAAGTTGATGGACATTTAGAAACCAATGGAAAGAAATCAAATCAGATATAGTGAAGAATATGCCAAAATTGATAAGGAGATTGATTTTATATATTTTTTTCCCCATGAGTCAAAATTCATAGAAATTGTAGCATTGCTTCTGTCTACCTGGAGTGTGTGTGGATGCTGCTCACTAAATGTTGTGCTTGCTAAAGAGCTGAGTAAACTGTGAAATGGTGTCTTGCTCCCTCTGCGGGCCCAGTTGTCCGGGTGCAGGGGCCGCAGGTAGATGCTGTGGCTGGTTACAGACTCAGGGGGCCATTGGCGGGCTGCATCAGGGTGCAGTCTCTCTCCAAGGTGCTGACCAGCACCTGTGGGCTGGACTCTGGGGGGGGGCCCCAGGGAATGACTCTGAGAGTCTCCCCTGCCCACACCCCCCTCAGCATCTGCCGTTGGACCGTAGCTCACCACCTGGTGTTCCCATCTTGGCTTCTGGCTGAGATGTTGAGTGTAGCTTGTTCTAAAATGCTGTGTGATGTTTGATTTTAGGTGACCACTTGGCTGTGCTCTCGCGTCTGGTGGTTTGGTCAAACCCTATCTAGTCGCTGTTATAAAGTAGTCACAGGTGATGAGATCAGGTGGTCTTAAGTAAAGCAGATCATCCTCCATAAGGTGGGTGGAAGGAGCCCTGGTGGCACACTGGTTAAGCACTCCACTGCCAACCAAGGGGTCGGTGGTTTGAACTTTCTCCATGGGATAAAGATGCGGCAGTCTGCTTCCATAAAGATTACCAAAACCAAAACCAAACCTGTTGCTGTTGGGTCGATCCCGACTCACAGCGACCCTACAGGATGGAGCAGAGCTGCCGCATAGGGTTTCCGAGGAGCAGCTGGTGGATTCGAACTGCCAGCCTTTGGTTAGCAGCTGGAGTTCTTAACCACTGCGCTATCAGCCTTGGAAATCCTATGGGGAATTTCTGCTCTGCCCTACAGCATCATTATGAGTTGAGAGCGACTCGATGGCAGAGGTTTGGTTTGTTTTTCTGGAATGTGGTGGGCTTCATCCAATCAGTCAAAGGCCCTAAAGCAGAAAGCCAGTTCCTGTGGGTGTATGCTGATACCTTGCCAGAATGCCACCCCCACTCTTCTTGTCTCTAGACCTATGGATTCTGGGACATGAGTCTGCAGGAGTCTTCAGCCTGTTGTCAGAAATAGGTTTTGGACTTGAAATTCCCCCATATTTGCATGAGCTAATTCCTTAAAATTAATCTCTCTCTCTCCCTCTGTATTGACTGATTGGTAGGTAGGTAGATCTATCTCACTGATCCTGCCTGTCTGAGAACACCAAGTCAGGCACACAGACGCTGGAACACCACACCGCTCAGTGCCACAGATCGGAAGGTTGGAACGGGTTTTTTTTTTTTAACAGAAAGCAGAAATAATACCAAAAGCACATTAAATTTTAGCTTGATCTGAACTTTTTAGAGTTTCACATGTAACCTGTGAATGGGCACACAGTGATGTGACACGTCCCAGGCCAGAAAGGATGTGGGATCCTTGAGGAGAATGGGGAACCCTGGCTGCTGTGTGATCCCCTCAGACCGAAGAGGCAGCTAACGGGGTTCCGTGGTGTCTGCCTCGGGCTTTGTGTTTTAGAAAACAGCATGTTCCTAGCTTTTTCCTTTAATCTGTTACATGTCCTGGCACTTTCCGATGCAGCCCTCACAGCACACTATATGGAAACATAAACAAGAGTCACATCCTGTTAAAATAGGGGAAATCAGTGCACCGTGTGAGAGCAATTAACAGAAAGAGAAAAGGAAGGGGTCTGCAGATGGAGGGGTGGGTGGGGAAGGGCCAGGCCACCGGTTGTCCAGCAACAGCTGGCAGCAGGAAGCGGCTGTGGTCCAGGCCTTTGGGAGGCTGCCCCGTATGTCCTTGGAATGAAGCATCAGCATGGTTAAGGGTGAGATCAGAGCAAAATTCTGCCTGGGGGCTGACCTCTTCCCACCTGGTGCTGGGGAAGAGCATGGCTCACTGTCCTGGTTTCTGGGCACACCAGTGCCGTTTCTGGGTCAGGAGAGGTAGTTGGTGTGCGGACTCCCCAGCCAGCATCTGGACCAGACCTCTGCTCGAGCCCAGCCTTCCTTGTTCTTCTCCTCCATCCTGCCTCCCCACAGCCAAGGCAGGTCAGCCCTGTAGGCTGTTGGTGGGTAGGATGAGCCACGAGGTGGTAGAGTGCAGAACAGAGGGATGGGGTGAGGTGTCATGGGGCACAGGATGGGGACACCACAGGACGGGCTATCAGGGCCTGAGGGGAGCTCTCAGCTCCACCATCTCTAGGCAGCGTGACTTAGGACAAGCCGCACGTCCCTGAACAAGAGAGTCTTCTTCTCCTCCTCCAAGCTGCGGACGGTGGTGCTCCACTGCTGAGGCCGAGGTGGAGACTGAGGACAGTGTGCGTGACACGCCACCTGTGCCCCGCACACGGTCAGCATGGAACACGTCTTACACCATCGCAGTAGGTGTGAAATCTCACAGTCCCAGGTAGATTTGTGGGGCCATTTTCTTACACCATTCCCTGTTATTTGTCCTGTTGTCACCTGTTAGAATCCAAACAAAGAGGCAGAGAGCCTTAAGTGTCGGAGAAGTAATTCTTGTTGTGCCTCTGCCTCTGAGGAGACTCTGCTGCTTCCTCTGTGACGTACAAGAATTAGATACAACACCTGTGTTAGAGTTTCCCAAACATACCCATACCCATGTTTTCCTAAGACTCTCAAAACAACCCCCTGGAAGAGGCAAAATATTGTCCAAATGTGAGGCCTTATTGTAGTGAAATGAGTCTTCAGTTATGGGATCTAGGACAATACCTGGTGCAAATCTCTGTGGGTTTAAAGCTTTCAAAGTGGAGCCCGCAGGCTCTCTACGCTTGAGTTCACCCCAGTCTCCACCCCTCCCTATTGCCTCACACCTAACACACTTCTGTCTTTACTTCATCTCCCGGGCTTGGTTTGTACTGTTGAGACTTCTTGTGTTTCTCAGACTTAACAAGGACAGAGCAAACGGGAACTGGCTTGCTGGTGACACTTGGCTGTTTTTATTTAAAATGAATTAGTTCTCTAACTCCCAGGCTGATGCTGAGACAGAGCCATTGGTCAGTCCGGCTGTGTCTGTGAGGTCAGGCAGCCTCAGCTGCGTCCTGGGCCGGCTCACAGTGGTGGGCAGGGAGAGCTGCCTCTGACGCACGCTCTGTACCGACAGTGAGTGGGCTCTACCTTTATTCCTATTTTTCTTGGTCGTGCAGTTTTGTCATGGAAAATGTTTTCATGTTTCCTTGCAATACCCCGAGTTTGTTCTTTCCCTTTGGGTAGTTTGTAGGCTTCCGGTCCGTTAGATGTCACGTAAACTCTTGGACCTTGACAATTTTCTTCCCTTGTCCTCAGCAGTTTTCTCTAAAACCACCTGGCCTCCCTCCCTCTCCTCTCGCCTCTCTGCAGCCCTTTTCTGGCTGTAGGTGGACGTCCCCGCAGGCTGGGCAAGGCCCCATCGGAGCCCTTATACTGCCCCAGGTGCCTCTGGAGAACACCTGTTTTGATTATCCCAGAATCCCATTTGTTACAGGTGGTGCTCACCGCAGGCTGGCATTTGTTCTTTCCAGCACTCATAGGTTGGGCTTCAGTGTTTCTCCTGGCTAGACCTGCTCATCTCTTCAGCGCACACGTGGAACCTACACGAACCCGAAGGTTTATGCTCTCACCAGTTACGTGTACTCAATTTTAATCAAACCGGATTGGGTTTAAAATTTCCAGTTCTATTTAAATATACACATTAAGGTAATTTTCTCCCGGTAGCTGATGTTTATCTGGTGGTGAGCTCCCCAATTTAAAATGCCACCTGGCTTGAAAACCATCTCATCTGATTAGCTGTTCATTTCTGATTCCCTGAGGTGTGATGTAGATTCAACCTGGAAATCACAGGGCATGGGGTTGAGAAGGGTCTCGGAGGGCTTATGGTCTAGAGGTTTTTAAACAATAAGAAATCTAAGAACTCATTGGCGGTTAGGACCAGCATTGCTTTTAAATACAGTCACATTGAATAGGAACTGTAGGTATAGGGAACTCCTCAGATCAGGTGAATATCGTTCAGGAAAGAACCAAGGGGAGCTGGCCTGGGTTGAATCCCAGCCCCTCCACTTACTCTGTGTGATCCTGGGCAGACCACTCAATCCAGCCTTGAGCTTCAACTTTTCCGTCTGTAAAATGGCACAGTAACAGTGCCCACTAACAGGGTGGCAACACCTAGAGGGGTCAGAGTAGAACTGTGCTCCACAGGGTTTCCAGTGGCTGAGTTTTTCAGAAATACTTCACCAGGCCTTTCCCCTGAGGCCCCTCTGGGTGGACTCAAACCACCAACCTTACGATTAGCTGCCGAGCATGTTAACTGTTTGGACCACCCAGGGATTCCTGCGTCATCCTTAGGGGTCACCATGAGTTGGAATTGCCTCTGTGGTGACTGGTCTACTAGTAGGGTTACTGTGAGGATGCAGTGAGGTAATGTTCATGAAGGGCTTTGAAGTACGGCCAGGATAAGTGCTCAAGGTGCTCGGATGGTGAATACCTTTAGCTAAAGTCTGTGTTTGCCTGCTGGGTCTTGCTGTAAAATTCTTTCCTCCTGGGTTGAAGCCAGTCACTTTGAGGAGCATGGCGAGTCCACCTGGTCTTCTGGGCATTTAGCCTTTCAGGGCTTGTCCTGCTGCATGGACTCAGCCTGCCCGGCACAGGCCAGCCACCCCATGCCAGACACGCTGAGGTGTCCAAGCTCCTTCTCTCAGCCCAACTGCAGTCTGCCCCCCTGAAATTGTATCTGGCACTCACTGAGGGTGGAAGGCAGTGGTGAGCTTCTTGGGAAACATGTACATGCACAGGGCCAGGCTTTTTCCCTCCTGACACCCACTGTTGGGGAAGATGGAGGTTTAAATGATGCTGTGATCCCTTTATTACATACCACCAAAGGGGTGGCCCACCGCTGGGAGGAGGGAGGCTTCCAAACCAAGAGGTGAAGAGGTATTGGACAGGCCTGAGGAGGCAGAACCATCACGAGGTCAAACGAGGGGAGCAGAGGAAGGAGAGAGCTGAACAAGGACCAGGCCTGAGGGTGCGGGGCCTGCCAGGCCTCCCAGCTGGCCCTGTCTGCGTACATGGGGTAGGCATCAATAGCTGAAGCTGGGAAGGTATTCTGGGGCCAGATTAGGACAGGCTGGAGTCCTAGAAGGACAGCACTGTCCTTGCCCCAAGTGACCAGACACTCCCCTTGACTGTTGATCCAGCTCTGACTACAGCGTCTGGAAGCATGGTTTTCCTTAGCCAACCGCCTGGCAGGAGTGGAGCGGGGCAGTTTTGGGCTGATTGGTGAATGAAGTCTTCAGAGCCAGTGTGCAGCTGGAGATCACACCCAGGGGCAAAAGCCCCTCTCTAACCTGCCTTGCTATGCCTCTGTACAGCCCCACTCAGGACGCCTTCACCCCGTCACACTGGGCCTGCGTCAGGGACTGACGTCCTAGCTCCTTCCACTCTTACTCTGTAAGGAGCTCTGATTTGCATCTGTGGTTGCTCACAAGCGTTCGCAAGTTAATTAGTTGTTTTATTAGCCACCCGTAAATAGGCCTAATTTGGTGGTTTCCGGTGTAATTAAGAATCTCTGAACAGCACACGCCTGGTTGTGCAAACTGGAGACACAAATTCAGGCAGGGATCAGAGACCCCTCAGAAAATTACCTAGATGCCTTTGTCAGGCCCCTCGAAGCCTTGCCTCTCCTCTTTACCATTCCACTTTGGACAAGAGGGTAGGCACAGCCTCATCTGACAAAACTTTTGTGAAAGGGACAGTTTAGACGCTGTCACTTGAGGGATGAGAATGGTCTGTCCCATGCACCTTAGTGATTAGGACGATGTGGCCACACTGCACACTGCACACAAAGACACTTTGAGCTTTACTAGACCAATGATGAAGCCAGGAATTAAACTCAGCTGGGAGGTTTCAGCAGGGGGTACAATCATCAGCCTCCTGTGTGGAAATAGAATTCTGCCCTCTAAGCCAACTCACCATGGTAAACTGCCTTTAACAAAATCTCAGTTTCTCAAGTGAAACTTTTTAATAATGCTACCCGAGAATAACAGTAGCACTAACAATGTCTAACACCCATCTAGAGTCAGGGAGTGTTCTACATACTCACCCATCTAGCCCTGCAGCAGCCTTACGGGGAAGGTACTATTAGGTGCATTATGACCGGCCTCTACAGATGGGGGAGCTGAGGCAAGGGGGGACACAGCTAGAGGAGGAGGCGGGGGTGGAGCCCCAGCTGTTTGTCTCTGGAGTCCTGTCCCTTTGCTACTCACCACCCAGCACAAATGCGGCTGCACAGGGAACGAGCGGCCGCCTGGGTGTTTATGTCTGTGCACAGCGCTAGTCTCACTGTGCTTTATGGTCTGTTGTTGCTTCATAACCCGGGAGAGAAATAAGAAAAGTATCTATGGATTGTCTCTCATCTTCTCAGCAATAGCAAAACCGTTATTTTATTTAGGAGATAATGCTGTGTAGATTTCTGTGCATTTGATTACTTTGACATTTTACAGCTCTTGCATAGTTCTTTTCAGTCAGAGAAACGGATGCCGTCAGCCATCATAAATTCAAGACAGAACTCTGGATAAGTGGCTAGGCCCTCCTGGCTTTCCTGAGTTTGGCCCCATCCTCAGGCCTGAGTACAACTCCTGGGGGCACCTGTCCTTCATCTGTGTCATTCCTGAAACATGTCTATGTTATTTGAAGTTTGAAATGTTGGTGACTCAGATTGTGTACATGAAGGAAGCCATCTATAAACGTTCTGGAAAATGTTCTCTTCCAGCTGAACCTCCACTTTGCTAGCTTGGGTCCTGGGCCCCGCCTTGCTTCTCACCACCACAGGCTGACTCAAGGCTTCACTGGGTATCACTGCGTTATTCTTCGTGGGAATGCGCAAGGTACAAGAGCATCACGAAACTCTGGGCCTGAGCTGTGAGCCCTGGAGCCTTGCACCACTGAGGACTCTCCACAATTCTATCTTTCCATTTCATTGGCCCCTTATTTTAAAAGATTTAACCTTTAGAATAGATGGCATCAAAGCTGTAATTCATTTTCCAAATTTAACTAGTCATTGGCCAGTCTGAGGAGAACAGGAGCTGTACTGTTACCACTGAGTTGCTGTGTTTCCCCTGAGGGCAGGGCCATGCTGGCTGGATTCTGAAGGAAGGCTGGGCTTTCTGAAACACCAGAAACAGTCTGTGAAACCATCTTTGCCTCCACAGCTTTGAAGGCACTGACTCCTCAGTGTGAGAGGCCATGATCTTAGGTTTCTGACTTCCAAGAGCATGAGGATTATCCTGAGGTATTAAACAGAAAGGCAAAGGAAAAGCGAGCTTTCCCAGCACACCTGGTGATACTGAACGCACAGACCAATGACGAGGCAGGACCAGCCCTGCTTTTCCCCAGTAGCGGATTTTACCTTCTCTGGAATGCCATGGTTACTGTGGTTCTCTGTATCACTGTGCGTGTGGGCTAATTTTATTATAAAAATGTGTCTTTTTGCTGGTGGGTTGTGGTGGAGGCACCTGGATCAGCCTTCTCTTGTTCTTCCTGTGTATGTGTAAGGAGAGAGAGAGAGACAGACAGACAGAGAGAAAGACACAGAGGGAGAGAGAGAAGAGAGGAAGAAAGACAGGGAGAGTGAGGGGGGAGAGAGAGAGAAAGAGAGAAACAGAGGGGGAGAGAGAGAGAAAGAGAGAAACAGAGGGGGAGAGAGAGAGAGAGAAACAGAGGGGGAGAGAGAGAGAGAGAGAAACAGAGGGGGAGAGAGAGAGAGAAACGGGGAGAGAGAGAGAAACAGGGGGAGAGAGAGAGAGAAACAGAGGGGGAGAGAGAGAGAGAAACAGAGGGGGAGAGAGAGAGAGAAACAGAGGGGGAGAGAGAGAGAGAGAAACAGAAGGGGAGAGAGAGAGAGAAACAGAGGGGGAGAGAGAGAGAGAGAAACAGAGGGGGAGGGAGAGAGAAAGAGAGAAACAGAGGGGGAGAGAGAGAGAGAAACAGAGGGGGAGAGAGAGAGAGAGAGAGAAACAGAGGGGGAGAGAGAGAGAAAGAGAGAAACGGGGGGGGAGAGAGAGAGAAACAGGGGGAGAGAGAGAGAGAGAAACAGAGGGGGAGAGAGAGAGAGAGAAACAGAGGGGGGGAGAGAGAGAGAGAGAAACGGGGAGAGAGAGAGAGAGAGAGAGAAACAGAGGGGGAGAGAGAGAGAAAGAGAGAAACCGGGGGAGAGAGAGAGAGAGAAACAGAGGGGGAGAGAGAGAGAGAGAGAGAAACAGAGGGGGAGAGAGAGAGAAAGAGAGAAACGGGGAGAGAGAGAGAGAGAGAGAGAGAAACAGAGGGGGAGAGAGAGAGAAAGAGAGAAACAGAGGGGGAGAGAAAGAGAAAGAGAGAAACGGGGGGAGAGAGAGAGAGAGAAACGGGGAGAGAGAGAGAAAGAGAGAAACGGGGGGAGAGAGAGAGAGAGAGAGAAACAGAGGGGGAGAGAGAGAGAGAGAAACAGAGGGGGAGAGAGATAGAAAGAGAGAAACGGGGGGAGAGAGAGAGAGAGAGAGAAACAGAGGGGGAGAGAGAGAGAAAGAAACGGGGGGGAGAGAGAGAGAGAGAAACAGAGGGGGAGAGAGAGATAGAGAGAGAAACAGAGGGGGAGAGAGAGAGAAAGAGAGAAACGGGGGGAGAGAGAGAGAGAGAGAGAAACAGAGGGGGAGAGAGAGAGAAAGAGAGAAACAGAGGGGGAGAGAGAGAGAAACAGGGGGAGAGAGAGAGAGAAACAGAGGGGGAGAGAGAGAGAAACAGAGGGGGAGGGAGAGAGAGAGAGAGCCAGACAGAGAGGAGTGATAAAGAGAAGGAGACAGAGAGGAGAGAGAAAAAAGACACGCAGAGAGAGAAGTTAAAGAAGGGAAAGGGAAAGAGAAGAGAAGAGAAAGAGGGGAGAGAGGATGAGAGGAAGAAGGGAGGGAGACAGGTGGAGAGAATGAGAGAGCGAGGAGGGGGGGAGAAAGAGGAGGGGGCACTGACCTAGGGAAGTTGCCTCACCCGGAGCTTGCACCTTGCTACTGCCACCTCAGCCCTGGTGACCCCGTCCCCTGCAGCACCTGGCCTTGGCAGTTGGGTGGGCCTCACTCACCCCTAGGTGTGTCTGATTCCCACTGGTTTCCCTTCTCTGCCCCCAAGTCTTCCCTGGCCTCGTGGCCCCGTGCTCAGACCCTGGCCTTGTGCTACTCCCAGGGAACCAGGTGAGGCATGACAGTCCTCTCTCGTGGCAGAGCTCTGTGGGGCTCAGGGAGACTCCAGAGGCCAGGGAGGAAGGGCCAGTATTTGGAACTGTGGCTGTGGCTCTCTCCCCTGAGGAGGCAGCTGCTGTCTAGGCCCTGTGACACCTCAGCTGGGCTCAAGGGGATGGCAGCACCCAACAGGGATGCCAGGAGTGGGACTTGGGCAGGAGTCCCAGCTGCAGGAAAAAGGGAAGTCGGGGCCGGAGGTGGGGGGCTCATCTTCTAAACATCCCCAGTCTGGTGGGCCTAGAAACGAGGCACCTGGCCCGGAGGCTAGGAGGACAGCACGGGTTAGGGCTGGACAGAGAGTGGAGGCTCCAGACAAGGGATCTAGGGCTTAGAGGCCGTGGTGAAGAGGGTTTGGGGTTGTGTGTCTGGGGTTCAAAATTAACCTTCATCTTTTCCAAACTGTTCTTACGAGAGTCACTTAGCCTGTCTGTACCTCAGTTTCCTCTTTGTAAAATGTGGAATATTTAGAGCACAGAGGGTAGATGGGAAAATTAAGTGAGATAATGTATTAAAGGTACTTAGTTCAGGGCCTTGTGCATATGAAGGCTCTGGGCTCTGAAAATGTCAGCAGATACAGTAGTGGCAAAAGCGGTGGTGGTGACAGTGGTGATGGTGATGACAATGTTGGTGATGGTGATGACAGTGTTGGTGATGGTGGTGACAATGTTAGTGATGGTGGTGACAGTGATGGTGATGGTGATGACAATGTTGGTGATACTGGTGACAATGTTGGTGATGGTGATGACAGTGATGGTGATGGTGATGACAATGGTGGTGATGGTGGTGACAATGTTGGTGATGGTGGTGACAATGATGGTGACGGTGATGGTGGTGACAGTGATGGTGATGGTGATGACAATGATGGTGATGATGGTGATGGTGATGACAGTGATGGTGATGGTGATGACAATGTTGGTGATGCTGATGGTGATGACAACGATGGTGACGGTGATGGTGATGACAGTGATGGTGATGGTGATGACAATGATGGTGATGGTGGTGACAATGTTGGTGATGGTGATGACAGCATTGGTGATGGTGGTGACAATGATGGCGATGGTGGCAATGGTGATGACAATGTTGGTGATGGTGGTGATGGTGATGACAATGATGGTGATGGTGGTGACAATGTTGGTGATGGTGATGACAGTGTTGGTGATGGTGGTGATGGTGATGGTGATGGTGGTGACAATGATGGTGATGGTAATGGTGATGACAGTGATGGTGATGGTGATGACAGTGATGGTGATGGTGGTGATGGTGATGACAGTGTTGGTGATGGTGATGACAATGATGGTGACGGTGATGGTGATGACAACAACGGTGGTGGTGATGGTG
Organism: Dugong dugon; assembly: GCA_030035585.1. Taxonomy (NCBI): domain Eukaryota; kingdom Metazoa; phylum Chordata; class Mammalia; order Sirenia; family Dugongidae; genus Dugong; species Dugong dugon. The sequence goes on along the minus strand of CM057475.1, from coordinate 81,937,052 downwards.
ATGACAACGGTGGTGGCAATAGTGTTGGTGGTGATGGTGATGTTTGTGGAGGTGGTAGTCATGGTAGTGGTGATGGTGGTGGTAGAATTGGAAGGTGGTGGCGGTGGTGGTGGTGATGGTGGAGCTAGTGGTAACAGTGATGGTGTTGGTGGTGATGGTGGCAGTTGTGGTAGCAGTGTTTTGGTTAAGAGCAGGGTTCCTAGCCCAGTGTGGACGCAGACTGGCAGGAAGGGAATTGCAAGTTGCAGTAAGAAGGCCTGCAACACACCCTGGGAAAGCTGTGGCTGGTTGGAGGTGCAGGTGCCCAGTCTTACCCCAGGCTCCTCAAGTGCTGTCCTGGTTTGGGGCAGCTGGTCTACTGACAGCCCTACAGCTGGTCTGGTTCTTATACTTGTAGGTGGAGGGCCATGGTGCCTTGTGCAAGGAGAGCTGGCCATTCTGGTACTGACCACAGGTACCCACTGCCCAGATGGCGGCCCTGTCGTGTCCTCACGCCCCCTCTCCGTGGTCTGTGCAAAAGATGCATTCCTATAGGTGGCATCCAAAAACAAAGGCATAGCAGGTCCCTAAGTGGGTCTGGCTCCGAAGGCGAGAGGGAACAAAATGTCTTTAGATGTTTTGTTTTGATTAAAACATTAAAGTGCATGGCAGCTCCTCATGGAGATTGTAAATCTTTATGGAGGAAAATGAGAAAATAGTAATGATGTGAAATAATGACTCAAAGTGTTTCCAAGTTTGCATTGCCTACCTGATTTTACATGTGCAACTGTAGTGTAGCTCCCAAATTAATTTTAGGAAAATGAGTTATTGACTGCAGGTACAATTTATTACTAATAAGCAAAATATGTTTGTGACCTGGGCCTGATGGGGTAGTTAGTAAAGCAGGATGAAAGAATAATGATATGAAGGAGGAGGAGGGGAGGGGAAGGCAGCAATGAGGATGAGGAAGAGGAGTGCCCTCTGCATTGGGACAATGCCTCATTACATATAATTTAATCCTACCACAGCCCAGTCAGCTAAAGGACATTCATTCTAGTGTTTACAGTCCAGTCCAGTTGACGCTGAGTTGACCCCAGCTCAAGACGACCTCATGTGTGCCAGAGTAGAACTGTGCTCCGCAGGGTTTTCAATGGTTGATTTTTCAGAAGTAGATCACCAGGCCTTCCTTGCAAGGTGCCTCTGCATGGACTGGAATGTTCCATCTTTTGGTTCACAGCTGATCACGTTAGCTATTTGCACCACCCAGGTACTGCATTGTTTATAGTAAAAAACAAAAACAAAAGCAAACTCGTGACCATCAAGTTGATTCCATCTAGTAGTGACCCTATAGGAGAGAGTAGAACTGCCCCATAGGGTTTCCAAGGAGTTGCTGGTGGATTTGAACTGCTGACCTTTTGGTTGGCAGCCGAGCTTTTAACCATTGTGCTACCAGGTCTCCTTGTTTATAGCAGTGAGTTTTAAATAACGTGGGCCAAGCTGTCACGGTTGTTAGTTGCCTTAGAGTTGATTCCAACTCATGGTGACTCAGTGTGTTACAGCGTAGATCACTGGTAACTTGTCTTTGGAGGTGCCTCTGGGTGGGTTCAAACAACTAACCTTCCAGCTAGTACTCAAGAGCTTAACCATCTGCACCACCGAGAGACTCCTGGGCAAAGCTAGACCATTAAGAAGTAGCAAGTCTGGTGTCCCACCCACTGTTGTATTTTTCCTCAGATGTTCCTCTTTCTCTTTATACGTTCCCTTGTTGCCCACTGGGTCACAGTCACTTGGCCATCCCCTCGTTGGAGGGGCCTTTGAGGAAGGGTACGGTCAGAGCTGGCTCTGTTTACAGCAGGGACAGAGACCAGGTAAGTGGGCAGATTTGTGGCTCCTACTCAGGGTGGTGCCGTAGGGTCTGTGGCGAGGAGTGGGGACTGAGGAAACTGGGGTCGCTGGCTTGGTCTTTGAGCGGTGTGTAGAGCTGCGGAACTTCAAGAAGAGCCTTATCCTTCCAACCCTCAGCTCCGAATGGGCACAATAACAGCTCCCCGTTGTTCTTGAAATTATGACAGTAAGCGTAATAATGAAAGAAGTGCTGTGCAGACATTTGACGGTCCATGGTGTATACTGAACTTTAGCCTCCGGGGTAGGGCCTGCCAGGAAGGATGGCCAGGGAGAGCCCCTGGGCTGGGTAGCTAGGGCAGAAGTGTGGCTGTTTGATGAGTCAGGAAGCCACCTGCCTCCCTCTGCCCGGAAGTGCAGGGAAAGCATCAGGAATGGTTCACTGCGATGTTGCTAAGGCTTCCTGGATCTACTCGGTAGGAACTTTTCCTTTTAAATGGAAGTTCGACCTCTGGAAGAGCATCCTAGCATTAGATGCAGGATGGAAGGTGCCAGTTCCACCTGGGGAATAATTCAGGTCTCATGGAGCCTCATGGAGGATGCCATTCCCAGAGCCTGACTTTCTCTCCCTTTTTGATTGTATTGCCACTTTTTTGACTTTAGGAGAAATTGAAAAGCTTCTTATATTTCATAGCGTCGAGCTTCAGAAGAAAGTGGCCCAGTGATAGCCGGGATGGCCTAATTTATACTTTGTAATGAGATCATGGCCCACTTTTAATTATGTGGCATTTCACAAAGGAGACTGGGGATAAAGGGAGAAATTGCTACATTAACATTTTCTTTCCCTGTTTAAGGGCACCAATTACCAGGCGGAAAAGGCTGCGGAACCAGGGCTTCGAACTGGTTCATTCTGGATAGAACCCTGCTGAGAATTTGTGTTTCCACCCCAGACATACTGAATCAGAATCTACAGTTTAACAAGATCCCCAAGTGATTCTTATGTATAATACATTTCAAGAACAACTGCTCTACTAGTGGTTCTCAGAACTGGTCCCTAACCAGCTGCATTAGCATCGCCTGGGAACTTGTTAGAAATGTAAATTCTCAGCAGGGGTTAGAACCTGAATGAACCAGTTTGAAGCCCTGAATGCAACTGGATGGAGGGAGAGCAAGGGTCTGAGCAGGACACTGGGCTGGGGTTTTAGAGAGGCTGGCAAAGAGCACAAAGTGGGTGGGACCTGGCCTCCAAGGCAGAGACCCAACCCCGGATTATGGTGGGCTGGGCCCCCTGTTCCCATGGACCTGCCTCTGGATTTAGGGGAGAAAGGGCATTGGGCATGGAGTCTGGAGATGGGAGAACCTCCCCCGGAATATCTTCCCCAACCAGTGGTCAAACCAGGAGCTGGGAAGTTTCTTGGGTTTCTTCTTAGTATCAAGGGCTATTTGTGAACGTTCTCTGTGCAAACCCTGTGGTTCCAATTTGCACCAACATGGAAGCAGGAACCAGTACTTTGTAGCATGCTCTAAAATGAAAGCTATTTCACAGGCAACATGAGATTTTTGGAAAAACTGGGGGGAGGGGTATGTGAGAGGGTTCCTATCACATGGGATACAGCACCGGATGCCATGACCCCCCCAGACATTCCGCTCCTCCCTCTGCCTGGCTCTCACCATCTCTCAGCCCCTGTCTTAGTCATCTAGTGCTGCTGTAACAGAAATACCACAAGTGAATGGCTTTAACAAAGAGAAATGTATTTCTTCACAGCAAAGTAGGCTAAAAGTCCAAATCAGGGCATCAGCTCCAGGGGAAGGCTATCTCTCTCTGTCGGCCTTCTCATTAATCTTCCCCCAGACTAGGAGCTTCTCAGTGCAGGGACCCCAGGTCCAAAGGACGTGCTCTGCTCCCAGCATTGCTTTCTTGGTGGTATGAGGTCTGCCTGTTTCTCTGTTCGCTTCTCTCTTTTATATCTCAAAAGACTGCCTCAGGACGCAATCCAGTCTTGTAGATTGAATCCTGCCTTACTAACACAACTGCAGTCCATCCTCCCTCATTAACATCATAGAGGCAGGATTTACAACATATAGGAAAATCACACAATGCCGGGAATCATGGCTTAGCCAAATTGATACACACATTTTTGGGGGGACATAATTTAATCAGTGATAGCCCCCCAGGTTCCTGATCTCAGATCCCTGATCCCAGATCGCTGTTCCGGCCAACTCCCTGACCCAGGAGGCCAAGCTGTGAAGGCTGATGGAAAGTCACCCTCCTTGGTGGTCTTCTGCTATGAAAAGAAATCCCCCCTCATCATTTCACAGGGTTGACAGCTTATTTTAGCTACCACAGGGAGAACACTAGAGAGATGTCCATTTGGTTCACCTCAAGGACACGAGTATTTAGTGGATCTAATTTATGATTGGAGCCTTGTACCCACCAAAAGCAGGGATGGTGTGGGAGGGATGCGGTTATCTGCTTGGTAGCTCCACTGAGAAAGTGTGGACCAATTAATGACTGTCATTGACAAGAGTTTCCTTTTCAGAAACCCTGTGGAGCACAGTTCTTCTCTGACAAACTTGGGGTTGCCATGAGTCAGGTTGACTCCACAGCAACTGCTTCATTTTTTTTTTTATTTTTATAGCACTGGGGTGGATTGACCATCTCCATCCTGTTTTTCCACTCTGTGTGTGGACGTTAAGAGAACATGGATTTTCCAGGGTCTGGGACAGAACCCAGGACTCAGGAGGTCCAGTCAGTGCTCTTTCCTGGAGCCCCAGCTGCCCCTTTACCTCATTGCCCCCAGGGCACCCTCAGATCACAGAGGGCACAGAAAAGAAAGGGCCTATCCGAGAATCAGAGAAGGGAGCCCAGCCTTCCAGCTCAATGACCCCAGTCCCCCACCCCCAGGGAACACTCTGCAGCCCCAGCCCACTCATTGATTGTTGGAGGCGGGGCACAATACCTGCAGCGGTGGGGAAGAACCAGACTGGGTGATTGAGAAGATTCCGAAGAGGGAGACATGCGGTTCCCAGTTGCGAAGAAGGGAAGGCTCCAGGGTGAGGGAGCAGCTGGAGCAGAGGTCCAGAGTGAATCTCAGATGGGTGGAGGTAGGGCAGCCTCGATGGGTGGAAGCAGAGGGTGACAAGGCTGGAGAGGTGGGCTGGAGCCCACCGGTTGTGGTGGTTTTATGGTGCCCTCGGGTCAGTTCTGACTCATGGTGACCCCATGAGACAGAAAGGAACTCTACTCCATGGGGTTTTCAGTGGTTGTGATCTTACAGAAGTAGGTCACCAGGCTTTCTTCTGAGGCACTGCTGGGTGGATTCTCACTGTCAACCTTATGATTAGCTGTTGTTGAGTGCGGTCGATTTAATTCCGACTCACAGTGACCTCGTGGGTCAGAATAGAACTGAGATCTATGGGGTTTTCAATGGTTGTGATCTTACAGAAGTAGGTCACCAGGCTTTCTTCCGAGGCACTGCTGGGTGGATTCTCACTGCCAACCTTATGATTAGTTGTTGTTGAGTGCGGTCAAGTTAATTCTGACTCACAGTGACCTCATGGGTCAGAATAGAACTGTGATCTATGGGATTTTCAATGGTTATGATCTTAGAGAAGTAGGTCACAGGCTTTCTTCCGTGGCACTGCTGGGTGGATCCTCACTGCCAACCTTATGATTACTTGTTGTTGGGTGCCATCGAGTGGATTCTGACTCATGGCGACCCCATGTGACAGAGCAGAACTGTCCCATAATGTTTCCGAGGCTGTAATCTTTACGGAAGCAGGTTGCCACCAACCTTTTGGTTAGCAGCCGAGTGAGTAACCATTTTGCTACCAGTGCTCCTTAGCCTGCCGGTGAGCACCTCCACGCCAGCCAAGAGGTCACTGAGGTGCTGGAATGAGCTGTGAGCCACCTGGCAGGGGTTGCGGGTCGCACCCAACACCCACCTGTTGGCTTGTGGCTGGGTAGTAAGGAAGGTGGCCTTGCTTCAAGAGAGGCCTAGCTTTGTCATGGCTCCTGGGAGGTCCTCCTAAACCCTTGGGACTCGAGGGTGGCACAACCACAGGGAAGAATGACCTATGTCCCTGAACCCACCACCACTGACACTCATTGGCTCTGCAGTGAGTGACAGATAATCTCCCTACCTGAGCAGTTTAATGCAATCAGAATGCATTTGTGGAGCAGTGAACAGACATGCGGTCTATACCCTTTTCCTTAAAATACAGACATCCATGTGTGCGTGGGGCCAACGGGATCTTCCCCCAGAAGTGGTTTGTCACATGACAGAAGAGCAGTCATTGGGTACTTGTTATCATTACCCTCATTCAACATTCCATCCCTCACCAAATGAGCTGGTCCTAAGAGATGAGCCCTGCGGACGTCACCATGGTGATATATTGGCAGTCATAAAGAAAGCACCGCCCACACAGCTGGTTCCAGGAACCTGAATGAGTGCAGCTTGGAGGGTTGTTGATGGGGTTTAAGCACCATTCACCAACACCATGACTGTTCCCAGAGATGGCATTACTGGAGCCTTTTAAGCATCTTGGAGAGCTGTTGTTTGTGAGGGTTCTATAATTTGTAAGTGGGACTCCTGACTGCTTGCGGTAAATCAGAAATGCCCAGGACAGGGAGGCCCTTGAGCCCTCTGCCTGGGTTATCTGCTAACCATAATAAGCCTCTTCACCCCAAATCTCCACCTGGGACTGCAGGCAACTACCGTAAATCATAAAGCAATTTTAAACAGGGGTGTGAGTCCCTGTAGGCTAGAGGCTTAATTTTTTAAATGTTAATTTTTTCCTAATTAAACTGAAAGTGTGAATACATTCCCTTTAACAAATGGAAACAATTTAGAAGTATATAGAACTTACCACCTTCCAACCCCATTCTTCTCACAGAGGAAACGTCTGTTAACAGTTTGGGGTGAGAATCAGGGTATTTCCAGTGCACTCATGTACACACATATGCATTCGTGATAATGTGGAGGATTTTTTAACTTGGATGAGATTGTAAGGTACAAATATTTCTGCTATGTGTCTTTTTTTTTTTTACTTAGCAATGTATCTTGAACACCAAAACACGCTAACATAGAATTTCTGAACTATGTTTTGCAATTCTTACCACAGGCATAAGGGCCCTTTGTATTTATAAGACAAACAAATGCACAGACCAGAAGAAAAATGGGTAGAAAGCATAAATATATAGTTCACAGAAGCAGAAATGCTGGTGTCTTTTTTTCAATATGTGGAAAGATGTTCAAACACAATCATAATAACGTTGTCTGCCTGCCTTCATTGGAACCTAAGTTCTGTGGGGCAGGGCTTTAACTGTTGTGTCCCATGTATATTCTCCAAAGCCAGGGACAGTGCCTACCACATCGTTGGTTCTCAATAAATATTCGTTGGGTGAAGGAATGAAGTGCAGAGTAAGTATCTTAATGGATATCAGTGTCGCCTCCCAGACTGGCATGGCTCTAAAGCTTAGTGCCCATTGTGTGGGCAAGGACAGGGGAAGCCAGGATCTCTACCCTCTGGTTTAAGGTGTGGTACTTAATTGGCACAATCTTTGAAGTGGTCAGTATGGCAACATCCATCTCATCACAGGTGTGTGGGCTCCAACCCAGCACCTCCCCTCCTGGGAATTGATTTTCATATCAGCTCACTCAGGTGCTGGGTGAGTTGTATGCAGGGGTGCTGATTGCAACAAGATCTTCAATAGTAAGAGACAGAAACAACCCATGTGTCCATCCATGTGGCGTGGGCTACACAAAGTAGGGTGCATCCATGCAATAGAGATTGTGGGCGTTAGGGAGGACGATGAGTGTTTTATACACAAAACATCAAAGAAATATCATTGAGTTAAAAAAAGTGCAAAGCACGTATAGATTAGGGTACATTTGTGTACGGAAAAAGAAGAGAAAGGATGTATAAAGGATATATACTGCTATTTATTTGTAAATGCATGTAGTAGCTAAGGAAACTAACATAAGACCGGTGACATTCATTGTTTCCAGGAAAGAGAGTGGGAGACTGGATTTAGGCGTGGGGGGAGAGATGTCACGTTATGTCCATTTGTGCCTTTTGAAATTTGAATGGTGAATATATTACCTTTTAAAAATTTTAAATTGATTTTAAAAGACGTGTACACAATCGCGTCCCACGTATATATAATTTACACATGCAAAAAACCCAAAGCCAAAACTATTGAGACATTTGTGTGAAATGTCTCTTGAATTTTCGATAATAATGATCTTGAATTAGTGTTAATTTTGTGTCCATTACTGAACGTAGGAGTAACTGAAATATAGAAACGCAGCTTTGAATTTGCCATACTAATTAGATGTTGGGGGCTTCCTAGAAGTAAAATTGTTTTTGTAAATATTTATTTGCCTTTTGTTTTAGGAATTCATTTTCCTCAGACTGGCGCCTATGTATTTCCAGTGTGGAGTAAGTAATTGTGCAGGCAGGAGGAATCTCTTATCTCCCTGGAAAAACTTGGAGACCTCTTCTCTTTGTGTTCTGCATGGGAACTAGCAGAGCACGCTCATTTTTATTATGTTCTGTTATAGGAGGCATGGCTTTAATTCCCATGCTTTTAACTCATAAACCTTGACATCAATGAGACTAATTGCATCAGAAGCAGCCAGGGAACTTCACAAGCATTCAAAACACATAAATAACACCGCCAATTAACCACCACGGACTCCAAAGCTCTCCTTCTTGTCAAGGAAGTCACTCTAATTGCACCAGAGGCAGGAACGGCTTTGCTCAGGCGGAGTCTCTCTTCTGCATGGGGTGGGGGGGCATGCGGGAGAAACTGCCTTTTGGCAGGAGACGTGCAGCCCGGAATGTGGGCTGTGGCTGAACTCACGTGAACAGACTTTTTCACAACAGGCAGAAGGCTCAGTAGGAAAAGGAACAGTGATGGTGCTGGATTCTCTAAAGGGTGTAGCACACTCACCTCCCCAGGAGATGTTTTTGTTCCTTTCTCTTCTTTTTCATCTGTTGACAGGACCTCCTAGCAAAGCAAGGTAAGCAGAGTGCTTTGTAGGTGATGGCTTCCTTGGCCTGGCCTGAAAGCGCTGCAGGAGCTGGAAGTAGACGACACATCTCCGCTTACAGGCTGTTCTGTAGTTGAAGGACAGTGAAGGGGGCAGCAGGAAGGTGGAGAATATAAGACCTCAGGGAAGACCACGGACTCCCCAGGTGGTGCAGATGGAGGACGTGCTGGCTGCTAACCGAAAGGCTGGAGGTTCAAGTCTACCCTGAAGCCTCTCAGAAGGAAGAAGGGTTCAAGCCTACCCTGAAGCCTCTCAGAAGGAAGAAGGGTCTGATAATCTACTTCTGAAAGATCACAGCCATTGAAAACCCTATGGAGCACAGTTCTACTTTGACACGCGTGGGGGCGCCATGAGTCAGCGTTGACTGCAGCTGGTGGTGACAGAGGTGGGGGAGGACCAAGAGCCACCACGTCCCAGAAGGAGCTGATTGTCTAAGGCTTTGCTCTTCCTTTGGGGGGTGATTAAGGATGAAGCGCTGGAGAGATTGCTAGGTTGCCTCATTACAGACTCTGCTTCTCTTAAAAGCATCTGCACATGGGGGCAGAGGAAGTCATGGGGGTCCGTCCTCAGTGAGGCCACCTGGTTTGAACATCCACATGAACAGAGAAGCCAAATGGAATGCTCCAATTCCTACTGATGTGGACATCAGCAGGGTCTGGAAGGCAGACTTGAGGACTGATAGTAGAGCTCTGGACTACCTCAGACCTCGTCTTTGATGCTGTACATCTCCGCAAATATTGATTTACACATTTATTCATTCCTTCATTCCACAGAGTGCATGGGCACCTGCCACGTTTGAGGAACTGGGTTTGGGGGGACAGTGAACCTAACAGAGGTGACCGTGCCGCCATCATGGTGGTCACTGTCCTCAGTAGCACAGGACTCTGTCCTTGCCCAGCATCCAGCCTGTTACTTCCTTGTGGCATTCCCAGAGCCAGGGCACATGCTGGCTCTGGAGGACTTGGTTGGTTGTCAAGGCCACAGCGTGCAGCAGAGGGAAGGGCAGGAAGGAAAGACACGCTGTGAGGTGAAGGACGGCTGACCTAAGGGTTGGTGGTATGGGGGGCTGGGGTCAGAGAGCAAGTGGCCACACCCTTGATACAGCTCTCATCCTCAGTACTGAGAGTCACAGCTCTTGCATAAAATCACCTTGCACTCATCTGTCAACAGACAGCGTTACTGGTAAATCTTTACCCCTGTGAGACTGACAAGAAAAACCGAAAGCGACCGAGGAGCAAAAAAGAAGTTGAGGGCCTCTCAATGGCATGTGCCGTGCCCCCAGCAGAGTGGCAGATCTGGATCTAGAACCTTCCTCTTACAAACCAGGGGCACAGGGAGAGTGTCTTGGCCACCTAGAGGCCACCTCTAGCCTGCCCTTATCTCTTGTAGGAGAACGAGTGGTTTTCTTTTTCTTTCTCGAAGTGTGTAGATTGATCTTTATTGCTGGTATTCCAAAATACCTCACTGACGTGTCCAGATGTAACTCTGTAGCCATTAAATCTGAAGCCACATGCTTCTGGAGCTTTCAGAAATGGTCTTCCATCATTCCCTGTCCTTGCTCTGGGCCTTCTGTTAATTGGATGATCTACTTCCTGGATTGATCATGTCTCTGTGTTTCTTAACTTTACTGTTTTTAAAAAAAATCTTCATCACATTCTCTGTTTTGGGACATTTACTTGATTGTGTCTTTCAAACTTTTTTTTTTTTACATTTTGGAGACTATATGTGTGTATATATATGTATATATATACGGAGCCTGATACACAGTGATTAAGAGCTTGAATGCCGGTCCAAAGGTCAGCAGTTCAAATCCACCAACTGCTCCTTGGAAACCCTACAGGGCAGTTCTACTCTATCTGTCCTATAGGGTCGGTATCAGTCGGAATCAACTAGATGGCATGTAGCAACAACAACATAGTCTATGTGTATGTATATATATATATACATATATATAGTCTATGTATATATATATATACACACACACACATAATTGACTCTTGTTATCTGTGGTTGTTATGTTCTATAAAATCCCCACAATAACTGCATTAGAAAATATGGAGTCAATATTGTTAAACCTCAGCTGGGAACAGGTGCAATGGGTGAGGCAATTTTTACCACTCTGGGCATGCACATGTCCACAGATGAATGGGAAAGTGCCGTGAGTATTGATTTTGGGGTTACAAATAAATGTTAGCCAGTAGGTGAATTCCTGAACAAGGGATCTGTGAATATTGAGATGACTGTATACATTGATTTTACATACATTTAATATATTTGTTCTGTTGTTCATAAGGTTGCCATGAATCAGAGTCAACTCAGTGGAAGCTAACAACAACATATTATATTATCTTATAAACTAAAAATAAAAAAAGCCAAACCCGTTGCTGTCAAGTTGATTCCAACTCTTAGTAACCCTATCGGACAGAGTAGAACTGCCCCACAGGCTTTCCAAGGAGGTGCTGGTGGATTCAAACTGCCGACCTTGTGGTTAGTAGCCAAACACTTAACCACTGTGCCACCAGGGCCCCATACTATACTAGACTATATTAAGTTATATTACATTACATTATATATACTTATATTTGTATTTCCCAAAGCTCTTTCTTGTTCTCTAATTGCTCTTTTTTTTCATACATGTGTATACACATGTATATTTTGCCCCAGGGTGGAATCTGCCTAAAGTCTCACCCATATTTGATTTAGATGCTTCAGAAGATGAGATTTTGGACTTGGAGTTGATTTAAGACTTTTGGGATGATGTGATGGGGTGAATGTGTTTTACATGTGACAAGGATATGAAGTTTTGAGGGCCAAAGGGTGGAATGTTATGGATTACTTACACAAAATATGTGTTATAATTCTTCACCTCTATGTCTGTGGTTATAATCCCATTCGGGAATGGATTGTCTTTGTTATGTTACTGAGACAGGATTAGTGTAGGGTGAGTCTTAAATCAATCTCTTTTGAGTTATAAAAGAGATTAAACAAGCAACCAAAGAAACAGAGATGGGGGAAGAGAGATACCAAGCCACATGAAGATTGTGGATGCAAGTAAAATGAAATCCATGGAAGCAGCAGTCGATAAATTAAACAATGCATTGCACTGGGGAAATCTGCTTTCAAAGACCTCTTTAAAGTGTTAAAAAGCAAAGATGTGACTTTGAGGACTCAGGTGGGCCTGACCCAACCCATGGTGTTTTTAATCACCGCATATGCATGTGAAAGCTGTACAATGAATGAAGAAAACTGAAGAAGATTGATCCCTTTCACTTAGGGTGTTGGTGGAGAATATTGAATATACCATGAACTGCAAGAAGAATGAACAAATCTGCCTTGGAAGAAGTACAGCCAGAACGCTCCTTAGAAGCAAGGATGGAGAGACTTCATCTCGCATACTTTGGACATGTTATCAGGAGGGATCAGTTCCTGGAATAGGACATCATGCTTGGTAGGGTAGAGGGTCATCAAAGAAGAGGAAGACCCTCAATGAGATGGATTGACACAGTGGTTGCAACAGTGGGCTCAAGCATAACAATGATTATCAGGGCCTGGCAGTGTTTCATTCTGTTGTGCATAGGGTCAGTATGAGTCGGAACCAACTCAACAACACCTAACAATAATAATATAATAAAGTATAATATGATGTTGTTGTTAGCTGCCACCAATTTGACTCTGACTCATGGTGACCTTATGTACAACCAAACAAATACATTAAATACTTATAAAATCATTGTATAAAATAAATATATTAAATATATATATAAATAATAAAATATAAATCTCTATATAGTTGTGTAAACTTTGTAGAGGCCACTTATGCTTTCTACTTGCTCTTCATTGGTAGCATCTTTTTCTTGTTTCATGGATAAAACACCTTCTTAAATTTCCTTGAGGACTATGTAGAATATGAATAGAACCTAGTTAGTGTTCTTAAATTTTCCTTTCTGTGGTCTGAAGTCTGCTGTCAGTTTTGGTCCTGTCTCCTGTAGTTTGATCTTGCTCTTTCTGCAGCAGATTTCCCCAGGGTCTGGCAATCCTGGGCTGCACATTTGCATGTTAGAATCAGCTTGCAGAAAAGCAAGCTCTGACTGTGATCTGTGTGGATGCATCTGAATCTCCTGGGGCTGTTGTTTTTGCTTGAGGTCATGGCCACATGGAGCCAGCCATTTGATAGTGAGATATTAAATGACAGATGTGAAAGGCTTTGTTCTGGAGTGGAACCAGCTGCCTCAGCTCTTGCCATATATTCTGTTCAGCTTCTTGTTTACTTGTTGCTTTTCTTTTATTTTGGTTGTTCTGCACTTGGGAGTGGACAGTTCCACAAGTCCATTGACTTCCTTCAGTGGACGCCTGTTCATTCATTCATTTATATGTTTAACTAGCCCTCCAACATTTATTAAGCATCTATTTTGTGCCAATCACTTATTTGATTTAAAAATTAAAAAGCATGGTTTCTGTTTTCAGGGAGCTTGCAGATAGGAAATGGGTCCCTTGAATGGGATATGCCAGGATATAATATGCACAGCTCATTTTAGAATACAGAAGGACAGTAAAGTCTTCCCTCCAGGCAGCACTCGAAGTGCAGGCTCAGCAAGGGAAGGGAGCATGGGCACTCTGTGAGAAGAGAGGACTTTGTCAGGCAGGAAGGATACAGGTGTCTGTTGTGGTTGTTAGGTGTCGTCGAGTCTATGTACATAGGAACCCTATGTACAACAGAACGAAGTACTGCCTGGTCCTGCGCCATCCTCATGACCCTTGTTACGTTTGAGCCTATTGTTGTAGTCACTGTGTCAATCCATGTCATTGAAGGTCTTCCTCTTTTTCACTGACCCTCTACTTTACCAAGCATGATGTCCTTCTCCAGGGACTGGTCCCTCCTGATAACATGTCCAAAGTATATGAGATGAAGTCTCGCCATCCTCCCTTCTAAGGAGAACTCTGGCTGTACTTCTTCCAAGACAGACTTGTTCATTCTTGTGGCTGTCCATAGTATATTCAATATTGTTCACCAACACCACAATTCAAAGGCATCAATTCTTCTGCAGTCTTCCTTATTCATTGTCCAGCTTTCACATGCATATAAGGTGACTTAAAATACTATGGCTTGGGTCAGGCACACCTTAATCCTTAAAATGACATCTTTGCTTTTTAACACTTTAAAAAGGTCTTTTGCAGCAGAAGAGGTGTCTAGGAGGTGGGAGTGGCCTGTGTGAGGCACTAAGGTGGAGAGTGTGGTGAGTTCAGGCAAAATCCCACAGCTCAGCATCGCTTGGAGTCACAGCCTGAGCTGAGCCCACGGAGCAGAAGCACGAGTTGGTCACTGAGATGGGGTCGTGATGTGGCCAAGGAGTTAGTTGGGCCCTCTGTTGCCAGTGCTTGTGTAAGTATATGGCAGGCCGAAATGTTGAGGACATGGCTCCTACCCTGGAGGAACCTATCCTCCAAGGAGACGAATGTACCAACCAGCGGTTTTAGTATAATTTGTAAGGAGATAGGAAATGGACAGGGTGCTCTGGGGACAGCAAGGATGCTTGTGCCATGTGGAAGGTCATGGTCAGCACAAGGAGGGGCTGGGAGGGGAGGACTCAGCCAGTGAACAGGGAGGTGTGATGTCATTCCAGAGAATACACGCACGGACTCACAAAATGGCATGGCATGCTGGTTGGGTAGGGGATGGGCTGTGGAGAATGGTAGAGTATCAGGTACGGAGTAGGAAGTTGGGGGATTTGACTCTGCTGAAAGTGAGAAGCCACTGAAGGGGACCAGGCAAGGGAAGGCCACAGTCAGGTTCATGATAGAAGTGCTGGCTTTATGGGACAGAAGTTCAGATTCTGGTTGACAACGAGCCAGCCCATTTGCTAATCAGCTCAGTAGATCTGGAATAAGGCAATCCCAAGATAAGCACCTTCACTGGAGTATTTATTAAACACAGGGTCTGTTTTCTGCCAGAAGCTTTATGCTAAGTGTATGATTTATTGCTTTTAATTTTTAATGCCTTTTTAAAAAAATTCATTAAAAATGCAAGTCCCTTGGAAACTTTTTTCTCTACCTTAGGCCAAAGGAGTCTTTGTCTTGGGCAAAACCAAACAGAACTTGATGGTTTTGGTTCTCCTCCCCATCATTCAACATCTTGCCTACGCTTGTCGTAAAAATGTGTTTTGTATATGCAGGGATGAGCTGGGCTCCTGATGGCCTTAAACCAAAAAAACCAAACCCTTTGCCATTGAGTTGATTCTGACTCATAGCAACCCTATAGGACAGGGTAGAACTGCCCCATAGAGTTTCCAAGGAGCACCTGGTGGATTTGAACTGCCAACCTTTTGGTTAGCAGCCATAGCTTTTAACCACTGCGCCACCAGGGTTTCCTCTGATGGCCTTGGCAGAGAATTATTCTTAGGTGATGAGTGGTTTACTTTGATGCCAAACCAAATCAAATTGTGCAGCCTGACATTACAAATCAGTGCAGTGTGCACAGCACTGTTTTTTATTCCTTAGCATGCCAACCAGCAATCCTAAGCCTGTATTCATTAAAGGTTATGTTTGCCTTAAACTGATTAAAGCTATTTGTATCAAATGACTGGAATAACTTCCCTCCTGAAAATAAAGAAAATCACTGAAAGAAGTTCGTAAAAAAAAAAAAAAAGCATGACTTAATTTCATCAACTGAGATGAGAACTGCACTATTAATTTTGTTACATCTAAATGTGAAAATAAATCAGTGCGGGGAGGACTGCAATTTCATACAGATTAGTCTGCAAAACGTCAGTGCTGACTCAACACAGGCTCTTAGGAGAATAACTAGCCCACAAATGCTAAAGTGGCGTGCACATAAATCAAGAGCTACCACGATCAAGTATGTGGAGGGATTCATAGAGTTCCACTGAAATCACCTTTCTTTTTAGTCACGTGGAGTTTGAAAGAAACAGAAGTATACTTTTGCGCACCGACGGTACGCCCACACAAGTACCTGTTCATTTAAATCATGCAAATGGGTTAAGTTAGGATGCATTTATCACAAATCATGATTTATAGCAAACAGTTTTTAAAATAAATGTCTATTTCTTTCGAATTATATGCTTGCTGAGGCCCTATTGGCACGAGGCCCCCAGTTCAGTGCAGGGGACACAAAAATGCTGAACATGCCCCCGAGAATCTCACTTTTTATTTTATATGTGCTTAACATGTGTTTGGAGCCCTGGTGGCACAGTGATTAAGAGCTCAGCTGCTAACCAAAAGGTTGGCAGTTTGAATCCACCGGCCACTCCTTGGAAATTTGATGGGGCAGTTCTACCCTGTCTTATAGGGTTGTTATGAGCCGGAGTCGACTCAAAGGCAATGGGGTTTAACATGTGTTTTCCTCTCTTCCATGCTTCGCAATGCAAGCTGTGTTTTTATTAAGGCCATGAGGAAATTCTTCAGGTATTTCTTTTTGTGCCCGCTTACACAAGGGACTCAAGGTCTGGAAGGCTTGATTTTCAGCATGAGAACATACACACACACCCCCCAATGTGTACACACACATATACCATGCATGCATGTAAACACACACACCACGTGTACACACACATATACCCTGCATGTATGCACACACACAGGCCACGTATGCACACACATACACATACACATATGCCATGTGCACACACATACACACACTGCATGTATACACACACACCATGCACACAGACACATGTACACATAGGCTGCATGCACACACACACACACACAGACATACAAGCCCCGTGAGCACATGCCAACCCATGTGATCACACACATGTGCACACATGCCAACCCACGTGATCACACACATGTGCACACACGCCAACCCATGTGAGCACACACGTGCAGACATGCTGATCCACACAGACACTGTGGTGTCAGGAGGCTTCTGATTTCCATGTCCTGATCTGCAGCAACATGTCACATCAGTGGTGATGCTTGGGGAGGTACGCGTAGTCTTTCCCTAAGTATTTGTAAAGAACTGTCACACCTTCCCTGAAAATGTAGAGGGCAGCATAATCGCTACCACAGTTTCTCTGACGACCTAGCTGGAAGAACGTGTTGCGTTTTGCGGGTAAGGTAATTAGACCTGAGGGTCTGAGCGTGCAGGTGTGGCAGCTAGGGTTGCAGAGAACCCCTTCCTTGCTTGGGACCCAGGGTAGGCGTGACAGGTCCCAGGGCTCCGACCAGGATGGCTGGGGATGGCTTATACCCTGGCAGTAACGAGGACCCCTGGATGAGCAGCGAGGTGGGCAGACACTGAGTTTCTCCATTCATCACCAGAACCCTCCTTGTGGTATTGTGCCTCCCATTCTGCTGGTGGAGAAATTGAACTCAGAGAAGCGAAGCCATTGTCCCCACACCACAGGTCTAGTAAGCTGCTGAGCTAGGATCTGATTCCCAGGCCTGCTGGAATGCAAATCCCAGTCTCTGCTCGGAGCTGGATGCTTACCTCTCTGAGCACCAAGGACGGTGAGGGTTGCTTGCTTATCCTCACCTGACTCCTGGGCCAGCTGGCCAGGTGAAGGGAGGGGGCACAAAAGACCCCCAGACCCCAGGCCACTGGCTGGTTCCAGGCTGGGTAGCTGTGGAGGCTGCATCCTTCCCTGCCTGCACCCAAACATTCCTGGACTGTGAGAATGGAGCCACCCTGCCCTGCTCCAGCACCTCCAGGCCCACAGCCGCCTGAGCTACACTTTCTCCAACCTGACATCAGCCATTGGCCAGAATTCACTCACCACTGAGAGGACCATCACGGGGGGTGGGGTCCTTCCACGAAGTCACTCACCACTGAGACGACCATCACGGGGGGCGGGGTCCTTCCACGAAGTCACTCACCACTGAGACGACCATCACGGGGGGCGGGGTCCTCCCACGAAGTCACTCACCAGTAATGCGAGTATCACGGCTGGGGGGGCGGGATTCCCTGCGATTCTGCTGACCCCAGTTGTTAACCAAGGACCATGGATTTGTATTTGATTTTGGTTTTGAAATTAATACAGAAGATGTGACACTGGGAAGGAGCCCGGGCAGTACTGGAATTGCTTGTTTTCTCATTAAAGGATTGATTTGCGGCTCTTTGGAGTGTAGGGTAGACCTCATCTGTTGATTCTGCTACTTCGCTTGGTGAAAAGTAAGACCCATCAAGTGTGGAAGAGTAGAAACTCACCCGGAGCACCTGTAATGAGGCTTGGAAGTGTGCTCTGTGCAGCCGGGGTTCCGAGATCTGCTTGCACGCTCTGTGGGGCGGGCGTCTGCCTGGAGATCTGCATCTTCTTCATTCAAGACCACTCCAATGGCCTTGTGCTGGCCGGCCTCCTGGTTTCCTGGTTTTGGCCCAGGAAGATCCCGCTCAGCTCCCGTTAGTGTCATTTTTATGGGGCAGTGGTGGCTTAGTGGTAGAATTCTCGCCTTCCATGCTGGAGACCTGGGTTTGATTCCCAGCCAAGGCACCTCATGTGCAGCCACCACCTGCCTATAGTAGAGGCTTGCATGTTGCTAGGATGCTGAACAGGTTTCAGCAGAGCTTCCTGTCTGGGACAGACAAGGAAGAAAGGCCTGGCGATCTACTTCTGAAAAATCACTAATGAAAACCCTGTGGATCACAAGGGTCTGACCTGCAGCCAGTCACGGGGATGGTACAGGGCCAGGCAAAGTTTCCTTCTGTTGTGAGTCGGGGTCAACTCAACAGCAGCTAACAACAACAACGTCATTTGCAACGCTGTCTTATTTTAAGTTCCTGATCCTATTGAAAGCGAAATAGGTAACCCTGCATGCTGCAAACCCTGAGGAGGCTGCAGTGGGAGGTCTCCCTTCGAGACCCAGGATACGAGGCAGAATCCCAGGGCCAAGGCTCTGCTTCCAAAGACAGGCCCACTGCCCTGCCGAGGTCTCCAGCCTGGACGGTGGGCTTGACTGTGTGGCTCGGGCTTTGCCATCGCGACTCCAGGCTCCTGTGGAACCAGCTGTGTTTGTTGAAGCTCCAAGAAGGACAGGAGGACAATCAGAACAGTCCCAGGACAAAACGAGAGAAGAGACTCCATAACTGTCCAAAGCTGGAGAAGCTGATTTGGTAAAAATGGCAACATGTCAGGGTTCATTTTCAGAGAAGGGAAAATAAGTGGAGACAAGCTTTAAACCACAGCAGAGGGGTTTAGGGGCTGAGGGTCTACATTCTGGAGTGCCAGCACCGTTAGAAACCAAAAGAAGCTGGTGTATGGATCTAGAGCAGATGTCCCTGGAGACTCGACGGTGAGCGCCAACACAGGCGTTGATTTGGAGTCGTTTGTGGAGCTGTCCCTTCCTCCTTCCATTACTCTAACTGATGACATCAGCTGACATCGGCCCTGCATCCTCTGTGATGTGCCCCGACACGCGAGCTGTGCTGGAGGCCTGCGGGATGCGGGCGAAGACACACGCGGCCCCTCTGACAAACTGCCTTGAAAGAGGAGTTGACGCAGCCTTGGGGTCAGGTGGGGGCCTTATCACAACAGGGGGACATGCTACACTGGGGACAGTTTTCAGTGACGTTGTCCATACTGCTAAGGCAGTGCACTGTGCCTCTGTGTTTATAATAACCCATTGCCATTGAGCTGATTCCGACTCATAGCGAACCTATAGGACAGAGTAGAATTGCCCCACGGGGTTTCCAAGGAGTGGCTGGTGGATTCCACTCACGGACCTTTTGGTTAGCAGCCGTAGCTCTCAACCACTGCACCACGAGGGCTCTGTGTTTATAATAGAGACAACTTATTTTTGGTGTCAGCTATAGAAAACATTATATAATTAGATAGGTAGATAGCTGCCATTGAGTTGACTCTGACTCACGCGACCTTACGTACAGCAGAAGGAGACGCTGCCCGTCCTGTGCCACTTTCAGGATCACTGGCTTGTCGGAGTCTGTTCTCGTTCCTGTTGTGCCCACATCCATCTCCCCGAGGGTCTCCGTCACCCTAGTTGGCCCTCTACTTCACTAAACGTGATGTTCTCCTCCAGCGACTGATCTCTCCTGACGCCGTGTCCAAAACCAGTGAGCCCGACAGTGTTCTGTTGTGATCCACAGGGTTTTCACTGGCTAGTTTTCAGAAGTAAATTGCCAGGCCTTTCTTCGTCATCTGTCTTAGTCTGGAAGCTCAGCTGAAACCTGTTCACTATGGGTGACCCTGCTAGTCTTTGAAATATTGGTGACATAGCTTCCAGCATCACAGCAATACCCAAGCCACTGCAGTACGACAAACAGACAGACGGGTAGTGGCAGAAAAAGTTACACTGTGACGTTTTGCTTGCTTGTCCATTTTTGCGTATATATGCCATCTTTTCTTCCAATTGCTGTGGCATGTGTTGGCCAAAGACTAATGCCAGAAAGCAGTGGGTTTATGAGCAATGCGTTTATCTTCCATGATGGCCTAAATGACACCATCATACAACAGTCTTTTCTGTGGGCGTGCGTGCATGTTTGCACGTGCATGTACGTGTCTGTGCGTGTGTGAAGCTACCACCTCACAGGTGGACGGGCCCCTATGCTCCCTGGTGCCAGCCCAAGTCACCAGGGTAACGGCCGTGATGAGCGCAGGTGTGACCTTCACGACAGCCAGTTTGGAGGGACCAACATGGCCAGGTGTGATGCGCTGACATCCTGGGGGCCGACTGACGTGGGCGGATGTTTTTCTTCTTCTGCAGCTGCACTTCCATGCTGCCTGGGAGAGCTGGGTGTTGCTGAAATAGCTCAGGCTGGTACTGGGAGGTGGGTTTACGCTTTCAGGAAAGGTTGACTGCTGCACTCTGCGGTCTCTGCCGCCTGAGCCAGGGGAGACGCTGCACGTGACAGTCGGCCGGCTCACCTTCCTCCTCTGCCCCCTCCCTCGCTCCTCCCCGTCCCCGTCCCCTCCATGTCTCATCCCTGCTTTTCCTGGTCCAAGTTTGGGGTGCCGTCCTGCTTTGTTCTCCATGCATCTGACTTGAGAGTCCTCAGGAGATTTCAATGTCTTTTCTTATGTAAATGGTAAAATTCAGTGTGTCTTTTGCCTTTCTTGTGCCTATTTTTGGAGGATTAGATCTTTGACCACAGTTGTTGAAGTGGCATTCACTGAACGCGTTTATTGCACATGTTTGATGCAGTCATTAAAGGTTACTCGGCGTCTACCCTGACCCAGAGAGTCTGCTCGGTGCTGGATGCAGACATGAGTAAGACATGGTTCCTAACTCCAAGGGGCTCCAGCTTACCTGGAAAGCCCAGGAGCTACAACACCTCCTGTGAATACTGTGCACCAAGTCGATGCTTCTTCCAGCACTGGTGTTCTGGGATTCCTGCTGGTGGAGGCCCGTGAGCCTGGGGTGTAAGTGGGGCAGGTGTGGGCTGGAGGCACTCAGTGTGGAAAAAGCTGGCTGCTGTACCCTCCCCGCTGGCAAGTGGACCCCAGGCCCCACGTCCCCCACCCCACTGTCAGCCCTCCTGAGCCCAGACCCTCCCACCCAAAGGCCGGCTCTCTCCCTGCGTTCATTCATCATTCATTCATTCATCATTCATTCCTTGGCCGTGTGTCAGGATTGTCTGGCTTCTGGGGAACCCTCGGACAGGGAGGTGCTCCTGGAGCCTCCCTAGCTGTTGAGGGGAGCTGTTTGCAGGGTTGCTGCAGACCGTAGTTGGTGCTGTCATGCACTGGACAATGGGAGCCTGGGGGGGGCACAGGGAGCCTGGGGGGTGGGCACAGGGAGCCAGTGGGTGGGCACAGGGAGTGGGGGGGTAGAGGGAGCCGGGGGGGGTGGGCACAGGGAGCCAGGGGGGGGCACAGGGAGTCAGAGGGGCACAGGGAGCCGGGGGGGTGGGCACAGGGAGCCGGGGAGGTGCGCACAGGGAGCCATGGGGGCACAGGGAGCCGAGGGGGGCACAGGGAGCCTGGGGGGTGGGCACAGGGAGCCATGGGGGCACAGGGAGCCGGGGGGGGCACAGGGAGCCGGGGGGTGGGCACAGGGAGCCGGGGAGGTGCGCACAGGGAGCCATGGGGGCACAGGGAGCCGGGGGGGGGCACAGGGAGTCGGGGGGGTGGGCACAGGGAGCCATGGGGACACAGGGAGCTGGGGGGGTGGGCACAGGGAGCCGGGGAGGTGCGCACAGGGAGCCATGGGGGCACAGGGAGCCGGGGGGGCCACAGGGAGCCGGGGGGGTGGGCACAGGGAGCCAGAGGGGCACAGGGAGCTGGGGGGTGGGCATAGGGAGCCGGGGAGGTGGGCACAGGGAGCCATGGGGGCACAGGGAGCCGGGGGGGCACAGGGAGCCAGGGGGGTGGGCACAGGGAGCCAGGGAGGTGGGCACAGGGAGCCATGGGGGCACAGGGAGCCAGGGGGTGGGCACAGGGAGCCAGGGGGTGGGCACAGGGAGCAGGGTGTGGGCACAGGGAGCCAGAGGGGCACAGGGAGCCGGGCGAGTGGGCATAGGGAGCCGGGGAGGTGGGCACAGGGAGCAGGGGTGTGGGCACAGGGAGCCGGGCGGGTGGGCACAGGGAGCCGGTGGGGGGACACAGGGAGCCTAGGGGGTACAGGGAACTGGGGGGGCACCTGTGGAGCAGGGGGCCGCTGATTCAGCCCTGAGGGACTCCTCGCACCACGAAGCACTTCCTGCACCTCCATCCTGATGCTGCCCTGCAGTGAGCTGGAGGCCTTGGGTCAGGCCATGCTTGCAGAGGTTCTGGATCCCTCTGCTGAGACAAGCCCCATGTCCACAGGCTGGTCTTCCCAGTGGTGATGCCCACCCCGTGTGGACACAGACAGGCAGAGGCGTGTGCCGCAATGGCAGGGTCCCCCAGCCACATCCCCTTCTGAGGGAGGAAGTGGCGCTCTCATCCTCCCACCCCGTGTATTACAGCCCTTTGCTCCTGCAGGGGAAACAGAGATGTTCAGAGCAGGTGCAAGATTAATTCTCTGCAGCGTGTCAGCTCTGGGAAATCACTCCCCATGAAAAATTTAGGAGGACTCAGAAACGATTTGCTGTTCCTATGAAAATAATCTGCAGCTAAAGTGGGGTTCAGTCAGGCTCTGCAGACTTCATTCACAGACACGGGAGGATCGAGGGGCAGCCTACCCGCAGCCCTGGCCCAGGCAGGTGGCCCCTCCCAGCCAGCTCTGTGACCGCTGCGCCGTCCGGCATACAGGATGCCTTGGCTGTTGGACATCTCACTGACTGGCCGAGGCAGAGCTGGGGAGCAGCCTCGGAGACCCCCAGGAGTTGGGTGCCAGGCTGTGTCATCCCTGGGAGAGGCCACCTGAGGAAACTGCCCACGAGTAGCTGCAGCTGTAATGTCACCTTCATCGCTGTCATCCTCGTTGCTTGCGTGGGGTTTGCTATCTGTCTGTCTGTGGCCGTGGTTCTCAGTGTGATCGGCTCCCTGGACCAGTAACTGTGGCAGAGGGTCATGTCCTCGAGTTCTGAGTCAGCTGGACGTCGAGTCAGTGGCCCGTCCATCATCCAGTTGTTCTGACTGGTGGCCTGCCGTCCCCTGCGGAATCTACTGCTCTGAGAGGGCAGATTCTTGATGCTGCTTCCATGGACATTAATTGTTGATTATTGGTTCAAGTAGAATGAAATTATTGACAACCTTTCAGATTAGAAAAGGTTAATTCTCTCTTCTGCCCTATTCCTTTTGGTTAATTCATTTCCTGGGTTAACCTCCTCTCCCCTCAGCAGGAAAACAGAAGAAGAATATTCTCACAGGCCCCCCAACATCATAAATTTGTGTCTTCTCTTTCTTTGGAATTTACCTAAAATCATTCCAATATTGCCAACTCTTAGAATGCCAGAATTGTAAGAGACTTAAGTAAGACATAGTTTATTCTACAGATGAGGAAACTGAGACCAAGAGGTCAATATTTATTGAATTAAAATTAGATTAATTTCAGAATCACCCTTTGAATTCAGAGATACTGATGTAGCCCTCATTTCTATTTGACAGCACAGACTATTTTAAATTGCTGCATGAGTTCTTTTTAATAATTTGAAAAAATAAAACTCTTTTAAACCTTAAAAATAAAAAAAAGGCAGTGCTTTATTCAATAGAAGTAGTATTTGCTGAAGTTATGGTTCACAATTACTATAAGACCTTGTAAGACAGAACTTCCGTACTTTTGCTGTCTTCGATCTGTAGATCAACACCAGATGACAACAGGTACTTTGAGTCTTCACGTCTTGGGGACACTATGAGAACAGGTTGATTATATCTCGACTAATGATCAAGATGGTAGTTCAGTGGTAGAATGCTTACCTCCTAGGTTGGAGACCTGAGTCTGACTCCTGAACAGTGTACCTCATGTGCAACCACCACCTGTCTGTCAGTGGAGGCTTACATGTGGCTGTGACACTAAACAGTTTTCAGCAGAGCTTCCAGACTAAGACAGACTAGGAAGTAAGGCCTGGGGATCTACTTCCAATAATCAGCTGGTGAAAACCCTGTGGATCACAACGGTCCCATCCACAAGCGATCGTGAGGATGGCACAGACCGGTCACCGCTTTGTTCCATTGTGCATGGGGTCACCGTGAGTTGAGACTGACCAACCCATTGACCAAGAAGAGGTGTGCTTGAAAGTTGCCCTTGAACTTATGACCTCTGATGAGGACACAGGCCAGTGCACCCTACTCTTATTTCAGGAAGACAAGTTGATCGATTGCTGAGTTACAGAGCTTCCAAGGCTAAGTCTTGCCCAAGAGATGGAGCTTGATTTTTTCTTTCCTCACTTTCCTTGTTATTGCCATTATTCTCCTTTAAGGGGCCACTGAACATTCTCCTCTTGACACCCTTCCCAATGTCTGCAGCCCTCTGAGGGAAGAAGCTATCTAACTGCCCACACCACTCCCCCTTCATCTCTCCTACAAACACCTAGGGTTAAGCTGGACTCCACATGAGCAGTGAATACATACACACATGTCGGTTGAATGACGTGGCCATTTTCAGCACAGAGGGCTCCTTTTCTCCTTCCGGACTTCCAGGCCACATATTCAGTTCTTCTTGTGCTCAGCCCTGCCAGGAGGAAAATCACCCAGAAGGCCATCATGGAGCACTTCACATCCCAGAGCTGGACTTGATCAATAGATGGATTGCAGGGATGGATATTACCATCATGCCTCTCTCAGCGGTGAGAGATATATGATGTGCTCCCCTAAGTGCTTGAATGCCCATCACTGTACGACTTGTTGATGTTCCCCCATAAACTAGTTCTCTTCACCCTCAAGGGAGCGCTTTATGACATCATCAGAGTTTGTGGAGAGGTCCAAAGCAAAGACTACTTAAGCATGTGAGCGTGCACCCCAGAAGTGGCCCATGGAGAGCTGTAGAGGCAGCACTTGATGGTGCAGCGGCCGAGCCTCAGACCCAATTACGCGCGAGGGAGCTCAGGGTGCGCTGGCTGATCCACACACCTCTGGGGTGGCTGCCAAATCAACCACTGTTAAAGAGTGCTGGCTGTTAAGGAAACTATCTAGGGCAAGGCACAAACATTTGTCACCAGTCCAAGGGACGTGTGTCTGCCGTTAGGGGCTTTACAGTGATCATCTACAAGATCTTAAAGAAGCACTCACAATGAATGCTGTAAATTCCTCGCTCTCAAAAGCCAGATTTTAGTACCTGAATTTTGAAAAGATCAACTATTTTCAACAGAAAGATCTTCATATGTTTACTCAAGATAACCGAGGAATAAACTTCAGCAGTGCCATTCTCATTGGGAAGGATGTTGCAGACACACAGCCTTGCCGTCAGTGTTCCTGACATATTACAATGCCTGTTTACTTACACGCTCTTAGGAGACACTGAGGTAGACCTACGCCATAAATACTATGCTTTATCTGTCACTTTTTACCACCATGTTGAAAACAGAGTGCGTGGCATGGGATCAAATACAGCGTTGTTCTTTCCTTGCTTGACCTTCCAATGTGCTCTGTGGGGTTTGTTCTTTCCCACACTTTGGGTGAAATCCAAACAGAACGACATTTGGTTCATTCTGGTTAGCTGCTGTGGAGTTGGCTCTGGCTCCTCATGACCTTATGTGCACCAGAATCAAACATTGCCCAGCCCTGTGCCATCTTTGATTGTTGGTATGTTTTCATCCATTGTTGTGGCTCTTGTGCCAGAGCATTTCATGGAGGGTTTTCCTTGTTTTTACTGACCCTCTACTTGACCAAACATGATGTCCTTTTCTAATGACGCCTGCAGCCTGAGGGGCTCATCTTATAGCACTCGACTGGGCAACGTTCTGTTGTGCTCCTAGGGTTTGCACTGGCTGGTTTTCAGAAGCAGATCACCAGGCCTTTCTTCCTAGTCTATCTTAGTCTGGAAGTTCCACTGAGACCTGTCCACCATGGATGACCCTGCTGATGTTTGAAATACTGGTGACATAGCTTCCGGCTTCACAGCAACACACAAGCCCCCACAATATGACAAACTGACAGATGGGTGTCCTTATAAGAGAAAGGAGAATGGGCACGGTTCGTTCTTAGGTAGTAAAAGTCATCAGGTTGTTCTAGTCACCAATGAGGCCTCTGTTTAGTAATGGCACACATGGGGTCCAGGGTAACAATCGAAACATCCAGTTTCATTTACAGTTTAAGTTTTGCTCCTCCCTTTCCTTGAGTCTGTTTTGGACTGGGTCTCTGCAGGGGTGGAGGAGGGTGGGTACAGCTCACTTTTATTTCTTGCCTCCCCTGCTCAGCAGGTCACCTCAGCCCTCACAGGATAGAGGTGAGAGAGACAGGGCCTGAAGATCCAGCCTGACTGGCACCAGGTGCTCTGTTGTGCCTCTGGGGCCTGGCAGTGCTCCCAACGGCCCTTTCTCTTGTGGCTGTGTTAATGGTGCTGATGGGGCTAGCTCCTGCTGGAGGCTCTGAGAGAGCACGCCTCCTAGCTTCTGGTGGCTGTTGGCAATCGTGGGCAGCCTTGGCTTGTAGACACGTCACCCCAGTCTCTGCCTGTGTCTTCACTGGCCTTCCTTCCCTGTGTGTCTGTGTCTCAGTATTCCTCTCCTTTCTCCTAGAAGGACATCAATCATTGGATGTAAGGCCAATCCAGGGTGCTCACATCTTGACATCGCTCCCTTTACGACATCTGCAAAGACCCTGTTTCCACATAGGGTTCACACGCAGAGGTGCAGTGGGTTAGGATGTGGACATGTATTTCTGGGGGACACAGTTCAACCTGATCCAGTGTCATCTGGCCAGTGACTATTTTCCCAAACTGTCTGCATCTCTCAGCACCTCTGTGATGTTGGTGTGAAGTGTGCTGGTTCCATTTGGTGGACGAGGACAAAGAATAGGGGAGGGGGCACCACTGCCTGGTGTGGAGCCAGGACGGAGGTCCCCGTGTGTAGGCTCCTCACCACCCATTACACCTCGTCAAGAAGTGGTCTTTGGGGAATGATTCTTACAGGGTTCTGGAAAGCTGATGTGACCCAGTGGCTCTGCTTGCTGGCTGTCCTCAGTGGCAGTATCTCTGTGCCCTTGAGGATCGAATGCAGTTTCCCACTCAGGCCTGGTGATCCAGCTCAGTGGAGAGGTATGGTCCCTTCCCCAGGGCTGGCCTTGATGTAGCCCTGCATGTGGAAGCAGGTGACAGTGGTGTTGCCAGGTCCCGAGGCACATCTCTGGGTGGTGGTGGTAACAGCCGACCAGGAGCCCTTGGTCAGCTGTGGCCAGCCCTGTGTGAAGGAGGAATTCTGGCTGGAGCCCAACTCTGGAGGTGTTTGTGGTGAGACCAGAGGGCCTGCAGAGACCAGCAGAGCCAGGGGCTCATGGTCAGTGTGGCTTCTGGCAGGCTAAGCTGAGGGCAGCTGCTCTGATGGCAAGAACCAGCCATTCGGCCGTCATGGGGTGCCTGTGGGGCAGATCGCTCTTCAGAGTGGCGGCAGAAGACGCCTGAGCCTCGCTGTGGCCATGACACCCCTGGGTGGATGCGGGGGTCAGGATGGGGTCTCCCCTTGTCCAGGAGTGGAGTCTGTGTGTTGGGGTTACAGGGCTAAGTATAGGGCTGCCTCAGTGCACCTCGTGCCTCTGGAAGGCGGCATTGAGCTGAGCGTGAGCTGAGCAAGGGATTTCCTTCTGCACAGAGGACACAGAGCAGGCTGTCCTGGGGCTGCCCCAGAGGCCATAAACGTTCCAGTTCCAGACACCATGAAGGGGACAATGGGCCAGGACCCCTAGCAGCAGAGTCTGCGTGGCTGCAGGACAGTTTTCCAGCTCTTTGTCAAGTGTGTGCATGTGTCTGTGTATTCCTGTGTGCATTTGTGTGTATATATGTGTGCATATGTGTGTCTGTGTGCATGTGTGTCTGTGTGCATGTGTGTCTGTGTATTCCTGTGTGCATTTGTATGTATATATGTGTGCATACATGTCTATATGTGTGTCTGTGTGCATGTGTGTTTGTATGAACGTGTGTCTGTGTGTGCATACATGTACATATCTGTGTGTATGTGGTATGTGTGCATGTGTGTTCATATGTATCTGTGTGTCCATATGTGTATCTTTGTGTGCATGTTCCATACGTGTGTCTGTGTGCTTGGGTGTCTGTGCACATGTATGTGCATGTATGTCTTGTGCGCATGTTTATGTCTATATGTGTACACACACACATATGTGTGAAGTGATGCTCATTGCTTCTGCCGGGAAGAAGTACACCCCAGAGCTGTCCTAACAGTGCTGGGCTTTCAGAGTCTTGACCTTCAAACCAGTGAGGCTCCTTCCAGGATTTTCCCTCATGAACATGTCCATCTGCTTGGTTGGGGTGTGTTTAGATGATTTGGGGTTTAGTTTTAATTCTTAAAGAGCATCTACAAGAAGCCTACAGCTCCCATCACATCTGATGGTGAAAGAATGCCCCCCCCAAGATCGGGAACAAGGCCGGGACCCCCCCAAGATCGGGAATAAGGCCGGGACCCCCCCCCAAGATCGGGAACAAGGCCGGGACCCCCCCAAGATTGGGAACAAGGCTGGTACCCCCCCCCAAGATCGGGAACAAGGCCGGGACCCCCCCCAAGATCGGGAACAAGGCCGGGACAGCCACCCCGGAGGTAGAGTGTGAACACAATTGAGATGCGTGAAAGTACAGCCTTCACGTGGGAATTGGCAAAGTTGGCCAACCAAGTTGAGTATCAAGGTTGCTTTTTGCCTTTGATTGTTGACTTGGCTCAGCTTGCTGTGACAAATGGAATGTTAATGACGACTGCTTCTGTCCAACAGATAAAAGCAGAGAGCGCAGTCGAGACCCTGGCACCCCCACCCTGATGCTGCCTGCGGAGAGGAAGAGCCGGGCTGGAGCCAAGGAACACAAGGTCTGTATCGGGGCCCTGCAGGTGCTTTAAACCCTAAACAAGACTCCAGGGCGAGGCTCCAAAACCAAAACCAGCTGTTGTTGAGCCCATTCCAACTCATGGTGCCCCCATGCTTGTCAGAGTAGAACTGTGCTCCACTGGGTTTTCATGACTGATTTTTTGGTTGTAGACAGTAAGGCCTTTCCTCTGGGTGGACTTGAACCTCCAGCCTTTTGATTAGTAGCCCAGCATTTAGCCATTCTCATCAGCCAGGGACTCAGTCCACCTGAAGTATCTGCAGAAAATCCGACACCTCTACAACAAAAAGACAAATAATCCTGTTAAAAATGGGCAAAGGAAATGAACAGACACTTCACCAAAGAAGACATTCAAATGGCCAACAGACACATGAGGAAATGCCCATGATCACTAGCCATTAGAGAAATGCAAATTAAAACCACAATGAGATACCATCGCACCCCAGCATTACTGGCACGAATCAAAAACACTGGAAATAACAAATGTTGGAGGGGCTACGGGGAGATCAGAACTCTTATGCACTGCTGGTGGGAATGCAAAATGATACAACCATTTTGGAAAATGATATGGCGCTTCCTCAGAAAGCTAAAAATAGACATACCATTCAATCCAGCAATCCCACTCCTTGGAATGTATCCTAGAGAAATAAGAGTCGTCGCTCAAATAAGACACATGCACACCTATGTTCATGGCAGCATTGTTCACAATAGCAAAACAATGGAAACAACCTAGATGCCCATCAACAGATGAATGGATAAACAAACTATGGTACATACGCACAATGGAGTACTACGCAATAAGAAAGAACAACAATGAATCTATGAAGCATCTCATAACATGGATGAAACTGGAGGACATTATGCTGAGTGAAATTAGTCAGTCACAAAAGGACAAATATTGTATGAGACCTCTGTTGTAAAAACCCATGAAAAAGTTCACACACAAAATGCCACAATCTTTGTTGGTTACGAGGGATGGGAGAGGTCAGGGGGAAATACTAAATAGGCAATAGATAAGTGGTATCTTGGGTGAAGGGTTAGACAGTACACAATACAGGGGAAACCAGCACAACTTGTACAAAGAAAGGTCATGGAAGCTCCATAGACACATCCAAACTCCCTGAAGGACTGAATTTCTGGGTGGAGGGCTGTGGGGACCATGGTCTTGGGGAACATCTAGTTCAATTGGCATAACAGTTTATAAAGACAATGTTCTACATTCTACCTTGGTGAGTAGCGTCTGGGGTCTTAAAAGCCTGTGAGCAGCCATCTAAGATACTCCACTGGTCTCATCCCTTTGGGAGCAAGGGAGAATGAAGAGAACAGGATCCAAGGAAAAGATTAGTCCAAAGGACTAATGGACCACAGCTACCAAGGCCTCCACCGGACTGAGTCCAGTACAGCTAGATGGTGCCTGGCTACCACCGCTGACTGCTCTGACCAGGATCACAACAGAGGGTTCTGG
The DNA here is from genome assembly GCA_030035585.1 of Dugong dugon. Lineage (NCBI taxonomy): Eukaryota > Metazoa > Chordata > Mammalia > Sirenia > Dugongidae > Dugong > Dugong dugon. The sequence continues at coordinate 81,906,392 of CM057475.1, read as the reverse complement.
ACAGAGCTGGAGAAGGATGTAGAGCATAATTCTAACTCACACAAAAAAAGACCAGATTTACTGGCCTAAAGGAGACTGGAGAAACCCCGAGAGTATGGCCCCCAGACATCCTTTTAGCTCAGTGGTGAAGTCACTTCCGAGGTTCACCATTCAGCTGGGGAGTGGACAGCCCCATAAAACCAAATGGGACTAATGAGGCACAGCAATCCAGGGACAAGGGCCAGAAGGCAGAAAGGGACAGGAAAGCTGGAGGTAGGGAACCCAAGGTTTAGTAAGGATAGTGTTGATGTGTTGTGAGGTTGTTAACCATTGTCATAGGGCAACATGTGTACTAACTGTTTAATGAGAAACTATTTTGTTCTGTAAGCCTTCATCTAAAGTGAGAATAGCAGCACAATTGGAAGAGCGTAGTCAATGTCACTGAACTGTGCATGCAGAAATTTTTGAAATGGTGTATCTGGCTAAGCATATTTTCACCAAAAAAAAAAAAAAAGGTCGAGAAGGGAGAGGGTTGACATGTTGTGGGGTTGTTAACCAGTGTCATAAAACAATATGTGTACTACTGTTTCATGAGAAACTATTTGTTCTGTAAGCCTTCACCTGAAGTACAATAAAAAAAAAAAAAAGCAAAAAAAACTTTCTTCACCACTAGGATTTACTGCACTGGCTGTGAATTCACTGCTCTTATAGCAGCTCCAAAAATGTGGCAATTTTTTTTTTTTTTTTTGAATTCTCATTATCATTATGCAGTTGCTCTGGCAGAAGCTTGGTCAGGATCTGGTTCCCGTTAATTACAGGACCCGAGGCCCGCCCTATTGCTGTTCAGCTACACGCGCTCATCTGAATCTTGAATCCCCATTATGCTATCTGATCGCTGTCCACATCTTCTAACTTCAGGCAGTTCTTGGTTCTGTCTCAATTCTAATCAAAATGAATGGCAATCAAGTGTCCCCACATCCTGTTTTTAAATTTCTTTTTAATTTTAGGGGGTAAATCTTCTGCATTTATTTCCCTAAACATTAGGCGATGTAGTTTTTGAAGGTTCTTTATTGTTTAAATGGGGAATCAGAGACCAACACTATTCGAAGCTGGCCGTACATCAGCATCACTGCACCGAATGACGCAGTCTCCAGGAGCCCAACCCCGAACGGCACGACCCCCAAAGCTGGCACGGGCTCTGGAGCAGTCGGACGCTGTGAGGGCCTGGGGTTGTTAAGACTATGAGCTTATCGCTTCCCTTGCCACAGAGGGATGGGAGTGGGCCAGCCCCCACCGTGCCCAGGGCCCCTCATGGTGCCAGGCTCTCTGCCGTGAATGCTCCAGTGCCTGCAGCCACTGGATCAGGCTCTTCCCCGAGATGCAGCCATTGAGATTTCCTGTCCCAGAACAAAAGCAGTGGTGCAAACAGTTTGTGCTGTACTACCCACTGAAAGGTTGGAAGTTCAAGCCTGCGGAGAAGTGCCTTGGAAGAAAGTCCTGGCAGTCTACTTCCCAAAACTCAGCCATTGAAAATCCTATGGAGCACAGCTCTACTCTGACACACGGGGGTTGCCAGAAGTCGGGGTCAGCTGGACAGCACCTGGTTTTGTTTGTTTCACCATGGGCAGATCTGTCTGCAGGAGACTTCGTTACTCTTCACAGGTAGCTGTCACTGAAGAAAGATGACTGTTTACAGCGAATAACCGAGTGCCCCCTTCGCTCTGTGTTTCAGGAGCCGCCCACTGTCCTGTCGCAAGGAGAACAGAGCCCAGCCAAGGGCAGCAGACCCGTGGCCTCTGCCCCGGTGCCCGGATCCCCGTGGTAAGACCCTCGGACCCTGAGAGCCTCGAGAAAGAGTGCTACCTTGTTGCAGCTCTTGCTTATTGCCCCCTGTACAGTACTGGGTTTTAACAATTAATTTGCAGCTCGTGAGAGGTGTAGCTGCACACTGCTGTCACGTTCTCCAGAAACAAAAATAGCGTTTAAGTTATAAGCGACCCCACTCCGATGCTCGTGCGGTGTGTGTTGGGTCACAGTGCTGCCCGGTGTAGATCAGGGAAAATGTAGCCAGCCTTACAGCTTCAAACAGCTGTTCTCTCTCCACTCGGAGAGAAAGAGTAACTGAACATTAATTATGGCTCGCGGGGCTCTCTCCACATGGCCTCTGAGGATCCAGATCTGTGAGTACGCCACACTCCAAATACCTTCCGCGAGGGAGCCACAGGCTTTGGTTTTTAAAGATTCCCTTTTATAATGGAGTCATTTGGAAGCACAATGAAAATGTTATTACAGTAAAAATTAGCTTTAAAACCTGAAGGTTAGAGGGAGGTATACAGCAGGGAGGATCAGCTAATTTAGTGAACAGAAATAGCAACCGCTTCTATCAGTTTAAAGTGCCAGCCAGGTATGTGGGACAGTGGGGGACTCCAGGGCTAATGTCAGCCTCCAGTGCTGCGTGAGGGGCCCCCTTGAGGGCCGTGAGGAAGCGCGTGGGCTCCTGTTGTGCCCTGTGTGCGTGCCCGGCCGCGGCTCGTCCTGGTCAGCCGTGCTCATATCAGGAGAGAAAGCAGGGGTAACTGGGCATCTTTGCCTGGTCGGGGTCACTGTCAGCAGGACCCGGTGGCCTCTGCTCTCTGCCTTCAGGTGACACTGCTCAGCACCTAGAATGCCTCTCAGGTGGGCCTCCTTACACAACGAACAAATGCTCCCAGCGTGTCTAAGGCAGCAACTTCACAGTGACCCCTACATGGGGGTTAGGGTTTATTCTGCAGGGTGTGTGAGTCCATCACACTGCCTCCACCATGCTGCACTTGGGGGCCATGATTCTGTGGAAGGCGTAGCCTTGTACACCAGGACGTCACCAGGGAACCAGATTCGGGAAACCGGCCTCAGTGTGGATCCTTTGTCTATAAATTATAGATCAGCAAGCGGACCCTCTGGGCCCCGGTGAGGTGGTGGGGGGACTATGATTTCATGGCCACCTCCATGAAGAATGCCATCCCCACAGGAGCACATCCCATTGGCATGGGGGAGAGGGCGGGATGGGAGACCACCAAGGCCGGGAGGAGGGCCACAAGTGGGGCCATTGGAGGTTTCCGAGGGTGGAGTGAGTTTACAAACACGGTGCTTCCGGAAGGTGGAATGGATGAGGGCGGGGATAGGGAGGGCAGGAGGGCTGGGTTAGGAGGGTGTGATGGCCACTCATGTGGGTCAGCTTGGCCAGGCTGGAACCAGCTGCACGTGTAAGCGAGCGGGGAGCCCTCCGGGAGCCCGAGGGGTGGTGGCGCCATCAGCATGCCTATGAAGAGCTAAGTGCCATCAAGGGGGCCAAGGAGTGGGATGCTCCATGGAGGCGTACATTTTGGATCAAAATTGTGCTGGTCGCTTGGACTGGTACACTATTTCCCTGCCTCCCGTGCACCCCTCACTTTGCGGGTACAAACGCTCATCTGACTTCAGTTCCCTGGAATGAGTTCCCTGACTTTTCTGAGCACCCACCCGGCTGAGGATGTGAGTGTTGGAAGGTCCCCATGTACCATAGAGGTTGGGCAGGCACTTCCCCTGGAGAGCGGGGCCCTGGACATTGGAGAGTGAAGGTCAACTGTCCAGCCCTGGCTGCCCCGCTGCTGCATTGCCCAAGGGAGAAGAGTCTTTGTGTGCAGCACGGTACAGAATCCTCATTAATCTTGCCATCGCCCATATGGAAATCTTGGTAACGGCACACTTTACTGACACTGCAATCTGCTACCAGGAAAGGACCCCCTGCCACAGGGAACTCAGACGGTCATCCACCGCGGTCCCCATTCATGGGGTTTGGTGGTACTCAGCCTGACTCAGTGCCAACCATGTCCTCCAGGAGAGGAAGGACAGAGAGACCCACTGGGGGGCAGGTAGCCTCGTCATCTACCATCCCCGCCCACCACCTACCTCCACGTTGTTGTTGTTAGTTGCTGTCATGCTGGATCAGCTCCTATTCAAGGCAACCTCATGCACAACTGAACCAAACGTGGCCTGGTCCTGCACCATCTTCACAATTGCTGGCATGTTTGAGTCCATTGCTGTGGCTGTTATGCGGATGCACCTCATGGAGCATCTCCCTCTTTTTTGCTGATCCTCTACTTTACCAAACACGTTGTCCTTTTCTAGCGATTGGTCTTTCCTGATGACATGTCCAAAGTTAGTGAATCAAAGTCTTGTCACCCTTGCTTCTAAGGAGCATTCTGGTTGTATTTCTTCTAAGACTGATTTGTTCATTCTTCTGGAAATCCATGGTATAGTCAGTATTATTCTAACCTTCACATTAGGTCATTTGAATCTGTCCGTGGCCTGGACACAGAGACGGGGATTGTTCCAGGGCAGTGGCTGTGTTGAACATACTGCTGAGTACCTTCAGTGGACAAAGACCATCACAGAAGGTCTCTCAGTGGTACTTCAGGGAAGTTCTCTCAGTGGGACCTCACAGGAGGTCTCTCAGTGGGACCTCACAGAAGGCCTCTCAGTGGGACCTCACAGAAGGTTTCTCATTGGGACCTCAGGGAAGTTCTCTCAGTGGGACCTCACAGGAGGTCTCTCAGTGGGACCTTACAGAAGGCCTCTCAGTGGGACCTCGGCTGTGCAGACCTGAGGACTGAGCCCATAGAGGGCTCAGTGAGGGCACAGCAGACTGATTGTTATATCTGGTCTTCCCGTCAGCAGTGGGGTGCAGACGCGAGGCCAAACCTGACATGAGTCTGTGGGCTCTCACATTGATTGGTGGCATGGCTATGGTTTGCCTGTTTCTTCTGAGCTGACAAACAACCTCCCCGCCCCCCAGGGTAGACCCCTTTTTCATGTCTAGAGCCCCTGGGCCTTCTGCTCTTGCCAAGTTCTCTGAGGATGTCCCATCTGTGGAGCGTTGTTGCCAGCCGCTTGTAGGGCAGGGGCAGGCCTTGTATGGAGGCTCACCCGAGGCATTCCATGTAGGGTGGGGAGAACAGTGCAGTGGGAGAAAGTGGTCTCCAGGAGGTGAGTCTGGGGACATGGAGTGGTCCTGCTGGGGCCATCAGCTGAGACAGTGACATGGTGTGTGGCCAGGACAGCTGATGGGTTCCAATGTGCGCACTGCCTGAGCCCTCTCTGCATCTCATGGCCAACGTCCAGGGCTTCTCCACAGCCTCTTGGGAACCTTGTTCTCTTCATAACGACATGTCCCCTGGACAGTGGTCCCCTTGTCAGCCAAGCATCAGGCACCCTTCCCGCCTTGGGGAGCAGGTACCCCTCAGGATGGCAAGGGAACCAGGGGACCCAGGCTACCAGCTCAGGCCAGACCCAAGAATGAGATACTTGGCTACATATTTCAGAGCTCAGACTTGAGACCAAAATTCTCTAAGAAAACCTGGCTTCTAAAAAATTCGGTGTAGACTGGGCAAGCCAAGCTGGGCTGACATAGACTCAGAAAGGATACAGGATAAAGGATATAGGATATCACTATGTCTGGGAGCAGTTGTAATGACAAAAATAAAGGGTAAAATATTTTGAAATCTACTCAAAATATGGAAAATGAAAATCAAATTATTCTCACTCTTAGTCAACTTTCTTTTACTGTTGTTATATTTTTAATAATATCGAAGCTGAGAAATTTAATATTTGAGAGGGCAACAGTGTAAACTAAAGATTCTAAACCTCACGTCTGTAGATGTGTGGAAGACACTTGCCTTTTCAGATGAAAATCGTCCAGTATTTTTTAATGTGGCGTTTGCTCCTTGGCAGACGTACTACAAAGCAATAGGGTTGTTCAACTTGATTTAAAGGTGAGGAGAGACAAAGGGCAGTGTTTCTACTTGCTTTCTGTAGGACGCTACTCCAAGCTAGAGAGCTGAATGAACCCATAGGGAATGCCAAAAGCAAACAGGAGTATTTCTAATTATGATTTGGAGCCCTGGTGGCTCAGTGGTTAAGAGCTCAGGCTGCTAACCAAAAGGTCAGCAGTTCAAACCCACCAGCCGCTCCTTGGAAACCCTATGAGGCAGTTCTACTCTGTCCTATAGGGTTGCTATGCTCCAGAATCGACTCTACGGCAACGGGTTTGGTTTTTGGGTTTATATATGATTTATGGAGTCCCTGGGTGGTGCCAATGTTTAACATCCAGCTGCTAACCAAAAGACTGGAGGTTCAAGTCCACCCAGAGGCACCTCAGAAGAAAGGCCTGGTAATCTGCTTCTGAAAAATCTGCCATTGAAAACCCTATGGAGCACAGCTCTGCTCTGACACCCATGGGGCCTCCATGAGGCAGAGTCAACTCGATGGCAACTGGTCAGATATGAATTTCTCTGCCATTCTAGTTGCCACGAGAGAGAGCAGATTCACAGCATTAATGTAACACTGAACACTTCGGAAATGCAAAATCGATGCCGTGACAATGGGTGAAAGTAAAGAAAGAGCCACATACTCATTCTGCTCTCACACCTGTGCCAGTTCAGCCATCAAAAATCATTTCAGAGTCCAGAGTAATTCCTGAGGTCAACTCTGTTATCAGAAGCTCATGTACCATAACACCATTGAGTGGATCCAACGATGCCATAATCAGAGGCATACTATTCTAAGAAGAAAAGAGAAAATGAAGACTGCATATAATCTGTCATAAAAAGTAATATCCTAACAACCTCCAAGTGAAAAGTTGGAACTTGCAGTACTGGAAGTAGCCATGAAATTTGAATTATTGTTTTCAATCTGCTCCTAGTTTTAGGTCTATTAATACTAGAATAGCACTGTTTCAGTCTCTCGAGGAATTTCTATTTAGTCGTCTTTCTTATGATTTGGCTTTTGACCCAAACGACAATTTTGGAGGATTAGCCATTCTGGCGGTGGAGGGTAACTACAATGTTTTTATTGGAGTTGTTGATAACTTGGGGAAATTTCACAGATAATTGCTGAACAAAGTGTAAAATCCATGCGCTTGTAGCTTAAATTATGATAAACACTGAAGATTAACTAACATTTTAAAATTATCTATAAGACTATATGGATTTACAAATAATTATGCTTCCTTGAGCATTGGTTTTAGAATTATATCATTTTCTAAAAAATACAGATTGATGTAATTTCTTTCGTGAAACTCATTTATTGATAGCCTGACCAAGTTCTTTTTTTTTTTTTTTTTTTCCTAATAATGACTTAGAAAGAGAGAACCTGTAATGGAAGAAAGAGAGGGGTACTGTATCAGTTGGGAGGTTGGCAGCTTCAAAAGGTGCCACTTCCTATCAAAGCTGATTCTTGTTTTATCAAAAGAAGCAAAGGTAGTTAAAATGCCAGAGGTATACGGTGCATTATCAAAATGAGCATCACATGTTCGTATGATGTTAGTAAGTTATATCACAACTCAGATGCTAATGGCCAATTTTACATCCCTGCATGGAGAAGTGGGAGAACGGGCAGCCACTGAAGCTATGAGGGATACGCTTTTGTAGAATTGTGCTATGTGGTGCTTGTGACAGCTTGTGACATACGCTCATTGGTTCTCTTGATTTTATGTGAACACTATTTTTTTTTTTATTCTGACTTTATTTGGTATTTGAGCACCTATTGATAATTGGTTCTGTTTGCTGTAAACACATCTTTCTATTAATATATACTATTAATTTATTCAGTGTGGGCCCCTGTAGATAGTTAAACACTCATCTACAAACTGATAGAGGTGCCTGGGAAGAAATGCCTAGGGAGCTACTTCCAAAAAACCAGACTGGAGCACAGTTCTACTCTGACACACATGGGGTCACCATGAGTTGGAATTGACTCAACAGCAACCAGTTTTGGATATTTTAAAAATATTTTTCTAAATATTGGTAATGAACATGTTTTAAAGAGTTAATGTCAAAAACGTTCTAGGTTGAAGTTGGTAGAAATGTTCAAGAAAGGAAAGCTTCCCAAAGCATACAACATGGGGATGATAATCAACAAGACAAAGGTGACTAGAAATCACGGTTATTAGGAGAGAAGGTGACTTGATCATGTTAGCTGTGTCTATTTTTTATGTGCATAACTACTTGGCATGCAATTGCACTAACTAAATTTATAGACGACACAACATCACTTTTTTTGAATACACACCACTGAAGAGAAATCAAATGTCACTTTGTCCCCTTTGGATGATTGAGTCTTTTATTATGTCAGGAAAGGAACAGGTGAGGAGTTACGTGTTGGGGAGGGGATACTAATGTTCAATTAAATGTCAAATTGGACTAGTTAAGGCGAACAGAAGAGGCTGCATGAGGAAGATGCCATTTAGATCCACATTTAAAAGGCCCCCAGAGATGGTGTCTCCTTGAACAGAGAGTGGGCTGTGCCATTTCCAGCTTTGCTCCTGGTTCACCATGATAGCTCTCCCAGTGCCCTTGTTGTAATCCCAAGACAGTGATAGGCTTTGGGGAGCCCCTGGCCTGCGTAGGACAGGTTACTGATTCTGTGGATCTTAACCTGGGCAGGGAAATCAGAGGTTGGGATTTTATTGCAGTGAGAAATAAGACCTTTTTGGTTTGAGGATGGCCAGGTCTCTGATTGTAGCAAGAGTGAAGGAGATGACATTTTACATCAGTATCAAGACAGATCCTTCTGGAAGTCCTCAGCAGTGGTCAACATGGATTTCCATGGAAGCCTTTTGTTTTTCGAAGATAGTATGGGGGCCTTGGACAATGCCTCTAATATTGAGAACAAGCCTTCTGAGGGTTTTGCATCCCGTCTCTGCAAGGCTGGAGAGACAGTCATCCAGGGCTTCAGATTAGCTAGGGTTGGCTCCTGCTGGTCACTGACTGGCTTTTTTATACTGTTCACTACTTAAAAATTGGAAAATTAGTTTACTTGCAATAACTAAAGATCAATAGACAAAATCTTTCAAAATATGCAAAGGAGTTAAAAAATGATGACCTTTGAGTGTAAAAATATACAAACATACTTTTAGTTGAATTTTAGTTACCAGCTAAAATATCTTCCTTTGATGTTGTATGAGAACTGATCTGAAAGGGAGTGGAGGAAGTCTTCCCTCCTCTGCTTTTTCTGTGTCTTTCTCTCTTGATCCCTAAATGGCATGTCTTCTCTCTGCATGTTTACTGCCTCATAAGGAACAAGGAGGGACGTTGTCCCCCCTTCCTCAGGAAAGCAAATTGTGCTGAACTATCACTTCCAGCAGGCGAGGGTCTGTCAGATATCCTGAATTTAAATTGGCAGCACTCACACCCCCCAGCTTCTTGAGGATCTTCCATCTGGAATTTCACTTTGACAACACTAACCTGACCGACCCTTGCAAAAGAAATGACAAGATTCTCCATGTCCTGGAGCTGAAAGATGTTAAATAAACATGTATCACTTGCCCTGGCCCAGAGTTGCTCTGACACAAAAATGACCATAAATTTCTATAGTCAGTCTTTGTCCTTGTTAAAAGACAGAACATCTGTTATGTGTGTGTTCTTTACTAAGTAAAATTATTACTTTTGGGAGCTGTAGTCTGAGATGCTGGATTGGAGAAAATGGCTTAGGAGGGAAGGTAGGAGGGCAGTTTTCTAGTCTCTCCTCTTTGAGTCTGTGTGGAGGCTGGCAGCTCACCCTATCTGCATGTGGAGAGGACTGGGCCGCCCCATCCTGACCAGCCAGCCTCTTCCTGGGGACCACGTCCAAGAGGGGGTGGGTGGGCAAAGGGAAGGAGAGAGAAGAACAAAGGGTATGTGGATGCTGCCCTTGTGTTTTTAGAGATTTTAGCTGGGAAATGTGGCTCAGAAAGCATCAGGTCATGTCTCAGCTGACAGGACACTTTTCCTGGTATGGGTATGGGAGGGTAAACAGATGGAGAGAGGGACTGTGTGTGTGTGTGCGTATGTGTGCGTGTGTGTGCTCGTGTGTGCATACACGTGTGCATGTGTATGTTCGTGTGTGTGTGCACGTGTGAACATGTGTGCGAGTAGGGAAGGGTGTATTCCTTCTCCCCAGTGGGCTGAGACCGAAGCTTGGAGAGAGAAGCAGAAGACTGAAGCTTGGATTAGAGTTTAATCCACAACATAAGCTGCTAACCAAAAGGTTGGAGGTTTGAGTCCACCCAGAGGCACTTTGGAAGAAAGGCCTGGTGATCTGCTTATAAAAATCAGCCATTGAAAGCCGTGTGGAGCACATTTCTACTCTGACAAACATGGGGTTGCCATGAGCTGGAATCAGCTCAATGGCTGCTGGTGGTTGGTATGATATTTGAAGGATGATTGTGGGAATCCTTTTGCACAAAAAGCAACAACCCCAATTTTTTCCTTTTAACAAATCCAGATCTTCATACATTGAGGATGCTAAGTGTGGGTATACTGTACACCAAACTTAAATAACTCTGATACACTAATTGTATCCTCAGGGGTATAGGGACAGTTAAAGAGAAGAGGGAATGTGGCCGCTATCCAGAAATTATACGGCATGATTGAAGAAGGGGAACACATACATGTTACTTAAAATTTACATAAAATGATGCATAAAATTAATTTTGCATGTTACAGCTGACTAGGTCTAGTTGAAACCAACCATAACAAGTGGATGGGCAGACTTCTCTGGGGTAACCACACTTACTTATATTGCCACAGTTGCTTTGGTTCAATTCCACAAGTTTCCCTAGGGCACAGGAAGTGAGTTCTTTGTAGTGTGGGTATAAATATGTACCATGTTAATTGTTGTCACTCAGCTCTCTCCCAGGAAATAATCCCCTATTATGGTCCTAATTAGTTCCACTCTTCCCTTGCTTTAGAAGTTTGGTGGTGGTGAGACAGGCAGTTGGCTATTGTTTCATACAGTTTGAACCATTCCAGGTGACTGGCTCTTCCCTGTGATGAGTATGTAATGGTGGGCATCTCTGCACCCAACAGCTAGAAACTTAGACTTAATGTATCTCCCAAGCACCAAATTTACAACAGAGATTGATCTAGAATCTGGGGAGAGTTTGGCCAAATAAATCTCCAAGCATAAATTCTCTTTCTTGAGTTAATGGCAGAGCTCGAGAGCTTTGGCAAATACTTCAGGAACTCAGTGAGAAAGTGAGCTATGTCAACGTGATAAAGAACCCACATCTGTGGCCTCATCATGGGGAGGGCGTTTTGGAATGCATGCTTTCTAGCATCTCAGTGCATTTGCTTCTTCAAGAAAAGGAGTGGCAGAAACCCTAAGACCCTGGACCAATATCAGCAGCACTCAGCAGGGGCACCCTGGAGCTCCAAGTTCCCTTGAGTGGGTCTGGTCTTGGGTGAAGGGTCATTTGGTTATAGAAACTGGGAAACCCAGAAGAAATCAGGAGGGCCCTGCCACCCCTGCTGGAGGTCAGTGCCACAGCATCACCCGGGCAGCCCTGCACTTCTCCCTCTCTACTGGAGGAGGCCAGGTGCTCGGCATCCCTCACATGGGCCCGTCAGAGGGCCCCTAACTCTGTGCATGGCTGCTCAGACCCACCTGTCCAGACCCAACTGCATGGACCACTGCCCAGAGTCACCTGCCCAGATCTACCTGCCCAGACCCACCTGTCCAGTCAACCTGCACAGCACAATCACCTGCCCAGACCCCTGCTTGCCCTCGGCCTGGCATCTGGTCTATGTAAGATCTGGGAGTGCAACCTGGAGCCCAAAGCCGGGAACCTGTGGTCCTCACTCTCCATAGCACCACACAGCCGGGCCCTGCTGTCCCAAGCCAGGAGTGATGGGTTATCTTCACTACCCTGCTGACTAGAAACTCCTCAGGATCCACACCCTGCCGTAGGGGTTCAGGAAGCTAATGGCTTCCATAGACCACCCGGGAAGGTACATCTTTTCCAAAGATCAGGGGGCATCCCAGAGCCAGGTGCAGAGCCCTGGGGTTGGCTGAGGCCTGTGGCCCAATGAGGGCTGGACGGAGCTGACCCCATACCTGTGCCCACCAGCACCTCCATCCGCCATCTCAATCTGAGTCCCCACAGCTGGCCCACTCCTTAACAACGCTCATAGGAAATAACCTGTCTGCTCCTGGGATAAATTAAACACGCCCAACCTGCTTCCAAATCAGCAGATTTTAATTAGCTGAGCACTTCTCAGTAAGCTCTTAAAATCACAGCGTCACCCCTCAGCCTGCTGCAGCCATGGCAGTGCTGAGGTTTATGGGTTGGGTTTTATTCTTGAAACCCAGGGGGCAGGTTTTGCAAGGAAGACGGAGGCTGTGGGGCAGGCGTTTCTCCTGCTGTGGACACCATGTGCCATTGTGCACTGGAGAGCTTCCTGGGAAGTCCCCCTCCCCAGTGGCTGTCTTGAGTCAGGCTCCAGATCCCAAGCCTCAGATGGGGTGGGGGTGCCTAGGGGCTGCTGGGAAGAGACTTCCAGGGAGCAGCGTGGGGGGCAACATGGAACCAGTGCAGCTGGAGCCTAAGCCCAGTGCTCTGTACCATGAACACACCTGAGACTTGGGCACTTTTTACCCCACACCGGATAGTTCTAGGCTGCAGGTGGCTGCAGGACAGGCATGGCCGCCAGGTGTGGCAGGGACTGGCGAGGGCACTTACCTGGAGAAGGGGCGGTTGTGAGCTGGGGGAAGGTGACCAGCTGGTAAAGTCAACCTGGGGGAGGAGCACCAACAGTGACTGTGGCCTGGGTCCTGGAGAGAGGAGCAGATCAGGAGCCAGAATCTGGGAGGGTATTGAGGAATCCTCTGGAGCAGCTCAGCCCAACCGCCCTCTGAAACAGGGCCCAAGGCCCACGGTGGTGGGTTCATTGGCTAAGACCCTGCAAAGAGACAGAGTGAGCCCAGGCTGGATGCAGGCCTCCTAGGTGGGGGCTCCTCCTCCCACTGACTCTGGAGGCTGGAAGAGCTGGCAGCTCCCAGAGGGGTGGGGCTACTGGGGGCTGGGGTGCAGTTGCCCAGATCACTGATCTGTGTGTGCATGTATGTTTTGCATACATATGTGTGTTGTATGTACTTGTATGCATGTGTGTGTGTACATTGTGTGTGTGCATGCATGGTGTTGCGGTGTGTACGTGTGTGCAAGTTACGTGTTTGTGTGTCACATATTTCTGTGTATGCATATGCCTGCATGTGTACATACACGTGTGTGTGCATATGTGTATTTTGTGTGTGCATGTGTGGTGTGACTATGCGTGTGTGGTGTGTGTATGTGCACGTCATATTAATGTGTGTGTATGTGTCTACATGCGTATGTGTGTGTGGTGTATGTATGTGTATGTGTGCACATCATATTGTGCACGCGTGTGTGTTGTGTGTATGTGTCTACATGTGTGTGCATGTGTGGTGTATGTGTGCGTGTGCGCATGGCGTGGGGGTGGGCTCGGTGACTTCTCGGCTGGGGACAGCAGTCCTTGGGATGTGTCTGCTGCACCTGGAATGTGTAAGCTGTTCTCTGTCCCACCAGGTGAGGTCAGGGCCCCTGGGGGATGTGGAGTCACACAGCAGCTCTGAAGCTTCGTGTGGATGGACGGGGTGCAGAGAGATGGGGTGCTCCCAGAATTTTGCCCTCAGGCCAGGTGCTGTCAGGGCTCACGGAGAAAGCAGTCCATGCAGGACTCTGAGGGGCTGTGTCTCAGGCTGCTTTTCCAGCCCCAACGCCAGCCCTCAGGAGGCCCCTGTGCCCGATGGGGAGCTGTGGATACCGCCTGCCGCGCCCCGGTCAGGCCTGACTCTCCGCATCGCAAGCCCGAAGAGGCCCGTGCTCCTCGGGGTCCTCTCAGCCCTCCGTGCTCTGGCCTGCTCACCTCCTACAATGGCGGTACCTGCAGGCCCCGCCCACCCCATGCGGCGCAGGTCTGTGAGGTGCCGACAGCAGTTGGTGTGGCTGGTTGCTGAGGAGCATGGCCCTGGTCCTGGAGCATCCATGGAGGGTCTGCCTGCGTCTGGGGAAGAAGGCACACTCCCCTCACGGGTTTATGTTCCTTGCTAGCCTGCACTCCCACCTGGAGAGCTCAGGCGGTAGCTGAATTGTGCATAATTTATAGCACAACGTAATTCAGCTCTACAGTTAATAAAAACTTCTTCTGCCAGCCGACTCCCGCGCTGTCAAAGCACGCAGACCCCCATGGCCAAAAGGTTGAGCATCTCCCGCTGGGCTCCTGGAGCCGGGCGCATTCCCCTCGTGTGGGTGCAGAAAGGACCCCGCTCTGGGCCGGGGTTCTGTCTCCCTCCGCACACTCTGGCCCTGGCCATCCAGCCCCACACAGGGCCCAGGAGCCTGCCTGTCCTTGAGTTGTCCCCTCTCTGATGCAGGAAGGGGCCTGGAGGGAGCAAGGAGCTGTCTTGCTTTGATTTCCCCGTAGCAGGATGGACAGCTAGAATAAGCAAGTCTTCATTCCAACCTCCAGCTACGGAGAAGATGACCTCAGGCCAGAGGGGGAGGAGCTTTCTCAGGGTCACCGAAAGGTCAATGGGGGGCTTTCTCAGGGTCACCGGAAGGTCAATGGTAGGTCTAGGGTTGGAGGGTATGGCAGTCAAGACCCCAGGTCAGCTGTAGCCACTGCCTTGGGCTCCGTGTGTGGGATATGGGCTCCTGTTCTGATGCTGGTCAGGAAGCTAGTACCTGGGACCAGGGGGCCCAAAGGGTAAAGAAATCCACAGATCAGCTCATCTCAAACTTAGAGGCTTCAAGCCACTCATACCATTCTCTCGCAGTTCTGGAGGTCAGAAGCCCAGAATCAGCCTCCATGGGCCCAAACCAGGGTGTGGGCAGAGCTGGCTCCCTCTGGAGGTTAAGACAAGTCAGGGAGCAAAACCTAAAGCTAGAGGCCGACCTTGGTGGACGCTTTAGTCCTGATCACGTGATGGCCAGAACCCAAACTTCTCCGAGCGTTTCAGACTCGCTGGAAATGTCTTCTGTCTCAAGCACTTTCTTCTTTTTTTTTTTAACTTCCTTTCAACCTTTTCTCCTCTCTGATAACATTCTACAGACAAGGGACTTTAAAACTGTGTAGTATTCTTTCCAGAGATTTTAGATCCATATTTATGGAAGTACAAAAGGCAAAACTTAAGTCTTTGCTCCTCCAAAAATGAACCAGGAGAGCTGGACTGAAGCTGCTAATTAAAGCAGCCCGTTTCATTTTTCTGCCGCTGGAGAGGAGCAGGCTGTGGATGTGTGTCTTCCTCGATGCCGGAAACCCCCCTTGCACATGCAGAGCTCAGTGGAGACATTAGGGAAGCCACTCTCCAAGTCACTGAGTCCCTGGGTCCCGGCGGGAGGCACAGCACAGGATCTGCATCTGAACTGGGAGTTCATTAAAACAGAGCCAGTCAGCACTCCAGGAAGAGCTCCTGACCTTGAGTGACCTCGTTAAGCTGCTTAGCTTTGCTGGACTTTGGTGTCCATATTGGTAAAATGGCGGTCATCATAGGTCTACCTGTTAGACAAGATAAAGTATGAGAAAAATCTGTGAAGCACCTCAGAGCCAGATGTTGTCATTATTACTCATGCTTTATGTAAATACGCTTTGCAAATGTGCGGATCTCAGTCCTGGGGTATTTTGGTTCCGGGTGCACATGAACGGTTTTTTAACTCCTCATCTGTGTGATTGACTGGGATGTGCTTTTAATTAAAACAGGTGCGTGGTCTGGACAGGTGACGACCGAGTCTTCTTCTTCAACCCGACGATGCAGCTCTCTGTCTGGGAGAAGCCCCTGGACCTCAAGGACCGTGGAGACCTCAACAGGATCATTGAAGACCCTCCCCACAAGCGCAAGCTGGAGGCGTCAGCAAGTAACCACAGCTGGGCTATATGTACCCCTTTCCTTAAGTGTTCAGAATCCCTAGGAGGCACAAACGGTTAAAGTGCTCTACCGCTAACTGGCTAACTGAAAGCTTGGAGGTTCAAATCCTCCCAGAGGCACCTTGGAAGAAAGGCCTGGTGATCTACTTCAGACAAATCAGCCATTGAAAACCCTGTGGAGCACAGTTCTACTCTGACACACAAGGGCTTGCCAAGAGTCAGTCAACTGAGTGGTGACTGGTTTGGTTTTGGTTTGGTATAAATGTTTAAAATACATATTCCTGTTGTTGTTGGGTGCTGTAAAGTAGATTCCACCCCATAGCAACCTTATAGGAGAGAGTAGAATTGCCCCATAGGGTTTCCAAGCCTGTAATGTTTATGGAAGCAGACTGCCACATCTTTCTCCTGTGAAGCCACTGGTGGGTTCAAACCACTGACCTCTCAGTTAGCAGCTGAGTGCTTAACCAGTGCACCACCAGGGTTAACAAATATGAAATGAAAGCATATTTTTCCTGGTTATGTCGGACCGAGTTCACTATTTCAGTATCTAGTAATTATTGGGGCACCTTGTGGAGAAACACTGTTCCTCCCTAGGCGTTGGCCTCTGTTTTCTGTTGTATCAGAGAGTCTGTTAACTCAGAGAAGGCCCTCAGTTTTCCCAGCCACCCACGTTTCCATTTCCAACACCACCATTGCCCAGTGTTTTGTTTTTTTCCCCAATGTCTTAGGAGCTGCACTTTAGAGGCCAGATGAATGCAAATGGGGGACGGTGCCCTTCTAGCGCACACATTCACTGTAGACCTTCAAGACTAAGCCGATAAATGGCTTTGCTTGGATGGAGCTGGGATTTGATTCAGACATGTGCGTGGGCGCAGTGCAAGGTGTCTCCTGCATGCAGAGGTGTGGGTGCTTGGGGAGGGGAAACCGACACCGCCTCTGCCCTTGTCCGTCTTGCTCCGCAAGGAGTCAGAAAGGATTCTTTCCAATTAGATCTAATACATATTTTATTAGCTGCTGTGTTGGGCAAACCTTTCTCCCTGAGCAGGAGGGTTAAAAATAGCACTGACTACACTGAGAAGCTCGAGAACACGTGTTCTTGGCCAGCCCCTGTTGCTGAGACGCCGCGGGATGGCCCGGCCCTGGACATGGGATCTCGACCCCTGCATGAGGGCCTCGGTTTTTGCCTTGTGGGGTATTTCATTGAGTTTATAATGCTGTTTTTTATTCCACCTATGTCACATAGGGCTAGCAACAGATGGAATCTGTCCACAGTTTTAGTCAATTCCAGGGACGTTCGGCTGGAACTTTTTTTAACGCTGCTGGGTTGTTGTTGTCATCGAGTCGATTCCAACTCACAGTGACCCCGTGTGACAGAGTAGAACTGCCCCATAGGGTTTCTTAGGCTGTAACCTTTATGGCAGCAGCTCGCCAGGTCTTTTCTCCCACAGAGCAGCTGGTGGGTTTGAACCACCGACCTTTCAGTTAACAGCTGAATGCTTAACCATTGTACCACCAGGGCTCCTTAACACTGCTAGGTCAAAAGTTGCTCTTGAAAAGGTGGTAGAAGTCTTTTAAGATTGAGAGATGACAAGTTTAATATGTTTATTTCACTTAAGACAGCAGAGAATATTCTCCAGAGAGAATCTGACGCTGAGAAAGAAA
Source organism: Dugong dugon (assembly GCA_030035585.1). NCBI lineage: Eukaryota > Metazoa > Chordata > Mammalia > Sirenia > Dugongidae > Dugong > Dugong dugon. Next base: position 81,889,035 of record CM057475.1, on the reverse strand, counting down.
CATATTCTGGTGCATATTTAACTGAATCTGTAAAATCTGAGCTATGTTCAGGGACAATAAGAATTAGATTTTTTTTATTTTGTTTTCTCCTTTGATCAAGTGGCATTCATTTTTAAAAAGGGATATTTTGCATGCTGAAAGAATTTTTTTAAAAAATCGTTACAGAAAATGATCCCCAAGGTTCTTAGTCATAAACAAGAGTAGGGAGCACAATTGATAAAGATCACGCGACCTTCCAATCCCCAATCCCGTGAGAAACACAAAGATGCCGTTTGTCATAATGAGGGTTTTATTTGCTTGGTGAAAGGCAATAATGCAAGCAGATTCCTCACGACTTTCTTTAGCTTGCATTCTTGTAGATAATTGGGTGCTGTTTCTTTTTTTTTCAGAGTTGGTAAGAATGAGAAAGAAATGGACTCATTAAAAGTCAGTGCATATTCTCTCTCCCATTTCAAAGTGAAAATTGGACCAAATCAGCCCAGGTCTGAAGGGTAACAGGGAAGTGACCTCAAGAGTCCTCACCTGGTCACCTGCTGTTTTAAGTTATGTGAGGACCTCAGGGGGAGGACAGACATCTGAGTTACTCTCTAACAGGAATCCCACTTTATACTTAAAAAGACAAAGAATTGAGCTATAAATCCAAAAAACACAACCAGGTTTAACATATCAAGGCATTGTGTCTTCCATCAACTTTATTATGGTGGACTAGCTACCTAGATAGACATGTAAATACAGAATTACATGTAATTTAAGAATGGTCTTAAACCAGTTTGTTTCAGATTTTTTTTCTTCCCTGAATCTTAAGGATATGCAAATGATCTCGAGTCTCTACTTTCAACTGTCAGGCCAGAACTGATATTTAAGTGCGTATATTCTAATTTCCTAAGGTCTACCGAGAGAGCACTGCAACAATTAGGGCCAGAAGCATTTTTGAAGGATTAATTAACGATTAGGGGGCCAGAGTTGGTGACCTCCCGCCACCCACTATGGCATTTTTCCTGGCTGGTCATTCATCAAGACTCAGCAAATGATTTGACCCTAATTATTATACAAGCAAGCTCTAGGGGAGATTAGTCTCCATGGAGAATGTTGTCCATATGTTTTTCATCTGTGAGTCACTGTAGATTTGAATTTATGAATATCTCTTCCTAGTGGGAAGTAGGACAAGGATGCATTCCAGTTGATGCTCATTATCTTTCCAGGGGCAAATGAAATAAATTAATTGTATAGGCTGGCTACCACATTTAACTGCTCTTAGGTCTTAGGGCCACCACTCATCTGTCGGTCTGTCTTACTGTGGTGGTTTGTGTGTTGCTGTGATGCTGGAGGCTATGCCACCGGTATTTCAAATGGTGAACAGGTTTCAGCAGAGCTTACAGACTAAGAAGAATTTAGCGATCTACTTCTGAGAAAAATGGGCAGTGAAAACCTTATGAATAGCAGCAGAACATTGTCTGATATAGTGCCAGAAGATGAGCCCCTCAGGTTGAAAGACACTCAAAGTACGACTAGAGAAGAGCCGCCTCCTCAAAGTAGACTCAACCTTAATGACATGGATGGAATCAAGCTTTCAGGACCTTCATTTGCTGATGTGGCACAACTCAAATTGAGAAGAAACAACTGCAAACATCCATTAATAATTGGAATGTGGAATGTACGAATTATGAATCTAGGAAAGCTTGAAGTTGTCAAAAATGAAATGGAACACTTGAAGACTGATATCCTAGGCTTCAGTGAGCTGAAATGGACTGGTATTGGCCATTTTGAATCAGAAAGTCATGTGGTCTACTATGCCAGGACTGTCAAATTGACAAGGAATGGCATCACATTCATTGTAAAAAGAACGTTTCAAGATCTATCCTGAAGTACAGTGCTGTCAGTGACAGGATAATATCCATATGACTACAAGAAAGACAATTATTCAAATTTACGCACCAACCGCTAATGCCAATGATGAAGAAATTGAACATTTTTACCAGTTTCTGCAGTCTGAAGTTGATCAAACATGCAGTCAAGATGCATTGCTAATTATTGGTGATTGGAATGCAAAAGTTGAAAACAAAGAAGATCAGTAGTTGGAAAATATGGCCTTGGTGATAGAAACGATGCTGGAGATCACATGGTAGAATTTTGCAAGACCAATGATTTACTCATTGTAAATACCTTTTTTCAACATAAACGGTGACTATACAGGTGTACCTTGCTGGATGGAATACACCAGAATCAAATAGACTACGTCAGTGGAAAGAGAGGATGGAGAAGCTCAATATGAACAGTCAGAACAAGGCCGGGGCCAACCGCAAAACGGATGATCAGTTGCTCATATGCAATTTCAAGTTGAAGCTGAAGGAAAGTAAAACAAATCCGTGAGATCCAAAGGATGACCTTGAGTATATTCCACCTAAATTTAGGGACCATCTCACAATAGATTTGCCACACTGAACACTAGTGACCTAAGACCAGACGAGCTGTGGGATGACATCAAGGACATCATACATCTGAAAGCAAAAGGTCAGTGAGAAGGCAAGAAAGAAAGAAAAGAAACAAATGGATGTCAGAAGAGACTCTGAAACTTGTTCTTGACCATAGAGTAGCTAAAGTGAATGGACGAAATGATGAAGTAAAAGAGCTGAACAGGAGATTTCAAAGGACAGCTCGAGAAGACAAAGTAAAGTATTATAATAAAATGTGCAAAGACCTGGAGATAGAAAACCAAAAGGAAAGAAGACACAAGGCATTTCTCAAGCTGAAAGAACTGAAGAAAAAATCCAAGCCTCAAGTTGCAATACTGAAGGATCAATTCTATGGGCAAAATATTGAACAAGGCAGGAAGTATCAAAAGAAGATGGAAAGAATACACAGAGTCACTGTACCGAAAAGAATTGTTCGGTGATCAACCATTTCAGGAGATAATATATAATCAAGACCCAGTGGTGTTGAAGGAAGAAGTCCAAGGTGCACCGAAGGCATTGGTGAAAAACAAGTCTCCAGGAATTGAGGGAATACCAATTGAGATGTTTCAGCTAATAGATGCAATGCTGGAAGCACTTACTTGTCTATGCCTAGAAATTTAGGAGACAACTACCTGGCCAACCAACTGGAAGAGATCCATATTCATACCCATTCCTAAGAAAGGTGATCCAACAGAATGCAGAAATTATTGAACAATATCATTAATATCACATGCAAGTAAAATTATGCTGAAGATAATTCAAAAATGGCTGCAGCAGTACATCAACAGGAAATTGCCAGAAATTCAAGCTGGATTTACAGGAGGATGTGGAGCAAGAAACATCAATGCTGATATCAGATGGATCTTGGCTGAAAGCAGAGAATACCAAAAAAATGTTTACCTGTGTTTTATTGACTATGCAAAGGCATTCATCTGTGTGGATCATAATAAATTATGAATAACATTCCACTGAATAAGAATTCCAAAACACTTAATTATGCTCATGAGAAACCTATACATAGACAAAGAAGCAGACGTTCTAACAGAACAAGGGGATACTGTGTGGTTTAAAGTCAGGAAAGGTGTGTGTCACGGCTGTATCTTTTCATCATACTTATTCAGTATATGCTGAGCAAATAATTCAAGAAAGTAGACTATGTAAAGAACAATGCAATATCAGGATTGGAGGAAGGCTTATTAACAGCCTGCGATTTGCAGATGACACAACTTTGCTTGCTGAAGATGAAGAGGACTTAAAGCATTTACTGATGAAGATCAAGGACTACATCCTACAGTATGGATTACACCTCAACATAAAGAAAACAAAAGTCCTCACAAATGGACCAACAAGGAACATCACGATAAATGGAGAAAAGATTGAAGTTGTCAAGGATTTCATTTTACTTGGATCCACAATAAACACCCATGGAAGAAGCAGTCAAGAAATCAAATGAAGTATTGCATTGGGAAAATCTGCTGCAAAAAACCTCAAAGTGTTAAAAAGCAAAGATACCACCTTAAGGACTAAGGTGTGCCTGACCCAAGCCATGGTATTTTCAGTTGCCTCAGATGCATGCGGAAACCCTGGTGGTGTAGTGGTTAAGAGCTATAGCTGCTAACCAAAAGATTGGCAGTTGGAATCCACCAGGCTCTCCTTATAAACCCTGTGAGACAGTTCTACTATGTCCTTTAGTGTCGCTATGAGTTGGAATTGACGCGACGGCAGTGGGTTTTCATATGCATGCGATAGCTGGACAATGAATAAAGTAGACCAAGGAAGAAGTGATGCCTTTGAATTATGGTGTTGGCAAAGAATATTGACTATACCATGAACTGTCAGAAAAACAAACAAATCTGTCTTGGAAGAAGTACAGCCAGAGTTCTCATTAGAAGCAAGGATGGCAAGACTTTGTCTCACATGCTTTGTACATGTTATCAGGAGGGACCAGTCCCTGGAGAAGGACATTGTTATGGATTGAATTGTGTCTCCCAAAAATAAGTGTCAACTTGGCTAGGCCGTGATTCCTAGTATTGTGTGACTGTGATCATCTGATGATTTTCCTATGCGTTGTAAATCCTACCTCTATGATGTTAATGAGGTTGGATTAGAGGCAGTTATGTTAATGAGGCAGGACACAATCTACAGGATTAGGTTGTGTCATAAGCCAATCTCTTTTAAGATATAAAAGAGAGAAGTGAGCAGAGACAGGAGGACCTCATACCACCAAGAAACAACAGCCAGGAGAATAGCATGTCCTTTGGACTCAAATCTCTGTGCTAAGAAGTTCCTTGACTGGGAAAGATTGATGACAAGGATCTTGCCCCAGAGCCAACAGAGAGAGAAAGCCTTCCCCTGAAGCTGGCACCCTGAATTTGGACTTCTAGCCTCCTAGACTATGAGAGAATAAATTTCTCTTTGTTAAAGGCATCCACTTGTGATATTTCTGTTATAGCAGCACTGGATGACTAAGACAGACATCATGCTTGGTAAAGCAGAGGGTCAGCCTAAAAGAGGAAGACCCTTGATGAGACAGATTGACACAGTGGCTGCAACAATGGCCTCAAACATAGCAACAATCGTGAGGATGGCGCAGGATCAGGCAGTATTTCGTTCTGTTGCATGTAGGGTCGCTATGGGTCAGAACTGACTTGATGGCACCTAACAACAAGTTCTTAGGGGTGTGTGTGTGTGTGTATGTGTGTATTTAATGTATATAAGGCTTGTGAGTGGAGCTAACTGGGGTAGGCGATTTACAGGTGCCGGACTCCGAACAAAGTGCCAAGCTATTCATCACTCAGCTGATAAGGAACTAGTGCCCTTTTTCATTCTGTGATTACTGAATTGTTATCCAAACAGCATGCACCTTCTGTGTTTGTTTGCTGGCTGTGCCCTCCCTCCACGAGGTATTCCTAAGCGCGCTATGCTAATTTTTTGTTGTTGTTTACAGCAACATGTGAAAGAGAATTGGCTTGGCTGCGCTTGTGAGGGCGCCTTGCGGGGAGAGGGCATGGCCAGCAGTCAAATGTAGAAGGAACGTGTTATTTGTGTAAAAATACGGTAGATAATAGGAGCAGGGGTAGAGGAGTGCATTAGAGAGTAAATACTGCCACCTTTCTCTCTTCCTGCTTCCCTTCTCCTGCTAGTGCCCCCTAGTGGTTGAGGAGAACACAAAGCCCTGGTGATGAGAACTGCAGGGGGAGCCACAGGGGATAAGGTGGAGGAGGTACAGGGGGCACTGGGAGGGTTGTGGGGGTTGTAACTGTTACATTTAATCCCCACAGAAGCCCTGTGAGGGGAGTGCTTTCTGTACATTGCCAAATACTTGGTGGCTTCAAACAACACAACACAAATTTACTGTCTTACAGTCTGGAAGTCAGAAATCCAAAATGGATCTCCTGGGCTAACGTCAAAGTTCTAGCTGGGCTGGTTCTTTCTGGAGGCTCCAGGGGGAGAATCTGTTCCTTGCCTTTCTGGCGTCTAGAGGCTGCCCACATTGCTTGACTCGTGGCCCCCTCCTCCACCTTCCAGCCTTTCTCAGACTCTGACTCTTCTACCTCCCTGTCCCACTTACAAGGACCCTTGTGATTACATTAAGCCCACCCTGACCACCCAGTGTAATCATCCACCACCTCCTCATGTCAAGATCAGCTGATTGGCAACCCTAATTCCATCTGCAACCTTAATCTCCCCTCGCCATCTAACCACATATTCACAGGTTCCAGAGATTAGGATATGGACTTCTTTAGGGGTATCATTCTGCCGACCACATCATCTTTATACCCATTTTACAGGCGAGAGTTGAAGAAATGAGGTTAATCAAGTTGCCGAAGGTCGCACTTTTGTCAAGTGGGGGCACAGGATTCAAACCCAGATGAGTCTGACTGCAGGTCCCGGAGGGGCAGCCCCACCAGGCTAAGCTCTTAGAGCAGATGGTGAGAACGAGTGTCTGGAAGGCCTTGCTCCTCTGTGCTGACGCTGGAATCATCAGGGGCAGGTGGCCTTGCCCGGTAAACTCCTTCGTCCCTGATCTGCAATGCAAACAGCACGAACCTGACTCAGCTCCCGTGACTCTACACATTTAGTCATTTATGTTGGCGACAAATGCAAATCGATAATAACATTCATTTCCCCCTGTAGGATGTACGATCCTCCCTGTGCAAACACAGCTGTGGCCCGGGAAAGGGCGAATTTCCCTGCACTGTTTGCCCCCAAGCAGTGCGCATGGGCCTCCTGGTGGGACAGGTGGCCTGGGTGCCCAGCAGCCGCTGGACCACAACCCCACCCTGGGTGGGGTAAACGTTTAACTCCCTTGGCTGCTTACTTACTGAATGTGGAGGTTCAAGTCCACCCAGAGGTGCCTTGGTAGAAGGGCATGTCCATCTACTTCTGAAAAATCGGCCATTGAGAAACCTATGAGCAGGTTCTGTTCTGACACACTGGGGTTGCCATGGGTCGGGGTTGACTCAACGGCAGCTGGTTAAAATTACTCTCTGAATGTGAGTCTCTTCCAGCTTGCTGTTCCACAGGCACCGTCCTCACTTCCCCAGGATCTCAATCACGTGGTTTGTACAGGTCCCAGGAGCTCTCCTCTGTCAGAGGGAGGGGCAGCAGGTAGACGCATTGCATAGTCTTGGTACCTGCTCAGGTGTGACCCACGATCCGCTGGTAACACCTGCCCTGAAGGACTGAGCTGGGGTCCAGTCCTGTTCACGCTCACTGGGCACTCTAATTTCAGGGTGCCCGTGAGGAATTGCCCACCCCCGCACGTCTCTAAGTCATCCACCTGAGACAACAGGTGTACACCGTCCTTCACAGCTCTCCCCAAATGCAAATCTGCCCCCTCACAAAATCTGACTCCCATCATGGGTCAGTATATTTGAACCAGAGATTGGACCCACCCTTTCAGAGTGGGCTGGCCGGCACTGGAACTGCCTCCCCTCACAGGAAGGACGCTGTTTGACTTAGTGAGGCTCAGAGGGCTTTCCCCAGCTCCCCAACGTTGCTTCTCACTCTGTGACTTGCTTTAAATATCTGCATGCTCTTGCTGGTAAATGTGCAAAAATAATTCATTTTAAAAATGTGTTCATGTTTGTGTTATATATCAGTGTATAAAACACCTAGGGATTGATATGCTGCACCTTCTGCTCTGCAGCGTGCTCCTAATCCATCTTGGACGTGCTTCCACCTTTGCATATTCAAGATTCCTCTCTCCTCTCTCTCTCTCTCTCTTCTCTCCTGCTTCTCTCTCTTGCCCTTCCTCTCTCTCCCACTCTGTCCTCCCCATCTCACTCCCCTCTATCCCCTCCCCTCTCTCCTCCCTTCTTTCTTGCCCTGTCTCCCCCTCTCTCTGTCTCCCCCCCTCCCTCTCTCCCTCTCTCTCTCTCTCTCTCTCTCTCTGTCTCTCTCTCTCTCTCTCCCTCTCCCCCCCTCCCCTCTCTCGTGAATGCACCATGACTTCAGACCCCCTGTCAATGAACTTGTTGCTAATACGGTAGTGCTGATCAGAGCATCTTTGCACCTATGTGTTTATCTTAGGGGCATTCTTACAAGTATGTCGTCTTACAAGTATGTCGTGTGTGTAAACTCATATTATTGGACTTGCTGGGTCAGATGGTTCACGCATCCTAAATTTTGAGAGATGTGGCTAAGTCCTCCTCGGGAGTGGCTGACAATCCACGTTCCCACTGATGGATTCTGGCTCTCCTCAGCACTGCCAACCATCGAAACTTAATTTTTAAACCGTCCTTTTTATCCTTGGGCATTTCTTTAATTTTGAGAGAAACTGAAGACCTTTGCACGTGTTTACTTTCCATTCGTTTTGTTTTGCTTTCCCATGGGCTGTTTAAGCGGTTGTCTTTCTTACTGAATTATACGACCTCTTGGAAATCAAGGATGTCAGTGTCTCAGCTGTAATGTGTTTCCATCTTTTTTCTGTTCTGGTCTTTTGAGTTGTGTCTTTTGTCATAAGACAGACTGGTCTTGCATTTTGAAAGGTGATCAAATCTGTATTTTCCTTGATGGTCTCTGGACTTGCGGCCTTGATGAGGAAGGTTGTACCCACGCTGGCATCCTTAAAACCGAACACACACAAGCAAAAGCTCCAACAAGAAGCACGTTTCCCTGGTTTTAAGTAATATCTGTGCAATTGTATGGCTTCCTTTTTTAAAAAATATTTCTGTTTTCCGGGTATCCCGTTGGTCAGCCTGCAGTGGGGTCTGCCTGTGGGCGTGAGGAAGGGTCGCCTCCTCCATGCCTGGTCTCAGGGTTCCGCCCTCCCGGCCACCTCCCACCTGTGTCTCAGACAGCAAACAATGGAGACCTGCAGTCACTCCAGGCAGGAGGCACAGCCTGGGGAAGGTTCCGGAATGCGCAGAAGGGCAGGTGAGGGCTGGCAGGAGCCAAGGGAGAGCCTGTGTGACAGCCAGAGCACCAGGGCCGGGGGGACCCCCAGGTGCCATGAGCCGAGTCCTCGCATGGAGGTCTGGACGGTCGTGCAGCTGAGCAGGAACGCCAGGGATGGGGGTGTGAGGGCGGCTCAGGCTAGCTGTGCCCATGGGGTGTCTGTGGGGCCCTGAGACAGAGGTGCCAGGAGGCGGAGCGCCAGGCAGGAGAGAAGCTCAAGGAGCACAGGGGTCAAGTGCGCCTCTTGGGGTCCCCTGCATGGAGAAGAGTGTGGGTGCCCATCGGGGTCCCCAGCATGGAGGAGAGCGTGGGTACCCATCGGCATCCCCCGGATGGAGGAAGAGTGTGGACACCATGGGGAGAGCCTCATGTAGGGGGAGATTATAGAGGCGGGAACGGACCCTCCCATGTCACCCCAGGGCCTCTCCATGGCAGCGGTCCTGCCCTTAGGGCATCTGGCAGGTCTGGAGGCATATGCCTGCTTATCACAGTGGGGGAGGGGTGCTACCGTCGGCTGCTGGGTGGGGGCCAGGGATGGAGCGCAACACCCATAGTGCACAGATGCCCCCAACAGAGAATGATCCCGCCCTAAGCGGCTGCGGACGGCTCTGAGACCTTGCTCTAGAGCCCCCAAAATACTGGCCCAGTGCTGGCTCCCAGCCTTCCAGGTGCTGACTGTCCCCACCCCCAGCACAAGCTCCGCCTCCTGCTCCATCTTCAGTTCTGAAAAGGCCCAGGATTGCTCCCAGTGAGAGCCCTCGCCGAGGGCACCTGTGATGGGGCCCCGTGGCCTGGTGGAGGGCGCCAGGCCGGCCTTCCACACCAGCTCGGCTCACGCAGCTTTCGGGGGGTCTGACGGGGAGCAGGTGATGGCTCTCGGGGTTGGTGGGGAGGAGGACCATGGACGAAGATGGAGTGCAACAGGGGGCTGGGGGCCTCCAGACCTGACCCTGTTCTAACTGTACTTTCCAAACAAAGGTATGAAGCAGGGTGAACTGGGGGCTGGCAGCCCGCGCGCTATTGCGATTCCAAAGGAAGTGGGCATGGAGACAGCTGGGTTTGTGAAGGGAAAGGTGGGGAGGCCTTTGGGGCCCAAATGTGCTGCAGGTGATGCCTTACCTGTGGGCTCCACATTCACATGCGCAGTATTCCTGTAGTTCCTAGGGGGACATGTGTGTCAAGGGGCCATGGGGAAGGTGGGGACCCAGGTAGGTGGGCCTGGGATGCCCCCAGGATGCTCTGCAGAACCCACCCCCTCCCCTCTGCCCGCACTGCAACAGGTTTAAGGAGACAGCTTTTCCCAGGGAGGCCAGGTGCAGTGCGAGGAGCTGGGCAGGAGGGCGTTGTGATGCGGGGAGTGTCTGGCAGCCATTCAGCTCGTCAGGACGGAAATAATGATGCTCTAGAACCATCTTCACACTCATTTTTCCTCTTTCCCATTGGAGACAGACACCAAACCCTGACGACCCCTTTTTTCTCTTTCACTGCGAAAGCTCATCAAACATTTACAGGGCCAACCCCTTGGGATAGCAATAAGGGGCCGTGTCTTCCAAATCAATTTGGCTTTTTGAAGCAGACACATAGCTAGGAGTCAGCGTGTGCCACGTGCAAGATAAATCTGATTATTCACTGCGGTGGACGAAGGAAAGCTCACAGGAGGACCAAAAGGAAGCGCTGTGGATTGTCAACCTCTTCATTAGAGTATTTGGCAAAGCGGGGTTCCCAGGTCTCTTTCTTCATCCAAAGACTGCGCAGGCAGGTATAAATATCAGTGCCAGCTGCTGTCCGGTCTGCTCGCAGCCACAGCAACCCCAGGTGTCGGAACAGAACTGTACTCTGTAGGGTTTTCAGTGACTGGATTTCTAAGTAGATCACCAGGCCTTTCTTCCAAAGCACCTCTGGGTGAATTCAAACATCCAACCTGTTGGTTAGCAGCCAAGTGCAGTTAACTGTTTGAGTCAACAATAGAAGGACTTATTCCAGGGGCCTACGTCCTGAAGGGCGAAGAGAGGGTTTAGGCAGATGACCACCTTTAATTCTACTTCCTCTGGTCCCTCTTAAAGGCCTAGCTACCTCTAAATGGGCAGCCGCTAACAACCTCCCTACAGAAAAGCAAAACCACATTTCTCCTCTGCTAAATATAAAAGCATGTGCGCCCAGAGAAAACTGGTGGTGGGATTTGATGTCTGCCTTTAAGAGAAATCGGTCTTCCTAATTTCCTGTTGTGTTAGGTGAAGGTGACACCTTCACTGTGGTCTGCCAAAGCGCCGAGTGCTGACCCTCCACCTGCTTTCCCCTGAATTTCTTTCAGCTGACCACAGTGACTGGTCCAGTTCTGAAGCTCACGGCGAGGACCAAAACGTGAAAACCAAGCGGAACCGGTAGGTGGCGGTGTCTTCTCCCAGCCCTGCTTTCCGTGATGGATAACCAGGTGGCGGGGGGGAAAAGCAATCACGGGTGGTTGGGACTGTCGGTTTTGAGAAAAGGACACATTCAACCACTAAGCAGATGGCGGTGGACCCGGGAAACGGGGACTTGTCTGGTGGGTCAGTAACTATCCTGGGTACCCCATCTAAGCAGGTGTCCAGTGGCTCAGGGCACCTTGGACGTGATGGATAGTGCTCCCCCGCCTCCTCAGGGACCTCACGCTCAGCCCTGCAAAGGCTGTGGGCTGGCGCGGCGAGGTGGGCAGGCCCAGGTGTGGTGGGCAGTGGTGCTGTGTCCACTGTAAGAGTGTGGTCTGGGGGTCGGCAGATCTGGGGTGTGGCTCCAGCCTTGCCTCACTTGCTGTGCACTTTGGGCAAAGACCGTCAATGAGATGAATTGACACAGTGGCTGCAGCGGTGGGCTCAGACATAGCCAGGGTTGTGAGCATGGCACAGGGCCAGGCAGTGTTCCATTGTTGTCCGCAGGGTCACTACGAGTGGGAACCGACTCCTCGGCCCCTAACACCAACCGTCAACCCTAATGTCAGTTCTCAGCTGTGAAGTGGGCGTGGAGGTGCCGAGTCTCAGGTTGAGGGAAGAATGCGTGGGTGATGCCTGTGTAGCCGCCTTGGGTCTCACTCAGGAATGGGAAGCTCTCGACTGAAGTCAGCTTGTTGCCATTCTTCTGTGGTGGTTATGACCGAAACGGTGGAAGCCCTCCTTCCCCTTTACTAATTCTTCCCCTTTGCTCCTCTTGTCAGACCCTCGGGCTATTTTTCTTTCATAAAAAAACAAAAAAAAAATGTTGCCATTGAGTCAACTCCAACTCAAGGCAACCCCATGTGTGTTGGGGTAGAACTGTGCTCCATATGCTTTTCAGTGGCTGATTTTTCAGAAGTAGATCACCAGGCCTTTCTTCTGATGCATCTCTGAATGAACTCAAACCTCCAGGCTTTCCATGACCAGCTGAACACATTAACTAATTGTACCACCCAAGGACTCCTGTTCCTTCATAACCAACCAAAACCCAAACCTGTTGCCGCTGAGTCAATTCCAACTCATAGAAACCCTATAGGACAAAGTAGAACTGCCCCGTAGGATTTGAAAGGAGCAGCTGGTGGATTCGAACTGCTAACCTGTTGGTTAGCAGCCGTAGCTCTTAACTACTGCGCCACCAGGGCCTCTCGTTCCTTCATAGTGGGGTAAAATTAGGGGTTCATGAGTGTAAATTCTCCAGCATGGGGGATATGGGGGTGAACTAGCTGTTGGGGCATCCCTCCTTGGCAGAGAAGGGTGGGGTGAAATCTTAAAGAGAAGTCATCGAGGGACATGTCACAGGCTGCCTCCTAAGAGACCATCCTCTAGCCCGAGTCCTGCTGCGCCCTCCCCTCAGAACACAGTGCCCCGCTGACCAGGCACCTATGTCTCTGTCCCTATCGTGCGAGCAGCTGAGGCTGATGGCAGGAATCCAAACATAATTGTCCTTCCCAGCAAGATCGTCAGCGTTGTGTGTATTTTTTTTCTTCCTAAAAGTGCCTTCAAAGACACAATACTTATTTTTGCAGTAACGAAGAATCAGCATCCCAGTCTCAGCTTTTCACTCCTTTGCGCTGTTACTTCTTGGCAAGGATAGTGGGGGAGACACAGGAGAGGACAGGACCGGGGTCAGTGGGTGGCCTGACTGCCTGGGTGCTAGCTCTTCCATCCAGATGAACATCCAGGAGCAACAAACCCACCGAGTTAGACTCATGTGGGTTGATTAGCACCTTTTCTTGGGGTACCTTTGCGCTTTTTGCCACCACTCACACTCTTTAAAATCAGCTGTCCTGACCAGGGCCTGGGTGCACTGGCTTTTGACTGATTACCAGCCAGGCACCAAATAGCTCCTCCCAGGCACCCAGCGGGGCAGGGAGAACCCTGTCCTCCAAATACAGGGAGGTGGTCCAGGCGGGAGGTGGGGACCTCCTCCCAGGCTGCCCCCGCCTTCCTGGACTCCTGCTTCAGGTGTGACTATACCCTGGGGCCTGCCCCCTGTCCACTGTGTGCAGGAGGCCCGTGGTTACCTTTGTCAGGTCCTGGGGGTCCCTGTGAGTTGTGGAGTTAAGAAGTCCTCCGTCCAATCTCACAGCCTCTGTTTTCTTTCTCCCCTAAATCTTCTTAGAAAGTCACTTTTAGGGGTCAAAAACACTTGTATGGACCATGGGAGAGAGAGAACAGTGATGGGGGCCAAAGGTTCTGAGAAAAGGAGGAAAGTATGTGTTCCTTGTTTTTACATTCAGACCGTGGCTATTCGCTAAGTCACCCTCTGCTGATCTTTGAATGTATACGTACGTGTATTTATATCTATGCACACACACGTCCATATATATACACACATATATACTACATAACAAATATATACTTAATGATATATATATTTACAAATATATTTACATATTTGTAAATGTATATATATGACGTTTTCAATAAACTGATGCAGCACTGGAGGTGCTCACTCATCTATGCCAAGAAATTTGGAAGACATCTACCTGGTCAACTGACTGGAAGAGATCCATATTTGTGTCCATTCCAAAGAAAGGTGATCCAACAGAACGTGAAAATTATCAAACAATAACATTACTATTACACAAAAGTAAAATTTTGCTGAAGATCATTCAAAAGCAGTTGCAGCAGTACATAGACAGGGAACTGCCAGAAATTCAAGCCAGATTCAGAAGAGGGTATGGAACCAGTGATATATATCGTTGCTGATGTCAAATGGATCTTGGGTGAAAGCAGAGAATACCAGAAAGATGTTTACTTGTGTTTTATTGACTATGCAAAGGCTTTCAACTGGGTGGATCATAACAAATTACGGATAACATTGCAAAGAATGGAAACTCCAGAACGCTTAATAGTGCTCATGAGGAACCTGTACGTAGACCAAGAGGCTATCTTTCGAACAGAACAAGGGGATACTGTGTGGTTTAAAGGCAGGAAAGGTGTGCATCAGGGTTGTATCCGTTCACCATACATATTCAATCTGTATGCTGAGCAAATAGTTCGAGAAGCGGGACTATGTAAAGAAGAACACAACATCAGGATTGGAGGAAGACTCATTAACAGCCTGGGATTTGCAGATGACACAACTTTGCTTGCTGAAAATGAGGAAGACTTGAAGCACTTACTGATGAAGATCAAGGACTACATCCTACAGTATGGATTACACCTCAGCATAAAGAAAACAGAAATCCTTACAACTGGACAAATAAGCAACATCATGATGAACAGAGGAGATATTGAAGTTGTCGAAGATTTCGTTTTACTTGGATCCACAATCAATGCCCATGGAAGCAGCAGTCAGGAAATCAAAAGACACCTTGCATTTGGGCAAATCTGCTGCAAAAGACCTCTTTAAAGTGTTACAAAGCAAAGGTGTCACTTTGAGGACTAAGTTGCGCATGAGCCAAGCCATGGTGTCTCCAGTTGTCTCGTATGCATGGGAAAGCTGGACAATGAATAAGGAAGACCAAAGAAAAATTGATGCCTTTGAATTGTGATATTGGTGAAGAATACCGAATATACCATGGACTGCAAGAACAAACAAGTCTGTTTTGGAAGAAGTACAGGCAGAATGCTCCTTAGAAGCAAGGATGGCGAGATTTTGTCTCATGTACTTCAGACACATTATCAGGAAGGACCAGTCCCTGGAGAAAGACATCATGCTTGGTAAAGTAGAGAGTCAAAGAAAAAGAAGAAGACCTTTATCAGGAGGGACCAATCCCTGGAGAAGGACCTTATGCTTGTTAAGGCAGAGGGTCAGCAAAAGAGGAAGACCTTCAAGAAGATGGATTGACACAGTGGCTGCAGCAATGGGCTCAAACACAGCAACGATTGTGAGGATGGCGCAGGACCGGGCTGTGTTTTGTTCTGTTGTACATGGGGTTGCTATGAGTCAGAACCAACTCAACCTAACAGCAACAACAACATATTTACAAAAAGATGAGCTTCCTGAGACAGAAGATAAGTTGAAAGCCAGCCACTATTTGATGAATTTTAACTGTGTAGGAGGAAAGCCTTGGCTGCATCCAAAGTAACTGGGATGTCTGCCGACATCACCCAGTTGCAGTGTTCACTCGCTGTCCTGTGGGATTGGCCCCGAGTTCTGCACTGTTGGTGTCTGAATGACGTTAAAGCATTAATTTGGCTTTAATCATCTGAACGACTTCCATAATTGAGAACTGACTTTGAAACAAATGAGGATGTTTTGCATGAAGCCACCCCAGCTTTGGAAACTGTGTTTCCTGGTTCATTTCTGTGCTGTGGGTTTCTGGTGAGAAGAAAATGCTCAGGCACACGGGGCTTCCCAAGGGAGCCATGGTCCTACCCTCCAGGTTTACCAGAAGTCCCACGTGCTGTTGTCATCTGCAGGCGGTTCTTTCTTCTCATGGAGATCTTGGAGGAAAATGCATGAACAGTGGTTATGCAGTTGGGCTGAGGATCTAGTGCTTCCCATCAAGTCCCAGGCATTTGTAATGAGTGAGTTGCCAAAACTGTGCCTATTTGTTTGAAAGCATCCCCGCTGTCCTGTCTCCAGAGTTACCCGAGGCTACATTGAAAGGCCTCCTCTCTCCACAGCCCCGTCTGCGTGTCCCTTGTATGGACCTAAGCGTCCCAGGCTGGTTGAACCACCACGACCGTCTTTATCCATCTTTGGGAAGGTTATTGTCAAAATATTTATGTACCCCTCAACCTCCTAACTGCGGTGATGTATTTTTATGTAGTAGACTCTGGGATTCCATAGGGCCTGCTGAAATGAGTCAATTGTGACCTGTCTTTCTTGTATAAGGAAACCCTGGTGGCATGGTGGTTAAGTGCTACAGCTGCTAACCAAAGGGTCAGCAGTTTGAATCTGTCAGGTGCTCCTTGGAAACTCTACAGGGCAGTTCTGTTCTGTCCTATAGCATTGCTATGAGTCGGAATCGACTCGACGGCAATGAGTTCGTTTTTCTGTTTTTTTGGTTTTTGTATAAATGATATAATTTTTCCTACTGCATTGTATGACTCATCAGCACCCATGTTAGGATGCTTAGGGAACAAGGTTATCAACTCTGATGAAGACCATCTTGGGAACCCAGTCTCTCTGCTCCCTGCCTTTCTGAGGACTCCAGCTCAAGCAGTACACACTTTGGACATTCGTACTGGCAACGCAAAGGCGGAATGGAATCAATAGCACAGATAACTCCAGCTCCAATGATTCTTTCCCTAAAATTGCCTGGAAGGAGAAATATGTCACTATGACAAGTTTTCATATTACAAAAATATTTTCAACTACCTGGTGACTGCCATTTGAAATAGCTTATTATTTACTATTTAATGGAACTCATTCATGATGCATGATGTTACATCTTCCCTGGAACCAGAAAATTGATTAATTGTTCTGTTTCCCCCTTTTTGCGCATCGCTGGGAGTTTCTGCCAGTTTCTGATGTGTAGCCCTCTTTATAGTTCAGACCTGGTTTTGCAACATGCAGTCTGTTTTAAGAACTCAGGAGTTCTTTCTAATCATCGGAATGAATTACTTCAGGAATTCAGAAAAAGTGTGTCATTTGGTTTAATAATCAGAATGAAATTATCCACAAAACACATCAGTGACAAAACTGCCGGTACTGCGGATGGCTCCTCGTCCCTTCAGAGGCTGCCAAGTTCTGTCAGTCGATGAGCCGGGGCTTCCTGATCAATGAATGGCTTTTCCTAATGTCAAAGAGAAACATCGCTCTTTTGCGTTTTCAATTATCATTGGCCCAATGGCTTTGGAAACATATTTACTTTTCTAAGCCATTTGGCGGACAGTCCCAGTTCTGTGGTCACCAAAAGAAATCTCTTGGCTTGGAATATTGTTTGTTGTGGTGTTTTGTGAACTTTGGAGATTCCCCAGTCGCTGGTTTCAGTCCTTAGTGGTGAAGTTGACTTCATAAAGAAGAGTGGAGCATGGAAGGCACCAACCACAGAGTCTGCTGATGCCCCAACTGTGTGGAAGCAGCAAGGAGCGCCTCCTGGAGCCATTTCCCTGCTTTCCCAGTAAGACCCCCACTGCTCTCCTCTCGGCACACCCGGGTGGCCATGGCACACCCAAGACACTTCCCCTGGCAGAGCTGGGCCTTTAGTGATTTTCAGGATACCTGGTCTGAAGTGAGAGGGACACAAGAGTCTCCACACTCCCACACCACACATGACTCCGAGGTGCCTCCAGAGGTGTACAGCTTATGGCCTGTCCACCTGGGGTTCTGCTCCTTACCTGGGGTGACCAGGGCCAGGTGGGCCCCTCCAGAGCAAAGAAAGCCCAATACCATCAAACGACAAACACAGCAGTATAATGGCAGCTTTGGGTAAACGTCCTGCTATGCTTGTCATAATCTACCTTGCTGAGTCCAGACGCTGTGCAGCCAGCTCCCCAATACCTGCCACAGCCAAGCCCACACGTGGATGCAGCCAACCACAGGAAGAGAAGGAAGGAAATGCTCCCTTGACAATCAGACAACTGCCGTTCCAGGTGCAAAGGCGATCTGGTCAACGAGGGCCCACCAAGAAGGAGGCAGGCCACGCTGTTCTTCCCACAGAGCTGTAGGTGTGCTCCTCATTTCTACACAGAATTTCTACAAGCCCCAGAAAATTAACTATTAAGAAGGTGACAGCATTACTTTGAAAATGCTGTAAAATCATGCAATAATGTAGGTAGGCTCCAAATTACGATTGCTCTAAAGTCATAGTGTTTCCTAAATAACAACAGAATTCTCTGGACTGCAGTGTCAGTGCCAGGGGCTCAGTATCCTATCTGGGTAACTCCACCGGCTGTGAAGTGCATTGTCTCCTTCTGGGTAATTCCACCAGCTCTGGAGTGCATTGTCTCCTTATGGGTAACTCCACCAGGTGTGATGTGCATTGTCTCCCTCTGGGTAACTCCATCAGCTGTGGAGTGCATTGTCTCCTTCTGGGTAACCCCACTGGCTGTGGAGTGCATTGTCTCCTTCTGGGTAACTCCACCAGCTGTGGAGTGCGTTGTGTCCTGGGTAACTCCACCAGCTGTGGAGTGCATTGTCTCTTTGTGGTTGTCTGCATGCATGGCAAACATATTATTCATGGCCACTTCCCTTGTAAGTTGTTCTGTGTACATAATTTATCATCTTAGTGGATTGCGTCGCTCTGGAGAGAGGCCTGTGTGTCTGTAAATGGCATCACCTCTGGGCCACATGTCATTAGGGCGTCCTGTGTGGGACACCGCGTCGACATCCTCATGTGTGGAGATGGGATGGGCAAGCGGCAATGTGTCTTGTTAGACTGAAATGCCATCAGCGTTAATAGTGAGATTCACACATCACATCCTTCTGTGCGGCGTAGGGACACGGTGGAAATCATCTCTGTGAGGTGGGTGGACAGGCAGAGTTCACCTTCCAGTTTGTTGTTGTTGCCGTTAGCTGCTGTCAAAGTGGCCCCGACTCATGCAACCCCATGCACAATAGAATAAAATACACCCAGTCTTGAGCCATCCCCATGATCAGTTGAGGATAGGAGCATTGTCATCCGTAGGGTTTTCAGTGGCTGATTTTTCAGAAGTAGATCTCCAGGCCTTTCTTCTAGAGGTGCTTCTGGATGGGCTTGAACCACCAATCTTTCATGAGCAGCCAGGCACATTAACCATTTGCACTTAGGTCTCCTTCTAACTTTTGAATATTCCCTTTTTAATGGAATTCAGGGAATTTCATACCCCAGGACCCTTCCTATTCCACCACCTGCCATGGACCAGGGTGTTGTCCATTTTGAGAGGTATCACTGCTATTGCTTGTCCTCAAGTCAGCTTCTCTTCCCCCAGCAATGAGCAACTGTTATCAGAAACCTAGAAACCATCGCTCAAGTTACAGCTGTGACTCCTGAAATTGCTGCAGCTATTTCAGGTTGAAACGTATTTTCTTAAGTCATCATATTTTATGCCAGGTGCCCCCGAGGGCCTGCGAAATGAACCATGTATAGCTTCCATTTCTGGCACTCACTGGAGTGCTCTACCAGTTTGTTTCTTTTCCAGAGCGTGGGTCTAACTTCAGGAATCTTTTAATCCAATTAAGTTAATCCATATTTATTGAGTGACCGTGGTTTGCCAGAGGATCTGATGCTTGTCTCCCAGGGGTACAAAGACACCCCAAGCGGTGGAGTGCATTTCATACCAACCTCATCACTGTCTTCACAAGACTGATTACGCTGGCTCGTTCTGTAAGCCCTTGAGGTATAAACTTATAGAAATCTGAGGTTCCTGTAAGGAATAATGCATTCGCCTCATACTTACGGTAAAGAACAAGTTCATCCTGTTCAGTCTGATTATGACTTCTATTGCAAAGGTGCCCAGCTTGGATAGGGCAGGTAGATAAGGTTAGAGTAGACCAAAGGGCAGGCTTTGTACTCCAGTGAGGGGAGGAAACAGTTGGGGCACTTGTCCTGGAGAGGAGAGGAGAGCTGGCTCCGAGGGCAGGGAGAAGCCAGGAGACAATGCCTGTGGGAGGGCAATACACAGAGGTGGGAAACTCATAAGATCCAGGGGAGTGATTCCTCATGAAGTGATTTCCGTCCAAGCAGAGGAATCTTAATACGACAGGAGAAAAGACAGATAACTTACAATGGCCAAGTGTAGATCTAAGCTATCGCTGTTGAAAGAGGTCCAACACAATGAAAATGGCAGATAAATACACCCAGTTAAGAAGGAGTACTTGATTTACCTCTTAATCTTTTTTATTATGGTTATGCTGAACATAAAAACTGAAACAGTATAATTAACCTCCACCTACCCACGACCCTACCCAGACCTACCCAAACCGTGAGGCAGTCGTTTGAACAGAACAAGGGGATACTGCGTGGTTTAAAGTCAGGAAAGGTGTGTGTCAGGGTTGCATCCTTTCACCGTACCTATTCAGTCTGTATGCTCAGCAAATAATCCAAGAAGCTGGACTGTATGAAATAGAACGCAGCATAAGGACTGAAGGAAGACTCATTAACAACCTGCATTGTACAGATGACACAGTCTTGCTTGCTGAAAGTAAAGAGAACTTAAAGTACTTACTGATGAAGAGCAAAGACCACAGCCTTCAGTATGGATTACACCTCAACATAAAGAAAACAAAAATCCTCACAACTGGACCAATAAGCAACATCATGATAAACGGAGAAAAGACTGAAGTTGGCAAGGACTTCATTTTTACTTGGATCCACAATCAACACCCATGGAAGCATCAGTTAAGAAATCAAATGACGTGTTGCATTGGGCAAATCTGCTGCAAAAGACCTCTTTAAAGTGTTAAAAAGCAAAGATGTCGCTCTGAGGACTAAGGTACACCTGACCCAAGCTATGGTATTCTTTTTTTTTTTTTTCTTTCCTGTCTTTATTTTTTAAATTGTACTTTAGATGAACGTTTACAGAACAAATAATTTCTCATTAAACAGTTAGTACACATATTGTTTTATGACTATGGTTAACAACCCCACGACATGTCAACACTGTCCCTTCTCAACCTTGAGTCCCCTATTACCAGCTTTCCTGTCCCCTCCTGCCTTCTAGTCCTTATCCCTGGACTGTTGTGCCCCATTAGTCTCGTTTTATAGGGCTGTCTAATCTTTGGCTGAAGGGTGAACCTCGGGAGTGACTTTATTACTGAGCTAAAATGGTGTCCAGGGGCCATACTCTCAGGCTTTCTCCAGTCTCTGTCAGGCCAGTAAGTCTGGTCTTTTTTTTGTGAGTTAGAATTTTGTTTTACATTTTTCTTCAGTTCTGTCTGGGACCCTCTGTTGTGATCCTGGTCAGAGCAGTCAGTGGTGGTAGCCGGGCACCATCTAGTTGTACTGGACTCAGTCTGGTGGAGGCCATGGTAGCTGTGGTCCATTAGTCCTTTGGACCAATCTTTTCCTTGTATCTTGTTTTCTTCATTCTCCCTTGCTCCCAAAGGGGTGAGACCAGTGGAGAATCTTAGATGGCTGCTCACAGGCTTTTAAGACCCCAGAAGCTACTCACCAAGGTAGACTGTAGAACATTTTCTCTATAAACTGTGTTATGCCAATTGAGCAAATGTTCCCTGAGACCATGGTCCCCACAGTCCTCCGCCCAGCAATTCAGTCCCTCAGGGAATTTGGATATGTCTATGGAGCTTCAAAGTCCAAGGTATTCTTAATTGCCTCATATGCATGTGAAAGCTGGACAATGAATAAGGAAGACAGAAGAAGAACTGACTCCTTTGAATTATGGTGTTGGCAAAGAATTTTGAATATACCATAAACTGCCAGAAGAACAAGCAAATCTGTCTTGGAAGAAGTACAGCCAGAGTTTGCCTTAGAAGCAAGGATGACGAGTTTTCGTCTCACATACTTTGGACATGTTATCAGGAGGGACCAGTCCCTGGAGAAGGACATCATGGTTGGCAAAGCAGCGGATCAGTAAAAGAGAGGAAGTCTCTCGATGAGATGGATTGACACAGTGGCTGCAATGATGGGCTTAAGCATAGCAATGATTGTGAGGATGACGCAGGACGGGGCAGTGTTTTGTTCTGTTATACATAGGGTCGCTATGAGTCGGCATGACTCAATGGCACCCAACAGAACGACGCGCTACCCAGCCTCAACAATTATTTCATGGCCAGTATTGTTCATTTTCATTCCCTGTGTCCACCACCACCCAAAGCATTTTGAAATAAACTCCAGGTATCATATAGTTTCATTTGTAAATATTTCAGGATACATGTGTAAATAAGAAGGATTTTAAAAATACAACCACAGTGCCATGGTCAGGAGTCCCTGGGTATTACAAATGGGCACCCGGCTGCTAACTGAAAGTTCAGAGGTTCAAGTCCACCCAGAGGTACCTTGAAAGAAATGCCTGGAGATCTGTTGTTGTTAGGTGCCTTTAGGTCGGTTCTGACTCATAGCAACCCCACGTACAACAGACAAAACCCTGCTCCGTCCTGCACCATCCTCACAGTCATTGTTATGCTTGAGCCCATTGTTGCAGCCACTGTGTCAGTCCATCTCATTGAGGGACTTCCTCCTTTTCACTGACCGTCTGCTTCACCAAACATGATGTCTTTCTCCAGAGTTTGGTTCCTCCTGATAACATGTCCAAAGTATGTGAGACAAAGTCTCACCATCCTTGCTCCTAAGGCAAACTCTGGTTGTACTTCTTCCAAGACAGATTTGTTCATTCTTCTGGCAGTCCATGGTTTATTCAATATTCTTCACCAACACCATAATTCAAAAGCATCAATTCTTCTTCGATCTTTCTTATTCATTGTCCAGCTTTCACATGCCTATGAGGCAATTGAAAATATCATGGCTTGGGTCATGCACACCCTAGTCCTTAAAGTGACTGGAATGACTGGAGATCTACTTCTGAGAAATGAGTCATTGAAAACCCTGTGGAGCACAGTTCTGTTCTGACACACATGGGGTCGTTATGAGTCAGAATCCACTCAAAGGCAACTGGTTTTACCATGGCCACACCTAAAAAATAAGCAATAACAACAAACAAACAATAATGCTTTAATATTGTTAAGTAACTTCCCAGTCAGCATTCAAATTTCCTTGATAGTTTTATCTTTTTTCTCACAACATAATTTTTTAAATCAGTGTCTAAATCAGGTTCATACATCACATTTCATTGATCAGTCTCTTGAGTCTCTTTTGATCTACAGGTTTCTCCCCTCTTGTTCCTCTCTCTTTCATTTGTCTGTTAAGGAAATCAGGCCATTTATTCTGAAGTTCCCTATTGCCTGAGTACACATCATTGCATCTCCATGGTGTAGTCTAACATGTTCTTCTGCTCCCTGTATTTTCTGTAAAGTTGTAGTCAGATATAGAGGCTGGATCAGATTCAGGTGTGATCAGGGTTTCGGCGGGGATACTTCAGTGGTACAGATTTTCTTCCATCAGGAGGTGGAGAACATCTGGTTTTCTTTTTGTGATGTGAGCAGCCTTTGATGGTTATTGCTTAGATCCATCAGTTCACTTTGCAGAATGTGAACATCTTAATTCTATCATTCCTTTTGCATTTTGAAGCTGAACTCCTTTTATGAAGAGAAACTTATTCTCACAAATTGTTTGGTTCCCTTTAGGTACTGTTTGAACAGAACAACAGGATCCATGCTTGATTCTACCCTCTACTTTGGTGCAAAATAATAATGTCCAGATAGCCTCTAAAGATGATGAATTCATTACGAACTCATGGATTTAAACGTAGTGGATGTGTTTCAGTCCGTGTTAGTTATTGTCTTCATCCTTTAAAAGCCAATGACGGAGTATATTGGTGATTCTTGATTAATTTTCTCAGGCATGAGGTACACTCTTACAAAATGTAGGTAAGCATCTTTGGGTAAGGAAATTTTTCTTGAATTCTTTTAGTATTTTTTCTATTTCATTGCTTTTGGTTTCTTTATTGGAGATTCCAAATGTGCTGTTGGATTCTTCTTTGCTTTTCTACTACGTTGCTTTCTTTCAAAGCCTTTTTGAATCTTTCTGTGCTGTTTTTTTTTAAATTTTCCGCTCCTTTTCATTATCTATTTGTCTTAAGGCACTGTAGTTTGGTATCTATGAGCCAGAATCAACTTGACGGCAATGGGTTTGGTTTTTTGAGTACCTTCTAGTTTATTCTTCTTTTTTTCCCTTTTATTTTTAATTATTTCCTGGATTTTTTCATAGCTGTTTTCAAATCTTTCTTTCATCCAATGTTCTTTTGTTCTGATATTTTTCTATTCTGATATATGCTGCTGTTTTATAGCACCTATCATTTTCATGAGAAAAAATAGCTCATTTTGAGATATTCAGTTAAAAATTTTATCAGATTCTTGGGCATGCCTTTTTTCTTGCCTCTGCTACCTGTGGGAACATTATTCTGTAGGATTGCTATGAGTTGGAGTTGACTCAATGGCAATGGGTTTTCTGTTAGTAACTGTGTATGCAATTGAACTATTACCATTTTCTGTTGCACATACTTAGCTGAAATGAGGATAAGGGGAGGGTGGCCTGGGGTAGCTTTCCTATTTTCTTGGTTCTAGCACTTCCCCCTCAAGTCCTGCTCCTCCAGGCCACGTGTGTGTCCCTGCCACCCCATGCTTGTTTCTGTCCACTGGAAGGGCAGGGGGGCTGCTGTTCCTCTTGAGCTCATCCAGCTCCTTGCAGGACCCTACCTGGGAACAGAAGTGAGGTCCCAGAGCCCAAATTATTCCCCTGGTCCTGACTCCATTCATTGGGAGCCATCCTCTTCGAGGACCACTATCCACAGCCAAGTGCGGTGTCAGCAGAACCTCTGTGCTCAGCCCCTCGGGTCACAGCCCCTGCCCAGGAACCTGCAGCACCACCCCCCCCACCACCACCAATTGATGGGCCAATCTTCCTGGTGCTGCCAAAAGGCATGCTTCTGCACTGCACGGCTTGAAGGCTAAAAAGCTGTAGGCTACAGATCTTTCAAAGTTTGTGTCATCTTTGCCTTTAAACACTTTAAAGAGGTCTTTTGCAGCAGATTTGCTCAATGCAATACATCGTTTGATTTCTTTACACAACCTTGCTTACTGAAAGTGAAGAGGACTTGAAGCACTTACTGATGAAGATCAAAGACCACAGCCTTCAGTGTGGATTACACCTCAACATAAAGAAAACAAAAATCCTCACAACTGGACCAATAAACTACATCATGGTAAACGGAGAAAAAGATTGAAGTTGTCAAGGATTTCATTTTACTTGGGTCCACGGTCACCGCCCATGGAAGCAGCAGTCAATATCAGTAGATGGTCACAAAGCAGGGGGCTTACTCAGTGTGGTGATAATTACATGCTGGACGAATTCTGAAAGAATCAAAGACAAAAGCTACAGTCTGTCCCCTTCAGAAAGAGAAGCCAGCTCAGGTGTATCTAGTGTGTCTCCAGGGAAATCTCAGGAAACAGACTCAACAGCAAATCTGATTCAACACTGATCCACACTGCTCCATGGGCGCTGAGCTCAGTGCCTCGTGCTGGAGACCAGCAGATGAATGTGCCTCAGCTTTGCCTTCAAGGTGCCCCGGCAGGGAAGGGCAGCCTATCAGAATAAGCTTCCTTAGCCAGAGCATGGGGTGTCCGCCAGCTGCATAAGCCCGGGGAGAGAAGGGTGCAGCCCCTCAGAGGGTCAGCAGGCGACTTGCCTGGTCACCACTCTGAGCCCAGAAGGACTGTGGAAGAACAGGGGCCAGGGAAGATGATCTGGGGAAACCCTCATGGGCCACGCCCAGAGGTGAGGGGGAGCCTCGTGGACAAGTCCCGGAGGTAAGGAGGCCCGGCACATCATCAGTGGCCAGAGTGATGAGCAGAGGCGAGTGGGTCGCCAGTGGGAGACGAGGACGTGAGAGGAGAGTGTATCATCTGCCAAGGCTGCTGGTCCCAGGGAAGGGCTGGTCCTGAGACAACGGGGAGAGGTGACGGCCTCAGCTTTCAGGGCCTGGCTGGGCTGTAGACACACAGGCCCTGTGATGCTGTCACCACAGAGGGGCACAGGAGACCTCCAGGGTGGCCAGGACAAACAGAAGGCCAGCCCTTCCCTGGCCAGCAACCCTCCGTCAGCGCCCACTTAATTGCAGAGAAACAAATTAAATTGGACCCAACTCTTTGGGCTCCCAGCCCTGCGCTCTCTCCAGCTCTCCCCACTGCTAACCGTCCCCAGGGAGGCTGGCAGAGCGTGGAAGTGCACGGTGGTTGGTTACAAATAATCAGTAGATAAAGCAGACTTGTTGTCTACACTGCTCTCTGCCCGGGAAGCCAGACCCAGGCAGGAAGGGAGAGTGTGGGGGTTTGCATTATGAAGATCAGGGGCCAGGGCAGCAAGAAACAGATTGGATCTCTTGTAAAACAAAACCGTGTCACCAAGCCAGCCCTCCCTGCAATGGTCTTCACAGCTTCTGGAAGCCACCACAGGTGGCAGCCCCCACCAGTGGCCTTGCTGGCAGTCACAGGGACCCCAGATGGTGGCCGCGTCTCCGCAGACAGGGCAAGGGATGCATGCCAGCCCCAGGGTGTTTCTCCTCTGTGACTGCGCCCTGCCCACTGTACAGATGACAGCCACTGTCTGCCTACAGGGCCTGGGGCTGGTGGCACCTTCCAGAAACTTCTACATTGGCATTTCTTGCCGAACATTTTTATGGTCTTGGATGGAGACACAGGGTGCCTCTTTGTCAAATTTATAGGGGACAGAAAACTGGGAGGCAGAGCTAGTACAATGATGGCAGATCAAGATGCTTAAATATTTCAACAGGATGAAATTAACAAGCTCACAAATGAATCGCAGGATCCCGGCACTGCAGGCATTTCAAGACCATCTTGTCCAAACTACTTATTTTCCAAAAATAAGGTCAGAGGGTTTCCATGATCTGACCGAGGATTTGCAGCCTCACCTTCGAGGCTCAGTGGCACCTTATACCCAACCCAGCTCAGTGGTTTCTCCTCTGGGGCAGGCGCTCTCAGATGGCAGCGTCTTCCTCCCCTACACTGGTGCCACCATGCTTCCCAGTCCCCCAGCACTGATGGCACTCAGCCTTCCTCCCTCCTCCCCTCTCGTTTTCTGCCTTCCGGCACTGGTCGAATCAGTCTTCTGTTTCCACAGAGCACAACCGTGTGAGTGGGAACATAACAAAGACCTCCACACACACCCCCGTGGTGCTGAAAGCTTAGCTGCCGCACATGTTGCAGCTCTGAAGCACAAGTATCAGGTGTGGTTTATGTATGTGACTGGAACTGATGCCCTGCCAGAGTGTAAGCTCCAAGTGGGGAGGGAGGCCCCTGTGTTAGGATCACAGCCTCCCCCATGCCTAGCGGAGCGTGCAGCATGTTGTAACACACCGACACTAGGAAAGGGAAGAAAGACAGGACGGGAGCGGGGAGGGAGGGAGAGAGAGGAGGGAAGGGAGGAGGGAAGGAGGGAGGAAGACCCTTGGCGAGATTAAGAGGCTGCGCTGAGGGATTTAATGTGGATTGTCGCTGAGTCCTCACAACACCCTGTGGCGTGGGCGCTCATCACCCACGGGAGGAGCTGGAGGCGCCTAGAGTTCCTGTATTTTCCCAGATTGCAGGTTGCACTCTGGTCCACCCAGCTGCACAGCCTGAGCTTCCACTCGTCTGGGTGATACAGACCACCCACTCGGGTATCGATGTTTGCTTGAGTGGCCTGTTGCATCAGACGTTCTGACAAGTAAACCTGCCATAGAAGACATGAGCAGAAAGGGCTCCCTCTCCAGGATGCCCCCTCTCCCTCTCCATCATAGACTGGGCATAAAAAGCCACTTCCCTTCTCATACTTTCCTTTGACCTCTCACAAGCAGCTGTTGGCAAGTTGAAACTTTTTGAACCAGGGCAACTGCTCTGACCCAGAGCTGCTCAGTGGAAAGAACCAGGTGGGACAGAGGCGAATGGGAGAGATGGCCTCCGGGTATTGGCCTGAGGCCTCTCCAGCCCGGAAGAACTCATGGAAGTTTGTTGTCCATAAAAGGAAAGTCATTTCTGGGCTTGGCATGGCTATAATACAGCTGCGGAGACAGGGCCAAGTGCATGTTACCTGATGATCTGCTGCCCTCTGCATGGGGACAAAACTGGAAAGCCCTGGCTTGACAGGTCTACCGACACACAGACAGAGGCACACACGTACACACATACGTGTACATACATGTACACACATGCACAAGTACACACGTCACTGAAAGCTGAACCAGCTCGATGGCGGTCCAAGGGAGTTGGGGAGGCAGCATACCCGTTGGCCTGGGGTGCAGGATGGGGCACCAATAGGACCCTGCTCCAGGTGGCCAACCACAAAGTCTCCAAAAAGGTCTTCCAGGGGGCCCCAGGACTGGTCTCCAGATTTGGGGAACCCCTGCCCTGGGTGGAAGATTGGACAACACCAAGCCCCCTTCCACCTACACGTTTGCCCTGGAATATTTCCGCAAGCAGTGCAGTGACTTCACGTGGTGTCATCTAGGCAGTGGAACTATCCCCCAGGGCGCTGCTTCCCCACCCACACCCAGCACGGCTCATGGTTACCTGGGTAGCATGCCCTCGGGGAGGCTGCATCTCACCCTTGGCAAATTTTTTTTTTTTTATTATTGTACTTCATTGAAGGGGGAGATGCAGTGAGCATCCAGCCCCGGTGGAGGCTGCCTGCTGGGTCCCTGCCTCCAAGCCCACCCTGGGCCCCACCTGGGTCTGCTCCTGTGTTGCCCACTATGCCATGACCTGGTGCCACCTCTATACTGGGGAAGGAAATCTTCTCCAGACTCTATCTCCTCTGTTCTCCGTGCAGATTGCCCAGGAAAGGTCCACGTCTCCTTTTATGTCACTAAATCTCCCTTTGAGTCAAGTGCACCCAGTGTCCATAGTTCTCCATAACTGTCTTCTATGAATTTTTCCAAAATGAAGGTTCCTCTAAAAAAACAGTAACCAGATGTGTGCTCCCATGATGTGCTCACACGAAAAGGCCTACTCTTGGCCTCTCCTTGAAGGTGCATATATGCAGCAAGGTAGTGAGTGTGGCTCCCATCCCAGTGAACCCAGGAACATGGGAACCTGAAATGAAGATCCCAGCCAATGTAGGCACCGTGTCCCAGGAACATGGGAATCTGAAATGAGGATCCCAGCCAATGCAGGCACCAGGTCCTAGAGCTCCAGTGTAATTCCACTCACATGCATGGCCTCTTCTGTTCCCAAGAATGGGCAATGCAATCAGGGCTTTAGTCTCAACCTCTGGCCACAAATGCAACAAAATGGTTTGCATCCCAAGAGCATTTCCACTTTTTTAAAAGTTCAAATTTAAAAATCCCTGCCTTTGCTGGGTTGACTTCACCAGGCTTTAAAAGGGTTTTCAAAGAAACATTGCGCCGTAAAGAGTCACCTAGAGGGTTTAAAGTCTGGTCTCCGAGGGCGTGTTAACTCTCACTGTTTGTGTCCTCTCAGGGCTGAAGGCCACCAGAGTTCGGAGCCAGAGGAGGTGGAGAGGGGGGACGGAGCAGCCAAGACACCTCCACCCCAGATCCTCCTGCCCCTGGAAGAGAGGGTGACGCATTTTCGTGACATGCTCCTGGAGAGAGGGGTAAGGGGACCCACACGGGCGACATGGGGCATGAGAATAAGGAATGATTTCCTCCAAAAGGGCTCGGAGAATTGCTCCCCACTGCCAGCTGAAGAACCTTTTGTTTTTCTTACTGAGTCCTTGTAATCAAGTTGAGGGAAACTTAGGCACCAGATGATTTGAGGCCAAAGGGGGCGAACACCATGGAAAGGAGTCCTGCTTCTTGTCCCAAAGGAGACAAGGGGAGTTCTGAAGGGCGTGGTGGTGTTGGGCACATCTGTTTTCACATGTGTGGACCTGTGAGCAGTAAGCATGAGCCTGTCTACTTAGAAGCGACAGAGAAGGGGTCACAGCGCGGCAGGATCTGCCTGTGTTGATTCCATTCCTACTGGAGCCAGACCAGGTCACGGTATAAAACCCAAACACGAAACCAGTTGGTATTGAGTCAACTCTAACTCATGGTGCCCCATGTGTGTCAAAGCAGAACTGTGCTCCGTTGGATTTTCCATGGCTCATCTTTCAAAAGTAGATTGAAGGCCTTTCTTCTGAGGGGCCTCTGGGTGGACTCGAACCTCCAACCTTTTGGTTAGCAGCCAAGCATGTTAACTGTTTGTACCACATAAGGACTTCCTAGGTTACACTGTACATGCCTCAAAGAGGCATCTTACTCCGGGAGGGAGTTATGCGCCAATAGATTAATTCAACTATTTGCTTCATAAATTAGGATATCTTAATGGCAGTTGATTTCTGAGTCTCATTTTGAATTTAGGGGAAAATTTATAATCACATCTCCTTCCAGTGAGTTTTATCCCCTGCCTTGGCTTTTGGGTATAAGATGAGCAGATACAATATTTTAGCCCAGTTGGATTTCTTCACAAAATGAGAGGAAATGCAGAGGTAGTAATGGGACACTACATGAGATGATAATCATACCGAACACTTTAAATGGCCTTGTGAATTCAAAAGCAAATTCCCTCACAGCCATCACCCCACTCCAGGCTGTCTCCTGGCCCCTGCCCTGCCTAGCAGAGCACAGCTTGGGACAGAGACATGGGGGGCACAAAGAGGAAAGCCAGGGAGGGCTGCCCAGGGAGCCCTCGACTTTGCCCAGAACACGAGGAGTCGAGCTTAACTCACTCAGAACTGTGGCTGCAGCCTGGACCTGTGCTGAACTGGGCCCACCCATCCCTTACCCCCCACCCCCCACCCTCCACCCTCCACCATCCACCTTCCACTCCCCGCCCTCCACTACCCACCCTCCACCTTGCACCCTCCACCATCCATCCACCTTCCACCCTCCAGCCTCCACCCTCTACCCACCACCCTCCACCGTCCACCCTCCAGCCTCCACCCTCTACCCTCCACCCTCCGCCGTCCACCCTCCAGCCTCCACCCTCTACCCTCCACCCTCCGCCGTCCACCCTCCAGCCTCCACCCTCTACCCTCCACCCTCCGCCGTCCACCCTCCAGCCTCCACCCTCCAGCCTCCACCCTCCGCCGTCCACCCTCCGCCGTCCACCCTCCAGCCTCCACCCTCCAGCCTCCAGCCTCCGCCGTCCACAGGAGACGCTCTTCCGCTGAACCATGAATTTTAACACACGTCTCTGCCCATGTCTTTAGCCATTCACTGAGAAACAAAACATAATCCCTGGCCTCAAGGAACTAGAAGGAAAAATAGACTTGTAAACTCAAAACTACAATGCAGTGTGTTGAGCCTAAATCAACATATTTGCCAAGTAACACAGAAGTACAAAAAGGAGGTGACACACACACATATATGCACACACACTCACATATACCTACACACATTTATACACTCACACACACATGTGCACACACTCACTTATACATACACACATTCACACACTCACACACATGAATGCTCCCTGCTATGGGTGGACGACATTTTTTCCAAAAACGTGGTTTTAAAAACTATGTCTATTTGGTTAAAATTTTATTTTAAATACCCACTGTGTCCCCAACACCTCCCTACCCCACTTCCATCCTTCTTCCAAGCCCTAGAGGTGATATGATTACAACAAGTGCTGTTGCGCGGAGTGTCCTGTGGTATAGTCTGTGCATCTGGCCTGCCGTCCACCAGGCCCGTTGAAGACTCTCGACCCATCGTAGGTGGGAAGGGGCCACTGAGTGCTGTGACCTCTTCGTTTTCCTTTTCTCCTGCCTGAGTTAGCTTTCATCCCCACTTTGCTCAGCTTTCCCATTTCAACCTCTAAAGACGTGCAGACAAAATCCCCATAAACATCCATGTTAAGTACCACGCCAGAAGGATGAAGAAGCAAGGACACCGAGAGCGGCATGTGCTGCACTGCACCTGCCCGTGCAGCTCCTCCTTGTTCACACAGTGGAGAAGTGGGTCTGCTGTTCACATCCCCAGCCTCCAAATGCTGAAGTAGACTTTGGACTCTGCATTTAATCCACCTAAATGCTATCATCACAAACCAATGGGGTCGCTCATTCTGTTGCAGACAGATTGGTCTTATGGTTTCCAATGCCCCCACCCAACCTCACTGCAATACCCAGGGTCTCATAGGTGGCCTACCTGCCCCTATCTCACCCACTCTCATTCCACTCTTGACGTGCGGGTCCCCTTCCCTGGGAGGCTCTCCCCATGCCCACCCTGACGCCCCTGCCCCGGCTGCTAATATGACACATCTGCCATCATGTCCCTTACCACATTGATGGAGTTACCTTGGGAGACCACAGACTCTTGGGAGGTCAGAACTTTCCGACTTGCCTTTGGATACTGTGAACTTGGTAAGGAGAGACTCTGTTCGAAAGGACTTGTGGGAGGGGGACAGGGAGGAAGGGAATATTGCAATGGAGGGAGGGAGGAACTATCTCAATAGGGAGAACACTCATACCGTAAATTCTGCAAGCATCTCAGGGGTTAGGCCGGCGGGTTTTTCTTTTATGCTGTTGTTAGGTGCTGGCGAGTTGGTTCTGATTACAGTGACTCTACGTACAACGGAACAAAATACTGCCCAGTCCTGCACCATCCTTAAAATCGTTGTTATGCTTGAGCCAATTGTCGCAGCCACTGTGTCAATCCATCTCACTGAGGGTCTTCCTCTTTTTCGTTGACCTTTACCAAGCATGATGTACTTCTCCAGGGACTGATGCTTCCTGACACCATGTCCAAAGTATGTGAGACGAAGTCTTGTCATCCTTGCTTCTAAGGAGCAGTCTGGAAGTACTTCTTAAATTTGTTCATTCTTTTGGCAGTCCGTGGTATATTCAATATTCTTTGCCAGCACCACAATTCAGAGGCGTCAGTTCTTCTTTGGTCTTCCTTATTCATTGTCCAGCTTTCACATGCATATGAGGCAATTGAAAAACACCATGGTTTGGGTCAGGTGCACCTTAATCTTCAAGGTGACATCTTTGCTTTTCGACTCTTTAGAGAGGTCTTTTGCAGCAGATTTGCCCAATGCAGTATGTTTCTTGATTTCTTGACTGCTTTTATGGGGAGGAGTAAACCAAGTTAGAAAAAACAGGGTGTTGGGGAGTGAGAAGAAAGCGGGACTGGATTGGATTGTAGGTAGGGATTGTTTTATCCTGAGATGGCCCCTTCTCATGAGGGCTGGATGCTGGCTTGGGGTGAGCCCAAGCCTAGCCACTTAGGAGAAGACAGCAGCTTAACCAAAGTTTGGCTGACAAGGAAACAAGCAAGTCCTGTTAATGAGTGGGGACAAGCAGTTCGGTTAACCAGCTATGAGGTAAAGACGGGAACTTGGGGGGCATCCATGAGTCCCATCCAAGTCCGATGGGGAAGGGTGGCTGTTTGCAGTAAGAGGTTTCTGGAACACCAAGGGCAGGGGATTTCTGTCATCACTGTTTTCCAGGAGTGTAGGGCTCCGGTATCAGCGTGCTCAGTACCCAGGGCCCCGCTCAGGGCCGGCTCTGCTGTAGGTGCTCAGCGTTTTTCCTGGGGTTTCCTCCGTGTCAGGGCAGACACTGCTCCGGACAAGACCAGGGCCCCGGGCCCCGTGCACGGTATAGATTCAGGCTCAAGCATGGAGCTCAGATGGGGGCTGTCTCTGAAGGAAGACAGGATGCTTCTAGAGCAGCAGCTGCTGACAATGACTTTCCTTCCCCTAGCTGGCCACAAAGCAGCGACAGAGCAGGTCTTATCGTACTGCTCACGTGGTTGCAAAGCCACCTGCCCCTGCCAAGGTGGCTCCCAAAACAGGACCCTGCCTTCCCTGGAAGTCACGGGGTGGCACCCCGAGTTTAGACATGCTGCTCTGCTTAGCCGTGGGAGTGGTATGCCGGGTCTCAGCCTTTACCACGTGCACCTCCTCCAGCCGTGAGGGCATGGCAGAAATACACGGGGTCTTTAGTTTCTAAATACACCTAACCGGGCTCTTCAGAGTAGATCCTTGTGCAGCAGCTCTGACTCATCTTCCCTGAGACATGAAGGCCTTATTAACACTGAGAAGCAAAAATTTGTTTTGTTTTATTGACATCTAAGTTGTTGGGCTCTTTGTTTTAGAAACCAACCAGGCCCACTTTACGGACGTGGCATTAAGCTGGTGTGCATGGGTATTAGTGCTGCTCGGGAGACCACCCTTCCTTCTCAGAGCCAGGACTCCAGCGAGCTCCGTTTCTATGTGGCCACCTGGATTTACCCCAATGGCTGTGGTTGAAAGATTTTCCCAATGAGGTTTTCAGTGCCCGCTTTGCCTCGTCAAGGGCCGGTGATTCATTTCGGCCTTGGAGTGATAGACTCTTACATGAGGATCAACACAAACAGCATGGAGGTGTGAAGCAGTGGACTCAGTGTTCCATCTTCACCCCGTGAGAGGAAGACCGGGGTGAACCCCAACCCAGAGCAAGAAGTCCACACAATTCTTTAGTCAAAAAGGTCAGCCTGAATTCACGTGAGGGTTATAAAGCAACGCTACCGTTTATGACATTCCAACTTCATAAAATTTGCCAGCAGATTTTATAAATTGCTCAGGCTCATGAAAATTTTGTTAGCTAACCCATAAGATTTCTAGTTGCTTAGAAAATGAGGCCAAGGAAAGTCAGCTTTTCATGGACTTGGTGATTAATACTGTGTTTTACTGCATTTGTTCACCGTTGCAGTACAGGAATTCACGTGCTTGTGGAAAAATGAAGCTGGGTCCCAGGGATTTCTAGTAGTTTAAGAAGGGCATGTTCTGGAATGTTCCATGGACATTGTGATTTGGGGGAGGGGCAATGGTTTTGTGTCTTTGTGATGCTGTACATGATAGTTCAATGGAAGTTTTAGTTTTTTTTTTTCTTTATTATAACAAGCCACAATGAGGCTTCCTTTTAAACTTCAGGCTGTAAGGGGGTACGTTTAACTGAATAACACATGATTAATTTAACCCTGCCTAGAGCCCTGGTGGCATAGTGGTTAGGAGCTCGTCTGCTAAACAAAAGGTCTGAAGTTCAAATCCACCAGCGGCTCCTTGGAAACCCTAGGGGGCTGTTCTACTCTGTGCTCTAGGTCAGTATGAGGAGGAATCGACTCGACAGCAGTGAGTTTGGTTTTACTGGTTATTTAGATAAATGCATTAGAGATATTTTGCTTAGAAGGTCTTCTTTCTATAAAGCATTCCCTGGAAGATGGTGAGGTTTACCCTGGGGCCAGAGAAGTAAAAATCGTCTCTAGAGCTCAGGTCTTGATTCAGGGGCTCCAGGGGCCCTCTGCAGTCCACTGATCAGCTTCCTGGCAGTGGTCAGCCTCAGGAGAGTGGCCGGCACTGTAGCCTGTTACAGAGGAGAGCCTCCTGGGAGCTTGGATCCGCATCTGTGTAAGAATGACAGATTCACAGACCGCACACTCCATCAACTCTTCACCCTGACCCTGCCTGAGCCCAGACGCTCCGAGGACTGCCTCCTCCAATCCCCTGCTCCGCACCCCATCTCCCACGATCCCTCACGATGCCAGTTCTCTGGGAAGCGAATTTCACTCTGAGAAATTACCAGGCCTTGGAAGCAGAGGTCGGCAGGCTCAGCCAGGGGCCCGCTACAGGTGGCCCACGGGGACTCTCCCATGGCTGAGTCTCTGTCACCTCCACCTGCCCTGTGTCTCAGTGCCACTCAGAGTCCCTGTACCCATGTCCCCCACCTTCCTCCTCTCAGTGAGAAGGGACTTCTGCCTCACTTTGCTGGGACCTTCAGTTAATTCCCCCAAGTCCAGGAGGGAAAGACAGGAGAGACAAGCAAGAGCAGGAAGGGAAGTGGGCCAGCAGCCCACCAGCCTGCAGCAGGTGCTGGAGGGGAGGTGCCTGCAGTGATGGAGAGGATCTCGGAGAGGTGTGGCCCGTCAATGTGGAGGGGACAAGGAAGGGGAGGAAGACACCCCCAGCCCAGCCCGACTCTGTCTAGCAGGAGGACGAACAGTTCTGCACACAGCTTTGTGAAGTCTCCGTGTCTATTTGTCTTGTTCTTGTTCTGCTAACATAACAGAACATAGCAGTACATAGTTTTGTTTATTTGTCTATACTGATTGTTATGGGTTGAATTGTGCCCCCCAAAATGTATGTTCAAGGTCACCTGTGAACCTGACTTTGGCCTGGAAGGAGTGTAGAGAAGGGATAAGGAAGGAAAGGCACAGCGACCACTGTGGACTGAAAGGTGCCCCCGAAGCGTGTGCTCAGGTCCTCACCCTGCCCCTGTGAGTGTGGTCACATTTGGAAACAGGGGCTTTGAGGACGTTGCCAGTCAGGCTAACCTGAGGCCCCACTGGAGTGGGGTGGTCCTAATCCTATATGCCTGGTGTCCTCATAAAAGAGGAGAAGAGATACAGAAACAGAGACACGGGGCAAAGAGGGCCGTGAAGATAGAGGAGGAGCCGGGCATCATGGTGCCAAGGGACGCCAAGGATAGTCGGCTGTCACCAGAAGCTGGAGAGAAGCAGGAACAGATTCTCCCTCAGAGCCTCAGAAGGAATCCACACAGGAGACACCCTAATCTTGGGACCCCAGCCTCTAGAAGATAGAGACAATACATCTGTGTTCTTATAAGCCACCCAGTTTGTGGTACTTTGTTACAGACACCCAGGAGACCAAGACACTAATAAATGCCATAAGGGACACCAAGATAAAAGACCACCTCCTGTCGCCACCTGCCCACAGAGGTGTCACCACCTGCCCATGGAGGTGAACAAGTGTTACCGATCACTCCTCCCTGTGAGCCTTTGACTTTCACAAACCCAGAAGGAACAACCTCTCTCAGTGATTAACATCCCCTGCTCTGATCTCAATACCACCATTTAAAAATGCTGAAGAAGTCAAGGTACACTTACTCCTCACTAGTTGACGTGGTTAGGTTCCAAAGACCAGGTCATTATGTGAAAATTGGCATCATGCAAAAATGGAGGATGACTACATCATTGCCATAATTGCCAAATTACATCATTACATAACTGCCAAACCACTGAGAATCATTGCCCAGCCAAGTTGATACATAACCTTAACCATCACAGCCAGCGTTACTCTCGCCTTGCACTTCGGTGTTCATTACGCCAGATGTCTGTCATTAATGCACACGATAGTCAGATAGTGGATTTTTTACTATTGTTGTAAATGCGAAATGTCATATACTGAGTTAGTCAATAAATGAGGAGTAGGTGTATATACATTTTGGTAATCAAATTTGGGCAAAAACATTAGCTTACAGAGTAACTGTATTAGTGTTGGAGGTGAGAATTGGGCCCATAGTGGAGACCTGGTGAAAACCAAGCTCAGTATGGCTGACGGGAGACAGCCATTGCTCTCTAGGGATGGCGATAAAGCACAGGCATGAAGCGACAATGCATGAAGGTATGTGAGGATGGATGGATGCAGACAGACACACTCATCCCATTTTCCTGCAGATACATGTAGAGCAGTACCTGGCCAAGAGCAAGGTCTCTGCGAGGTCGGAGAATTTCTCTCTCAATGTCAGATCTGGCAGGGGTGACGCTTGGGCTGGCCTCATCCCTTTTCTCTGGCCTTTTGATTCCTGGCCTTTCCTGTGATCCAAGGATTTGAAAAGTGCTCATATAGGCTTTGGTGTCAGAAGACACAGACAGAGCTCTGCCTGCTTTTACACACTCTGCTCGCAGAAACGCCCACCCTGCTTGGTGGGTGACGACCGCAGGGGTGATGATGCCCTGCTCCAGGGACTGGAGGACTCACATTAGCTCACCGTTCAGCCATACCCAACTGTCTCAGACCACTCTACTTAAAATCCGCTCTTCTCTGAAGTAGAATGGTCCCCAGGAGCCCCAGAACTGAAGTGGGCACCGTGTTATTTGGTTTTGGTTTATAAGTGGTCCCCACCCCTTGGTGACGATTCCCCTTTGTGCACAAGGTGGTTGTCACCTCCCGGTGGACAGTGCTGTGATGTGTTCAGTGGACATGGCCCTCTCCCATTAGACCAGCTGAATGGACTAGCCCTTGGACCATGCTTTAGGTGTCTTCTTGGCTACAGACTCTGCTT
Organism: Dugong dugon; assembly: GCA_030035585.1. Taxonomy (NCBI): domain Eukaryota; kingdom Metazoa; phylum Chordata; class Mammalia; order Sirenia; family Dugongidae; genus Dugong; species Dugong dugon. Next base: position 81,851,196 of record CM057475.1, on the reverse strand, counting down.
TACCTGGTGGGGATGCTCAGGAAGGTAGACCCTGTGGGGGCAGCCTGAACCTCCGCCTGGCCAGGGAAGCAGCAAAGCTGGGAGGCAAGCAGGAGGCAGACCACAAGGGCCCTGGTGCCCACTGGATGGCTGACCAGTACGAGGTCTTAGGAAGGAGAACTCCTGGCTGGGTGGGCTGTGGACTGAGGGAATTTGGCTCTGGAGGAAGGAGGAGCAGTTGGGAGACATTGTGCTAGTTCAGGAGTGAGAGGACCCTCACCAGTGCTGTGATGAGGTTAACATTTTGCTCCTTGTCCTGGAAAAGCACTTCTGTGTTTTCAAAACATGGTTATCTTCATTGGGAGGACATGGAAAACTGCTCTCAAAGGAAGGGCTTTGCTGTGTCTCCACAGAGCGGGTTCCCGTTGCCCTCTTGAGGTGGCAGTCCCCCCTGCCTGCCATCTCCCCAGGAGGGACGTGCCCCAGAACCTGCAGGCGGCAGTCATGGCCGGGCCTCTGACCTGTGCGGGTCATGCTGCTGCTCATGGTTTATAGTTTACGGGGACAGCTGTCAGGGACCTGGAAGCAGACCTGACTTGCTGCCACCTGGGCTTTTATCCTTGGGATCCCCTCTGCTCTCTCTGGGCCTTTGCTCCCAGCACCAGCTCTGGTGTCTTCAGCTGTGGGAATGGAGGGGAGTAGATGGCAGTGCACAGGCTAACATCCATGGACTAACGCGGAATCAAAGAGGGGCCAGACCAGTGTTTCCTGGAGAGGGGAGCACTCACAGCAGAAGTGTGGGGCTGAACGGAAAGACAGGCTAATGCTGGTGCAGCCAATGACACCCCACTAACCCTGTGCTCATGGCCCCCACAGGGTGGGGGTGACAGCCACACAGGGGGTTAAATACAGAATGTGCACAAGGCTCATGTGATTCTCATCCTGCTCGGCTGCGTGTTAGCATGACTGTTAGCGTGCTGGGGGTAACATAAGACAGCCTGTTTGTATCAGGAGTCCCTGGTGGTACAAACAGTTAACATGCTTGACTGGCAAGCAAAAGGTTAGAGGTTCGAGTCCACCCAGAGGCACCTCAGAAGAAAGGTCTGGCAATCTGCTTCCAAAAACTCAACCATTGAAAACCATCTGGAGCAAAGTTCTACTCTGACACAACTTTTTTTTTTTTTTTTGTATTGTAGTTATTGAGGATATGACGTACCTTGCCTTCCAGAAAGATTAAATTCCTTTGGCGGCAAGGACTATCTTACTAATTTTTTAAAATTAATCTTATTATACATGGACCAAAACCAGTTGCCGTCAAGTCAATTCCAACTCATGACAACCCCGTGTGTTTCAGGGTAGACCTGCTCCATAAGGTTTGTTCTCAAGAAGCGGGTGCAGTTAGTCATGTGAAACCAATTCTTCAGCACCCTCTGCCCTCCCTGCACAGCTGGGCCTTCCAGGGTGCTCACAGGTCCCTACAGGGTGGACAGTTGCCCATCTCATTGACCTGCATTGGGGCTGGCCACAACTTCTCCTATAGCAGCTCCAGATGCTCACATGGTCAGGTGACTCCACCAAAGAACAGTGAACTCATCTGAAGGGACACTTTGGTAGATCTCCATCCCTCCCCCGGTCCCTGGGGGATAGCAGCATGTGACCTCCCTCTCAGTCAATTGAAGAAGACCCCTGGGTGGAGCCTGGTCTTCCCAGCCAAAAAAAACAAGTCAGCCACAGATGACTAAAGGGCTTTTATTTTGATTACTGAAATGGAAATTGTCAATTGAAAGAAAAAAAAATCCCATCTGGTTTGATGTAGCCAAATAAAGCACATTTATTCAAATAGTACTTCTACCAGGAATATCTTAACTTGTTCAAAAGTAAGAACATTAATGGGATTTTGATTTTGCAATGGCCAGTTAGCATCCCCTCCCCCACCCCACCGCCTCCTCACTCCCCTGTCCCCATGCCCAGGAATCCCATCCCTGCGCAGGCTCAGCGGCCCTCGGAAAATGCACACTCAGCGCTCCCCCCCACCCCCCCGCATTGCTCTCAAGGTTACGATCCTGAAGTTGCCTTGGGCACCTGCACGTTTGCTCCGGAGTCTCTCCTGCCTCTTCCTCCTGGCCCCTCCACAGTCTCCTTCATCCCCAACAACCACGCTCAACCCCTTCAGTTCCTGCACGCCCCCAAGTTCAGGAATCCCCGCCTTTGCACCCATGGAAAGCCTCTCTTAGAGCATGCTCCCAGCCCCTTGATGAGCCATGACAAGGGTCCATGTTCCAAAATTCATCCCATGGTTATCTCTCTGGAAACCTTCTCCCAGGCCGAAGTCCACACCCCTCCCCTGAGGCCCCACAGCTCCTGGCATCTCTCTGGAAGGGCACGGGGGACCTCTCAGGAGACCCTTAGTTTAGGTATCTCCCTTCCTAGACTATGCCCTTCCTGATGCCCAGGGCCTTGATTTACTTTCTCTGAATCCCCAGCCCCCAGCATGGGGCCAAAGGCATAGACCATATTTAGTTAGTGGTTGTAAATGGCTTCAACATTCCCTTGTTCTCTCAGCTGAGAGAGTCTAGGAGCACCACACCCCAGAAGCAATGAGCACCCCCCACCCACCCCCACCACCCCATCTTGGTTTCTTTTGCTATTGTTTATTGTTGTGCTTTAAGTGAAAGTTTACATTTCATGTCAGTCTCTCGTACAAAAATTTATACACACATTGTTATGTGACCCTAACTGCTCTCCCTATACTATGACAGCACACGGCTCCTTTTCACCCCTGGTTTCCAGTGTCCATTCAACCAGCTCCTGACCCTCTCTGCCTTCCCATCTCACCTCCAGACAGGAGCTGCCCATTTAGTCTCATGTATCCACGTGAGCTAAGAAGCACACTCTTCACGAGGATCATTTTATGTCCCAAGGTCCAGTCCAATCTTTGTCTGAAGAGTTGGCCTTGGAAACTGTTTTAGTTCTGGGCTGATAGAGAATCTGGGGGCCATTCTTTCTGGGGTTCCTCCCATCTCAGTCAGACCATTAAGTCTGGTCTTTTTAGATCTTGGTTTCTAATACCATTCTCCAATAAAGAGGACCAGGGCTCCTCAGAGAAATGACTGACTTTAGAGTTGAGGCAGAAAATATGCAAGATGAGCCTGGAGTATCTTGTAATACCATGTAAGGACATGCTCAAAGAACAAAATGTTGGGGGTTTGCCAGAGGAGCCAACTGAGAGAGCTCCCAACAGCCAGAACTAGAACAATCTGCACAACAATATAAAGAAGTATTGGGTTGTAACCTAAGGTATAAAGTAAATACCTTGGAGTCCATACTGATATAAATAAATGGTTGAATAAATAAATAAATGTGGAAGAAAGGGCAAATCTCTCATCCAGAAGAATTGCAAATAACTTATGAGATAGTCATCCCTTAAATGTGAGCTGAGCATAATGACTTCCTTCCAAGGAATGCAGTGCAGAAAGAGGGAGGGAGTCACTTTACAGTGAGGAATCCTGACAGACTGTACGTCAGCCAGGTGATCAAGGTGAACACCCACAGTGGTAAGTCCTGTTGATGGTCTATAACCTTGATCCGACGTGATGAGAAGGGTTCTTCACCTCTGTGGTCCTCCTCCCCAAACCCCTGACCCCAGTGTAGAAAAACGTGATACGATGAGAAAAAACTTCAGACCAGCCCCAATCAGGGGACCAGTCCTCCTTGAAACTGTCAAGGGCATCAAAGACAAGGATAGTCTGATAGACTGTCAGAGCCAAGAGGATCAAGGATGTATGGGGACTAAATGTTATGTGGTGTCCTGGGTGGGATCCTAGAACAGAAGAGGGGCATTAGGTTAAAAACAGGAAATCTGAATAAAGTGTGAACTTTAGTTTATAGTAATTCATCAGTATTGGTTCAATAGTTATGACAAGTAAACCCTGCTAATGTAAGATGTTAGCAATATGCGAAACTGGCTACGTGGTATGTAGTAACTATCTGTAATGTCTTTGTAGCTTTTCTTAAAACGTCAAACTATTGTAAAATAGTTTGTTTTGATAAATGACATACCTAAGCAGTTTAAATATTGATTAAAAATAAATTAAAATTATGCTACACCAGCATATTTGTAAAACTGGGTTCCAAGAGATTTTATAAATTATCGTTTCTCCTTTCAAGATGTGACATTCTGGAATGTCCCACCTCCACCAATATACTTAGGACTTCAGATCAGGGGTACATGGCCCTAAAACATACCCAAAGAAGAAATAGTGTCATACATCTAGTTATTAAATTTCCTAATGCTCTAAATATTGACTCTCTTAGAGAGCTTGACGTGTCTAACACTTCTGTACACACTGCATCATTGAGTCCGTTGTGCCTTAATGCTGTTTTTACCATTGATCATTTGGCTCAGCACAAGATGCTAAAAGCAACTCTGTTGAATATCTTTCTTCAGGTGTCAGCATTTTCTACCTGGGAGAAGGAATTACACAAAATTGTGTTTGACCCACGCTATCTCCTGCTAAACTCAGAGGAACGAAAACAGGTAACACTGCAGCAGAGTGGGATGCCTAACTGTAGACCTAGCATTGGAATGGCTCTTCATCCTGAGATCATGAAAGCCTTTTCACTGCCCATGAACCTATGCTGCATTTTTTATGTCTTTAGGGGGTGGGAGCTGTAGGGTTGGGGCTCTGGTTTGTGAGTCCTAACAGTTACACGTTCAGAGGAAGGCTGTCCAGATTACTGCCCTTACCTAGCCCTCTGGTCATGATCCCATAGACAAATACTTATTTTCAAAAATGAAAATACAGGTAGTCCCCAACTTATGACATATTCGAGTTGTGACAAACCACACCTACGACCGTCTGTCTTTTTTTTTGGTACATCTTAACATAAGTAATATGTATGTATGTTTTAAAATATATCTGTAAGTTTGTATGTAATGTTTTCAACCCCTAAAGACAAAGTTCAGGTTTATAAAAATACCAATAATAATGAAAACTAAAAAAAAAAAAAAAAAGCTCAACTTACGTCAGAACTGACTTATGACGGATTCTTGGAACAGAACCCAGTTGTGAGTTGGGGACTACCTGTACACATTTTGGGAACATTAACCACATTCTGAATGGCCATGTTGAAAATACATAAGGTCTTATAATAATAGTGAAATCGGAGAGTCCAGAGAACATTAGCAGCAAAACTGAAGGATGGAAGTTCTAGTTAGCAGGTCCCGAGCAAACAAGGAATGGATCAGAGGCGGCTTGCCTGGAGGCCATTTTACAGAGAGCCTTGGTGAGGGTCTGCCCTGGCCAGCTTACACATGACAGCACTGAGTCAAATACTGTCTCCCAGATTGAGGGACAGACAGAGGGCATAGCTTGCACAGCCTCTGTCTGCCCAGCCTGGAACCTGACGGTCCATGGAGCACACATGAGAAAGACTGATAAATTCAGGAAGATCCAGACTCCTGCGTGTTGGTTCCTGTCCCAGTTAAACGTCATGTATGAAGTGGAGTTTGAATCAGATGCCATGTGTGAAGTGGAGTTCCAGTCAGATGCCATGTGTGAAGTGGAGTTCCAGTCAGATGCCATGTGTGAAGTGGAGTTCCAGTCAGATGCCATGTGTGAAGTGGAGTTCCAGTCAGATGCCATGTGTGAAGTGGAGTTCCAGTCAGATGCCATGTGTGAAGTGGAGTTCCAGTCAGATGTCATGTGTGAAGTGGAGTCCCAATCAGATGCCATGTGTGAAGTGGAGTTCCAGTCAGATGCCATGTGTGAAGTGGAGTCCCAATCAGATGCCATGTGTGAAGTGGAGTTCCAGTCAGATGCCATGTGTGAAGTGGAGTTCCAGTCAGATGCCATGTGTGAAGTGGAGTTCCAGTCAGACGCCATGCGTGAGGTGGAGTCCCAGTCAGACCCCGTGTATGAAGTGGCGTCTTCCCCTCCTCTGCCCTGTGAGTGCAGAAACAATACACACGGAAAGTGATTCGTCAATGGCTACAATGAAAACAGAAGAGTCACAGGAGTTATTTCAGGCAGGAGGGACTCCTTCAGCGTGTGCTACATAGTATCCATCTGAGGAACCCTATAGGTGCAGTGGTTAAGTGCTCAGCTGCTAACCAAAAGTTTGGCAGTTCACACCCACTCAGCCTAGGAAATCCTATGGGGCAGTTCAACGCTTTCACATCGGGTTGCTATGAGTAGGAATTGACTCAACGGCACATAACAAAAACAGTCTAATAAAACCTCAGACTAGGAGTATGAAAATTGTTACTTTATTTGCATTTCTGACGTGGGCTCCAGAAGTTCCTTTAAGCATATGGTGGCACAAACCATTTGCCTTTGGCCACTAACCTAAACGTTGACAATTCAAGCCCACCCAGTGACACTGCAGAAGAAGGGCTTGGTGATCTGCTTTCATAAAGATTGCAGTTAAGAACCCCATGGAGCAGGTCTGCTCTGTAACACGTGAGGTCACCATGAGTCAGAATTGACTCCATGGCAACAGGTTTGGTTTTGTGGTTTTAGAAGGTATCAATGACGTAAGGAACAAAACACTGTCTCAGTCATAAGGACCCATGCCCTAGTAACCCCACCCCCATTGGAATTATGAAATCTTCACTAGGAGGCCCAGTGTTGGGGGCTGTGGGGTTGTGATGGAGTCATTGGACTTGGCCACATCTAGAAAAGAGAACTTGGAATTAATCATCTTGTGTTTCCTTCTAGCTGAGTTACATTTTCCAGGAAGAAGCATCTGAAAATATGTGCAGCATGTTAGCAATGGCTCAAAATAATACTACAAGAGAATAAGATGGGTTTGGGCATTATGTTTTCTTTCTCTTGTTCAGGAAAATTGTAGCTTATAATAATAATATTTTCCCTTTTTCTTGCAGTATTAAAAATCAAAAAGTTCAACTATGAAAACACACAGTAAGAGGCCCATTTATTTATATGACCTGGTTATTTTATGTCATAGTTAAGGTCTACAAACTGGCTAATGTCTAATAGCAAGCAGAAAATACATAGATTGGGTTTGCATTGGCATCTTTGTTGTCATCAAAATAGTTCTTTCTCTATTTAGCTGATGACTTAGAGGCCATTAGCCCTGTTAAAGGAGATTTAAGAAGACCCTCCCAACCCCCACCCAAAAAAAAGCCCAATTTATGATCTGGTCTTCCGTGAGTTCCCACTTGCTGCTGAAGTCACACCTGTGTGTCCCAGGTACTGAGAATGACTGGGACACAAGATGCTCAATGTGCTTCCTCTATTGAGTTGGTTCATGGCAGAGCATGGCCCCTGCCCTCTGAGCACCTGATAGACATGGCATCTGGCACAAGGTGCATCCAAGGAAGCAGGATGAGTGGGCATGGTCAGAGGGGTCAGGCGCTGACCATGACCAGTCCCACACTCACCTGGCTGTGCCCCTGCAGAATAATCACAGACTGGAGCCTCAACCCCCACCCACACTGCTGTTCCGGGAAAGCCTACAGATATTCCCATGAAATCACCCACAAGGAGCAGCCAGGCGTGCCTCAACATATTGCAGCATGGGTCCCAGGAGGGCCCATGGGGAAGAGATGGAAGCAGTCTTCACTGACTGCTAGCTGATCCACCTCAGTATCCAGAGAACACCTGAGTTAAACGCCTACACTTGAAAGAGAACTACCATTACCACCAGTTGGCCACAAGTCGACTCTGATTCATGGTGACCACCTGTGTGTCTGAGTAGAACTGTGCTACAGACAGTTGTCAGTGGCCGACGTTTTGGAAGTAGATCACCAGGACTTTCTTCTGAGGCACCTCTGGGTAGACTTGAACCTCCAATCTTCAGTTAGCAACCTAGAGCATTAACCGTTTGCACCACCCAGGGACTCCTTGTAAGAAAAACCGAATCTGAATCAAAGGAGAAAGGTTGCAGCTTACATAAGGAAGGTTACTGAAGCTGAACCGATAAAAGAAACAATTTTTGGGCCCCATTCAAAAAACACTGCCCTGTTCATGTATAAATGGAGTTAGCAAGCAGAATCTATACGGGACCTGCTATCTGTCACGTAATATGTTCATAGGAAAAGCTAAGACTTATGGTGTACAAACTGCAGGCATCCCTTTACCAGGGGGCTGCAAAGGAGAAATGAATGAGCTTAAACAGAGAGTAGGGGTCACAGGGGTGCTAATCAGACCTGTTTCCATGGGAACAAATGGTGTTTCATTTTACCATATCAGAACATGTCATAATGAGATCATGCCCAATGGTATCTTTTTAAAACATCATGTCATGTCCCGCTCTGGAGAAAGCCAATATAATCTGTTAAACAGGAAAAAAAAAAAAAACTATTACATTCAATTATAAGTGCATAGATAAAGCAACGGAGCAATGGGAAAGAGAGAAAAATATGATGAGATGTACAAACGGTTCCAGGCAGAAATAGAAGCAGGTATTCCTTGAGCACTCTAACCCCATAGCAAGCAAGCTTTCCATCAAGATTTAAAATTAACAGAGCAAAACTCTGAGTAATAATGGAGCCACCAGCTTTTATTTGGATACTAAGCCTGCACTCGCCTCTTTTATGAGTTTAAATTGTAAGACAACGTGAGAGCTTGCATTAGTATTTGCCTTGAAGGTGAAAAAAGCTGATCATGTTCTTACTTAAATAAATATGCACACATTCTAAATTTAAGTCATATGCGTTAATATTTCATTTTGCTGCTGGGTCTTCTGGAGGTGAGTAGCATTTTGTGTTTGTAATCCGGTAAAGGTTCACCACTACTGAAACAGAGTTAGGAATAATAAGACAGAGCCCAAAGAGAACCACTCATTAAATGGTGACTCGTCGAGGCTTTGGTCTGCCCTCCCTTCCTCTCTCGTCTTCGTCCACTTGGTGGGGAGGCTAGAGACCCGCTGAGTCCATGGTAGCCAGGCCACGTGGTGCCCAGGCCACGTCACGGTAGTTCTGCAATGGCCATTGACTGGGCTGATGCAGGACTACTACTTATTGACCTTACGGCCTCACAGGTGGAACTTTTATTGATCTATTTATGTACGTTTACGTGTATTTTAAATTATCTCCAAGTTTTCGTTTTAATGTTCTTGAAGTTTGGAGAACCTTAGGAAAGAAACAGCCTCCCCTCACACACACTTTGGGTTTATAAACTGTACCTGAGGAACTTCCTGGCTCTGGAGCAAAGGTAGCTCCTGAGCTGACAAAGAGAAGGATCCTTCTGTGAACTATTGCAAAGAAGAGGTTTGTTATGTCAGCTGCTGGTTTTCAAGAAGAAATGTTCTGGAGTCCTGAATGGATTTATCTGCCAGAAAATCTGCATACACTTTATGCTGAGGACTAGGGCTTTCCCGTTTGGGTTGGCTTTCAAACACCCTTTACTTTAAACCGGGGAGAGTAGCATGCCCAGGCCAGCCTCTTGCTGGTTGTTTCCACATTGAGGGTCCCCATGAGCTTCTGGGGAGCCCCAGGCCATCCTCAGAAGGGCCTCTCCCTTATCCCCAGTGAGCCCTCAGTGATGAACCAGGTTCCCAACGGGCTTTCCTGGACACAAGAGTGTGGGGGATCGGAGATGTTGATTCAGTTCCGTTTCACAAGTTAGCATCATTTTTGGAGAATCAAACGCCAGTAACAATGCCACAGGAAGAGAATAGGGCTCATTAAGGATTATGATGTGTTACCGGTGCTGCGGCAGCGTGGTGAGGTCAGTGAGGCAATGCGTGCTGCAAAGCTGCCCACTAAGTGTTGAAACCAGACACACTGAGGCGCTTCGAGCCAGGATTTCCAACCTGTTAGCTGCCTCGCACGCCTACCGAGGGTGCCAGACCGTTCCTCGGATTTCCCAAGCAAGGCGGACCTGCTGTTTGACCTGGAAGCGTGCCGGTGTGGGGAGAAACTTACCCAGGTTTGCTGACTTAGATCTCTTGGCCCCATCGAGTGCGTCTCTATAGAAAGGCTAGCGATTGTAGCTTCAGCGGCTGTGAAGGCAAGAGGCTTATCTCTGCGTCTCGCTATGTTTCTTACTGTGTTTGGAACATAAAATTTCATTTCTGATAGGCAATTTTGTAATACTTTTCTTGTGTGTGTGCATTTTCAGATATTTGAACAGTTTGTCAAGACAAGAATAAAAGAAGAATACAAGGAAAAGAAAAATAAATTGCTGCTAGCCAAAGAAGAATTCAAAAAACTTCTGGAGGAATCTAAAGTGTCACCCAGGTATGGAGAGAAACATAGCAAGTGGTTTCTGGGGATGGAATTTTACTAACTATCATCAGAGAACTGTTTTTTTGTTTCTGGTTTTTTTTTATTGTGCTTTAGGTGAAAGTTTACAGCTCAAGTTAATTTCTCCTACAAAAATTCATACACATATTGTTATGCGACATTAGTTGCAATCCCTACCCCTTTCCACCTCGGTTTTCCCGCGTCCATCCAATCCACTCCTGTCCCTTCCTGCCTTCTCATCCCGCCTCCCAGGTGGTCTCGTGAGAACTTTTAAAGCCTGTTTCTGCTAAATCATGTAACCCAACGTTCTACAGACATCACAAGTGTGATTTTTAAGGACCTACCTGTCAGGGAGAGAAGCCTGCCTTCTCCTTCATTGTGCTGTCAACTCCTGGACTTCCACCCCCCCCCCCCCCCCGCAAACGAGTGCTATTTGTTAATTGAATGCCCCATGATCATGTTTTTCCTGCCTTACGTGGTTTTCAAAAGGTCAGCAGCCCTGCCTTCCTGACCTAAATAGCCGACCAATAGGTGAGACCTCGTGAGATGGGGTAAAAATACAAAACAGACAACGAACAATAACAGCAAAATAAACCCTACAGATTCCCTGGGCTCCAGAGGTTTGGGCCGGAGTGTAACATGAGGATTTTACAAACCAGGGCCTTTGAACAGAGTGAGCTGTTGCCAGAACTTACCTAAACTAATAAGGCACAGTTTTCATTAAATACAACAAACTAATAGGAAAATAAGTGATATAAACTGGGAAAATGCAAATGCTTAACTCTTTTTTATAATTAGCTTTAATGAACTGTTTTTAAATAATGAAAATGTACTGCTTTTAGAATATAAACTGTAGCTTTGTAAGTATAAAAATGATTTAGCTTAATGTATTTTCATATTGGATTGGGACATGCAACATTATTTTTTAAGTGGACATTAATTGGTGCATTATAATGGAGATGTAAGCTTTCATATTTTGATTGTTAATCCACTTGGTCAGTAATTCGGCCACTTAGGGTTGGTAACATAGTCCTTGTAAGACTTCTCCCAACTATTCTAAGGAGAGATACTATCTGAATGCGGAAAAATCACATGAATTATCCCCATCAGGGCAAGTGAATCTAGAAGAGCAAAGTGGGTCAAACCGTTCGTTGTTGTTGTTGTTAGGTGCCGTTGAGCCGGTTCCAACTCATAGTGACCCTATGTACAATGGAACGAAACAGTGCCCAGTCCTGCACCATCCTCACAATTGTTGATATGTTTAAGCCCATTGTGGTAGACACTGTGTCAGTCCGTCTCACTGAGGGTCTTCCTCTTTTTCGCTGACCCTCTACTTTACCAAGCATGATGTCCTTCTCCAGGCACTGGTCCCTCCAGATAAGGTGTCCAAAGTACATGAGACAAAGTCTCACCGTCCTGCCTTCTGAAGAGCATTTGCACATTGTGATTTTCTGTGGTTGAAGCATGCAGTCATGGCAGAAGGCTGATTCTAGCCATGGTTTAGCTCTGTCCACCACAGGATGACTGACCGTGGGACCACAGAGTTTCAATGTTCCCTTTCTTCTCAGGGGCACTGCTTCACAGAGTGTCTAGAGGATGCTTCCACCCAGCCCCTAATTGAAAATATTTAGGATCTGACCCATGCAGGTGTAGGAAAAAGAAGCCCTTGCTGGTTCGGATCATCTTACTTTTCACATGTCAGTCAGTGGTAGAAACAGCTATGTCTCGCTCAGAGCAATTGCTAAATCGCGGAAGGAAGGAAGGAGGAAAGGAAGGAAGGGGAGAAGGGAGGGAGGTAGAGAAGGAAAGAGGAGGAAGGAGGGAGAGAAAGAAGAGAAAAGCAGAGAGAGGTGCTTTTCCTCGGAGAAGCACAGGAAGTGAGCAGAGCGCAGAGGTGGACAGGGCGATGGCAGAGGCGACTGAGGAGAGAGTGGGGCTGATTGCTCAGTGACGACAGTGGAGACTAGTCTACTAGTTGTTCTGCTTGTTTGCTAACAGCCTTGTCGTGTCATCTTGATGTTCACGTGTAAAAAAAAGTGATTAAGTTATAATGATTTATTACATAATTAAACGCCCATAGTAAAATATAGAATTCTTTGAAAATAGAAATGGTTGAAATAATAAGAATGCACAAGACAAAGAATTCCCACTGAACAACTTTCTGTGCACCCTGGGGCCATGCCCTCCTCCAGGTCAGCGTCTGGGCTCTCAGGGAAGCAGACCAGAAAGAACCGGAAACTTGTCTGTCGTTGAAATGATTGGTCATGTTTGCACACACCAGATCCTCATGGCCTGGCCGCTCTGTGGCTGTCACTATTCCTGGCTTCAAGTTCACGCCTGAGAGAAGGGACAGTGGAGGAGGATCTGGTGCTTGCAAAGGTTCCATTCATCGCTGCAAAGAAGCGTCTACTCTGCTCTGAGCTGCCCCCGACCACTGAGAATGGCCTGGCTGGACTGGCCTGGCCTCATACAAGTTTTCTTACGAGGACTTCTGGCCCAGCAATGATGGGTTCATTCACTCAGTGTTTGTGTGCAGACTACACGCCAGCACTAGGCTAGACTTTCGGAATCTTCAGTGAAAGAACAAAGCAGATAATGGTGCCCCCACTCAAGTTGGGGAGAGGGAGTTCGACGAGCAAAATCGCACAGTGAAGTTTTAGTAAGATTATCACTGTGACGAGGATTGTGAAAGAGACATACCCAGCTCTCTGAGATCAGGCGAGTTTCCCTAAGAAGGCGTGCTTTAAGTGCTGAGTATGTATTGCTGGTAAAGAAATCTATGGGAAGGATATGCCAGGCAGAGGGAACTGCATATGCAAAGACCAGTGACAGACCAGAGCATGGTGAGAGCACCCCGATGGAGAAGGCCTCATTGACTAGAGAAGGGATGGGGTGGCGGGGGGCTCCGAATGAGGTAAGGCTGAAGAGGAGGTGAGGAGAAGGTCATCTCCAAAGGCTGACCAGATGTAGACGTAAGGAGGATCTGCAGATTGGGTCAGGACCTTGGTGGCTCCCAGTGGGGCTAACACCCAGCATGGGGAGCAGGTGCTGGAGGAGGTGTCCATAGCCCAGAACTGCTCACTTCAGCCCCCAGACCTGCCCAAGTGTCCCATCTTTCCCTGCACCCAACAGCTCAGTTGATGGAAGGACGTCGTGCATCTCAGCCAATGCTAGTGTGCAGCATGCAGGGAAACCAGGACTCGCCCACAGGGAACGTGTCTTAGGAACGTCTTTGTTTTTCAGGACTACATTCAAGGAGTTTGCTGAGAAGCATGGCCGGGATCAGAGGTTTCGACTTGTTCAAAAAAGGAAGGACCAGGAGCATTTTTTCAACCAATTCATACAGATTCTTAAGAAACGAGACAAGGAGAACAGACTAAGACTACGAAAAATGAGATGAGTGTGTGGCCGATGCAATAAGACACATGGGACGGTGCTGAGAGTGCCAGGTGGAGAAGGAGCAAGCAGAAGACGAGGAGCGTGGGCTCGGGTGCTGCCATGGACCCAAGCGCTGCCACCTGGCCAGGCGCTCTTTGGGCACCTTGGATTTAGTTCTCAGAGGATTACTGTTTCATATTGAAGCTCTCTCTTTTGTACAACATTCAGAGTTTGATGCATTTCTAATTGCCATGATACGTCAGTCCCTTGATTGTTTTAATTATGCAAATTACTTGTAATATATACAAATTATAAATCCACGGCAGGTTTGTAATTAAGCAGAAACTGACACAGTCTATAACAATCTCAAGGCATTTTCATCATGTAAGCCGATTACCTGAACCTTCTCTGAAATCTTTGTGAGTCACTTCTATTCTTCAGGAGTTCAGTGGTGTTGAGGAGTTCCTTGCTCAGCTGTCCCTAGACCTCGGTCTAGTTTTCCGAATTGTAGTAGTAGGGCGTTTATCATCAACCATAGTGACAACTGTGAGCATCTCGACACACGGGCCACAGATCACATACACGTTTCTAAGGGTGATTGTCTCATTCCTGAGGGGGTGTCCAGGCCTGGAGAAGGAAGCCCCACTGTGTGTCAGAGGTCCTATTTAAAAAAGAATTATTTTGTACAAATTCATCGTATTAATATTTGCGTTATTTTTATTGTATGCCCAGCGTTTGCATGAGATTTTTCTCATCATCTTTGTATAAAAAAAAAAATTTAAATTTTTTTTAATTAATAAATATTTTAAACCAATGTGTTTTTGTGGCTGAGATTCCCCACACAATCTTAAGCAGGGAAATCATGTTGAAGGTATTCTTTATTTTGGAAAGATTCAGAAAGAAAATACTATTGCAGTTAAGAGCTGGGTAAGTGATACAGGACATCGTGTCTGGTAAAGTAGAGGGCCAACGAAAACAAGGGGCCTTCACTGAGATGGGGTAACACAATAGTCACAGCAATGGACTCCTACACGCCAGCGATCATTAAGATGGAGCAGGGCTGGGTGTCATTTCATTCTCTTATACATAAGATGGCCATGAGTTGGAGCTGACTCAGTGGCAATTAACAGTGATAGTCCTGGAATGAAACAATTTTCGATAAACTTTTGGTTAATTAATTGTATTCTTTAAATTATTGAACAGCATTTATTTATTTCCAGATTGATGGAGTCTTTACTCAGACGCAAGTCGTTGAGTCCTAATTCTCAGTGACACAACCTCCTCACCTTCCTTCTTCTTAGTTAATCAATCCCCAAAATAGCGCCTTTGCCACACATATTATCATGAGACTGGGAGAGTTAGGATTTACTCTTCATTGGGATATAGCCTGGTCTTAACGACAATATTTTTAACAAATCACCTCCACGTTGGGTTGCTTCCATGGGTTCCAGCGCCATTGCCCAATGCAAGCTGCTCCCCTTCTTGACTCTCAGACCCAATCGTACTGGAAGTATCTAAGGCAGTGCTGCAGGAGCCAGACTCTGAAGAAGCAAGTTCCAGTTCTGGATCGGTCAGGGTACAATCAGGAAACAGAAACCGCACTATAATTTGCACAGGGACATTTTAATGTAAAGAATTACTCAACATAACCGGATTGGAGTAATAAGGGTTTAGAGGACAGCTACTACCCTGATGGTTGAGATGGAGCATCTAAGGAACGCTCTTCCCCCACTCCCCCACGACTGAGTGCAGACCTTGCTGGAGAGGACAGCACAACTGGGGCTCAGTGAATGGCAAAGAAGTCAACAGTGGTGCTGCGCTGGCGGAACTTGCCAGAAATCCGCCCTCTAGGGTGCTGAGCAGTTGTTTCACCGGATGCATCTGCTACAGAAACACCCAGGAGATGCCTGGGTCAGTGTAAGGTCGCTGGCTGATGCTGGTGGTCATGCACTGCAGGAGCTGGGGCTGAGGATGCAGCCCAAGCTACAGGAGCCAGGAATATGGAGCTTCTGGTGACCCCTAGGGCTTTGTAGGAAGGTAATGCCCTTCTCCACCAACTATCCACCTGAAAAGCCACTCTTGGTTTGGTCCTTGCCCTGCTAGAGACTGACACCCTGACCATGGAATGCAAAGGGACTGCAAACTACATTGCCCATCGTGAACTGTTATCTAATCAACCTGACATAAAATTGTATTGGACATGCACAGCAACATTTCATTTAAAGTAAAATTGCCCATACAAGACTGAACCTGGGCAGTTCTGGAAAGCATAAGTGACCTGCAAGAAATAATCGCATCTTCCCTTGGTACCTCTCCTCCACCCACACGTCTGCTGCAGGTTGAGTTTTTATGACCTATTAGCAGAGGAGGAAAAGTGCAGTCTTGGATGAACAGTTGAACCTGGCCCTGTGCTGGCACTGGTTGCAGTAATCTGTGTGGCACTGCAGACCTACTCAGGAGTCACCTCGAAGGGCAGTGGTTAAAGGAAGTCCTCTCAGTAGGTAGGATTTAAAGCTGTACAAAACAAAACAGTTCTATAAACTTTGTTGCCTACTCTGTGAAGGGAGAGATGGCCTGAGGTATGCCTCTACACTGATTTATGTTGTTGTTGTTAGGCACCATACAGTAAGTTCCAACTCATGGCAACTCCATGCACAACAGAACAAAATGCTACCCAGTCCTGTGCCATCCTCACAGTCATTGCTATGTTTGAGCCCATTGTTGCAGCCACTGTGTCAGTCCATCTCTTGAGGGTCTCACTCTTTTGTTGACCCTCTACTTTACCAAGCATGATGTCCTTCTCCAGGGACTAGTCCCACCTGATAACATGTCCAAGGTACACGAGACAAAGTCTCCCCATCCTCACTTCTAAGGAGCATTCTGGCTGTACTTCCAAGACA
The DNA here is from genome assembly GCA_030035585.1 of Dugong dugon. Taxonomy (NCBI): domain Eukaryota; kingdom Metazoa; phylum Chordata; class Mammalia; order Sirenia; family Dugongidae; genus Dugong; species Dugong dugon. The sequence continues at coordinate 81,834,726 of CM057475.1, read as the reverse complement.
GACTTGTTCTTTCTTCTGGCAGTCCATGGTATATTCAATATTCTTCGTGAACACCATAATTCAAAGGCATCAGTTCTTCTTTGGTCTTCCTTATTCTTTGTCCAGCTTTCGCGTGCATATGTTGTTGTTTTTGTTGTTAGGTGCCATTGAGTCTGTTCTGACTCATAGCGACCCAACGTTCAACAGAATGAAACACTGCCCGGTCCTGTGCCATCCTCACAATCATTGTTATACTTGAGTGCATTGTTGCAGCCACCGTATCAATCCGTCTCGCTGAGGGTCTTCCTCTTTTTCGCTGACCCTCTACTTTATCAAGCATGACGTCCTTCTCCAGGGACTGATCCCTCCTGATACCATGTCCAAAGTATGTGAGGCATAGTCTCACCATCCTTTCTTCCGAGGAGCACTCTGGTTTCACTTCTTCCGAGACAGATTTGTTCATTCTTTCAGCAGTCCATTATATAGTCAACATTCTTTGCTAACACCATAATTCAAAAGCATCAATGCTCCTTGTTCATTGTCCAGCTTTCACTTGCATATGAAGCGATTGAAAATACCATGGCTTGAGTCTGGCACCTTAGTCTTCAAGGTGACATCTTTACTTTTTAACACTTTAAAGAGATCTCTTGCAGCAGATTTGCCCAGTGCAATGTGTCGTTTCTTGACTGCTGCTTCCATGGACATTGATTGTGGATCCAAGTAAAATGAAATCCTTGATAACTTCAATCTTTTCTCTGTTCATCATATGTTGCTTATTGGTCCAGTTGCAAAGATCTTTGTTTTCTTTATGTTGAGGTATAATCCATATTGAAGGCTGTAGTCATTGATCTTCATCAACAAGTGCTTCAAGTCCTCTTCACTTTCAGCAGGCAAGGTTGTGTCATCTGCATATCACAGGTTGTTAATGAGTCTTCCTCCGATCCTGATGCCCTATTCATCATCATATATTCCAGCTTGTTGGTTTATTTGCTCAGCCTAGAGTTTGACTCCATCTACGTCATTAAGGTTGATTCTACTATAAGGCAGCAGCTCTTCCCCAGTCATCTTTTGAGTGCATTCCATCCTGAGGGCTCATCTTCTGGCACTATATCAGACAATGTTCTGCTGCTATTCATAAGGTTTTCACTGCTAATTCTTTTCAGAAGTAGACTGTCGAGTCCTTCTTCCTAGTCTTAGTCTGGAAGTCCAGCTGGATGGAGCCTGTCTGCCATGGGTGACCCTGCTGGTATTTGAATGCCAGTGGTATAGCTTCCAACATCACAGCAAAGCGCAAGCCCTCACAGTATGACAAACTGACAGATGCATGGGGGTCGAGTGCATATGAGGTGATTGAAAATACCACAGCTTGAGTCAGGCCCACCTTAGTCCTCAGAGTGACATCTTTGCTTTTTAACACTTTAAAGAGGCCTTTTTCAGCATATTTTCTCAATGATTTATAGGATAGGGTTAATCAGGTAGCTAGCTGGTCAGGGACTTGGAAAGCACAAGATTGGAAGGTCAATGATGAAGGGGTCTAGGGGAGATTTGGAATGGGCACATGGTGTCAAGGTATTTATTTCCCATGCACGTGAGGGGATCCACTTTATAAAAAGCTTCCAAATATCAAGAGGGGCATGACGAACAGCGCTGTGGGCAGCAGGCTGTCTCTTTCCCTTGTACCCCTGATCCTTGCACAATGAATCAACAAGCAAAGTGGCCATGATGGCAGGGATGGAGGGTATGCATGGGTTAACAGCATTGCTCATCAAGGTTGGTCTGCCTGCTGCCACAAAGGACCAGTGTTGTGTTCCCATTATGGCACCTTTTCCAGGCTGAGCTCATTGGAGCCCTCTCATTATTGATGAGGCAACAGTCTCTCCCAACAGAAATACATGTCCCCAGAAGCACGTTTGCCTTCCCTAGCTGAAATGCTTCTGCCATTATCACAATCCATATTTTAAGAAGACTGATCCATTACTATATAGTTTCCCATATAGTGTCTCCTTTGACTAAAGAATTCATTTCAAGGGGAAGTAGTTGCAACCTTGGGCTCATACTCACCCAATTCAATGGTCGCACCATGTGTCCCGTCACCCAGAAGTACCACTGTTAGCATTTAGCACTGATCGGTAGGAACCTGCAACAACTCCATAAAGTCAGGACCACTAAAGACATGGGTTCTGAAACAAAGCAAAACAACACTGCAGTGTTGACAGAGTGTAAGAGGAATAAGGTGTGATTAATTGAAGCTATGATGATCATCTTAGAACTCATGACACTCTGGAAATAGGGACTGGAGCAGCTATGTTTAAAAATTAATCATTCCTACCCCTTCATTGTCCCTTATTATCTCATATGGTCAGCGGCTCCTACTTGAGTTGCAGGTGGTAACTGTCTGAATTAACCTCACCTCACAACAAGGTGACTGGATTGTCTCTTGTGTTGAGAGCACAGGTTTTGAATTCACCAACGACAGCACACACTCTGAGGGGCCAAAGAGCTGGGCTGTGCTCAGCTGTCTCTGTTTACCCCCAACATCGACTCTCCAATATTGTCTCCCCTGCCCTGTGGCCCCAGGGTCTCCACAGACTGCAGCTCCTGGGCTTCCTTCAGGCTTTCAGCTAGGTTTTTTCAATGGAGGGACATCATCAGGGAATTGGAGGGAGGGAGGACAGATAATTTGGGGTGTTTATCCCCCCGCCTCCCACCCTGCTGGGCCTGCCTCAACAATGGCTGCTTTCTCCTACCCAAGACCTTAGGTCTAGTCCACAACCTATCTGACAGCTACAGCTCACCTGGCTTTGGGAACTGTCCCCTTTCTTGCTCCTTCAGGCCCATGGCCAGATGTGGCTCCCTGCTGTAACTAGTGCTGGGTACTTTGTTGTCCCTTTTTCTCCCCTAATTCTGCTCCGAGGTTTGTGATGATGCCTCTGCCTAGCTCTCCGCAGTCACACCTACTAACTGGACCATCTGCTTCCTGTCAGCACTGTGACCGATACAGTCAGCAGCAGCAGCATCGCTGTTATTGCGCTCAGATAGTAGTCACCGAACGCTCAGAATTACCCCAGAAATGCTACCAGCCAGAGGGTGTAGGAGGTAGCACAAGTTTAGCCTTTGTCCTGGATGAAATATGAGAAACATCCTTCATTTTAAAAATGCACAGATGTCTGTTGTTTTGTAAGCAAACGTCCGCATATTAGTGTTTTCCATCCAGATGTTTGGTAACTTAGATTTTAGTTCACACAATCATGATTATGAATCTCATAAAAATTAAATTATTTAAAATTGTATAGCTATAGATAGATATCATTACATGTATATCTGCATCTGTGTTCCTGTCTATCTTCTGTCTTTTGTCTATTATCCATCCATCCATCCATCCATCTATTTTTGTATCAATCAACATGATGTTGAGATGAAACATCAACTCAGAAGTAACCAGTAAGTCCTCAGGGAGAAAATTATCTTTTAAAAACTGACTTACATCTATATGTGGGCTAGATTTCAAATATTGGTTGCTTTGAGGGCTGCCGAGGTAACTAACGTTTTTTAGTCTTCTGTATATATTTTTTTTTAATTTAAGAATTACAGAGGCCCAATAGACTATTTGAGATTCCTTTTAATTATAATTTCCTTTAATTTCTGCACGCTTCATTTTCATTTTAACTGTTGCTTAAATAACATCGATCCACTCAATAGTGACCTCTCAGCTGGATCCCAAGTAAAACTGAGTGGAAGTTGAAATATGGATTCTGCAGAGCGTGTCAGGCAATTAACACTCACTGAAGCAAGGGACAAACTGAAGTGCTGAAAGGAGAGGATGCATCACACTGTCCCTGGTCTTTGGCTCAAAGCCTTCCTTAGACACTGCAGACCAACAGCTTCACAGCCTGGCCTGTGGGCTCAGTCTCACCCTCCACCCCAAGCTCCAGGACATTGGACCTTTGATGATCCTCCCATTCCCTCTCCCGCCATGTCTCCCAGCCTCTGAACCTGTCTCTAGGCTGTGCCCAGGGACAGATTACCCAATAAGCAAGGTAAGCACTTGCTTAGGGCATCAACAAAACAGGGACACCACTTGTCCAAAGCAAAGACCCACAGATGCCAAGCAGATGGGACACAAGGAAAAGCGAGCGCTGCAGTGGGAGGGAACTGGCAGGGCAGTAAATGAAATTTATAAGTTGTGTATACGACAACAATTACATTTTCCTTTTCATTTCGGATCAATCAGGTATAACCTCACATTCAGTTCTGTCTTGTGGACTGCATAAGAAGGTGTCGGCGGCACTATAATCACATGACTCATGATGTATCTCATCCTGCGTAAAGTGAACCAAAATACATCTTCAGATTGAGCATACCCTTATATTTGTATCATGCTGTTTGCAATCTCTCTTGCCCCCATTGACTATCATCAGTAGTCCAATGAACTGTGAAGACACAGCATCAAAGGAAGGAAAGTGACTGCGCAAGTTTTTAAGTATTATTTCAAGATGAAAAACACTCGCGGAGACCTGCGGAGGGTCTGCCAACAAACATTGTACGTCAGACTAACCAGATTATTTGCAAATGCCCTGTAAGTACTATTTATTTTGACCATGAAGAGCAAAATTACATGTTCCAGATCAGTTTTTTTACTTACTAATTTTCAAATATAAATTTTTGTGTTAACACCCAAATTTGAATGTAAATTTTACTTATCTTCAATTATTCGAATTTATTTGCAACAGTAGATCCAAATTTAAAAAATGACATAAGTTTATATCCAGGTAAAATGAAATGGCAAAAACTGAGGGGAACACAAAAACCAAAGCTCAAAGAAGTAAAAAGAAAAGGATTTGTGAATTCCTAAAGGCAATTCCAAAATTAACTTCCATTTTAAAACATAATGAATAAGAAGACACGTCTTCCACGGAACACTCAAGTTTAATGGGTGCCAATCCTTGCACTAATTCTTCCAGTGCTGAAATTACTACCAGCGATACGAATATAACAGCATTTGTTCCAAATTCTGCATCCACTCCTTGCTGTAGTAAAAAAAAAAAAGTGAAACTTTTAGAATCTGAAACTGTTGCATCTTCAGACCCCATAAATAACAGAAATACAGATCCTGCTTTCTGGATTTTTTTCTTTTTTTGATGTAAATTATTGGATCAAAAGAGGACCAAGTGATTGTTAGCATCACAGTGGACTGTTTGAAAATTTATGTTGAAAATTTCTGAACGGTAAACAAACAAGGTTCTGAAGCCAGAATATATTTCTAAGGTGCCAAGCTAATGGTGAAAATTATAAGAGGGAGTGGCTACTGTATTCTCCATCAGTCAGCTCTGTATATTGGTTTGTTTGAAAACTTGAATATGGTTGATACACATGAAAACAATTCAATTCACAGAGATTGTATGTTGTCATATTTAAACTAAAGACATGGTTTTGGCTTAACTCATGAACCGGAAGCACAAATTAATGAAGAACTTCAGTATTGGAAAGCCTTTTAGCAACACATTGTTGCTGTCATTATAACTATTGCTGAACATGGACTATCTTTACGAGGAAGAAATGAAATGTTAGGGTCCCCACAAAATGGAATTTTTTGGGGTTTAGTTGAACTTGTTGCTCAGTTTGATCCATTTTTAGCAGGTCACATCTCAAAATATGGTAACATGGGGCAGGGCAACCCATCATACATGTCTAAAACAACATGTGAAGAATTAATAAACTTAAAAATGATAAAGTTCTATCAACTATTTTCAGTGAAATAAGTATAACTCGGTATTTCATTTTGTCTGTAGATTCCACTCCTGATCTTTCTCATACAGAACAGCTAAGTATTGTTTTAAGATATGTATATCCAACAGATGGAAAACCTCTTGAGTGATTTATCACATTTACTAGTTTAAAAAGTCATACTGGTGAAGAAATTGCAAATCAAGTGCCTCACTATTTACGTGAAGTTTGCAAAAGTGATTTTTCTAAGCGCAGAGGCCAGTCCTATGACAATGCTGCCTATATATCCGGGCATTACAAAGGCACGCAACGGAAAAGTTTAGAACTAACAAGTATGCCATTTTTATATCACGTGCTTTGAGTACACTTAATCTTGTAGGACATAGCACAGTAGATTATTGTCCGGAAGCAGTTGATTTTTTTTTTTTCTACTGTTCTGTTACTCTACACATTTTTTGCCATCTCTACTCCCTGACAGGCAGTCCTTAAAACACATTTAGGTGACGGTCGCGTATTAAAATATCTTTCTGATACCTGTAGGGAAGCACAAGCTGTAGCAGAGAGTGCAGTCCTGGAATCATACACTCAGATTCTAGAAGTCTTAGACAATATTACTGAAGACCAGACACAAGAAGGAAATACTAAAAAAGAAGCTGGAAACATTGCCAACCAAACGCAAACACTAGAACATGTATTTATGTTGGTTTATGTGGAATAAAATATTGCAGCATTTCCATCGTACGAGTCAAGCTCGCCAAGATTCAGAAGTAAATTTAAAGACACGCACAGATTTCTACCAGTCATTAACAGTGTTTACATAATTTAAGAGAAGATTTTGAAAATTTCGAAAAAACAACAGAACAAAAACTGCCAAATACTGATTATCCAGCATTTCTCTGTTACAGAAGCATTAGAAAGAAACAAGTAAATGACAGAAGTGCTCCAGGTATATTGAGCGCCAGAGATCAAATTCACGTAACCACGTACTACACCATCATTGACACACTTGAATCTTGCATGAAAAGAAGGGCAAAAGTGTATGAAGTTCTTTAAAATAGATTTTCCTTCTTAAACAATGTGGATATACATGGTGAAGGATGCATGAAGACACCCAAGAAATTAGTGCAGGTTCATCCAGTTGACCTGAATACCAACATTTACAGAGAAGTGTGGCAGTTTCATTCTTACATGAGAACTAAGTTTACAGATACAGGAAAGACGAATTTTACTCATGTAGGCATATCCGATTCCAGAACAGAAGATAAAATACAATTCGTATTCTCAATTTGAAATCGCTTTACGCATGTTCCTAACTTTAATGATCAGACACTGCACAATAGAACACTCCCTTTCGTCCCTAAAGAGACTCAAAAACCCTCAGCGTACAAAAATGATTGAAGAAAAACTCAGTTTATTATCTTTATTATGTATGGAAGTAAATTTTGTTCGACAGCTTAATTGTGACAAAATCATTGATGAATTTCTAAGAGCAAAGAATAGAAAGAAATGTTTTTAATTATAACATGTTAGGGATGAACGATCTATCTAAAAGTAAAATACAGTCGTTTGTTGTAATATTTGTTTTCTGATCATTAGACTTCTTTTATGACATCTTTTCATTGATTCATTTATAATTATAGCATTTATTACGAAGCAAGCATCAAAACGGAAGTATGAACCATTTAAAGCAAGATTGGTGAAAGTCAATTTTTCATTGTGGGAGATCAACAGAATTGGACATGGATTGTTGAGACAACTAAGTTCACTGACTCATTTTCTTTGTTGTAGAATATGTGGAGAATTATTTTTGTAGAAAATGTGGTATATGCTAAAAATCTTAGTACCCTGCATCCGCAAAACATTTTAGAATCCAATTCATCTCATTCCGCTAAAATGACATACATCACTTTTATGTTCAATAGCTAATACTAGTCACATTTTTAAAAAAGTTGCATCACAGATAGCTAACACCTGCCCACCCACCCACACACACATACATGTATAAACATGTATATATATATAACTCACGTATCTCATTTGAATGTGTGAGTAAGCAGAGGAGGGGCCACCACAGATTATAGTGTTTAGGACCCTCATAGGCCTTAATCCAGCCCTGGCTGTGCCCCTTCACTCAGCCCCCCGCATGTCTGTATCTCTGGGTCTTGGCTTGTGTGGTCTCTCTGGCCTCTGTGCCCTTTCTTCCTCTCTTGACTGATGGTTTCCAACTCCTTATTGAAGATGCCAAAGGTGTAACCTTTTTGTATGTTAGAGCTTCTTGCCCAGGGGCAAGCATCCCTCAGAGAGCTCAGCCTCTTTGATCTCTGTCACTGTGTCGCCCACCCCTACAAAGAGGGTCCTCAAAAGGTTGGAGAGAGGGCCATGGCACCAGGTCTTACTGGCCTTGAGCCAACAGCGATCAGAGCGGGATCTTACAGAATGTTTGCTGACTCAAATATGAACAGTAGGCCAGAAAGGATCCATGTCCTACTCATTTCTGCAGACAGTTATAATAAATTTCACAACCTCCATGTGTTAAGGGTTTATTTTATTTCTAAATGTTTATTGTCTTATCTTCTTGTTGGTGTTTCACTCAAATGTTCTCCTTCAAACAACCCACAAACAATAGTAAAGATAAAACTTGTTCATTTGCCTTTTTTTCCAAATGCTGAAGTTTTGCATTGTTTGTGTTCTCTCCATGGGAGAGTTCAAGTGTGACCCAGGTTAAAGGCCTCTGACTCGTGAAAACACTCTCAGGTGTGTGAAAAATGCCTCTGCTGGGACTCCTGGGTAAGAAAGAACGCTCACAGAATACAATTTTTACAAAACCACTGGACTCTGCTTTAGAGATAATAATAAGACAAGGCAGGTGATGGATGGTCCCACATGAGAAAAGAAAGAGGCAGCCCTGGAGGGGAATTTGGACTATGTGGTGAGGAGGAACAGTTCCCAGGATGGAGTGGGAGCACGAGACAGAGGGGTTTAGAAGTTGGAGACAAACAGAGAAGTGTTTAAAAGGAATGTCAGGGAGTTTTATCACGTGCTGTGACCTCGTCTTACCTTCACTTTCTATTTTCAAAGAAAAAATCTTTAAAAATTTCCTTCTACTTTAAAAAAAAAAGCTATCATCTTCATTGTGGAAAGTGGGAGACGAGCATGTAGACGGTCCCAGGATGTGGGCGAACTTTCTCCCAGGCAGGGGCCTAAGAGATGATTGAAATACTGAAGTTGATTAGGGGCTTCTCTTAATTCTTCCAAATGTATGTCCATCAAGAGTAAGATAATATTTTTTAAATTATTCCACTCATTCATCTGGTATTTGTTGAGCTCCTTCAATGTGGTGGTACTGTCATCAACAAGGCAGAGCCTTGGTGGTGCAAGGGTTCAAAGCTATGGCTGCTCACCAAAAGGTCAGCAGTTTGAATCCACCAGCCGCTCCTTGGAAACCCTATGGGGCAGTTCTACTCTGTCCTATAGGGTCACTATGAGTCAGAATCGACTCGAAGGCAACGAGTTTGGTTTTTGATTTTCGTCATCAACATAGACGGTACAACAGGAAACCACATAGACGTGGGTCCCTGCCCTCAGGGAACTTAACTTTCACCCTGGCAGGGAAGGAGGTGAGGAAAAGCAGGAAAAAAAAAAAAATAGATGCCATGATTCAATCTGTTGTGATTGTATTGAAGGAAACAAGTGGCTGGGACAGAAGACAGTGGGAACGCAGGCTGGGGAGGTCGGGGGCGGGGGGGGATCTTGGCCCTGAGGGGAGATCTGAGCTGAGATAGATGCAGGAAGGTGGGCAGGTGGCACACATCCAGGAGGACTGTGCAGCAGGGCCATGTGCAGTATGCAGTGTGCAGTGTGCTGTGTGCTGTGTGCTGTGTGCTGTGTGCTGTGTGCTGTGTGCAGTGTACCATCTGCTGTGTGCTGAGGGATCTTTACCTTGAGGGTTGATCTGAACTGAGACAGATGCAGCAAAGGGGGCATGCGGGGCACATACAGGAGGACTGTGAAGGCTCTGGGCCTGAGGGGAAGGCTGAGGTATGAGCACTCAGATCCTGCAGGGTGGCTCGCTGCTCTGGAGGCTGGCAGGAGGGTGAATCTCTGCACCCTTGCTGGAGAATTTTCTCTCCATCATACCATGAAGACCATCACACCTGACATAACTTACGTTAACCAACTTGAGTAATAAGTTTGCATCTCAGAGAAAATAGTATCTGGGCTTTTACCTACTACCCAGTAGCAAGTTTCCCAAACAACAGAAACCTGGAAGAGACTTCTGTGATCAGACACACCCTCAGGGAGGTAAGTGAGCCCATGTGCCCCCTCGGGTCTCCCCAGGTTAGCTCTCATCAGCCAGGGCCCCTGTATGGCTCTGCTGAGGGCCGATCCACTGGTGGAGTCACAGGGCCTGGGCTGGCGATTCCTCTGGTCTGTACAGCGGTCTCCCCACCCGTGTAGTGGGTAGATCAGTCATCCCGCCTCCTAGGGTGGTGGTAACATTTGGTGGAAGAGTGCCCAGGATTTTGTGTGTGCTCAGTGAGCTTATGGCTGGCACACCCCTCACGTTCAGCTCCAGCCTCTTCCAAGGCACAGAGGAGTAACAGGCGGGTGGAGGGATAGCCCACAGCACTGCAGAAGTGCCTCCCTGAGGACACCCCCTGTTAGGTCAGCAGGTGCCCTCCCAAGGGAGTTGATGTGATGGGATCTGGCCCTTGACAGGTGGGCTCGGGACCTTAAGTCACCTGCCTTCCGTGAGTGGATGGTTCTTTGGGATGTGCCCCATCTGGGCCCATCACACCTAGAGCTAATATACAGTCCTGTCTCTTCCTTCCAATGTAGAGTCCTGCTGTCCCGGGAACCAGGGTGCTGGCACTGGCTGGGTGGTGACACCCTTCCCAGAGGCAGATCCTTTTGGAAAGACAGAGTGTGTCTGGAGGCTCTTTGACACACACAGGCTCACAGCAGAGAGAACACCTGACCTTTTGTCAGTTGCACATTTAGTCACTAGGGGAAGCTAGGTCGACATATTCATCTCTATAATAACCGGTTGCTGCCCACTCGATTTCTACTCATGGCAACCCCATGTGTGTCAGAGTAGAACTATGCTTCACAGGGCTTTCAATGGGTAATTTTTTTGGAAGTAGATCACCAGGCCTTTCTTTCAAAAGTGCCTCAGGGTGAACTCGAACTGCCAAACTTTTCTTTAGCAGCCAAGCACGTTAAGCATTTGTACCACCCACAGACTCCCATTTCTATTATAGAAAGGGCCTTTTCCATGAGCCTACTGTCCTCAAATTCAATTGGCCAAATTTCTTCCCTGAACAATAGTTCAATGAGCACTCTCAATCTTTGCCCATTTTCTCCCCCAGTTCTCCAAGCCTGACCCTTTCCCGTTCTCATGGGCACATCTTTCTCAGAAGCATGAACACCTTCTATCAGGTTTGAGCCAAATGTTACGTGTCACTACCATTCCCTCAGCAGTGACTTTGAATATCTCACCTCCGCTCCATTATATGTAAGTTAATTTCATGTTTAATTTGGGGAGCAGTCACGGGCAGTGTATTAGTTGCCTAGGGCCGCCGTAACAAAGACCACAAACTGTGTGGCTTAAAACAACAGAAATTTATTGTCTCACAGTTCTGGAGGTCAGAAGTCTGAAACCTAGGTGAAAGCAGGTCCATGCTCCCTCTGAAGGCTGTGGGGGAGGATCCTTCCTTGTCTCTTCCAGCTTCTGGTGGCCCCAAACATTCCTTGACTTGTGGCCACGTCACTCAGTCTCTACCTCCATCTCCACGTGGCTGTCTTCCCTCTGTGTATGTCTCTCTCTGGCTGTGTCTGTTTTCTCTTCTTACAGGACACCACTCATATTGGATTACAGCCCACTGTCTTCCACTATGACTCCTACTAATCTAACTAATTACTTTGCAAAAATCCTATTTCCGAATAAGGTCACATCCGCAGGTACTGGGGTTCAGAACTTCGGCATATCTTTTGCAGGGAAACAAGTCAACCCACAACAAGGGGCATCATCACATTTGGTCCGTGTCCTGCCTTCTGTCCTGTGGGTGTGGCTCTAATGGCTGCGATAGCATTGCAGAGAGCACAAACGTGCGCCACTGAATGGATGGATTTCACTGGCGTTTGCAACCCCAGCTGGAAGCTGCCCAGCTTAGCTCCATTGCTGATCTGACAAACCTCCACCTACAGCAGGGGGGGATGCGGAGCCAGTGAGCAGTGCACTGTGCTCGTTTCTCAGCACACAGGCACAGGGTTTTCCAAATGCCGTCTGTGTCTTAGTGGCAGTGCACAGATTGGCAGCGATGAGGAGACATCCTGGAATGAGAAATCACTTCCAGTCCTGCCACCTCAATGCTCGCCCCAATGCTCCCAGCCTGTCCCAACCTCCATCTGCAAACCACAAATGAAAACAGCTGCTTTCCTGCTCTGGAGGCCCTGGTCTGCTCACATAAAAGTTTGTAATCAAATAGCTTTGCCAGCTCATTCTCTTCAAAACCCAGTGCCTGCATTTCGCTCTGGGCATTCCTGGAATAGCTGTAAACAGAGAGTGCAGAAATGGCACTCTCCCCAGAAAATGAGTAACAGCTTCATTTCCATCTGCCCAAGTCATCAAGCCACCCACCCACCACAGCAGGCGGAGAGGGGGTGGTGGCACTTTCTGCCTATAGACTCCCTCCCAGTGTCTACTTCTGAAACCCAAGTGCATGCTTCAGGACGGCCTGAGCTGCTGGGAGTTTACTCAGGGCTCCCAAAATTCCAGAGAGGAGTTGGTGAGGGGGGCAGAGGCAGGTGTTCACACACTAGCAGTTTGGGCCCAAACCGGAGGCTCTGTTGCCCTGTTCTTTAGATCCTGGATCTGTTCCCAGGCTGGTAGGAACTGAGAAACCCACATTGCCCAAAGAATGGCAGTGAGGGTTTCGCTCCTAGAGGTCAGCCCCAGTAGTCACTCTCCCTGCCACCCTCTCCAGCTCCCAGCAAAACTCTACTGGTGTCCTCACTCCCAGACAAGCCAGGGTTGTCTAAGGAGGCAGCAAAGTCAAGAGTCCCGTGAGGGCTGGCTGGTGGGCATGAGAGGACCTTCTAAACAGAACTGCTCTTTGTTCAGTTGTCAAGAAAAATGTCCCATTGAGTATGTGCACCCTTGAGAGCAGGGCCTGGGATCGAGGTGCCTGTGTCCCCAGTGACCAGCTGGGTCCCAAAGGCTGAGTCATCCTGAGAAGACTGAGCTTGGCCCCCACTGACATCAACACTGGTGTACAGGCAAACAGCAAAGTGTATGCACAGGCAAAATGTGGCTCCAATAGAGTCTCCCCAAGTTTCTTATCCCACCACTCAGTCCAGTGCAGGTGAGTCCTCCCTTGGAGGGTGTTGTAATGATGAGTCTCAAATTGGGGAGCTTGGGAGCATCCACACTTCTGGATCTCCCTGTGACCCCACCTCTGGAGAGCCGTTCTCTTGGGACCCGGTGTTGCCTGGTATGGAGGTAATCGATACTCCAGCAGATAGAAGTCAGGGAAATGAGAACAAATGGGCTTATTGTTTCCTGGAGAGGACAGATTATTTTTCTGTACTTTCAGAAAGACGCGTGGTGTTGGCTTCTGTGGGTAATTCTGCGTGATTCATCTTCACAACCATCTGAGATGGATCTCTCCACTTTACTCTTTCAATTCTGCCAGCAAAGTCGAGAAATGTGGGCTTCCATATGTTTCTTATAATAAATAACCCCCTGGCAAGTGTGCGGAGGCTTGAATCATGTTTACGGCCATTCCAACTTCTTCCACTTACCCCAGACTCACACTGAATAACCAAGTCAGAGACCACACTCTTTTTTTTTTTGTGGCTCAGCTGGCAGAATTGAAACACTCTTTCAAATGCACTGGCAAATGCACTGTCTTCTCCACTTTATCTTTTAATCTAATGCACTGGCCTCAAAGATACAAAAAGAGGCATCCTCATCTAACTGTGCTTCTCAGTGCAGAAATCAGCATATCGTATTAAGTGGCCATTTCCCTGTGTGAGCCGTTCCTCCCTGCCATATCTGATTGTCTGCTGTTGGATCCGGGCTTCCTTCAGGACAAGGGCAATGGAATGTTCTTTGCACAGTGAGCTGGCAACAGCTCATCCTCTCTGCTCTGGGTCAGCGAGGGCTGCCTGGAGCTCGAGTTCACTACCACTAAATTGTGGCTAAATCAAAGGACCGAGGCCATAATGGGAGGACCTAAAAGAAGCCCACAAAACACTTGGAATTTTTAGGTTTTATTTAGGATATAAAAGAAATATTTATTGCGGTTCCACACATAATAAATATTTCTTGCCATATGCATCATCACTTTGCAACCTACGCCATATTTCAGAAGTGGAAATGGCCCATAAAGGTCCCAAATACTCCCCAATGAATGTATCAATGAAGCTCCATGCCTTGGAGGCAGAATGAAGTTTGCTCTGCCCTCCTTGGCACCCTTCAGCCCAGCAGTAAATTGTTGCTCTTGCTGATCATTCAACCGCTCTCCCTCAGCTGAAACTCTGGTGGCTGAGACATTTCCGGAGAAGGTAGGAGAAGAGAGCCTGGGACAGAGACAGTGGAGTTTCCTTCCCAGGTGAGGTCACCTGGCCACCCGGCTTCTCTGCCACCACCTCTCCTCCTGGCTGTTGATGGCAGGACAACCAAGTTACACAGGGCAAGTGAGCTCAACAGCTATTGAGTGTCTACCAAGTGCCAACCCCTGGTCTGTTTTAGGGGCGGAAATGGATCAGACACAACCCCGGTCCTCTAAGAGCTCGTGGTTGGGTGGAGAGGGAAGTGAGAAGGTTGTTGTCTGGTGATGTGGATTCTGAGTCATAGCTACCCCATGTGACAGAGTAGAACTGCCCCATAGGGTTTTCTAGGCTGTAATCTTTACAGAAGCAGATTGCCAGGTCTTTCTCCCACAGAGCTATTGGGTAGATTTGAACTGCCAAGCTTTCAGTTATCAGCTGAGCGCTTAACTGTTGCACCACTGTGGCTCCTTTTAGTGAGAGGGTGGATGGTCCTAATTCAGTAGGTTAAGGACTACAGTGGAGTGTGACAGTGACAGCTGAGATGTCTTTAATGCCGACTCTCTGCCAGGCTTCTCTCTGAGGGTGGTAACTCATGTAATCCTCACAAGGGCCCACAAAGCAGTCAACATTATTGTCCCCATTTTATACACAGGCAAACTGAGTCACAGAGAGGTGGTGAGTCTTGGGCTGTGATCAGAGCCCAGGAAGGGAGGAATCAACACAGCCAAGACCCTGACTTGGACTTTTAGCCTCCAGAACTATGAGACAATAAATTTCTGTTCTGTAAAGCCACCCATTTGTGGGGTTTCTGTTACAGCAGCACTAAGAGACTAAGACAGAGCCAGGCATGTTTCCATCCAGGGTGGTCGGATGAGAGTCATAACTCCTTAAACAGAGCCTGTGGGGTCAGGGAGAGCTGGCTGTTATCCAGGGGGCATGGACAAGTCGCTTAAGTTCTCGGAATCTCGGTTTCCTCCCTGCCAAATAGTGGTGCCTATCTGATGGGAGGTGCAGGGGTGAAACGGGATCACATGGGTAAATGCGGATGCAGCAGGCTCTCCCTCCATGTTCAGTGCATGACAGGAAGGAGCCTGGTCCCCCCAGAGTCAGAGTTATCCTGGAAAGGACTCTGGGTCTAGCTGCCCAGGGGTAGCAGGTACCGTGGGACAGTCCAGGTAGTAGAGTGGAGGTGGGGTTGAGGACGGTCCAGGAAGGAGAGAGAAATCCTGGGCCAAGCTGGGGCAGAGAAGACCATCACTGCTTTGTGACTGCTGCCTTTCATCCCTCTGCAGAGGTATTATGATAATCCCATTTTTTTATTTTTCAGGCAGAGTTAGGACAGAGACTATATAACCTGATTATGCAGCATATAGTGTATTAAGCCAGGAAGCTCTTAAAATTAAAACATTTAAAAAGATCTAGGGAGGTAGTTAAAAGCCATTTAAATCCTTATCAAATAATGAAAATACCCTCAGAAAAAAATCAGCCTCTTAACTACATGTTCACTTCCATGAGCATCTATGTTTACAGCCAAAGTCTAAAGATACAGTTGCTTGAAAATATTTGGGTTTAAAAGTCCTTTTCCGCCCCACGCTGAGTCAGCAGGCTGAGTACAGCACGGGCTCACTTGAAAGTCTCCAACCACCATGTGGGTCAGTGGGTGTGGGGTGAAAAGGGTGTCCAGGGCCTCAGGGGTGCCCAGAATTCTCTGTTCATCCTCACTCCCAACTTCGTCACCCTCAGTACTACCTGGGCTGATCTATTCTCCTCCCTGGGCCTCTGGTGAGGGTTTGGGTGTTGGTTCCATCACTTCTGAGCTCCCTTCTCCTCTGAATTCCAGGGTCCACACACCCAAGGAAGCCTCCGTCCCGTCACCCCTGTGTCCTAAACTGACCACATTCTCAGCAGCGGTGGCACCGGATAGAAGTTGTTGCGAAGGGATGATGGAGGGTGGAGAGGGGACCTTCCTAAGCCCACCCCAGACTCAGAGTTGGGTGACCTATGGGGCCTGGATTTGGAAGGTCCACATCCTAGTAGCCTTTAGGTTCTTCAACATGGGAGTTACTTGATCTCAGAGAAGCAGTTGGCTGTGATTAGCTGGTTGAGTAATCCACCACCTGGCTGAGGAGCAGTAAAGGGCAGAGCTGAGCAGAAGGATGATAGAGACCCTGGTGTGCAGAGACCTGGCTGGGGAGATGTGGAAGGTCGGCTAACACACATGGATCTGCAGGTCCTAACGGGTCAACCTCAGTGGGTACCAAAGGCTGGCTGAGACTTTACTGTGTCAGCTAAACCTTTATCCTTAGCTGTTTCTGAACAGCTTCTCTAGTCACTCAGACGAAATGTTGACCTGGGATGAATTAGGATCTTTAAAATGTTTTCTTATGGAATGTCTCAAACATTAGAACAGTGGAGAGAGAAGCGTCATGACCCCCATAAACCTAAGCCTTGCATCAGGAACCACCAGACTCAGCCCTGCACCACTTCCCCAGTCCCAGATTTCAGATCACTGCTCACAGGTGAGGGCTCCCGAGCATGAGCTCACATCATCCTCACACTCAACAGAGTCAACAGTCCCTCAGCACCATCTTCACACTCTTGCAGAAGTCTTTCCCTGGAGCAGAGACACCCTGGTCTAACTCCCACTTCACCTCTGTGAGATTTTCCTTAAGGAGAAGGGATCCACAGCAAAAACATCCCCCAAAACGCCCACTGGGCAGTTGGGCCTCGGAAGTGCCTCTGAGGAGGGTCTCAGGGCTCAGGACCTACAGCCAGATTTCATTTTTGCTCAAATAAGTCACAGCGTTAATTAACTTACTGCAAAGAGCAATGGGATGTTGTGATCACTAAGCTGAATTTGAATTCCATGCAAAGCTAAATTCTCTCCACCCCTGTGGGTCAGCTGAAAACCAACACACTCAGTGACTTAGTCTTCCATGGGATGACTGGGTCTACATTTCTTCTCATTTTCAATTTTATTGACAATGTTTGTTAGGTGTCCTGTGCTATTATGCTGTGTAGAATGGTCACCACTGGGGAGAAATTCACTTGTGGGCCCACAGCCTACTTCGAACTCAGGAAGACAAGGGTCAGCCGCGTGCAAACCCTGCTCGTCTGTGGGGGTGCAGCCAGGAGCCTTCCTCTTTCCTCTTCATCAGGGGCTCTACTTCCCCATCCTTAACTCAAGGACAACCAACCTTTATTACTGTTTTCTTGATCTGAGTAGCAGCTGCTCAAGTCTGTGATAAATGTCAAACAATACATTTAGGACAACGTTTGCTTCTTGAGAAAAGTTTATTGATAGCCTCAGCAGGATTATTGCCCAAAATATTGACTAACTGAAAGACAATTTTGCAAAGGAAACACACTGAGAACTCTCCTAGACTAAAGTTGGGAACCCAGGAAAACAACGAAGCCCGGAAACCCCTGGTCCCAAGCTTTGTGTGTTTGCTTGTTATGGTTGTTAATAGAACTTATATTTGTAGAGAAGTATTGGGTTTACAGAAAAATTGCACAGAAAGTACAGTTTCCATATATCCCCTCCGCTTCATAGAGGGCCCACAGCTGGACCAGCTGCACCCAGGGGCTCCAGAGCACGATGCATGATGTCTCTGACCCACGGTCAGGGCCATTTCTGTCCTGGGGGGACCAGCCTCTGTCAGGTGCTCTTGCGGGTGCTCTTGTCCGTGGCCCCCTCCCAACAAGTGAGCAGCAGCAGAGGAAGAGGCTGGACCAAGCTAGGCTATGGAGGGATTGGGGCGGGGTGGGGTGAGCTGAGTGTGGCCACCCGGCTGAGGGACAGGGTCATGAAGCTTTGAGCTCTTCTGATCCGAGAGCGCGGTTGCTGTAGGGGTGGGTTGCACAGTCCGAGCTACACGGGTTAAAACGCATGACAGACTGATGAGAAACATGCAGGGAGCAAGGACTCACACTTCCGTGCGTGTGTGTGTGTGTGTGTGTGTGTGTGTGTGTGTGTGTGTGTGTGCATGCACCCACGTGTGCACACAGGGAGAAGAGTCTCCCACGAAGTGTGATCTGTCTGCTCTTGGATTATCAGCCACCCTGGCAGGAACTGGGAAGAATAGGCCCCGGGCGTGTGCCCTTTCAGTAAGAGATACACTGTGCCCTGCTTCTGCCCACCTGGAAGACACCTGTGCTAGATACTGTAAGGCACAGAAATGATTAAAGGCACAATCTCGTTTTCAAATATTAATTTGACTTTGTTATAAAGCTTTTTTTAGTGGGCACATAAACGGAACACAGTGTAGCTGTTGTGTAGATGGAACCACAAGCCTGCAGAAGAGCGCAGAGCAGCGTAACTCACGTATCTTCGGAGGAATACGGCTCCAGGAGGGGAACGTTTTTGAAGAGCCTATGATTGGGAGCTGAAGACTAAAGTAGTCACAGGACCAGGGGCAGGGAGAGCTTGCTGGCAGGCAATTCTGAGCGTTTTTACATCTTTCTAACCCTGTGTCCACACTGACACCTCTAACTCCAAGCCAGCATCGCAGGCGCTTGAACACTGCCTGCCCTTCCACGTTTGTATCTCCCTTCTCCACGTTCCCAATAACATCAGCTAACACCTTTTATCCTACAACACACAGCGATCTCAGGATTCTGACATCATCACCACCCTGAACAATAACCCTAACTAAAATTGAGGTTTTTCTCGTTCTTCTTCGAATGTATCCCACCCAAGCTATTCAAAAGATATTAGAATTACCTTTCTGTGTGATTTTTTTACTACACATTTGATGAACCCTTGGGTCCGTGTGTTCTGGTTTAAATTCAGTTTTATGGTTTGCCTTTTTCTTATTCTTTCCTAATTAATTTTAATTTCCAAATAGCCACATAGTTCACAATTAAAATCGTAAAATAGGTGAACCACAGAAGTCAAACTCCCCTCCTACCCGTCCACCCACCCCACAGAGTTCATCCTTCCTGTGCTTCCTTGGAAAGAATGAGCAAAGGGGGGGGGGGGGCGCATACTTTGTAGGTCCCCGGATGGCACAGAGGGCTTGTGCTAGACTATTAACCTAAAGGCTGGCGGTTCAAACCCACCCAGCAGCACTACAGAAGAAAGGCCTGGTGATCTGCTTCCATTAAGATTACAGCCAAGAAAACGCCCTGGTGCAATTCTACTCTGAAACACATCAGGTCGCCATGAGTCGGAACGGACTCGACAGCAATGGGCTTGGTTTTTGGTCTTTAAGTCCTTTTTAAAATATTTATTAAATTTCTAGTTTGGTGTTCTATGCTGTCTGTTCTATGACCCGCTTTCTTTCCATTTGGTGACCAATGTTCCTGGAGCAGTGCTTGTGGGAAAGAACAGTTAAGGGGGTGACTGGTAGCTTGTCCACACACCACTCATCCCTTGGAGGCTGCTGAGTCCCGTGAGGGCCCCGGGGTGCATTTAGGATGTGGGTCTATGTCTGATCGTCATCCCCAGGATGCATTTAGGATGCTGTCTATGTTTGGCCATCATCCCCTGGGCAGTTCCCTCTCGCCGTCCACTAAAAGCCTCCAGGGCCCCCTTAGAGGCAGCGCTGACCCTGCTTGCTGAAACCTCCTTCGCCGGACGGCACTTGTACCTCAGCTGTAAAGGGGCAGGTTGCTGTGCTGCTGTTTGTCAGGGCCCTGGGACTCACCTCTGTGGGGACTGAGAGCTAGAACTGGGCATCCCAGGGACGGCTTTCCTAATGGCCCCCTGGGCATTACCTAGGCAGCCTATTGTCCATTTTTGGATCATCATCAGGGACTAGACCTTCCAGAGAAAACTGCTCCTTGCTGCCTTGGTGAGTGTACCGGGGCCAAACCCACACCAGATGTGTTCTTGGTGGGTGTGGGTGGGGGCACGGGCCACGGGTGGTCCTGGGATCATCCTGCAGCTGTGGTGCCCTCCTCATCCGTAACGCGTGTGTGAGAACAGACCCGACTCCCCCCTCCTGGCTGAGACTCCAGCTGGGTGAGGGCCGAGAGACCTGTTTGTAAATTATAAAGGCTGGCTTGTGTGAAGGGTGTGCTTCTTAGCTCAAACAGATACACGAGACCAAATGGGTGGCTCCTGTCGGGAGGCCGGATGAGAAGGCAGGAAGGGACAGGAGCTGGCTGAATGGACACAAGAAACCCAGGGTGGAAAGGGGGAGGGGACTGTCACATTACAGGGATTGCAACCAATGTCGCGTAACTATATGTGTATGAAGTTTTGTATGAGCAATTAACTTGAGCTGTAAACGTTCACCTACAGCACAATAAAAGAAAAAAAAACTGGCTTGTGTAGGGCCACTTGCTTCCTTCATCCACCAGGGGCTTGTTGGATCCCTACTGGCTTTCAGGAATGGGGGATTACAAACTGGACAACAGTCACGGTCCCTGCCTCCTGGGGCCTGACACCGAGTCTCATTTTACCTTTGATTGTTTGCACACGAGGAAAGAGAATCACTCGCATTTATTTCATTTTCTTTCAAAATGTTTTACATTTAAAATTCTCAACAAAACTTGAATTATCACTGGTCAGCCATGAATCTTTCCTTTGGGAACTAAATTATGGATGAATGCAGGATACACTCTCTCTTCCTAATTTTATTTTTTTAATAAACAACGCTTTTTCTGAGTTTCGAACCCAAACCGGCTGCTGTCGAGTTGATTCCGACTCATGGCAACCCCATGTGTAGACCTTCGCTCCATAGGGTTTTTAGTGGCTGATTTTTCAGAAGTAGATTGCCACGCCTTTCTACCGAGATGCCTCTGGATGGACTCGAACCTCCAACCTTGAAGTTAGCAGCCAAGCCTGTCAACCACTTGCACCACCCAAGGTCTCTGTATTTCCAATAGTCATCAAGTTTATCGTGCCCGTGTGATAACTAGGACGCAGACGGACGAGACATGTGTTTCACTGTTGTCTTCCTAAGAGAACACCCCTGTTTGTCAATGAGAAACCACCCTTACAGGTTTAACTTACCTATTAAAAAACCCATTGTCGCCTAGTCGGTTCCGACTCATAGCGACCCTATAGAAGTGCTCCACAGGCTTTGCAAGGAGCGGCTGGTGGATTTGAATTGCTGACCTTTTGGTTAGCAGCCAAGCTCTTCACCAGGACTCCATACAGGTTCTTTAGGGGGTTATTTCCTCATTTACTTAGATTCACTCTTGTTACTTTCCATATCAGAAAGTGACACCTTCCTGGCCTTGTCTCCAAATTCCAGGTGCATCCGTGCATTGCCTGGGTTAAGAGAGATGCTGTGCTCACGACCGTGGCCCTGTGGGTGGGAAAGGCCAGTCACAGTGAAGGAGGCACCCCTCCAGGGGCTGTTCCCTGAACCATCCCTGCAAGCACGGCTCTGACATCTGGGGGACCCTGTCCTGTAACTGTGCTTCTCAAACTTGGTTCCCTAAAATCTGAGACATGTTCTTATCAAGGAGGCATCCACTTACTCCCTGTGGCTTCGGAAGGCACAAGTCTGGGAAGGTGAAGCCCCAGGGGAAGTGAGACCTGCCACAGACAGAGTGGGTCACTCGGCCAGCAGTGGACAGAGGGTCAGCGGGCAGGGGGTGGCAGCGGCAAGCCTCCTACTGAGTGTAATGTAAGAATTGGACTAGAGGCCCCCTAAGGATCATTTGTCTCCCACCTTCCACTCCCATGTGTTTGCAAGTTGATTGTCAAAAAGCAATTCCGGTTATAAGGAGGGAGAGGCTCACTTAGTTCTTAGACATCCATAGGACAGTCACTTGTTGCTGCGTGCCCTGGAGTCAATTCCAACTCATAGAGGCCCAGTGGATGTAATCTTTACGGGAGCAAATCACCGGGTCTTTTCTCCCTCAGAGCTGCCGGGTGGGTTCGAACCACTGACCTTTCAATTAGCAGCTGAACGCTTAAACTTTGCACCACTTGGCCTACTTTACTGGTCTTTGGGGAGAGACAAATTGTCAAAATAATAGATTATTTTTTATTTACTAAATTAAAAACCCATTGCTGTCGAGTCGATTCAGACTCATAGCGACCCTACAGGACAAAGTAGAACTGACCCATAGGATTTCCTAGGAGCGGCTGGTGGATTTGAACTGCCAGCCTTTTTGTTAGCAGCTAAGCTCTTAACCACTTTGCCACCAGGGCTCCACATTTACTAAATTAGAAGGTTTAAAAATAATGATGGTAGTCTCTGCAGTTGGGGAAGAGTGGACCAAGCGTGAGTCCGTGCACAGTTTTGTGATAATTTGACTCCTTGTCTTTATGTCTACTCACAGCAAACATCCTAACCACCAAAGACTTCTTTGCGAAGCTGTTCATCACAACATTCTCCATCATAGGGAGAAAACACAAAAACCTTCAGCCCAACAACAGGGGAATAATTGAATCATGGTCTGTCTTGCAATAGATAATTACATGGCCATTAAAATACTTCTTGAAATTTTTCAGTGACTTCTAGAATTTTTTACTACGCAATATTAAGTGAAAAATATCAGGATATAAAATTGCACATGCAGTCTAATCTCAATTATGTAAATGTATGTGCATAAGATGAGAAGAAAATGCAGATGAATTTAACAGTGCTTACCCCTGGGTTACTGTCTCTTCCTTATACTTTCACACGAGAATGTATCACTTTCCAAAAACAATCATAATGGCAAAGAAAACCAATAAGAGTCATTTAAGATAAAGAGCTGGGTTGGGAAGCTATCTGGCTTGAGCTTCCAAACCCCGAAGTGACCATGTAAATCACAGTGAGCTGCATCTTTCGTCTGCCTCCCTGCAAAAATCAAATATTTCTCTTCTACTCCCTATTGACTAAAGGGTCACCTCATTATCCATCATTACACATTTATAGATCTTAACTGTTCAGTCCATTTTTCTCCTTTCTTGGTTTCCTGTTATTCCATTTATTTCATACTCATAGATAGAAACACAATGTCTGCTTTGTTTTCTCCTTAGAAGTTAAATTTGTTTGCCACCAGAGTAGGTGTGTCTTGTGGGGTCTCTAGAGGGGCAGTTTGGAGGGCGGGAGCAGCTCCCTTCTCTGGTGGACTTGCACCTGGTCGTCTGATGGACTTGAGTTGTGAGTTCCAAAGAGCCCAGGGGAGGTCGGGAGCCTCAAGTAGCTGTGTGATTTCTGGAGAGGATCGATCCCAGTGGGAGAACCATCAGCAGCCTCCGGGGGACGCGGGAGTCTGAGCAGAGCGTGCTCCATAAGGTCAGGGACGAGGGGCGGCTGTAGGGATGGGTCCGGATCTATTGTCTCCCAGTTATGGGGATGGACCAGTGCCTGTTGTTAGCTGTTGTCAGCTTCAACAGATGGCAACTTGTTTACAACCAAACAAAATGTTGCATCGGTATATACAAACGTTGCATTGAATATACATTGGTATATTTGAGTCCTTCCAACCTAGAGGCTCATCTTCCAGCACTACACTGGACAATAGTTTGTTGAGACCCATATGGTTTTCATTGACTAATTTTCTGAAGATTGCCAGGCCTTTCTTCCTAGTTTTTC
Organism: Dugong dugon; assembly: GCA_030035585.1. Classification (NCBI taxonomy): domain Eukaryota; kingdom Metazoa; phylum Chordata; class Mammalia; order Sirenia; family Dugongidae; genus Dugong; species Dugong dugon. The sequence goes on along the minus strand of CM057475.1, from coordinate 81,810,979 downwards.
TTAGTCTGGAAGCTCTTCTGAAACCTGCCGACCATGGTTGACCCTGCTAGCATTTGAAATACCAGTGGCGTAGCTTCCAGCATCACAGCAACATGGAAGCAGCCACAATTTTGACAGACTGACAAACAAGTGGTGGGCTGGAAAGCAAAAAAAGCAGCTGCAAAAATAAAATAATAATCTCATCATCACTGGTTGGTGGCACATGGATGTGGAACTTCCATTTTTCTATGCTGGAGCAGTCTGCTTGTGGCCCATGGCCAAGATGTTCAGAAAATGGTGCTGCACAATTTTCTACAAGCAAGCCTGGTGCTTTTGCAATTCAGCCCGGGGTACTGGTCACCCGAGGCACAGCCACTTCAGTCACGGCTCAGAGTCAAGATGTGATATTGCTTAACGAGCAAGAAGGAGATTTCACTGCACATTCAGAAATGTGTAATCACAGCGCGTTAGCACGCAGGGGAAGTTGGCCATCACGCCTCCCACCCCTCATTTTACAGCTGAGGAAACCAAAGCCCTTATTGCCCACGTTCAAGGGAAGGAAATTATTACCCAGAGTTAGAGCTTTCCTTTTCTGGTATGTTATAACTGGGTCCATTTTAAATAGCGACTAGTGCCTCCCATCTCTTGGAGAACTTAATCTCTGGTACATGAGAAGGGAAGCATGACAGTGAGGCTGAGGGACACTTTTAATCAGGAACATCCTAAGCTTCTGGGCAGGAATTCGCTTCAACCTGCAGCTTCTGAGGCCAGCAGTGTTGTTGCCATCTTTCTTTATCACTACATAGTATTTAACCAAAAAAAAACAAAAACAAAACCCACTGCCTTCAAGTAGATTCCGACTCATAGCAACCCCATAGGATTCCCACGGCTGTAAATCTCTACGGAAGCAGACTGCCACATCTTTCTCCCTCGGGGAGGCTGGAGGGTGCAAACTGCCGATCTTTCTGCGAGGATTTGATCCATTTAACCACCGTGCCACCAGGGCTACTTATGGAATATTTAGATGGTTTAAAATGCACTCTGCAAAAAATTCCTTTTGGGAAACAGAAATGATGTGCTACAAAGTCTGAAAGTTCTGTGGACCTTCACTTTTTATATTTTTAAATCATGCACCTCTTTGATAGTCTGTTAAAAGCTGTAACCCACCTCTTCCTACACCTAGTAATTTGCACGCAATAGTGCTTTATTGCATTAGCAATGAATATCTTTAATACAGACAATATTTTAAAGTTTGTAGAAAACATCTTTTAACTTGCATTTTTCCCGTGGAAAAATGGATTCCTTCTTCATGTAAAATAATTGCTATGCCTCTTAATTGGGCCAATAAAACAAAAACAAAGTGAACTTTCCTAATGTACAAAAGCAAATTGCTGAGAAGTCTTCTGAAGCTGGACTTCAATGAGGAGTTGAAAGTGAGGGGAGTGTTTAGACTTGGCAGCCTACCGTCTTTGACATTGAATTGATGTTGACTTGCATTTTGATGGCAGCCACTGCTGGGAATGCTGATTTCCAAAAATCCCCATCTGCGGTAGGCTTCGAGCCACTAGAATTTGGTGTGTGAGCCAGGAGTCTACTTTTGTCAAGGAACAGCAGAGTTGTCTGAGTTGAGCTTGTGTTCTCAAGTCAGTGGGGTCGCCATTGCTATGAGCTCCATCCTGATGCCATGCCAGGAATGAAAGGCATACGCTTCAGCATCAGATTGTCTTAGCCAACTAACCAACACACAAGCTCTGCAGAGTTCCTTGGTATCTGCAGATTCCTTTTCATTTTTATTTTAATTAAACTTCTTTATTTTGAGATAACTGTAGATTCGCATGCAGTTCTAAGAAATAATACAGAAGGATACCACATAGCCTTACTCAGTTTTATCTTTTGGTATCATCCTGTAAAACTATAGCACATGGGAAGTAGGGGGATTCAAGGGGGTTACTGCTTACGGAACACTAGGCTTCAGTTTACAGTGAAGGAAAAATCGCATTGATTAAAGGTAGGGTTGCACAGTCAGTTAATGTAATTATTGTCAATAAGCTGTACACCTGTATAAAGTTGGATTGGCAAAAGTTGTGTAGTAGATATATTTACAACAGTGGCAAAAAAAAAAAAAAAAAAAAGAGTAGCTGCTGAGGCAGCTTATGTACAACCAAATACCTCACGGGATTTGCGTCTTTGGTTTGGAAGTTTAGAGTCACCGTTTCACGGAACATCTTAGTTGATAAGCCTAGTATCACGTGTGGTGCTTCTGTTCTACCTCCTAGTTCACTGCATAGTGTCTGGGGTCTTAAAAGCTAGCAAGCAACTATCTAAGATACAACAATTGGTCTCCATTCACCTGGAGCAAGAGAGGAAGAAAGGGAGTCAGGAATAGGAGGAAACGGAATTTGTGGCTAATTGCCTCCATGAGCAACTGCCTCCTTTGCCATGAGACAAGAATAACCAGATAGTGCTGGGCTACCATTACTGAACATTTTGATCAAAGATTCTATAGAAGAATCTTTGATCAAAATCCCCAAAATGCAAAACAGAATTTCAAATTCTCATGGACTTCAGACTTTTTGGAGCCACGGAGGCTACCTGAACTCCTGAAATGATTGCCCTGCGATAATCTTTAAATCTTAAACTAAAAATATCCCCTAAAGTCTTCTCAAAACCAAACAACAGTTTACCTTAACTAGTAAAGAATGTCTGCCTCGAGCGTGCTCTTTTAAGAACTATCTATATGGGATCAAATAGATAACAGCCTCTTGAAAGATTAGACAGGAAACTTAGGGGCAGTGTGTTTATGTTAATAGGGGAGGAGAAATTCTGAAAAAGAGAGTGGGAATGATTGCCAACTTGAAGAACATAATCAATGTCCCTGAACTGTACATACAGAAATTGTGGAATTGTTACATGTTCTGCTGTGTAGATTCTCAGTAACAATAAAAATAAAATAAATTTTAAAAAATCTATGGTACAGTATCACAACCCGGATACTGATATTGATACAGTCAAGACACACAACATTCCACGCCCTAAAGGATCCCACATGTTGCCCTTCTATAGCCAGTTCCATCCTCCCCCACCCGCCCCATCCTTAAGCCCCGGCAACCACTAATCTGTATGTTTGCCGTTTTAAGTATGTTATATAAATGGAATCATACCGCATGTAACCTCCCAGGAGTGACTTTTCTTTTTTTTCACTTGGAATAATTCTCTGGAGATTTATCCAGGTTTTCCCATGTATGAATTTTCCTCTTGCTGAGTACTATTCAATGGTATAAACCAAAAAACCAAACCGGTTGCCATCCAGTTAATTCCGACTCACAGCGACCCTATAACACAGAGTAGAACCACCCCATAGAGTTTCCAAAAAGCACCTGGTAGACTCAAACTGCTAATCTTTTGGTTAGGAGCCATAGCTCTTAACCACTATGCCACCAGGTTTTCCATTCAATGGTATGGATATATCAATTTGTTTTATCTTTCGTATGGGTTTTTTTGTTTTGTTTTGTTTTGTTTTTGGCTGTTATTAATAAAAGTTGCAATGGAGATGCAAGTACAGTTTTTAGTGTGAACGTAAGTTTTAATTTCTCTGGATAAATGTCCAAGAGTGCAGTTGCTGGGTCATACGGTAATTGCGAATTTAGGGCTTTTTATTTTTATTATTTTTTTGAGAACTGCAGACTATCCTCCTGGGTAGCTGTACCATTACACATCCTAACCAGCAATCAATGGCAGATTCAGTTTCTCAGTATCCTCATTACCACTTCGAGCTCCCACTATTTTTTATTTTAGACATTCTGATAGTTGTGTAATGATATTTCATTGTACTTTTAAGTTACACACGCTAATGGGTAATGGTTGCCCTGGTGGCACTGTGGTTGAGAACTCAGCTGCTAACCAAAAGGTTGATAGTTTGAATTCCCCAGCCACTCCTTGGAAACCCTATGGGAAATTCTACTCTGTCCTTTAGGGTTGCTCTGAATCAGAAGCAACTCAACGGCAATGGGTTTGGTTTGGTTTAATGGGTAATGATGTTGAATATATTTGTACAAAATACTTACATATTTATAATATTTACATTTAGAACCATATCCGACAGTGTTATAATTTAGAAAACTCAAGAGGGGAAAGACAGTCTATTGTATTTACCTGTATTTTTGCTTACTATGGTCTTTTCTCTTTCCTGATATTCTAAGATCCCTTCGTCTATTGTTTCCTTTCTGTTTGGAGACTGACTTTCTTTTAGCCATTCTTACAGAGTCGGTCCACTGATAAAAAATTCTCATAGTTTTCTGTCACCTGTGAGTGATTTATTTTCCCTCCATTCCGGAAGGATATTTTCACTGGACGTAGAATTCTGGCTTGACAGTTCTTTCAGTACTTGAAAAATGCTAGGCCACTTCCTTCTGGCCTCTATGGTTTCTGATGAGAAATCTGCTGTCATTCAAATTGTTTTTCACATATAAGTAAAGTGTCCATTTTTTCTCATTGCTTTCAAAATATTTTCTTTGTTTTTAGTGTTTGCTATTTTGACTATGATGTCTTTTGGTGTGGAGTTCTTTTAGGTTGTCCCATCTGTAGTTTACTCAGCTTCTTGAAGCTGTAGATTTACTTCTTTTCCCTAATTTGAGAAGTTTTCAGCCTTTCTTTCTTTCAGTACTTGCTACTCCCCCTCTCTTTCTCCTCCCCTTTTAGGACTGTGTTGACCCAAATGTTAGATCTTTCGTTATTACCCCACAGGTCCCTGAGGAGCTGTTCCTTTTTTTTTCCAGGCTATTTTCTCTGTCTTTTTAGATGGGGTGATTTTATGATTTTACCTTCAAATACATAGAATATTCTAGTTTAATGTAATTGCATTCTCTCCTCTGTCCACTTCACTCTGGGGCTGAGTTTTTATTTCAGTTATTGTATTTTTCAGTCCTAAAGTTATCTTTGTTTCTTCTTTGTATCGCCTATTGCTTTGCTGAGTCTTTCTATTTTTTATTTGTTTCAAGGGTGTTCTTGGTTGCTTATTGAAGCATATTTATGGCATCACAGCTTTAAAATCTTTGGCAGACAATTCTAACATCTCCGTCATCTTAGTCCCTGCTCATTTATTGATTAAAAAAAAAAAATTAGTTTGAAGTATTCCTAGTTCTTGCTATGATGCATAATTTTCTGTTGAAACCTAGCCATTCAAAGTATTATGTTATGAGATTCTGGACTGTATTTCAACTTTCTGTTTTGGCTGGTTTCTTCCAGCTAAGGGTGAGTGGGGGCATTTTGTCACTGTTAGGTGACGGTAAGCCCACTCAGGCTCCACTGATACATGAAATGGCTGGGGGCATCCTTACTACTTCTTACAGCTTGGGTGAGGGTGGGAGCTCTAGCTCCCCATTGGGCCTCCACTGAAATCTCCATGACTGGGAAGGGTTGTAGGACCTTATACTGTCCCACATGGGCCTCCACTGGCAACACAGGAGCTAATGATGGGGGTGGCTCGTTACCTCTGGGTGAAAGTCCTTACTGTCCACTAGACCCTCTGATACCAGCCCCCCCATGAAGAGGGGTAGGAGAGGGGCCTCCTTATTGCTGGATGGGGGGGTAAGTCCAGGCATGATCACCAACACAGCACCTGGACAAATGTCCTGGCTCCCTGCTCGGTCTTCTATGAAGCCATCCCACTGTGGGGCTGAGGTGCCTCATATGGTGAGTGAGGGTGAAAGTCTAGGCTCCCCACTGGACTTGGCCTTGCCATGTGGGTAGGGTGGGGTGTTTTCTGTGGAGTTTGGCCAGACTAGAGCTGTTGCTACCTCAAGGTTTTCTGTCTTACTAGGCTGATCTTCCTGGTCCTTTGCTAGACAGAGCAGGTTTTTGTTTGGGCTCTTTTTTCTAAGCCTACTGGAGTTTTTGTGTTGCTGTCTACTTTGGTTCCAAGTCTGGGCCATGTAAGGCAAAAAGAGAGCCAGGAAACTACCCCTGTGTCATTCCTTGGATCCTGAGGTCCCTGGCCTGTCTGCCTTCTTCTATTTTCTGAATCTTCTTATGTTTGTAATATATATATAATGCCCTGGGTTTATAGCTGTACTTGGTTGGATGAATAGAGAAAAGCACATCTATTCCACCTTCCCAGAAGCAGAAGTCCCAGATCTCTTTTTAAAGAGAAATATTTGCTGGACTTTTGCATGCAGAGGTACCTGAGATGCAGCCAGTTCCCTGGGCTTGGAGAAGCAGGACAAGCCTCTCCCCACAGAAAGCTCTTCAGTCACATTCAACGTGGTGACAGGAGGGTTTTTAATCACAATGCTTACCTCACTCACATGTCAGCAAATTCCACCCAGTGAGTCAAGCCATCAATTACATCTTCCCGGTCAAGTTGTTCCCAGAGCGATCTCTTCTTCTAAAGCAAAGTTAGCGCGTGAAGTTCAAGTGAGCACCTAAGAGCATAGTTTCTGGAAAGCACAAGGATTTCTGGGGAGAAAAATCTTATATTCTCCTTTCATTCCTTGACAGAATTCTCTTGAAAGGCAGTGATTCAAGACTGTTTCTTATGAATTTGATAAATCCTGTGGTAGTAGACAAGATATTTTCCAGATTATTGGCAGTCTGTGAGGATAATCTGATACCAAACACAAGGAAACATGATGGTGCATGGAGCTTCCTTAATATCAAAGCAACAAAGCCAGGTGTGTCACCAGGCACTGGAGGTGTTCTCTCTGTGTATTGAATACTGAAAATTTTCCTGTTGTTGAAGTTACTTCTGGCAAACAAACTTTCCACAGTTTCAAAGGTATGTACATCTTTTGAAGTTTAACAAGAAGCAGGAGGACAGAACGCATGAGGATTTTACAGTGATGTTGTAACATGGATGTATCTCTGGCTGCACCAGGAGATACAAATAGACTCATCTCATGAAGGGAGACCACTATGGAATCTTAGATGAAACGTCAGTAGTTCTGGGAGGGCCGCTCCATCACAGAGAAAGTGCTTCACTTACCTTCCTCTGCTCCAAGCCACAAATTGTTGTTTCTTCTCAGGACCCAGGATTTTGTCATTCTTTCCCACCTGTAAGACCCTGGGTGGCATAAATGATTAAGCACTTGACTACTAGCCAAAAGACTGGCAGTTGCAAACCCAGAAGCACCTCAGAAGACAGGCCTGGCTACCTGCTTCCAAAAGCCTTGAAAACCCTATGGAGCACATTTCTACTTTGCACGCGTGGGGTCACCATGAGTCAGAGTCAACTTGTGGGCAATCAGCAGCTACCTGGCATGGGACGAACAGCCTGGGAAGGATGCTTAAGATGAGACTTTTGCCTTGGGGTGAATCTGAGTTTTGGTTAAACTACAGTCTTTCCAAAAAGAGCAATACTCCTTTGAAAGGGTCCCTATTCTCCAGTGAACTTATGCAGGTGAACAGAAGTTAACAGCTGCTTAATACGTCAGTTGTCAATAACCTTGACAAAGGCACCGTGCCTTTTGGTTCCCATTACACTCAGTGATGACAGTAAATACAAAGGGCACTGTCACTGTGCTGCACTTTCCTTTCTTTGCTTACCTCCGTGATGTTAAAAGGAATGTTGAAGACAGTCACCAACAGTGGCAAAGCAGTTTTCTTTCATCCCTACAACTGGTCTTGAAGATTACGGAGACCATAACAAACTCTGCAATAGCAAAGGCTATTTCACCTGATTGTGTACATTAGCATTCATTCTTGGAAATGACATCTGTGTTAATGAGATTACTTGACATTGCAATTTGTAAAAATTCCAAGTAAGAAACTCTATTTTCCTGTTTTGAATGAAATTCATCCAGGAAGAAAAAACTTCCTATCAAACGGAACTCAGGTAAACTGGAGCCTCAGAAAAGTGGCTTATTTATTTTCCTTCAAAAGCAAAAGTTGTAAATAGAGAGAGGCTGTCACAGAAGCTGGAAAACTTAGTGTTTTAAAAGCTCTCAAAATGGTTTGACTGAAACCTTAGGACAGAAATAAAGGAAGTTCAGGAGGCACCTTGAGAGACATTTCACATGTTAATTATAATCATCAAGGGCCATAAAGTTTGGAATTTCCTACCTGGCGAGAAAGCCTCCAACTCACAGGGTATTTTTTATTGTACTTTCCATCCTAACAGAAAATAAGATTCTAAACTGCAATAAGCCTGGGGGATAAAAACAGAATATGCAGTCTTTCTGGACAAGTTCTCTCTTCTTTTGCGTTTCTTATTGTGATGTGGTCACTGTGAAATAAAAATAGTAAATGAGACCATGTGACTCATAACTTTACTTATTAATTTATGGTGATGTGATCTGATTCACCTGTAGTTATGATGCTTAATAGATAGCTATTGATTTAAATCACTTGGAAAAAAATACAAACTTTTGGTTCAAAACTATATATCAAATTCTATTTTGGTGTTTTAAACATAGGTATGTGCGAATGCAAAGCCTTCATGGCGCAGTGGTTAAGAGAGTGGCTGCTAACCAGAAGGTCGGCAGTTCAAATCCTTGGAAACCCTATGGGGCAGTTCTACTCTGTCCTGTAGCGTTGCTATGAGTTGTAATCGACTCAAAGGTAACAGGTATGTGTGAATGCCAGCCCTTTCCTTACTCTCAGCTGCATAAAGCGGTGTAACACTATCTACTTCTATTGCATTGCCGGGACTATTCTCTCCCGAGGACTTCAGGAACACTGTTGTTAACACATATAAAACGTGTATGTGTGTGTATAACTTGTGTTTGATAAGTTGAGGGAGAACTGAGAACTTTGTGGTAGAGAAAAAAACTTTTCAATTCTGTTAAAAGAAAATCAAAGAGATTTATTGAAGCCCATACATCATTCAAATGAGGAAACCAGGAACCTCAGGGTCAGAAGCTCAGGAATCCCAAAGGGAGGGGTACAAACCACTTGCAGTTACACCACCCTATGAGGAACTACAAATACAATGTTTCTGATTCCTTTACAGTGATTGAGGTCAGTCAAAGGCCGAACAAGGAAAAGCATGACCTTTAACATTATTGGCTAAGTTAATACAACTGTTGTTGTTGTTAGGTGCCATCAAGTCAGTTCTGACTCTTAGCGACCCCATTTACAACTGAAAGAAACACTGCCAGGTCCTGCGCCATCTTCACAATCATTGTTATCATTGACCCATTGTAGTAACCACTGTGTCAATCCATCTTGTTGAGGGTTTTCCTCCTTTTCGATGACCCGCTACTTCACCAAGAATATGTCCTTCTCCAGGTACTGGTCCCTCCTGATATAACAAGTCCAAAGTACGTAAGACAAATTCTCACCACCCTTGCTTCTAAGGAGCATTCTGACTGTACTTCTTCCAAGACAAATTTGTTTGTCCTTCTGGCAGTCCATGGTATATTCAATATTCTTCACCAATACCATAATTCAAAGGCATCAGGTCTTCTTTAGTCTTCCTTATTCATTGTCCAATTTTTGCATGCATATTAGGTGGCTGAAAAATACCATGGCTTGGGTCAGGTGCATCTTAGTCCTCAAAGTGACATCTTTGCTTTTTAACACTTTAAAGAGGTCTTTACAGCAGATTTGCCCAATGCAATACTTCATTTAATTTCTTGGCTGCTGCTTCCACGGGCATTGATTGTGGATCCAAGTGAAATGAAAGCTTACATTGATTACAGAAGACATAATTATAAGATGTGTGTGCACAGAGGAGGGTCTCATGACTGGTCACAAACAATGGCATGACAGATACTTTTGTCATAATCAATAACGTAATGGATACTCTTGGGAACAGGTTATTAAGTATTACCTCACCCACAGCACAAAATCTTCTGGGAAGATTTAACACGAAGAGTTTCGTAAAGTTTAGTTACAGATTTACAGTTTTAGCCTAACCACAAAATCTTGGTAATAGGGTTGATTTCTAAGCAACAGAATTTCAAATCTGTGTTAAAAAGTTATATTCAACTTCTAACCGCTAGCATTAGTTCAGCCTTTTTTTTTTTTTTTTTTAGGTCAGATGCCTCTTTTGATTTTTTATATCCCATATCAACTTAAGAATTCTTGATTTAATCAAAATGGCAATGAACAAAAAAATCAACTTTCTATCTGTTTTAAATAACTAACATGTTGTTATTTTTGTCTCTGATAATGGAGCAGCTTGGATACAATGTGCTAAGTGACAGTGGAGCCCTGGGTCGAGGTGACATCTCAGGACAATCTCTCCTGAAGAGTAAGTATTTATAAGCATTGCCGTGTTGAGCCCATGAATGCCATTCACTCAATGATCACTCAGTAGTGAATAACATGGAGCCCACAAGAATCCTTGGGACACATGAAATGCACCAACCCCTCACAAACCTCTCGCTCTTTTTGGTAATTGAAGCCCATGTTAAAAACATGTAGAGAATAAGTCAAAAGATAATTTAAGATGATGGGATTCAGTCAACCAGTGTCAGAGCAACTCAAAGAAGGGAAAGACCTTTTTGGCCTGAGGTCACAATGAGGTCCTCAGTGGGAATACTGGGGAGACAAGAGCTGGTGAGAGGAAAGTGGGGGAGGTGGAGGGCAGAGGTGGCAATGATCACGTTGGTGGAGAATGAGATCCACCCTGTGGGACAGGATGGCTGGAGTGATGGAGTGGTGGAGGATCATGATGATGGATAGAAGACGAAGTAATTGGTGGGGTTCTCTACTGGAGTCCCTACCCTCAGGAAGTTCCCAGACATGTCCAGAAACCATGGACATCATGGGAGAGTGGCCTTGGGGTCTTGTCTAGTGGGCTTTGAAAGCACTCCCTCTAGCACTTACTATGGCTCACCAGTGCCATGAAGTAGGTACTAGCGTTCCATCCTCTCTATGCATGAGGAAACCAAAGCTTGGAGATATGAAAAGAGGAACAGTTTTAATTCTTCTGGAATCCAGACTTGTGAGGTCGATGGAGCTGGGGTAACTCTATAAGGCCATTACCCATTAAATGTCCTTTTGGACCTTGAGTCTTGAAGAAAGTGGTTTCTAGAAGTCACCTTTGAGTGAAACAATGGCCTAGATAAACTGTTAAAAACATTTTATCTTGGGCATTGTGCTCTTTTGAGGAATTCAGTACTCTTTGGAAAACAGAGACTCCAAAGTTCAGAGTGGTAAATCAGTAATTAGTTTAACTGTTCTTCAAGACAATGCTGTACAGAATTCTTCCTACCACAGATGGTTTATCAGTTCTAACCCTGGTGGTATAGTGGTTAAGTGCTACGGCTGCTAACCAAAAGGACGGCAGTTCGAATCCACCAGACGCTGTCCTTGGAAACTCTATGAGGCAGTTCTACTCCGTCCTATAAGGTCACTATGAATCGGAATCGACTCGATGACAATGGGTTTGGGTTTTGCTTGTTTTTGTTTTTCTGTTTTTTGGTTCTAGCCCCTTTCCATGGCAATGCCAATAAGATAAGGTGGGGTAAGAGTCTTCAGGAGTTCTGTCATCTTCAGAACATGCTTGACTCTCTAGCCGAAATGTTACCCCAATTTACAAATTGTATATTAAATTAACTTCAATCAATTTCCACTGTTGGCTTAATATACTTTTGTTTTAACAGAAACACCCTTCCCACGGTCACCCATTTATGAGGAGGTGGGGCAGGATCTGATCCCAGATGGTCTGACCAAACCCACCATGTTAACCACTGAGGAAGCAATGCCGAGTCCTTGCAGATCCTGAGCAGAGACCGTGAGGAGTGACGTCTCAGAGGTGTGTGGTTCCCCAGCACTTGCAATGGGCAGTCCAAACAGAGATATGCTCTAAGTGTGAAATAAATAGGAAAGGAGAAGGATGTAAATAGCTCATCAATCATTTTTATATTGATTACATGTTGTAATGATAATATTTTGACTATATTGGGTTAAATAAAATATTATTAAAATTGATTTTACCTGTTTCTTTTTTATTTTTTTTCATTATGGTTGTTTGAAAAAAAATATATATATATATAGAACCTGTTATCAGGAGGGACCAGTCCATGGAGAAGGACATCATGCTTGGTAAATAGAGGGTTAGCAAAAGAGAGGAAGACCCTTGAGGAGATGGATTGACACAGTGGCTGCAACAGTGGGCTCAAGCATAGCAATGATTGTGAGGATGACACGTGTATATATATGGTTTGCATGATTGCTTCACAAATACAATTGTACTTTATTGTACGAATTTTTGCTGTTCAATTTCTACTGTCCAACCAAGTGCTGCTTCAGAAGAATCAGACTAGGAGGGGGTTCGGAAGAAGAACCCAGAGAAGAGCAGAGAGCAGGCGGCCAGACAGCACAAGGCAGCACCCACAGGGTCCTCTCTGGACTAAGTTATCCAAGAACAAGGAATGAGTAATTGAAAAATATTGCCATGGCGCCAGTCATCATTTCCTCTGTGTCCCCTGGGCCCATTGCCCCTCCTATCGACAGCCCGGCAGATTAACTCGGTGGGGGGCAGCCAGGGAGAGGAGGAGGTGGCTCATTAATGTGTTTGTGATGCTAAGGGGATCACAGCCCTGACTGCAGGCGGGCTGCACGTTTCACTACTTCAGTGAGCAGAGAGGCAGTTTTTCCAATAGAGCGGACGCAAAGCAAACTCTTTAACAGTGGAGGCAGGGAGGCTGTGGAAACAGCTATTACAGCCTTTGCTATGTACTGCAAAGGTCATCACCATGTCCACAGTGTGTTTGGGAACACTTGGCTTCTGACCTTTACTAGTGAATGGGCCAGACCTAAAGTGCTGGTCCCTGTGCATACTTTGAAAGCAGCCAGCAGACGGGCTCTGGACTTCGGAGTGCACCCCATGCCTCCTGTTCTGCTGAGGATTCAGAATCTGCAACTCCGGATCCAAAGTTCTAGATGACCTTGGTTCTCTGAGGGTGTTGTAGGGCATGCCCTGAGCAGCTTTCGACTTGGGGTGTGTTAGAATCTCTCTGGACGCTTGAGGCATTGCCACCACTGCTGTGGATGAAATTGGAAGAGGGACGAGAGGATGTGACTTGGGCATCAAAAGCACCTCCCATGATCCTTCACTGCTCCTCTGAGGTCAAAGAAGAAAAGAGAATGTTGCTACTTCCAGATTATCCTCTGCCTTCTCTCACACAACAAGGAGAATAACAGGAATTGTGCTTCTCCTTTGAATTCTACATGCCCTTGTGAAATCTCCACATTCCTCATCTGCTGTCCACCATGTTCCTGTTCACCTAGGAGACCCTGACATTTGGCCAATGTGCTTCTTCTTGGTCATAGTTTTGACCTTTACCCAGGGTGACTCATGTCCCTGTGAATGGGCCATCCAGGTGTCTCACCCATAGTTCCTGGTCCCATCTTTAGTTTACCGCCTCTGTATTCTAGTCTCCTGCAGCTCAGTTTCAGCTTAGAACAAATGGTGCGGCTTGAGGGATCTCTTTTGTGTGGCTTTTCTCACCTTGGTCTTGTAACTCCCACCCAGGTGATCAGGTAGGACTGTGCAGATAGGGTAACTGTAGCCCACCAAGGGGACTGGTCAGTTTTGCCATTCCCCTGGGCTTGAAATAAGCCACCCTAGACATGAGAAAGAGTCGAAAAGCCCACCTCCACCAAGGAAAAACAGCCAGAAGCCAGCATGTCCTTTGGACCGGGGATCCCTGCACTGAGAAGCTCCTGGAAGCAGGAGACTGAGTGAGCTGTAACCCTGAAGACACTGAGAAGCAGTGGCAGAGAAACGGTGACAGGAGAGACCAGCAGGGGAGACTTGAGCCAGACCAAGACAGCTTGGTGGGCTTCCCGGCCCACGGAGAGAGAAAGCTGAGTGCCTTTGGGCAGAGACAGAGGGCCAGGGAGAGGTGTGTCTGCAAGCACAACGGGGGAGAGGCTGTCCTGATGGAAGAACTGTATCCTTGAGTGCTCTTGGGCCTAAACCGTTACCTGTTACTTCCCTAATAAACCCTATAATCGTGAGTATGGTCTGTGAATTCTATCTGACCATTGCAATGAATTATCAAACCCAGTAGAGAAGTAGAGTGCTGTGGGAGGGACAGTTGGTATCAGAATTGGTAAAGATGGTGGAGAGAGGAGATACATCTGACCCCCGCCTCATAAGAATCAGCCTTGAGCTGTTGATCTTGATTCTCCTTCTCCTTTGTGAAGTTAGAGGAGGTCAGACACCACCTCCACACCATTTTTACATCTTACATCTGAAATCTTAACCTAAAATAAGCCCTTAGCTTGCCGTACTATCCCATCCCATCACTCTAGATCTGTGTTCCCATCATGCCTTTGTACTGAATGATGTCCAGCAGCCCTCAGCCCCTCTGCTGTTTGATGGTCTACCCAGTCCTTGTGTCTGGACCCAACAGCACATGACTTGATCTGAGCCATATGTCCTTCCCTTTTACTTGCCTGGAAAAGCTGTGCCCTTCCTGGGCTATCATGTCACCTGCCAGACATTGCTGGACATGGAAAAGAAGGAGAAAGGAGAAACAATTCTAAAAAGAAAGACAATAAAATTGCAACCATAAGTTAGATACAAAGGTGCCTTTTGATAATGACAAAAGAAATCACAACAAATTACAAATTTAAAAACAATGACACATACCACAAACATCACAAGGCCCCCAAAATGGCACTATCTATGCATCAGCTGTCTGACACCCCTCTATAATTCTTTTATTTTTACTGCATTTTTGGCTGTGTAGTCTTCAATGCTTCTTCATTTGACATGACTTTGTAATGTCATTTTTTATGGAGAATGGAAAAATGAGCCAGACTTTACTCTAGCATGGCATATCGAAAACCAACATCAAGCCCCTTGTGGTCCTGTCGATTCCGACTCATAGCCACCCTACAGGACAGAGTAGAACTGTCCCATAGGGTTTCCAAGGGCAGCTGGTGGACTTGAACTGCTGACCTTTTGGTTAGCAGCCGAACGCTTAACCCCTGTGCCACCATGGCATATCGAAGCATTTTTAAATTGATAGTTTAGAAAAGTTTCTTTCAGCTTCCCAACTGGTTGGCGATGCCATGTACATTTTTAGGACGGTTGTCAAGTACAGAAAATCTTTTTCAGTTTTTTTTAACACGTGGGAATGATCCAAAACCCATTGCCGTGGAGTTGATTCTGACTCATAACAACCCTATAGGACAAAGGAGAGCTACCCCATCGTGTTTCCAAGGAGTGGCTGGTGGATTTGAACTACGGACCTTTTGGTTAGCAGCTGAGCTATTAACTGCACCACCAGGGCTCCAGGAGGATGATGCTCAGGACATGTAATGCCTTCCGCAGTGACTAAGCTTCAGTGGTCTTTGAGGGGTCAGCCCTTGTTACCCAGTTTCTCACGGACAGACTTGTGTCATGTGATGTAGTGTGAGTGTTACATTATCTTCATTGACGCAAATATTTCATGTCAAGTAAGCAGAGAATTTCAGTATCTTCCTCGTGGGTTTATGTGAGACAGGGGCACACTGGAATGATGATGTGTGAGATTTTACATGTGGAGTTTGTAGTGCTACTATTGTGTGTCCTGTAGAATAGGAGCTTTGAAAAATTCTACTGCAGGCAATTTCAATCACAACTCATTTTATAGGTACATATTTCCCCTGTTTAACTGTATATTCCGTGTTATTGAGTATAAACCTGACTAGACAGAACTTCCCTTTGGGCTCGGTGTTAATGAAAGCTGAATTCTCCTCTTAGTGGTTTACCCATCTGCTAGTTGGG